>OZ020245.1:24270068-25674095 GCA_963971285.1 Astropecten irregularis | reverse complement strand
TCTCTCTTTCCTCTAGGACTCCATTTGTCTTTATACATTATCATGTCAGTGTTTTTTTTTCAAATGCCAGAGTTACCCTGCACAGTTTAGATGAATCCCACAAGGCCTCATAAACTTCAAGGTGGCCATTAGTTAGGTACTATATTTCACACCGACCATCTGTACCCTGTTTCAAGCCGTGTAACCATTGGAACAAAATAACGAAGTGTGCAACCTTTTGGTATACATGCTTCTATGTATGCAGGGCCGATTTCATAAAGCTCTGCGACGCGTCGCAACTCGAGTTGCGACAAGTTCTAGCTGCGACGCGCCGCATCTATGCGGCGAGTCCATAGAGAAAGGATGCGTCTTAACTCTGTGACGCGTCTTAAGTTTTATGAAATCGGCCCATGGATCACATCTTGTGTGCATCCATCTGTAATGATTAATTCCAGTTGGTGTTTCTGTGTGTCATCAGGTTTTCATCGTTGAGGATCAGTTCTTTGAGCAGTACGAGGTCACACTTCAGCAGATGGAGAGGATGACAGATGCTTACCTCAACGTCATCACAGATGGTAAGATGTATAGGCCTTGGGCTTTTATAAACTTCCCTGGGCCCAAGTTATGACAGATCTGTCGATGAGTTGCTAAAATTAGGTTATGACTTTTTTGCAAGGAATGCACAAAAAAAATGTCAAACTTTCATTTCCCGAACTTGCTAAACTACGTTGCTATAACAAACAGGTTTTTGTTTCAAGCAGCGAAACATGCTATTTTGCATAATTTGACACAGAGGAATTCATTGTTACAAAAGTGGGTGTCCAATTTGGGATTTCTTGTTGATTTCTACAGAGAAAGAGCGTGAGGGGATGCGTCGATTCCTGAACGACATGAAGCAGAAGAAGCGTAACCTGACAGTGGAGATCACCAGCGTCCATACCATGCTGGAGAAAGTGATTGAACACTGGCAGCGCTACACCACCGACGTTGGTCTCTTCCAGCCGTGGCTGGAGGAAGCAGAGAAGGTCTTACAACGAGGAAACCAGAATGCCAAAATGGTAAAAAGTCTTGACCTGTCTTGATTGCACCCGTCCCTTAAACGTAGTATCATACATTAGTTTTTGTTAAAGAAATAACAGATTCATGGGCAAAAATATCAAGGACGATACAATAATAGTCATCTGTGAAAATTTTCAGTCCCATACGGTGCCCACTTTTTGAGAAAACAGTGAAAAACGGCCACAGTATTTCTTTAGTCTTTTCTCTTTAATTTTTGATCTTTTAAAAGATCAAAAATATTTTCGGTCATTGTTTTACTAACTTCTGGATAAATACACCATTTAAGGCGGAAAAATGTTAACGGTGTGTTTCTACCACCACCATCTTCATACCTTGTAAGTTATACGTAAATCTGTGAACATTTCTGTTTTGGTTTCTTACCGAAGTATGATACTACCTTTAAAACCCTTTCAATTAAGAGGTTATATACTAGAAGTTAACGTCCCCTTCCTCCAAACATATTATATGAGAGCTTGAAAAGTATGCCTAGCAGTGCCGTGAATGCACTGATGCATTATTCCAGGGCATCACACCCCAGATTTATCGTACTAGCATTTTTTAGATTTTGACAAACCGGTTTGTGAAAATGATGATACTTTTACTACAGGAATACTTCAGTGAACTGTCCATGTGGCTAGAGCGTCACACTGCCATGAACGAGTCAGGTAACTTCCTGATTGAGACTTGTCAGGAATCTGTGTCCCTCAGTATCCAGCAACAGCTACTGCTCATCAACCGACGTTGGAAGGAAACATTTGAACCTGCCAAGGTGAGTACAGGCAACCTGTATAGGACAAAAATTGGGTCTTCACGTCCCTGGTCTTGCCTGTCTTACTCTACGGTTGTGAGACATGGACGTTGGCTGGGGGCCTGGGGAGGTGACTCAATGTCTTTGGTACTGGGTCTCTGAGGAGGATCCCTGGGTACCGCTGGTTGGACCATGTGTCTAACAAGAGGTTACTGTTTGGTCATGGGCTAGATTCCCTGCGAGTGATCCTGCCCAGCGGATTCTCTCTTTGAGAGAACCTACTGGTAGGACTTGCCTGGTAGGGCTTCCAAATGACACATGGTAGCGTCAGATGGATTGTTATTTTGCTGAGATGGGGATGGGTCGCATGGCTGCCTGGGGGATGGCCATCAGGAGACCGACGGAGTACCGCTCGAAGGGTAGATGCGGAAACGCGCTGTCGCGACACATGCTCCCACTGATTGATTGATTGTATATCTGAAAATTGTGCAATGGAATGACATTTCCATAGGCTTTTGCATTCATTTTTATTAACCTTATAACCTCAAGCTTCCAAACACTTGCAGTGACATTCCGATTTTTGATGAAAATGTCTTTTGATGTGAAAAGAATGAAGTTTTAAACAAAGAAGAAATATCCCTCTATTGCAGGTGTACATGAAGTCAAATGAATCTGAGAAACTCAATCAGGAATTCAAGTCCCGAGTGGTGTCCCTCAATGCTTGGCTAGACAAGGCTGAGCAATGTGTTCTGCAACCTGTAGAGTGCCGCTATGATGTTATGAGGGAACATGTCCAGCAGCTTGATGTGAGTACAAGTCATTGTGTATTCAGGTTTTATAGGGAAAATGAAAACAGCGTGATTCATCAATGGAGTTGACCTGATTTGGGAGTACATGACCCTTGTCTACTTCAAGATTGAAATTCATGCTTGATCTACACACATTGTGGCATAGGTGGCAAGTGCGTTAGGCACTCGCCTCTCACCAATGTGGCCCAGGTTCGATCCCGGCTTGGGTCATATGTGAGTAGAGTTGTGCGTTGGTTCTCTTCTATGCTACAAGGGTTTTTCTCCGGGTTCTCCGGTTTTCCTCCCTCCACAAAAATCAAACACTTGCGATCTCAGGCTGTGCTCAGTGGTCAGATAGGTTGAAGTGTGCGGGCTGCCATAGGCGCTGCTGTGAACTGGATCACGTTGAAGTAGCATCCTTTGCAATTCAGCACCCCAGCTGCTAGTAAGGATGATTAGCCTCCCAAATTATTATTATTAATTATTATTGTCAGTATTACATACTGTTACTACAGAAGTAATGCTATGATTATTGTCAAATCAGATCTGAATTAGCATAATTACACCGTTGGTCATGTCATGTTTGTTCAGTGTTGAACACCTAGTTATTGTCCTGCAGCCGATTTCACGAAACTTTTACGCCATGGCGTAAGTCCAACTTACGCCACAAATGTTGCGTAAGTGGCGCAACTTACGCAACATTTGTGGCGTAAGTGGACTTACGCCATGGCGTAAAGTTTCGTGAAATCGGCTGCAGCTCTCTAACATTCTGCTAACTCTTGCCCGAGGAATTTGATATAATTAATAGAATTGACCATTTGACATTATGTGGTCCTTGTAAAATCGACAGTACTTCATACATTTAGATTACATTTTAGCCAGGCTAAAATCACGTTCGATTTTGAGCATGATCAAAGTACTCAGGACCACAAGTACGATCCCAACCTCTTCTGATCTTGATATTCAAAGGAATTGAGAATAAGAAATAAGTTCGTAGAGTTAGGAGGGCCTGACGCGCATTTCAATCCTAACAGGATCTTTGAGAAAGATCCTGTTAGGATCAAAATGCGTCAGGCCCTCCTAACTTTAAGCATCAGGTCATTCAGGTCATTTTGGCTGATGAGCAGTTTGCAGCAGTTTATTACTTGTATTGACCTTCCATAAGTAGATATCAAAGTTAGTGCGGGTTGCCCTGTAGCGATAGATATTTGGTTTTTAGAGACACGCTTTTCTGTGAATGTGTCATATGTGAGTAGAGTTGTGCGTTGGATCTTTGAGAAAGATCCTGTTAGGATCGAAACGCGTCAGGCCCTCCTTACTTTAAGCATCAGGTCATTCAGGTCATTTTGGCTGATGAGCTGGGGCCAATTTCATAAAACTGTTAAGCACGAAAAGTTGTTTAGCACAAAAATGTCTCCCCCAATAAAACAAACCACCATTGAAAATTCCATTTGATATTTATGGTCAGCGAACAACAGCCAAAGAACAATCACAAGTGATACACAACACATGGAAATTTGGTTGTTAACCCTGTTTTTATTAAGACAGAAATGTCATGCTTAGCAATTGTTGTGCTTAACAGTTTTATGAAATTGGCCCCAGTTTGCAGCAGTTTATTACTTGTATTGACCTTTCATAAGTAGATATCATAGTTAGTGCGGGTTGCCCTGTGTCACAGATGGTGTGTGTGTTTTAGTAAAAAGACGGGAGTCAAATATAGATTTACAGGACTCTGACAGAAATAACAAAATCGACAAAGAAACCAAGATTTTGTTCACAAAATACAAAAAAGAAATTTGCTTTAATTAAAAGATTAAAAAAATTAACAAATTAAATTAATGACTTTGGCAATCTGCCGAGCGTAAGCAAATTAGGATCACATGCAATAAACGTAACAAATTAACAAATGGCATGCAAATAACTAAACAAGGTGATTCAAAATTAAACACAAAGTTTGGATGGATGGATTGGCTGCCTTGAATTGAGCTGAGCCCAGCCTGAAAACCCTGCGTGACAAATTAAAAGAACAAAATGCACGCGTTTTAGCAAAAGACCAAAAATAAGCTTCAGTTCAATAAAAAGGATGCAACTTGAATAGTGCAACAGCAAGATTAAAGAGCCAGCAAATGAGGCAATCAACAGAAAATCAAGCAAATTATTAGCCATGCAAGCAAATCAATATAAAGCAAAGCAATTTAAAGCATGCAATGATTTAAGCACAAATAAATGGAATTCTACTTACAGAAAGCCTGAGAGTGCCGGGCTTAAGGCCTCTGGTTTTGGGCAATACAAGGAGCATATAAATTGCGGATTCAAGATAAATCAGGTACTGCCAGTGGGTGTGTGGTGGCTAGCGGTTGACCATGGGGTAGGCTTCAGTCAAGAATCCACATAGCGTAGTAGCTATGGGCCTCCTTCACAACATCCGGTCGACCGCGCCTCAACTTCAGTGCAGGCTGCCTCAGTGCAGTGCTGCCAACCACCACTCCCCACTGTGTCAGTATGGCACTCTGATGAGATTGGGAATTTGGAGCCTTATATACAACTATTAAGGCTTGGCACTAACAAAAGAACATATTAGCATTTTAAGTGGTAGGCCAACTGGTGGGGCATTCATATATACCCAGGCTAACTCAGTAGGTCTACACACAATGCCTATTGTCAAGTCTCTCTGGCTTACTGCAAGAGCAAAGCAATTAACATATAACAGCAACTACACATACCAGATAAATAGACTTAAGACATTCAAGTAAAGAAAACTATTTACAGGTACAAAAATAAATCTGTGGTTAAGTTGGGACTATTGACATTACTCCCCATTTCGAGATTGTGCCAACAATCGTAATCAAAATTGTACCAACTTCACATATTACACTGTCACAATTATTTTATTCTCCATTCTCAAGACATCTACTTAAGAAATCAGCTCCCACATTAGCCTTTCCTTTGATTGCTATTACCCTGTATCTATATGGCTGTAAGCTTAGGGCCCACCTCATGATTCTACTGTTCGTCATCTTAGTCTTTGCCAGATAACTGAGTGGCCTATGATCCGTTTCTAGGATAAATTCTTTACCATACAAGAAGAAATGTAGTTTCTTAATTGCCCATACGAGCACTAAACATTCCTTTTCTATCACAGAGTATTTTGTTTCTCTTGGCAAGAGTTTCCTACTGACATATGAAATTGGGAATTTCACACCAAGTTGACTATTGACACCCTGTAGCGATAGATATTTGGTTTTTAGAGACACGCTTTTCTGTGAATGTGTCATATGTGAGTACAGTTGTGCGTTGGATCTTTGAGAAAGATCCTGTTAGGATCGAAACGCGTCAGGCCCTCCTAACTTTAAGCATCAGGTCATTCAGGTCATTTTGGCTGATGAGCAGTTTGCAGCAGTTTATTACTTGTTTTGACCTTCCATAAGTAGATATCATAGTTAGTGCGGGTTGCCCTGTAGCGATAGATATTTGGTTTTTAGAGACACGCTTTTCTGTGAATGTGTCACCGCAGGAATTCCGAAGCCAAGTACCAGGCCATGAATTCAACTTCAAGCACCTGTCGCAGCTCGGCCAGTCGCTGGTCAAAACTTGCTCCAAGGAGGAGACAGCCGCCATGGTCAACACCTTACGGACCATCAAGGACCGGCTGACTGCCGTCCGGGACTCCATTCCATCCCGTGCCAAAGCCACCAATGAGATGGTGTCGGCACTCCGGCAGTATGAGGACGGCTTGGAGGACATTGAGGGATGGATTCAGGTCGGGGAGGCCATGATGCGGTCCCAGGATGAGAAGATGTCCAAACCGATGGTACTGCATCCTGAGGAGATGGAGGACCTTCTTAAAAAACATAAGGTACAATGAATACCCCACCCACTTGCCTAAAAACAGAATCATTACATTAAAGTGACTTGTTATTTTACCTTTTTTATTCTGTTTAAATGAATAAGGTTTGTGGTGATGCCATGTAATCTCCTCTTTGAGTGTGCGTGGTTCTGAAAAGAACCAATGGTTTAAATACTTGATGTTCAAAACAGTGTGCTCTGTTCATATTCATGAGGGTGACTGGTTGCCTGACTCGGATGATGCTGGGATTGCTGGTTATAAGTTGGCTGAAATAAATGCTTATAGAATAATATGCCTTTGTTGATCTTTGCTGGCACGAGCAGGTAATGCATGCATTTATTGAATGGGTATAAGCCCTGATCAGCAGCTGCATGGTATCAGTTTGAATGTTCACTTGTGAAATTCTCTTGTTTTCACCCCCTGATCTTTAGGCTCATTTCTCAAAGGCACCCCACATTGGACAACAGTTGGATGACAAAAATCACATCGTTCGCTACATCATCAGCCTGAACAATGAGACGTATACAGAGACTACCGCGCTGGAGACATCCACTGCAAGCATCCAGCTGCACTATAAGGTTGGTACAAGAACGTATACATCAAATGAACCCAGAGGATGTTGATCAAGTTAACTAAAAAAAGATAATCAATCAGTTTCCTTTCTTTTCCATTTCATTGTATGATGTAAACAAAAAGATGCATCCCTCATGACTTTTTTTTGTACGGGGTAAACTCAAAATTTATTGGGATGCTGATTGTAATACAGAAAATATCTCAGTTAGGGCCTTTATGAAACTAGGCTTGAGGCTAGGCTTGGGACTTATTTCGCTATTGCCATTTGAGGCCCACAAACGACAGGGTTAGGCCACGCGACGAAGCTGAAGGTGTAAGTCCCAGCTTCGCCGTGTATCTCCAGCCCTTTGTTTCATTTAGGACACAAAATGGCGCCAGCAAAATGAATTCCAAGCCTAGTCTCAAGCCTCATTTCGTGAAGGCTCTTATGGAGTTGGTCCTTCTGAGACATTTTGATTTGTGTCTGAGAGGTCAAAGGTTGAGGTTTTCTGACTGATAACACATTTAGTGGGATAATTATGTTAGTCACCATGGCTTAAGTGGGCATGATTAAAACGTTAATTGAAGCTTACTTAGTAAGAGTATGATGGGATTTCAGCTTTCCCTGGCTGCAATGCTGTGTCCTACATTTCATTGAATACCTACATTGTTACACAGACTGTGGTGGACTTAGCGCTTGATAGGGAGGAGAAGCTGACCGGACAGCAGAAGGAATTACAAGGCTTTGAGGCCACCGAAGCTGAGTTTGCTGATTGGCTGCAACAGGCCAGGAAACACTTGCAAGAGCACAGAGGACCAGTCGACAAACAGCTTGAGAGCCATAAGGTGAGGCACAATTAACCATATCGAATCAAATATTCCACTTTTCCACAAATTGAATGTTATATCACACTATCTATGTCTGCTATTTTGGGGCTTGATGGAGCAAAGGATTGTCTTCTTCTTGGTCTTCTGGGAATTTCAGTCTTAAGGAATCCAAAAATGAGGCACTGTTTGGGAACATACGCTATGAGCACTTCACATGTATGGGATTTGGTGACAATGATGGAGAAGGGATGGGATTTAAACAACAAGCAGCTTATTTAACCAAAGGACCAGTCAGTTGAAAAAAACAACAACAGAAAGACCACTTGAATGTTGTTTTCTCTGTAATAAGAGAATCACCTTAATGGTAAGTATTCTTCTTGTAAATCGTCTTCTGTCTCCAGGCCTGGTTTGAGTCTGGACAGCCAGAGGCTCTGACTCGATTCCTGTCCACCAGTCAGGACGTACTCCACTCCCTATCCCCAGCAGAGAGAGAGCAAGTACAGCAGAGGGTACGAGCTCAGCAGGACAAGTATCAGGTCAGCTAAACGGATATCAAGAGTAGGGACACTCACTGATGCCACATTGAAAAATACTCCTTTTTTTCTGACCATTTGTATAAATCTTGAATTCAGTTTACCCACCTTGGGCCAATTTCACGGCCCTGCTTAGCACAATTTCTTGTTTGCTAACCATGAAATTTCTGTCAGGACTAATAATGAAATGTCCATGTGTTGTGTATCACTTGTGATTGTTCTTTGGCTGTTGTTCACTGACCATGATTATCAAATGGAATTTTTTAATTATGGTTAGTTGTATTGGGCATCCATGAAATTGAACCCTGACCACTTTTGTGATCAAAATTGTTGTTTGCTAAAATGGATTTGCAAATTTTTCTTTGGTAATGAATGTTGACACAGATTGTGCTAGTACTAGAAACTGACCTTAGTTGACCTTAGAAATTATTTTTCGGAATTGAAATGCCAAAAAGCTAGCATGCAAAAATGTAAGTACTATTCTTGTACATGTTCACAATATTAAACCCAGTTCACACCCTTCTTGTTCAGGCACTGATGCGAGCAGCCCCGTTGAAATTGTGTCAGTTGAAGTTCCATCAGGCTAAAGAGAGTCTTGATGACAAGTTCCAGGAGGTAGGGGATGAGATTGCGGGAGAGCATCATGCTCTCAAGGAGGGCCAGACACCCGCTGATGTCATGGACAGACACATGGTAAGTCTGCTACATCAGCTAAGGATCCTGCCAGTAGGTAGTCTATGTGATAGACGCACTCGCCATTCAGCATGTTCAGCGAGCGAGCGTCTATCACATGCGAGCAGATTTCATGATTAATTGTGCAAACCAACCCAGCACTGACCTCTCTTAAGTTTTGACTAATCTGGGGGCATCTTCTGTCGTCTATCACGTAGACTAGCTAGCTGCTGCGTGATGCCCAGAATTGATCAACATCCTCCATCACGATCCTGACGAAAATATTCTCAAAACAGATCTGATTGGGTGATGATGAGCCGCATTGCATAAAATTTGCATGCACGCATGTATCAGACATTCGTATGTAGTGACACAGAGTTGAATGGTTGATACTCATATACTAGGCAGTAGGCTGTGTACTGCAGCAACTCTCTGCATTTGACTCGTTTTGAGTCATATTGCTTGTCTCAATTAGTTTCTTATTCAGAATTGATTATTTGTGCTCACTATATTTACCAATCCAGATGACCTATATGAAAGTAAATCTGTTTTACTGAGTGGCCTTACTTTTTAGTCATATTAGGACTAGGATTTGATCAGTTGTGTCCTATAACCGTTCTTTATCTTGTGTCCAGTATGCAAATATAACCACATACTACTGGCATATCATGGCAGAACCATGACATACATTCTAAAAGTTGTTTCATTGGACTCTGAGCATTATCATCATTTCATTTCTTTATGCCTCTTTTTTTTTTTCTTGGCAGAATTACTTCTCAAAACAGAAACCTCTGGAGTTCTGTTCAGATTGTATCCGCACCATGGAGGACATACAGCGGCAGTTGATGACCCTTGACCCCAAATGTGACCCTTCACCTCTGACCCAGGCTATTCACCAGGGCCAGGGCAGACACGTTGATCTCAGGCAGCAGGTCCTGGATTTGGCCAAGAAGCTTCAGAGTTTGCCTGGAATGTGGAAGGAATACAGTGAAAGGTACAGAGACCATCAGCTGCATCCTCTTTGAGTGATCTCCCATGTACCGTTTCTCAGGTTGCAGCATTGCTGATATTGCGTGTATGTGATATAGCAGCGGTATGTGAGTTGCTTGATGGGTTCTGACTGCCAAAAGAACAAAAATAATTGAGTATTAGGGACATCGCCATAATAGAGCTAGATAGGTCAGTTGGTAGAGTGCTGTTACAGTAGGTTCAAATCCAATTTCAGAAGTTTGATTGTAACTCTAATCAGCAACTTATACAAAATTGTATATTATCATCAACATCATTATCAGTCAGGTACGTGTAGCTTAGCAGACATTCGCAAGCCTTCTCTGGCTTTCAATCATCCCTGGCCGTGCGGGTGATATGACCAGTTCTGAGGATCAGCTGTTCAAATCTGTATTTTGAATGTTATTGTAGATTGGAAGCCTTGATGCAGTGGGTGACTGATACTAATGATGTGATGGCCTCCATCAAGACATCAACTGATCATGAGGACTTTAGGAGGTTATGCATGAAGTTTGAGGTAAGTCATATTGCTGCTTTGCACCATCCTGAATCCAGGATGATGTGTCTCTAGTACCATAACTCCATGGATTTGCTGGACCCACTTGGCTTAAGTCCAAGGAATGCGTCATAGAGATATACTGCAACGGTGTACCTCAAAGGTTCCCAGCTGCATATATATTTTTTGGTGGTGATAAAGGGAGACTTTGAGACGTTGGTGGCAGCAGACTGAAATCTCTTTTTTGTTAGCTCTGAGCATGCGCACACAATTGTGAGCATGCATGCGTTGTTGTAAGCATGCGCACGTTGTTGTGCATTTGCGCTATCCAGTTGAAGTCCCAGCTCCAAAGTCTCCCATTGGTTTAGGCATTACACAGCTTTATTAAGGAGGTTATCAACAAATGCATCTTCAAAGCAAACTATGACCTTTGGCAACTATAGAATCCACCAAAGTCACTCTTTTGAAGTTAGTGAGTCCGTATGCAGTTAGACTGCAGCTGAACATTGTTCTAATGGTTGACCAATTATCTTGTACTTTGCGCCAGATGCGATTGTACGGTCATGTGGCTAGATTCCCTGGGAGTGATCCTGCCAGGCGAGTTCTCTCTCCGAGAGAACCTACTGGTAGGACTCGCCAAGTAGGGCGTCCACATGACACGTGGTTGTGTCAGATGGATTGTTATTTTGCTGAGATGGGGATGGGTCGCGTGGCTGTCTGGGGGATGGCCATCAGAAGACAGAAAGAGTACCGCTCAAAGGTAGATGTGGCAAAGCGCTGCAGCAGTGCATGCTCGCACTGTTTGATTGCTATTTAGTGATTTTGTTGTATTTTTCCTTTTCTTAAAATACAAAATGTAGTTGCTATCAGAGATGGCCGAGGAGACCCACGGTGAGCTTGCTTGGCTGAACTCCACACTCAAGGATCTTGCCCCAGACTGCCCAGCCCAGCAGAGGTTAGCAGCAGAACGCCAGCTGACCAGCGTTATGCGCAGCCACAAACTGGCCCTGGATGACCTCCACCAGTTCCCCGTGGAGATTGTTGCCCTGACGATGATGTTCACGTATCTGGAGAGGACGGAGAAGATGATAGAATGGCTCAAGGAGGTCAGAGCTCAGATGCAAGAGCCTGTCGACTGGACGGACCTTATTGCCATGCAGAGGCAGCTGGAACAACAAATGGTTTGTGAAAAAATAAAGTGACTTTTTAAAGTGTCTTTTTCGGTAATGGTACTAAAATTTGTGCATCTAGTTCTTATTCTTATCTGCAGTGATTGCATTGTAATCTGGAAAGATGTGTATTAGTCTTGGCAGTGCAAAAGCTGGGAGGATGTCTAAATTTATTCCAGCATGAAGTCAAAATGCTTTTTTGTCTTGAAAGGAAATATGCAGTTTATGAACGAGTTGACTGGTCTGATGTCCTTTGAAGGTATATTTTTATGACAATAAAGAGAGATGTTGATAATTTTCAATTGTTGTACAGTTTCATTTCAATTATTGGTGTCCACTTCCAAACAGGAACGGGATCGAGAGATGCAGCAGTGTGAGCCTGAAATCAAAGAGCTGATCCACAGTGGTCACGACCTGCAGCAGCAGCAACAACAACAGCAGCAGCAACAACAACCACCTGTCACAATGTCAGATAAAGTGGGCCATGAGGCTACTGAAGTAGACAGGGCTTGGAGGGATGCCCGGACCAAAGCTGCCCTCAGGTTGCAGCATCTCCAGGTACAGTACACTAGACAAACCTTTGATAGTTGGACTCCTGACGTTGGCAATCACAGGAGGCTGTGCTTAATTCCCACTGACAGCGATCTAGGGTCAGATTTTGCAATAGATTCCCAAAGTGACTCAATGTGGTGCTGTGATCCTGACTAGGATTTTGAGTGAAAGAAACAGACCTTATGCAAGCCTGAATTTCACTCTTTAAGGATGACAAGGCTTATTTTCCTATATTAGTAGCACTTGCATTAGAAAAAGTAAATTTTCTAAATGGCCTCTGCAAAATTTAATGCCCGCGCATGAGTTACTTTAATAACTTTAATTAGTATTCATGGTTCCAAGAAGAAATTTTTGACACTCCATCGATTCTTGAGTTTTGAGATGGTGCGTTATTTGTGAACATGAGTCGATTTCACCAAACTCATCGTAACTTACTACAAATCGTAGGACTTATGAGGCATTGCAACCCTACTTTGGATATGAGTTATCCTTCCTTACTCAATTCATTATTGATCCTAGGGCTTTGTGAAATCAATCCCAGGTGTTGTATTATGTGTCTTGCACTGTATGAATCACTCACTATGTTTTAGATTGTAGTCATATCTTCTTTCTTCACTCTGTAGGAGTGTCTAAAACAGCTGGAGACATACGAGAACGAGAAACAAAAGCTGGAATCCTTTCTTGAGGAAGCAGAGGCTGTGGTGCAAGAGGTTGTGTCACTCCCTGGTCTGGTACCGGTACAAGAGAAGCTGAATGCTGTGAAGGTATATGACATCTTTATACTTGTTAAGTTTGTGATAATATAATCAGCAAAATGATTGAAGGGCCTGGGAGCTTAAGTCTGCCAGAATCTTTGTCAAGGCTTGAATGGCAGAGATAGACACAAACAAGTGTGAATCACACACAAACTATGAATGATGTGAGGAGAGGACTTCTTGGAACTAGAGAAGTAGAGACCTTTGTTAGAGAAAAGGAAACAAAACAATCTGAGGGAACTTTGTTAGTTATTATGGGATCTCAATTACACACATAAAATGGCTGCTCTGCTATCTGCCTAAAAGGAACATATTCTGCACAAACAACAAATTGGGAAGTACAAACCCTGTGAATTTAATAAACTTTTGTGCTCAAAATCAATTGGGTTAGTACTGTTTGTTATTTTGATAACATTACAGTGTTGTTCATGAAAGTGGAAGTCTTTATAATTCATATTTACAAAACGTGTGAGTCTATCCTTAAAAGAGCTATCACAGCTGTTTTAAGGATAGACTAACAGGTTCACAAGTTTCATCACGATGGATGAAATCACTGACACTAGAGTGCAGTTCAATACACATTTTCCTCATATGCATATCATTTTTGATGAGGGTAAATGGCTGCCATAATTATATCCTTTGGTAATCTGCATCTATAAGATTGTGCTGTAAATTTGCTAGCCTCGTACTTTTCATAATTTGTGTGTTTTTTCTTTTGTCTCATGAAGGCCTTACAAGATGAACAGATCAATCTCAAGCCGCTCTTGATGTCGCTGAGACACTTGAACGTCCAAATGCAAACAGCGGCCACAGACGATGCCATGCAGGGGAACCTCCGAGAGAGCCTGCAGGACCTTGAGTCTAGGAATGCATCTGTCCACGATGAGATTGTCTCCAGGCTGGACTGCCTGAGGGGACTGGAAGATCGCTGGAAGAAGCAGGAAGCCGACAAGGCACAGATGGCTGCATGGCTTGAGGAGACTGCATCCAAGCTAGATGAGATTGAGGGGGCTTCAGGTATGCCGGAGCAAGCCCTCAGACAGGCCAAGGTATGTTACCTCATTAAGCCTGAGTCAGGTTAAGGGAGGTTATTCTTGTTACCCCCCATCACTTATTTTAATTCAGGTTGGGACACTTTTATGCTGAGTTCGACAGTCCTACTTTACAGTCCAGCAGCCGATTTCACGAAACTTTACGCCAATGGCGTAAGTCCACTTACGCAACAAATGTTGCGTAAGTTGCGCCACTTACGCAACATTTGTGGCGTAAGTTGGACTTACGCCATGGCGTAAAGTTTCGAGAAATCAGCTGCTGGCTTTCCTCCAACTTTTGTTCATCTTCGATGTTTGTTACAGTTGATTGCGTGTTCCGTTAAGTGCCATCAAATTCAGTGAAAAGTTTTGATGTTAACTTGACCGATACAACTCTTTGCTGCTTGATTTTGATTCACATTTAGCATATTAGCAAATGTTTATAATGACTATATTTTGCAGCAGGCAGATCGTAACATATAATATTTTATAATGTAATAATGAAGTTGTTATTCTGATAAATTGTTATGAATTTACCATTTCATCAATATGGCATTGCTGTGCACATTTTGTAAACTCGCAGGCTTTGTTCACTGAGATCTATGACAAGCAGCAGGACCTGGAAGCCCAGGAACGATCACTACAAGACCTCACTCACGACATACCACCCCTAGAAACCCAGGCACTGATGGCAGAACAGGTCAGTCTCCACACCATGTGGGAGACCCTGTGCTCTAGGGCTAAGCTGCAGAGTGCCAAGCTAGCTGAGGACGTGTCTCACTGGCAGTTGTATCAGCAGCAGGTGGAGCAGCTCAGCCAGTGGTTGGAGCATGCTGAGAAGGGACTGGAGGGAGATGCTTCCGGCATGGACTGTGGCTCATTGGAGGCAGTCGAGCAGCTCATCGCTGACCAGGAGGTATATTATCAAGTGTTATTGCATTGATCTCTCATCTTGACCCCATCTAAGGGCTCTGGGGCCAATTTCATAGAGATGATTAGCACAAAAAAAAAATGTTTACAATAAAAATGGCTTGCCCAATAAAACAAACCACCATTGAAAATTTGATTTGATATTCTTGGTCAGCGAACAACAGCCAAAGAACAATTGCAAGTGATACACAACAAAAGGAAATTTGGTTGTTGATCCTGTTTTTATTAAAGCAGAAATGTCATGCTTAGCAATTTTTTGTGCTTAGCAGCTCTATGAAATTGGCCCCTAGCAGTCGGATGTGATGAACCAAGTCATTGCAATTGCAGTCCTGTTATTACAAAATGTTTCTGCTGAAGCAGGTGGTTTGGATGAAGCAAGTTGCATCACTTTATATTCCAGTCAGTATACTCCGCAGGTTTTTTGCCAGGACTCACAAAAGTGTGATGCACCAAATATGTATCAGTGGGTGTTAAGAGAACAGTTGTAAACAATTTGTTTATTTCTAATCATAATTAGAAATTGTTTTGAAAATGAGTTTGTAAGTACTGTAAGTACTGTATCAGTTGAAGAGATCAAGCATGTAGTATCTCATGTAAGATTCTGATGTTGAAAATCCTAAGAAAATCATCATTGAACTAATAATATCTTATTTTACAACTTGCATTTGGCCCATCTATAGGCCATCTCCAGGGGTCTGGCTGAGCACCAACCCGTCATGGCCAGCATCCAACAACTATCCAACCAGCTGACTCCCAGCAAATCCATCCAGTCAAAGGTTGGTCATTTGACTGACCGCTTGGACAGTGTCCAGGAGAAGGTCAGCAGCCTGAAGCTTGACCTGAGGGAGAAGGAATCAGTGTGGAGGGAGTATGAGGCTGTTAAGCAGAGGTTGCATGAGGCACTAGAGGGCCTGGAGGAAGGTCAAGAGAGGCACTGCAGAGATTCTACTGGGAGCACAAGGAAGTTGGAGGAGCAACTTGCTGCTCTTGAGGTTAGACTGTTGCTGTTATTATTGTTTGTGTCACATAAAGAGTCATAAGATCAAATTTTCACTCACGACAAGTTTAGCTACACACTGTGGGATATCACTCTTGTAGATTCTGACAAAACAAGGACCGCATTTGGGGGGAAATGTCAGAAATTCCTGTTGATCCGCATCTTGCCACATCTTTCAATTTCATGTTTCTGAAAATCAGCTTTGGTGGCTTTTTACTCATTTTGCTCTGTGGAGTCACATGTATTTGGTTTCCATTACAATTGCAGCTATGTACTCATCTAAGTGGTAAGTGAATGTTTCTCTCTTATCCTCTCTAAACAGGACCTCTCTGCCATGTACCAGTCATCCCAACCCGATGTGGACAGTTTCCACACTTTAAACCAAACCCTCCAGGACCATCACTGCTCCGATCCCCTAGGCAGAGCCAAGCTCACTGATGACCTCCAGAATCTGGATGGAAGACTAGTGGCTGCCGCAACAGCCCTCCAAGAGGAGAAGGAGACAGTTGCCAGAACCTTGAGAGATCGGCGGGAGTTTATGAGAGAGGTGGAGACACTAACCTGTGACCTCCAACAACAAGAGAGAAATCTCTCGGAATGGCTGGAGGTGTATAATGATGAGGTGGAGGAAGAAATCGGAAAACTTGAGGTATTTTTTTATTGTTCTGGGAACTTGTTTACAAAGTGGCAGAAATGAAGCAGATTATAGCAGTATTAGACGTTTTGTGAAATCCTGAATGCAATTGTTTCAATATATTTTAAAATGAGGAGATTCTAGTAAGCATTTCTGAAAGGTTATAAGAATCCATTGAAGAGAACTATGGAATAAGTTTCGATCTATCAACATTTTCTATTTATCTTGCCTGATGAAGGCTAGCCGAAATGTAGCTACCAGAAACACGACATCTCGTGACTTTGATCAGCTTTGTTCCTTATCTGTATCCACCACGATGAATAACCCTTTCCTTTCTCTTGTTTTAATTATAAAAAAGAAGGTTTTGTGTGTTGCTTTTGTAATTCTCAGTGTGATGAAATTTTTGGTTCCTCCAAACAGGCCCAGCAAGCGAGAGTCACTGCACAGGCAAAACGGGTTGAAAACCTGACCAGTTCAGTGGAGTCAATCAGTACCAAGTGTGATGCTACCCAAGAGCTCTCTATCTCCCGCAAGGTGACTGGTGTTTCGATGCTCCAAGACAATGTCCAAGAAATCGCAGCAGCTCGAATGCAGGTTCTGAAGTTGCTGTTTGAGTTCCTCACAGCTCATCAGGGTACTGTCGCTTCGCTGGGACAGGTGCACGATGCGCTGGATAATCCAAACATATCAAAGAGTGACATAAAGAGTTTGTCTGCAAAACTTGCGGCGGTGCAGCCATCCTTGTCAGAGTGGCGTGACAGGAGTCAGGATCTTGAGAGACTGGTCCAGAAGGCCAAGGTGATTGTGAAGGCACGTGGTAGTGCTTCGGAAGAGCCGACCCTGGTGGCTGGGAAGGAGATGGCCAGGTTGAGAGGCATACATGATGATCTGGCCACCCGGCTGTCCTTACAGAAAGACAAGCTCTCAGAGGCTGCTCGGATGGTGGATGAGTTTTGGGCAAAGCAGAAAGCCCTGTCAGCTGGATTGGACCACATCAATGCTGACCTGGACAAGGAGAAGGCGATGATAAGTCAAGATGGTTTGCAGGATTGTCTGAAAAACCATCAGGTAATTTTATATTAATTTCTGTAATCAATTACTGTGAACAAATGTCATGATGGCCTTGTTATGCTTTGGTGCTGCTATTCAGTGCATCAAGAGCTCACTTTCTACACTATTCTGTATGCTCCTTATCCATATGAGTCATTGCTTCATATTTTCTGTGAACTTACTTCACCTGGTTGATCAAGTCTACAGAGTACAGGTGTTGTAATTCAAAGATTCTGCCTGCCACATGAAGCCAGCAAGGAGCAGAACAAATGAAGTCAAATAGAGACAGTTATTTCCAGTGCCTCTATGGCACTTACTGTTAAGCTCATTTTGTTTATCCATAACTTGGTCTCCTGATGAGGACTAGAGCATCCTGATGAGGACTAGAGCAGACTAGTCGAAACGTTGAGACCTAATTGCGAGAAGTGAGAACGATATAGAAGTGTGAAAGTACAAACGATTATTACATGGTGTTTCTGCAAACCGATCCACATATCCATAACTTGTTTATTTATGATAGGACTGCGACGTACAGCTTGCCAAAAAGCAGCCTATCCTGGCTGACCTCAAGACCCTCGCTCAGCACCTCCAGGACTTGGACCCGTCCCAAAAGGATGCCATCCAGAGTGCTTTGGAAGCTGCCGATGACCGATTCCATGAAACACAGGAGAAGATTGGTGACACCATGAAGAAACTCCAGGCAGCAGCTGATTGTTGGACTGAGCTGGACAGGTGCAGACGCCCCGTTCTTGAAGCCATGGAAAAGGTTTCCATGGTTACTGTGCAGCCAATCAAATGCAGCAGCAAAGATGAGGCAGAGGAATTGCTCCAACAACATGAGGTAAGAATCAACATTTGCTCCTATTACATCTAAGCATTTGAATATGCCTTCCCCACAGGTCCATTTCCACTTAATGAAAAAAATTGGGAGTGTATTGGTAAGTACAGCCAAGCCACCACAGCTTAGTTCAGTGCTTGAATGCTCAACTTTGCCTACTTCAAAGAATGCAAAACTTCCTGCATAGTTTTAAATTTTGGCCTGTTCAGGAGGTACCTAAACAAAATGCTGAATCGGATGATTGGGGTCAAAGGGTTACCTCTACTAATTTTATTTAACAAGACTGTCCATGTCAGTATTAAACATTTTTAACTAGCACTTTCTGTTATTTTGCTCATCATCTAGGTTGCCAGTGAGGAGCTGTCACGTCTGCAAGACCAAGCAGAGCACCTGAAAGCCCTCAGCAATGACCTCACGTCCCTCCTGGATGCTCTATCAACGGGCCCAGCCGACTTGCAGCAGCTCCCACCACCCTCCATCCAAGAAGCCATCTCTCTCTCATCTACTGTGGCATCCTCGGAGGAAGTAGTGGAGGACCGCAAGGCCAAGCTGAGGAGGCAGTTGGATCTGTGGGATGCGGTCAGATTCCAGGAGGAAGCCTTGGCATCGTGGATTGGAGCCGAGGTGACAGAGTTGGAGCAGGTTCCTGCAGAGATGGAGGATGAGGGAAAGACCAAGGCGAGACTGGACCAGTTCAAGGTTTGTACCTTTCATATTCTTAAGTCATTGAAAAGTGAACAATTTGACTGGAGCGGGATTCGAACCAGGACCCCCAGAATACTGTACCGATATTTGTGATACATGCATTAAACCTTTTTTCTGGATTTGTCCTTATGTAGTCTCCATATTTTCTCTAACTTGATGAGTTAGTTCTCTCAACCTAACATGATGTAGACACTGTAGACACACTAGATAACTTGATGAGTTAGTTCTCTCAACCTAACATGATGTAGACACTGTAGACACACTAGATACTGTATATAAAATTGACACCACTTACAAACAGAGAGCTTTTTTGGTGTCAGAAATCATTCTGTTAAAACAAAACACTGTGTCTGTCCTTCCAGACCGATGTGTCTAGCCGAGAAGCAGATCTAACCCTTCTGGCAACGGCAGTGCAGGAGTTGAGGTCTATGAACCCTGGTGCAGCCATACCTGTGGCAGAGGAAGCAGTGCAGAGAGTGGAAGCCAACATCACTCAGGCTAAACAGGTATGCAATTCTTTGTTGCCTTCTTCATTTGTTTGAAAATTCTTCTGACTGGCAAAGAGCTTTTTGGGGTTTAATTCTAAGCAAATTATTTGGAGCTTATCTGTTCCGTTAAATTTGTCACAGTTTTACTGTGGTGTGGCCTTTTTCTTTTGACCACTGGTTGTTCTGCTTAATGATACGGGATTACCCTCTTAAAGAAGCTTGCATGTCAGGTGTGATCTCAAGCATCCTGCAACCTCACCATCATGAAGGTGGTAGTTGGTTTTTACTTTTGATGTCATGTTTGTTTGAATTCAGCTGGCCTTGACTGCTGAGACCAGTCTGGGAGAGTTCACCAGTCAGAGAGACCGTCTGAGAGCCAGACTCCAAGATCTCATGGCCAGACTAGAGGAGCTGGACTCTCGCCTATCAAGGTGCTCAGACACTAGCTTACCAGAGCAAGGCATCATGGAGGAACTCATGGAATGCCAGGTAAGGGACTCTGGTCTTTTCAAGACTTCTGTACTCTTTTTAATGGAAGTTTTTTTATAAACTTGCCCGTGATTTCTGTTTTGATTATAAGATCGATATTGACATTTGAACTCGATTTTTTGGATATAAAAATGTAGATACATTACCAAACTTAGGCATGTGGTTTTTTTTTTTTTATACCATCACTATCAAACTCTTCTTAAAAAACTGCCAAAGTATAGAGCAAAATCTGTAGAAATTTTGAAGTGAAACACACAATATTATCTTGATTTGTGGTAACCTTGATCTACTCAGTAATTGGTTTCTTCATCATCTTTACGCAGGCTGTGTCTAAAAACTTGGCAGGCACAAAACTTGATCTGGATGCCTTGGTCAGCGACTTTCAGGTGCTCACGCGGAAATTTCCCAAGGCCAGCGGGGGCCCGCTGCAGGCCGATATGGACAGATTGATCAAGACGTTCTCCAATATCGAGACCAGAGATCACCAGGTATGCTGAGGATTCAGACGTCCATAATTAAAATAATCTTTAACAATTAAAAAAGAAAAGAAAAGAAAAGAAAAAGAACCAGAAGAAACTGTTCAATCCTTGAAATCCCATTTTCTGTATATACCAATTTTCTCTGAATGAAGGCTCTTGTAAAGGGATTTCTTCACTGAAGTTCGGTCTTTCTAGTTTGTATGGATATTTCAACAATATAAAGCAGATGGTAAAACCTGCTTTGCTTTAAAATTACAACAAGATACTAGTTTTCTTTTGTAGATTCCCAATAAATGGAATCATTACAAAAATACAAACATAGTTAGAAAATGTCCAAAATGTTGAAAAAATTCAACTTGACCAGCAAGAATTTGTTTTGACCTTGACGTTCCATACTGGTTTTCTGCAGTGGCTGCAGTGCAGATCAGTGAGACACAGAAAAGCTGATATTTTGCTATGAAATGTAGCATTTGAAAGTTAGGTTGGCATGCCGGTTCAAGTTCAGCTGACGGGAATCAAGGTTTCACTGTAAACCGCCATGACCCCAATATGCTCTCTCAATTCTTGATCCTCCTTTTTTTACCATCAGATTCAGGAGACTCTGACTGAGGCCCTGGTGTACCAATGTCAACAGTCTCTCAGGCAAGTTGAAGAGGAGATGCAGTATGATGAGGATGAGATGAAGACCTTTGTCAGCACTCAGGGAGAACCCCAGACCCTGGAGAAGAGGCTCAATGACATCAAGGTTGGTCCGCGAACGAGGATACAATCTTAAGTGATTATCATCCCAAGTATGGGTTTGGTAGAGGATTGGAAATGATCAAAAAGCATCTTTCAGATTTTTGTGAACATTTCAAATCTTCCTGTGAAATATTCCCCTCTAAAATGCTGTCATTGCCAAAAAATCACCGCCTGCATACCTCCACAAGTTCACCAAAAAAAACCTCTGAAGCATTATTTGTTTCGTTTTTCAGAAACAAGAAAACCATTTTGGATGAAATTTCCTGTGGTTAATATTAGGATATGCATTTTGAAAAAAAAATGGAATGCATGTTTAAAAAAAAAAAAAAAACCCAAAGAATAACAAATGATCAAAAGGCTTCTCCCTAATTTAAAGCAAATCTTTTTGATTTCAGGAGCTGAAAGGTGCTTCAGTTCCCCAGCATGCCTCTCAGTTGTCCTCCATCAACACCAGGTTGGAGAAGATACTCCCTCTGTTGTCTGATGACCAGCGCTCCATCCTCAGCCCAGAGGCCCAGGCCAGGCAGGACCAGCTGGCCAAGCTTCTTCAGTCCTTAGATGGGGCTGAGAAGGCCTTGGAGTCCTGCCTGCTGGACTGTCGAGACTTTGAAGAAACTGCCGGGGAGCTGTCGGAAGAATTGGAAGAGGTGGAGAGGATGCTGGAGACAGAGAGCATCCCTTGTGCCTCCCTGGAAGACAGGAAGACCCAGTTGAAGAACCTTCAGGTATTTTATGCTCAATGAACCATTGTGGTCTTGCATTTTCATCATCACAGGACCTTTATTATCTGTAACCAACAAGAATTAAACAGAATCCTGCTTTATGTGGACCAGTCACTGTAACTTACATGGAGGCTTGCTTGCCAAATGCGGTGCAAGTCCAAGAGCTTTTTTTTCTCTACGGCAGATCAATTTCTTTTAACTCACTCCAGTATTATAAATAAAAACAAATTTTCAAGTTGATTTTGTTTCCTTTCTTAAAGTTCAGGTTCCTCTTTGTTGAATTTTATATCATCTCTGATCACTTTTTCAGGCATTGGCTGAGAGGTTAGGCTTTGAGAAGCCCACCCTGACTACAGTTGAGCACAAGGCGGACAGAGTCCAGACAAGATGTGGCACGACTAAACCATCGCAGCAAGCTGCTCAGCTGCAGCAAGACTACGATTATCTCCAAGCAAGAGTCAATGTAGGTTGAGTTCGCAAAACTTGCTAAGCAGGAAACATTTTATGCTTAATAGCAAACACAAAACATCAGTACAGTTCCCTGTAGTGATTACTGCTTTGCAGCTGGTCCTCAGCTGAATTTTTGCTCAGCACTGAAATAAATGCTAAGCAGTATTTCCTGCAATTTGTCTGAGCATTAACACTCTACATTCTTGGATTTTCAGGAGGCCATGACCCAAAGTGAACAAGGGATCAAGCAACATGAAGAGTTTATCAAGACAACGGATGAAGCAGAGACATTTTTACAGCAAGCTAAGGAGACCCTAACTACTTGTGCTGACCCTGCAGGAGACCGGAATTTGTGTGAGGACAAACTGCAAACCTCAGAGGTACATTGTTGTTCATTCTAGAGAGCATTTCTTGAAACTTTTTTTTGTAGGTTTTCATTTTAGGTTCTGCCAAGTAACTTAAACCAGCTAGTTTCGTACTGAATTTAGACCGCAAATAACATTTACAGCCCTTTGATGAATGTAAACGAATTGTTAACTAGTCCACGGTAGCGATCGATTGTCCGTTTAGCAATGGATTTGGGATTTAACGATGATCACAAAGCGCTAGTGAAATTGGTCAGCTGGGGACCTGTCTTGTGCATGATATGAGGCACGGAGGTTTAGCTGGTAACCCGTGATTGTTAGGCAAAACTAGTCTGTGGTTCTTTTTGTAACATGTCTAAGAAACTCGTCCTCGATGTTTACTGTGATTATATCCAAAACTCGTGTATCTGCAGGGTCTGTTGGCAAAACAAGACCAGATCCAGTCCCACCTGGAGTCTGCTGCTAATACCCACGACACGCTAGCTCCCCGCACCACCCCGGATGGACAGTCCACCATGACCTCTCAAATTCAGATGCTCCAAGGCCAGTGGAACCAGATAGTGGCCGGCCTGAACCAGTGCAGAGCCATTCTGGAGGACAAGGTGCGGAGGTGGAAAGAGTACGAGAATGACCTGGTTGATCTGGACGCTCAGCTTAAGAAGTGGGACGAGTCTGTTTGCAAGGCTTCTGAGTTGAGAGAGGATCTCCCAGAGAAGGCTTCTCATCTGGAGAAAGTCAAGGTGAGGATTGATGGTTCCAACCCAACCAAGGGAAACTTTTATATTTTATTCCCATTGTGCAAGGAACCCTGCTAAAATTCTTCTAATAATGACAAGAATGCAGTCATTCATTTGCTGTCTGGGTTTTGTCTACCGCAGCTCCTCCAAGCAGAAATTGAGAATCAGTCTGAGAGAGTCCAGAGGTTCCAGGAGATGGCTGATTCCTTGGCTGTGGACAACTCCCCAGCAGTCAGTCAGCAGGTGGAATACCAGGCCGAGAATCTACAGCAGCAGTACAAGAGCCTACTGGACAGGATTGATGTAAGTTTATGCCGCCATCAGAGAAATCAGTTTTGTGGGACTCAAGATCATTGCTTTGGAATCTGACTTCTAAACTGGTCCAACTCTCCCTCTGTACATTCAAATATCCTGGTAGACCTTGTCATTGCATGTCATGTATGACACTTGATGCAAACCTACTATACAGATGTCATTTGAGTAGGAATCTTTGAGCTAGAGGTCACAAGAATGTCACAAGTTGTCCATCACACCCGATGTGCATACTGTATGTTTGGCATTGTTCTGTCACCATGTTGCTGATATCAGTGCATGAAGCCTGTTGAGTCACCTTGACACGGGAATAGTTTGCACTTTATGGG
Organism: Astropecten irregularis; assembly: GCA_963971285.1. NCBI lineage: Eukaryota > Metazoa > Echinodermata > Asteroidea > Paxillosida > Astropectinidae > Astropecten > Astropecten irregularis. The sequence continues at coordinate 25,649,812 of OZ020245.1, read as the reverse complement.
CCCCAGGGTTTATTCACCATGAAAGGCCTAGCCTCATTCTGTAGTTGGATGGTCTAGCTGGAAAACTGGATGGAAGCCAGTGTGTGTATTCATCCCATGTGGCATGATTTGCTCTCCCAGGACGTGCACCATCAGCAGGAAGAGGCAGTGGCTGCCCATGAGTCTTGGCAGGAGGCAGCGGAGGACATGTCTGGCCTCATTGCAGCCTTAGAGGAAGGTCTGAATCAGACGGCTACCCTCTCCACAGTCCCCGAAGAGCTACAGGCCAGGAAAGAGCAACTCAAGGTGAGACAACCAACCGACATCCACATCAACATGATCTAAAATCCACCTGTATAAGTTTGTTGACTAATAATACCTGAAATGGTTAATTGAACAAACAAATAAATAGATAGATAGATGAATAAATAAATGGCTAAACAGCAGGGAAATATGACAAAAGATTTCAAGGTCACTTTTTAGATATGCATTATACTTTTTTTAAATGATTGGAATTTAGGCCCGGCATCTATTTACAGACTGTCCGGGAACCGGGCCGGGTTGCCTTATCCCTGCTGGCCCGATTGGTTCAGAGCTTGATGCCATCCAGTTACTTAAGTGTATCACCTCCTCTTGTCCGGGAAGGGATTGTAAATACCGGTATACACCGGGTCTTAAGTGTTCAAATGCGTATAGAAGCCCAGATTTGCGTAGCCATACGTGTCACTTCCATTGTTGGATTTTATAGGATTATGTGGGAATGATGTTTGATATATCACACTGAAAACCCGATGTATTTGTAGGTGCTGCAATCAAGATGTCCAGAGGGCCAGACCAGGCTTGCCCAGCTGGATGACCAGACTGGCAGGACTCTAGCCTCGACGGCAACCACTGGCCAGCCCAAGCTCAACCAGCAAGCTGCCCAACTCATGGAGAAGTGGAATGCCCTGCAGGCTCAATTGGCTGAGTCCGAGTCCAGACTCGCCCAGACCCTGAGTGCAAGGAGCCAGCACGATGACCTTCGGGAGGAGTTTGCCATGTGGCTCAGCAAGGCAGAGAGGGACTTGGCAGCGGCATCTGAGCTCCGTCCGGATCTTGCTGGGAAGGAGAAGGCGTTGGATGAATGCAAGGTCAGAAGGGAAGAGTTAAATATATCAGACCTGCCCACAACCAATTGTCTTGATCATAGACTTTGTTGGATCAATATCATCACTTCTGTTGATGAAATTCCTTAAATCAATCATTACATTTATCTTGCCACAGAAACTCAGTGAAGATATTGCCCTTCATGAACCAGTGCTGGCAAAGATATTACAAGATGCCAGTCAGTTTCATGATGACCAATCTGAGCAGCTGTCCTCTAGATTCCATGACCTCTTGGATAGATCACATGTAAGTAGCCATTGTTTCTGACATTTCACCAAGGACTCCGGTCCTGTACCACAGCTCAGAAGGAATCACTTTTAGAGTTCATTTTGGTGGTTTTTCTTCCTTGGTCTAATCTTACATTCGTAGCGCAAATGTGGGTTTGTTTATTGCCCAAAAACCAAAAGGGTCTGACTACAGTGTATGGTTACAGCGTAATCTCTCAATGAAATAGATTACATTCACTCAAAATAAAGAACTAAATGTATTATCATTACCATACATTGGGCGAAATTATTTGATGCTATCAATAATGAGTTTTGTGAAATCAACTTTTTTTCTCCACATTCACATAGAATTAATAGATATATTTTGCTATCATCAAGTACGCACAAGAGTAACCAATTGGAACATTTATAAATGCTTGGAGTTAGGAGGGCTTGACTCGTTTCGATCCTAGTACAATCTTTATCGAAAGCTAAAAAAAAATAAATTAAAAGTTGATCACTAGTATGGACAATTTGAAGTCATAGAAAGGTGAACAGAGAAATATTTACCGGAGTGGGATTCAAACCAGTGTTGACCCCTTGAATACTGTACCGGCACTCTACAAACTGAGCTATCCAGCCTTATACATCTGTGTATGTGTGTTTTGCCCTATAGAATTCCTGTCAGCAAGCCAAGAAAGCAATGGACGATCACAGACAGTTTGAACATAATGTGGATGAGTATAAACACTGGTTGACACAGACACAGCAAGCTGTCGAGGACAATGCTAAGATACCCCTGACCAAAGAACAACTTCAAAATCAACTTGTTGCTCTGCAGGTAGGGGTGTGAAAACATTCATCAACATATTTTTCTTAGATTAGTTTTACAAGTAATTAATTGCTGCAAACTGCTCATCATCCACAATATTGACATGAAATACTTGGAATTAGGAGGGCCTGATTTACCGATCCTAGCAGGATCTTTCTCAAAGGCTATTGACAAGAAGACAAGAACATGCAAGTAATTTTAATTTATAAGAGTTTGTCTCAGCCACCTTGTAAAGACAAACAAAATTGAGACAAAAGTAAGTGGGAGTATTTTTAAGACTTTTTTAATCAAATTGTGGCTTAAATTGGGCTTATAATTGTTAGAGTCGTGATATCTTTTCCTTTTAAATATTTGGTAAGAGTTTCTTTTGAAAGGTATTTTAATTATTTCGTATTTTCAAAATGTGCAATTATTTGATTTATTTGGGTGCTTTGGGTTGGGCTGCATCATTTAGGAAGCCAAAATGTGATGTTTCGTCAGTTCCACAAACTAACTCCTATTCCCAATTTTGGGTCAGTCAAAAGGTACTCATGACGTTTTTTTTTTATTTGTGTATCTTTTACTTTTGGACAAAGACTCTGGATGAGTCTCAGAATTCTGGCGACAAGAAACTGGGAGAATCCATTGCCACGGCTACAGATACCCTACCCTTGACCACTCCAGCGGGTCAAGAGGTCATCCATGGATCTGTGGCCGGACTACAGCAAGGCTCGGCCGCCTTGAGAGACCAAACCAGCAGGGCCAAGGACCGGTCGCAGGAAGTATTGCAGGAGTGGGAAGATCTTGACAGCAGTTGCCAGAAGCTCTCTGATTGGATCAGGGAGGTAGAGGCAGCCTTAGATACTGTGGAGGAACCTTGCGCTGACTTGGAGGAGAGGAAGACAAAATCAGAAATGTTGCAGGTACGATAGAAATTTGCTCTTAAATCTGTTGACTACCAATTTACAGCAATACTTATAGCAAATGGTATACAAAACACATTCTGGCAGTTTATCACTCATTCTACATTCTAACTGGTGAAACCAGTTACAGTACTATGGGTCTTAGGAAGGTGTGTACCAGCTTCATCCGCTTCTACTTCACTGATTATTCAATAAATTTTCAAAAGAGATTTCAGGATGCCAATCTATTTTGACATCGGCTGAAAACTTTTCCTTACATTTTCCTTGTTCATCTATTTTTTTGTTCAGTCCTTGAGCGAGGAAGTTGACTCACGTCAAGAGCCTGTACAGAGTCTGTCCCCTCTTGCCCAGGAGTTGCACAACAAGGGTGTCACAAGCCCAGAGATTGATGCCAACACAGAGGAGATCAACAAGGACTATCAACAACTCTGTCTCAGATTGAAGGTACAAACCTCACCATTAAGGTTTTCAAGACCAGGAATCCACTTTCATAGAGCTGCTTTGACATGAGAAACAATTGGCTCAGCAGATTTTCATGCTGAGCAATATAAGTTGGGAACCATGCCACAAACAAAAGACACTGCATTGAGTTTCTGGCTGGTAACCTGTGATTGTTAAGCTGTACTTTACTTGTCTCAAATCATTTACTTGCCTCAGAAAGACACCATTTGTTGAATATCAGCCTCTTCATTTGTATCCTCCCCAAGGAGCTGAGATTGTCTAAGACAAGAATTAAGTGCCTAATGAACAAGGGAAATATCACTGTAGAACCCAGTGCACCACATTAAATGGATGTATACAATAAAGGTATTTGTATTGACACATTTAGCCTAATTGGTTTTGTTTCTGCAGGATTCAAGATTGAAGATTGATGAGGGTATCAGACAGAATGAAGAATTCCTCTCGTCTCTAGCTGAAGCCGAGACCTCTTTGAAGCAAGCTCAGGAGACCGTGGCTACCTGCTCTGACCCTTCTGGTGACTGCCAGATGTGTGAAGACAAGTTACAGGCTATTGAGGTATGCACCATTCCAGCACCACAGAGGGATATCTGGGTTGCGTCAGAGCTGGGACTGGGATTATTTTCTTAGGACCCCCAAAATTGTATCAATAGACCACCTGATGATCAGGTGAAAATAGAAAAAATACAGTTTGGTGTTCCTTCAGCCAAATCAACATCAATGCCTGCAGAACGATGACATCTTTTAAATCGTCTTTTGCAATTTTTTATGTTCTCCAGAATCTCTTAGCCAAGCGAGAACAATTGCAGTCCTGTCTAGAGGCAGCAGAGGAAACTCTGGCTACGCTGGATCGGCACACAACGCCAGAGGGTCAGACGGCCTTACTGGCCAGCGTCCAGTCACTGCGGAGCCAGTGGGATCAGCTGTTGCCCAGTGCCGACCAGTGCCAGACCGTGCTGGAGGACTGGGTGGTGGCATGGCGTGACTTTGAAGGCAGTGTTACCGAGGCCACGCTGTGGCTTCTAGACATGGAGGCCTCCCTCAAGGATGCTGCAGAGCCCAGAGAGGACCTTGCTGATAAACACAGCCATCTCAGAGAAGTCAAGGTACAAGGGTGCTCCTCCAAATATAAAAATGGCGGATGAAACAGGGACCAATTTCATGAAATCAGTTATGGCCTATTTTTGTTTTGTGCTTACGGGCAGTGCTACACGTAAAGTGCTACATGTGCTACACGTTAATTGGTTAGCAAAGATTTTCTACATATAGGCTTACCTTAATTTTTTTTCTGCTAACACACTGTTATGTGCATTTTGCAGAAAGTCCTTGCTTAGCGTATTGTAAATGAAAACTCTTCTGTGAAATATGCTAACCGTTAAAGCAAAAAAGTATGCTATCACAGTAACGGATTTCATAAAATTGGGCCCAGGTCATTGATTATTTGACCAGTGAAACTTGAGCATTGCCATGATGATTTCAAATCTAAGAGGACAAATTTGTTGTAATTTTAGTCTGACTGCATCCTCCTCACTAGTGCCCAATTTCAGAACTCTGTCCAATTGCCTGTGACAGTAGAAAATTTGCTCAAACATATTTCACTATTTGGCTTGCTTACACACGGCTGTTTGCATTGTTGTGTCATAGAGCAGTCGAAGTTGATGAGTTAACACACTCTTCCTGGGCTTACTGTAAAACAATGCTGCAAAATAAAATTGGGTCAATATGTAAAGCACAAAACCATTATCTCAAGCAACTTAATAAAATTGGCCTAAGGACACACTATGGTGCATCAACCCAGAATTTCCAGTCTCCAAGAAGTCGAGCGAGAGACCATTTTCTGTCAGTTCTAAATTGTTCACACTGTTCTCTGTTGGTAGGATCTAAAGGACAGTCTTGCAGACCAAGACCAAAATGTGGAAGAGCTCAAGCAGAGGATGGCAGCTTTGGTACCGGGCAACCAACCAGACATCGTGGAGTATTTGGAACAGAAGGTTTGCAGTGTGGAGAAACAGTACCAGGATCTGCTGGACAAGCTGAAGGTATGCATGTTTCATCTCAGATATTATAACCTTGAAAATAGTTCAATAGTCTAATTGTTAAAAATCTTGTTGATTTCGTGTTGAAGTCATCCCCGCCATCTTAAAAAGGGCAAAGGAGTGACAAATTTGCCTTTCCTATTTACTTCAGGATGTGCACCATCAGCAGGAAGAGGCAGTGGCTGCCCATGAGTCTTGGCAGGAGGCAGCAGAGGACATGTCTGGCCTTATTGCAGCCTTAGAGGAGGGCCTTAGCCAGACATTGGTCACACCATCAGATGTCCAAGAACTGGAGGCCAAGCTGCAGTGCCTCAAGGTAAAGTGGTCATAAGATTTTCAGGGAGGAGGGAAATCATAAACCTTTGCAGTTGTCAATGTACTCCCCAAAACACTCTTCCGAGAGGCACTGAGACAATTGAGTGTCGTGAAATGTTACAATTTGATGAAAGAGAATGTGTTGGGTTGATTTATTTCCTCATCCAGGACCTACAAGCACAGTGCCCAGAGGGACAGTTGAAACTCAGTCAGCTCCAAGACTATACCCACAAGACCTCAACCTCCACCACAGACTCTGGTCAGGCCAAACTGGATGAGCAAGCTGCGCAGGTCACTGACAGGTGGGAGAAGGCTCTTGCAAGGGTGGCCGTGTCGGAAGCCAAACTTGCCGCCAATCTCGAGCAAAGAAGCCAGCATGACCAGAAGAAAGAGGACTTTGAGAAATGGCTGCTTCAGAAGGAGGCTGAGCTTGTGGAGGCTTCGGTGCTACAGGCAGACCTACCTGGGAAGGAGAAGGCTTGTCAAAGGTGCCAGGTAAGGACAGCGCATTCAAACATGGAGGTAGACAAGCTGAAAAAAATTCATCCTCCTGTTTAATTTTTGTGTGTGATAATTCTCATCTCTGTATATTTCATTGTTCATTCATTTGCAGAGCCTTGTGAAAGACATCGCAGCACACGAGACCCAACTGACAGAGCTGATGCAGACTGCTCAACAATTGCTGGACACCAGCATTGAAAGTACCTCAGTCAGATACTACACATTGAAAAACAAAGCCACTGTGAGTGCTGATAGATTTACTATATTTTTTACTGCAGTCAGTAAGACCTAGATGTAAAGTGGAATCAAGGCTAGGGCTCTGCTTTGATGTCATTAAAGTTGCACATTGCAAAATTTGAGTTTCTCAGAAAGTCATTTTTTGGTCTTTGTTGTTAGATGATAAAGAAAGAATTTAAAGGCAGTGATTTAACTTTAAACGAAAAAGATTGTAGATTTGTTGTTAACTTAGTTGAGGCTATGCATGGCGGAAGTACTTAAAGTAAACAGTTTGCGGTAACACAATGTGACAAATATTTATCTCTGTCGTGAGTATGGCTTGGCTCTGAAAAGAGCTGGTTAACTCGACACTCCGGAGCCATCTTCAGGAGAATTGCTGTTATAGCTTTGACGGATTCAGGTATACATGCTGTCTGTAAATGGAGGATTTCACTAACGCTTTGCGATCATCGCTAACGGAAAATTGATAGTAAAGTAGCGATTGATTTTCCGTTTAGTGATGGATTTGGGCTTTAGCGATGATTGCAAAGCATTAGTGAAATCAGCCCCAGGTTGGCAAGGACAGTTGATGGTCAGGATTTGTCATCACGGAGCTCTCTGGTCTCAATATTTCTATCTGCCCACATCCTTTGCTTTCTCAGGAATCCAGCGAGACTGCCAACAGAGCATTGGATGACCACAGATGCTACAATCAGACCGTAGCTGATCTGCAGACATGGCTGGCTCAGGCAGAGAAGGATCTTGATGACAATAAGGAGATACCACCACACAAGGACAAACTCAAGCAGCAGCTGCATAACCTACAGGTAGGCAAGCTCAAAGTGCTGGTCAAAATGTGCTCAACTTTTTTTATTGGGCCTTTTTCCAAACCTCAGCTCCGGCTTCGGCTCCGGCTCCGGCTCCAGACTATGTACTTCTTTTGAGCTTAAATGCACAATCTATTATCCTTCATGATAGCACATGTAAAGTTACATTTTGGGCAGCTCTAATGAGGAACTTTATTTCATTCTTTGGCTCAGACTGCACGTTGTTCATTGATTTAGATCAGCAAAATGACTGTGGATAATTCTCTTGCTTTTCCCTTTTGCTTCTCCAGAGTTTGAAAGAAGCTGAAGACATTGGTCAGCAGAAGCTTGATGAGTCTGCAGCTAAGGCAGATGCTGTCATGGCTCTGACGGCTCCTGCAGGTCAGGAGGTGATCAGGACCTCACTGTCCAGCCAGGGACAGGACCTTACCGCCCTGAGCAGTCACGCCGGAGAGGCGAGGGATCAACTGGAACAGGTGCTGGACAAGTGGGAGGCCCACGAGGAGGGATGTAAGAGGCTCTCCGATTGGCTGATGGAGGCAGAGAGGCTTCTTGCAAACCTGGACAAGCTGTGTGTATACCTAGAGGACAAGAAGAAACAACTTGAAAAACTGACGGTAACAAAACTCCACTGACTTTTAATATTTCTCACCCCTAGTTTAAAAACTATTTTCGGTCTTTGTTTGACTAATTTCTGGATAAATACAGAAGTTCAGGCGGAAATATTTTAATGGTATGTTTCTACCAGCACCATCCTCATATCCTGAAAGTTATACGTAAATCTGTGAATATTTCTGTTTGGGTATGTTACCAATCCTGTACTGTACCTTTTAATAGATTACTTTATGTTTGCTCTATTTACAGACACTGGACAGTGACGTCATTGCCCATCAACCAGAAGTTGGGGTTCTCTTCCCACAGGCCCAAGACCTGGCCAAGATCGGTGTCCCTGATCCCAACGTCCGAACCAGGGCCGAGGAGATCACAGAGGAATATCAAGATCTTTGCAGTAGGCTGAAGGTGTGTTAGGAGAAACATCTGTTCTCCGCAAAAATCTATCGGTCAAACCTCTGTTAATTTTTGGACATCCAAACCTGTATGACAAAGACACTTGCACATTCTCGCTTTGTAAATGAACTCTTGATCAGAGGTCGGTTTCTGAAGAACACAAATTTGCTCGTCAACAATTTGCTTTGGAAAGACTAATTACCAACCAAAACTTCTGGCTCTGTTTGTTTTTTGTAATTGGCCCTCTGTTGCATTTCAGTAAGTGTTAATATTCAAGTTTCAGGTTATGGAAACTGTCAATCACAAAATGTTGCTCAGCAAATTTTACGTTAAGCAGAAATCAGCGGGGAACCATTTGCAAGCAATATACCTCATGAGTCTTGGTTGGTACCCAGTGCTTGCTAAGCAAAATCTTGATGTGATTGTGCTATAAAGCAAATCCCAAACTATTGATACTTGTTCCTATGCAGATGGGTTTGCAGCAGAAACAAGAACAAGTCGCCAACCACGAGGGCTTAGCCAATCAGCTGATAGAGCTCAATGATTGGCTGAAAGCTAAACAACATGACTTGGACCAGTGCTCTGGATTGGCTGCTGAAAGAGAGGCAAATGAGGCCCGTATACATCAACTACAGGTAATTGCAGATAATTTAATGGTCGGTTGTCAATCTAGAGATTAGTGATAGTAGCTGAAATCTTTCACCAGGACAGCAGGCAGTTCACTAGACATGTAGTGAACATTCAAATGTCACTCCACAGTCAACTTGAAATTATTTTGTCACTCAAACAAAGTCAAATTTAAATTATTTTGTCACTCAAATAAGTCTTTCATTCTTTAGAAACATCAGTTTGATTGTTCCAAAAAATTGGTACTTCAATTTAGATATTCTAACAATGACCAATGTATTAGTAAAACGTCACTTGACCATCAGATTAGTTTGGTTATGGAGTGTTCTCACATACTTCTTTGCAGCAGTCTGGTGGATAACCAACATTCTTGTGCAAAGCTGCTCTTCAGACAGACTTATCGCATTAAGAGGAGTACGGATTCTTTGGCAGGGAAGAGGCAATGGGTTTGAGCTTTTGCCATTTGAGACACCAACCTTTTTTTTTTCAAAACTTTTTTCCCGTAGGCTGTCCTCTCCAGCTTACCCGATGGTGAGGTCCAGCTCCAGTCAGCCCAGGACCAGGGCAATGCTGTCCGTCCTTCCACAGCGGCTGTTGGCTGTGACCGCATCAACCAGCAGCTCCAGGCAGCGGCAGATAAACTCCAGGCCCTGAACCAGCAGGCAGACAAGGCACAGAGGAGACTGAGTGACACCGTGGGACTAGCCAGGAGCTACGAGGAGCGGTATCAGGAGATCAAGGAATGGATGACAGGAACAGAGGCAGCTCTACAGGAGGAGACGGACCCAGAAGGTGGCCAGCTGGAAGCTAAGCAAGCTTACCTGCAGAAAATCAAGGTAAAATATTAGGAACTACCGAGGTGTGTATTTACTAGTACTCATTTGCCATCCATGTTTGTGCACAAACCCATGAAAGCTGCAATCACTTTTTTACACAGGTTTCTTGGTTCTTATTTGATCTTTGCACAATCTTGAAACCTCTTGAAGATGATGTCATTGTAAGCTGGCGCCCTTGGCAAGTGGTCAGAAGGAGGTTGTTCATGTGCCGGTTTTGTGCAATGGGCATACATAGCTGCGTGTTCTTCATTGTTTCATCATCCCTTTGCATCTTCGACGCCGTCATGACAACAGGTTTTGGAGAAACATTGCATTGTAACTGGATGCATATTTCAATGCCATACACTATTTGGCATGACCTTTTTTCCATGTATTTCTTTAATTTGAAAAGTGAAGTTGATTTGAAACAAAATGTTACCTTATTTAAAGTATGAAACATTCACAGTCTGTTTTAGCACCACTAGCATCATTTCACTTTAACATTTGGACATGTGAATGCAGGCAACAATGAAATGAAAAGTTATAGAGTGTACCGTAATCATTTTCTAATCAGGCGTTGTGTGATGAGAGCCAGGAACTGCAGCCAGTCAGAGCCCAGGTTACATCTCTAGGTCAGCAACTCATAGCTGGCAACCCTACCGCTGTGCACGTTGGTAGTGAAACCACCAGACTGACCGCTGGGTACCAGACGCTACATATGAATCTCAAGGTAAAAGCATCGGATTTGGCTTGAAGTTACATAGCTGCTACAGCCGTTACCATACACTCATGTGTGAAGCAAGCCGCAGCCGGTACTTGTTGCATAATGCAGATATATTCTTATGCAGCAAACATTATGCAGCCAGTAGTTGGCTCCTGCCTGGCTATGCATAGTTACACAAGGGGACGATTTCATGAAGCCATATGATCGATCTTAACTTGAGTTATGAAGGATAACCCATCGTATCCCACGTAGGGTTGCAATGCATCATAAGTCCTAAGATTGATAGTAAATTACGATGAGTTTGGTGAAATCGGCCCCGGCTCTGGTAATGTCTGCCATTGTCAGTCAGTTCCAGAGTGGTGTAGAATTTGAGATAATCTAGCCCAACCGTATTCCACGCTACCTAACTAGCCAACATAGCTATTGTCAGGCTAGTCCATGTATGGTTCAAACTGGCTAACTGTACTAATCATCATCCATTACACAAGGTTTTGGTCAAGATAACCCAGTTACTGTACTCACTCCAGTAGCTAACCATATTCTTGTGCTGTCTGTTGATAGGATCGGCTGCGCCAGGCCGAGCGAGCCGTGACTGAGCAGCAGAACTTCCAGACTGCCGTGGAGGATTTCTACAAGTGGCTGGAGGCTGCAAAGGAGACACTGTCCAGCTGCCAGAAAGCAGCAGGAGAGAAGCCTGAAGTCTGCTCCAGGCTTCAGGACTTACAGGTATCCAGCTAAACACACGATAGTCTCACCTGCGAAGGATTACCTTGCTGGAAGCTTTGTTACTGTTAACGTCTGTTACTTATGTCGACTTCAGTCCCTTATATCTTGTCTGCATCCTACATAAAATAATCTCCTAAATCTGTTTAGATATTGTAAGATCATAGTCATTGGGGCTTCATGGCTGTTGTCTTTTTTTCCCTTTTTTTTCACCATGATCAGGAGTTGATGTCCATGCGTCACCGTGGCCAGAGCTTGCTCAACTCGGCCAGCAGCAAGGCTGAGAGAGTCATACCCCAGACACCACCAGCCGGCCAGGAGGCCATCCAGGCACAGCTTGCAGTCATGAGGGGAGACTATGCCACCCTCCTGGAGGACACCATCAGTGTCAAGGAGACCCTGGAGAGTTGCGTCAGGGACTGGAACAAGTGAGTCCTAGGAATTTTGATGCTAAACAAGCCCTAGGACGGCATGGAGCATTTAACCCACAAAGAACCCTGCTCATGGACATAGACATATTTTCTTAACCCCTTACTGGTTGTAGTAAAGGTTCCCTGATCTTGTTATCATCTACAGGTATGAAGCGAGCTGTGATAAACTATCTCGATGGCTTGGTGATATCCAGGTTCAAACCAGGACAGCTGCTGAGCTGAAATCAACGCTAGGAGAGAAGAAGGTGCAGCTGGAACGATGCAAGGTAAGTGAGAAGAACTATTGCCAAACTCTCTAGAATGCTGCTAACTATTTTACATACCTGCCCAGAATCCAGAACTGAAATCAAACCCTGAAAAACTAACCAATTATTTTCCTCCCTGTCTTCCTGGGTTTTGAGGAACATTTGCAACAGAGTGGCTGAGGAACATGCAGACCCTTACTCCTCAACTTTGTGACATTCTAAACCCAGCACAAACTGGGTTTAGAATGTAACCAGTTGAAGGGACATTTTAAACACTGCCTGAACAAATATTACATATCAAGTTTTGGCAATTTTCAATAAGCTACAATTAATCAATTCTGCTTTTTCACACAAATGTAGGTATTTGTGGCTGTCAAATGAGGTAGATCTCTCCATTAAAACATACAGAGAATAACTGAAATGAATTATGCTTAGAGTTAGGAGGGCCTTCGATAAAGATCCTGCTAGGATCGAAACTCGTCAGGCCCTCCTAACTCTAAGCATTTTATAAATTTGAGGTCATTATTTTGGCTGATGAGCAGTTTGCAGCAGTTTATTACTTGTATTGAAATGAATTATGATAACTTTGTTTTCTCATTAAGGCATTAGAGCAGGACATGTCCTCTCATCAGAAGGACATAGATAACCTCACAGAGCATGCTCAGAAACTGTTGGATAGAAACCCAGACGGCTTGCAGCCAATCAGTCAAGAGCTCCAGATGTTCACTGACCAATACCAGACCAGCATTGATGACATTAAGGTACAATTAATTAATTGCTCTGTGTATCCTGCTGTATTTATTCTCAATAGCATATATATTCTTTGCATCTAATTGCAAGCATTAATTATGTACTTGGATTTCTCCTGAAAAGCTTTTCTTTAGTTGAGGGCCTTTTCAACCTTTGTTTCTAAAAACCTGTTTGTAAAATGCCTTAGTGTGACGTTTTTCACAGCTTGAAATCAAGGCATTAAGTCACCCTTTGAACACCAATGAGACCTGTTTTGATGAACCGGGGTCAATTTCACGGTGTTGCTTAGCACAAAACTTTGCTTACATTTCAGTCTTAATAAAAACAGGTTTAACATCCAAATATCCATGTGTTGTGTATTCCGGAGATCACTGGTTTGAGTCCCAATCCAGTCAATTTTTCTCTGTTCATTTTTCAATGAATTAAGTCACCCTTTGAACACCAATGAGACCTGTTTTGATGAACCGGGGTCAATTTCACGGTGTTGCTTAGCACAAAACTTTGCTTACATTTCAGTCTTAATAAAAACAGGTTTAACATCCAAATATCCATGTGTTGTGTATTCCGGAGATCACTGGTTTGAGTCCCAATCCAGTCAATTTTTCTCTGTTCATTTTTCAATGAATTAAAATTCAGTCAGTTTCCCTTGTGATTATTTGATGATTTGATTGTTTTGTTTTTTTGCTACCAGTCTGCCGTGGATGTTCATACCCAGTCCGTAGCAGAGCACAAGGACTTCCAGCAGGAGCAGCGAGAGTTTGCCAACTGGCTCCGAGATGCCAAGAACAGACTAGCATCAGTCACTGACACATCAGGCAACAGCCAGGCTGTACAGGCCAAACTGACTGCACTAGAGGTCAGTATAATAGATCAATGTGCACAAGGCTGTACACTGCAGGGCAGGATTTCACCAGACACTAAGGGCCTGTTTGTTCAACGCACAAGATCACAAATTTTGTGGATCCGGATCCAATTTTAGTGTACCCTGCATAGGAATGTGGATCCCAAAATCTGGGATCCCGTGCATTAAACAAACAGGCCCTTAGATTAATCTTAAGATGAGTTGTCAGTATCGCCATAGTGATTTATATTGTGACATCACACTTTGCCTAGCAATAAGGATTAATTCACAATCTTAGTGCTTCGTGAAATCAGTCCCTGGTCACATTCAAATGGAGTGCAAGTACTTGATCTCAGTTCTATTCAAAAGAAAAGAAAATTTCCAAAATTAAGGTCATATTACTGTTCCGTATAAGTATCTATCAAGCAGCACTGGTAATTTATTCATCCTTTTCAAGAAGTCAATTGTGGAATAGTTTTGTACTACTTCCATCCAGATTTGTGAAATTGCATGTAGTATAGAACAAGAGTTTGTTTAGTTTCTGAAACTTATTTCTTTATAAGGCAGATATTTTATCCTCTCTGAGATGCAATCTGTGAGGTAGATACAAAGTTTTGAAGACAGTTACTCTTTGCTTACAAACTCTCCAGGATCTTCTGACTGCCAAAGAAGCAGGCTTGGAAAAGCTGGACACCGTCACTGCCAGTGGCGGCCGGACCCTGCCACTCACTGCTACTCCTGGACAGGAAGCCATTACCCAGCAGCTGCAGAAGGACCAAGAAGACGTAGCCGCACTGACGCTGTCCTTGTTGGATGCTAGGGACAGGCTGGCTGAGTGTGCTGATCAGTGGGGGGTGTATGAGGGTAGCCGTGCTGAAGCTGATGACTGGCTGAGGCAGATGGAGGAGAGGCTTGGGAAGGGCTTGGAGCTTCAGCCAACTCTGGAGACCAAGAGGGAGCAAGTTGATGAGCTAAAGGTAAGAAAAATTAAGAAAAAGATGTTTAAGTTGTCTGTACTGTGAGCTTCAAGCTATACATGGTAATTTCTGGGGAAAGGTTGTGGTTTCAGAAAACCATTTAGCATTTACTTGTTTTTAATGCAAAAGAAATATTTTAAATCTGGTGGAAATGTCAAGATGAAGAATAGTGGCAGAGTGTACTTCATTTGAGTCTGAAACAAGCCATAGATTTGTTGTCTGATCACAGAAAAGCTGATAATGGTCATATAGCCTTCTAAGTCTCATTTTATTTCATTTCCATGTATTTTAGTGTTGTTCTAAGTATTATTGCAATGTACCTTTGCCCAGGTTAAATTTCCCTAAGGACCCATTAGTTTCCCAGCAACAAGAGATAATGAGTATATGTACAATGATTGGAATAATGATAATCTTATATTCTGAATGAAATACAGAAAGAAGGTAAAGGGGTGTAAAATCCAAAAGGATATTTTGTTGTCCAAAGAAAGTCTGACAGAATTGAGATCTCTGGAACACCATACCTATGGTTGATGTCCTGGGGCTAATTTCACGGCGCTGCTTAGCACACAAATTTGCTAAGCATGACATTTCTGTCTTAATAAAAACAGGGTTAACAACCAAATTCCATGTGTTGTGTATCGCCTGTGATTGTTCTTTGGCTGTTGTTCACTGACCATGAATGTGAAATGAAATTTTTAACGGTGGTTTGTTTTATTGGGCAAGACATTTTTGTGCTAAACAAATTTTTGTGCTTAGCAGCTCCATGAAATTGGCCCCTGTTGTGGAATGTTGTAAGGTCTGTACAAATGTCCCTCTTTTTAAACGTTATATGTCCCAATCAGTTCAATGCTTGTTGTTGTTGTTCCCACACAGGCTCTTCAGGATACCATTCAGAGTAAGCAGCCCGATGTAGAGGCCGTATCCAGACAGGCTCAGAGTCTTCTTGATAGCAGCGTTGGCAACGTTGGTGTAGTCAGTGAGTCTACCAGGCTGGCATCCAGGTTCCAGCGACTGGTCATGACAGCCAAGGTACCAGACTCACCCTCATTGTTTCTCTCTCTTGTTGTTGTTTTTGTGTTGCTGTCTTATACTGATAATGATGTCATTAACCCTAACTACCTCATATGCATTCTTTATCCATTTTTGAATTTGAACTATAATTTCTCAGCGCGTCAAACTGACATGTTGTTCTGGTCGTCTGGTGAATTCTCCAGTTGAAGCAATTCTTATTCACACACTTTGCAAGTGCAAATCTAAAATTTGTATAACCAAGGACACAAATGTCCAAGCAGTCATAATATTTGACATCATGCTTTTTTTCTTTTTTCCTTAGGACCAACTTAAGAAGAGCGAACACAATGTCACAGAACATGCCCAGTACCAGGATGCTCTCAAGGAGGTACAAAGCTGGTTAGCCTCCACGCAGGAGACACTCAACCAGAACTCGGGCCTCATTGGAGACAAGCCGACTCTCCAAGACAGGTCCAAACGGTTGAGTGAGCTGACTGCAAGCAAGTTAGCCGGGCAGAGTCTCGTGCAGGCTATGGATCACAAGGCTGGGAAGACCCTTCCAAACACTGCTTCCTCGGGGCATGACGTCCTCAGACAGGATGGGAGGAATGCCCACGCTCTGCTTGAGGAGCTGGTGGCTGGCATGAATCAGCAGAGCCAAGACCTTCAGCAGTGTCTGACCCTGTGGGATGACTTTGATGACCAGTGCTCCCAGGTGACCAAGGAACTCGAAGAGGCAGAAGCCATTCTAGTCAAGGAACCTGAGCTGATGCCGGATTCAGTTCACAAAGAACAGCTGTGGGAAAAGTACAAGGTAGGCCACAGAGTGCGTCAGTGTGATACTGTGGGTTGTACCATGGCACACATGATTATTGGGAATCACATTTAATGTTAAAGAATCACTGGTGATGTGACTGACTGCCATGTTTCATGTAAAATGACTCAGCACATGAAGAAGCCTGAAGAAATCTTTTCAAGAATTTATTAGACAATTTTGAAAATTAAACAATTTTCTTCATGTGAAGAATTCAGTTTTCAAGGGAGTGCAAGCTTGTTTAATCTCCCCAAATGAACTACTCTCCTCGATTGTCTCTCCCTGTCCCCACAGAGTCTGGCAGATGAGGTGGACCTCCAGAGTGAACATCTGGACTCCATTTTGGCCGGAGGTAAGGAGCTGCAAAGACTGACCGATGATGGTACAGTCAGTGACAAGGCCTCACAGATGGTGGGACACCACAAGGCACTGATGCTGGCTGCACAGGTATGTCCATAATGTCTGTAATACTTTACAGAGCTGTGCATCACTTCAGAAACCTTAAAGTGGTCTTTCAGTGCTGTCCGTCCTGTCAAGAGCTTTCAAAATTCAAAAATGCTTGCTCCGATGCATCTACATATTCGGGTTGCTGTTATTGAATTTGAAAGCAGCATGTTTTGTTTACAGTTTGGTGCAAAACACATTAATTCAACAGCTGAAATAGCTTACTAAGATTATTTTATAATCATCAAATAACCATAAGGGAAACTGACACAAAAAAAGCTGTATCCTCTTTGATTGATCCCCCATGTACTGTTCTCAAGTTGTAGATTCCTGGGATTTAGAAGTATGTACTTGGTTTCATGGCTTCTGGCTGCCATACGAGTGTAAATTTGCTTGTTGCCAGACAAAAGGCAGGCGGGGACACTGCAGTAATGGCGGACAGTAAATCGTGCCGTCGGATCGGTCTATAGCTTTGACCTCATCAGGCAAAACTGAGACAGGATTTGTGTGCTTTGTTTTGTAACAGACCGTTGTGGATACTACATTCAAGAGGATGGAGAACCACCAGGAGTACGATGACCTCCACAGGACCCTCTGTGATAGGTCAGACTCTACCAATCAGACATTGAGAGACAATTGTAGCCTCACTGGTAGCCAGGACACTCTACAGGAACGACTGGCCGGTGTGACAGTAAGTGGAATGCCCTTAAGTGCTGTGCATAACTTTATGTAGAACATTGGTTAATCCAATACTGTGGAATGGGTTATTGAAAGATAATTTAAGTGGAGAAAGTTATTCAGATTTTGTTTTTTTATAAATTGCTCTCGGTAAGCTGAGTGGGATTTGAACCTGACTCACAGTGGTGGAAAGCAAGGAAAGCAACTGCTGTTTGTTATGTACTATTTAGATGAGTAATCATATGTAGACAATCAATCAGAGGGAGCATGTGTCGCGACAGTGTGTTGCCGCATCTACCTTAGAGCGGTAGTCCTTCGGTCTCCTGATGGCCATCCGTTAGGCAGCCACACAGCAAAATAACAATCCAGCGCAACCACGTGTCATGTGGATGCCCTACCGGTCGACTCCGGTAGTCATTTATGAAATATTCCACCTTCAAATTGCTTTTCTATTTGTCCAAACAGGCTGTTATAACTGATCTACCGTCCTCTGAGGAAGCGCTTCTATTCCCGACCCAATCCCTTGGAGGTCAACTCCTGGCAGAAACTTCTCCTACTGGATGCAAGCAAATCCAGCAGGAACTAGACCAGACCAGTCAGAACTGGTCCAAGCTTGTCCAAGATGCTGACAGCATTAGGGAGTCGCTGCTTGCTGCCATTCAGCAGTGGCAGGAGTTTGACCATGAGTACGAGCAGCTTGGTGGACGTCTGGTCCAGGCAGAGCAAGAGGCCGGCAAGGAGATGGATCTGATGAAAGATGTGCTTGAGAAACAGGAGCAGTTGGATAGCATTCAGGTGCGTGTTTTAAATTGTAATCCCTGACATTGGACTCTGTACACTGTACAGTGTCCTCATGGCACATCCTTTCACTAAGTTGGGCCAGCAAGTCATCAGACAAAGTTAGTGTTTGTACTGTGCCCTTAAAAGTCTAAAGATACAATCAGATGAAATATCACATGTTAACCGTGGTAAGTATTGCTGATCAAATTTCGTTTCTGTCATTCAACAAAACTGAACATTGCAATGTCTGGAAACCTGTAAATGGTGAGATAAATTTTGCATTTTTAGGGAAAATGATCAAATAACCACAAAGAAAACTGACTGAATTTAAGGTCATTGAAAAGGTAACAAAGAAAAATTGACTGGAGCGGGATTCGATAATTGACTATTGGGGTCACCACCAACATAGGGCTGGGTCAGTTGGTCAGGAGGTCACCGGTTTGAATCCCGCTCCAGTCAGTTTTTCTTTGTTCACTTGTCAATGATTTTAGGGAAAATGATTAAAAAGTCTGGGTTTTTTCCCCTCATTTTTCCCATTAAATGCATGCTGTATATAAACTTAAAGAGCTGGTGTAAAAAACATTAGGAATATCATTCCTAATATTTTGTTATTGACATTGTAAAAAACAATTCAAAACTTGTTTAGTTTTGGCTAGCTGAAAATTTACAAACCATTAATTGATGTATTTCACAATTGTCAATTTTTCGTAAATTCATGACCTAAATTTCATTCCCATTTGTTTTTTCCCTCCCAGGCTCTCCATGATGAAGTCCTTAGCCTGGAGACATCTCTCAATGCCACTGTAGCCAGTGCTGGTCCTATCCTACACAACAACCCCATGGATTCCACTGTGACTGGTCAGCTATCCCAGGCTAGGTCCCGCTACCAAACATTGGTCAACAACACAAAGGTACAAATAGATCTTTCTCCTTGGACGCCATCTGCACAGGAAAATAATAACCGTATTTTCCTTTTCAGTTGCTCTAAATAATAATAATAATTCAGAATTTATTCCGCGCACACATCTGTTCAAAATTATAGCTGATGCGCGTTATGCACATTTGACACCCAAAATGCTGGGGCATGTGTCAATCTGTGGAAACTTAACTTAACTAAACTGTGGTCATTTAACAGGCATCGACAAAAAACATTGTACATTCATTCATTTTTTGTATAAAGGAATTAATAAGCAAAAATAATGGGGAATAAAACTTTTTTCAAACAGGCCATCATCAAACAATGCCAAGAAAGGGTCCAAGACCACAGGGACTTCAACCAGTCCTTGGAGGAAGCCAAGAGCCATCTGGAGAGGGAAGATCAACAACTTGAATCCCAGAGAGACCCGTCAGGAGACAGACCATCCATTGAGGAGAAGCTGGCAGCTGTGGAGGTTGGTGTACCTACAATATTGTATCATTGTCTGTTCCAGCAGCATTTATGGCTGGGAGGTGCATAATTCTCTAGAACTTCAGAAGGTGTCAAGGGTAATCAACAATTATGCTGCCTGAGGTAGACAGACAGGGAGAAAGTTCTTTAAAAACAACGGCTTGAGTTCGTGAAAGGCCAAGATTGAGCTGAAAATGCAGATTAGTCTTAATTGCTAAGCAAAATCCTCTGAAACACTACGGACGATAATTATTGGCAATAATGAAATTGGGCTCATGTTGTTTATAATTAATTTTAGGAACTGTTTAATATGTTTTAGGTTAATCATCAAATAACCACAAGGGAAACTGACTGAAAACTGCCAAACGAACAAAGATGATAGACTATTAGGGACACCACCAACATAAGGCTGGAAAGCTCAGTTGGTAAACCCGTTGGTACAGTATTCCGGAGGTCGCTGATTTGAATCCCGCTCCAGTAAATTTTTCTTTGTATGTTTTTAGATTTTTTTTGGTTTTTTTTCTCCCTCATCTTATCTATTTCATAATATTTCTGTTTGTTTAGACCATGAGCATGCACCTTTCTGAATTGGAATCCCAAGTTCATCATACTACTGATTTGGGTAGCCACATTCAGGCCCAGACCTCCCCTGCGGGTCAAGAGGTCATCCAAGGCCAGCTGGCTGACCTGTCAGCCTCTCTGGCCGGACATGTGTGTGGCGTGAGAGATGCTAACAAGGCCCTGGCTGACCGGGCCAGGTACTGGAGTGAGTACGAGACTGCTCAGGAGGAATTTGCTGACTGGCTGGCAGAGATGGAGAAGGTGCTCAGGGAGGAGCCAGAAAGGAAAGCTGACCTCGGGGACAAGAAGAGCCAGCTTGAACAGTTCAAGGTAAAAGAGATAGAAAAAGCTGAGGGCGTATAAAATATATTGGCATCAAGGTACCTTGAGCATAGCACTGTTGGTCTTGGTACTTTTAACAGATACAAGTTTTTCAGTTAGGTGCTACAAATATGTAACCTAAACTCATTGTAAACCTTTTCGCATCATCAAGTTTGTGACTACAGACTCGGCATTTGTAGAGTGCATGACATATTTGTGTAATAGTGTCAAGCCGTTGTCTACTTGTCATTCTATTTCCTAAAGAAGGGATTTCTCTAGGAATAAATAAATTCATCTTGCTGGAATTTTAAGGACTTTCTACAATGGTCTTTTTCAAAGGCTCTTGAGAGTGAGATTGCCTCCCATGGCACCAACCTCCAGGACACGGAGCAGAAATCCCAGAGGCTCCTGGAGCATGACACAGGCCCAGTGGATGTCCAAGGAAGCACAGAATTCCTCAGAGATCGTTATGAAGCACTCTGCATCAGGTCAAAGGTAGGTCTTGGAAGATGTCAACACCACACTAGGGTGAGATCTCCAGGGTATGGTACATAGACCCCTGAGGGTCGTTGAGCTTGACATAGGCCTTGATAGATATTGACGGGAGGACAGGATACCTTAAGGCATATGTAGGTAGTAGAAGATTCTTTAGGATGTTGAGCATAGAAGGTCTCGGAGGATGGCGCCATGGCACAAATCTAGTTATTGAAAGAGGAAGTGCAGGGTCCCTCAAGATTCACTTTGCTGCACTTTGCTTGAGGTCAGTTGTTCTTAGGTTACGCTCATTATGTGGAGGAATATCCAGGATGTTCAGCTTATAAGGTCTTTGAGCTTGACACACACTTGAGTGCATGAAAGAGGGAGTACATGAATCTTCAGGACTTGTCATGAAATACCCTTCATCTGCCCATATATCATAGAAGACATGGGTACTAGTTGGAACCTCTAGGATAGTCTCATTAAGTATGTCTGGAAATTACATGATAATAGACTCTCTTTAGGACTATCCTGGTTGAGCTGAGACCCGTCTTGACCTAAGACATAAAGGCTGCATTCGAGCGGTTACTCCCGGTAACACGAGTATGATGCGCACGCAATACTCTCCGGTGCAGGAGTATACTCCCCATATCTAGAGAGTATACTCTCACTGATGACCCGAGTGTCATACTCCAGCCGCTCGAGCGCTCAGGAATATACTCGTGTTAACACGAGAAGCTCGTTCGAACATAGCCAAATTGTGCTCTGTATGCCTGCTGTATGATATGTGATATTGGACATCATGAAAATTCGCTCACTTCTCTGATTTTGTTATCACAGGATGTGACAGACACCATGACACACAGTGTGACAGAGCACCAGGGGTATCAGGATGCCCTACAAGAGGCCGAGAGAGCTCTCCTAGGCATCTCACAGGAGCTCACCACCCAGGGGGCACTGCCCAACGGTGCTAGCCTGGAAGAAAGCCAACAGCAGCTGTCACAGCTCCAGGTATGTCTATGGGTACTGAATTAGGGTGCCTTTCCATATGCGCATTTTTTCATCCGCTGCGTATGCGTAGTGTGTGCGTTGCGTCACAAAAAAAATGATCATTGTGAAAAAGCAAGCGACCCTTTCCATATGTGCGTGTCTGTTGGAAAGGGTCACATGCGTCTTTTTAATGGACATTTTTTTTGCAACGCAACACACACTTGCTAGTTGAATAAACACATTTATGATCTTGGAGGAAATTTGCACATAATTTTGGAAAAAATAAAGCATATTTTGTGTTTGTGACTAGATTTTGTAAAACACAAACAAATGTCAATTTGATTTCTTTAGGAGACCTCATTGTGAAGAATAGTGGCACTAAGGGGTTGTTCACACATTGCACAAATGCACAAAGTGATACCACCGCTACTTGTCATACCTTTATCTATAAATGGTTGCCATTAGAAAGTTGTGTAGGAGTTTTATTGTTGGTTCACGGTTCATGATACTTATTCTTGCACAATTGATTTGATCCTACCAGGTCTTTTAATGAAAGGAAAATCAAGCTTGCTAGAATTGAAATTTGAGATTGAAAATTGCAATTTTGTCTGCGTCATGAGTCAATCCACCATTTTTGAGCATGGTTTGTGTGAGGCACTCATAAGAAGATGCGCTACTTCTTACCCCTTATTTTGTGTCCACGTCCCTAGTTGGTGCTCAGATTATGATAAAACCAGTCTCTGCACCTAAACCAATCAACCTACAGAGTAACTACAATATGCAACCACCCTGCTATTTATTCCTCAAGCTGCCTCAGTATGATCCCAGTACTCTGTGGCATCATTGATCCATTGAGGAATAAGTACAGTGTTAAGAAAATTCAAAACATTTGAATGGGAGGTTGTAAAATTTGTTATGAGAAGTCATGAAGCGATGAAAATGAATTGTGCATTTACCTTGGGCGAATCACATGCATTCCATGCCCTATGATGGTGGAGGGACATTAGATCACTTTAGTTGGGCATGCAGTCAGCATATCCAACAAAAGTGACCTAATGTACACAATTATTATTCATACATAATTTAGTGTAGTATGCTTGGCTGTATCATGTAGGGTTGATAGCATGATGAATCTGTAACCTCTTTCATTCACTTCTAATTCTTCTGAACGGAACCTCAAATATTTGCATGCAGGCCATATTCTGGCCATATTATAATGGATCTGTTTCACCTTAAACAATACTAATAGGGCTATAATATTGTATACACTACGGAATTCCACTTTTATGGTTAACATTACTAGAAACTTGGTGCTCACCCTGTGGTATAATTTTTAGTTATGGGAATGCTTGTGCCCCTATTCCTTACTAACCTGTACAGGATATCTTCACAGTACCTGCATAATTTTCATCTATAGTATATGGAAAAAAATCCATATGGAATAAATTGGGAGTCCTGAAATAAGGCATGTCTTGATGGAAGATGACTGCTTAGCTTAAACACAAATTCACAATCCTTGGCAATCCATGAGTCATTGGTTAAAAACCATAAAAAAGTGTAAGAAATTTCTGTTCATTTCTGCTGAAAGTATTGTGTATATAAAGCACATGCTAGGAAAAACTTTATTTTCGATTTTGTGATTGAAACACCAATGACCATCCTACTACTCTTCGATTACTGCCCTTCATTTGTTCTAGCCAAAATAACAAATAAATTAATTAAAGAATACAAGTTTCTGTTCTTCACCTCATGCGAAGCTTCTCACAGACAAACAGGGAGTTGGTGAGGAAAGTCCTCCTGTTTATTAACAAGTATTTCACCGCAGCTAAATACAAGTATTTTGTCAACATGAAAACACTTCATAGGCTTAGCTTTGAAACTGGTCTTATCAGACTTAAGATCTGTGCTCGCAAAATTCCAACTCAATTTCTCAACACATTTCTTTTTTTGTATACTCTACCAAATAAAAGTCATAAAAGTAAAACATGAAGTAAAGTTTTTGAAGGATCAACTTTCCTGTAAGGAGCAATGTTCCCTTTTGTTAAGAATATTAATCTACTTGGAATTAATATAATTTTAATCTTGGTACCTCATTCCTTTTCTAAATGTCTTTCTATTATGCTAATATCTTCCTTAATCATTGAGCATGCATAATTAACACGCGCCTTGCCTTTCTACCCACCCTTTAATTGTTCACCCCACCCCACCCCACCCCATCCCACCCCACAGGGAATCATGAGGCAAATCACTGCATGCTCTGCCAAACTAAACCAGGCCTCCCTCGTGGGGCATGCTCTCACCGGCTCCGCCCTGGCCACGCCCATACTAACCCAGCATGTAGGGGCGGAGCTGAGAGTGGTAGAGGAAGGGCTGGCGGCCATTAGCCACAATGCACATAGCATACAAGCACACCTGCAGGAGGTGATTAACCAACAGCAGGTGTATAAGGAGACATTGCAGACTTGTGATGACTGGTTGCAGGTTGCACGGGAGGAGCAGGACCTAGACGAGGCGGATGGCAAGGCAGCGGGTGCCGTGGAAACAGAAGGCTTGGAGGATGCACAGAATCAGCTGAAAGAGCTACAGGTTAGATGAGATTTTGAATGGAGCAATCTGCCATAGATGCAGATGCAGCTCTTCATTGTTTCAATATTTCAACTCATCGTTGTCTGTCATTCTTCATTTCCGTTTTCTTTTTGATTAAACAAATTAGAAAATGCTACTGCAATTGAAAATTACCACAGTCTTGACCCACACAGTGTTGCACAGAGAAATATTGATTGTTTGCAAGACTTTATGGAATATCATAGATTTAAGTAAACAAGACAACTATTAAGTAATTACTAATTATATAATACAGCTATTTCCAATTGGACTTGTAAGAAACTGGTAAGAAAAATGGTAAATAAGTTTGGAATTAATATTTAACTATTCTAAAAAGCCATTTCAGCCTTCATTTTGTAGTGTCAGAGGTTCTGTTTTGTTGATCTAAAAGAAGAATTTCTGTCTGTCCTTGTAGGCTTTGCTGGATACCGCAGTGATGCACAGTCAGCTAGTGGAAGCTGCTGAGGAGCACCTAGAGGACACCAGCGCCGACCTCTCCACCTCCCAGCTCTCGGCCAATGTCCACCACCAGCTAACCTCCGTCATAGAGACTGTGGAGACACGCATCAGCATTGTGCAGAAGCTGGGCAGCCAATGGAAGGAGCTGGAAGACCGTAAGGCAAGGATGAGGGACTGGCTGGAGCAGGCCAGAGGCAGGGAAGAAGAAGAGAGGCACAAGCCTGCTGAAGTGGATGTTGCCAAAGCTCGATCCCATCGGGACCACGTCAAGGTGAGATTAAGATCCTGACAGATACTTTGATTCCTTGACTGTGGGACCAGATTCTAGGAAAAAAACTCTTTAAGGTCAAGTTGTTCATTTTATTTCTGCATTGGAAATGACGTGCAGCTGTTCATTTGGAATATTACCCAGGTATGTATCCTGACAAAACAGAAGTATAATTGGATGAGAAGCTTGAAAACTCTGACTGATTTCTATTGTGCATCAACCTTTTAATGATCTTTATATGCCAAAAATAGCTTGGATGACTTGTATGACACTTTTCACCAGCTTGGGTCAAATCTGAGTCACTCTCTACACTGTTTTGCTCCTTGTCTAGGATTTGCTTGAGGAGGTCAGGTCCAAGCAGGAAGAGCTTGCCCAGATCCAAACCGAGCAGTCACAGCTCTGCAGCCGCCCTGACCCAGACCTTGAATCCCTAGACCAGGACATCCAAGACCTGTCCACCCTAGTAGAGCAGCTGACAGATGGCAGGCAAGAGGAGCTCCAGGATGCTGTGGCTTACCAAGACGCCAAGACGGCCATCGAGGAGGTTCTGAATCAAGCAGGAAATGAGATGGAGGAGTTGGACAAGGACGACTTCATGTCCACACCTGACAAGCTCAAGAAATATGAGGTGAGCCTGTTTAATCTTGAATATTTCAAGTTATGTGTTGCAGAAGATTGATTAATAAACGATGTCCAATTGGAGTACCACTCAGCAACTAGTTGTATGCATTTTTTGAGGTGATGATCTATGGAGTAATCAGTGAATTTGCATTTTATATGAGAAATGATGCGTAGTTTGCGTACGATTTGATAATCACATACGGAGTGTCACACCCTGAAGCCAGCACTTGGTTTAAAGGAAATTTCACGAAGAAGTAAATTATGACTGGTGAACATGAAAGTGTGAACGTAAAGAAGGCTTGATGGAAATCAAGCCTTGTATGTATGATTGCCAGCTCGCTTGCTTCAAACAGTTCTGCCACTTTGTTTATAGTGCATCATCATTCTAGTGTGTGGACAGCGGCAAATGATCTGAAATATTCAGCAATACCTCATGGTAGTGGGCCAGCAAGTAGCCCTGTACATTGGTACCAGCGTTGTTGTTTGAGATATATGCAAAATAGTGCTTTTCAGGAATTGCCAAATTCTTAGCTAGGCTTTGGGGTTTCTGTGTTTGGTGTTCTCAAGGAATTTAAGAAGTCTGTTTGCTATGTTATTTTGAAGCCAACCTTGTACAAGAGACGAAAGACTTTGGGGCCTTTAATGTGCGTTTAATAACAAATGGGTTGTATGTGGGATGTGTCTGATTGTGGTTTATTGTTATTCTCTGTCTCTTTCCATGAAATAAGCCCATACATGCTTGAGTGTCAACAATTTGGATCCAACATTTTGGCTCTATACAAAAAACTATTTGTTATTATTAAAACCTGTTGAGTCTCAAGCATTTGCTGAACCATGGAAATTTAAGCTCAGCATCTGGACACAAATTTGATGGCATTCAATATATTTAAAACAAACTCTATCGAAAAGTATATAAAATATTCTTTTACAATGTGTTCCATTTAGCCTAATCTTTCAAACACCAACATCAATCTTACTCCAAGTCCACGTTTGTCTTAAGTTGTATACTTAGACCCTAGAATTGTATTTTAATTGTGCTTTTATGAAGTCATGCTAATAACAATGGGTCAGTCAATTAATGAAAATATCATCTGATGATAGATTTGATGCTGGGTATTTTTAGATAACAATACAGTTCAACACCACTATAATAAACACACCGGGATGCACACAATTTGTCAGTCATAGTGATCGTTCATTATAGTGACGTTCAGCAGGCCTATACATTGTACATAAAAATTGGATGATGTTCGGTATAGCCAAATGTTCGGTATAGCAGTGTTTGTTGTAGCATGGAGTTGCATTCCACTTTATATTATTACTGGTACATAGTTTTCCGCTGTAAAAGGCTCTTGTATATGTAGATTTTTGTCTTTTGGTTACTTTTAACAGAAGGTACACATGTATGACTTAGGAGCAAAACCCTTTTATATAGGCACTTGAACCTCTTTGTTGTGAAGGGATTACAAAGCCACTACATTAGTATTTAAGATGTCCTTTTACCAGTGGCTCATGAGGGATCAATGTCTATCTGCTTAATTTTGTTACAAGCTGCCTGTATGGAACTGTCAGGATAAGATCAATATTCTTTTATTCCCTGGTCAGAGTTACACACAGTGAATGCATACCACAGCCACACACAGGCGCTCTTTTGATGTTTCATCAGGATCAATATTTAGATTTTTTTTTTTCATTGACCACATTCTGGGTGGCAGACTGGGCTATTGTTGACCAGCTACTGTGAGCTGGACTTGTCAAACAAACCCTGTCTTTAGTAGCTTATCATGTTTAGAGTGGTTTGTGGAGGATATTTGCATATAGCTGATGGCGCGGGTGTTGGTAGTAGTGATGACCCCTTGGAGGGAAAACTTGTTTACAATTGATGAAGACTGTCACATCGGTGGACCTTAGTGCCGGCGTGCTGTCTTGCTCTGATGTGGATACTGTCTGTTCAATGTGTCATTCAACGAAGTGTAGACTTGTTTGGAGCACTCACATGGTCTACGAAGGCTTCTTTTGATATCAGTATAGGTCAACTCCACATGTTAAGCAAGGATGGACCATCACTATCAAGGAAGGGGCATTACACCACCTAAGCCAGCATTTTGTCTCTCCATGAGAAGACAACCCAATGTGGCATGATGAGAATATTTTGCCGAATGTGCAAAATAAACCAAATGAATCAAGAAATCTTAGCCTTTGGTCTTTGGCACACTTGATGTGTTCATGCATTGCATGGAATGGTGATATTGAACACAGTGTTATTTATCATGGATCTAGGCCAAAACAGGTGATCCGTTTTTTGTGTGAAGCTCCACCTATAGTTACTTACCTGGAATCTATTCCGATGTCACAGGAAATGTTATTGTGCAATCCACTTTAAGTAGTTCCAATTATGTATGCTGATACCTGGCCCAGCACCATGAAGACCACACCTGACAGCGCACCTGCATGATAACGTCATTTCATACCTTCCAAAAGATGAAGCTTTGGCAGATGATGACCGTAGAGGCCCTCTGTGAAGTGCAAGATACTACCTAGTATTAATAGGATATATTTGTACTTGGCCATCATGGGTGCATCTGAGAGCTGCCCCAATTCTCCGAGAGGCACCATCCCATATCTTGGCTTCTCCAAACTAGACGTCAAACTCAAGAGAAGGGTTAGATTTCACAGCTCATGTATTATATGTGTGTGTGTGTATGTCTGAGTATTTCGGTCTCTGTAGAAATCTTGTTGGGATGATTGTGCAGTTGTGTCAAACTTCCAAATGTTGTATTTACTAGTAGTGGAGTAGTGCCGTTGCTGAGTGGTCTGGTGCATCCAAGTCATAGACATGACTCTGATTCTGGGTTTGGGGCCCAGCCATGGGGGTACTGTGGTGCTTGCCACCTTGAACATGATTCTGTCGCCACCTACTTTTCTCTTATCAGGACTGTGCACTTGATTTTGCCTTTATAGTGCACTTGATTGTATGTTTCTTAAGGAGTTTGTTTGTTTGGCAGTCAGAAACCATCCCTTGTGGTTATTTGATGATTAAATCAATCGTGTCAGATTCCCTCGTCGTTAATCTGATGATTTCTTTTGTATTTTTATTATCAATCCAAAAACAGAGAGGCTTATCATTGCTTGCTGAGAGGAGTGAGCTAGATGCCTTGAGGGAATCCACCAGAAGAGTCTCAGGATCCACAAGTCCCAAAGATAGAAACGCGGTACAGGAGTTCTTCAGGTAAAAAATACATCCTTTTCAGGAATTATTGAGGTTGCTTTACTAGCCAACTTATGGCCGTGTCCCAAATATCTGGCTGCGACTGCAAATAACACACAAGTCTTAACGGCTGCAGTCACTGGCTAGTGGCTGCCATAGGTGCGTGTGGAATTTGTGGCCACAGCCAGAGATTTGGGACACGACCCTAGTCTTGGTCATCTGGTCATCAGGCCACTTTTCACTGGCTCTCTGCAGCCACGTTCTGATGTCATAGGGAAATAAAGTTTACCAAGTACCAAGAATTCATAGCAAGCACGCATACTGCCCTCACAAGAAAAATTAATCCAAGCACTGACTCGGTAGTTATAAAGGTTCTCATGAAATGCATATTATTGCAAAGTTGCTATTTGGGATAAGAAGCATTACCGGTATAAGTGGTTTATGTAATAACACTGTATAAATGCCTTAATTATTATACAATTATGGATTACGTCATCAGTTCAATACATTTTCAAGATGCCCTGAAATAATCAACTGCACTAGATAAACATTTTTTTCATATTTTAGACAAGTTACTAATCTTTCAAGCTTTGACATTCTTTTCTTTATTTTTGGTACAGTGAGAGTACTGAGAGATGGGTGAGTCTTGGAGAAAGAGCTCGTACTGGTGCCCGTGCCATGCAGCAATCCTTGACAGACTACAATGCCTTCTTAGACAAAGCCAAGGAGTCCAGGGAATGGTTGAGAGCCACGGAGGAGCAGATTGCAGTGGGTGATGCCGTGGGCCCTAGGGTGGAGGCAGCTCAGGAGCTTGTTGATGCCAATCAGGTATGGAGTGCCACAAATTTGAATTAAAAGAAGGGTTTATTGTGCACAGTGGAAATAACGTTGCTGGGAAGACAGCTGGTTTCTGTAGTAGCTGAAGTTTAGTAGGCTTTCCTTTTGAAACTTTGTGGCCTGGATTTGTTGCATGCTAACCAGAGCTTTAGAAGCTCTGGACAGCCATCAGTGCAAAGCACATCCCAGGGAATAGCGCTCCGCACTAATGATGTCACGTGAGTGATTTGGCCAGCGCGCGCATGTACAAAATCCCCGGATGTCAAACAAACATTGACCCACATATGTAGTGTACACCATGTATGCACAGTTGCATACAAGCACACCCACCACATGTTTGCATGGTTGCAATGTTTGTCTGAGATCCAGTGTGCCGTCACAGCGTTTTAGCGCAAGTGCGGAGCGCTATTAGAAAATTCCTACTGGTCATTACACTGGAACGCCACGATAACGAACACCGCTGTATCAAACATTTGGCTATACCGAACATCATCCTTCACTCCCAATTTTTGTGTACATACTGAATAATGGTTCTTTTATTCACTATAAAGAAAGACCACTACAATGGATAATGTCTGTGCATCCCGCCATGTTTGGTATAGCGGTGTTGACAACATTTCATTTTCTTCAAGGACGCATGTCCTCTGATCTGAAACTGCAACCAAACGGGTATTATTGTGATGAGTGGATTGTTAGCCTATGTCATATGAGGCAGTTTACAAATAATTAGTTCCAGGCAATTTTCAAGAAGTGCTGGCAGAAAAAGTGATTGGTGTGCCGGGGAAGTTTTTTCTGTTCTATGCAATGCAGTGAATGTGGTTGGGTGCCTTCAGGTTAAGACAATATAAACTTAAATTATCTCATGATATATAACTATAACTGATTGAATTCAACAGATTAATATGTTGCTTTGTTTGTCACCAGGCTGTTTGTTCAGACATTGCCAGCAAGAAGGCCGTGTTTCTCCTGATCAGTGAACAAGCAGACCACCTCTGCCAAGGTCTAAGCCACAGAGAGAGGGAGACCGTTCAGCACAGCATCCAGCAGATTGGTAGCCAGCTGGAGGTACTAGAGAAGAAGGCCCTGGATTCCTGCAAGATCCTGCAGACATGTGTGCTGGAAAGAAGGGTATGCTTTCATTTGTGTAAATCTTGAAACAAATAGGGTGAATGAGTAACTGTCGATATTTGGGGGCGAGTTTCATAATGCTGCTGAACAGTAGGCAGGTTTTTTATGGTCACTTTGGCAAAGAACTTGGCTAAAATGATCCTTGGGATATAGCGGTATGTGCATGGTTTCATGGCTTCTGACTGCCAAACGTACAAAGATAATTGACTATTATATATTAGGGACACCACCACCATAGGGCTGGATAGCTTGGTTGGTAGAGCACCGGTGCGGTATTCCAGAGATCGCTGGTTCAAATCCCTTCAGTCAATTTTTCTTTGTTCACTTTTCAATGACTTACTTTCACTGTGGACGGGATTTTACCTGACAGGAATTCTGGCAGCAGTTTCAATCCTGTGATGAGTGGCTGAGAGAGAAGGAGCCGTTGATACTGAGTTCTGAGTGTCCCCAGCTGCAAGTCTCTGTTGTGGTCCAGCAGGTCTTTGAAGCAAAGGTAGGACCAATCGAGAGCTTAGATGACAAACTGGTGATTCTATCCCAAGCTGCTGGTCTTGGCTGTTTACCTACTTGGTCTTGATGCAATAGAACATTACCATGGGCCAATTTCATGGAGCTGTTAACATGTTTTTTTAGCACACAAAAATTGCCTAGCACAAAATGCTTGTCTTGCTCAATAAAACAGACAATCAGTACAAATTTCAGTTGATATCCGTGGTCAGCGAACAACAGTGAAAGAACAAGTTAGCTTGTTTTGTTCTTAGTTTATAGTGATTTGAAACTTCTAGTTTGGTTAATATTAAATGATAGAAAGTTTTGTGATAGGTAAAGCAGGAATTCATTAACTTTGAAATTTCTTTATTGACCAAGAATGAATCAAATGAAATGAAATGGCCTAACTTGCCTCTGTTTGTACATGGACACGGTGCTATCCAATCCTCTGTTGGGATATTATTTGAAATTGATTGTTGTAAATTGTTTCATGTTGGTAGTCTGAGCAGGAGCAGCTGAAGGTGCATCAGACTCAGGTCCATCAGGTATTATCCAAGGGACAGCCACTGCTTCCCAGATGTAACGAAGAGGAGCGGAATCAGCTACACTCACAGCTGAAGGGTGAGTATGTTCATTGTCTGAAACAAGCATGGATCTGCTAACCAGTAAAAACGTGCTGCACTATGAGTAATGCTCCTTAAGAGACCAATGGCCGATTTCATGAGGCACTAAGATTAATCTTAATTGCTAAGCAACATGTGATGTCACAATACAAATCACTTTGGTGATACTGAACAACCCATCTTAAGATTAATCGTAGTGCTTTGTGAAATCCAGCCTTGAAATCTTACAACTTTCCCTTTAATGTAACATGTGAATTCCTCCATGTGATTCTGTGAAATCATTGTAGCAGTCCAGAAGGACAAGTAGACTTGCTTTAAGGAGACCTTCAATTGTATTGTGGAAATTTGATAACTGGCAAAAATTCTTGAGTTTCGTCTGTCAAACTTCACACTATTGCCCCTTTTCTCTGTTCTGACCTCAAGTGTGGGTAAGGCTTCTTGAAGCCTCTGTGACTATATCAAATTCAGTAAATCTCATTTGAGTCTTTCTCACTGTTAATCGTAAAACTTGCTCAAAAGAAATGAAAATAAAGAAAAGAAAAGAAAATTGAATTATTTCTTTCTTTTTTCCACTCATTTGAGTCTTGGAATTTAAGATTTTTTGAGTAATGATAATTAGATATGATCAATCCCCGATGAGTCTATGTTTGTATTGCCTTGGATGCAGAAATGAAAATTGACTTTCGGCAGAAGAATCTCAGATAACCATATTTTACCAATGTTCCCTCAACAGACTTGCAGCAGCGCTACGGCAACCTTCAGGAAACTTCAGCAACCCGTCTGGACTCCCTTGGCAAACATCTTACTCGCATGAAGCGATTTGAAACCGACGCAGCCAAGATTGACAGCTGGTTGAGTGAGAGTGAACCAGTGGCATTTGCTCCTGTGGTCCTACAATGTTCGTTAGAAACCATTAAACAACAGAAAGAAGACCATCAGGTAAAAGTCCTTTCACTCAAGAAGTAGAATCTAAATACAGATTGTGAATCTCTGTGATTGAAAGCTCTAGGGCAGAATGTAAAAGTGTGCTGGGTTGAAAAATTATGCCGGATGAAAAATTATGCCGGTCAACATTTGTTGCTTAGGAAAACTTGATTCAGTCGGTATTTTCCACCAGCTAAATAGAGTCATTTCAGTCATTTTATGGTGAATATACAAATTACTGGTGTGGGATTAGAACCTGAGACCTGTGGTTTATCATGCTGGTGTTGTACCAGCTGTGCTATTCAGGTATTTGCTGGCTGTGTCCTAAAATGTCAATGTAAATGGTTGTTTTACACAAGCAATCTTGAGCGTCTTTTGTTTATAAAGTGAAAATAATATATCATGCTTGCTGGGGGAGACATCCCTCAGCTTCGCACCAGGAAAAGAAGCTGCAGATTCAGATTTTACCGGGTTCTTCCTGATCTTCTTAGATGCTTCCCATAAACCTCAAACTATAGAATTTCTGCGATGCATAAGTTTCTGGATTCCTAACTCTGCTCCGCTCCTGTCAACTCAATTCATTTGTGTAACATTTCCTCTTGCACCGTTGTTGTTTTTGAAGGACATCTGTGATGAGTCGGACACATACAGGAACCTTGTTGACTCTCTGTGTGCCCAGGCCACCAGCATCTTGCCTGTGCTGGATCCAGCCAACAAGATCATCCTGGAAGAACAACTCCAGGCTCTCAGGGAGAAATGCGATGAGTAAGATATTCACAATTGCATTTCTTTTCTATTTTCTTGAAAAGAGCAAAAGTAGTTTCAAAAGAAAATGAATGAATTTATTTACTCTTAAGTACGCTTCAAGTGCAGAAAGTGACTCATACTGAAGTCCATGCATCTGTGCACATATTAATATCTTTATATTGATTGTCTCCACAGGGTGCACAACAAGTCTGCTAGCAAGCAGTGCCACCTTGCAGATTCCATCCAGCAGAGGTTGGTTTATGAGATAGAGCTGACAGACCAGGATACTGAGCTGTCCGACTTGCAGACACTGGCCAAGTTGCTGGATGAACCAATCAGCCACGATGTGGATCGAGCAACAGACCAGCTTCACAAGGCAACGGTAAGCATCTTTTGTGGAGATCTAAGGAAGACTTCAAAGTTTCGTGAAAATTGCTCACTGCTTAGCCAGTCCCAGCCTGTATTTAGTAGAAAACTTGTGCAGACATTTATTCTTATGACTTCATTGGATTTATGGCTTCCAGGAAATCAAAGCTAAGATCCTGAATCAACAACCCAAGATGGATGGCCTCCACGACAGCCAGGCTGCCATGGTGACCAATGACCAGGTGGACCATGCGGATGATGTCTCCCGATTGGACAAAGTCTACGACGACCTTCTCCAGGCAACCACATCCAGGTGCTTGGCCATGGAGGAGGCCGTTCAGCTAAGGCAAACATATGTGGAGAGTGTCAAAGAGATCCAGGAGAATCTAGAGCAGTGTAGCACTGAGTTACCAATCCTGCAGGAACCGGGAATAGTCACGGAGGAGAAGCTAGTGAAATATCAGGTAGGTGAATCCAGCTCCTTTTATTTGACTTCGTAGTCAAATCTTTTGTAAAAATGTCGGAAGATAACAATTTTCATCTTTGGATTGAAAGTCTGCCTAAACTCATTTCTGGTGCTGTAAATTGAATGAGACACATTTCACCAGACTTGCTGGGCCAGTTTGGTCCAAAATCTTAACCATTTTTGAGATTGATGATTGATGATTAAATGTTTTTATTGGCTTTATCTAAAATCTCTTCTCAGGCTCTCTTAGAAAAGCTTGACAAGCAGGTCCCCACCTTGAAGTCACTAGAAACCCTTGGCCAGGACATTCTCCAAACGGCCGACAAGGCAGACCAGCCCGTCGTCGCTGGCACAACTCGGAAGCTGAAGCAGGACCTGAACACCATGACCAAGCATCTGCAACAGAGCCAGCAGGTCCTGGAAGGTACCGTCAGTGACAAGGAAGCACTTGGGCAAGATGTTGACAGATGCTTGACGTGGTTGGAGGAAGCTGATGGAGAGATGAGAGAGGTTACCCCATTGGGCCTGCCAGCTGAAAGTGTAGAGGCAGATCTTAACAAGCATGAGGTAATTTTTCTATTCTGAAGTAATGATTCTTATTATATTTGGACAGATATCACCTAATCGGTGCATCCTATTCAATTTATGATTCTAAATTTTACTTTCCAGTATCACTTACCTCATGTTGTACAGAAATAAGGCAGTGTGGGACAGTTTGTACCCTTTTTCTTCATTCATATTGAGAACATGTTTTTCCTGAAGGCAGTACTTTGATTGGTACATTTAAATGCAAGATTATGTTGCTGGCACTTGTGAGGTGACTAGGCCATTTGGTGCATCAGACACATGTTGTTGACTTGTTGTATGTGAATCTGAATCTGAATATCTACGATGCAGGGCCCTGGGCATAAACGCATTGGGTAAACTGTAATTTCACTGATGGGGAATCATGGTGTTTGCACACATGAGCAGGACACTTCTAACTAATTTCATTTCTTCACTCATGAGAAGATGGATACCTGAAGACTTAAATTTGCTTAGCCTTCATTTTCTTAAGTAGCAGCAAGGGCTGATGAGAGGGTTTGATAAGTGAACATTTGGCACTCAATAATTTGCTTTTGGTGAAAGTGTTGATCATTTTCTGATGTCACTCTCTCAGCTCCTGCAACCAGACTTGGACAGGAAGCTCCAACAAGCCCAAGCGCTCATCATCAGCGTCAACGCCAAGTGTGCCGAGCTCCAGGAACCCATCCCACCCGCTCTCCAAGCGGACCTGGAGAAGATGGACGCCCTGCACTCGCAGCTCCTCCACGCCACCAAGGAGAGGGCTGCTAGGCTTCAAGAAGCTTTGGGCCTCAGGGAGGATCTGGAGAGGGGATTGGAGGTGGTTGAGGAGTGGCTGGATGTTGCTGAGGAAAAGCTGGAGGAGGGAGAAGAAGGGGTGGATTTTGAACATGGACACGAGCAGTTGCAGAAACACAAGGTTATTGAATCCCATTGTTAACATTCTGAGTGAATAGATGTATGTATTAGTTATGAGAGGGCTTCACGATGCAAACTGAATCTATGTATACTTATTCTCAAACTGCTGAGGATAGATTTGACATGAATTAAATCACTGTTGAGTGAAAAATATGTAACATACTTGTTTATGGCTGTGTGTACAGCTCCTGTTTGCTAAGGAAGCTATCTGCCAGAGCAAACTGGATGAGATTGAAGAAATTGCTGATAAGATCGCCCCGTCACTCGACCCAGAGGAAGCCCCCAAACTGAGAGCTGATGTTGATGGCCTGGCCTCCCGGCTGGCAGACACTGCTACAAGATCCAGAAATATAGAGGAGGGCCTACAGGATGGTGTGAACAACTGGCAGGACTTCCAGGCCGGTACGGCAGAGCTGAAAAGTGCCCTGACTGGTCTGGAGGAGAGAGCCTCGTACCAACCCCCCACTAGCCTTGCCACGGCTCGAGACAATGAGCAACTGTATCAGGTGGGTGTTGCCATTATACCGTCCTTAAATACTATGTATCCTTCTACCTTGTGGTGTTAAGATATGTTTTTAGTTCGCAAACACATGTTGCCTGTGTCCAGTTTCATAGAGCATTCAAGAAATGTTCTAGCTTAGCAAAAATCAGCTGAAAATCAGTGGGAGTGCAATTTTGGTCACTAGCCAGTCTTACCGAGCAATTTTTTTCTGTGCTTAATTATTAAGCAAATAATTGTGTGTGCATTATTTCTCTGTGAAACTGGCCTGTGGTCATGTTAATCAAATTAATCAAATTGTTTTGAGCATTAACTAGTTTACACCTAAAGCTTGAACAAGGAAAACTAATACTTGGTTTTGATTTCTATCATCAGGAAATAGCCCAAGTCATGCAGGTCCAATGTGACCAGCTGGAATCCCTCAAAGAGCAGGCCGAAGTCCTGGATCAACAGGGAAATGTACCAGGCAAGATGGCTGTCCAGACAAGACTGCAGGACCTTCAGGCTCTTGCGGAGAGGTTGAATGATCAAACAGCCAGCGACAATGAGAGGGTGAAGAGGCAAGCCACCGACTGGCACGGGTACCAAGAGGCCTTCGGCGAAGTCACTGAGGTTATATCGGCTGCTGAGCGATGCCTACCCACGTCAATTTCACTCAGCGTTGGAAAGGATGACTTGACTGGAAAACTGAATGCTGCTAAGGTGAGTGACAGATGATACTTAATATCTTAACAGTGAAACACTGCGAGTATTATACCAAATCTCATATTGTTCTTTTTGCCTGTTTCTTGATTTAATGGGGAATAGGCCCAGTATACATCAAAGAGTTAACAAGAGTTCTTTTATGAGTCTGTGCAATGAAAGGATGAAACATTGTATTAAGCGCTTTATAAATGTTATTTATTAATTATTATTATTATGACAGTTTTTGGTTTTGATAGTAATGATGTCTGTTTGTTCCCATGCTGCCTTTCAGGAGAGCAGTGATAAGGTTGCTGATGGTGAAGCTTCCCTGGAGAGACTTCAGCAAGCAGGACAGAGGCTCTTGGCAGATCTAGACGATCCTACTCTCTCTCAGCCTGTCTTGGAGGAGATGGCTGATGCACAATCCAAACACAAAAGGTGCCTGCCCCTTTAGATTCATCAATTGTACAATTTAATGTTCTTGTGTACCAAATCCGCTTTGTCTACTCCTGTTTCACAGTTGAAATAAATATTTTTGGCTGAGTTGGAAGAGTTGGAGAGCAAGCTTCTCATAAAAAAAACGTTTGGCCCCCTCCGCCTCTCCCCCCCCCCCCCCAAAAAAAAAATTGCTGTGTTGCTGCATTTATGGAAAATGTCATTGCAATGACTTTCAAGTGGCACTTACTTTCTGCTGATAATTTTAACACTCACATTCTAAGTAAAATTCTAAGTAAAAGAGTTTAAAGGCAAGCCCCAAAATACACCAGCATGCTTTTCAACTGCTTCAGAACTAAATGTTGATGGATATGGTAGTGTGATTATATACACTAAATGTTTGGTATGTTTCTTTGTGCATCCAGGTTGCAGTCATCCGCAACTGATGCTGTGTCATCCTTAGAGAGTGAGCTGGATGACAGGGAGGAGTTTGCCACTCAAGTGCAGGATGTCCTGAGTCAGCTAGGCACACTGCAAGGAGAGCAGGCAACGCTTGTCCAGAACATTGGTCCCGGAGTGCAGGATGTCCAAGACAAACTCACCAGCCAAAAGGTATGCCCGGTACATTCAGATCTTGTGACTGGCTCTGCTGTTAAAAGCCAGAGTTGGAGCTTGAGGATAGGATGAGACACGTCTGAGCACCACTGCTGTTTGTTTACTTCTGATGATTTGATGACATTTTTAGAGCAATAACCAGGATGTGTTGAGGTGTTGTCTCTATGAAAGTAATCTGTTGTTTCCTATCCAAACAATTAAACCTTTCGGTTTGGTGTTGATTCACTTACAGCACCTTGCTGACCAGCTTGGTAACCTGAACAGGGCATCCGACACCTTGGCTGACAGCCAGCAGGAAAAGTATGACAGCCTCCAGACCACCCCTCCCCCAGAGGTTGCTGAGGACATAGAGAGGCTCCGTGTCCAACAGGCTCAGGTTGCTGAAACCTTGACAGAGACGGAAAGAGAGCTTGTGAATGCGGAAATCCTGAGGCAAGACTTCTTTGGGAAGGTGAAGAGGGTGGAAGACGTGTTTGAAGGAGTGACTGACACCTTGCAGGAGAGAATCATCAACGTGCCAGAGGGGAAAAGGGCGACTGAGGTATGTGATTTGTATGGTTATTTCAGTTTCTTAGAGTTGCTATATAGCACACAAAAATGCTCACAACGAAAAGGAAAAGTTAGCTTAGCAAACAATTGTATTTACTGCGTACCAGTTGCAACTGGTTCTCAGCTTACTGTCCCGAAGCAAGATTTGTTGATATGCTTGATGATATTGGGCCCTGATACTTCCATGTTGCTCAAGAGACTTCCCCAAAATGCAAGATCTTGATTGCTCTTCTCAAGGACATGATTTTATTTTCATAATAAAATAGAAAAAGTCACTATGAATATGTTATAGTCGTGTGCATTCTCAGTTGTAGACATTTCCTTAAGGTCAGTTCTCTGACATTGCTTTCCATTCTCTTTGATGACATACAGGAAGCCTATGAAACACTTCAAGAAGCCAAGGCTCTATTGGATGTCCTGCAACACCAAGCCCATGACATCAGTGACCAAACTGACCGGCCTGTGGAGAAAGACCAGGTAGTCACCATGGTGTCCGAACTACGCCGAAAGTCCACTGGAATGGACCGGGCTGTGTCGCAGAAGATCATTGAGCTGACAGAAGCTGTGGCATTGTGGGATGAGTATCAAGAGGCCCTAGAGAGTGTTGCCTTGTGGGTAGCTGAAGGCAGCCTCGTCGTGGAGCCTGTTCTAGTCATGAGGAGTCCCCAGGTTGTACAGTCTCAACTGGATTCTCATAAGGTTTGTTGATGAATTTTTCCTTAATACTTGATGATTTTTAGTACTTTTTGCTAGGTCTTGGCATTTTGAGACCAGTGGGAAAGAGATGCTTATAAATATCTGATTCATTTGGACCGTTATCATCTCTTCATCAATTAATTCATGTCCTTAGTTGTTTCGTAATTGGTATCTGTTTTAAATTTCTTTGTGAAGAATGTTTTGGCCGACCTGCCGGATGTCTCTGAGAGACTGGACACACTGAAGTCCACCACAGCAGCCCTGGCCAACATCTGCGACATCCAGGATCTTTCCCAGCGTGCATCTGCCGTTGCTGACCAAGCTGCTGAAACGGAAGCTGTAACCGAGGAGAGGAAAACCATCCTTGAGGATGCTGCTGCTAAGTGGGATGAGCACAAGAAAGAGGTTGGGGAGCTTGCAGCTGCAGTTTCTCAGGCCAAAGCAGCCATGTTTGCACCGGAACTCGAGACCAAGGGACTTCGGCAACAGATGAAAGCACAAGAGGTTGGTACATTATATACCTTTCTTACTCGGCCATTTGAAAGCTTATTTTATAATTTCAACCATGTCAAATGATGATTATGATTATTCCACATGGAAATTTTTTGAAAAGGTCTTGTTTTGTTGTATGTCTGCAAATACTTAAAGAAAATAAATCAAGGAGATTTTTTTCCTTTTCACTCTGAAATTAATTGAAATGAATCTAGTAGGTTTCCTGTATTGGTCATTTGGCAATAATCAGTAGCAAATCCCATATGCCATTTCACCGGTTTCCAAGCAAGCTAATGGTGGTAGTTGTCTTGATTGATCTTGGGACTTGTATCTGAACAAAATACTAAAACACCTCAAAATTTCAAACATTTGGAAGACCTGAAGTTATTCAATCCTGCAGGCAGCAGGTTTGAATCCCGTGGCGTGTCAGTGTTCTCTTACCATCTGGAAATGACTTCAACTAGATCTCATTAGTTTCATTTGTGAATTATTTGATAAGAGGCAATTTCACCACCTATTTCAATTGACGTCTGTTTTATCCTTGATTGAAGGATCTGCTGTCCGCTCTCGAAATGTGTGAGGCCAAATTAGAAAGCCTGAACGTTCAACATGCATTCATAGTGTTGGCCGCACCCAAAACTGGT
The DNA here is from genome assembly GCA_963971285.1 of Astropecten irregularis. NCBI lineage: Eukaryota > Metazoa > Echinodermata > Asteroidea > Paxillosida > Astropectinidae > Astropecten > Astropecten irregularis. The sequence continues at coordinate 25,608,953 of OZ020245.1, read as the reverse complement.
AGGCTTGGCCATGATGCCACACCCGAGGGCGGAGAAGAGGAGGTGACACACCCGCAGATGACAGAAGTAGGCAGCGAATTGGAGCAACTTCACCAGATTGCCGAGGAGCACAAAGAGAAACTCCAAGTGGCTCTTGTTCAACAGGTAATCCCAAACAAGCAATTGTATGGTACATTTCATAACTGTAAGAGATCTATCCCAGTGTGCTTTATGATAGCATTCCTCAAAACATCTCAACTCCCTGAGGAGTATAATGCCCAGACTAAGCAAGAAAAACTAATACAACTTGTTGCTGCCTCTACCCCTCACCCATACGCATTTATATAACACCTTAGTAGATCCTTGTCATTTGATTGGAGGATTGTATGTCACGTGATATTTGATAAATAGACCAATTCATGGCTTACGTCACAACCGTTGAAATTTGTTCCATCCACCGTGCATTTTTGGTGCCATCCAATTTGTACCATTGCACGCCAGGGACTCTAATACGTGATTGGTCTAGCGGCATTCCATTTATTTGTCACTGCGTGCGCGCGTACGCGTTGGTAGTGCAACGCGCGTTACTGTAATAACTTTTTAAGAGCATTATAGTTTGCCAAGATTTTAAGCTTTTTTTGTCTTGCTAACTCTTAAAATGTTATCCTCCAATCAAAATCAAATGACAAAGATCTACTTAGATGTTATATAAAACAAATAATGAATGTTTCACATTCGTAGAATGGAAAAAATAATTTCATTCGGTGACAGATGGACTGTTCCATTCCACTCGGCTTCGCCTCGTGATCACCTCATCTGTCACCTCATGAAATTATTTTTACCATTCCACTCATAAACATTCATTATTTGTATAATGTATTTTGCTCAACGGCACGTGGTGGGGGTCGAACGGGAACCTGTTGGCTTATCCAATTTATCTTTGGCTTGATGCACCACAGCACACAGCAATGCACCTCACAAATATAAGCAGGTTTCAAATAGAGGGAAAATAATATAGTGCGTGGATGGTTGTGGTCTGTGAGAGCCCAATTAACAGCAGCCTTATTATTCAGTGGTTACTGATTTGGTCATATCTGTATTATTGTTAAGCCTTCGGTCTTTTCGCTGTTATTTCATCAGGAGGAATATGATATGCAGCTGGAGGTTCTAGTCAACAAGATCAAGGCTGCTCAGGACAAGATGGCATACCCTGTGGAACCCACATCCCTGGAGGAAATCAAGAGACAGCTGGAAGAGCATGATGTGAGTTTGCTCCAACAATACTCAGTTTTTATTCATTATTGTCGATTATACCCATTCTAAAAACTACAAAGTGTTTAAGCCCAGGGGCCAATTTCATGGAGCTGCTAAGCACAACAAATTGCTCAGTGCAAACATGTCTTGCCCAATAGAACAAACCAACATTAAAAATTCAATTTGGTATTCATGGTCAGTGAACAACAGCCAAAGAACAATCACAAGTGATACACAACACATGGAAATTTGGTTGTTAATCCTGTGAAATTGTACCTTAGGCAGAGAGAGGTATGTGTGTACCGCATTACAAGAGGTGAACTGGTATAAAACGTTAAGGCACTCTTGACTGGGGAAGGATAAAACTTCTTTTTTTTTTTGGGGGGGGCGGCATAACTTATTCAGGTTCAGTAGAAGAACAAGTTTGGAGATACCATTAGTGAAGCCATCATGTCACCTTGGAAACAAACACAAAAAGGTGCAACTTATTACAGCATCTTGAAAAACTTTGAATGGAAAACCAATTGGTGTAAGCTTGTAAGATTAAGGTCCATAGGTTATCGTTATCAAGCTTTAAAAATGTCTACCATGGATTTCTTTTCAAATCTTGAAATTCTCTTGAAATTCTTTCATCTATTGCAGGCATTGGCAGCTGAAATACAGACCTACGAAGAGGAGATAGTTCAGCTGAATGAAAAGACAGACAAGCTGCGGGATGAGGCAGGGGCCAGGATGGCAGCTCGACGAGCCTCCTATGCCAAGGTCAACCCCCCACTTCAGCTTATCACTCGGCCACAGTTTGGCGTACAAGCACAGCTGATGCGCAGAGGAAGTCCAACGATGTTTCCTGGAATGTTCCCAGCTGCACAGGACACAGTAACAAGTGCTTCACATGGTTCACCTCATGAGGATTCTAAGATGGTTGACGATATCGAACGAGAGGATATGTCTGATTCGGAGGATCAGCCAATTAAAGCATCAACTGTTGAAGAAAGGATCCCTGAGAGATTAGTTGCGAGTGAACAAGCTGTTCAGCAGGAACAACGTCAACCACAAGATGATAAAATGAAGCCTCAAGTAGAAACAGATATGGGCCTGGCATATGTTTTGAGACCTTTCAACGAAACCACAGATTTAGTTGATGGGTCAAGCCCCCTCACTGGGTTGGCAGACTACACTCCAGGGGGAGGTGTTGGACAGCCTTATCCATCACCTAACTTTGTTGTTGTACAAGAAAGAAATCCAGATGTTTTGCCAGTTGTCATTGGAGTCACATCAGCACCAGATGCTGCAAACCAAGTAGTTATTCAGGACCCTAGAAGTGGACACCTTATGATTGCAGTGCCTGCCAGGGATCCACAAGAGCTTGAGAATCAGCCAACAGCCTACATACCGAAGACAGGAAATATAATCATCCTGAATCCAAGCAAGGACGAGGCTTTAGAGGCATGCCCTGTCGAAGGAACCCCAATTTTGCCCACTCAACCCTTGGATACAAAGAAGGTTGTCCCTCAAGAATACCAGCTTCCAAAAGATGCACTAGCTCCAGAAGCAGAACCAGCAAAGACACATGAACCAGCTTTACAAAAGCAAGTTGTTACTGATAAAGGCTTGGCCTTTGTTTTGAGACCACTTGATGACATTGAATGCTTCTCTGATGTCCCAAGCCCCCTTTCTGGTGTGTTTGGTGCTGGCCCTGATGGAGGTTTGGACAAATCAGCGCTTCAAGCAGATTACGTTATGTTGAATGAAGCGCATCCAGATGCCCTGCCAGTTATTCTTGGCATTGATTTTGTTCCTGTTGCTGAAAAGCCTTGTGTGATAGAAGACCCTCAGACTGGGCAGCTAATGGTTGCAGAACCTGTGGCTGAGCCTCATAAGCTCCAAAATCAGTTGACAGCGTACATCCCTAATTCTGGAAGAGCCGTTATCCTTGATCCAAGTGGAAATAAGGCAGTGGAGGCTTTTCCCATTGATGAAATTAGACTTGTAGCTGAGGAACTGACACCTGAAAGAGTTCTTCAGATTGACCAGCCTCAATGGAAAACCAGTCTTGCATTTCTTCTTGAGGAGGATCAGCAAGCAATGGAAACAATGCCCAAAAGCCAATTGGATAAGCTAAGAGATGCAGAAAAGCCTTTGATAACGCAACTCGTAACAACTAAAGGACCAGCATATATTTTAAAACCAAGTACAGAAGATGCTGGCGTTCCTAGTCCATTGTCACGTGCTGATGGTGTTGCTCCGGATGGTGGTCAAAGCACAGCACAGCCTCAGTATTTGGTTTCTGAGGAAGTTGCCCCTGAACAATTGCCTGATGTGATCGGCACACAGATTACTCAGTCTTCCGCTCCAGTCAGAGTATGTGATCCAAGAACTGGCAATGTCATGGTGGCTTACCCAGCTGAAAGCCCTGAGGAGATGAAGTCAGAGGTTGTTGCATTCTGTGACGATCCAGAATCATCACCGATGATAATACATTATCCACACAGCAACAAAGTAGAAGTAGCACGGCCAATTGAAAAGGAACAGCCTGTCACCTCTGCCCAATCTTTGGGACAACTCATAACTGCTGAGGGGCCAGCTTATATTCTAAAACCTATCAGAGACATTCCTGAGTCCACAAAACCTGTCAAGTCTAAGAAGGAAGCTGCATCTCACCCTGCTGACTCACCAGTCTTTATTGTAAATGACAAAGAAGAGATTGAGAGCATTCCTGTTGTAATGGCCGTCAAGCCTGTAGCTGAAACTCTGTCGGCAACAATAAGAATAAAAGAACCTAGAACTGGAGAGGTTATGGAAGCCATCCCTGCCTGCAAACTGGCTGATCTGAAGACAGAAATATCAGTTTACATTGATGAAAAAAGACAAGATCCTGTGAAAATCCATCATCCAGATGTGCCACTAGGAAGTCATCCTGATCAGTTGCAACCCATGGATATCAAATCCGAGGTTGATGAAATGAAAGGTCAGTCATCTCCATTGGAAACACTACAAGTGGAAAGACAATTTCCTACTACCCAGTTGGTTACTGATGAAGGACCTGCTTACATCTTGAAACCTCTTGGAGAAGATGGTAGAACCAATGCTGTTCATCCTGTTGAGACAGCGCAAGAACTTTCTCCAGGATCAGGCATATTTATACCATCTAAAGTTACTGAATTAGAGAAGGTGCCCGCAGTCATCAAATCCAGACCCAACTTTCAATCGCCTCAGGATCAACTGATATTAAAGGATCCTCTATCTGGAAATATTATGGTGGCATTGCCCTGTGAAGATCCAAGTGAGCTTGAGACAGAAATTGCTGTGTTTTGTGATGTTACTAAAAGTGCAGTCATTAAAATCCATCATCCAGATGTGGGAAAGGTACCTGTTGAGGAGACTGCCTTCTTGGAAAAGAAGCCAATTGTTCCGAAACCCGTTATGGAGTATCCTACTCAGCAGCTTGTTACAAATGAGGGTCCAGTTTACATTCTTCGACCTCTTGGGAAGTCAGTTGGAGACTTGGTGTCAAGCCCTTCTGATGGTGCTGAATATGTAATAAGTGGCAAAGCCGATGCTGCTGCCCTTCCAACTGCGACTTCCTTTAGATCCTTATCAAGTGTGCAAATCAAACCATTGACAATCAAAGATCCCAAGAAAGGAAGAGTTTTTGAAGCTATCCCAGCAGATAATCCTGAACATCTTAGGACACAGGTGACAGCTGTCAAAAAGGACGACGATGACCAACCAGTGAAAATCTATCACCCAAGGACAGGCCAAGTTCTTATTGCTCAACCAGCCAAACCGAAAGAGGAATTTCCAAAGAGAGCTTCAATGGAAATTCCAGGAAAGTCAGCAGTACAAGAAAAGGCATATCCCAAGGTGCAGTTGGTTACTGAAGATGGACCAGCGTATGTTCTCAGACCAGTTGAAGAACCTTCAACTCAAGATACAAAATATAAGCAAGCCAGCTTGATCACTCCATCAGAGGTGTCTGAAGTGCATAGACTTCCTCTCGTGCTGTCAGCTAGACAAGTCTCAGAAGCTCCTGTAGAAGCCATAAAAGTGAGAGATCCTGTTTCAGGAATAGTCATGGAAGCAATACCATGTACTGAAGCAACACAATTTCTTACTGAAATGACAGCTTTCATTGATGAGACAGAAACTGAAATAAGGATCCATCACCCACAAAGCTTGAACCCGACACCAGAAGAAGTTACTGTGTTTCTTGAAAAGCAACCATTTCAACCCAGAGAAGAAAAGGAAGAACCCATTCAGCAGCTAGTCTCAGATGAAGGACTAGTTTTCGTCTTGAGTCCAGTGAAAGAAACAAGTCCAGGGAAAGAACAAAGAATTAACAAGCCTGTAGATAGCATCATTGATGGTATTGAAATGGTAGGAATGCCAGCTGTGAAAGAAACTATCCCAGTGTTGAGAAGTACATCAGAACATTACAGAATTAAGGACCCAAGAACAGGAGTCGTTATGAAAGCTGTCCCAGCAGTTGATCCGAGACAGCTTGAAAAAGAATTAACAGCTTTTGTAAAAGACATAGATCTAGAGCCGGTCAAGATTCATCATCCTCGTCCAACGCGTGGAACAAAGAGACCCTGGACAGACTCATCAGATGTTGTGCAGAAGCCTTGTGGGACAGGACCAATTCAGATGCCATTAGACACTTGTAGCGAGGCTAAACTCAGCAAAAAACCTGAGGGGTATAAGTTTGCTCCCCAGGCACAACAGGAAGACAAGATGGATCTGATAGTTGGTGAACCAGTTGCTGCTCAAGCAGTTAGTCAAGTGGATGATGAGGCTCAAAAGGAAGCTGTAAATGACCAAGGTCCAATCTCACATCAGCTTGTTACTGAAAAGGGACCAGCATACACTCTTGAGCCCCTAAATGATTCACCGATGGATCAATATGGTAGTCCTTTGGAAGGGAAACGAGAGACAACCCCTGGTGGTGGAGTGGGTTCAGCCTCAGCAGACTTTCTTGTGGTGCAGGAGATGCCATATGAACACTTGCCGAGGGTTGTTGGAACCAAACCTGTCGATGACAGTCAGCCATTTACTGTAAGAAACCCTAAAACTGGACAAATCATGGCTGCAAGACCAGCACAGTCCTTGGAAGATTTGAGAAGGTCTATCAGTGCATATGTACCCGATGGTAGTAAAGATCAAGCTATGGAAATCTTTGATCCTTCCTGTAAGCAAGTTGCTGTGGCTTTACCTGCGGAGATTGCTGAGGAGCTGGTGACAGATATGGATGACAAGTCACAGTATCCTCTCCAACCAGAAACGCAAAACTTACCTTCACTTGATGACCCTGTCAAATCAGATGTTGCTACAATACCCGATCAGTCATTTGCATTTAGTCAGGGAAGCAAACCTTTATCTGGAGAATCATATACACCTGCATCTTGGAAAGGGGATGAAGCAGAACCAGGACATGAAAAATCAGAACAGACCCCTCACAGAAGCATCTGCCAGTTAACCACTGATCAAGGGCCATTGTATGTCTTACAACCAATGGATGAAGAATTAAGCAGTCCATCAAGCAATCAGATAGGCATTGAGCCAGATGATGGCATGGCACCACCTTCTGCAGATTTTGTGATATCTCCAAGCACACTGCCACAAAAACAACTCCCTGCTGTCACAGGGGCTCGAGAAGTTCCAGACACTCTGTCACTCATTGTCAGTGATCCTAATACCGGAAAGACTTTAAAAGCTAAACCCGCAGAAAGCTTGAAGGAGCTTGATAATGAACCAACAGCCTGTATTCCTGATAATGCTAACAGGCTTGTAAGAGTTCATAATCCAAGTAGTCTTGAGGATCAGATTGCAGTTCCAACTGGAACAATGCCAGTCTATGACACCGGTGTAGCCCAGACAATACCAACAACTGATCCTATGACCCTTTCACAGAGACTTCAACCCGATGAGACTGCTTTTGGTGAGCCTGTCATGAAGAATTGGGAGGACAGATTAGAAGACTCTGTTATGGATTCAGATGATGATGACAAAATAAATCAGTTACTAACTGATCAAGGACCAGCGTACATATTGAAGCCACTTGATGGAGATTCAAGTAGTCCACTGAAAGGTCTTGATGGTCAAGCTCCAGATGGAGGTGAAGGTCCTCCATCAGCAGAATTTGTTATCTCTGCAGATTGCCAACCCCAACAGCCACATGTAACTGGTGCCAGGAGAGTTTCTCCCTCTCAGCCAGTGATAATTCAGGATCCAAGAACAGGGAAAACCCTAGTAGCAAGACCAGCCCAAAATTTGAAGGAACTTGAAGAGGAGGTGTCTGCTTTCATTTCAGACAGCCCAGATGAACCAATGAGGATTCATGACCCTGAAAATAGTATGGATCAAATTGCAGTCCCTGCTCAGCAAGTGCCAGTGGATGAGTCTTTCTCAGCTGACCAGATTACTGAAGTTCACAAACCATTTGCCTTCTTGCCTAAAGAAGGTGTACCAGGTGCAGAGTTAAACAAGGAGGAAACCCATGAGCCTGAAACCCCGCAGCTTCTGGCCAAAGAAGGACCTGTGTATGTTTTGAAACCTGTAGATCAAACAGCAAGCAAGGAGATATTGCTTGAACAAGGTGGGAGAGCAGATGACACTGAAAGTATCCCAATAGTTGACTTCAAGATTTCTCCAGATTCACACTTGGCACAGCCACCAGTTATCACGGGTACACACCATTCTGTACCACTGGACAAGCCAATTATAATCGAGGATCCCAGAAGTGGACAGATTTATGCTGCAACACCAGCCGAGAGTTTGGATGAAGTGGCTGAGGAGATAACAGCATGTATCCCAGAGGATGTAAACAAACCCCTCATGGTTCATGACCCTCACAGAATCCTGGAGCTTGAATATGCTTCTTCTGGCAAACCTCCCATTGATGACACAGCTCAAAAATTGCAGGCCTCACCAGATGAGGAAGAAAGAATGGATGACTCTGACATGGATTCAGCTCCAACTAACATCAACCAGTTATTAACTGATCAAGGACCAGCGTACATATTGAAGCCACTTGATGGAGATTCAAGTAGTCCACTGAAAGGTCTTGATGGTCAAGCTCCAGATGGAGGTCAAGGTCCTCCATCAGCAGACTTTGTTATCTCTGCCGATTGCCAACCCCAACAACAGCCACATGTAACTGGTGCCAGGAAAGTTTCTCCCTCTCAGCCAGTGATTATTCAGGATCCAAGAACAGGGAAAACCCTAGTAGCAAGACCAGCCCAAAGTTTGAAGGAACTTGAAGAGGAGGTTTCTGCTTTCATTTCAGACAGCCCAGATAAACCAGTGAGGATTCATGACCCTGACACTACTATGGATCAAATTGCAGTCCCTGCTCAGCAAGTGCCAGTGGATGAGTCTTTCTCAGCTGACCAGATTAGTGAAGTTCACAAACCATTTGCCTTCATGCCTAAAGATGATGTACCAGGTGCTGAGTTAAATAAGGAGGAAACTCATGAGCCTGAAAGCCTGCAGCTTCTGGCCAAAGAAGGACCTGTGTATGTTTTGAAACCTGTAGACCAAACAGCAAGCAAGGAGATATTGCTTGAACAAGGTGGGAGAGCAGATGACACTGAAAGTATCCCCGCAGTTGACTTCAAGATTTCTCCAGATTCACACATGGCACAGCCACCAGTTATCATGGGTACATACCATTCTGTACCACAGGACAAACCAATTATAGTCGAGGATCCCAGAAGTGGACAGATATATGCTGCAACACCAGCCGAGAGTTTGGATGAAGTGGCTGAGGAGATAACAGCATGTATCCCACAGGATGTAAACAAACCCCTCAAGGTTCATGACCCTCACAGAATCTTGGGGCGTGAAGCTGCTCCTTCTGGCAAACCTCCCATTGATGATACGGCTCAAAAATTGCAGACACCATCAGATGAGGAAGAAAGAATGGATGACTCTGACATGGATTCAGCTCCAACTAACATCAACCAGTTACTAACCGATCAAGGACCGGCGTACATATTGAAGCCACTTGATGGAGATTCAAGTAGTCCACTGAAAGGTCTTGATGGTCAAGCTCCAGATGGAGGTGGAGGTCCTCCATCAGCAGACTTTGTTATCTCTGCCGATTGCCAACCCCAACAACAGCCACATGTAACTGGTGCAAGGAAAGTTTCTCCCTCTCAGCCAGTGATAATTCAGGATCCAAGAACAGGGAAAACCCTAGTAGCAAGACCAGCCCAAAGTTTGAAGGAACTTGAAGAGGAGGTTTCTGCATTTATTTCAGACAGCCCAGATGAACCAATGAGGATTCATGACCCTGACACTACTATGGATAAGATTGCAGTCCCTGCTCAGCAAGTGCCAGTGGATGAGTCTTTCTCAGCTGAACAGATTAGTGAAGTTCACAAACCATTTGCTTTCATGCCTAAAGATGGTGTTCCAGGTGCAGAGTTAAATAAGGAGGATGCCTCTAAGAGTGAAACTCTGCAGCTTCTGGCCAAAGAAGGACCTGTGTATGTTTTGAAACCTGTAGATCAAACAGCAAACAAGGGGATATTGCTTGAACAAGGTGGGAGAGCAGATGACACTGAAAGTATCCCCCCAGTTGACTTCAAGATTTCTCCAGATTCACACATGGCACAGCCACCAGTTATCATGGGTACACACCATTCTGTACCACAGGACAAACCAATTATAGTCGAGGATCCCAGAAGTGGACAGATATATGCTGCAACACCAGCCGAGAGTTTGGATGAAGTTTCTGAGGAGATAACAGCATGTATCCCACAGGATGTAAACAAACCCCTCATGGTTCATGACCCTCACAGAATCCTGGAGCTTGAATATGCTTCTTCTGGCAAACCTCCCATTGATGACACAGCTCAAAAATTGCAGGCCTCACCAGATGAGGAAGAAAGAATGGATGACTCTGACATGGATTCAGCTCCAACTAACATCAACCAGTTATTAACTGATCAAGGACCAGCGTACATATTGAAGCCACTTGATGGAGATTCAAGTAGTCCACTGAAAGGTCTTGATGGTCAAGCTCCAGATGGAGGTCAAGGTCCTCCATCAGCAGACTTTGTTATCTCTGCCGATTGCCAACCCCAACAACAGCCACATGTAACTGGTGCCAGGAAAGTTTCTCCCTCTCAGCCAGTGATTATTCAGGATCCAAGAACAGGGAAAACCCTAGTAGCAAGACCAGCCCAAAGTTTGAAGGAACTTGAAGAGGAGGTTTCTGCTTTCATTTCAGACATCCCAGATAAACCAGTGAGGATTCATGACCCTGACACTACTATGGATCAAATTGCAGTCCCTGCTCAGCAAGTGCCAGTGGATGAGTCTTTCTCAGCTGACCAGATTAGTGAAGTTCACAAACCATTTGCCTTCATGCCTAAAGATGATGTACCAGGTGCTGAGTTAAATAAGGAGGAAACTCATGAGCCTGAAAGCCTGCAGCTTCTGGCCAAAGAAGGACCTGTGTATGTTTTGAAACCTGTAGACCAAACAGCAAGCAAGGAGATATTGCTTGAACAAGGTGGGAGAGCAGATGACACTGAAAGTATCCCCGCAGTTGACTTCAAGATTTCTCCAGATTCACACATGGCACAGCCACCAGTTATCATGGGTACACACCATTCTGTACCACAGGACAAACCAATTATAGTCGAGGATCCCAGAAGTGGACAGATATATGCTGCAACACCAGCCGAGAGTTTGGATGAAGTGGCTGAGGAGATAACAGCATGTATCCCACAGGATGTAAACAAACCCCTCAAGGTTCATGACCCTCACAGAATCTTGGGGCGTGAAGCTGCTCCTTCTGGCAAACCTCCCATTGATGATACGGCTCAAAAATTGCAGACACCATCAGATGAGGAAGAAAGAATGGATGACTCTGACATGGATTCAGCTCCAACTAACATCAACCAGTTACTAACCGATCAAGGACCGGCGTACATATTGAAGCCACTTGATGGAGATTCAAGTAGTCCACTGAAAGGTCTTGATGGTCAAGCTCAAGATGGAGGTGGAGGTCCTCCATCAGCAGACTTTGTTATCTCTGCCGATTGCCAACCCCAACAACAGCCACATGTAACTGGTGCCAGGAAAGTTTCTCCCTCTCAGCCAGTGATTATTCAGGATCCAAGAACAGGGAAAACCCTAGTAGCAAGACCAGCCCAAAGTTTGAAGGAACTTGAAGAGGAGGTTTCTGCTTTCATTTCAGACAGCCCAGATAAACCAGTGAGGATTCATGACCCTGACACTACTATGGATCAAATTGCAGTCCCTGCTCAGCAAGTGCCAGTGGATGAGTCTTTCTCAGCTGACCAGATTAGTGAAGTTCACAAACCATTTGCCTTCATGCCTAAAGATGATGTACCAGGTGCTGAGTTAAATAAGGAGGAAACTCATGAGCCTGAAAGCCTGCAGCTTCTGGCCAAAGAAGGACCTGTGTATGTTTTGAAACCTGTAGACCAAACAGCAAGCAAGGAGATATTGCTTGAACAAGGTGGGAGAGCAGATGACACTGAAAGTATCCCCGCAGTTGACTTCAAGATTTCTCCAGATTCACACATGGCACAGCCACCAGTTATCATGGGTACACACCATTCTGTACCACAGGACAAACCAATTATAGTCGAGGATCCCAGAAGTGGACAGATATATGCTGCAACACCAGCCGAGAGTTTGGATGAAGTGGCTGAGGAGATAACAGCATGTATCCCAGAGGATGTAAACAAACCCCTCAAGGTTCATGACCCTCACAGAATCTTGGGGCGTGAAGCTGCTCCTTCTGGCAAACCTCCCATTGATGATACGGCTCAAAAATTGCAGACACCATCAGATGAGGAAGAAAGAATGGATGACTCTGACATGGATTCAGCTCCAACTAACATCAACCAGTTACTAACCGATCAAGGACCGGCGTACATATTGAAGCCACTTGATGGAGATTCAAGTAGCCCACTGAAAGGTCTTGATGGTCAAGCTCCAGATGGAGGTCAAGGTCCTCCATCAGCAGACTTTGTTATCTCTGCGGATTGCCAACCCCAACAACAGCCACATGTAACTGGTGCAAGGAAAGTTTCTCCCTCTCAGCCAGTGATAATTCAGGATCCAAGAACAGGGAAAACCCTAGTAGCAAGACCAGCCCAAAGTTTGAAGGAACTTGAAGAGGAGGTTTCTGCTTTCATTTCAGACAGCCCAGATGAACCAGTGAGGATTCATGACCCTGACACTACTATGGATAAGATTGCAGTCCCTGCTCAGCAAGTGCCAGTGGATGAGTCTTTCTCAGCTGAACAGATTAGTGAAGTTCACAAACCATTTGCTTTCATGCCTAAAGATGGTGTCCCAGGTGCTGAGTTAAATAAGGAGGATGCCTCTAAGAGTGAAACTCTGCAGCTTCTGGCAAAAGAAGGACCTGTGTATGTTTTGAAACCTATAGATCAAACAGCAAGCAAGGAGATATTGCTTGAACAAGGTGGGAGAGCAGATGACACTGAAAGTATCCCCCCAGTTGACTTCAAGATTTCTCCAGATTCACACTTGGCACAGCCACCAGTTATCACGGGTACACACCATTCTGTACCACAGGACAAACCAATTATAGTCGAGGATCCCAGAAGTGGACAGATATATGCTGCAACACCAGCCGAGAGTTTGGATGAATTGGCTGAGGAAGTTACAGCATGTATCCCAGAGGATGTAAACAAACCCCTCAAGGTTCATGACCCTCACAGAATCCTAGAGCTTGAAGGTATTCCTTCTGGCAAACCTCCCATTGATGAAACAGCTCAAAAATTGCAGGCACCACCAGATGAGGAAGAAAGAATGGATGACTCTGACATGGATTCAGCTCCAACTAACATCAACAAGTTACTGACTGATCAAGGACCGGCGTACATATTGAAGCCTCTTGATGGAGATTCAAGTAGTCCACTGAAAGGTCTTGATGGTCAAGCTCCAGATGGAGGTGAAGGTCCTCCATCAGCAGACTTTGTTATCTCTGCGGATTGCCAACCCAAACAACAGCCCCATGTTACTGGTGCCAGGAGAGTTTCTCCCTCTCAGCCAGTGATAATTCAGGATCCAAGAACAGGGAAAACCCTAGTAGCAAGACCAGCCCAAAGTTTGAAGGAACTTGAAGAGGAAGTTTCTGCTTTCATTTTAGACAGCCCAGATGAACCAGTGAGGATTCATGATCCCCATACCTCTGTGGATCAATTTGCTTTTCCCGCTGAACATGTCATCGGGGCAGATTCAGGTTTACCAGGTGAAATGCTTTCAGAAGAAGACATTGGAGGGAAGACAAAAGAAACATTTGATACCACGTCTGATCACTCAATGCAGTTGGTTTCAGACCAAGGACTGGTGTATGTCTTGAAACCATTAGATGGTCACTTGAGTAGTTCATCGTTAGGCAAAAAGGGAAGTGCAGCAGACGAGGGGGCGGGCTCTCCCTTTGCTGATTTTGTCATGTCATCAGATGCACAGGAATTGGAAAAACCTGTTATTACAGGAGCTCGCAAGATTTCCAAGTCTAAGCCTATCATTTTTGAGGATCCAAAAGTAGGTCAGAAATTTGTAGCAAGGCCTGCAGAGAGCTTGGATGACCTCTCTGAACAGGTAACTGCTTGTGTTCCTGATGAGACGAACAAACCTATCCACATTCATGACCCACACACCATGCAAGATCAGATTGCCATTCCTGCTTTGATGGCACCAGTTAAAGAATCTGTAGAGCCTCAAAAAGCTGGCAAGAAGAAAAAACCAAAGAAACGAAAGAGAAAGGGTCCAGCATCGGAGAAAGAACGTATGGCAAACGAAACTCCAAAAGAAACAGAGGGTGAAGATGCTAAACAGTTGTTAACTGACCAAGGACCACTTTACATTTTAAAACCAACTGATGAAGATGTCAGCTCTTCCTCAGATGGTCAGAAAGAAAGTAATAAAGATGGTGGGATGGAGAAGACACCAGCAGCAGATTTTGACATGGTAGATGGTGCAAGAGCGCAAGAACTACCTGTAGTAACTGGTTCCAGGGATGTTCCCAAATCAAAGTTGCTTGTTGTCCAAGACTCAAGTGGGAAAACTCTGGTTGCAAGACCTGCCAAGAGTTTGAGAGATCTATCGAAAGAAGTCACCACTTGTATCCCTGATGAGTCTGTCCAGCCAATAAAAGTTCACTATCCACAGTCAAGAGAAGATCTTATTGCTGTTCCTGTTGAAAGGTTAAGTGAAGAAAAACAGGCTGTTCCTAGTGAAAAAGAACCTAAGCCATCTGTAGACGATCAGGCTGTGGAGACAAAGTCCATGAATGGTGTTGATGCAACCTTAACATCCCTTCCCAAAGCATTACCTTTTGAGGCAGTTGAACAATTGCTTACTGATCAAGGACCAGTGTATGTCTTGAAACCAGAAGACAAAGAAGGAGCACCTGCAGATACTTTAGAGGATCAGCCACCATCTGATTATGTGATATCCGAGGAAACACATCCAAAGCAGCAACCAGTCATTACCGGAGCGAGGACTGTTCCATGTGCCAAATCAGTCAGAGTTCAAGATTCAAGAACAGGCCAGACTCTGATGGCAAGACCGGCACAAAGTTTGAATGAGTTAATTGATGACGTTACTGCCTCCATACCTGATCAAATGGACCAGCCGATAAAAGTTCATGATCCCTCACTTGCAGAGGATTACATTGCAATGCCATGTCCACCAGCTTCACCTCATGATGCGGCATTGGCGGATGGTGAAGGCCCTGCTTCAGCTAAAGCAAAGAAGCAAAAGAAGCCAAGACGAAGAGACAAGAAGCAAAAAAAGAAACCTTTGCATCAAGAAGAAAGGATGGATGACACCCCTTCCCAAGGATTGATTACACCTGTTCCTAAGACTGTTCAACAGCTGCTGTCTGACCAAGGTCCAGTTTTCATATTGACTCCAATTGAGGATGTCAGTATTCCTATGGAAGGTCTCAGTGGTAGTGCGCCAGGTGGAGGAGCAGGACCACCATCAGCTGACTTTGTGATTTCACCTGCCACCAAACCACTACAGCCACCTATTGTCACTGGATCTCGCAGTGTACCTCGGACAGATCAACTCATTGTCTCTGAACCCCAAACTGGACAGACTTTGGTTGCAACTCCAGCTCAAAATTTGACAGATCTGAAAGAGAAACTGACAGTGTGCATTCCAGATGATAAAAGCCACCCAGTCAGAGTTCACAATCCTGACAAACTTTGTGATCAAATGGCATATCCAACTGAACCACAATTGATAGATGAACGGGTATCAGCGGAGAAGTTACCTAATGTGGAGAAGCCCCTTGTTGAAAGACTAAGAGATTCTGAACCTAGAGACATACCAGAATCAGATGATACAGATGGCAGGCCAGTGAGCAAAGACGAGCCAGTTCAGCAACAGATAATAACTGAGAAAGGACCAGCCTACTTTCTGGTTCCTTGTGGTTCAGCATCTAGCCCACTAGATGGCAAAGAAGGAGATGCCCCTGATGGAGGCACCCAGCAACCAATCATTGGAGACTACCAGATTCTGGAGGATGCCGACCCAGAGCGATTGCCATTGGCCATTGGTGTGAGGGCTTTGCCACAGCAGAGACCACTCATTGTTAGAGATCCTCGAACTGGAGAGGCAATGAAAGCAGTCCCAGCTCAGAATTTACGTGATCTTCATGAAAGCACAATAGCATACATTGAAGATGGAGACAGTAGCCCGATGAGAATCCATGATAACGAAACTGGGAAGGTTAAAGTGGCATACCCAACAAAATCTGTGGATTCAACAGATACAGTACCAACAGAGATCCAGGAAGAGTCCATTCCTAGATATCGGTCTACAGTGCAGACCCCAACCAGCAGAGATCCACTTGAGGAGCTGTTCATGTCAGATGATGAAGATGAACCAGAGAGTGGAGAGTCATCCCCTGGATTTTACACTCCAGAAACGGGATCTCCTGCAAGGTCCCGTTCCAACAGTCTTGAGTTGGCTGATGAAGAGGAAGTTCAGGCTACAAAAGCTTCTCCAAATCTCACAGCATTTGGATTTCTTGCTAAGGTTCTTGGGCTTACTCCAAAAGAGGTTGAGGAGCCTCAAGAAACACCAGTAACAGACTTGGATGAAACTGGGGATGCAACGGAATTTGAGGAGGCAATGGACATCCCGTCATCAGGAGAACCTGCAGACTTGCCAAAAGAAGCAAAGACTGACACTGTTGAGCCACACCCTGAAGCAAGTGCTCTTCCAACAAGCCAGGCTCTTGAAGAAGCCATTGGTTCATCCGCAAGAAAGCCATCAACACCCGTTAAGACAGTCCGATTTGCTGATGATATTAAACCAAGCCCATCTTCACCAGAAGGTGTAAGTCACAAACCAAAAACTGAAGCAATTACACCTGGTCAATTAGAGGAGAGGCAACCAAAACCACCGTCTGACCTCTCATGGCGCCCTGTCGTCCCAAGGATAACCCCACAAGCTAGACCATGTCCTTCAGAGCAGCTGATTACCCCTGATACAGACTCATCAGACCTATTTTATACCCCTGATGCACAATCTTCATCATCTGAAGATCTGTTTTACCCAGCTAGACAACCTGGTGAAGAGACTCCAGTAAGTCCTCCCAGAAAACCCAGAAAATTCAGAACCAAACCGATGAAAACCACTGCCGCTCCAGTGTCAAGTACTCCGAAAAAATCTTACTCTCTGGAGGAAGATCCATCAACTGGTCCCAGAAGAGGAAGGTCTCCACAAAGAAGGGATGCTGCACAATCTGGAAGAGGAGAAAACAGAATTGATGAACTGAATCGCTCATGGGACAATCTCCAGCAGAAGGTAAGAAAAGTATCTGATTCTCCCTATTTTAGAATAGTTCGCAACTTAAACCAGTTCACACACCAGAAGACACATCTTTATCACTTTTAAGTGTTTTCTTGGTTAGAGAATTGAATCCTCTGCGGTGTTAAAAAATCAATTTTCCTCTTTCTTTCAAAATAGATGGGAGAAAAACAAAGGGTTCTGCGAGAGGCTCTAGCCCTTCAAGAGGACTACCACAATGCTCTGTCTCAACTGAATGTCCGCTTGGAGGCGGCTGAGCAGCAGCTCAAGGGGATAGACCAGGAGGGTGTGGACCAGGGAATCATCACCCTTGGGGTAAGGTCTTTTCTTGACTCACCCATTGGCCTAAGTTGGCTTTATTATTTTCTGGATCTTTCAACTTTACTTTTTACCATTCACATATTAAAAATCACATATGACCTCACAATTTCACTCTAGTAAGTTGCTTATTTTTGTGCCTTTTTTTGAAGCAGCTCCAAATAATATTGTGAAAAGTCAATACAAGTAACAAACTGCTGCAAACTGCTCATCAACCAAAATGATGATATGCTTGTAGTTAGGAAAGTCTGACATTTTTATCCTAGCAGGATCTTTCTCAAAAACTAAATGACTAGAGGATAAGAACATAAAAGTAAAGATACACATAAATGGATGAGAGGATCAGAACAAAGAGTTAGGGTTAGAACATTAAACCTTCAATAAAGATCCTGCTAGGATTGAAACATCCAGCCCTCCTAACTCCAAGCATTGTTAGAAGTCATCAGCCTACAGTAGAACATATTAGTCAATGCATTTAGATTTGGAAGTTTAGTGTTTCTAATATCTGTACATATTAACAACACAATACATTGTTTAACTATACTGAGCAGATTCTGGAGCAGCTCTCGTTGATTTAAAACTGCATTGAAATGAATGAACGAACAAAATTTACTTGTTTTTAGAATATCCTGGATGAGGTGGAGGCACTCAAGACCCAGATTGACGAAGTGAGAGAGAAAGGAGATAAACTGGTATCCCGTGGTGATGCTGGTAACCGGGATGCCATTCTAGCAACATTGGCATCACTGAGTGAGAGAACAAACAACGTCCTTGCTGAAAGTCTTGACAAGCTCAACCACCTCCAGGTGAGTCACATGATTCCTGCCGGAAATTTTCTTGTTTGGTTAAGAATGAAGTGTGATGCAAAATGCTTATTCAGTGAAAGTCGTTTAGGAAAAAGTCTGGAGCCTCAAAGCCTTTGTAAAATAAAGAATTTGGTAGTAGGACAGACAAAACAAACAACATGGATTACAAGTTAACGCATATGATCAGTGGAATCCAGTTTTGCAAGTTATCGTGTTTGCTAATGAAGGATATTCAACTTCCATCCGGTCTGACAGATGGAGAAAGAAGAGCAGGAGCAGCTAAGAAGCCAGCTGACATCCTGCCGCAATGAGCTGCTTCAGCTGGAGACATGGTTAGACAACTTTGCCCATGGTCTGGAGGAAGAAGAAGAGGCAATGTCTCGCACAGAGCTGAGTGTTGTGGCCATTCAGCAGGCGCTGGTGCTCAATCAGGTAGGTCTTTCTGTTGGCTTTTTGGAAAGAATTTGGGTTCTTCTTTAGGTTGATGGTTTATTTTTTTTTCATGGTGGTAACATATAAAATTCTGTTTTCAAGGCAAGCATTATTTTGTTATCAAAGTAAGTAGATACAGTTTGATGATTATAGTCTCCTTGTGCATTTGTTTTTTGTTTATTTTTTCATTTGTCTGGCTGAAAACACTTCTTAATTGACACTTATTTTTAGTAAAAGATCCTATTATTAGTTACGGTCCAATTTAAGTTCGATTTTTAGATTTTTCCACAATATTAGTTCAACGGTCAATAATTTAGCATAAATTTGTTTTGTATTTGCTCTTGAATGAAACACTAGAACCATCAGCTGGACCTTAGTCGCAAGCTTCAGAAGGTCCAGGACATCCAGAGTATCATCGATGACATCCAGGAGAATTCCCCATCCCGAGAAGGTGAGACTACCTCTTGCCTGGCTGCCCTCCAGCGTGCCCGCATGGAGACCCTGAAGAGAGACCTGACCGACAAGCAGGAGCTACTCAAGATGCGACGGAACACAGAACAGATGGCCGAGGAGTACCAGAGCGATGTGCAGCGCCTGCAGGATTGGTTTGCAGCACACCGGGGGATGGCACAGGCCATGGATGGGACAGACGGCAGGGTTGTTCCTTCCGATGTGGGGTCAGAGTCTTTACAGAGGCAGATGGATCTCCAACAGGTAGGTTACACTGACTTTTACTCTTGCACTGTCACATCATTCCATGGATGGTCATGGTTAATGTTGGGCTGGCTCAAGCTGGCTCAAGCTGGCTCAAGTATAGATGCTGTTTGTCAATGTTTGCACGACTCCATGGGAGTATAGCTCAATCCCTGTTTCCTGCTTGAGGATGTTATACATGTAGTTGACATCCTTTGCAATTTGTTTTGCCAAGGAAGATCAGTTTTTAATTTAATTCTCATTTTTTTTAATGCTGAGAACATGATATCATAATGATGATATCCAGAATGTGCCGGCATCATTCTTCATATTGCTGCATTATAGGGATCCATTCTTTGCAGCCTTTTTGTTTGATGATAAGTTTTTTATTAAAAGAAGGTCAGCACAAGGGAAAATTGCTAATGATTTAAAGGCTAAATGGTACATCATGTACATAGGGAAAGCATGGAGAAACCATTCCCTCACATTGCTTTGATGGTCTCTTTAGCGATAGGATTGGATCATGTTCTCAATAGGAGCAAAATGATTAATGTATCGTTATGGGCCCCAACATACAAACAACAATACTGGACTCATTGAGGGATCCCACCATTTAGTTGTGCCTTTGAAGGTCTCACAATGAATGTCTGTTTCTTTAGCTTAAAAGCAACTTGAACCATTTGCTTCAAGTTCATGAACCCATTGGGTTTCAAAAGCCCACTTGACTTTTATAATGGACTATCTTACCTCTTGCATTTGTTCATGCTTTTTAAAAATGATTATATGACCAAGACCTTGAGAACACTTCCTAATTTCCGTATCTTTGTTCTGTGTTTGGGAAGCGTAACTTATTTCATATTAGTACGTTTTCATAATAGCATTGTTTATTCAGCTTCATACGGTTAATTCTCAAGCTTTTCTTATACTAGCCCATCAGGCAAGTTACAGGTTATTTAAGTGGAAGGGATGGCAACATTGTAATGGATTTAAGTTGCACTTTGTGTATAGAACCAGAGGGCTCAGATTTGTTTTGCCATGTATGTTTTGTTATCTTCAGAAGAATGCTCCAACTCAAGCTCTTTGGTAGTGCAGACCTCATAGAAATCACTGAACTGATAAAACTAACTACTTTATGTCTACAACTAAATAATTAAGGCTTGTCTTTAGGCCTGTACTGATCATTATATTGCACAGAAGGTACTTAAATATCATTATGAGTTATTTTCAAGCACAGGTATTTTCAATTGGCCTTACATTAGGTCTCAATAATGTTGTGAGATCTAGCCATCAAATACATTACGTTCTGAACTATCTAAATTCATCATTATCTGAGGCCAAATTTGGGTTGTGCTCATCAAGTTCCATAGACTGAAGGATACTGCGAACACTCTCCTGAGCCAATAGCGCTCCGCACTAATGACGTCACAAAATCCCCGGCTGTCAGACAAACATTGTCTCACACGCGTAGTGTACATGGACGCGCACACCCACACACGTGCATGGTTGCAATGTTTGTCTGAGATCCGGTGCTATTTTAAGCGTAAGTGCGGAGCGCTATTGACTCATTTTGTGGATGTGTGATGATTTATGGTCCAGGGGCCGATTTCACTAACGCTTTGTGATCATCGCTAAAGCCCAAATCCATAGCTAAACGGAAAATCGATTGCTACTTTGCATGTCAATTTGGGATTTGGGCTTTAGCAATGATCGTGAAGCATTAGTGAAATCAACTCCTGGGCTTAATTTCACAAAGCTTCACAATTGATGTTTTGAGTCAGCAATATAACCACAGTTACTTTTATGGTGACATCACTCTTTACTGACCAGTGAAGTTTGATATGATATGTGCATCCTAAGGTCATTCTTGACCTTTTGTGAAATTGATCTCCAAAATACAAAAATTCCTTGACCTGAAATAATCCTAGTTAGTGCTGACATCCGAGTCAAAGGCTGCCCCACCCAAACAATTGAGGTACTCCCCATGTGGAGGTCATTTTTAATAGAAAGGTCACTCAGTGTTAAAACACTGTCCAAGATTCTTTTTGGTTTTCAAATGCTGGTTTCTTCAATGACAGCATTTTAGAGGCAATTATTTTACAGAAAGTTTTCTGAACTGAACTTTTCTGCTTTGCAATCCTGGGGCCAATTTCATAGAACTGCTTAGCCTAAAAAAATCGCTAAGCATAACATTTCTGCCTTGATAACAACAGGATTAACAACCAAATTTCTATGTGTTGTTGTGTATCACTTGCAATTGTTCTTTGGCTGTTGTTCGCTGACCAATTTTCAATGGTGGTTTGTTTAATTGGGCATGCCATTTTTGTGCTAAGCAATTTTTTGTGCTAAGCATCTCTATGAAATTGGCTCCTGTATACTACCTTTAAACCATCTTGGGAGTCAAGTGCCATTTTAAGTATAAACAGTGCTTGAGCCCTACAATCCTTTACTACATGTATCGAGACCCTTCAATATAACAGTTGGATTCTGGAAGACGTTGGGTGGTTTATTTGTTTTAACAGTGGTTTCAATGACACTCTGTACCATATCTCAGTAGGACGTAACCCCTGGCCATATATCATGATATACCAGAATACCTTGACATATAATACACACTATAATTGGTGTAATAGTATACATATGAATCGCTTCTGGCAAGGTTGAAGTATCCTAATCAACCTTGATTGCACCCATGGAGACCTGTCATCTATGGCCTGTAAATGACACCAAATCCTACAATCCGAAAGCAATGGGACATAAAGGCCTAGTTCAATTTCTGCTGACATATTTGAAGTAGTTATTAAGGTTTATATTACACAGCACACCATGTTGTTCATTTTCAGGAGTCCGTTTCATAATTTGTAGTTATTCTAATTCCTCAATTTTCCTGATTTAATTTGTACCGACAATTCTAGCTATGGGAGACATGAGGGAGACATTTATTTGTTTCCCTTAATAATATTAATTTCCCCTCCCTTTTACTGAGGTACAATTTCCATCCAAATTTTTTTAATACCGTATATTGAAAATTTCCTTAAAAGAACAAATTCCGAGTTCTAGGTCAATGGCACCATGGAGCTATAAAAAGGACGGACAACATTTATGTATAGGCTATGCAGAACCCTATAGCAGTGTCTCCCAAACGTACCATTTCTGATGATAATTATGTCCCGGCCATTTATGCCTCAGCATATTTATTATTAATTTGGCCTTAGCTCTGCGGACCTTGTATGATGTCGCATCGGAAGGTGTACGTGCCTTTGTCCTTCTGTGACATGCATGGGAGAACAATGCTTCTATTGTCCTTGGATCTGAATGATGACGATGCACTCTCAACTTGCAACCATTGCATCACGTTTTGCCATTCTCTGTGTAATATTGTAATATGAAGTGCTTAACTGCCCATTTACAACAAACTTATAGGCCAGACTTCCTCAATTTATACCTGGATCCATGAAATCCTGCATTTTGAAATTATCCAACCAATTAGATCACCCAAATATACCATGCTGTGGCAATTGACCACACCCATGGTACTTGTTTGGTTTGGATGTGAACCCCTAAGGGCTGATACTGGATTAAAAGTGGCCTTTTGGATTTGGACAAATTCTGGCACAATTCAAATATTGAGTGGCCACTGCAGTCATGCATGCATAAACTAAGGCATGAAACCAAATTAATTTGAACCGCATTGTATGAAGATAAGCACTCAATACTGTCAGCCACCTTAACAATAATACCCTTTGAATCAATGTCAGAATAGGATATCAATTATGGACACCATAACAGATGTTAATCAACAGGTGTGGTTGAATTTAACTTATTTTGCAGCCTCAAACCATTGCACTTAATTTGGCAGATGTCCAAGCATTCAGTTCGACTCCTAATAATATATTAATAACAATGAAGGGATTTATGTACGAGCTACATGATGATAACTTAAATCAGTAAGATTTTACTAGGATCAAAATATCAAACCACTCAACAAATATTTCAGGAGTATAATTTCAGTTGATAATTGCAGTTTGCAGTGACCTGCTAGTAGTCATGTTATTTAATTACATCAGACCTAGCTTACATCTGGACCTTGTGAGCTGAATGTGAACTGTTCAGCAATTCAGTGCTCTTAAATTGATTTCATGTATCTCACATCACAGCCATGTACATGAAGTAGCACCTAGCTTTCATGTCTATTCTGAGGGTTGAATATTGAACGCATCCTTGACCATGTACTTCGATATTCTCATGAGGCAGGCATTGCTGTGAATAGGTAGACCACAATTGTGCTGACTCTGGTTGTGCAAAGGAATTTCTGATCAACAGATTAAAACCAAATGTTTGTTTTGTACTTCATGAAACAGGAAGAAACATATATTGTAATGTTCATACCTTTAATTGAATAATTTTGATATTATACTATGTATGCAGACTTAAAGATATTCAGAATATTCAGAATTAGAATGTGTATCAAGATACATGTATATTATATGTCAGTATATACATGTCAATTTATGTGAAAAGGTATTTATGCCCACATTAATAAGACCCATCTAAACAGGTTTTATGTGAAGTTTTACAGCAACATATATCACATGTCAGTGTTCATTATGCGACAGCTATAGTGCTGCAAATGGTCACACAAATCAATATTGTTAATGAAAGCTGTTTCCGTGTGAGTGAAGTAAGACTAGCAGTCAATTACTGTGATGTGTACAGAACAGACGTTTCAATGATCAAAATCAGTAACATTTCCATGAAATCCTCAGCTGTGTAATTATGTCAAAGCTTTTGGAAACACATACAGAGTTAACCACATCCATGTTGTGTCTCAGTATGTGTGTTATGGGGATAGGATTCATGTTCATGTTCGTATGGTAGAGTTTTTCTGTGTAACATTAGCAGAGACATGTTTCAGGGATGTATTATTATACAAGATGATCACACCATTGAGGAATCTGCACCTACTGACATTCTGTAACAGCTGCTTATGATTCATATTTATCATGGCGCCCTCACAAAGGCCCCACTTTATTACATTTAAATATATGAATAGTCATCAAGGTCGGAGATCAGCAGCAGGGATTGCGTGGCCAATCAGGCGCCAGACTTGACTGTACACTGAACTGAATGACTTCAGTTCCATTCACACTCACAGAGTGTGTATAGGTACGTGTACGTATAATAATATTGGCCATGCCATGTTGAGCATTGTACTTATGCAACCACACAGCGCAGAGACACATGGCCCGTGATACCATGATTCCGACAATAACAATAACCATGGTCCAGGTGGACTGCACATACGAATGGGATAGAGTATTGTTCTGCACTGCCATACAACACCAGGATTTATTTTAATCAGCATTTCCTCTGGACTTGTACTTGTAGTCAACCATTGAGAAATTAAGTATTCCTGCTCTGTGTGTGTTTGTGAAATTGTGAGATCTGGAACACTGTCGCAAACTCGCAATGGAAACTGCCTGTATGGAATAGTACGAGACATGTATCTGTATCTGCACACTTTGCATATACCTGCAGAAGAACGCTCATTTAACAGCTAATGTATGCTCAGCATTGTTTGTTCCAACACAAAGCCCATTAAGCAAATGAATTGACAGGGACTGGCACAGTCCAAAGGTTGCTGTGTACAACTTGATGGGCTATTCATTGTGCAATCATCATTAGATCTTCAATTCCATCGTATTCGATCGACCCAACATGGTGTTGTTGTTTTGTTCGTCAGGAGATAATGTATTAAACAACTGAATGGATCGCTCTACACACCCGGCCTGTGCCTTTGATGCCTAGTGTCTGTGATGCTCACAGACCCTCACAATTTGTGGGGAAATCTTTTTCCTGGATTCATACTGACGTGCCTTCGCTTTATTATCAAGGACCATCATGTTTTCACCTACCAAGAGCAAGAGGTTGAAGATCAGCCACCGTGAATATGTAAGAAATAATCTGTCTGTTTTGATAGTTAAATGCACTGGTACATTTGCTTTGAGTGCATAATATCATTTAAGTAAAAAAAACAAAAAAACATAAATTTAGGGGCCTACTGAAAAATTTACATACATCATGTAATGATGTATATACCAGCATGTTACTTTATCTAATTTAGCCTGAGTCTTTTCTTATATAGAAAAGATAGCTACACAGCAACAGTGACTATTTTTATAAGGGTTTTGAGTAGCCCTAACCCCCCCCCCCCCCCCCCCCAGGGTGTGTGCAAAATCATATTAATATTGGAGGATTTGGGTATATACAAATATATTTTGTTTCTCACAGAAAATGTCTTTTTCTTTCAGTGATTGCAATTACAGTCAAGTCTGAGCAACTTAAAAGTACAAGATGAAAACGGGATTGTTTGTTTACAATCATAAGTTTTATTGGTAATTTGGTCCTCGACGATTTCTGCTTTTTTGGTGTGCGCGCATTGTGAGTCAGCCTAATCTTCCTGAATGAATCCTAAAAAGTTCAGATTTGTCTCGTCATTCTGTAGGATTGATTCTTTTCCCCTTGAATCTGTTTATAATAAACTGTATTCTACTCCTAGTACTCCCCCCTTTATCTATGCTCCAGCAATCAGTCTAGTGCTGTTAATGTGTTCATGCACATGGAGCCTGATGGAGGCCCATTGTAGGTGGTTCATTCCTCAGTATTTTGATCCATTTGCTTAGCTATTCACAAGTATTTTTTACCATAAAAAGAAGGGAAATAATTCTCTAGACCAGTAATAAATGTTTGGCTATTAAATTCATTTGATTCTTCTTTTTCTTCTTCTTCTATTTATTATTATTATTAGTATTATATCATTTTTATTTTTTGGGGGGAGGGATTTTTTAGTTGTAGTATAGTAGTAATAGCTTTATATATATTTTTTTTACTTTAATCTGTTTTGGGATAGTGATAAAAATTGATGGAGACAATTTGTTCAGATGCAGAAATCATGGTATTTCCATTCACACATTTACCGGTACACACAGTGCTGTTTTCTTCTGCCATTCATCATGTGCGTGCACGCTGTACATGTAATAATCATGAATAATTCATGAGCTGATAGAGCAAACTGCGTATGAAGGAGAATGCAAGATTTCCAGAGCATTTCTGTGAGGAGAGTTTCAACAAAATGAACAAAAACAAAAAATGAACTGAAATTGATTGAAGTTCTTCACAGTGCGGTTTCAGACTGTGATTTATATTGGGATTGCTATGGGGATTACAGGTATTTGGCATGCCTCATATTATACATCCCTGATTAAACACCAATGGTTGATATATTTTAAGTGCATACAAGTACATGTAAGTGACTCATCATTTCATCTCCAAGCAGTGTCATTACTAGTGTTTGTGTACCTAGTATTTTCTTCCTGCCATGCAAGCTGTATCCCGTGCATTAACTATTTTATCTTAAGATCAAATATGGTGCCCCTAATATTATGAGCATCCTCAAACAATGTGTACATCAGAATAATTATGACATAGTTTATTAATATATTGTTTAAATAGAATGTCATATGCATACAAGCTTGAGTTTACAGAGTAAACATTATCAGACCTTTTTGTATATTTTGTCTGTATGGTAAAGAAATGGATGACATGAATGGTGATGGTATTTATTAGGAAAAGGAATGGCAGCTATACAAATTGTGTTTCATACACATTTTGTATTTTGTAGATGTTGTCATGTTTTTGTCAGCTTGAATTGCTGTTCTGTGTTGAGCCTCCCTCATAATGTCAGGTATCTTTGTTCATACTACACATGTACCTGTCTAAGGCCTTGCTACAACAGCTGCCACACAACTGAGTTTCGAACCATGGCCAGCTCAGATGGTACAGGTGCTTGTACATTGAGTCAAAGGCCATTGGTTCAATTCCTATCTCAGTGAAAGTTATGTGCACTCATTCTCAAATGGATAAAATGTGCATTGAAGACTACATCCAGCTGAGGTTTTTCAGGATTTGCTCGTTCTCTTTGAAACAGTTTTTCTAATACATTGTATTTTGTACAAAAAATGCAAAGTTCCGAAGATCGGATCTTTGCTTGCTAGTTGAACCTTCAAAGGTTTCCTCTGAAATATGAGTCCCTGATGACAGTGTTGACAATCTGCCAGTGCTATACAGGGGCTTGTGAAAGAAATGAACATATTGGGTGACACGCAACATTTAATATTGCCTTTAAATCAATCATGCTGTGTTCTGCTGAAGTTATTTTTACTCAGGATTCTATAACAACATGCACACAGTACATACTGAGTGTATAAATAAGTAGGAAAAACAACATGTCATGGGTCTTTCTGAACCGACCTTTTGCTAAACCCAATATACTGCACAATTGAATTCCGGAGTCCTTATGTATGTAAATACTCCGCCTTAACATGTAAGTTTGGATTGGACAAATAATGGTATTGTATTTGAAACCTGATAATGCTTTCAATTCAAATAAAGCAGATTTGCTGCTTGTAAAGGAGATCCGTGGGTGTTTGCCTTTGTGACAAAATTCATCCAGATGAAAACGATGGGCTGGAGTGGGCTTATTTTTAGCAGTATACCACGAATGACACTGTATCCTTGCACTAAATATAGTTTCTTACCGATCCTGATGGCCTTATCTGATGACATGATGTACACAATTCTTATGTGGCCCAAACAGCCCGTGGGAAGGGGTGCACCGACAGCTAAAACACACGAATGTGAATATAACATTCTTGAATTGGGTTTGGAATATGCAAATTTGAAGCAGGGTAATTTACAGGTAGTTTATGTGTGACACTGAGAATTTTCTTCAAGATTACTGGACACCAGGTCTTCATTTTCATCCCTGGAGCTTCAGGGCCACGTTTACTTTTGTAAAGGCCAGAACTACCATTGGAAACATGGCGTTGTACATGAGACAGGGCAGGAATTTTGGGAAGATGAAAGAAATGGCAACCATTTTGGTGTCCATTGTTATTGCCTTTATAGTGCACCTTCAGATGGTCTAGTATACATCTCAGTTGTTCTCACAGAGATTGCCCTGTGTTGAAGAAAAACCCCTTTACTTAAAGTTAGGGAAGACGTTCCCATGTTCTGCAGTAGAAGAATATTTGAACAAGCATCTTACTGCAAGACTGCAACCTCTTAATTGGCCTCTGAAAATTGTAGTAAAATTTGAAGCTTATTTATCTGCACTTCTGCAGGTTACCTGCTACAACCCCTGTCTTGATCACTTGAAATATTGTCCTGTTCTGAAAGAAACAAAAATGGTTTTGTCAGTGGATACTGATGTTGACTCAGCTCTGCTTATGCCTTTTCAAGTCAATCTGAAAGCTCAGGAGTCAGGATATAGGGTATAAATGAAAGCATTCATCACAGGTTAAGTTACAGTATGTATGTAACATCATTTGCAATCCCTTATGGGATTAGCTCTAAGTTAATAATCCACTTCACAATTTGATCCTGTCATTATCCCCTCTAGGGAAATCCTATCCTCAAACTGTCCCCAATGTGCCCTAAATTGTCCCATACTGGCCACTCTGAACAATCGTGGATAGTTCATTTTAGGTCATCCAAAGTCTAGACTGAATTGAACCATAGGGCAAGGATATAGGCCCCTAAGGCCTAATGCTCCATGATTGTACCCCTTCTAGTACAGCTATGTCCTTAAACATTGACACCAGGTGTTCAGGTAGCCCTAATGCCTAGGCGCTGGAAGTAGCAGATGGTATAGTCTGGCCAACTGCAACTGATCTGAGATCACAAATCACACCAGCATTGTCTGTGAATATGAATGTAAACATTGTGGGTGTTTGTCTAGTCTTTATCTGCTGTCTGTGCTGTTGTGTTAATGTACCGCTGGGGAATTTCCAGGTCTGTGATTCAATCTGCACACCATTGAACTCTAGAGGCGTGAATGATCAGCCTCGAGTGTTTATGTGCAACATATTTTGATTGTTGTTGTGGAAACTCTTTCATTTTCATTCAGAGCCAGTAATATACACATGACCAGTCAGGAGTGCCAGGTGAAGCTATGTGTTGGTACTGCAGATTCACTACCATAGATCAATCAAATTTTAGCTGTAGCACTTTCATTGTTTGGTCTACAAAAAAAGTACAATGTATTGCAGTCGTATAGCCTAGGCCTGTATATTCATTATGGTTATGAATATTGCTACTGAAATCTAGAGCATTTCTTTTGTGTCATTGATTTTTGCTGCCAAATTCTAGCTGTAGCACTTTCATTGTTTGGACTACAACAAAAGTACAATGTATTGCAGTTGTATAGGCTAGGCCCTGTTTACTCATTATGAATATTGCTTCTGAAATCTAGAGCTTTTCTTTTGTGTCATTAATTTTTGCACTGCACTGATGTCATCTTGTCTAATTAGAGGTTCAGATGCAGTAGGGGACATGAAAATGTCACACTTTGGGACCTCAATTTTAGTTTGGATCCTTGAAATAATCCTCATGGATATACACACACGTATGTAGACTTGCACCACTGCTAGCTTTAATATAAAACTGAAAGGAGTGAACTTGTGGGACAAAAAAAGAAGATTAATGTCATGGACACTTTAAAACCTGCCCCAAGGCAAAAAGTTGTTCACTGAAATAAAACAACACCACCTTGGTTTGTGGGTTTGCTCACACAGTCACTTGGGGTCACCTCACCATGAAACAATAGGAACAGTGTAGTATGGATCTTTTGCCTTATACTTGAAGTGGTCTGGTTCATGTGGATGCATGCTGGTAGCGTTCTACTACAACTGCGGGTGTCTCCTATACTCATATCATGTACACTAGTATACCAACACACATCTGGCAGGGCTCTGGTGTGACATTAGTCATGTCTTGAATTTTTGTAAAGTAACAATTATACTTGTGTATTGTTTAAGTTAATCATGGGAACAAATGGAATTGGTAAGGATTAATAAACGCTTCATTGGTTAGGTACCAATCGGATAGCTAAAGTTCTAGGTAGAAAGTTGACTTCTAAGCTTCTGAAATGCATTTCAACATAATCAAGGTACTGGTAAGTGCTTTTGTTTAAGGTGTATAATTTTTACCCATTATGATGTAGGCCTACAAATTTTGGGTTTAATATCTGGAACTGTGTCCTACATCTGTTCATAATTAGTCTGTATCCATATGTTGGCGCATTAGTAATTCCTATTTGTGGATTATAGTGTACAGGGTGATAGATCTCATCTAAGCAACTTGGCTTTTCCTATTCATCCTAATATCTTGTAGTAATTTACTTGTTGTTAGTATGAACACTGCATCAAATCCAAATCTTATCACAAATGATTCATTGAAAGGTTCAAGTTGAGTTGGAATTCTAATGTGGGAATAATTCTTGTCACGGAATTGAACTGCATAGTTTTTAATCATTTGTGTAATTTTCGCTCTTTTTATCTTTAAATTGATTGATCTCATGAACCTTCATAATGTTGTAACAGTAAATTTTGGATTGGAAATAATCCATGTCACTGAATTGAACTTAAATATATTTTCTATTGCAAATATCATTGAGATTTGCAAGTTAGATTGTGCTTGGAGTTTAGGAGGGCCTGACACATTTCGATCCAAGCAGGATCTTTCTTTAATAAAGGCTAAAAAAGATTTAATACATTTCGGGTCATTTTTTTGGTTGACTTATAAACAATTTACAGCAGTTATTACTTAGATAAGTTAGATTAGTTAGAAGTTTGATTTTTTTTTAGCATGCTAGTTTCCCCATTTTGATAGGTGTCTTTCATCTTGAAGTAAGAACACTTAGTTTGAAAAGGTTAATGTGTTGAGTGAGCTCACAGTTATTTAGGTAAGGGCTTTAGTGTTCATATGCATACATTCTTATCATGATGGCTATGGAATATGCTTATCTTTGTGCTGTATCTAGATTCATGTCAGTTTTATGGTTGGAATTAAATTGTGCAAATTTAACTTATGCACCTGTGAGGACTGTTCATGTTTATTGTTTGTATGTTTTGGTCAATAAAGAAGCAAACATAACGGAAAACGTAATGGTCAAAATGGTTAAACTGGTTATGAATAAACTGGTTGTTTTTCTTATAGAAATCATTATACACGTACCAGGTGGAAAATATGGGAAAGTAGGTGTGCATTGCTATGTAGGCCTACATGTTCAATCACAAAGCCCACATTCCATAGTCATTCAAGTATCTCCGTGCTCTATAGATTTCTCATTGGAAAAATTCCCCACTGGAAAAAGTACAATGAACTTGCATCTATTTTTATGTTGGGCTGTGTTGACAATGTAAATGATGACCTTGATCTTATCATGCAGTGGAGGCATTCCCATGTAGGGGGAAAATAACAACTGTAACTCATAGACAGGTATACATCTATTTTACTGTCTGTGTGTTTTTTTGCCATTTAGTCCTTTAAATACTCAGGATATCCCTGATTATGTTTGTGACACTCTTGTTGTTTGTACATGTTCGTAGGGCAGCTCATACAGTGGTGTTACTTTAGCAAAAACGGCGCCCAGGGCAAGCTCTAAAATTGTGCCCCAATTCCAACTTCTGATACCAATGAAAAACAAAAATCAGACAATTTGAAATTGGAATCTTTCTTTGTTTGTTCATTGGATTAGATTTCCAAGAACTTCACTGACAGTACAGCTAGCTTTTTTCTTTCTTTCTAACTTTCAGCAACCAGCTTCTTCTTTCTTTTTTTTAACAGGGTACCATTTTGCTAAGCCATAAAACCATTCATGCTTTCCACACATCTCAACTATGCACTGTACATGTAGCTACATGTATTTTAACCTGATGCCATAATCAAATCTCTTTTGAAGTTCTACCAGCAGATAAAATTTTTGTTTATGAAAAGTGCCAGCATATACAAAAAGTTAATGTGAGTTTGTTGTGTACAGCACATTTTGTAACAGAACGAAATGTGCAATATACTTAACAATTTGCATATGACTACATGTACTTCAACAATGTTATCCCATATATAAAATTTGCATTTTACAATAAAATTCTGCCACAACAGGTTGTAATAGATGTGACTATTGACAGTTTCCAGCATATAATAGGCACGTTCTCACACACCAAAAAAGCGCCACTATTTGGGTCGCGATTTGCAGTGCGACCCAAATAGTCGCGCTTATTTGTGTGGGGACACAAATAATCGCGACTATTAGTGCGATTTGGAGCGCACTCCAAATCGCACTAATAGTGCGTCTTTTTGCAAATAGTCGCGATTATTTGCTGTGTGAACGGTGCACCCAAAAAATACCGGTTTTTTATATCCCATCATGCAAGGCGGGCCCGTGAGTTTAGCACAGGATGCATGCAAACTTCACGCTTCACTGCACACGGGCAGTTTGATAGAAATCGTACCGGTAAGATTTGGGTCGCGCGTTTTTGGCTGTGGGAACACAACAAAAAGCGTGACTATTTGGGTCACGATTTGGAGTGCGACCCAAATAGTCGCGCTTTTTTTGTGTGGGAGAACGTACCTAATGTCACATCATGTGATCTTGTTCAGCTTGCCAACTTCAGCTCGCTGTAAACCTAATCCTTTGTATCTATAATGACTACATCATCGTGTCAAATCTCAAATCTCTAAGTCTCAGTTCTGATCACGGTGTATTTTCATTACCTTTCCTCGCTTCTACAGAGATTAGAGGAGGAACTCTCCGCCCATCAGGCCCTGCTGAAATCCGTCGCTCGGCGTGGTACAAGGCGTCGCAGCCATCCCAGTAGCAGCAGCGGTGCCCCTAATGGCGATACCGCTGCTGAGGCTGAGGGCAAGGAGGATGTGGACCCCGAGCTGTCTGAGATGAAAGCCAAGTGGGAAGAGATCTCCATGCAGGAAGCAGAGAGAAAGCGACAACTGCTTGCCTCCTTGGAGTATGCTAGACCTCAGGTGGGTGCTCATTTTCTAAGTTTTGGTCTTTTTTCCCCCTTGTCTTTGTCTTCTATCTGCCTTTTTTCCTTCTTGAAAGCTATTTTTAAAGACGTTGACTTGATACACTTTGTATATCCATGGTCCAGTTTCACCGTTGATTAACAGGGAGTTTTGCTTTATGATTTTTTTTCAATGCTTACCAAAATTAGCTAAGATCCAGGTGCAAGCAACACACACTATGAAGCTTCTGGTTTGTAACCATCTTGGCTGATGACCAGAAGTTTCCTGGGCAGATCTTATTTCTGCTAAGCAGCTGAAGGAAATTTACCCCAGTGCTCAATTCTATGGTTCTGCTCACCGTGGAATCCCCCATATTAAAATATTCTGTGCTTTTTAGACTTTACCCTATATTAAACAGAGAATGAGGAACACAAGCGTGCATCAGCTAAAATTCCTTTGTTACCCAGAAATATGTTTGCCATTTTTTACAAAGTAATCACTGGGTCACGGTGATCGTGAAACCAAATTCTCACTCATTTGATTGTGCTGGACCTGCCTGTTATTGTGTTCAGTTCAGCATTGCTCCTTTCCACGTCAATATGATGATGATTTTCAGCACTGCTATTCTGTTCATTGTAACGTCAATAACATGTAATAGATACATCCATGTGGGCTGAATCTATATAAATAACCATGCTTGTCAGTATACTGCAATAATATACCATACAAGGTTTTCCAATCTTGGAGATATAGCCACTGTCATTTTGTTAGCTTGGTAAACAGTTTTTGAATTATTATGTGATATGAAAATCGGATACGTTTCTCAGTTACCCTTAATAATTGCTAAAACATAAGATGGACAGAAATGATGGAAGTGTTTGTTTCTTTTGGCTATGATAGAATTATTGCACTCGTCACTGTGTGATTCTAAGTGAGATTGCCTCGATCTTGCATGGGCCAATTTCACGGTGCTACTTATCAGTTATATCACCAAAATCTGTTGCCAAGCACAGAAGTATATTGCTTGTCAAAAGTGGCTCCCGATTGCCAAGATTTCATTTGATTCTCATGTTGAGCAAGTGATTTGGGATTTTAGATTTGTAAATTATTTTTTAGTAGCATGAATTTTTGCACCGGGCAAATTGGTGTGCTGGGAGCTCTGTGAAATGGGCTCCTTCTTATATTTGTTACTGACGCTGTGTAGGTTGCATCTTTTATGTAAGATCAATGTATCGTGCATTGCAGGCTCATTGCGCATTGATATTTTCAATGCAGTTGTTGTTTGCTAAACAGTCATGGAAGACCTTATAAAATTTACTTGTACCATATGCAGAACATAAATGAGTTTTGAGCTCAAAGATCACTGATGTTTCCATTGTCAACATCATGTGCAAACTGCCTATTGACCTACTCAATACCTGAATGCTTTCAAGTAGAAAAGGAAAAATCATACGCCTACATGCATGTACAGTACACATATATGTATAATGGACAATGGTTTACGTGATTAACTCGTAGATGGGCTAATGCAATATACAGGAGACAAATGGCACGGATTGAGTACAGCTCGGGGCGGAACTAACGTGGGGATGGGCAAACCTGGTCACAAGCTTCTCACGTAGGCACGTCGTCGGTCGGATGCACAGAGTAAAGGGTGGGGGTGTTGTACTTGACTCATGAGACTGTGGCCTGCCTTGCATCTAGATGAAATATTCATAGCACGATGCAGTGGATATCACTCACATGATGAATACATGGAGGGGAGAATTACTCTCCCGCGAGACTCCTGAAGCCAGAAATTCTCCAATAATGAGGCAATGCCTGCAGGCTGCAGGGAATATTACATGTATACTTGTATCATTTATAAGGTTACTATTCAGAAGACATAACAAACAAACTAAAGAAAAACAACAAAAACATCGGAGAAACCTTGCCCTATATCTGTTAATTAATTATCCAATGTTTCAAAGCCATTGACTGTGATTTGTTTGATAAAAATCAATTTAGAATGCCACTTAACATTTCAATCCACGAATCACGAACACGCGCTAAAACTCAATTAAAGGTTATAGGATTAGCAAGAGTCAAAAACATCATTGTTTGGCTTCGGCGTGAAAGCCATCTTTGGGAAAAGGTTCGTACTAAAAGCTTTGTATATAACTCTGTTCAGAACTGCTGTGTAATGTGTATTCGAGGATGTGACATTTGCAAACCTGAACAAGTGCGCTAGTGGACTTTGGTTAAAACAACATCAAAATGGAAAACGGTTGAACTGTCACAGTATGCACAAATTCAGTTCTTAAAAAAATATGATTGTTTCAAGAATTTGACACCGATGTTATTGTTTCATACATTTTTCACCGATCATGCTTTTTGAAATCTAGATAATTAAAATGATCTATCTGATTTTAAAATTATCTTTTGAAAATTATTGATAACAGGATACATTGCTGTTTAATTGAATAAAACAAACATAGAGGTGACTGAGAAACTGGAATATGGACATGTATATATAATACATCTTTGAACTTAAGATGGTACAGTACAAATAGAAGAACATATCTCAACTGAAAACTGCAAAACAAACAATGTGCTATCCCTGAGAAACAAGTCAATTTGTACACATGATACATACACACCTCACCATTTCATAGAGCTGCTTACTGGGTAATCACAAAATTTGCTTATTGAGCATGACAAGTGTTTTTTTATCAAACATGATAACCAACCAAATGTTCATGTGATGTTTACTGCTCTTGACTTGTATTCAGCCTTTGTTTGCTAAGCATAACATTCACAAGGAGTTTTGGCTGGCATACTGATTTTATTTACCAAATTTTGGTACTTAATTAAGCAGCTCTATGAAATTGGCCTCAGGATTGACACCTGGTCATTATGTGATCTACCATTATAAAATGACCAGAAAGTCAAAGGGTGACTGGCCTGTCAAGCTCAATTCAATTCCACTGACCTTTCTGATGACTTACCCTGTTTAATAGAATCTCATCGTATTTTATCG
Source organism: Astropecten irregularis (assembly GCA_963971285.1). Lineage (NCBI taxonomy): Eukaryota > Metazoa > Echinodermata > Asteroidea > Paxillosida > Astropectinidae > Astropecten > Astropecten irregularis. The sequence continues at coordinate 25,572,752 of OZ020245.1, read as the reverse complement.
CAATTAATAATAATATATCTCAGTTGATTGATTTCTTCAATAATTTGTGTTGCCAGTTCACAGAAATTGTAGTGATCTACATACTTCAGTGTCAATCTGTCCAATTGCATGCATTTCTAATTTCAATACCCAATTCACATCATATAAAAAGAATGCTGTAAATAAATTATGACCATCATAATGCGTGGAGCAAATTCTGTGATTAACCAGGATTTTGTGATTAAGCCTAGTGCTGATGACCCTGCCCCAAGGTATAGGCCTAGTACAGCCTAGTAAATACTTTGTCAAGGCTTCCACAGCCTACATGTAGCTAGTGTAAAACAATCAATACATATACAACCAATTGCTAACAACTCCTCAAGGTGATCAAGCTATATACAGCTGGGATCTTGAATTTCCATTTTTCTTTCATTTTTTGGTAGGGTTACTGAATGGAATGACCCTTAAATCTGTTAGATTAAGATGAGTCAGACTGAAGAAGGAAATGAAAAACTGAATAAATAGCCAATGAAGATCATTTAAATTGGATTGCTTGTTGGCATCCATAACAAACCAAGGTTAATTTTCATTGTGCCATTGGACAGTTGAATTATTTTCTTTCCTGATAAAGAAAATACAAGGCAGGTAATTTGTAAGGAAATATTTTTGTGTATAAAGATTAATTTCTCCTTGATTGGAATTCAAATGGAATTTCTTGATAGAACTTGTGTTGATATCATGTCATTGAAAAGGTTTTATGTAAAAATTCAGTATTTTCAGGTAAAAAACAAGGTTGGAGAAACAATACATATTATGTACAGCACACATGCACTTATACCTTTAATCCATATTTACACAATGTACACACATGTAAACTACAGTCTCAATACAAATGTGCATTGTCATTGTACATGCTATGATGTACATATCCACTAGTGCATACTGTAAGTACAAGTAATAGTGTTACATTTCTTTTCAACTTGCCCTCAAATATCTAAAAACTAGAACTATAAGAAATGTCTCGTCTGACTTTGTGCCATGATGGCTTCCACAAAAGCATTGTAAATTGTTGATATTTGGAATGTAAGACTGCTCTTAAAGTTAGTATCATACTTAGGTAAGAAACCAAAACAGAAATGTTCACAGATTTACATATAACTTACAGGGTATGAAGATGGTGGTGGTAGAAACATACCCATAAAACATTTCCGCCTGAAATGGTGTATTTATCCAGAAATTAGTAAAGCAATGACCGAAAATCTTTTTGATCTTTTAAAAGATCAAAAATAAAAGAGAAAAGACTTAAGAAATACTGTGGCTGTTTTTCACTGTTTTCTCAAAAAGTGGGCACCGTATGGGACTGAAATTTTCATAGATGACTGTTACTGTATTTGTCTGTCTTGATATTTTTGCCCATGAGTCTGTATTTCTTTGATAAAAACCAAAGTATGGTATTACCTCTAATAGTCACTATACAGGATTTTGCCAAAAAAGTCTAAAATAGATTTCTGCATATCAATGCACTTTAACCAGCACGGGTCAGATATCTGCGTGGGTTGTTTTATTTTTTCCTCAAGTGTTTTTGACTGATACTCGCTCAGAACACCTGAGAGTTAATCTACGGTTGATTGAAAAAGGACCTAGGTGACATTTAGCATCACCTTTCTTCCTATGAGTGGATTGTTGATGGGATTCATGTCTCTAAGTAAGTAGCAAGCTAAGACTGTTCAGTGTATCATGAAGTACTTCATGTGTCATATTTCATGGTGATAAGTGTTCTGCTGAGAGGCTTGACTCCAACCACCAAGCTGGGTTACAGAATATGATGATGATGACATTTTTTTGTTGGGGAATGTTCAATATTGCCCAAACTAGTTTAAGCTAGAAGAATGACATTAGCAGGACATGGTGTTCATCATCAAGAACTACTAGCAAGTAGCCTAAAGCAATTTTTTGGGAACCACACCATGGAAAAAGAAAACGTGGTAGAAAGCAAACAAACTACATTAAGAGGGACACTGGTATAGACAGAATCGAGGAGCTAAGTACATGAAGGACTATCATGTTGGAAGATAGTTGCCTGGAGGGGACATGTTCATGGTGCCTAATGTCTTCTTGACATAGTAGTAGTCAGTCTTAGTTTCATATATATGTACAGTACTTTGTTTATCCATCCTGATTTTAAGTACATGGATACCCAGTTCAAGTCTTCTTCAGATTAGAATAAAATGCATCACTGTATTATAATAATGCAGGGAAATCTTGATGAAAACTATATTTTAGAGTCTTCAAAGTAGTGGATGGTGCATTTATTTATGCAAGAAACTATGCCCCAATTTGCTTTAAAAAAATACAGGGGTTTATTTTTCATTTTGTTTTATTTTACCTAGAGCATGTATAATTCTTTGTTGGTTTTGTGCGTTCCATCCTATGGATTATTAATGCTATGTATGGTAGAAGGAGCCATGATTGCACAAAGAATTCATATTCTATTAGTATACACTTTTATTATACGTTATTAAGATGTATTTTAAAGGGACATGCAGTATTTAAAGCTGTTTTGTCATTGTGCTTTTGGTGAGTTTGGGCATGGTGAAAAAACATATGTAGGCCTACATTTGTTTTTTTTCAAATGATCATAAACTTTTAGGCCACCGCCCTCAAGGCAAAGCCCTACTCTTGTGATGGGTGTTGGATGGCTTTTAAACATCCTCTGCATTCTAGTGCATATGTACGTGGGAACACAGGCAGTGTTAAGTTGATTACACGACGCAAGGTCTGTGCGATCTGAATGCCCTCAGCAAAAGGCTGCAAACCCAGTCACTAGGGAAATTAATTTGCCTATGGTTGGGGATGGGATGAGCACTATGCATAATATGGGATATTATCCAGGTTGCAGGCTGTCTAAGAAGGCATCCTACACAATGATGGTTGCACATCCTGAAAGTTATATGTGTGAGTTGCCTGACTTGCCTCACCCTCAGACTGTTGTAACTTGTGTACAAAAACAGATTTGCCACTTTGTGGGGCATCAGCTATCCGCAATATGATGTAACTTAAAACAGTTACATCTCCAGTACAAAGAATACATATTTAAGAAATTGGACTCTCTCTTTTCTTTTCATTTGTTTTCATTCTCATTTTGTTCCTTTTTTTCTTTTGCTTATAGAGGAGCCAAGTCATTCCATTGCCGGTTTGTTGCCAATCTGAAAGTATGAATGAAACCTAATTACAATATATTGCTTTCACTTTCTGCAGGAGACCAATGGTATGCACCATCCACCTGTGAGGAGGACGTTCACCTTTAACCTCCCGGACAGGTCGGAGGGAGCTGATGAGGACATGCAAGCATCCCTGACAGCTCTCAACCAATGCTGGGAAAACATGCAAACTCAGGTCAGTACCATTACATCGTTATCTTGGGGTTGGAAAGAGACCTAAGGATTCCTCATATACATACAGCATGATTCTATACTGACAAAATGTTGCCATCTGTTTCTGTTCTTTTTCTTCGAGTGGAGTGTCCAGTAGAAACACAAACAGGTGTCAGATTTCCTGAGTGTCACCCGGCAAGCCAATGCTTGGGAACAACCACAGATAGAGGTGGTTCTTGCTAGGTGACTTGACGTCACGCTCGGAATAGAAACACTTATACACTCGCTGGTTCTTTCCTTGGCAAAGCTCGATTATGGGCGACATTCGCCTTTTCGTACTGAGTAGAAACAAGGCATTTGTTGGTGATCCGGATCACCAGCACTCAGAAAATGGCGAAATTTTGTTTCCCTTATTTATTCTAACGCCTTAAAAGTGTCCGCATTTTCCAAAATTCCTGTTATAATTGGCTGTGTGAGTCTTTGCACATAAGGATATTTCCAGAATTTCTTCAATTAATTTGAAATTCTCTTCAGAAATGAAATAGGCTCAGATATTTGTTTGCTTTGTTATGATTCTGTTTTTTGCAGTTTTATTGACACTAGAAACATTTGCATGATCAAGATGCCCCAAATGGCACCAATTAAATGTTGTTTTTTTTCTCTAAAATTCTGGGTTAATAGGAATAGTTTTGTCTAGCATGATGGCTCTGTGCATTGCATGCTTGCAACTTGTTCAGCGTAAAATGTGCTACAGCCTTGGCTAGGCCATCAAGATATTACTGCTGATGCACACATGCCTGGCCACTATTGATCCGACAATCAGATTATTACATCATCGTTTCCTGTAAATGTCTGACTGCATTTGTGCAGTTGAAGTCTCAACGATCATTCTAGCAGTAATTGCTAGCGATCAATAGTTTAACATATCTACTTGCCCTTGGTGCCATGTGCCTGATAACGCTTCCTCTCCCCAATCTTATTGAGTTTCTGCAGGCTCATCTGAAGGCTACATATCTGTTAGGCCTACTTATTAAAGTTAGGTACACGCCAAGTGGAAGTTAATTTTCAAACTGGTCCGTGGACTGTGATTAGTATTGGCTTTTGAATTGAATTAATCGGCGATATGGCAAATGCTTCTGCTGAATCTTGTACTGTCATTTGAGTACATACAGATTGTATTGATGTACAGATTAATATGAGATTAAGGGTACATCAAATTATGGGAAGGAAGCAAAATATTGATGTTTTTAAGTTGCCAAGGCTATGCTCTAGCAATATGTATCCATGATGGAACACATTTGACATTTGGAGGAAAAAAAAGTATCGGTAAATATTCTTGCAGATGTTTGTATTTTTCATGGCATTCGTTGTGGGGGTGTTGTAACCACTAATACGGGATCATCCCTTTGGGAATCCTTGAATAGTGGTCATTTATCATTTGATACCGCGATATTCACTCTAAAATTGATGAGGACTAGAGCAGGCTAGTTGAAACGTTGAGACCTTACGAGAAATGCGAACGAAATAGAAGTGCGAAAGTACGAACGATTCTTACATGGTGTTTCCGCAAACCGATCCACATATGAATATTGATATTGATATTGCCACTAGCCACTCATAGCATAGCAAAACATCCTGCACTGAGTTAGGAGATGAACTGGAGGAAAACAACAGTATGATATTATGGAAGAGGGTAGTAGTTTGATGATGTGGCACTCAGCCATTGTGTCTTGGGGGCAGTTTTGATGAGTGATGCAAGGAGATGGAGAGATTATTGATACGATCTGACGGATACGCAGATGAATCTGAAAGGAACTTTCTCCCCAGGATCCATCAGGTCCTGAGATTTGTCTTATGAAATGTTTGTTGTTAGATCTTATCCGCCTGTGGTTTTGCTTGATCTCAAAGCAGTTGTGACTAGATAAGCATGGAGTGGCAAGTAATGAGCAGCCGATATTCAAAGTGATTTTGTCCTTAAATGACAGTCAGTCTGGTTCTCTCAGAATCGGAGTGATGTGAAGTTTCTAGATCACATGGGCCTAACGTCATGAAGCTGCTTTGCAGGGATTGATGCTCATCAATACTGAGAATCAGTTACAAACATTTTACATTGCATTGAATTAGCTTGAGTAACGCATGTTGATTTTGCTGATCAAAACTTTCTGTGCAACCTGTGTATCAAATCTCCTGATGATGACTAGAGCAGGCTAGTCGGAACGTTGAAACCTTACGAGAAGTGTGAATGAAATAGAAGTGCGAAAGTAGGAACATTTTTTACATGGTGTTTCCACAAACCAATACACATAACCTGTGTATAACTGTGGATTGCAAACTTATAATTTATACCCACAATATATTGTAGAGTAGACCAAATTGTGTATTTCTAAACATAGAATTTCTAATGTCAGAGCAGTAAGTAACAAGGGCACAAACAAGTTATTACATGGTATTTGGAGGAAGTGCCTCCCACACCAAGTGTCAGGGTCTCTGCTGGTAAATTGCCTTTGTTGGAATTCTTATTCTCTGTCTGTAACAGCCTTGGACTGCTGCCAAGCCGTTTACAATAGTGATTAATAGCTTGTAGGCGAGACCACTAGAGCAAGACCGGGCTTGCACTTTCAATTTTAATTTCATGCATAGAGTGCCATTGCTATAGCATAAATCGTATGGATAAACAGCCCAAGCTTGTGCTTGCTTAAATATTAATAATTGTGTGCATTTAGGTGTGTATAACTGGCTTCACGTGTTTAAGGGGCAAGAAAGCAGCATGTTTAATTGTCTTTGTTTGATTTTGATTTTTAGAAGCTTGTTTGGAATAAATTTAGGTCACCCAAATCATTCTTTTTTTCATACTGTTTGCCATGATAAGATAATTTATTTAATAAAAAAATGTGAGAGAGTAATTAATTTCTGCTATATGCTTACCAACCATAATGATAAATTGAGCCCAATAATGCATAGCTAAATTGGAATCAGAATTCAATCTTATCTGAATCAACCTCTTTTAAATTTATTTCATTGTTCTCTTTTGTAGGGCAAATTTTATTATTATTGGATTGAAAAAAAGAAGATTGGAAGTCCCTGAAAACCTTGTACCTTACTTAAGTTTCTGGATCAGTTCATCAAAATGGGGCTGCAGTTTATAACAATCTTCTTTGTTTGGCCGGAAAAATTTATGGGTGATTGTCTGTATTAATGTTTGCTGAGACTCCTGAATAACATTGTTGGAATTTGCTATTTAAAGCACAGAGATTGGTTTCATTGTAATCCAGCAACCAGTTCACAATGTGTTCTCAGAATAAAGGCAAATGGATTGATGCACTCACAAATGCAAATTATTTGAAATTGTAAGCCTAATATTTTTAGTCTTCAGACTTTTAATTGGGTGCTCTTAATGAACCGTAATTGAAAATTGGAATCACAAATCAAAGCCCTGTTTGGGTGCAATGACTCATATAAAGTGAGTTAAATCTGACACATGTATGGAACCTTAAATTGCACTGACGCAAATCGCAGCATCAGTAAATGACCTATGATGCAATAGAGGTTAATGATTTAGCTGGCAAACTACCAGCACGTCAGAGGCAACACAGTAAGGGTGCACGTATACAATGTACTGGTCTCATGTGTTCAATGTAATAATATCTCATGAAATAAAATTACATCTGGAGGTGAATAGGTCTTACCCAGATAGAGACAATCGAATTGCATTTATCTGCAATATACATGAAGTACATGTACAAGGACCGTGATGCTGACTCGCAGAGCTGTGCTTAGCAGAAAAAAAGTGTTAAGCAATCTTCTCATGCTATTTGAAACAAATGGGAGACTTTGGAGAACCGGTCTTCTAGTCAACAGCGCATGCTCACGCACGCGCAAAAGAATGCGTGCATGCTCACAATTGCGTGCTCGTACGCTGTTGACTTGAAGACCGGTTCTCCAAAGTCTCCCATTGAATTAACGAAGGACTAGTTACAATCATATACAGGCAAGGCTAAACCTGATTTGTACACATGTTTTGATTTGAGACACTCTTTGTCTGATTAAGGTGATTCTGGTTTATGTGTCTTGTGCAGGTTGAGGACCAGCAGAGCCGATTGGAGCAGGCCTATGAGTTCCAGACTACCTACCAGACTGCTCTGCAGAGTGTCTCTGGTTGGCTGGACAACATGCAACTCAAACTCTTCTCATCCAATTGGCAGCAAGACACACAGACACAGCTGGACAATCATGCTGTAAGCACGGTTACAGTGTACTTCATGATATACATAATGGATATATTTCATAAAGCTTTGTCATCTTTAGTAGTCATGACACCATAAACACTATTACTTGAATCTCTTTAAAGGTAGTATCATACTTTGGTTTTTATCAAAGTACAGATTCATGGGCAAAAATATCAAGGAAGATACAGTAACAGTCATCTGTGAAAATTTCAGTCCCATACGGTGGCCACTTATTGAGAAAATCGTGAAAAACGGCCACAGTATTTCTTAAGTCTTTTCTCTTTTAATTTTGATCTTTTAAAAGATCAAAAAGATTTTCGGTCGTTGTTTTACGAATTTCTGGATAAATACAGCATTTCAGGCGGAAAAAATTTAACGGTAGGTTTCTACTAGCATCATCTTCATACCCTAAAAGTTATACGTAAATCTGTGAACATTTCTGTTTTGGTCTCTTACCAAAGTATGATACTACCTTTAAGGTGGAAGAGAATACAGAAAGATGTTGTACTCTGCTTTTCTTCAAATCCTCCAAACATCTCCTTGAGGTTTTTTGGCAGATTAATTTGTCAAGACTGAGAGGTGGAAGCAAGAGTGCCTGTCTAGAAAAGTTTATGATAAGATTTTGTTTAAAATAGGGGGGATGTTTAAGAATATTTGCATTGCTCCTGCTTGGCTAGCCTATGGCCTAATCAATTTTGGTATGGAGGATCTTGAAGTTCAGCGATAATTAGAAGTTGATGAAAAAGCATACTAGGTGTATAGTTACAAACTTCATGAGGATCACCAATTTTGCAGATCTTGGCAGGCCTTGAATTTGGTTCTGAAAAGGGCAAGGCCACTTTTCCTTTGCAAGGGGCACTTCCAGTGGAAAATCATTATGTCTATGGAAACATTTGAAGGGGGCACGAAGGCCAAGAACCAGGGCAACGAAGGCTGTGGCCTCTGTTAAATTCAAGCCTTGTCTTGGTCTGAGCTGGTGAAATGACCAAAATAAGCCCCAAAAGGGAGAGTTAATTTACATCACAGTTTCTCTGAGGATGAAATCTTACTCCTGTCAATTTTTAACGGTCACAGGCCCTCCAGGATGAGATGCATGCCTTCCAGGACCAGCTAGAGGTCATGAACGAGTCCTGCCAGGCCGTCCTCGTGGAGACCAATGACAAGAGCCGGCAGCTCATCCAGCAGGCATTGGGGGATCTGAATGCTCGCATGTCCACTCTGGAGACTGAGGCTCAACAGCGAGAGCAAGAACTGCAGGAGAAGAACCGGAGACAGAAGGCATTCCAGGTGAGTCTGACGTCTGAATACAGTGGAATCAAACAAATCATCACATCTGTCAGTTTTTTACTAGATGTCCATAAATGCATCATCGATTATCACCAGGACATACAGCAATAAGATTACATTTTAAATGTTCTTCTATTAAAATCTTTTTACAAACACTTTGTGTAGTTTGTATACATCTCAGTAACCTCACAAGAAGGTTGAGTGCAAGGACTGCACAATCTAAGTTATCCTGGATATGGGATATTATGGTAACATGAGCTAGGATATCCTGGGTTAGGTATTCGAGAGAAGGCTACATAAACCGGGGCACTGCTATGATGAGGGTCAAAGTATCAAACATATGCATATCATCAGTAACTACGTGCAATACTTGCCAAGGGGAGGGATTCATTTCTGAGATTGTTTGCATGTTCCTGTTGTCCAACTCCAGGATGATGTTCAGGTCTTCCAGACCTGGTTGAGTGATGCTAAGATGAGACTGTCTAGCCAAGAGGAAGCAGAGAATGCCATGCCAATTCAGGACAAAATCAACTCCAATCAGGTACAATATACAGCGAGTAGAAGCTAGGAAACGTTCAAAATAAATTTTTCTCCTGTTTTTCAAAGCTTCCCTCATATTTGTCACATGAATCCAGAGTCATCAAGTTGCTCAACCTACTTATGTTCAAGCAGAAGAGCCAGCTCAGTCATGATTCCTAATGCAGTTTTAGCAATGAAATGTTCTATTTCAGATTGAAAAATCTTTGATCCAAGATTCCAAGTCGCTCTTCCTGCTCTTGAAGCAATGTATTGTGATATGGATGATACAATTTTCAGTAGCCTTATATTTAGGGCCTTTTCGAAACGGAGGCTCCTCAGGCTCAGGGTCCGGTTCCGTCATTCATCTGCTGAAGCTGAAGCTCTGTTTTCTTTTTCAAACCAGAAAATCAACATGACTCCCGAACTGCAGCCAAAAGCCTCTTTTTTGATACTCGTTATTTTAGAATGGATTCACAAAATGGTGCCAGAGCCTGAGCTTGAGCCTCCATTTTGAAAAGGCCCTTAATATCCGAGGATTACATAGAACTACAACAGTTGATGGATATCTTGAAAGTACATGCCTTGACATTGAAGAATCCATGTAGCACATTTTAAGGTCATCATGTGCAATCACATGAACATCTCAACAATGCAAACCAGAAGCCGCTACCCTATTCTCTTAACATACATTGCATGCAAGTTCTCTTACCCGAACATAATCACAGTCTTTTCCCCCTCTTTCACAAAAACAGAGTCTACAACAAAAGATCAAGGTATATTACTGCTTCATAGATCCTAGATGATTAGTGCATTATGTCTCATGTGTTTCCAGCTTGTACTGAGATTCATGTTGTATTTGGATCTAGACTAAAAACCATTCCCATTGCTTGCTTCCATTAGAAAATATATTTGTTTCAAAACTAACATGTTTTTTTTTCTTCTTGTTTTCTCAAATAGAAACAAAAACATACAGGGTGTAGGTTTGACTTAAAGCTAACCACCATTTAAAAATGACTTTCTGGTTATGTTTAAGGAAGCTTATATAGGCATTAACCAATAAGTTATGAAAGAAGTAAGAACGTTTGCCACCGCCTGATTTTTTGTGATTCCTTTTTTGTTGCTGTTCTCATAAATAGGTAATACTGATCAAAATATAAGTAATTGTAAACATGCATCATGGAAGCATGGTATTATTATTTTTGGTATGGTTTATTAACATTTTTTTCAGTTGGCATAAAATCCTATGTATTGCTTTTTTAACCAAATTGATGACTGCTGCTTGTTATATGAACATGTTTTTGTCTTGCTGTATACTTCCAACATTACAATTTACCTGAATGATCCCTGGTTTTCAATGTACCCTCACTTGGCCCTTATCATATCATGGACTTTTGACACCTGTGTGTACCCCAGTGATGCCTCTCCACAAATAGAGTGCCTACGTAACTTAATCCAGGAAGATTTATACTGGATTAGTTGTCCTGGGCCAAGAAGGATAAAACAATTAACCCCTAGACTTCCTTGGGTACCCCACATGTCACTTGTGTCACCATTGTAGCCCAGTGACCATCCCAAATCCCATCTAGGTATTTTGACCAGAAATGTTCCTGTCCGTTGTGCATTGTCCTTAAGACAATTTCCTTCGGGTATAAGGCCATGCTGGCCCAGCAAGTCTCCCTGTGAATTGACTTCACTTTGCACTAACATTACAATGAGATGGACTTTTTGGTAGGTTCAGGATAACGGGACCCTATGAGTCACAGATTAAACTGTTGATGTTGAGTGTTTTGTTGTCCAACATTGTGATGTCTGTTGCAGAAGAGCCTTTTAATGTGGGAAAATCACCTTGCCACTTACGGAACAAGCTCTTTTATGATGTTTAAGGCTTAAAAGCCTTATACATCTAAATGTCCATTGCAGGTGCTCTATACAGACCAACAATTATGTGCTTTTTCAGCCTGTTTGGTTGATCAGGAATACCTTTGGTGTACAGACATACATATTTATTAGTTTTAATGCCAAACGGATAAGTAGATGCAAGTAGATACAAGCCCATGACACCTTATGATACTCTGTTATTTAGAGGTCATATTACTGACATTCATTAAGTGCTGGTTTCATGTACATTATTATGTTGCAGTTACATCAACCATCTGTACATTAATAGATACCAAGGGCATAATAGCGCTGCATTGAAAAGACATCAGTAGCAGGTCTAGGACTGTAATGCTAGTTTGTTATTATAAATCACAACGCAGTATAACCATGCAGTAGTATCAGAACAGTCAGTTTAGAAGCACCTCAACACAGATGAGATTAGTTAAATTGCGTCATGCATTGGTACAAAATGTGACAACATTAGACAGTATTCTTGATTCCATTCATACAAAACATCATTGCTTCATCATACATGACCGTGCAGTAAAACTTACATTTTCTTGGTGCCCGGAGATCTGCTTTTATGTTGGTTACATGAGTTTTGTGTTTTTTCTTTGTCTGCCAGCAACTGGAAAATGAAATCCAACAGAATGAGGTGAAGCTTCGGGAAGTGGTTGAGAAAGGCGACCAGTTGCTGAGCTTGGATCCACAGAGCCCGGCCGTAGGGAATGAGGTGAGCATGCTGCAGACTGGTTGGGAAGACCTCTACCGTCAGGCTGGCTTCAGGAGAAGACGTCTCAACAAAGCCAAGGTTCTTCAGGTGAGTGACCATGTCTGGATGACCAGATGGTAGGGTAGGATTGCATGTAGAACCCCTTAAGTCAAGCTGTCTCGATTGAGGTGATTAATATGTCTGGTCTTCCAAACTTTGTTAGCCAAAGAATGAACAAAAGTGAATAAAACTGTTTTAGTTTGAATCATTTAAGTGACAGTTTTTCAAGTTTGTTTTTGGTGATCACTTCTCCACCCTAGGAGCAATACCACAAGATCCTTCAGGACTACATGGAGTTTCTAGACACTGCGGAGCAGAAGCTGAGCAGAGAGGGCGTCATGGCAACTGATGCACACAACCTCAGGGAACAATTGGAAAAGCACAAAGTCAGTATTAATGCAAGACATCATGGCCTCTGTGCTTATGGCTTCATGGTCTGTTTACATTTGTGCCTTCCCATGGAAGCGAAGAAAGACATACGTGAACAGTGTGTTGTACCACACAAGGGCTGAAGTCTGTCCAGTGAAATGTTGGTTTGGTGCATGAATTTGAATTTGGAGACTTACTATGAATACCTTGGAAGTGTGCAGTGAAGATATATGCGGCAAAGCAGTTTGGAATTAATTTTATGTACAAAATCTGATTGGCAGGGTATTGCCAAGGGGATGCAAGTACTATCATTTGCATGGAAGACCGTAACATTACAGGGATGAGATTTCTGAGATTTTCATCTGATTTCAAATTGTTTTGTTTTGGATGTCAGATTTTTTCCTCACAGGCTAAAGGAGAATTTTCTCTGAAGGAGATTTTCAGAGTTCAGATTTTTTTATGGCCCCTATCAGTTATATTCAGATATTTTTGATCTTTGGTCAATCTTATCCCTGTAATTCATTTTCTTAAGCGTGTGCTTTCTATCAGATTTTGGATAGTTTAGAAGTAGCATTTTCATTTTTATTATGTATGATTTTTTGAATAGGAGTTCTTCAGCGACTTGGGCACCCACCACCTAACCATTGAGTCCATTGCCCAGAAGGCTGACCCATACACCCAGGAACTCTACGCCAGCCAGAAGACGCTGCTAGACCAGCGCAGTCTGGCCATCCAGGCTAAGGCCACCGTGAGAGGGCAGATGCTGGAGGGACTGGTCAGTGACTGGGACCAACTGGAGAAGAGCCTAGAGGAGCTTAGGAGCTGGCTGGGCCATGTGGAAGCCCAGCTGCCGAGCAGCATCGATGATGCCACCCAGGAGAGTGTACAGAAGGGCATCCACAAGTACCAGGTGAGTCTGAAGCAACTAAATAATCTTTCCTTTAATACCACTCATGGCCTTTTTTAGGTCTCCATGGCTATCATTAGTAGTATTAGTAGTGAGTGTCTTCATCCAAGACATTCAGGATGCCAACTTATGTCATGGATATGGATACAGTAGGCAAGGAAGGAACTGGGTTGGAAATGGGATGTGAGGGAAGAGGATACAGAAGTGGAGAGAAGAAAGTGATTCCATGAAAGAGAATGCTTAAGATTTCAGACAATCCGATTTGCTTAGTCTTTCTCTGTATGACCACTTCATCATGTTCCAGATGTAGCATGCAGTTAAAACAAAGTGTCCGTACTGTATGAATACCTAGAAATCCTGAACAAAATTACGAGAATCGAGGGTCATTACATTTATTGTATCAAATTTGAATGAGCTTCGATGAGATCATGCATTTTTTCTTCATGCTCTTCTAAAACAACCTTTGATCATTTCCAATCTGCAGGCCATGACAAATCTTCTCAGTGAGCGCAAGCCCACCTTACAGCAAGTCCTCAACCGTGGACAGGCCCTGCAGAAAGATGTCACCTCAGCAAAGCTGGAGAATCAGCTCCTTGACCTGTCAGAGAAGTGGGCCTCGGTGCAGTCCAGAATCAGCCAAGAGCTGGCCATGTTGAACAGTCTCCTCCAGGAGTGGAAGGCCTTCGACCAGGAGTCCACCAGCCTGCTCCCTTGGTTGATCAGTGCCTACACAGAGCTTGTGGATTGGAATAAGAAGGACCAACAGCTGCATGAAGTGGGGCAAATCGTCGCACATATGGACAAGTTTATGGTGGGTTTTCTAAAGGATTCTTCCGAATATTGTGAGACCTCTTTTCACCTTTGGCTGACCCTACTTTTGTCAAGAATAACTTTTTACTCCTTATTGTAGATAATAATTTAATCATGTTCACATTCACACAAAAATATGACAATAATAACACAGCAATCCAACCATAAGCATGAGCAATTTCAAAACCTACTCAGTTGAATTGAAGATTATAACAACAGTACAGAAACAGCCCAGACGAATTTGATCCAGCTTCTTTTTGCCATGGATTATATTTTGTCCCATTGGCGAGCCGGAGCGGTGGTCTGTTTCTGCCAGGACTTGTAATGAAACTATAGATTCCTCAAAAATTATTGAATAGTGAGAAGCCAAGGAAAAATACTCTGTTTCAGATGAGCAGTTGGGGGAAAATCAACGGAATCCAAAAGCGGCCGCAACCCAATTCACATGTCAGCTCCTGCAGGGTTCGAACCTAGTAGGCCCTAGTAGTCAGAGATGAGGAAAGTATTACTACTTCTATCCTTATTTCCATAGGTGTTCCGTAAAGACGTAGACACCCACGTGCCGCTGAAGGAGTCAGTTTGCAGCCACGGCCAGCAACTCCTGAAAGTCAAGAAGTTGAACACCCAGCCCATCACTGAGAAGCTACGGTTGATTGAAAGCCAGTGGAGTGACCTCCAGAATGAGCTGCCACATGTACAAGAGGAACTGCATCAAATGCAGGTCAGTCGCCAGTAGTCAGTCACCTTGCATTGTTTTATGTTGCTATTAAAGACAGTGTAACTCATGAAAACGAGGCCTAGTCATCCACCTTCAGTTTCCTTCCCAACAAGTGTTGGATGTCGGATTTTTTACACCTCATTTCAATTGTTTATCAAAGTGTGCTTATAGGCTTTGAATCCTTAAAAACACAGATTTGCAGAAGTGTCATGTCATTAACTCCAAAGGAGCAAGTGATTCTTTTCAGAATTGATACATTCTATGAGAGTCACTACGATAACAGATCTAATTCACATGGTGCTCCAAGAAGCCCTTCTGACAATACTGTTACACTATCTTGCTTCCAGATGGAACTTCTGCCATCTCGTCAAGCCTTGAATGAGCTGATGTTGTGGATGAATGCCTTGGAGCGAATCCTGCGAGACCACAGGGATAAGACGTACTGTAGCTCCTCAGAGGTGGATGCAATGATACAGATCTACAGAGTAAGAATTCCTTGTCAGTCTCCTTGGATACCTGTTCTTTTTCTCTTACTCATTGTACCTTAGGTTGACAGCAATGTTTCTTACCTTCCTTTCATGATATGTTGATCCTCGCAAAATCTGCCTTTTGCCTGTTCTGTCTGTGAACTAGGGTTACAAGATTGACCTGTCTACCAAGCTGCTGACTGTGGAGTTTGTCAACCAGTCCATCCTGCACATGAGCCAGGACATTGAGTCTAAGCGGGACGACAAGACAGACTTTGCAGAGCGTCTGGGGGCCATGAACAGGCGTTGGCAGAGCCTGAATGTGGACATCTCTGAGGAGGTCAAGCACCTGGACGGCCTGAAGAAGGATTGGCTGGAGCACGAACGGCAGATCAAGGAACTAGAGACATGGATTGAAAAGCAGGAAGTCAAGCTGAGAAAACACCAAGGCAAGGTTGGGCACGAGACCAGTGTTCAACAGGCTGTCACGATGTGCCAAGTGAGTGGACATTGGTTGATATACATCTTTTTTACAGTTCTTTGAACTGACAGATCACAGACTAAAGCATCTGACCTATAAACAAACCTCAAAGACCATCATGAAGCTCATGGTTAAATCCTTTTTTTGATATAATGGTTCCACCATGTATTGATACCCTCCAAGTTGTGCGGTCCCGAACAAAAGTGGTTGTTACTTAAAGGGATTTGGTACTTAAATAGAAGTGAAGGTATTAAACTTCCTTACAGACATTTTTTTTTATGTACCTTTTTACGCTTTGTTCATCTGAATAGCAGAAATACGGGCAAAATAATTCCCCCTCCTCCTCCGAATCCTTGACCGTTCCACCATGCTTTTCAAAATGCTAAGAAAACGATCTTTTTAAAAGACACTAAATCTTGATTTCCCTGAAAAACCCAGCATCTGATGAACCAAGATTTCCCATGGTGACTGCTTGCACTGTTTATGAACTTTTGAATCCATTTTCTGTCTCAAACTCAATAATTTTTTTCTGGAGTCCTTGAAAATCCAAAATGCTGCCTTTAAACATTCTGACCAATTTGCCCAAGCGGGATTCTTCTGAAGATGGAAGGAGCAGACTTGGCAGAAGTTTGAATTTGCCTAGAATCTTATTTAACATCTTAACTTGTTTGACTTTGCCGCAGACCATGGAGGATTCTATTGACTCCAAGCAGTCCGATATTGCCAGAATCCAGCAAAGTGGCCTCTCTCTGACTACTAGGGAGACAGTCCACAGCACAGTCCAGACCCTGGAGCAGTCACGTAGCAGCTTGGCCAACCTCCTGAAAGAGGTGAGGGCTCTGCTTGTCACAGCGCTGGAGCAGTGGAGGATGTACCACGAGTGCCTTCTTGCTGTCTCCAGCTCACTGGGCAAAGCTGAGTACTCTGTCAGTCGGGTAGGCCTGGCCACTGGGACTGTGGAGTCAATGGAGAGTCAGCTCAACCATTTCAAGGTAAGGGAAAGAACTAAAAGCCTCTTTTGAGCAGGCTGATCAAGAGATCAAGAAACGTAGTGTTTTTGTGTGCTCACTCTCAAGCATAAGGGCAGCTTGGTCATTCACCACATGTCCAAAGGATGCCCGAACACTATAATTGTAACACATTGTTGGCCATGTTGGCGTAGACAGCCACTGAATGAAAAGGAAAGAACAAAATAAACAAAATTTGTTTACAGTATTCCAGAGATTATTGAACTGCTTGGCTTTTTTTCTGACAAATGCAATAAACAGACTTTATAAGCAATTGCATTGTGAGATAGTTTGAGCTTAGATAATGGGCTTATCATTTGTACGAGTCCACGCTTGAGGCAAATATCAACTATTAAACTTGAGGTCTGTTGTAACAGCATTTATTGCAGCATTTCCATCATTGACCCATCCATTGTTCCATATTCCTTCCTCCATTTATTACAATGCCATGCAGGAATTCCATTGGTTTAAGGTTTGCATGCTCATATTCACTTTTTTGACTTCCATATGGTTTAAGTTAACAGTAAAGTGTCGGCTTTCTGTGGTGTATGTCTCCATTTTAACCATTACAACAGCATATAGTACTGTCAAAGTCAAACATTGACAAAACTTTGAATGGTTTATCACATAGTTTCTTCCCAAAAGACTTTTTTGGATCAACTTTCTTCCCTAGCAAATTAAAGTGTTACATTGAAATCATTTGTGATACTTAACACTAGAAATAGAAAGGAAACTTGCACCGCATACATTTATAGTCTTGAGGCCAGACACTTATACTAATAGTTTTCTCATAACCCATTGCCAAAGGGTGCTACTAGTGAGTAACGCAAATGCATGCCTAGAATGTACCTGGAAAGAAGACTAGAGCTTGTTCTATTTTTAATGGTTAGACAATGGTTTGACAGATTCTGTAGCACCTGTTGCTGGTAGTTTGTTGTCCCATTCATGTACCTGGAAAGTGACAAAATAGTCTTGCCTCCAGACCAATACTGTGGCAGTTTACTGTTCACTGAACACCTATCACTTGTCAGCTCCAAATCTTAATGACGTTTTCGTTTTCTTAGTGATACAAATGTTTGAATTAATTGATCATGTGTGTGAGTGTGGTATTCATACTATTATTCAATTCTTAAGCTGCTACTTCCTCTTTTTACATTACCATACATGGGGAAAACTAGGCCTTCTGTTTGTTCGGACCCTTTTACACTAACTTGGCTGAGAAGTAGGACTAACACTTTATTCCATTTATTGATTGTGTTTGGAACTCCTTATTTGCTTTCACCTTATAATTTTGTCAACTTTTACCAGAGGAATATTGATTCCTATCGAATGATGGTTTTTTAGGGGATTGCATCCCAAGCAAAGATGCTAGGGAACCATCATAATATGGCTTGATGGGCTAGGATGAGGCACAATATTATTTCAGCTTATTCCAACTCTTGTCCCACTCTACATGCAGATAGTGCTTTGTTATTGATCTTTTCTTCACTATCACCCTTACTTTTGGTCCATCTACATGTATCTTAACTTGGAAGTAATTTTTGATTCTGTATTTCGTTCTTTACTCAGAACCTCTTCAGGAATGAAAATAATCTTAACTTGACTATCTTAACTCAAAGACTATATGGACTTGCTGTGGAAGTGTGAATATGTGTTCCTC
This sequence comes from Astropecten irregularis, assembly GCA_963971285.1. NCBI lineage: Eukaryota > Metazoa > Echinodermata > Asteroidea > Paxillosida > Astropectinidae > Astropecten > Astropecten irregularis. The sequence continues at coordinate 25,554,298 of OZ020245.1, read as the reverse complement.
TTGCTTTAAGTAAAATTTCAGCAAATTTGGGACAGTTAATAAATGGTGTGTCAACATCTGCTTTGTATAACAGCTTTGCCGTGCTTTGTTTGAGATATGAGACTGTCGTAGACTCTGTTTTGATATCATTGCAAGCACCAGTGTGGGTTTATTGCTTTTATTATTACACTTTCTGTCTTCTTTTTCAGGACCTACAGACAGAGTTCAAGGGTCACAGATTGCAGCTGACAAACTTATGCAAATTAGCTGACCAGTTGGAACTGGTATGCAAACCATCTGTCTGTGAGGCTCTGGACAGGACTGTCAATGACATCACAACAAGGTATGCCGGAATAATGCTGCATTCATTCATTTCTTTAACAAAAGACAAATTGTAGAGGATGAAAAAGTTGAGGGAACAGCACACATACACATAACACCCATAGCAGCTCAATGCAATTTGATGATGACTTTGTGCACTGAGTTATATTATTGGGTCAAATGTGCATGCATATTTCTCTTTCATCATTGTTTTCCCCTCAAAACTGCATTAGGAACTGACTGACAAGCTGAAGTTTTGTTTAATTATAATAATAACAATTATCTGTTATATTTGATTTATTCGTTCAAAGACGTAGATCTAAGCACTTCACTAAGTGCCTTTTGAGCACACATGACCCCAGCTAGCTCGGTGGCTCAATGGCCTAGCGGTATGGCATCTGCACTAATAAGCAGAAGCAGACTCCCACCTGAGTCAGCGCATGATTTTTTTTACTCATTTTTGCTCTGTTCCCTTCTTGGTATTTTCAGGTGGAACACTGTGGACTTGCAGCTCAGAGATACTGTGACTCTGTTTGAGAAGTCCTGGCTGCTTTGGCAACGGTTTGAGGAGCGGCACGATGCCATCGAATCTTGGCTGAATGGAAGAGAGGCAGAATGTGAACGTGTGACGGCCATTCCAGAGGAGTCAGAGGCAGGGACAGAATCTGAGACGGACGGACTCGAGGAGAAAGAAAACCAGATAGCTGCCAGCAAAGTTAGTCTCTTTAATGAGCATAATTCAGACAAACCATAAAAATTCTCCTTCTCGATTTGACTAACTTGATGAGTATTTTAAGAACAAAGAAGCCTTGCACAGGATGTTTAATCTTTTGATTCTCTTTGTTCAGTTAAGCCTCATGATTATTAATCCCTTTCTCTTTATAGAAACTTCTTGATGAGCTGAAATCCTACCATGAAATTGATGCCTTACGCAATCTAGTGGACCAACTAACGAGACTCATGGATGGCACCACAGCCAACAACATTTCCTCAAGGAGAAGGGTATTATCCTTGGTAAGGTCATGGTCTTGGTCTTTCTATCGTCCGTCTCTATTTTCAACTCACAAACTCTAGATTGGATGTCGGGCTACTTAAAGCGCATCACATTTTTACAAAAAAAATGCACAGAAAATGCATTTTTCATAATAATCTTCGGAAAATTTGACTTGTCCTATTGGTTGAATCCCTGTAATACACAGCATGCGGCCACCATTTGAATACCAGTGAGGGCTTGTTAGCGTGTGATGAGATACGAGTAGGAGGTGTGTGTGACATGCATGTGTGCCTCTCAAATCGGACAGACAATGTAGACTGTGCAAATTAGGCTTGCCTTTCACCGATGTAAATGAGCACTGCATACTCTTTGCTTTTTGATGTTTGAGGTGGGATTTGAACCCACGACATGGGTGTATATCCCGGGGGGGCTAGGGGGGTTGAAACCCCCCAGGTTTTCACTTTTTATATATATAAAAAAATATTTTGTGCACAAACGTATATGGAAGAACGACCCAGCTACACGATCAACCCCCCCAGGTCTGAGGACGTGTCGACACTACTGACCCACGACCTCCTGCTTTCTAGTGCAGATGTCATATCACTAGACCACTAAGCTGACAGGGGTCAGCGGGGTATTAAGTCAAATCCAATATTGCAGTGGGTACCACAATTAATAATTAATTACAATGCAGACAGGGTGTTGTGGATTGTGTAGGGTGCAACTGCTTCCTTTGTTTTGGGTCCATATCCAGATAGGCTTTGGGGCCATGCTGGAATATGTTCCTCTCTTTGAATCTATGGTGTGTTTGTATTCAATCTCTCTCACAGAAACAAGACAGTCTCTGCAAGACCCTGAGACGCTTCATCAAGACCCAAGAGTCTGATCTCAAGACCCAGAAGCAGTTAAGAGACAAGATCCAGGAGCTGCTGTCCTGGTTAGAAGACACGACAGATGTCATCAACATGGACGATCCCAACCGCTCATCCGATGAGAACTCCATCAGAGAGCGCATGGCCCAGCTCAAGGTCAGTATGCAACTCTGTCTTAGACGGTCAACATGTCAAATACCAAAATGCAACAATAGTGATCAATGATTGAAAGAGTAAATACAAAATTGCAGGGCTTTCCTCAATTTTTGCCAGGTACTAAAAGGTTCGAGCCAAAGTTGGAAAACAAAATTTGGAAATGGTGTGTGTCATGGTTAAGGTGTAATTGTTATGCATGATGACTCTTTTGCAAAAAAAACTCAAAATGACCTGGGCTGATTTCACCAAATTCATCGTAACTTACTATCAATCGTAGCAGATGACGCATTGCAGCCCTAGGATACAATGGGTTATGCTTTGTAACTCGAGTAACGATCGATCATATGGCTTCGTGAAGTGGACCCCTGTTGAGTATAGAATGATGTAGCTTGATTAAAGAGAAAGATATAAAGTGGAGGAACTGGTCACAAGCTGTATACGTTATGGAATTTCCTGTAAAGCAACACTTCTCAGTGCATGTCTTAGTCAGTAAGTTACTTGGCTAGACAATGAATATTGCACATGGGAAAAAAATAAAAACTGCCCTAAACGTCAAGTTGCAGGGTGGCTTGTCATCAACAAACCAAAGACATGACCTTTGCTGTGCAATTCGTTTTGGCTGTGCAACATCATTGTCCCATGTTTAAACAATCTGCCCTGAATTAGGTTAACAATATCGGCTTCATTAAAAGCATATGATTGCATTGACTGTTGATGACGTCTTCTCTTTCAGCTCGTCATGGTCGAGTTCAGCGGCCGCCAGTCAGCTCTCAACTCATTAAATGAGATGGGTTACCGGCTAAGCCTCAATCACCGCAATGCGGCTGACCTCTCCTCGGTCAACAACATGTGGAATTCCCTCTTTGGCAGGGTGTGTGAGAAGTACCGTCGACTGCAGGGCGTGCTGCTGCAACAACAGAGCTTTGCACAGAAGTGCACGGCGTGGAGCACCTTCATTGACGAGACAGAGAAGAAACTTGCTGTGGTCATCGCCGGTAGCTACTCCGAGCTGCAAGATCAGCAGAAAGTTTACGAGGTAGGGTCTAGAGAACTCGGTTGCTACCAGTCTATTAACTGGTTGTAAAGGGATAGTTCGGCTTGTGGCAAAGAGCATACAGCACGTGTGACAAAAGTTCACAAGCAAATTGTAACAAAATGTTCTGTTTGGGTTTTGTTGGACAAATGTCTACAGGTGTTTGAGTCAGACATCTTCAATCGCCAGCAGATCTTGTTTTCCATCATCAATGACGGCCAGCGGATGGTGCAGGAGGGTGACCTTGATGACCCCGAAGAGTTTCAGCTCCAGCTGGATCAGCTCAGCGAGCAGTGGCAGAGCGTCATCCGCCGGACAGCTGTCAAGAAAGATGACATTGACAAGAACATCAGGTCAGACTCAAGGGGGCCTTGACTAATGTTTTCCTTTCATCCCATAATCAAGTCTTTTAGAGAGGAATTTCAAACGATGGTTGATTTTCATTGAAAAGTGCACAAAGAAAAATTGACTGGAGCAGAATTCGAACCTGCGACATCCGGAATACCTTACCGGACAGTTAAGTCAACTTCCTACTCGATGATATTTGATTTTGGCAGCCACTTGTAACCCCCACCCCTCTTGTACATGCTGTACCTTGCAGAGAGTGGCATGCTTACTACCAGATGCTGAGTAAGATGCAGGAATGGCTGGAGGAAATTGAGGAAGAGGTCAAGGCATATGACATCACCACGGCTCCCCTCCAGAGAATCCGTAGCCTAGCTGACCAGGCAAAGGTAAAGAAAATTGATCCAGTTGGAATACCGCAATGCACTCTCTAAAACCGTGGAGTGATGGTAACAGGAGTAAGAAAGATGTCCTTAATACATGGAGAAAGCTCAATTAAAAAGCCATCTTTGTTGATCTTGTTTAAGGCTGTTGACTATTATTATTCTGGGAAAGACTCAAGAAGCATTGAAATTGTGTATCATCGAGTGTATGTATGATCAGAAAGACAATGATTCAAAGTGCTCAACCCAATGCAGAATTTTATATCTTGATCAAGAATCAGTTCACATGATGTGTATGGACTATTAGGACTGTTTTTGTTTAGCATGAAAATTGGATGGAATTTCAGTTGGTAACTTATTTTAACAAGCCAGACTTTTTCCTGCATACCAGACCTTACGGCATAGCAGTCCAATGAAAAAGGCCCCCTCCTGAGAAACCAAATGTCTGTCACGCTATACATAAAATATGTGAATTCTTTCTGAATGAAATATTACCACTGTACTATACTTTAAAATACTGTCAAGTGTTGTGAGCATTGACCAATGAATAGCTATGATGCTATTAAAGGTCACATTGGAATGGGGGTGCTCCTAATGAACCTGTGTAAATTCTCATTTGTGACAGGGCACCCAGAAGTCAGTTGAATTCCAGGAGACGCTCTACCTCTCTCTCAATGATGCTGGCAAGACCCTCCTCAGGAACTCTGACCGCCAGACTGGTGAGAAGCTGAAATTGGAGTTGACAGAGGTCCAGAACAGCTGGCACCAGGTGACCACTGGACTCCGTAAGAACACACAGCACCTAGATGAGGTTATAGGTGAATGGGAGAGTAGTGACTTACTGATGGATGAGCTGCACGCCTGGCTGCGGAATAACCGCAAGATCCTGAACCAGCCTCTGCCACACAACTATGACGAGCTCCAGCGAGGACTAGAGAAATGCAAGGAGATTGAGAACTCCTTTGAAGCCACCAGGAGCAAGCTGGACAAGCTGCGACAGCTGGAGACCCACCTTCAGCCCACGGTCAGTCCAGATGACATGGCTGTCCTTAGTGAGCGCATCGCCCTGCTGAGCAAACAGTGGGATGAGATCCACCACCAGACGTGTCAGCGCCGTCGACAAATCACAGAGAGGCTTAATGAGTGGGTGGTGTTTACGGAGAGATACAAAGAGTTTTGTGATTGGCTAACACAGATGGAGGTGAAGATTGCACAAAATGGAGAGCACAGCATTGAGGATCTGCTGACAAAATTAAATGAGGTGAGTTGACCTTTCTTTGCTTTTTCTCAACCCTATTAAAATGTTTCTCCTGAAATATACCCCCATCATTAGAATCTAAACTGCGATAATAATACTAATATAGGACATTTATATTTTGCAGCTACTTTATGAATATACTCTACTGCGCATTACAAATTTATTATTATCCCTGGTCATCGGGCCATAATCTACATTCCTGAAACCATCTCAACTCCCTGGGGAGTTTACAGCCCAGGCTACCTTATTCAGTGCACAGAGGCTAATCAAACCACAAAGCCATCTCTACCCTCGCATTTACACCTTGGTGAGGAGCAATATGTGACAAAGTGTCTTGCCCAAGGACGCAAGCACCATTAACCCATGGCTGGATTCCAACCCACAATCTGTAGATTGACACCACAAGACTTTTGAGTTCAACACGCCAGACCACTAGGCCACAGCACCCCATCAAGGTGTAAATGGAATAAAAATGACAAACATTTAATTGGTCATGTGAATGCTGCCATCTATGAATGAATATTAACCCTTGTATCTCAAATGACACCATCTATGTCATCATTTTAAAACTCTTTGATAAATGTTACTATAACCAGTATCCTAGATCATTGGGCCAAATGTTAGTCCTGAAACATTCTCTTGGGGAATATACCCTGTGAATGTTAAAACACAAAGGCTAATCTTATACGGTACATAGCTATCTCAATCCTTGCAGTTATTCCCATTATCTTCTGTGTGGAGAGTACATGTAGTTTAAGCTCCTCATTTGCTATTGCTGGCTTGAAACCTGCAATCTTCGGTATAGTTAATCCACATAATATGGAGTTTGATGCACTAGACTTTTCTGGTCCACATCGTTCTGAGGTTAACCAGTAAATGTCATTTGTGATGGTACAACTCACCGGCACCCTATACCAGATACCAGATTTCAGGCTATTTAATAGAAGAACTGTTCTATATACATGCGTGTATTTGTATTGTGGTATTTTCTGTGGTTCAGGCAGTTTGAAATACTTGGTTTCACTTCACTGGGCTCATTGAAGTAACAGGTTCTTTTATCCCTCTTCTTCTTATAACTGTTAAATTGTGACAATGAATAAAATCACAGTTTCACTTGAATACTGAGGTCAGTTGGTTTTTCTCTGAAGAAAACACAGAATTGCTTTATACTTTTTGACGGATTACTATCAAATTCCAAGCATATCTGCTTGCCAAAATCTAAAATCTGAATTCCGATCTGGTTCATTGAAGCTGGGTTGGGTAATAATTATTCAGATTTTCCTGCAGCCTTAAAAGTGGATAGGTTTTACTCACTTAAGATTCCAGCCAGTCATTTAAAGTTGTGCACCAGTTTTGGACTCTTGTAAGTATTTTTCATTGTTTACTTGATTCTTGTGAGGATGGTAAGATCAAACCTCTGAACATTTACGGAACAATTACCTTCTTTTCACTTTTTTCTTGCTCAGATTTTTGTTTAGTCCTGACTATTCAATTATTGCAGCATCTTATTTGAAGGCAGAATGGCATACGTTCAAGACCACATACGTATTGAAACACACACATATACATGTATAAATGATGAGAGGAGCAGTTCTGAGCATCATATACACATGTACTGTATACATGTGTTTTGACATAATGCTTCTCTTAATTACCTTTGAGAAAGTTCCTGCTGGGATACAAACTTGGAGTCTTTGGCATTAGATATTTTAGATGATGATCAGTTTGCAGCAGCTAATTACTTGTGTAGAGTTAGTTGATGTTGATAATGTTCACTAAACTGCATTTAAAAAAAACACATTCACAAGAAGCAATATTTTGATCCTGCAAAGGTAACAGATTTCTATAGCGTTTACCTATTTGCACAGCCATTACAGGGCTTATGTAGATACAAAATTCCATATTTTTGCCAAACAGTTTAGTTGAACATTACAACTTACCAGTACAAGTATATTACTTTGTACTAAAAATTGCTACCAATCTTTGTAAATTCTGAAATAATGTTCTCTCAATTGCATGAAGAGTTAGTCCTTGTGCAGAATGGGAAGCCACATGATAAGTATACATGTGCCCAAATGCACTAAATATTTGTAATAAAATTAAGCCTGTACAAAGTCTGATGTTAATTGAAAAAAAAAACCAACATTGAATAGGTGCACACCATACCATTCAACCACTGATGAGATCCACATCCAGCCATACAGAGACATGTCATTTGATAAATATCTGCAAGGATGACCCATTCATTTAGATATTTAAAGGACTTATAATTGATGCAAGGGACTGTACTGTGTGAGTATGAAAGGGGTGTTGGGTGCATTTTTGTCATGATTCAATCTCATCTCTTTCTATTTTCTGCCATTGTACCAGCTACAGGCACTCAATATTTGTATTAATATCTCACATTCAAATCCTTTAAGAGATATAAAGATATATTTTCCATGTTTAAGTGATCAAATATAGAAAGGTTAGGCCTATTGGTGTTTGTGAAAATATAAAACAACCTACACATTTTTTAGATAATTGCACTTTATTTAAACAGGCTTCAATCTGATTGGCTGATTAAAAAGCTTATGACTAGCCTTTTAATCATTCATCTTGTTTTTAAATTATTTGCTCCCAATAGGGCTCCGCGCTCGAGCTATTTATAGAATAGTCCTTTATATCGGACAGCTATAGTTATCCGGATGTTCGGACAAACATCACAACGTTTACGTGTAAGTTAATGGGGCAACGTGTGACTCGTTTGTCCGAATTTCTGAATATGACGTCACGAGCGCGGAGCCCTATTCTTGGCAGATATTTTTTAGGTAAGGACATATCAAGTTAAAAGATAAAAATCAAGATAAAAATCACAAATTAAAATTTCAAATTTCAGTTTTGAATCTGAAGCAGTTCATTTTGAAATCAGCTAACTGCATACCAATGCATCTTTAATTTAATTTTGGATGCACACTTTAAAAATGTATTTCATTGTAAAAACATCGAGAAAAACAAAGTTTTGTTTGTGTTGCAATAATATAAACAAAGATCCGAAGCTCATATAAAATAATAACTTCAAGTCTTTGGACCAAGTCAATATTACTGACGGTCCCTGTAGACTCCTGGCATCTTGAGTAGGAGATTGGATTTCCTGTGCTATGGTCTGTGTACTGTGTGTATACATATGCATGTGTATGGTATTCACCCCGAGCCTGCACAGCTAGCACATGGATTTTTTGAATGCCTGGTGGGTATCACTGCTATTTCTATTTGTATTCTATACATGGATTTTTTGTTTAATTGTTTGAGTATGGGCCACACGTATGCTAGTTCATGTACTTGATGTATTGGAGAGGTTGCAGGTGTAATTCAGAATTAGGTAAGTTGCTACACATGTACAGATTTTAGCCGTAGAGCAACTAAGCATGCATAATGAGTTGAGTTAGAGGAAACAGGCATAAAGTACACGCACATGCTGTGTATACATGTACGCTGTACATAGATGCCTTGTATGCTCCATGCAACCAATTCTGCCTGTGTATAAACTCCATGGATAAATAGTTGTTGCAGTTTTCAGGTCCATGATGTGTGAAAAGCTTTGCTCCAACAATGAGTCGGTCTTTTTCTGCGTGAATAAAGGGGATACAATTTTGACAAAAGGATTTATTGGCCCTTTTATTATCAAGCACACGAAGCTGATGATTCAACCCTGACCTGGAACCTGGGAACTCTGGTCATTATGGGCTCGTACTGCATCATATTGTCCAAGATATAAAAATCAGCTGAATTGTAACAAGGAAAGATTTATAAAAGGGAAGACTGATTCCATGTAGGACAATCCAGTGGAGGTCACCAATTGTAAACTGTTTGGAAGACACTCTCAGAATGTATGGTAGGTGTTTCTTGAATGGTAGCCAGCATAAAGTCACACATACTTTAAAGCTCGACCTTGCATTCTTTATGGAGACCTGAGTTGTACTACTGAGGACTTTAAACTGCACTGCACTACACAAAATGTACCATTGTCGATCACCTTACCTTCATAACAGTTCTATAGTTCCAGTTCTTCGGTTGAATATATTTGTGGTTTGGCCTACACTATGAAATGATGTGTAAGTCATTTTTTGTGTCTGTTAGACACCATGCAATCTCATCTTTGGACTCTGCAGTGACTCTGCTTTTTAATCTGTCACCGTGACGAGGATCTAAAGGTATCATGCTTTTATGAGATTCTTGGACATCCATATGTTTGCTTTGAGCATGCTTTGAGGGTCCTTGCTTTTTTCACAGTCTCAGAGTATGTGTTTGGAATTAAAATTCTACAGCCAAATTCTGATAGCTTCATTTGTCTCCAATCTAGTGATATTCATTCAGTGGGCATTTACCTTGTATTGTGTACATTTGGTTGTCACGGTGGTCCCTAATGATAAAGTCATCTGTATTATCTGTATGCATGTGTCAGACACAGAGATGCTTTGGCAAGAGCTGCATTATGTGAAGTTGAGCATCTGTTGGATTGTAATGATGTTTTAAAAATAGATTCCATGACAAGTATTGAGGATGGCTCTAGCTGAACTTCCTGAAGTCTTAGAACATTGCACTCATGTATCATGAGTCAGAGAATGAGAAAGCTAAAGGCTTAGAATTTTGAAGCCCTGATGATCTCCTACTCCTACCCACACCCCAGTAGAAAGCAGGCAAACATGCATGCAGTCTAGCATCTAACAGGACATTCCATTTACACTTCAATTGATGCTTGTTTGCCTCTCTGTTTATACTTGATTTGAAAACACTCTTGGATACAGGATAGCTTGCTATGATTGCTCTGATAGGCTAAGCGGAATGCTCTGACTTCATCAGGTTAGATATAAAGTGATGTATGCAATTTGGTATGATTCTATTCACAATAAGCACTAAATCCATGTTGCGTCCCTGATCATTCTGCATTCAGTGAACTTAAGAAATATATTCCAGGGTCGATTCCACAAAGGCCTACGATAAATCGTAATTCAATTTACGATGGGTAATTAACCCATCAGTAGGGCCATATCCTACATATGGCCCTGCGCTTGATGGCATGAGAGTTTGGTGACATCGACCCCCCAGCCCCACAACTGATGTGTGATAAGTTGTGCATGCATGCATGCCACTTGAATGTGGTAGCAAAGGCTGTCAGGTTTATTGACACACCGTAAATTCATACAAAATACCTGTTCTTCCCAATAGCGCTCCGCAATTGCGCTAAACCACGCACACGTGCGTGGGTGTGCGCGTGCATACACTACGTGTGTGAGTCAATGTTTGTCCGACATCCGGGGATTTTGTGACGTCATTAGTGTGGAGCGCTATTGGTCCTAATGGTTGTTTCTTTCATTGTAGAGCAGACAACCTTCAATTTGGATTTCTCTATTTGCCACCGTGCTTTTTTGGACCTGATACTAGATAATATATAGGTGCTTAGTTGACCATCCCTGAAGTGAACAAAACCAATTAGATTTTGGGTGCATTCAAGCACGGATGTCTTGAAGATTCCTTATAGCCACTGGATAATAGAAAATGTCTCATATGTTAACAAGAGAGTCTTCATTTCTATACATCGTAGAAGGTGAAGATTCCTCACAAAGAGTTGAATGAAGTAAACTTATATGATTGATTTAGACACCCCTAGAAATAGTGAATGATCCCTGCATAAACAAATTGAACCTTGAACAGATTATAAATAGGTTTATCAGCTGTTGAAGGCCTCACTGAGTTTGTCATATCATACCATAATGTATTCCAGGTATTGTAAACGCTGTGCTTCAAATTTTATACTGGTATATTTCTATACAGTATCTGTAGTTCAAACAGTTTTCATGTTAATGAATGGTGCAGTTGACCGTGAATACATCCATTCTCACTGTTTGTGTAGAAATCAATATCTGATGTATTGCTGGTAATTTAGTGCTGTTATACCATGAAGCCATAACAAGTTATGCTTTGGATGTCAATAGGAATTACTTCACATTGGGTATGTTTTAACCTTATTCAGGTGTATGAAGGGTGGATTTGAGAGTATGAGATTGTGTACACATTTATCATATATTGTATTATCTACATTTGCACAACGTGATTGCTTTTTGTATTCTCAGCAGTTATGTATGGTGTTTCACCAGTAGTTAACATTGTCTTACAGCATTCCTGCATCTAAGCAGAAATTCCTATAGCCCTATGGCATCACTCAAACCACCATCTAACATCAGGGTTTTCACATTGAATATATACAAACATTACCTGTAATGCTCTCAGTCAACATAACCACCTCTCTACCAGAACATTGCAGTAGAGAAATGAAATCCTTTCAATTGGAGGCTTCTGTCTACACAGTATAAACCTTGGCAAAAGAAGGTGACTGTTTAAAATAAAAATAGCTGAATAGAACCAGGAGACAGTGCAAATCTTCTTAACTCAAAAGCTTGAATTCCTGAAGTAAACCACTGAATGGTAAACACTCCTCTCTGTTTATGTTGGAATCCATATAGGCCTACCAAGAAGAAATCGAGTCAGCTAAGTTGAGCAAGGACCAGCTATTGGAGCAAGGGCAGCGACTCATCACAGCTAGCAATGAAGCCAGAGCCAGTGACATCGAGTACAAGCTAGCCAAGTTGGCTGATCGCTGGGACCATCTAATGGACCTTGTAGGAGCTAGGTGAGTATATTTTTGGAAATGAGGAATCATTGGAATAGTTTAAATAGAAATTGTCCTTGCAGTTGTGACCTGACTATGACTATTGGGATCAGGTCAATATTTCAACCATCAGCTGTCATATGCAGCCTAATACCATGAACTTGGAAAATTATGTTGTCCGATTATTTTTGACAGAAACGCGCGCGCGAGGAATTATTAAAACTCATTAATTAATAAACTTTACTTGGACTTGAATGGGATATTCACATAAATTAAACTTAACTTATGTTGCTTTCGACAAAATATCATGGCCACTTATAGCTTGTGCCAGGCTTTAGGGTTTGGGATAATTATATTGCTTAGTGCTTACGAAGGTAAATTAATCATCACTTAAAATTGGGGTCATTCACAACTTCAAGGATGATGTTTGCTGTATGGGTAAATGAAACCATTTACCCTCTACCAGAGTGTACATCAGCAGTTGTTCTGTAAAGTGCTCTCACATCAATCTCTGCAGCCAGAACTGGAAATGTCAACAATATGTTATTAGGATTCTTAAAATAGGATTAGTAAATGTTACATTTACCTAGATTATAACACGCTTGGTCATCGTAAATTGCTGTCTAGCTCCTTGGAAGGACCCATGTTGCTTATACATGGGTGACATTTAAATCACCCTGCATGCTGGCAGACTGCTATGTGCACATGCTAGAGGGATGGGTCAATAGCATGATGTCGTCAATATCTTGATGTCATGGCACTTCCTTCGTCAGCTGCTTGAATTCCAATCTCCTGTGCATCTCCACAGTACACAGCCCCTGTACGTGCCATGTCCTTCTAGAATATCTTCCTAGATTTGCATTTCTGATAACGTTGCATTTGTTGGGTTTTATCTGTGAGGCTTGTCAACCTCACAGCATGGTCGTATCCTGGTCATTGCTCCTATCAGCACTGCGATGGGTAAATTTATTCTGTAGATTTTGTTTTCAGAATTTAGACTTGCTCTGTTTGACCATGCCTTAACAGCAATGTAATGCTGAGTATTTTTGAGTGTACATGATAAAAGTACATTTTCTAAGGTGGGAATCAAATGCATGACTTCTTGCTTGCTGGTGCAGACAGTTAGGTCTTCCAATCCTGCAAAGGTCAGTTGATGAATAGGAATCATATGTCAGTCATTGGAATATTGGTTTTCTCTAGTAGATTATTTGTAGACTGTTGCTTTGGAAGTAAATTTTGACAGTATCATTCTGTGATCTGTAAGCATGGAAGGTTCCAAGGGGCAAAATACTCTTGTGGTTTAATGCAACCTTAATGAGGTATCAAACTCAATAGCACCATATCATTAACTTATTTTCAGTGGGTTCCTATTGTCTGTTGATCAATTGGTCCTTAAACCAAAGCCTGCATGGATGTTTCGTAAGTTGCATCTTATTGTAACATTGATTGCAGATTACTGAAATAGATTGTGATAATTCAATAACAAGCAGCTCTGTTGGAGGCAAGGGGGACAATCTCAGCACTCCACTACCTCTTAATTTGGTTCCCTCTCACTGGCTCTCCAGTGTCAGATTGCTGTTTCTATAGCAACAAACATGTAAGCAAGCCCCCCACCAGATATAAACCTTGTCTGTGCTGACCTACTTATGTAAGGTCATCACAACAGGTGTATAATCTGACACATTATCAGATGATATATATGCTCACTTGAATCTGAGCCAGAATTGTTTGCCCCTTCAGGCTATCATGAATGAAACATTTGTTATCAAGTAGGCCCTATACTAGATACCCCTTTAAAAAAAATATTTTTCTTCAATTATTAGGGAGGGGCGTGATGATTGGGGTGGATTCAGGCTTTTTAGTGGTGATATTAACATGTGTCCACTGGTACTTGGGAGTTTGGGGAAACCCACTAACTCTAAAAAATAATAATAATGAAATGATAATGATATTATTTCACATGAAACAGTTGGCTCAGTGTGCACCAGACAGAATTTGCGTTCTTTTTTTATTATAGAAAAGTCAAGGTATTGACACTAATGCACATGTTTGTATGTGTTCAGTGATGACAGGATAAATTCTTGATGGAGATGATATTATTTATCTGATGTTGTCAGGTAATTTGATCCCATCTTGACATTGACTGATTGACTGAGGTCACCCTCAAAACAAGTAAACAAAACTCTGCTTGGCCATTAAACAAGAAGTCTGGAAAGACGCTAAGTTGGATGACCCATGATGGCCAGCCTGCTCCCTTTGACCTCTGCCCCCCACGAGCCTTGGGCCCCTATCATAAATTCCAGTCATAGTTGCTTTAGGTTGAATGAAATGTAGAGTCACCTGTTTCTATTAGCAAGGACAGCTAGCTTTGAGATACCCAATGTTATGCCATTGCCAGTGGGGGTGTGGTATGAGTTGTAACCTAGCAATGGGGTCTTATTAGCTTGGCGTGGGGTGATTTGAGAGTTGGGCACCAATTCCTGTATCAGTGATGCTGGTGGTCGATCATAAACCGTACTGCTTCCTCAAAGTCTACCTTAGGTTGGCAACTTGTGAAGTGCATGACACTCTCAGTAGAAACTTCTAAGTTAATTCTTGCAAAATAATCCTGATGAAGCATACTTGGAAACAGTGGCATACCGGTTCAAGTGAAGTTTGTGCCTGCATGCATGTTTGCATTGGGAGTTGCAATCGGCAGAGTGAAGCTGTAGTGTGTGTACTGCTATTCAGTAGTGTGTTCCTGTACATTTTGTCAATGAGTTTTGCATTGAACAGTCAGTGACAGCATGATTGAAGCGTGGTGCTTCAAGTATAGTCATTGCACTATTGCCACAATAGACAGACTTTCTGTGGAAGTGACGTGGACACAAACTGTTCTGAATTCTTGTCAATAAAGCCAGCGGTGAGGTGTACCTGGATGAGCTTAACTGTGGAGCCTGCACATTGGGAAGAAATAAACTCCTCAAGATCACAGATGTTGCATAACAAGATTTTGTAATGAGATGTCTGAGCTTCTTCAGCAGCTGGCTAAGTGAAACTTGTTTAACATTCAGCAGACATGTGCAGAGCTCGACAAATTTATAAAATAACTGGTAGCCCACCGGACTACCACACCTTGAAATCTGGTAGCCCAGTGCTTTAAACTGGTAGTCCTACCATCCAACCATTTAAAACAAAAATACGTAAAACAAATTCTAAGTTTGATCATATTCCTTATCATGAAATTTTGTCTTCTTGTCAGATGGGGCACTAGGCCTACCACACAAAAAAAAAGTTTCAAAAATAAGCGGTTGCCCGAGTTCCGATTTATAAAAATGAATGATAGCGTTATATTGCGCACGTGTTGATAATGTGCACGATCAATGGATTCATAGCTCTGAATGTAGGAGTGTGTAAAACATGCTACAACGATCGTTGTGCCGACGTATACATTCAGTTTCTGGACTCGATCTACGTGCGTGTTTGGAAATATTGCGATGATTTGGTGCCGGCAACCTTACAGAATGTTCAGTCAGAATCGTTCATAACTTGCTCAGCGAGACATGTCACATTTTTTACCGAAAAATCTGCATTGAAGCCGGCCGAAATCCACGATACCGAACGCGACTTGACTGCATGCACCAAATACACACGTTGTACGCACGACATGTAGGCTTGCACTTCCGGCCCGATTGCTAATTGGCGACTGTGTACTGGTTCACAACGTATGCTTTGAATGGTGCGGCGCGGATAGACATCGTGGAATTTTCTGGATGCAATTCTGCTGCTGCATGGACTGGGCCATACGGCCACGTGGTGTGCATGTGGTGTGCATGATGCATTGTACGCGATATGTTTACGTCTTCTTTTGAGCGATCGTCCTTTCGGTAAGTTCAGTAACTATAATAAGTACATGTACCGTACGTGTTTGCGAAAAAGTGGTAGTCCGGCGGGCTCTCCCCCAGAAACTCTGGTTGCCCGGCGGCCTCGCGTGGTTGTCCCGGGCGTCCGGGCCCGGGATTTGTCGAGCTCTGATGTGTAATGTGCATTCATTATCACTGGGATCTATATTCAGACTAGACGCCCAATAATTTCTCACTAATGCTACTGGGCATTGTTCACTCGGCTTTGTGATTTTGGAAGACAGTTATGTGGGTGGTTGTATTCTGGTAAATAGGTTATGTAACACTCTGAAACATGATCAATACTTGTTATTGTGATTTGCTAGTTTACATGCATGTAGTGACAAGGTGTATGTTTGAAATCAAGACTTTAAAGTAAGTGTTAAGTGCATATGGTGGCCTACTGCAGAAGGATAACATCAAGAATCCCAGTGGATATTTCCCTTGGATATGTGTAGACAACCACTTCATGACACTCTGCTGTTAGAGCCTTTTGGGATGGTTGAGCTTGATTGATGATGGAATATAGCATATCCCTCTCAGGAGATACAAGATGCATCAGTCTTCACTACATCTTACGCCTCATTGGGAATAGCTGTTCCTTGCTCCATCTGTTGTTACTTGTTATCATCAAGACATGTGATTGTATGCTAGAGATGCTTTGGAATGTTTGCCACATCCTGGATGTATGTGTGTAACCATTGATGTGAATTGTTTGGCATCTTGAACTTGAACTTGTTTATGCACTATTGTGGAATTGATCTAGTAGATGAGCGGAATTAACCGGAATCATTGGCATGGGCTCTGTCACTAATCAAGCCCTGTGACCATGATACCATGATTGCCTGTGCATATGTTCCTCAAGTGACTGTATCCAACCAATGAAATTCCAATGTCAGCAACGGTGCTCATCAACAGTATCATCTTGCCAAGGTAATAGGAAGTCTTGCAAAGTTTCCTTTACATTTTCCACCAAAATGGTAACTGGTATTCTGTTTCATTTAATTTCATAGTCCAGTGTTGCAGTCATGGTATAAATATAACGGGCCAACACCTACTAAGGTTTTTGCGCCCCCCCCAACCCCCCAAAGTTTTTTTTTTTTAATTAATAAAATCAAGGGAAACTGAGTAACTGAATGGATTAATTTTAAGTCATTGAAAGTGAACAAAGAAAAAATTACTGGAATGTGATTCGAACCAGCGACCCCCTGAATACGTACCAGCACTCTCACCAACTGAGCTACCCTGCCCTATGGCATGTATGTTGGTGGTGTCCCTAATAAAACTTGGCAGATATCAGTTACATGCCCTTAAAATTGTATTACAAAGTTGTTTCCAACTTTGGACACAATTTTTAAACATATCCTGACCTTGAATCCTATATTCTTCCCTAAATAAACTTAATGCACTTAAACTTAATGATTATAATACATTTTCAATGGGGAAATTATATTTGGAAATAGCTGATAACATATGAGCACCAATTTCAAAGATGTGCAATATTGGGAGGTCTCATTACAAGTACCTAACATGGAAACAAGTGTGACTTTGAGCTCAAATTGAAATGGAATATTTAATAAAAGTGTTCTTTTCCTCAAGGATCGTTTCTTGTGTGTAGCCTGACTATGAAGGAAGGAAGCAATAAAGCAATCAAGTATCTGCTTGCAGTAGATTAGGATAAACCGTTCCATTGTAACAGGAAATACAACAACAAATGGCCTTGTGTAACTTTATACCAATTTGAGATGCATTATTAACCGAGTTTGTACAGATTACAGTTGGTATTTGTTCTGAAGGTTCATATATCTTTAAATGTGAAATGGAGTTATGTCTATATCTGGATATTATTTGTGGGGATGATGTTGAATTTGTGCAGAAATATCCATTCAAGTATGTACATGGAGGTCATCACATTGTAGTTTATGTTGGGTATGTGTTTGGAGGGGGTATATAACCACTTTGCATGGTATGCTAGGCATTTTTTGTGTAAATTATTAATCGATATAGCATCATGGAAAGAGTGAAAAAGTTTCCTGAATTGTCACATCATTGACCACCTTTTCAAACGCAACATTTTGATGATATATCACATGAAATACATGTTTCACCGGAAAAAGTTACAAATGTAGACTAAAATCAAATTGGACCTGAAGGCATGTGTCCCATTGGGAAGCTGTTTTCTAGCTCATTTCAGCATTGCGTAAATGTCTTTTGAATGGTGCCACTTTCGATAGAGCAACTTACCATGAACATACTGAAAATTTATGGTAGTTGTTATTGCTGTTTGGAAGAAAGCCAAGATTCTGAGCTGAGGCTAAAGGGAAAGCTTGGGTCAATGCATGGTCAGCAACAGGCCTTCAATGGTGTAGCACATGTAAAGGTTCTATATTGTTAAAGATTATAGGCATATTCAGTAGTAGCAGGCTAAACTTGACCCTGCTGTCAGTCAGAGGGCATACTCCCATCTATTTTCCATCCATTCAGCACAGATGGTGATCTTGCTAGTCTCTTACTAAGAGTAAGAGTAAGACTAAGTCACGAGTATCAGGGAAAGCCCGACTTGTTGGGTTTAGGGACAATTTTGTGGTGACTGGTGAGAGGCTCCAAAACCCGCTTTAGCCGTGAATTTTCCGGGAAAGCAGCCTAGAATTTCTGTGTTTTGATTTTTATATTTTTTTTTTGGCAGCAAGAACAACAAAAGGTCTTTGTTTCGGTTTGTTTCTTACCGGCTGCTGCGGTGTGGATGGTGTAGCAGCTTGCTGCAATTATAAATGCTTCCATATTTGTCATCATGATTCATTAGAAAAATTAGATTTAAACAGGCCAGGGATTTGTGTAGCTTGATAAGAAAACCATCACAGAGGAAAATCAGCGACAATACACAATCCCTTGATACAAAATGTGAACTTTGGGATTGAAAGAAAAACTACCTCTGTGTGTGGCATCCCACTTGGAACTTCATAATGTTTAAACTCCCTTAATAATTATATACAACCTGTGTACTCTACATTGTGTAGCAATGCCTCTAGCATTTTTTGTATTTATTAAAATAAATCATTTCAAAAGTGGATTTCATGTTTATGACCCCCAAGTTCTAAAATATTGAATGATGTCTGGAAACTATTAGGTATTGACCCAAACTGACCCCTGGTGAATTTAATAGAGGATTATCAATTATATTGGAGCTGCATTAGAGTAAATAACACTGAGCTAGCTTCATACATTTATGTAAGGCAATTATATACCCCAACTTACATTGTGTATAATTCATCAACACCAGAAATGAATTTTTTTTCAACTTGACACAGAATTAGAAAAGGCTATTCTGTTTCATTGAAGAACTGTTTGCAAATCTCTTACATTGTTCTGTCAAGATCCTCCAATGAATGTTCTGATTCTTTCCCTCCCGAATTCCAATTGGAATAACTGACACCATACCATTACCATTGTATAAAGTCCGAGCAGAAGTGCAGTTTATGTTTTAAAACTGAGATCTTGACAGTAAACACCCCATGACAATTTCTTACTTCCTCCAAACATAAAGTACGGTAATCCATTTCAATTTTTGTGACACTTTGGAGTAAATCACATTCAAAATAAACATCAAATGGACATTTCAGCAAACTTAACCACAGATGTGGTTCAGCAAAAGCAAATTGCCAAGTTCTAGTTGATAGCAGGGTATGAAAATTCTGAAGCAAGGACTAGTCCGGTCAGGTAAAAGCCTTTCAGAAAACAATTCTGGCAGCCTTTGGACAAAAACTGGTTTAATGAATTTGGCCAAATTTGCACAAAAAGAAAACCTTGTGAAGGGAAGTGGGTTAATTCAGTGACACCAAAAACACTAGTATTGATTGAAATCTTGTTAATGGACCGTCATACATGATTTTTCTGTCAACTGTGACCAAGGCAGCTTCACCCCCAGGCATGCAGCCCCATCTAACTTGTATTGCACATCCCTTCACGCTCCCCTGGGCATCACTGTGAAACTGTCATCAGTCCCTTGTTGTTGGCAGCTAAAGAACAGATGACAATTCACTGCACATCAGTTAACCTACATGTACTGGTACCTGTTGATGTGACATTGTGGTATTCAAACTGCTGATAGGGTTATCTGCAACTTGTTCGTGAGGATGATTGTAGCATTGGGTACTACTGTGGTTTGCAGCAACACACGAATCTGCTTCAATTCTGCGCGGTTGAATAGGAGAAAACTCACTTTGCTGTCATTTGGCATTTGAAAGTTTTATCTGCAATGGATCAGTAAGTTGTGTCATGCAGGACGGGTTGCATTTAGCGATTGGGCATTGCTGAGAAATTTGGTTTGAACACCGTTGAATTTTGTGGCTGATAACTGTATATAATGTATATAAAGAGTAGGCTAGCCTGTGAAGAAACACTGCTCCAATGATGCAAGGGAGTCAATGGTTCAGTAGACATTGAATTTCTGATCCATCTGGTGCGTAAACACAAAATTTGAATTGTGTATATAATGTTGGAAAAAAACCAGTTTTCATCTGTATACCTTAGTTATTACTTGTGTGCATAATTGATTAAGGTTTGGATGAAAGAAAGATGTTTTAGGGTGAACATTTTGGTGTGAATAGAAGTTGGAGTATCGTTGTCCAATGCAGAGGGTCTTGCCAAGCCACTTGTTCAAAAGTTCCTAACCCTCCTTTCAGCCGCTTAGTGTCCTGATCCACAAAACTAGTCTGAAATCCCAACTCATGTTCCCTTGCTTGACATCTGATTTATACGCCACATTCTTCTTATTCTTTCTCTCTTACAGAGTGCGTAAGCTGCAAGGGACACTGACTGCTGTGCAGGAGTTGGATCAGAACATGGGCAACCTCCGTCACTGGCTGACACAGATGGAGAAGCAGTTGTCATCCCCAGTCACATATGACACATGTGATGTCATTGAGATCCAGGCTAAGCTCCAGACTCAACAGGTATGAAGTCTGAATTTCACTATTGGATAGAATAATGCTGCACTGGTTATTGGACAAGAAATGACTATATCCCACTATCCAGAATTACTATTGCACATGGCATCCAACAAACTATTCTGCGTGTGGCGCTAACGTCAAGCTGCAAATGATCTGACTCTATTCCATGTTTCCTTGAGGACTGTACATACTCTGTCAGAGTTTGCAGAAAGAAACAACTATTGATAACAAGCAATTCCTTGCCCTGTTGGTTGGTTCCAGAGAAGTCAACTGGACTGATCCAACCATTATTATCTAGACAGAATTTGAAAGTTATAATACATGATTGGTAAAGGTCACAGAGCAGCACCCACACTTTGTCTGATCCAGCATGTACATGAAATAATAAGCCTGTGAAAATCTTAGCTCAATCAGACATCAGAGTCACGAGATAATAGCGAAAACCAAACTCAATTTTTCTATAAAAACTTAAAGAATGGTTTTGATCCTACCCCAAGTATCCAAACTGTTTTTGATATTTGTTTGTACTAATTTCTGGATAAATACACCATACATTCACAGTATGTTTCTACCAGCAACATCTTCATACCCTGAAATTTACTTTTAAATCTGTGAATATTTCTGTTTGGGTATGTTACCACTCCTGTACTTAAAACCTTTAATAAAGTTGTGCCATGACTCTCTGATGTTATAGGAGATGGAGAAGGATATTGAGAGGCACAGCAGTGGTGTAGCATCTGTGCTGAATCTATGTGAGATGCTCTTGCATGACACTGATGCATGCTCCTCAGATGCTGATAATGAAGCCATACAGACTGCAGCAAGAACATTGGACCATCGATGGCGGACTATCTGCTCCTCCTCACTAGAGAGGAAAATGAAGTAAGTCTTTGAACAAATGCTAGGATGAAACTAACCATATTGGGGCATAGGTGGCAAGTGCGTTATAGGCACTTGCCTCTCACTAAATGTGGCCGGGGTCATATGTGAGTAGAGTTGTGTTGGTTCTCTCCTATGCTACAAGGGTTTTTCTCCGGGTTTCCTTCCTCCACAAAAATCAAACACTTTCGATCTCAGGCTGTACTCCGTGATCATATATGAGTTGATGTGGCTGGCAGCCAAGGGTGCCCATGAAAGCCTGCTACTCGATCACGTTGAAGCCGCATCCGTCGCAATTCAGCACCCCAGCTGCGAGTAAGGATGATTAGCCTCCCAAATTAGTATTATTATTATTATTGATGTTGTTATGGTAATAATACCCATCAATGAGAAATCACTGCATACCTGCAGGACCTATGAACATTTAGCTGACAAAATTTACCTAGCAACGAAGTTATACGAAACCTATGAAGTGGCTGCCATGTTGTGTGAATACAGTCCATTCATAGCTGTAAAACCACACAGTCCGTAACCAGTCTGCAACAGACTCTTGTAGACATTTTCATCTTATTGCCATCTTTCTTTGCATTTGCTCAGGATCGAGGAAACCTGGAGGCTGTGGCAGAAGTTCATCGATGACTACAGCCGGTTTGACGATTGGTTGACCAACAGTGAGCGCATTGCTTGCTGCCCACACACGGCCAATGCAACATTTTCCGTCATCAAAGAAGAAATCAAGAAATTTGACGTAAGAAATTATTAACCGATTTGTTTTGTCACCTTCGCTTGATATTTTAAAAATCGTTATTAATCTGCTTGCTTGGTATTGCGGTTCTTGATTATTATCATTATTCTTTGCTAGGAGTTAGGAGGGCCTGACGTGTTTCGATCCTAGCAGGATCTTTATCGAAGGCTGAAGATTCTGCTAGGATCGAAACATGTCAGGCCCTCCTAACTCCTAGCATTTTACAAATTTCAGGTCATTATTTTTTAGCTGATGAGCAGTTTGCAGCAGTTTAATACTTGTATTGATCATTATTCTTTGATGGACCTAGCTATGTTCTTGAAATGGCACTTATTTCTCTTTCATGCATTGTGACCCTTGCAGACATTCCAGCGAAAGGTCCATGAAAACCTGGCCCAGCTGGAGATCATCAACAAGCAGTACCGGCGCCTGGCCCGTGAGGCCCGTACCGACAACTCCGGCCAGCTCAAGGCCATGGTGCACGAGGCCAACAGCCGATGGGACGACCTGGCCCGACGCTGCTCGTCCATCTTACGTCGGCTGAAGTACACCCAGGGACAGAAGGAGGAGTTTGATGCCTGCAAGGAGAGCATGATGGTTTGGCTGACAGAGATGGACCTTCAGCTGACCAACGTAGAGCACTTTTCAGAGTCCGACATAGCTGTCAAAATCAAACAAATGATGGTAGGATATTTTGCACATTTCAAATATAGTCAATATGCAGGCTTTAACATAACTATTAAGCTTAGACACACACAACTAAGAAAATTGTCTTGGCATCATTCTATAAAAGAGTCAGCCTGTGATATGCATTTTTCAGGAGAATCATTTTCATCTTAAGATCAGATTATTTTTGAATCGTCAGAGATCATGGATTGAGATAAGAAGGATTGGTGGCCATCATGATCTGTAATAGTTGATTAAGCGAGATCCTGGAAGAAGTCACAAAAATACACTACAGATGAATAAAAAATATTAATAATGGACACTTAAAATGTGCCGGTATCTGCCAAGCATGATGTTCATTGCCCAAATTACTAATTATCCCTGGTCATCAGGCCATAATTTACATTCCTGAAACCATCTCAACTCCCTGGGGAGTATACAGCCCTGGCTGCCGTATTTAGCACACAGAGGCTAATCAAACCACAAAGCCATCTCTACCCTCGCAGGTACCATTACACCTGGGTGAAGAGGAGCAATACGTGACAAAGTGTCTTGCCCAAGGATGCAAGCACCGTTCATTAACCCATGGCTGGATTCAAACCCACAATCTGTATTGACCACAAGACTTTGAGTTCAACACACCTGGGGCCGATTTCATAAAACTTGCGACGCGTCGCAGAGTTAAGACGCATCCTTTCTCTATGGACTCACGGCATAGACGCGACGCGTCGCAGAAAGAACGCGTCGCAAATCGAGTTGCGACGCGTCGCAGAGCTTTATGAAATCGGCCCCAGACCACTAGGCCCCAGCACCCGACTGTGTTTTTACTATGTTTTTTATGACCATTTTTTGTAGGCTTTCCAACATGAAATTGACCTGCACCAGCCCAGACTCCAAGAGATTGCAGAGCATGCTCAGGTGTTGATGCAGCGCTCAGACCCGCAGGACAGCGCCCTCATACAGGAGGAGATGGATGAGCTGCAGCGGTACTCTGTGGAGGTGTTTGACAGGGTGCGGCGATTCCAGCGCAAACTGGAGAGATTATCTATAGCAAAGGTTGGTTGGTTGATTGTGCTTAATGTGACATCAAACACTTCTGTAGTTTAGGAGTGGAATATCTTGCAGTGGATTTTGTAGAGTTAGGCACTTTCTCTTGAATGGGCTCGAAGTAGTTGTCGTCAAGGAAAATTGTATTGTTCAGAAAGGTTGTGGTGCACAGAAAATGCTGTAGAATTCTGGTGGGCTATTTTACAGTTGAAGCATGCTTGGAGGAAGTACTCATTGGTGGACGTATGGATAACGAGATATATTTTCATAACAAGTTGCTAAGTAAGTGCATCAATGAAAGTGCTGCTTACTGGTTTTGAGCACCAGCTTCAAAAATAGCATGAAGCTTGATGAATTGCATCTATGAGATGATATTGATCTTTTTTCTTGTGAACTGAGCTTGTCTGTGTGATTGCAATGTGATGTCCAATGAATTGGCTTATAGGTGCCTCTCGACCATGACAAACATTGCACCTTTCCAACCCGTTGCTGTGAAGTATGACTAAGGACAACCTTAGATCGACTGATGAATGTTACTCTAGATCACTAACAACACTGGCAGTGTATGTCGCACAGCACTGATCGGTACTAAAGGCCAATTTCATACACGTTTGCTTAGTTTGCTAAGCACATAAGAAGCTACTGAACACTAATTACCAACTTGAATTCCATGTAGCATGTGATCGCTTGCAATTGATTCTCAGGTCTTTTTCAAATTTTCAAACAAATTCGCTATTAAGCAATGTACTTCTGCTAGGCACTTGTATGAAATTTTAGCAACTTTCCAAGATTACATTACAAAAGATAACACTTGATTGTATCCGATAGATGTGAAGGTGCACATTAATCTGTAAAAGATGTGTCTATTAACCTCACTGTAATTTTTCAACACCTTACAGGAATTTTTTTATTAGGTCAGTGAATCTGTGCCAGGTACATGTCGCAGATATAGATAAATGTTGTTCATCAGCTTTATACCTTGGATCAGATAAAATACGGCAAAGAAGACTAGACTAGGCAAAAAAGCCCAAGGTATGATCTATCCCCCGGACAAGAGCTCTTCATTTCAAAGCTGATGTTGTGTGGCTGCTCTTTTGATAGTTTTTTTTTTATTGAACACTGAACACTGGTGCAGTTTACATGCAGTTTACATGCGCTAACTCACACCATTTCTTCACGCCACATACCAGTAGCTGTTTATTGTAGTGATGACTTCTTCAATTCTGGGAGAAGAATTCCAGCCAGATTGATAGGGGTAGGAAAATAGGACCAGTTGAAGAGTTTTTGATCTATTTTGTGTGATCACTGATCAGCATAGATATTTGACAATATCTTACTATGATTGTCTGAGCAGATTTGTCTGCTTCCAATAACTGCTGGATCACGTGATCCTGTGGCCATGTGGCAGGCCCAGCCCAGCCCCCCTTTATTAGCACATTGTGTTGGATATTACAGGTGCTCACAGAATACTAGCTGGAGCAAATAACGTTTAATAATGTATTGATTTCCTTTACTAACAGTATTTTCTTGTTTCTTAATTCAATGTAGCATTTACCCCACAGCACCATTTTAAGCAGCACCTTCACCTATAATTAATACGTGCATGTAGTTCCCTGCAGTTTCTGACTCCCAAGTCAATAAGGAAAAAAATGTGATCAATGTCATGCAATATCGTGTCGCTACCAGCAACATGACATTGTGTGATACTGATCACCTTTTTTCCTTATCTGTATCAATCTCGATGAATAACCCTTTTCTTCCCAAGTTAATACTGCACTTTTCTGCTTGACTAACATGCTTTGAATTAATTAGCCTCTATACAAACACACCTTGAATATCAATCATCTAGGCATTGTCATCTTCAGCGGATTGCACTTAATTTCCTTCTGAAATTATTTCAAGTCTTCTACAGCAGTAGAACCGTATATTTTATCCACACCGAGTAGCTGACAGCATCAAATGTGATTTGTCTTGAGTATTTGTTTGATGTCACATGACGATACCTGTTTGTTTGTTTCAAGAGATGTCTGTGGTTGTTGCAGGGTTGCCTTGTCATGTCTGTTTGTCAGTCTCATTGTCAAACTGTCTTGTCTGTTTCAATGGCTTGGCTGTCTTGTCTTTCCAGCGAGGCTATTTTGGTCCTACCCGGTGCCCAGGGCTTCATTGATATTGTCTGTCTTCCTCTGGTACAAATATCTCATTTCTGTATACAGTTGCAGTTACCAATAGATACAGTTGACAGATTATTAATGATAACAGGTTGTACAGTTTGTGAGTTGCGCTATGTACTAAACAATATATAACCACATTGCATTCTAAAGCCTGACATGTCTGGCTTGGTTTGGACAAGAGTTCAAGTTCGTTCTGTGGTCCACGTCTTCGCACAATTGAGCTGAGCCAGATTATTAGCATCTTGCTGAATGTTTTGTTGCTTTTAAACAAAACGACGTACACTCTCTCAAACTGCATTTTGTTTTATATCTCAACCAAAGGGAAGCGATTCCTCCTGCATCCCATTTGATTACCTCTCGGTTCATAAGGTGAGTCTGGACAGGTCAAAGGTCACAGTGGTGGTGTCAGTGCAGCAGCTGTAAATGTGTACATGTTTTTGCTGACTCTTTTTATGTTCATGCATCGCTACTCATCATGGGCAGACATTTTATGTTGATACATGTGTCATGTGTAGTCATGGTTTTAATAGTATGTAGGCTGTGGTTATCACTGTGAGTTGAATCACATGCGATTGTGGATTAGTGAAATATTTGTGCAGATTAATTGTGGGTCATTGTGAATTCAATGATAAAGCTAAATGTAATGTAGTTATTATGCTGGTGATGGGTTTTGATAACATACTACATGTAATACTGGTTTCATAACAGCAGATTAACCTTCACATACTAGTCCCTTTTTGTTTCTTTTAAGTTCACATCCTCTAAACTGACCACAATCCTTCACACCTTGAATTTTAGCATCCTCCATGACACTGTGTGGTCAGGAGAATTAACATTTCGAATGTGCGGTTAAAGGAAGCAAATCAATAGGCCATACACCATTCAGATTTATTTTCCAAGAGATACAGGTTTCTCCTGTTTACCAGAGGAACAAGAGGAAATCCTTTCTGAACTATATCTACAGCAATAACTTAACAAATAAAAAACTGCTGCAAACTACGCATCAACCATAATAATCACCTGAAATAGTTTAATTGGAGGGCCTGACCTTTCCATCCCTAGCAGGATCTTTCTCAAAGGCTATACTAGCTAGTGGTAAGGGTTTTCTTGCCATTGATTATTGAAGCTGTCCTCCAATCTGGTCATTAGGTCACTGGGAGCATCTCCATGGAACCTCATTCCCTTAAATTCATTCAGCCAGGCGCGTACGCAGGGGGGGTGTTTTGGACGTAAAACACCCCCCTTTGATCAGCGGTAAAAATGTGGAAAGGGAGAAAATAAGGAAACGGAGAGGGAAAAAGATAAAAAGAAAGCACCGAATAAATACCAAGTGTGAAACAGGGAAATTTGGTGATTTAAAAAAGAAAAGAAAGATCAAGTGTGTGTTAATAAAACTTGCGTACATGAGTACATGTATAACATTAAGGCCCCCTATAGTTACATAATTATTAGGCCTATAAATTTTACATCACGACGTACTGTACGTTCGTTCCTCGTGATTGGTGTTGTGCGCACGCGATGCACCCACCATTCGCAGCATGGAAAACAATCGACTCCACTAACTACATACAGGCGGGGGAGGCTGGGGCCGCGTAATTTGTTTGGGTACGGTACTCGCTGCGAGTTTAGGCCGGGGGGGGGGGGGGCTCCCCGGTTAAACTTTCTAGCCCCACTAATGTGGAATAAATTTTCGCGCAAGCCGCTCCATCCTTAGCGGCTTGAGCGAAAAATTCCCACCAGTACACGGCCTTTTTTCTTTTTACTATACACTGTAACCATAAAAACGTAGCCTAAATGAAAACTGTTCGCACATAGTGAAAGGAAGTCCAAGACTTTGTTCTGGATGACCGTGATCGACTGCGTTTTCAGTGTCATGCACAAAAAAGAGCATGTATCTTCATTCTGCCTGGATTTAAAGGGATGGTACAGAACTGGTGTTTGCGACAAAACCGTTGCTGACAGTGAAAGCATATTATGTAATCCATCATATACCTTAACTGACAAACCTGTAGAAGTTTGAGGTCAATCAGCCATCTGGGTCATGAGAAAATAGTGAAAACCCGTGTACGGAGAACTGAACACATTTCAACAAATGAATAAAACGCTTCGAAGCGATTTATTCCAATCGGAAAATAGTTTCATTTATTCTTCAACGAATATGGCATTTCAGACAAAAACATTTCATGGGATGTTTTCTCCTATCATCACCATTATACTGTGTAAGTTTTATGTGAATCTGTGATTACGAAGTGTATTTTGTCTTACCAATTCTGTACCCTCCCTTTAATTTTCACGGGAATTCCGTGTTTATTGAAAAATGCAATTCAATAAAATGATAAGAAATGGAAAATTTTCAAAATGTCGACTACACAGCTTTTTACGGAAGCCCATTAGTGCCAGGTGATTATGTTTATTTGACATCGGGAGTGGATATTTTCAAGTTTCGCGGCTGCGGAAAAATATTTCTTTGACAAAAAAAGCATAACCCACGTCAAAAAAATATATTCACCTGACAAAAACGGGCGTTGATATTAGACAAAATTGGCTGTTTCTTCAAAACTGGTGCAACTCATGATCATATTTCTTAATTTTGTTCAAATAAATTTTATGGCAGAATGACTATTTCCTTTTGATCCTGCGTCTAAATGAAAACTGTATGAAAACAAATTTGCCATCATAACTTTGGTCCTTTGGTCAAATGTAAAATCCGAAATTATAAAAATGAAAAGAAAAAAAAAAACGCCTATTTCCATGGCAAAAAGTTTTCAAAAAGGGCCCAGAAATACTCTAAAATGCACCAGGGAGCATCTAATATCCAAAATTTCCCGGGGCCCTTAAGCGGGCCCCAGGCCCCACGCCGTGGCTTTGCAAGTTTTTGTATTAAACACCCCCCTTGGAAAAATCCTGAGTACGCCACTGCATTCAGCCATATACATAAAGAAAGCCCCAAACCACAAGATGCAATCCTAGATGATCCAGGATTAACCCACCCCACTGCAAATTAGGCCCTTTGGGTGACATAATCCACTCAAATAAGATGAATGACTTTGTACATGGGAGACACATGAATAGAAACGGATAGTCTAGGAAGAGAGTGGTTCCAAAAAGAGATCTGGGCAGTGTGGTCATGAAGAGATTTAGAATGCTGCAACTTCATTGTAGGATTTGCTGATATGTATGTGGTATCCCTTGTAGGAGCCGCTATACATGTACACCTTTCTTTAGTCGAAAAAAAAAATCAAGCCCTCCTGGCTGGCACTGCTGGCAGGACCAGCAAAGCGGGCGAAACATTTCATCCCCTTTGCAATTTTTTGCAAACTTTCTAGCTTTCTAACTTACACTATTATTGATCATGTTGTTTATAAGCAATCCAGAGCTGTATTATGAATATTAATTCATTCTGTAGAAGAAAATGGCAATCTGTTCTTGCTTTGCACTGATGCCATCTTACGGTAGGCTAATACATAATTACATCATGGAGGAAGAAATAGACTCCTCCATGATAACATATACTCATCAGGCTGTGATATTGCAGAATAAAGGTCTATAATCCATCCTTTTGTTCACCTGAGTACCTGACCACCAGCCCACAGCAAGCAGTCAGGAAACCACTCAGGTGTCACATATTGTTGTTGGTCACATACCGTTCATTGTCATGTGATTGTTATTACAATTACATGTACATAAATATGGAGACATGTTGGAACCTGCAGTTTGGAAGCTGTGTTATTTCATATGAAGCCATTCCTGATTGAAACTGTGCTCATCTCCTGATCAGTCCTTAGTCATGACTTAATATCAACTTATGTCACTCTTGTGGAAAAAAAACCCTACAAACCAGATAAATCTCAGCCTTCATTCATCATGGATGTTCATAGTGAAACCTGCAAGGGTACATCATGTACAGAGCTTGAGTGTATTTCACCTAAGGAGAACTCTTACCTATATGGGATGTATGAACCCTTGGATATTGTAAGTGTTGGTGATAAATGTTCCCGTAATGGTTAATGTTAGCGTGTAATTACTTGCTGTTTAATGTTGTTGGTCATTTTTGTCTCTCTTAGTTTTTCTTGCTGTATATTTTAGTGTTCTTTCTTTGTTGCAATTCACAGAAGGCACTTAACAGCACCAGGCTGGCTAATGCTGCACTTAAACACGGAAGAGCAGTACTCCATGCACTAACTTAAATTACTTAATTTTTGCATTCGTCATTTGAAATCACTTTTTCACTTTTTCATGTTTTCAGTTGCAGCAATTAACAGCTGTTTACCCATTTCTTTGTTTTGGTTTCTAATTTGCATTTTAATTCTGTTGTTTCAAATGTTGATAGCGTGACTGTGAATTGCATGTTTTTCAAGAATCTGAGTTTTGTAGAGCCTTATTTTTTGTATCAAATTGATGTTGGCATGTTTTGTGGGTGTGTAAAATTGACGTTAAGTTGTTTTATTTGAGGTCATTTTGTTTTAATGACCATTTTGATTTTCACTTTAATTTGATTCATCAAAGCATTGTTTTCAATATCAGTTACAATATATTTGTTTTGCAACATGATTCAAGCACAGACAATGAAGCATCTAAGTTGGGATATTTTGATCGAAGTACCGCCCTTCCTGTCTAAACCTCAGTCATAGGTTCATGCTTTGGGAGTTGCATTAAAAATGCCCTGCTGTCCCAAATCTGTCAGAATCTGTTATGCAATACCCACATAAATCCCCACCATCTGATTGGTGGATCTTGATCACATGTCACTCAATTATTTGTTCCAATACTTACAGCAAATGTCTATTAAATGGGTACCATTGAATAAAACTCCGCTGCCGCATCAAAAAGGAGAACTTTGAAGTACCAATTTACAAGTTAACCAATAAGATGGCGATGATTTATGTGGGCATGTTATAAAACAAAAAAATGAATGTTTATGAGTGGAATGGTAAGAATAATTTAATTTGGTGACAGATGAAATGTTCCATTCCACTTGGCTTATGTATACCAGTGCATAGTGCTAATGCAGTGCTGGACCCACCTGAAGATGCTGGAAATATTTGCTTTTCAACAGAACACACACTGCGATCATTTGATACCTAGCAAATTAACTCCATGATTGAAGGATAATAGATGGACAAGTCTACAGATGTAATATGACCTATGTGGGGCAGATTTCACAAAGCACTAAGATTGATCTTATGTGTGAATCAATCCTAATTGATAAGCAAAGTGTGATGTTACAATACAATGGTGATACAGGCATCACATCACATCATAAGATCAATATTAGTGTCTTGTGAAATCCAGCCCAGGTCCCAAATTGTGCTCCAACTTCTGTTTGTATGTAATCCTCAGGATGTTTGTCTGTGCAGAATCATAGACATATGTAGGTGAAAAACATACTTTTGTCTTGACTTGTCGTCTTTCATACAAGGAAACAGGATGTAAAACACTTCCCAAATGATTCTCTCTTTGATCGTGCAGTATGACACAGCCAGCACTGAATCAGAGGAGGACAGTGAAGATGTCAGTTCACGTGATGTCAGCCCTGATCGGGACAGTCCATCCCTCATGAGCTCCCATCGCTCCCTAACCAGCTCTGCGAGTGCTCACTCCAGATCCAGTCGGAGGAGCCAGAAGGAAGAGCTTCCCAGACGGTCCAGGAGCAACTCCAGATCGGCATCCCCTTCCCCGGCCCACGAGAACTATGCCTCAGGAAGAATCACACCAGCCAGTGCAGTGTCGCTGGACTGGGATATGTACGTGTCCAACAACACCCAGCAGTTCACCGATGCCCCAGCAGGAGAGGATAGTGGACGGTTCAGGAAGGGAGACGTTGAGAATCAACATGTCCAACAGGCATTAGAGGATTGCATCATGAGAATTGAAGCCACGGAAAATGCTGTGCGGTGTAGAACCCCAACAGGTCCTGAGATTGAGGATGAGAAGGAAGGATATGTGAGTGCATTTGCTCTCTTCTAGCATTCATTGGTTTGGCAAAACATCTGAATTCTTCGATATTCAGAATGGTGGCATTGTCTGAAAAATGTAAATCTAAATGTGTCTCTTCTTTTATATTTTCAGGATTCTCTGGTTGATGACTGTCGTCTAAGCATTGATGTACTCAAGAGGATAGCCATGAGAATGCCCCAAGAAGACCCAGTACTCAACCAGCAAATTACAAGTGAGAAAACCCTTGTGTTATGCCATTTACCTTTATGACATGTCCAAAACTTTGGTACCTGCAGGATTGCCCGATTGTCTACGACTGTTGCATCAAGACAGTCTAATCAATTATGTTCACGCCATCCACATTTCTTTTCCCTCAAACCCACAGCCGTTCTGAACCGATGGGAAGTCCTCCAAGCCGACATCATGGAGAAGGATTCCCACTTGAACCAGAACTACAAGCAGTGGCACCAGTTCCGTTTGGACCTGAACAACCTCAACTCTTGGCTGGACGAGGCCGAGGACTTGCTCAGCACCCAGGAGGCTGACTCATCAGCTGGAGATTTGGAAGGCATGATTAGGAGGCATAGGGTGAGTTTGAACAGATGCTGGTATGAGATTTGTCAGGGAATCTCTCATAAGGCCTTTTCCCACTTGGCCAATCTTGGGGGTGGCCCCGGGGCGACGCAGGGGTGAAAATAAGCCACGATTCGTACTTGAAATGTTCATCCCTCCGTCACCCCTGAGCCACCCCGGAAATTGCTTTTTCTCTGGGGTTAGTTCAACCCTGCTCACCGAGCAGGGTTAAAATTTTCACCTCGGGGTGGCTCCGGGGTGAGTTCGCCCCGGGGATGAGCGCTCTACTGGGAAAAGGTCTTTATAATGCAGTAGTTCTCTCATAGAACCAAAGGTCTTCTCAAAGTATGTAGAGTACTTGCAAATGGCATTTCTGCACTGTGTGATCAAAATATTTTCTGGATAAATACAGCATTTCAGGCAGGAAGTCTTTATACCCTATAAGCTATAGGTAAATCTGTGTAGATTTCTGTTTTGGTATGCTACCAAAGTATGATAGTACCTTTAACGTTAGTGGAATCTACATACATTGCATTTTTGCCTTTTTTTGCAAATTTCTCTGTAAAAACAAACCAGCAGAATCCAGTTGCAAATTGAATTATCTTGAATCCTCTGCAGGAGTTTATCTTGGGTCTGAATGCACGCAAAGCCATAGCCTTGTCCATCAACCTGTGTAGCCAGCAGTTCCTCCGTCCAGACAGCCGTCACACTCAGGCTCTACGGGATGAGCTGAGCTCCATGAACCAACGATGGGATCACGTGTGCAGCCGGGCAGCTGACTGGCAGAAGGAACTGCAGCTGGCTATCATGCAGTGCGAAGAGTTCCACCAGACCACGGCAGACCTCATGGTGTGGCTGGAGGGCATCGAGGCTACCATGACTGAGAACGAACCCATAGACCTGAGTGCTGATGAGAACAGGTTACACCATCAGTACAGAGTCTTCATGGTGAGACACACTTTGTTGATACTAGTCGTCAAATCTTGTTTAGTGCAACTGCTGTTGCTAGTATATTTTCATCAAATAACCACAAGGGAAACTGACTGAATTTAAAGTCATTGAAAAGTGAACAAAGAAAATTTTACTGGAGCGGGATTCGAAACAGCGACCTCCTCAATACCCTACAGGCGCTCTACTAACTGAGCCCATCCAGCCCTGCGTTGGTGTGGTGACCCCAATAGTCAATTATCTTTGTTCGTTAGGCAGTCAGAAGCCATGAAACCACGCACACACCGCCATATCCCAGGGAAGGGGGGAAGTTTCCCTTGTGGTTATTTGATGATTATGCTAGTATATTTTAGTAGAAAAATAAATTCTGACAAAAAATTCTGGAACTTAATTTGGGAGTGTGCTTATAATTCTAAAAAAAATGCTCCATACATCAGATCCGAAGCTAGTTTTCTCACGCTTATTTGGTGTCATTTTTGTCTGTCGTGATGTTTGCTCTAGAAATTTAAACGAGAGTTGGAGTCTTCCCAGCCGAAGGTGTCATCCCTGAAGGAGACAGCAGACCAGCTCCTGGTAGATGTGGATTCCGATGACTGTCAAGCAACCAGAGATAAACTCCATCTTATCTCACGCAAGATCACCTCACTGCTTCGACGATGTGAGGAGAATCTGGAGCTACTGGAGACCACCATTGACCCCACTCAGTTTGAGATTGATAAGGTTAGAATCAAGATCATTATGTGATCCATCCGGGCAAATTGAGGCACAAATCACCAAAGCTGTTGTTGAGTGAATGGGTCAATGAATAGTTGTTGAACAAAGCAAAGAATCTCTGCTGTTTCCACCCCAAAAATGACCTGATGTTGTCAGGATATAGACCTATACATACGTGTTAATCCTCATCCATGGATAAATAATCTGTGAATAACAATGACTATTTGCGGTACCCGCCACGATAGTGGATTCGACTTACCCCAGCTAGCTCGGTGGCCTGGTTGTATGGCATCTGCACTAGTAAGCAGGAGGTGTTGGGTTTGAATCCCACCTGAGCCAGCGCATGTTTTTTTCATGTGCACTCAAACAGCACCAAGTATGCATACATCGGTGAAGGCCAAGCCTAATTTGCATAATCTTGAGAGTTGTTTCATAGAATCTAGTCATATGGTGCCCTGTTAGTATGACCCGTTTGGCTGAGATAATGTTAACTTGCTAATAACGCAATTCACAAAACAGTGACCAAGACATTTTGATATCACTGCAACAGAGAAATATACGCTGTCACCTTTGTATGAGTTGTATGTGCACCTAGTTCTTCCAAAACTATATAATGCATGCTTGAGCTATACAGCTCAAATATGTGTGAACTTTCAAAATATACCATCTCACCAACTTACAGCCCCAGAAATGTAATTGATTTGGAGATAAGAATATTTTCTAAGGTACCTTGTGACTGAAATACATGTATCCTGCAGTCACCGGTTTCCGATGGGATAACGGGAAAACTTCTATAAAACAGAAACGAAGTAAAATTTCAGAAAATCACTTCACTCACTTTGAACTGGACACTTCCAGATTATACTCTGTAAAAATCCTCGAAGTTGAAGTCTTTTCTTTGGAAATATTGTCCGTCATTTACAGCGACATCGATTCCGCTATGTAAACAAAGCGTCACCAGTTTTCGATAACTTGGTTGTGCGGCAAAGTTCGTTGACATCGGAGTAGCTATGGCGTGCCAAGTCACTCAAAAATTGATGAAATATTGTCCTGACTTGATTTGATCGAACTGGTTCGATGGAGTTATTTATAAAAGGTCCTGAAACGGTTTTGATTCAAAGATCGTGAATGATAACTTATTTTTTATAAATAAATGGTTGAATCAACAAAATGAGAATTTGGTACAGATCATGGTAGGTAAAATTATTATCACAACATTTTTATAATATATGGCATCATTATGAGAGGCCTAAACGTGGATAGCTTAAGTTCATCAGCTTAGCAAAGTTTCAAATTAAAAAGAGAAAAATAAAATTATGGCACTTCGATTTGAGAAAGACTTTAACACTTTTGTTACATTGGCATGCCATAAAAACCCAGATCGCACTGGGATCACGTGACCTGCCGTCTGACATCGGAAGAATGAAAGTTGTTCGAGCAGACGACAGTTTAGTTTGAAATATTTGACCACAGATTGTGTCTTTTATAAACGTTTGAACATTAGCCTTAAAATGCATTAGTAATCTATACCCAAAATTACATAGTTTTTTACTTTTGAGTATCAGTCACAACTGAAAACTTTATTCTCAATATCCTGAATGTTGGAGATAGCCCTGAGTGTAGTTATCACTTCAGGCATACTGGTCACGAAGTATCACGCACGGTCTCGCGGTAAATGGGAATCAAATTTCGTCATCGAAAACATATGTCCATCGGAAACTCATGACCGGACGATATATTGTTTTGAAAACTAGAACACTACAGATCAATAACATATTGTTTTGGGGTATTTTGCTGGTTCGTATGAACACCGATGGCATTGTTGGATTTCTGATTACCGGTATTTGCTTGGTTTCCATCGTCAGGTTGAAGATCCAATCATCAGCCCACAGAGGGCAGCCTTCCCACTGCAGGCCATGGGTGATATGATGGGAGAGTTTGGTAGTACCCCTATGCTCCGTGTAGGCACCCCTATTTATACCATGAGACATTACACTGATGCAGCCACTAATACAACACCTGATGATGAGATAGATGGGGCAGCTGTTGTGTAAGTACCAAATTCCAGTTGTCCATACCTTCAAACATGCATGCTGCATATCTACAGTGTGTCCCAAAACGATACCCATTTTCAAAACAATTATGAAAAGAAATTGTATGTTTTCAGGTATTTGATATTTGATATTCAATATCTCCCAGGCCATGTTCTGATGACATTTCAATGCAATCCATTCATGCATCAATGAGCAATTACTGATTGTCCTGGAAAAGTCAATTTTCCCGCCATTACAATTGAGTGACAATGATGGTTATTTTACTATTCTGTGGCTGCCCACATTCACTACACACAGATCACCAATAAGATGACTACAACTGTCACTCATTTGTAATGGTAGCAAAATTGACTTTTCAAGACAATCAGTAATTGCTTGGTGATGCATGAATGGATTGCATTGAAATTTGATCAGAATGTACCCAGTGAGGCTGAAAATATACAATTTCTTTTCAAAAATGGGTATCGGTTTTTTTTGGGACACACTGTGGAATTAACTTATACAGTACAACCAACATATTCTCAAGTATTGAAGAATGTATAATGGATTGTAGGCTCAGTCAAAGTCTGTGACATGAGGATACCACAGAGTATTAGATCTGTAAAGATCTTCATTTACAGTCAACCATTGTTACAACAAAGTCCCTGGGACCAGCTAAATTACTAGGTAATGACAGGTCAGCAAAATGGAAGAAACAAAACAAGGAAAAGAACCTAAGAACATAAGACTGTAACAAATTGAACTTTACTGGGGAAAGGAACTACAGTGTTCAACTGTATTTGACTTTTGAATTTGATTGCATCTTGAACAGACCCGTTGCAGGCGCCCCAGGCACCCGACGCCGACCGCCTTTCATCTCCAGGGCGTTGAGGGCAGCATTGCCACTCCACCTCCTCATGCTGCTCCTTCTGGGCGTGGCCTGCCTCGTACCGATGACCGAGGAAGACTACAGCTGCTCACTGACCAACAACTTTGCCCGGTCATTGCAGCCAATGCTGCGATTCACCAACGGCCCACCACCAATCTGATTGGTCCCCCCCAAGAGACTCTTTTTGTGCAATCCACATTATTAAATTTCTCCCTATTGCAAAATGTTTTAAAAAGTACTGGCTGCAATGTATGACATTGATGTGATAGTACTAGCAAATGTTAAACTTCAGGAGTGTAGATGGTTCATTTTGATACTCTGGAGATAAGTCGTCATCCATGAACGGAAAGATGGGATCTATCTCTGCCCCATTAAACCCAGTGTACCCACTGTCAGAGCTATGTCTCTTCATCCCATGGAAGGAGCCGACATTCTCTGGTCATCAGCTTTATTCTTATCCCACTTTTGGAAAAAAAAAACTACAATTAACTCTTGTAGTCTTGGCAGTTTATACTGAGAGGTGGAACTTGAAGCTAATCAGCCAAGCTGTAAACATGTACACAACGTACATGACTGACCGATGCCAACAGCTCGTCACAAAATCCTGCACATTAACAATCGATGCTTCAACGTGCGTGTTTGTTCAAATCATTGCATTTGTACAGTGAAGTGTACATGTACATCACGACATCATAGTAAACATAAAGCTTATGGAATTTTAAACTGTAGTAGAAATACAGTAAATACATCGAGTTACATGCTTACAAATTGACTGAAACATATTACATATACTTATAAACTTATTTTTCATAGTTTTGAATCATGCATAAGATTTCAGCAGACTGTTTGAAAATTTAATAAAATTCACTTAATACTGCATGGACTGATAAAAGCTAAGCAAATTAAATCAAAGAATTTGCATCAAATTAAAAAAAACAAAAATCCTCTTCTTCTTTCTTTTGTTAATACTTATTATGTCTTTCTCTCATCAGTGTGGAATTTTCTTTTGTTTTTCCCATGTTAGCTTTACAGATTTGGTCAGGTTGTTTGTAACTTTTATTTTGCTTACTGGTAGACTAAAATAACTAAATATCCAGTTTTTAAGTGTAAGTTAAATTAACATGTCTTTTTTATCTGATATATTTATTTGCCAGTTAATGTTGTGCTTATTAATGTATGTGTACATGTATATATATAATTCAGTTCTGTCAATACTTCAACAGCTGGTGTTATTTCCATTAGCAGTGT
The DNA here is from genome assembly GCA_963971285.1 of Astropecten irregularis. Taxonomy (NCBI): domain Eukaryota; kingdom Metazoa; phylum Echinodermata; class Asteroidea; order Paxillosida; family Astropectinidae; genus Astropecten; species Astropecten irregularis. Next base: position 25,515,628 of record OZ020245.1, on the reverse strand, counting down.
TTAACTTGAATATTAAGGAATTTGCACATGTAGTAACATTTAATTGATTCATTTCGAATGGCTGATACTGCACTGAATTACATTTGATTTTTGATTGCTCCGATGCATGGCAAACTTGTATTTAAAAACAACCTACCTAGAAAACGCTCCTGAAAAAAAAAAATTAACGCTCCTGAAAAAAAAAAAACACGTCCTTGCCAAAAATGAAATTGAACATTTTAAAACATAATTAATGTGGTTTCTTAACAATTTAATAAAATATGTGTGAAGTTTTACGCTGACTTTGAAATATAACATTGAAATTATGTTATTACCTAATTATATTTTATTGACGTGAAATTCAACTATTTTTGTACAGGAATATGATTTTATCGAGTGTATGAAATTCAGTGCCCTAAGTTATGTGTACATTTTTGGAGTGTTGTACAAAATGGTATTCATTGGAAGAAAACCCCAAAGATGTCAGATGTCAGATGCTGTTGCATCGTAAAGAATGGTTAATCTGATGCTGTTTAACTACATCAGAGAAAAGAGACAATGATTTTTTTATTAATTGATGATGTTTTGGAAATTAACATTTTTAGGAAGTAGATATTTTTGTATTGCTTATGTGCTGTATTCATAATAATAATTTTGGAGCTGTATATATTAATCATTGTAATGCTGCTTCTGTACAGGTTGTACAGTACAATAAATTGATTCATGGTTTGAAATAAATTTCTTGCATATTTCATAGTCCTTTTATTATAATAAATAATAATATCATATTCCCTTTTTATAATAAAGGCACCAATGGCAGATCTAGCTTTCATAAGGTCGCTGTAATTTGCCATAGAGTGAAGGGTTATGATTCAATTGGAAATTTGGGTTTTATTACTTAGGGGCGGATGATGTACATGTATATAGACATAGCAGCATCGATCACTCACATGCTTCATACGTATACCATCAATCACACACAGGCTTCATACGTATATCTATCATCAATCACATACAAGCTTCATATGTATAGCTACCATCAATCACATACAGGCTTCATACGTATATCTATCATCAATCACATACAAGCTTCATACGTATATCTATCATCAATCACATACAAGCTTCATACGTATAGCTACCATCAATCACTCACAGTCTTCATGCGTATAGCTATCATCGATCACATACAAGCTTCATACGTATATCTATCATCAATCGCACACAAGCTTCATATACGTATATCTATCATCAATCACATACAAGCTTCATATGTATATCTATCATCAATCACATACAAGCTTCATACGTATATCTACCATCAATCACATACAGGCTTCATACGTATATCTATCATCAATCACATTAAGCTTCATACGTATAGCTACCATCAATCACATACAAGCTTCATACGTATAGCCACCATCAATCACATACAAGCTTCATACGTATAGCTACCATCAATCACTCACAGTCTTCATGCATATAGCTATCATCAATCACATACAAGCTTAATTCATACATATATCTATCATCAATCACATACAAGCTTCATACGTATATCTACCATCAATCACACTACAGGCTTCATACGTATATCTATCATCAATCACATACAAGCTTCATACGTATATCTATCAATCACATACAAGCTTCATACGTATATCTATCATCAATCACATACAAGCTTCATACGTATATCTATCAATCACATACAAGCTTCATACGTATATCTATCATCAATCACATACAAGCTTCATACGTATATCTATCAATCACATACAAGCTTCATACGTATATCTATCATCAATCACATACAAGCTTCATACGTATATCTACCATCAATCACACTGCAGGCTTAATTCATACGTATATCTATCATCAATCACATACAAGCTTCATACGTATATCTATCATCAAACACATACAAGCTTCATACGTATATCTATCAATCACATACAAGCTTCATACGTATATCTATCATCAATCACATACAAGCTTCATACGTATATCTATCAATCACATACAAGCTTCATACGTATATCTATCAATCACATACAAGCTATCATACGTATATCTATCATCAATCACATACATTCACTGATACGTAAATTTTGAACTTGGCATCATGATAGATATACGTATGAAGCTTGTCTGTGATTGATGGTAGATATACGTATGAAGCTTGTCTGTGATTGATGATAGATATACGTATGAAGCTTGTCTGTGATTGATGGTAGATATACGTATGAAGCTTGTACGTGATTGTGATAGATATACGTATGAAGCTTGTCTGTGATTGATGATAGATATACGTATGAAGCTTGTCTGTGATTGATGATAGATATACGTATGAAGCTTGTCTGTGATTGATGATAGATATACGTATGAAGCTTGTATGTGATTGATGATAGATATACGTACAATCACAGACAATTAAGCTTCATACGTATATCTATCATGATGCCAAGTTCAAAATTTTTTCATGAGTGAGATTTTCATGACGCGGCGTCTCAGCGCGCGCACATGCGCGAAAGTGAGGGAGCAGAGCAACAACCAAGTGGGGGAGGGGGTGTCTCGGGGAGATCCCCCCTACCATATGGTAGGGAGCTTTTTCAATTTTTAGCTCTTAATGGTGCGATCTGGTGCATACTTAAGTGACCTTTTTCTCTCTTTTTTTATCTATTTTGAAAAAACAAAAGGGAAACAATGCAAATAATGCTACTTTTTTCTTTTTTTTTCCTTGTCGGGTCCCGATGCGTGAGAAATATATGGGTGTCATGCGTGAGACCGTTTTTATTCCTCCATGGTGAGACAAACCCTAAATGCGTGAGTCTCACGCACAATGCGTGAGACTTGGTAGCTCTGTACGTACAAGCTTCATACGTACATGTATATCTATCATCAATCACATACAAGCTTCATACGTATATCTATCATCAATCACAGACAAGCTTCATACGTATATCTATCATCAATCACAGACAAGCTTCATACGTATATCTACCATCAATCACAGACAAGCTTCATACGTATATCTACCATCAATCACAGACAAGCTTCGTACGTATATCTATCATCAATCACAGACAAGCTTCACCCGTATATCTATCATCAATCACAGACAAGCTTCGTACGTATATCTATCATCAATCACAGACAAGCTTCGTACGTATATCTATCATCATTCAATCACAGACAAGCTTCACCCGTATATCTATCATCAATCACAGACAAGCTTCGTACGTATATCTATCATCAATCACAGACAAGCTTCACCCGTATATCTATCATCAATCACAGACAAGCTTCGTACGTATATCTATCATCAATCACAGACAAGCTTCACCCGTATATCTATCATCAATCACAGACAAGCTTAATTCGTACGTATATCTATCATCAATCACAGACAAGCTTCATACGTATATCTATCATCAATCACAGCTAGACAAGCTTCATACGTATATCTACCATCAATCACAGACAAGCTTCGTACGTATATCTATCATCAATCACAGACAAGCTTCGTACGTATATCTATCATCAATCACAGACAAGCTTCGTACGTATATCTATCATCAATCACAGACAAGCTTCGTACGTATATCTATCATCAATCACAGACAAGCTTCATACGTATATCTATCATCAATCACAGACAAGCTTCATACGTATATCTACCATCAATCACAGACAAGCTTCATATATGTATATCTACCATCAATCACATACAAGCTTCATACGTATATCTACCATCAATCACAGACAAGCTTCATACGTATATCTATCATCAATCACAGACAAGCTTCGTACGTATATCTATCATCAATCACAGACAAGCTTCATACGTATATCTATCATCAATCACAGACAAGCTTCATACGTATATCTACCATCAATCACAGACAAGCTTCATATATGTATATCTACCATCAATCACATACAAGCTTCATACGTATATCTACCATCAATCACAGACAAGCTTCATACGTATATCTATCATCAATCACAGACAAGCTTCATACGTATATCTATCATGATGCCAAGTTCAAAATTTTTTCATGAGTGAGATTTTCATGACGCGGCGTCTCAGCGCGCGCACATGCGCGAAAGTGAGGGAGCAGAGCAACCAAGTGGGGGGAGGGGGTGTCTCGGGGAGATCCCCCCTACCATGGTAGGGAGCTTTTTCAATTTTTAGCTCTTAATGGTGCGATCTGGTGCATACTTAAGTGACCTTTTTCTCTCTTTTTTTATTTATTTTGAAAAAACAAAAGGGAAACAATGCAAATAATGCTACTTTTTTCTTTCTTTTTTCCTTGTCGGGTCCCGATGCGTGAGAAATATGGGTGTCATGCGTGAGACCGTGAGACGAACCCTAAATGCGTGAGTCTCACGCACAATGCGTGAGACTTGGTAGCTCTGTACGTACAAGCTAATTCATACGTATATCTATCATCAATCACATACAAGCTTCATACGTAAATCTATCATCACACACATACAAGCTTCACACGTATATCTACCATCAATCACAGACAAGCTTCATACGTATATCTATCATCAATCCCATACAAGCTTCATACGTATAGCTACCATCAATCACTCACAGTCTTCATGCGTATAGCTATCATCAATCACATACAAGCTTCATACGTATATCTATCATCAATCGCACACAAGCTTCATATGTATATCTACCATCAATCACATACAGCCTTCATACGTATATCTATCATCCCCCAGTATGGAGTAGTGCCCCCTAGTAGTTCCCCCAGTAGTTCCCCCAGTTTGGAGTAGTGCCCCCAGTAGTTCCCCCAGTTTAGAGTAGTGCCCCCTAGTAGTTCCCCCGGTAGTTCCCCCAGTTTGGAGTAGTGCCCCCTAGTAGTTCCCCCAGTTTGGAGTAGTGCCCCCTAGTAGTTCCCCCGGTAGTTCCCCCAGTTTGGAGTAGTGCCCCCGAGGAGTTCCCCCCGGTAGTTCCCCCAGTTTGGAGTAGTGCCCCCTAGTAGTTCCCCAGGTAGTTCCCCCAGTTTGGAGTAGTGCCCCCCCTAGTAGTTCCCCCGGTAGTTCCCCCAGTTTGGAGTAGTGCCCCCTAGTAGTTCCCCCGGTAGTTCCCCCAGTTTGGAGTAGTGCCCCCTAGTAGTTCCCCCGGTAGTTCCCCCAGTTTGGAGTAGTGCCCCCAGTAGTTCCCCCAGTATGTAGTAGTTCCCCCAGTATGGAGTAGTGCCCCCTATAGTAGTGCCCCCAATATGGAGTAGTGCCCCCCTAGTAGTGCCCCCTAGTAGTTCAGGATTAATCTTTAAAAAAAAATCATACCAACATCAAATAAACACAAGGGAAACTGACTGAGTTTAAAGTCATTGAAAAAGTGAACAAAGAAAAATTTACTGGAGCGAATTCGAACCAGCGACCTGAATACTGAAAGAAATATTGACTGGAGCAGGATTCTAACCGCCGTCCTCGTAAATACTGTACAGGTATTCAGGAGGTCGCTGGTTCAAATCCTACTCCAGGAAATTTTCTTTGTTCACTTTTTAAAATAAATAAGCACAAAATCAGTAAAAGGAGTGGGGGCACACGTACCTGTTACACCGCCAATAACCAGTGGTTGACTTGTTCAGTTGTTATTATACTTGGGTGGTTCATATCAGCCTGGGATTGTTTTGATCGCGAGTACAACAGTGATGGACTCGAGGCCTCAAGTCCAAGAATAGAGTACTCCGAGTATTTCAAGGGTCAAGTACTGGTCCGAGTACATTGCTGTCGAGTCCGAGTCCAAAGTAGAGTCCTAGTACATTCAAGTCCATGTACAGGGCCCGAGTCCGAGTAACGATTAGTCCCAGTCCAGGGGTCGATTTCACAACGCCCTACGATCAATCGTAACTCGAGTTACGAAGGATAACCCATCGTAGGGGGACTATCCTACGAGTACGTAGGGCTGCAAAAGCCTGCAATACATCATCAGTTTGATTGATAGTAACTTAGGATGAGTTTGGTGAAATTGACCCCTGGCCGAATACATGCACAGAACCAATGCACAGTGCCAAATAATGTAGTTCATGACATTTATGTTTAATAATTCCGTTTTTACACAACAAAGTCAGCATGGTACAAGAAAAAAACTTTATTCCAAAGCATAGAATAAACATTTTATACAGTGGAATACTGTTACATGCATGTATAACAAGCCAGTAACTGCGTAGGCCTTTTAATTTAAATATTGAAAAAAAAAATAATTAATTGGGATCATATGGTGTTTTATGGACAGTGCATTTTTCATTAATGTTAATTTTAATAGCGCTCCGCACTAATGACGTCACAAAATCCCCGGATATCAGACAAACATTGACTCACACACCCCTACATGCACGCGCACACCCACGCACGTGTGCATGGTTGCAATGTTTGTCTGAGGTCCGGTGCTATTTTTAGCACAAGTGCGGAGCGCTATTACTTAATTTCATACCAAAACAGAAATCTTCAAAGATATAACTTAATACAGGGTATAAAGATGGTGACGATAGAAACAATGGTAAAACGTTTTCTGTCTGTGGAAATTCCATATAGGTTAAACACAGGCCAAAAACAGTTTTGATCCCGGGGTAAGATCAAACTCCTGTGAACAGATTTGAAAATACAGGGCACGTTTTAAGGGACTGGAAATTTACGGTATCTTTCTTTATATTTTTGCCCATGCATCTGCACTTCTTCCATGTGATCTTGTTACCCCCACTGTATGATATCAGTAATCTCAGACAGAATCAGGAATATCACCCGAGAAATGTACACTTTAATAGGTAGCGCTAAACAAAACATGAACCGATTGAGAATGTACCAAGGACTGTACATATCTGCCATCATTGGGCCCGACCACTTGGCAATATACAGGTATGGGCCAGACCATATAGATTCCCCAATTCGTTAGACATAACAAAAGTGAAGGTAATACCGGTATAGAAGAAATACTGGGGCCAATTTCATTGCCCTGCTTAGCACAAACATTTGCAAACCATTAAATTTATGTCTTAATAAAAATAAAAACATAATCATCAAAGACTGAATATTAAGTCATTGAAAGGTGAACAAAAGAAAAATTGACTGGAGCAATGAGCCAAACTGATACCGAGTAGCATCTGCCCCAACTGCAACTGCACATCCAAATATGGTTTTATCAAACCAGGACAGACCCGTATCAAATTGCACTACAGGAAGTCAGGCGGATGCCATTTTTCGTCTTGTTATTAGAGTTGAAAACATTCCCACATCACAAAGCATTAGGTAGTCTTCGCTTGAAGTTTCGAACCAGTATGGTAGCCGAGTCCAAATGCCTCAGTGATTTCTTGTCTCGCTTTTTGGTGAAGTGTGTTCTCACGAGATGGATGGACGCTGACAAGTCTGGAGAATGACAATAAAAAGTTGGGATCAAGGTTTGATTCGAACAGTGTTCTCTTTTCAACCTTTTCCAAAAGCGATGAACCTTCTTTGTTTGCACTGAATGCATTCTCACTGCATTTAAAAACCCAACTACCAGATATGTCTGCCAAAATCATTAGCTTAAAGGTATGTACAGGATTGGTATCATACCCAAACAGAAATATTCACAGATTTACATATAACTTTCGGGGTATGAAGATCGTGCTGGTAGAAACATACCATTAACATATTTCTGTTTGAAATGGTGTATTTATCGAGAAATAAGTAAAACAAAGATCAAAACCTATCTTTATGTTTTATAAGAAAAATTGAGTTTTCGCTATTTTCTTGTGAATGAGATAGATGTCCGATTGAGCAAAATTTTCACAGGTTTATTATTTCGTGTACATGTTTGATTAGACAAATTGTCAGTCTTGTTCTGTGACCTTTACCAATCATGTATTATACCTTGAATCTTGTTGGAGAATGAAATCCACTTATTAAACTGTAGACAGACTGCTTTGTGTTGGATTGTGACACTGAGATTCAAGATGGTTCCTAATGACCTCTATAGTCTATGCGACAGAGGCACTCACCATACAGCAAGCAAATGTCTATCACACACATGCAGATTATGCAAGCCAACCCAGCACTGACCTCTATACTTTGACCAATCAATTTCATTAACATCCTCCATCACGACCCAGATGGAAATTTTCTCAAAACAGGTGTGATTGGCTGATGTGCCGCATAGCATAACATTTGCATGCACGCATCATGTATCAGACGTTCGTACGTAGAGTGGCACAGAGTAGAACGGGTGATTACTGATTACTCAGACTAGGTGACCCTAGGGGTAGCAGTCAATCATTGGTCCCGTATAGGCAACATGGACAGAAACTGTATAATAGTTCACCATGTGATCTTATAATAATATGTACAATATGTACTTCAATAGGCTACATCTCAGAGTATAAACAGGGCATAGCATAGTCTTGGTTCACGACGTTGTTAGTGTGGATACTAGAATGTACGAACCGGTTACCCGCACTGACCAGCACACACGTACACACGTACTTGTCCCTAATAATGTCTTGGGAATCCTGTAAAATCTCCCCCCCGAAAACAGGGGGAAACATACTACGCATGCATTACTTTCAAAGTCAGGCACAGCCAATTACATACACGTACATGTCCGTGCATGCAGGCCAGTGCAGGCAATCATACATATTCAAAAGTGTATCGTGGAGACAATGTAGCACGGGCGCTACATAATGAGGTGCACATGCAACTCACAGCCTTCACAGGATTCTCAAGACGTTGTTTCAGAGAGGTCTTTAAAGTATCCACACCAACAATGTCGTGAACCAAGACTAGGCATAAACTGGGAACCATTGCCAATACTGGGATCGACACTAGCTACATGAACAGGGAGATCTTTGAGCATTCAAAATGTCGACCACAGCCAGCTATACCACTACCTGACCCCAGTGTTCCATCAAAACAGGGATAAAGTAGGGAAAGTGCAATCCGCCTTGAGTTTATGATGGGTTGAAATGTCACTGGTTATCAGCTTTCAAATGATCATACACAATTTGGCAGATCAAGTTGAGAAAAGCATTTATGAAATCAATTTTGAAACGAAGTCCAAGATTTTGTGGATTATCAGGGCTGGATTTCACAAAGCACTAAGATAAATCTTAACATGGGTTGGTTACTATCACCATAGTGATTTGTATTGTGACATCACATGTTGCTTAGCAATCAAGATGAATTCACACGCAAGATCAATCTTAGAGCTTTATAAAATCGGCCCCAGGTCTAATACGGTTTCCCCACAAAATTGCACGAAGCCATCTGGCTTGTGAGTGAAGCATGACATTATGAGACTGCATGTACCAACCTTTTGTGTTCATAAGGATTGCAACCACGGCTTTGTGCAGGGCCACCTTCGGGCGTTTCTTGATCAGTCTCTTGATGGCCTTCTTATCAAAGTGGTAGGACGACCACCATCCTCTCTCACTCCAGCAAGGCCTGGCCGCACTCACAGCTGCACAATCACATCTGAATAATAAGAAAATAGCAGATTTATATTGCACGGCTACTATATTAATATACTCAACTGTGCATTACAAATTCCCTGGTCATCAAGTCATAATTCAAATTCCTGAAACCATCTCAGCTCCCTGGGGGGGGGGGGGGGAATGTATACAGCCCTGTGCTTCCATAATCAAGCACAAAGCCATCTCTACCCTTGCAGGTACCCATTTACACCTGGGTGAAGAGGAGCAATACTTGAATGTGACAAAGCGTCTTGCCCAAGGAGGCAAGCACCACTAGCCCATGGGTGGATTCGAACCCACAATGTGTAGATTGATAACAACACCTTGAGTGCAACGCGCCGGAGCCACTAGTAAAAGCCACAGCACCCCACATGACAAATAGAAAAGGAACATGAGTAAATTTTCATTAACAAGTATATGCAGCATCTTGCATGTCTTGTCTGTAGTTTTCATAGTACTGACAGAGAAAAAGATGGGGAATGACTGTCTAGAAAATAATACAGACTTGTATATATCAATCTACTTCTTGAGAAACCTTGTGAGAAACTTTGACAGAGCCTTCCATGGAGCTAGTCTCTTGTACCAGCAGTTATAATCCAACATGTCAAACAGCGTATTGGTTATCAGGCAGATATCTTTGATGTACGTGGGCTCCGTTGGTCTGGCAGTCTTCTGAAGGAGACTAACAAGGTCCAGGGCTAGGACATCAGATGGGATTCTCTGTACATACTCCTGGAGTGGTGCCATGTCAGACAATAGGGAAACAAATAGTACATCTTGGTTCCAACATCTATGTTGTGACAGCAAGTTAACCTGAGCTAATTCTCTTCATAAAACACGTCAAAGTGCACATGGATATCAAAGAAAAGATAAAGATGAATCTTCTTATCTTAAAACAGTATCATCATTTTTCTTTTCAACAGATCTGAGTCAAATTACATTCACTATCACAAATTTCATTTCTAGAACTCCAAGAGCTCCATCATTTGTTCACTTGACATGCTTGAAGGTAAAGTGTGAAGCCATGTCTTGAAAAGACCACATGTGGCATAAAAAGTATAGGTTGGGTGGGCTGCGTAGCATAATTCTCAATGTGGTCTTCGCCAGAATTCACAGATGTCCAAAATCAGTTTTCATTTGAAAACAGGGTGTTGAAATGTTTCATTTGCTAAATATGAATTGAATGCCATACAAAGTGCCCTGGGGTCCATTGCAAGAAACACTAAGATCGATCTCAAAATGTGAAATCAATCTTTATTGCTAATGCCTAGTTCACACCAATGGGGAATGACGCGCTTTATACCTAGTTCACACCAACGGCGCTTTGATGGCGCTTTAAAGAGCGCCAACAAATTTTAAACTATTTAAAAATTTTAGGCGCTCTGTCACGAATTGATAAAAGCGCCGAGAGCGTATCAAAGCTTAACAAAGAGTAACAAAGCTCAGCAAAGCTTGACTCAAAGCGTAGGAAAGCTTAACTGAGCTTGGTTCAAAGCGGGGACCCCAGTCTTCACGGTCAGTCACACTCAACACTCGCACTCAGAATGGCAGATTATAAAGACTCGCAGAACAAAGGATTGATATTTTTGGAAAAGTAAACAAAAATGATGGCGCTTTGCTCGCTGATTTAAAGCGCGGCATTCGCCGTTGGTGGGAACTAGGCATTAGCAAAATGTGGTGTCACAATGCAAAACACTTTGATGACACTGACATTTCATCTTAAAGGTAGTATCATACTTTGGTACGAAACCAAAACAGAAATGTTCACAGATTTACATATAACTTACAGGGTATGAAGATGGTGGTGGTAGAAACATACTGTTAATTTCTTTCTCCCTGAAATGGTGTATTTATCCAGAAATTAGTAAAACAAAGACCGAAAATCTTGGTGATCTTTTAAAAGATCAAAAATAAAAGAGAAAAAACTTAAGAAATACTGTGGCTGTTTTTCACTGTTTTCTCAAAAAGTGGGCACCGTATGGGAATGATGGGACTGAAATTTTCACAGATTACTTTAACTGTATCTTCCTTGATATTTTTGCCCACAAATCAGTATTTCTTTGACAAAAACCAAAGTATGATACTACCTTTAAGATCACTCTTTTATCCAGTTCAGGACACCCCTTGCATGGGCTTTTTAGAACAGCCTTTGAGACAGTGAGCTCATAATTGTTTGGGCCTCTTTAATGCACATCATATCACACACTAAGAGTGAGCTCCGTGTAAAGGCAATGGGAGACTTTGGAGAATCGGCCTTTAAGTCAACAGCGCACGCGCACGCGCACGCGCACGCACAACAGCGCACACGCAAAACAATGCGCGCATGCTCACAATTGCGGGCGCGTGCGCTGTTGACTTGAAAAACGATTCTCCAAAGTCTCCCATTGTCATCCACCTCCCAGGTCTACTGAACCTACCTGGAGAACTCGGATCATATCTGCCTGGTTGCCTCCGTTTCTCTTGAGGAATCTGTATAGGTACCTATGAGCGTTTGGGTTGTCTTGATTCACAGAGCAGTACTTCTCCAGCAATTCCCGGGCATCCTCATATCGGCCATCAGTCTCTAGAAGCTGGTGAGAGATTTGGAACAAACTATATAGTGAGAGGCATTCCTGGTATTCCTGAGTGGAATACACAAATAAACATCAGTTGTTTTACCACAATGGTAGATAGTGAACATGTTATATTGGCCGAGAATAGGTCCAGAAGTATTCATGTGATAAAGTGCCAAGAATGCCTGACTACCCATGGTACTTTAGGACCTTTGGCTTGTTTGTACAAAGTGCATAGTGCCTTTGTTACAAGTGACTTACCATTCATAAACCAATGGTCTTTAAAGGTACACGCACAAATATCAAGAAAGATAAAGCAACACTCATCTGTGAAATGTTCAGTTGCATACTGTGCCCACTTTTTGAGAAAACAGTGAAAATTGCCCACATTATATTTTAAAATTCTAAAAGATCAAAATTGTTTTTGGTCATTGGTTAGGCTCTTTTCTGAATAAATACAGTATTTCAGACAGAAAAAAATGTTAACAGTATGTTTTTACCATCACAATCTTTATATCCTGTAAGTTATATGTAAATCTGTGAAGCAGACCTAGGGAAGAATATCATGGTGGGTCCACTAATACTGTACACAAGAAATTGGCACTTCCTGGAGCAGAAAAATTAATCCCTCCATGCAAAACATTTTTCACAGATTAGCAAGAAATGTTGGCTGGTTCCACAATTTGCATACTTTGCTGGTGTGTATGTGCTTCCCACAACATGAAATGGGATTGGCAGCCATAGCCGGTACTAGGTGAATAACATCAAACCTTCTTTCTTTCAATTGTATGCACATTCACCCTAATGTGGGGAAATATCAAGTTGGTATGTGATGGCCCACTGTGAGGGGCCTGAGGCCATTGTCATAGAGCTGCTTAAGCACCAACATTTGCTTAAGCACTAACAACCTTGGCAAATAAAATATCAGTATGTCAGCCAACACTCCTTGTGAATGATAGCCTATGCTCAGCTGAAACAATGGCCAATCACTTGAGTCAAAAGCAGTAAACATCACATGAAAATTTGGTTGGTAATCCTGTTTGATCAAGGAAGACCTTTCTTACTTTTTTATGCTTAAGCAGCTCTATAAATTGGCCCACGGTTGCTTTCAACTTATTATGTGTGTTGCCAATTAACATTTGTCAATGATCTGGGCTGATTTTCCACTGGCTGTGCACAACGATGGTGGTTTGCAAGGGCAGACCACAGCCCTGATCAGGCAGATCTGTAATGAAGTTCACTTGTACAACATAATGTTTGAACAGGTTTTGCTCTTGGTGTCCTCTTGTTACATAAGCAAATATAATATGTACTAGACCCTCTACAGGGTGTCTCAAAAAAAACTATACACTTTTGAAATGGCTGCCAAATAACAAATTATATGATTCTTGCTGGAAAGTTTGATATGTATGGAAAGCTCAGACACTCAACTTTCATATGACATCAAAAAATTCCATAAATAAGCCATGCTTGGGTGAGCACCACTCACTTTTGTAAAGGCTATGGAAATTAGGTTCCGCAGGAATTGTCCTTTCAATTTGTGATAAAAACCTTCAATGAATAGTGAAGAATTACCCCATCCCCTCTCCAATTCAAGTCTCCTAAGATTTGTTGAACATCTCATTGCATAACTTAATATCCAGGTGCAGATTATTTAATCTTTAAATACGGTTTGGTGAAAAAAGGAAAGTCACAGATGTTGGCTACTTATTCTTCAGTACATGGTGATAGCAACAAGTCCAAATTTGGGAAGTGAAAGAATTTGGAATAAGGGAAGCTGGTCTGGATATTTTGCAGTGGAGATCAATGCATATGAATCATCAAGATGCACAATCACACCCAGGAAGGGAGAGAGAGAGAGGGGGGAGGAGGGGGCAAATGTCCTCTTGAGCCTTATCCCACCCAATCAACAAAGTCCTACCCTATCTCACATTCCCTGCATCATGTAGCATTACCCCATCCTGCCTGACTCACACCCCACCCCACTGAGTACCATGGAAAGATACAATGCTACAATAATAAATGCAATATATTCACTCATGCATAAAATGTTAATCCCATAAAACATTTCACTCAGCAGACCCAAGCCCAACACAATTGATCCTAATTTTGTTTAATCATCTACAATTCCTCCGCAACCTAATTTCAATACCCTTTACACAAGTGAGCAATGCTCACCCAAGCATGACTCATTTTCGGAATTTTTTTGATGTTAAATGAAAGTTGAGTGTCTGAGCTTTCCATACATATAAAACTTTCCACCAAAAATCATATAATTTGTTATTTGGCAGCTATTTCAAAAGTGTATAGTTTTTTTGAGACACCCTGTATATAAGTTACGTACTGATGTCACCAATCACCACGACGACAAAACAATGCAAAAAATGAGTTACAGGATGGACCAATCAGCTCCTCCTAATGACCTCTAGCCGAGGGTACCAAGAACATAATGCCATGAGCAAAAGATCTATTACCACTCCTATGTTTTTCCAACTGTTTGATGTTACAGTGCAAAGATTGCCCCAGAATATAGAACATAGATGCTACACCTACCTATGTTACAGGAGGACACATTATTTTAACAAATCTTTGTTCCACCAGGTGAACATAAACACATCTTGACTATGGAGGCAGGATGATGAAGACTCTTATCTTCTTACCTCAACTTGTTTGGTGATGAAGATATCCCAGACGCCAGGCTGTCCAATCACGGAGCCAAGTCCCTCCTGAACCCCTTGGTCATCTCTCCCTGTGAATCAAGACCAAATACAACCCCACCAGAAAAAATAGGTTATTACAACTTGCAAGTCACACTGGAACAATGTCAAGGAAAGAGCAATTATCTTAACATTGAGACATTGGGTGTTTTAATGCCAAATATGAAGAAGAAAGGAAACTGCTGACAAGTAAGTTGGAGGAGATGCATGCAGGGACCAGAAGCATACAACTTGTATCTGTTTTCTGTTTACTTTTTTGGGGGGATATATCAGAATTAAGGGAGCCAGAGAAAGGGGGAGGGGGAGCTCTCCCCAGACAGATTTACAAGAGGGGGAGAGAGAGAGAGAGAGATAGTTGAGGGTTGCTGGAAATCCAAAAGTAAGAGTTAAAATGCAAAGGAATGAGACTGCATGAATCTCAAAATGTCTTGTTAGTTTCTTCTAATTTAAATGTTAAAAAAGTCAAGGACGGGGCATCAGAAAAAGATATAATGTATAAAGAGGTTTCAGTTTACAGCCAGTATTTGCTTGAGGGGCGCAATGGCCTAATAGTCAAGCAATTGTTGCTGGAGCACAAAACTTTAATCAACAAGTTTACAAGTTCTGTTAATTGCCTCCGACTTGTATTCTGTTGGTGCTTGCTTAGGGTAGCATATTCATACAGAGTTTGGGCTGGCACTATACAATTGTGCCCCTGGTTGCCCATTATAAGTCACTTTGGATTACCAAATCAATTTTTACATAAACTTCTGCAATCTTGTCAACAAAAATAATGACCTAAAATATATCAATGCTTGATCTGCTTGAGTGCCTGATCTGTTTTTACCCTGGCAGGATCTTTCCCAAAAGCTTTAAGCCGTTACGTTCAGAAAGATCCTGCAAGGAGCAGAATTTTTCTCAAAGGGTTTAAGCCTTTAAGGAAGATCCTGCTAGGATTGAAATGACAGGCCCTCCTTACACCAAGCTATGTTAATCTAAGCTGATTATATTTCTTCCATGGGCACGAGACTATTTCTTTCCATCACTGCAACAAGAAATGTATTTGTCCAAAGCATTGAGATGATAATGATTAAATGACTTAAACATTTTGGCCCAATGATTAGAGAAAATATAAGCTGAGATAGAATGTAACAGGCTCTACATAGGTACCTTCTTGGTCATTAGCAGCAAAGTCTATGGTCTGAGATGCTAAACTCTCTTGTTGGCGTTCCATATACTTCAGCATAACAAAATAAGCTGTACACATCATCTTGTCATTCTTGTCCATCTGTAGGTCAACCTTCCTGACTAAATTGTCGTGAAGAATCCTTGCAAACTGAGGAAATATAAATTGTTTGTAATTTCCATCAAAACATGACTTCAAGTCTACTACCTGTCAAACATGCATTAAAATTAGAAAGTAAAAACCCACTTTGTAGTTCAGTCCTCATTTAATAATAATAAAAATATCAGAGCATTTATAATGAGCACAGTATCTGGAAAGTTCCATTCAAAGGCGCAAATTATTATTATCCCCTGGTCATTGGGCTACATTATTAAACATTCCTGAAAGCATCTCAACTCCCTGGGGAGTATACAGCCCCGGCTGCTGTAAGTCTGCTATAAGGGCACAAAGGCTAATCAAGCCCATAAACTCTACCCTCACACGTACCCATTTACACCTCGGTGGAGAGGAGCAATATGTGACAAAGCATCTTGCCCACGGATGCAAGCACCATGAACCCATGGTCGGACTGGAACCCACAGTCTGTAGATTGACCACAAGATCTTGAGTACCGTGTGACATGCCAGACCACTAGGCCACAGCACCCCCACCCCCATTTTTGGCAAAGTCGGAATATTGTCTCAGAAAAACAAAAACAAAAGAAAACACACAAGGACTTTGATCTCTAACTGCATATTTGGGTTTGACTTTTCAGTTACAATCAAGAGAAATGAATGAACTGTTAATTGTATGAATGATAAGATTGATCTGCATTGCTTTCAAATAGTCTCATCTTCATGTTGTGTATACGGGTACTGTTTACTAAATATAATTATTAACCTGCATTGCAACTTCAGCATCCTTCCTCTGTCCTCTGCTCAGAAGATAAAAAGCTCGCTCTAGGCGTTTTCTCCTTCTGTGAACATAAATACCATCCAACTTCCTGCAATATACAGAAGACAGTGGATAATTGTGAACCAGTTGACATTCATCAGTTGGGATATGGAAGAGTAATTTGGAGACAAGAGCAGCAATAACTGCCCTGCACCAAATGGAGTATGGTGGTCACATAGCTATCTTGTCAGTCTGATCATCAATCTTGTTGCTATGTATTTTATGCAAATTAGGCTTGCCCTTCACCAACGTGAATGAGCACTGTATACTAAGTGCTTGTGTTTGTACGTGAAAAAAATCACGTGCTGGCTCAGGTGGGATTCGAACCCACGACCTCCTGCTTACTAGTGCATTTGCCATACCGCTAGGCCACCGAGCTAGCTGGGGTCAGCGGGGTGAATCGAATCTAATATCGCAGCGGGTACCACAGTTAATCATGAATATTAAATGATTTTGCTCGGTGGCCTAGTTGTATGGCATCTGCACTAGTAGGCAGGAGGTCGTGGGTTTGAATCCCACCTGAGCCAGCACATGATTTTTTTTTTTTAGTATACAGTGCTCATCCACGTCGGTGAAGGGCAAGCCTAATTTGCATATTATCTATCTGACAACCAAAATCATTTAAAATTCATTCTGTGGATTTGTTAGAATGGCAATTTCATATTGGTCTGGAAATCAAGGTATGAACAGGGTCACCATGACCTGGGCTAGATGTCACAAAGCCCTACGATCGATTGTAACAGAAGTTACGAAGGATGACTCATTGTATCCTACGTAGGGCTGCAATGCATCATAAGTCCTACGATTGATAGTAAGTTACAATGAGTTTGGTGACATTGGGCCCAGGGGCACTAAATGCAATAATCAGGGTCATTGTGACACTGAAGCAATGATCTGGGCCCAATTTCTGTTATTGGCTATTAACTTTTTTCATGCTTACGGGTACAGCTATGCGTGAAATCTATTTCATGGAATCCGTAAGTAAGACTTTTGGTGCTTAATCTGTTAGCAGAGAATTTCTAGGTTAATCTGGGATCTCCTAAATAGATTTTTCAACAGTAATGTTTTCCTTTCAACCCACAGAGTTGCAAAATTCCAAAAGATAAGCGTGTGTAGGGTACTTTTCTGTCAATTGCAAAAGGTTCATGAATGTGATGAGCAACACACAAATAGTGGACTGTCATTATGGCTGCAGTTCAGCAATAAAAAGCAAATTTTTACTTTAATAGCGCTCCGCACTAAACATTGTCTCACACGCGTAGTGTACATGGACGGGCACACCCACGCACGTGCATGGTTGCAATGTTTTTCTGAGATCCGGTGCTATTTTTAGCGTAAGTGCGGAGCGCTATTGGCTAAACTTCCAGAAACACCATGCATAACACTCTTTTTGGAAGGAATGTGGTCCTGGGAAGGACCGGTGAGAGAGAATATATTGACGTTTTGGCCAGTGTGCTCTGGCCATCCTCAGGACGGCTCTGGCCATCCTCTCTCTCCTGAGGATGGCCACAGCACACTGGTCAGCACATCGCGAACTTACTCTCATCAGTCCTTCTCAGGACCACTTCCAAGAAGAGTGTTATACATGGTGTCTTCGCAAGTGTAACTCAATTTTAGTCTCTCCACCATGCAAAACTCCAAATCCAACTAATCTCTACTTTCAAACATAATTACCAATGTCTCAAACTAAATATAACTCACCTCGAGAAGTGTTCTATTGTCTCTGGGTCTGAGTTGGGATGATTGTACAGTACTTCCATGCCACACTGACAGGGATAAAAACAAAGCCAACTGTAAGGTTATTGTGTGTATGTTTTCTGTCATTTGCTTACCATATATGAATCTTGTTGTGCAAAATGAGAGCCAACAATTTTACTTTAAAAAAACATTGGCAGAATAAGCCCTTCGCGAGTTTATATTGAACAATATGCGACACTACTATGCGACACACTGAATTCTTTCACTGTACATAAACAACAAAACTTGAATTCTCCAGACTAAAGACTGTTGCTATATCACGTGATTTGGGGCAAGCTTTTTCTTAGTAACATAACAGACGTCTTGCAGCAATATGCACTATTCATATGGATAAGAATGGCACAAAGAAACCAGTCCATTCCGGAGATGGATACCCCCATGAAAAAGCTTGCCTCAAATGATGTGGCCATAGCAAAAGCCTTTAGTCTGGGAAATTCAAAATTATTTGCAACAAATGAGGTCTGTGTACAAGATACTATTCAGATTTAACTTGCAAATGGCTTAAAGGTAGTATCATACTTTGGTAGCATACCGAAACAAAAATCTTCACAGATTTACCTATAACTAATTACACGGTAAAAAGATGGTGATAGAAACATACCATTAATTGTTTTCTGCCTGAAATGCTGTATTTATCGAGAAAAGAGTAAAACCAATGACCCAAAACAATTTTGATCTTTTAAAGATAAAAAACAACAGTGAAAAAAAATAAGAAATGAGGGCATTCAAGGCTTGAATTTAACGGAGGCCACGGAGGCCATGGCCTTTGTTGCCCTTGTTATTGGCCTTCGTGCCCCCTTCAAATGTTTCCATAGACATTATGATTTTCCAATGGAAGTGCCCCTTGCAATGGAAAAGTGGCCTTGCCCCTTTCAGAACCAAATTCAAGGCCTGGGTGTTTTTTAATGTTTTCTCAAAAAGTGGGCACCGTATAGGGCTGAAAATTTCACAGATGACTGTTACTGGACATGTATCTTCCTTGATATTTTTTCCCATGAATCTGCATTTCTTTGACAAAAACCAAAGTATGACATTACCTTGAATAACAGCATGGGTTTTAAAGATGACTGCTTTCAGATGCCAAACAGTGAATTCACAGTGCTTTTAGTGTAGAAAACAGTTCGGTTTGTGGTATAAAACTTGAGGTAGGAAATTTACAATTCCCAATATTTTGGGTTACTGTCATACCTTCCAGAGATAGTCATCAGACTGATGTGCTGGATACAGACACATGATCTCCAGAACCTGGCTGGCTTCTTGCCAGCGATGAGCCAACATGCAATCTCTCAGGCAAGCTTGCAACAAACTAAACCCTGAACCCTCGGTCGTGACGACTAGCAAATGAAAACAAAAAGTATATTCACATTACGGAAAATACTGCTCCTCAACCAACATTCTTATGAAAGTAATTTGCAGTGATACCATGTAATCTCTCTTGTGAGAATGTGTGGTTTTGAGAAGAACTGATGGTATTAACTCGACGTTCTGAACAGTGTACTCTGTTCATCCTCAGGCTCAGAGATTGATTCTCTTCTGAGGACGAACAGAGCACACTGTTCAGAACGTCGAGTTAATACCATCGGTTCTTCTCAGAACCACACATTCTTACAGAAGAGATTACATGGTGTCACCGCAAACCTACCATACTTTAGTACTTCCACTATGCATAGCTTCATGTCTTATCTATTCTTATGAAAGAAACAAATGAAATTGCAAAACTGAACGGCCAAAAAAACAAATTTGAATTGATGAAATTAAATGGGAAAAGAGTGTGATCCAAATCCGTCCCTCACATGAAGGACGGACATCAATGCATTAATTGCTTCGCCAAAGATTTCTTGAATACTTATTGTCAATAAAAAACATGTGAATGTTTAGCCCTGACGCCAGTGCAAGTTGGCCACATGCCATTTTCAATTTGTCTATTTTGGGTTTTTTTTTAAAGAAGATTTTAGGGCGTGAGGGACGGACATCAATAAAAATCACTGCCTTCACCTGAGTGTACAGATTTTTTTTTTTTATTAAAACTTGGAAACATTTTCAACTTTGGTTAATTAAATTGTGTAAGAAATTTCTTTTGTATTAAAAAAATATTGTCCTTTCTTAGTGAAAAGAAGTAATTTTTAAGGGTGTTGAAGGAATTTTATTTCATGTTTTTGGATTTTGGATCACGCTCAAAAGCAAAGCTGTGTAAAATGGGAATTAGATTTTAGATTTCAAAAGTTTTTCTTGACTTACAATGCTGATGTAAATATTCCCCAAGACCTGCCAGTGACTCATTCAGGTAGTATTGAGATGCCTCCTTCTCTTGATCATCATCGGATGCCTCCTCCTCAAAAGACAATGCCTTTTCATCATCATTATCTTCATCACGAGATGCTTGTTCCTCTTTATTGTCATCAGACACATTACCCCCGTCCCCATCACCAGTTGCTTTCTGTTTGTCGTCATCACCGGACATCTTCTCCTCATCAGAGGATAAGGTTTCCTCCTCATCGTCACCAGAAGCATAGCCCCGCTCATCATCAGATACCTTCTCCTCCATATCAGAGGATGTCTTTTCCTCCTTGTCATCACAAGATGCCTCAACTTCATCATCATCGCCAGATCCATTCTCTCCCTCCTCATCACCAGAAGCCTCCTCCTCTCTGTTGTCATCAATTGCTTCATCCTCCTTTTCCTCATCAGATGTCTTCTCCGCCTCATCATCATCACCAGACTCAGAGTCGGTCAAGTCATTCTGGTCAGAATCAGACTGCAGCAAGCCAGATTCTTCCTCTTCCTCCTATGTATGTAAATAAATTCAAAGAAAGTCATAACAAAATCAAAATGTATTTGTGAAATAACCACAGGGGAAACTGACTGAGTTTTTTTAAGTCATTGAAAAGTGAACAAAGAAAAATTGACTGGAGCGGGATTCGAACCGGCGACCTCCTGAATACCGTACAGGCGCTCTACCAACTTAGTCATCAAGCCCTACGTTGGTTGTGACCCCAATAGTCAACTATCTTTGTTCGTTTGGCAGTCAGAAGCCATGAAACCACGCACACACCACCACACCCCAGGGATCGTTTCAATGATACACGCAACAATGCTGCAACCTGGGAACGGCGCATGGGGGATCACTCAAAGAGGATACGGCTTTTTAATTAATATATTCGTGAAATAACCACAGGGGAAACTGACTGAGTTTTTTTAAGTCATTGAAAAGTGAACAAAGAAAAATTGACTGGAGCGGGATTCGAACCGGCGACCTCCTGAATACCGTACAGGCGCTCTACCAACTGAGCCATCCAGCCCTACGTTGGTTGTAACCCCAATAGTCAACTATCTTTGTTCGTTTGGCAGTCAGAAGCCATGAAACCACGCACACACCGCCACACCCCAGGGATCGTTTCAATGATACACGCAACAATGCTGCAACCGTATCCTCTTTGAGTGATCCCCCATGCGCCGTTCCCAGGTTGCAGCATTGCTGCGTGTATCATTGAAACGATCCCTGGGGTGTGGCGGTGTGTGCGTGGTTTCATGGCTTCTGACTGCCAAACGAACAAAGATAGTTGACTATTGGGGTCACAACCAACGTAGGGCTGGATGGCTCAGTTGGTAGAACGCCTGTACGGTATTCAGGTGGTCGCTGGTTCGATTCCCGCTCCAGTCAATTTTTCTTTGTTCACTTTTCAAAAAATCAAAATGTGTGACTTTTCTACTTTAGCAGCTCTCTGCAGCTTTCTCTTGAGTTAAAGGTTTAATACATGATTGGTAAAGGTCACAGAACAGCACTCACACTTTGTCTGATCAAACATGTACATAAAATAATAAACCTGTGAAAATTTGAGCTCAATCAGGCATCTGAGTCACAAGAAAATAACGAAAACCCGACTCAATTGTTCTTATAAAACATAAAGAATGGTTTTGATCTTACTCTGAGATCAAAACTGTTTTCGGTCTTTGTTTTACTAATTTCTGGATTAATACACCATTTCAGGAGGAAATATTTTAACAGTATATGTTTCTTCCACCACCATCTTCATACTCTGAAAGGTATACGCAAATCTGTGAATATTTATGTTTGTGTATGTTACCAATTCTGTACTGCCTTGTACCTTTAACTAACAATTTCACAAAAATGTCATACAGTTAAGTTAGTAGAACTGACTTTTTGTCAGTCATTTTTTTCTAGTTTTATTAAGATCATGCATCTTTAGTTTTGAAAGAATTTCATAGAAGGTTTTGGTTGCAATGATTGTACTTTTTGGTTCGTCATGGTAACACGGACCTTGTCACCATGACAAATCAAGGGCATAAAATCATTGCAACTTGACAGTTTCCACTTTTAAATTTGAGTACTAGACCATGGTCAGGGAAGTCATGCCCGTCTGCTTTGATTTTGCAAAAAGTATTTTGCAATCCTAGCTTCATTTGTTTCACACATAACCATATGATCATGACAATTATGGCATCATTGTGACAATGTGGATGCCTCATGGGGAAATTATGTATCACCTTAAAAAAGACTAGTATTCAGACTAGATGCATTGCAGTGCACATCTCCATCTCCATCACTTTAGTCAGCAAAATATATTTCCAGGTACATGTACATTGTACATCAATGTTAATTCAACGTTAACTTACAAGTGCACTGCGTGTGGAAAGAGGCCAAGAGCCCAAAGCTGTACCCCTATAGTTGCAATGATCGTAACACTTGATCTGACATGTGGTCAGGGACCTAAGGTCCCTCCCTTGGTCTGACATGGGGGTCGCGGTCAGGGACCTAATTATAAGTCAGACCCAGTGTTACGATGATCGCAACTACAGTACATGTACAGCTAATGTGATGTTGAGTGCTGCTGCTGGCTGAGCCTGAGGTAAGTAGGCCTAGGTTCTCGTGCATGCTTGTTGTTTGAGTCTTGGTTTATAATTTTGGCACATCCAAGATCGTACACATCTGACATGGTTATGTATACTTTTCATTTACTAAACTTAAGCGATTAAAACGAACCTTCATTTTCCTGCTTCAAAGATGATATCTGTTCACTCCCGAACTTGAAGGAACGTTGGCTACTTCTAACATGGGACCAGCTTGCAGAACTAAAGTGAAATATCAATAATATTTAGCTGGGCGTATCAAAAGATTAGGTAAAACTAAAAACTAGGCCAGGCCTACTGCTTTTCATTGGTAGGTGGGCCTACTGCTGTCAGTTTCACAGTAACTTAGCACGTGCACAACATAAACACTCGAAAGTCTGTGTAGCGCCCTCTATTGTTAGAGTTTTTGGTTTTCCCCATTACAGAAGAGGGGAAAATCAATCTCATGTTTGAAACTTAATTGGGAAAAATGATATCACTGGATAATTGAAGATATGTTAAATAACGTTTTGCAATATTTTAAGAATTAAGTAAATTAAATTAAGTTAATGATATTCTGCACGGTTGTTTTTCTTAGTTGTCATTATCTTGACTCAAATGAAGGAAGCCCTATTATACAAATCGTTTCGTCCAGATATAACAACATGGCCGCCTCCATGGACGAAGTTGGACCAAAACAGTCCACACAAATTTGAAGTGACTTTTCCTTGCTAATGCTGTCTGAAATCCTTCAAAATGAGTGACGATAAGAAGTTTGCCATGCTATCGACGGATTCTGTCAGAAGTATCGGCGATTCGGCGGGTATAAGTGGGTTATCAGATGAGATTGCTGGAATACTTGCCGAAGATGTGTGCTACAGATTACGGGAAGTTACCCAAGTAAGCAAAGCAAAGCCATGTCGATGTCCGAGGCCCGAGGACCGCTTCAGAACATAAGGGGGTTTGAACATCTAATCATGTGTGATGCAAAACAATTAAGACGAATGTATAATCGTTACTTGATTGGCCCCCTAACAATAAAGTTAATAAAAAACTTGGCATTAGTGTCTTTTACGCCACCCATATTATTTTTAGTATTTATTTGTGTGTGTGTCTTTTCTTGTCATCAGGCCAGCACTCAGTTTATGAAACATGCTAAGCGCAAACGTCTGAATACTGAGGATTTTAACAAGGCTCTGAGGTGGAGTGATGTTGAGGTGAATATATTTATTTGGAGCCTGGAAAGAAATGGGCGGTGTTTACATTTTGAATGAATAAACACTGAATGACTGATTTATCATGCCTAGGGCCTATCAATTTTATTAAAATGTTTTATGGAGTTTATGGTTGAATCTTTATAGCGTGTTTGGCATTAGTGTAGTTTACGCCACCCATATTATTTTCAGTGTTTATTTGGGTAAGAAACTGTTTTGTTTTCACTGAAATATTGCCGAAACGAGCTCATTTTAGGGTTTTCAGGACCCATGAATAAATTTGCTTTAAGTAACGAATCTCATTTTGGAACAGAAGAAGGTAAATAAATACTGAAAATAATATGGGTGGCGTAAACTACACTAACCCCGCGTGTTTGTTGTTTCCAAATTTTCCAAGTTCTTTTATTTATTGGTGAAAATCTAGATAATTAATAAGGATTCATATTGATCATTCAAGCTTTACTGAACTTAGAATGAAGGAAACACAAAAATGTACTGTACATAATAAGCAAAAGAATAATCCATGCATTGGTCGAAGGCTAATGGCACTGTAATATGTTTTTACTGTAATAACAAATGGTTCTCCTCCTTTATATGTTGAGCTTTTATCAACCTGCGTTAACCTATATGTATGACCTGTGTTAACCCTGTCTGTGATTGATACTCTTTTGTTGTTTAGCCTGTGCATGGCTATGGATCCCATGATCCTTTGGCCTTCATACCAATCAAGGATTCAGACATGTTCATCACGGAGGATAAGGAGATCAACTTGGCAGATCTTGCAACAGATGGGAAAGTACAATCTGGGTCTAAAGCAACATCAGTTAGAGGTTTGTAACTTTGTAACTGTAATATAGCAATAAAATAAAATAAGCTCAAGTCTAGCACCTTGAGCAAAGATCTTTTACAATAGGGAGGCCCCATGATCACGTAACTCGGACTAGATAGCCCAGATGGTTGAGTGCTAGTATTATAGTAGTACAGTGATTGAGATGTCTGTGGTTCAACTCCCACTTTCCCAGTTCAGTCTTCGCTGACCCCCTAGATCATTCACAATCACATGACCCTGTCTTGAAGATACAAGGTCATTTTCAATTGTAAGAAGGCCACAACCAGATACATAAGCCATGGTCTTTGCAACATGGCCTTTTGATTTCTTGTTAAGTGGCAGTGGAGATCTTAAACTACAAATTACTTTCAATTATGTGACCTTTAATTATTTAGACTGATCCATAACCAGCTAAATTTGCACCATGCAAACAATAGTTTATACTGCTTTGAAAGAAGGTAGGTTTGCGGTGACACCATGTAATCTAGTTCTGAGAACCAATGGTTCTTCTCAGGACCACACACACAGAAGAGATTACATGGTGTCACCGGAAAGCTACTTTCTTCTAGTACTTCCACCATGCATAGCTTCAAGTCTTATTTATACTGCTTTGAGTTGAACAAACCTGCTGTTAATATAATGTCCATGTAATTGAGCTCTATTCGTGTCTCCATTTCTTACAGCATCTTGGGTTGCTATTGAGGGAATTCAGAAACTGTCTTCTTCTCAGGGAGGAGTAGGTAATGAGACTAATGACAATAGATGTCTTTTTGTTGACATCATTTCTTGCCATATAAATTCTGACAGTGATGCAAGCCAAACCAACCATGACACAGTCAGTGATATACTGCTGGCACAGAGTTAACTAAAAAACTAGTGTGCACACTTCGTATTTAACGTGCGTGTTGTCGGCACTCCGACATGGATGCACAACCGCCATTTTAGTGGGGGGACTGAGCAGCCGCAGTAGGGTTCAAATACCCGGATGTTACTCAACTACGTGCACTGTGCATGACACAACGGGAGACGCAATGTGTGAAACCATCCTGCCCGGTTAATTCACTTGACTGGCTACGCGTACGAACAAGGGTACAAATGTACATACAATTTTAAACGGGATGCGGGCGTTTTTCTTAGACAATGGTGCTGGCCATGGTCAAATGTATCACGCGCAGAGTGCTCACTCTAGTTTTTTATTTAACTCAATGACTGCTGGTGGCTGTGGAATTCTGGTATCAAATAGTTCCTTGCATTTGAATATGTGGTACATTTGTGAATTTTTTTACTGTTTTCTGTTTCGTTACTACATTTCAATTTGTATCTTTTGTTTAAAGCTGGGATTTATACCCATGAAATGCAGACCTTGTCTGAAGATCTTCAGCAGTATTACAAAGGTGTCACCAAGGCCATCTTGGAATCTGACAGCCAACTGGTTGAGGTGAGATCATTGTCCCAAGGTATTACCTGTGAAGAGAAAGGCTTATTTCTTCATATACAAGTACCATGGTAGGCAATGTGCTATTAATGGTAATATTTTCGGTTTCTCATTTTTATTTTATTTGTGATGACAGCAGGTTTCTCTCAATGACCTGAGTAAGAACACCAAAGTCTCCGGGCTCCTGCCTTATTTTGTCAACTTTGTGTCGTGCGGTGTCAAGATGGTCAGTCACGATTTGTGCCAATTAATGCGACTCATGCACATGGTGGATGCATTGATTCACAACCAGGCCATGTTCCTCGGCCCTTTTGTGAGTATGGACCTTTAGGAATTTGGAAGTTTTTGTCGTTGTTGTGCTTCGCTTTATAGAGAATGCCCCTTTGTGATTCTGATGGTAACCTTTGTCATTATTTATTGGAGACAAAGACCTGTGTGAACTGATGACCTTTTTTAACTTCTGCCTCCACATTATAAGGAATTGAGGATTGAAATGGTTGCAGTAATTGTTTCTGCTATGCTCAGAGAAGATCGAATGTTTTTTCAATACAAATCTAGGGGACAAAAATATTGTCTTCCTTACACGCTACAATACGAAGCCAACGTTTAAAAGTTCCAAGATTACTTTCAACTGAAGATTTTTGTGAGGACAGTAGAAATTTTGTTCCTTTATCCTATGCCATGAGTTTGTCAATGTTCTCCCTACATAGCTGGTGAATCTGATCTCCACAGTGATGTACTGCATTCTGGAGCCTCTTGCAGTTTCTATCAATCCACTGAATGATCACTGGGCATTGAGGGACTACGCTGCCAGACTTCTTTCTCAAATCCTCAGGTACTGTACCTTAAAGGAACTGTAGTTGAAACATTAAAAACTCCACTGGAAGACATTTTTAAATATGATGAGCTGGAGAAAAATTAAATACACAGGACTAATGGCAGGCAAGCATACCTTGCATATCTGTGCATTTTCTTGTTTCAGTTCTTTTTCGGTTTGCTTATCTGATTTCATTATGTAAGACTACTAAGAGTTTTCAACTCAAACGGTTGTCAGGAAAATGGAAAAAAACGCATCAGGGATTGTGCTTAGTTGATTTCAGAGTTAGGTCCTTGACAGTGCATTTCTTATGATGCTGAATAACGCTGACTGTACATGTGTTTGAAAAGTTTGTATTATACAAGTAGTTTCTTACAGACTGTTACACACTGTACAAATGTCTTCTTTTCTTTTCTTTGTTTCATGAATGCATCTTTTCAAATGCAGAAAAGTCAACTATACTTTGTTATACTTTTGAGCAGCCAATGAATTTTGTTTCAAATTTCAGATCATCGAGTGAGATAAAGGGGAAGTTTGAACATCAGCTCATGGCTACTTTGAAGGAGGTCCTGGGTGACCCAGCCAGGCCACTTTGCTCCCATTACGGTGCTGTCGTGGGTCTATGTGCCCTAGGGACCAGGGTGAGGAACCCCTATTGATACAATCTTATCATCTGACTTGGTGTCATCAAATCACTGCATAGGTTCAGTGCATCAGAGGCCTGTTACTGTCTCAGGCTTATAACGACTTCCCAAGTGATCTCCATGAGTTATGCATGTAGGAAATCTAATGCATAACAGTGCTGTTTCATCTGGACCCCTCTTGTATGTCTTCATAACTGCTTAGTTGTGGGTATGATGATATAGATGTGCACTTTTGAAAAAATGACAGGACATCTTATTAAGCTGTGTCCTGAATTTCAGGCTATGGCTGCAAATGTCATATGCACCTACGGCAGCTGCTAGCTACCATTGATTATTGTTGATTGCAGAGCCACAGACAATGGCTTCATATACATGTAGACTCAAAAACGGTTTATGACTAGCCATATAGTGATTGTGTGGAGCAAAGATCCCTCTCTTTCATGTGAGGGCCTGATCAGGACCACAGCTCCATCTTAGATATCTTGTATGCACCTCACGTTAAAGACAAGATCCAGGTGATTGACCAGAATCTGGCCCAGTACCTTTTTTAGAACCTCCTAAATTCTCAAAAGAGACAAATGGTGCAGCATTAACTAAACAGTTGTGTGTCTGAAAGCGTTAATTCAAATTCTAGACTCCAACTGTTTCTAACATGTATTTATCTTATCTCTGACCTCTCCCCACTTACACCCAGGCTGTGGAGGAAGTCTTAGTCAGCCAGTTGACCAGCTACTGGCCCATTTTGCACCAAGTCTTAGAAGACACGTCCATCTCCAACTCTCAAGTCAAAGAGGACGGACACAAAGTACACGGAGCAATTCTGGTAAAAAAACAATTCTTTTAATAATCGTAGTTGATGGCAGAGGACGAGAACATTTCTGTTTGTGATATCGATGCCATCATAAAATACCAAGTTAGCTTTTAAGGGTGTTATGGGTTCGGCATTACATTATATTTATCATAACAGATGGCTCTTATACCTAATGATTCTTTGGATATGTGATGTGGGGTCGATTTCACTAATCTCGTCATAACTTACTATCAATCGTAGGACTCATGATGCATTGCAGTCCTACGTAGGATAGGCCCTAGGCCCTTAGTATGGGTTATCCTTCGTATCTCAAATTACGATCGATCGAAGGGCTTCATGAAATCAGCCCCTGATATGACAATGATGTTGTGGAAAATGAGTGTACCGGTTAATGCATTCACGACATCACTAGCTGTCAATTACCAGCAGAACAGAGACAATGAGAATTGTTTGTGCCATGTTGGAAGATAGAAGAATGATTATATAGCCTTTGAAAGAGTTTGACTGTCATTTTTCATTATTGATAATCTGTTTCATTCCAGTGATTTTATGAAATACATGTAGTTAGATTATTGATTGGCTGACTTAAGACAATATCATAATTGTAAGCATCAAACTATTCCAAATTTGCTGAAATCTATCCAAAGTGTGTCAGGATTGTTGAGTCCAAGGATCCAGGCACCATAACTCGATGCTTGCTGGTACAGCTTGGGCTTAGCAAAACTGATACTGCTTAGTTAACGATTTATGATGGATTCTGAAAGGTTCCCTATCCAAAAAGATTCTTCCTTAATACTGGTCTAAAATGAAGACTTTGAAAAGTGCTGTATCAGATGAAATTAGAATCAATTAAAATATTACTTGAATGTAATACATTATTGCAATGTTTTAAAACAATTTAATAAACCTTCCAAAGATGACTTGAATACAACAACCTCTCTAGTGCAAAAACATGGCCTATTGCATTATTCAATGATATTGTTGTGTTTACAGACTGCTGCTGAGATGCTACTGAAGGCCAAGCAGGATCAGTCCATCATTGAAGAAGCAGAATCACCCAGCCAGGATCAATCACCCAACATCAGTCCTGATCATCAGGCCGAGTTTGCTTTTGGTACAGCCAGTCACCTCATGCACCTCAGCGGCAGCGGGATATCCGGGAGTGCAGACCAGACTGTCGCTCTGAAACCCAAGAGATGGACCATTGCTGAAACATACACTCAGCTGTATGAATACCTTGGAGATAGTCTTACCCTCCGGATGTACTTCCCTTGTGAGTCGAGTAAAGAGGTCTCCGACCCTCCAAGGACACTCGATTTGAAGCAGCTCTTGGACGCTGATACCCACAATGACTCCCATTACAGAGACGACTATCATGGCGGGTTGCAAACTGTAACAAAGCAGAAATATCCAAACAGACCCCGTCTGCTCTCCGGAGGGACTGGTAGAGAGGGTCTGCGTCCTCGCCACACCAAGACCCCAAAGAAGATCCGCGGCAGGGCGGCTAGCCTCAAAGATGCCTTCCCTCTGGCCAAGACCATCAAGATACAAAAGTCTGATTTCACGACTCAACTGAACATTCCGGGGAGGCTGGTGAGTCTGCCGAGCAAAGACAGTAACTCAAAGAGCAGCACTGTCACACCTGCTTGGCTGGTGGGAAACTCGGATGTCTGGAAGATTAATATGAGGATGCCAGTCTTTGGGAAGAAGAGGACTGCTACAAAGGCACCCTTTACCAATCCCAATACTGGCCATGACCACAGGGCATTGAGTGACTTACACGCATTTCTGTAATTACGATAATAGTGCTCTGACTGGTCTCTCAACTCTTTAACAGCCCACAGCAAACTGGAACTTTACTTATAAAGGTATAGTACATGATTGGTAAAGGTCACAGAAGAGCACCCACACTTTGTCTGATCCAGCATGTACATAAAATAATAATCCTGTGAAAGTTTGAGCACAATCGGACATCTGAGCCACGACAAAATAGTGAAACCCCATATGAAGAATGGTTTTGATCTTATCCCGAGATCAAAACTGTTTTCGGTCTTTGTTTCACTAATTTCCGGATAAATACACCTTTCCAGGCAGAAATAATTTAACAGTATGTTTCTACCAGCACCATCTTCATACCCTGAATGTTATACGTAAATCTGTAAACATTTCTGTTCGGGTATGTTACCAATCCTGTACTGTACCTTTTATAATACACCCAATTTCTGGATGTAATGTATGGTTTACATATAATTGCATATTTTTTATATGATTGACTGTAATTAGATACAGTTTTAATCCTCATTTGTATTTTTGCTGATCAAGTATAAACCTCAAACTCACACAGTGGATTGTGTATAATGACTATAATCACTGTTGATAGATGCACATAATTATGCACTTTTGTATTACAGTAGTTCTCTCCCAGATATTAAAGAAACATCTGGCTCAGCCTTATTACAGACAGCCATAGCTGGGGGCCATCATACACTGTTTGCTCATATTTTAGATGACTGCAAATAATCTATAGATAAAAGGTATTAAAAAATGCAATGCGCACAGCTATGGCATTAAGGCATGGTAGGATTTGTCTACTGATACTTCAATTGAATTAAAAACCATACTTTGACAGTATGTATGAGCTCGGGCATATTTCAAACCATGGACCAAGTGATTTATTTTTTCAGAACCACAATAAACAGTTGGATTATGGCACATTTAGGACAGTGCAAAGCAAAACCTCATTGTAAGTACATGTATAATGTATACCGGTAGACTATTAATTAGGCCTTGAAGTATTTGTTAAAACTTCAAACTGGTTCACAAACCTCAAATTTAGGTTTCCTTACCAGCACCATTCTGAATATTGAAACCTTAGATTATCTACATCATGTGCTGTACACTCACACCTTGGTAAAGATTTTATATTATATGATTGTAGTAATTACCTGGCTATTTTCTTTTCTACGTAACCTATTGGAAGCTTGGAGCATTCCCACTGTGAAGTTACTCAGACAATTTCCTTCAAGACAGCTGGAGCATTTAATTTGTTATTACAAACTTATTTCTGTGTTATGTGATATCCTTAGCAATACTATTGCAGGTAATGTCATACACCAGATTCATGGGCAAAAATATCAAGGAAGATACAGAAACAGTCATCTGTGAAAAGTTCAGTCTCACACGGTGCCCTATTTTTGAGAAAACAGTGAAAAACTGCCACAGCATTTTAGAAAGTATTTTCCCTTTTATTTTTGATCTTTAAAAGATCAAAAATTATTTTGGTCACTGGTTTTACTCTTTTCTGGATAAATACATCATTTCAGGCAGAACGATTTTGGCAGTATGTTTCTATCATCACCATCTTTATACCATGTAAGTTCATAGGTAAATCTGTGAAGATTTCTGTTTCGGTATGCTACCAAAGTATGATACAATGTATTGCCTATGATGCAATGGTATTTTCACTTTCCCTTTGGTAATGAAAGAAGTGTGTTTCATTATGTGTAATAAAACTGAACTTTAATGGAACTAATATTATTGTATGGTCTCTGTTTGTATGCAGTAACGACCAAATGCCTGTGCAAACCTAAATATAATTCACATTTGTCTGAGGGCGACAGTGCCCTTTAATTTTATGACAGCCTCCACTGTTGTGAGGGCAACTGCTGGGGAGTGACTTATTTTACTGGTCAGGAATTTCAGAATGCTTGTTTATAGCATTCAGAACAGAACATCTGGTATCCAAACTCAAAACCAAGGGTTTCTGATGGTTACCATGGTTTATAACGGGTGTCGTGGTGATAACATTTTCTTTCTCAGTTTTGTTTACTAATTGCAAGTTTTTGAATATTCATGAGTGAAACTGTGATGTTATCAAGCTCTAAACAGTAGGTACCATGGGTGGATCCCGAAAATGTTTGAGGGGTGGGGCTTAGAAGCAAGAATTAACATTCTTTTCAGTCATTGTCCTACATCGGCATAATTTCATTATAAAAGGGATAGAAGAGGGAGTAATTAACGAATTATCCAATTAATGTTTAACTATTACTCTGCATCGATGTACCACTAATAATTATCATAATAATAACAATGATCATTAGCAGCTCACTATTAATGGACCCCTGAAACTGAAACGTTTCATTAATACATTGTATACAGTAAATAAATCGGTTGAAAAGTTTACATCAAGTTACACCATCCCTTGGAAAATATTTCACTATGACTCGGAATGAATGGTATAGGCCCTGTATGTATATTGTATAGGCCTACCTTCTATCTTTATCATACTAATATTAATACGTGTACGTATGTTTCGCGCTAACACCCATGTATGATCATGTGGGTTATACAGTACACAATGGAACTATTAATAGCTCCATATACATTGGGTATAAAAGATATGAGGAAGTG
The DNA here is from genome assembly GCA_963971285.1 of Astropecten irregularis. NCBI lineage: Eukaryota > Metazoa > Echinodermata > Asteroidea > Paxillosida > Astropectinidae > Astropecten > Astropecten irregularis. The sequence continues at coordinate 25,482,040 of OZ020245.1, read as the reverse complement.
CCCCGTTGTTAAACAGTGCTAGCAGTATCTGTCATGTAAACTTTACAATGCCTACAGTCCGGTTATAAAATTCCATCTATCTGTCGAGGCCTAGTCGGTAATCGGCTTCATAGAGGTGGCCGGCCGTCAGCATGGATATTTTACAAGAGGTTCTGGTGCTGCAAACAGGGGGTACGTATGGACCCTCCACTGTACAGTCCAAATTAGACCGTGCCTATATGCCGGTTGTAGCACAGAACTCGGAAGAGCGCTTACCGGTATTCTTCCATTACATGGTTGACTATACATGTAGTAACACGCGCAGTTTACAGTTACATGCACAGTACTATGTGCACCTGCAGTTACGGAGCTCTGGAAGAGCCACGTGACTATCACTTTGGTAAATTAATTAGTCATTCAAGATGAAGGCATCCCGCGCTAAGGGGTGACTGCGTCCTCGAGGTACTCGTGAAATGATTCAGGCCTTGAACTTGAAGTAGGAGAACGAATACTCCATGCAGATTTTGTATGACGCAGTTCGCAACTTCATAGGCCTACCGACCCTATATACACAGGCGGATGGGGCCTCAACATCACACATTTCTTTTCCAAACCTCGGCTCCGGCTCAGGCTCCGGCTCCATCTCCATTTTGTGAATCCATTTTTAAATAACGGGTATCAAAATAGAGGCTTTTGGCTACGGTTTGGAAGTAGATTTTCTATTTTGAACAAGAAAACTAGAGATTCAGCCTCAATGAAAAGCCACAACCTATATTTTCAGCATATGCATGACTGAGCTGGAGCTGGAGCCTGAGCCGGAGCCGAGGTTTGGAAAAGGGCCCAAGTCATCCTGAATTTCATTGTCCTCACATTTACAATTCCAATATCCAGGCAATTCCGCGAGATGTCGACATCTTTTAGGATATCATCAGCTTGAGATAAATGCTTTGGGATCTCAGGAAGTCGGACGATATAGGGCCTTTACTTGTTGCTCCTTACTAGTCCATTCCGAAAATTGTGCCAATTATAGTGTAGCCTATTGCAAGTTTTGCTGTGTTAGGCCTACATGTTTTGCACAAAGACTGCTTAGAATCAGGGCGACCGTATGTTATCATCCAAGATAATAATCCACGAACTTAAGCCTAGACCAGCCACCAGTCGACCTGATGATTTGACAGGCTGGTCATTTCAAAATACCAAAAGGTATAGTTAAACGGCTCTGCAGATTTCCTCCCGACAAACCATAGGCGAACCATAGAGCTTCTCTACCTACTGGACGAACTTTTGCAAAAGGAAGGAGTAAACCGTCATGAATGCAGGCATGAAGTTGGTAGATGAGGCTTAATACGTCACTGTATTCCTGTCTTCATTTCTCTCTATCCAGGGACTATAGATAAGGACTACCCTAAAGGCAAGGGAGCTTATGCCTTCGAGATCGGACAGTCTGCCGTAGTTACCATGATGCAGAGAATCCAGCCTGATGTGGAGTTTGTATATCAGACAATTTGCAGAAAGGACAGTCAGGATATTGTGGAGGATGACAGGTGAAATAGATTGAATAATTTAAGATTTAAGGTTTAAGATTGACTGAGGATAACTTTCCCTTTTTGTTTTTGCATTTTATGTTTATGATCCAGTTAAAAACCAATTCTAAAAATGCATTTAGTGATTCAGTAATTCTTCCCTAGAATGTTGTACTTGGAATGATCTTTGGAATGATTATGAATCTGGTATTTGTGTAGAAACAAGCATGCTGTGGGAAAAATGGTTTGAGGAAGATTGAGTCACCACCTTACCAACTAATCGTTATTTCGTATGAATTGATTTGGCAATTGCAGAGAGCTCCTGTGGAAAGCATGTCAAGAAGCATTTCAAACCCGTATCCTTATCACTCACGGCACGGACACAATGAACCACACTGCTGCCCACCTCGCCAAGAGAACACCACAACTCCAAAAGATCGTCGTCCTGACGGGTGCGTTTCTGCCTGCTACCTTCAAAGACTCCGATGCCGAGTTCAATGTTGGGGTTGCACTTGGGGCCCTGCAGTGCCTCAACCAGCCCGGTGTTTTTGTCGCCATGAACGGCAGAGTATATCCATGGGATAAAGTGACGAGGGACGAAACAAGCGGGAAATTCATTGCGAAACCACGATTTGAGGCTTTTACTGATAACTTATACATGTAGAATAATTACGTAGATACACGTAGTCCATCTGCCCAATGGGCAATTGAGCAGTGGGTCGAGTTCTTCAGGAAACATACTGTATATGGAATGACACACTTCAAAGATGATCTCCTTGCATGGTGATCTTATTCAATAGACTAGCACTAATATGAAAACTTCTTACCAGGCGCGGTTCTACGGGGGGGGGGGGGGGGGCCTAGGGGGCTGTAGCCCCAAAAATGTTTTGTCTAGCCCCCCCCCAAAAAAATGCAAGTGAAAAAAAAATTCTTGAAAATACTGGATTTATTCAGTTATTAAGCGCCAATTACATAAAAAACGCGTTGTGTGGGCTATAATGTGCATGTTTTTCGACCCCTAATAAGACATAGCAGAAGCGAGTGTTAGCTACCCAAAATATTGGGTCTTCTAGCCCCCCCCCCCCCCCCCCAAAAAGAAAAAAAAATGGATCTTCGAGCCCCCCAAACTTTTGACTCTAGAACCGCGCCTGCTTCTTACATCTAACTATAGCCTATAACTGGAAGGCTTCATGCATTTTCTGCACTTGCTGCCTGACTTGAGAAAAACTTCCAAATGGACCGGTCTTGAGCTGCCACTTCTGCCTCTTCAACTGACCACCCAGTGTCTAGGAGTGAGAGATCTCTCTGAATGACATCTCTCCATGTAGTTTAGGCCGACCACGTTTCTTACATCATTATTGTCTGAGTTTCATACATCATTGTCTCTGAATGTGTCACTAACTCTTTTCGGGGGATTCTTTCTTTGATTAAACCAGAATTGCTTTTTGAAAGCTTGAAAATGTTTCATTAAAAGGCAGAAGTTATATACAACACCGTCTCTGAGTTTCGATTATTATTTTACCGACCATTATACTGTTTCTGAAATTATTATCACCCCGATCAATGTAGTAGAGTATCCCACCCATATCCAAACTCCCTTATAATTTTGGTAAGGGGTGTGGCGGTTACACTCGGCGCTTGCAGGGCCCACGGACTTCTTTAGTGTAGCCGACTCGGTGTCTCGGTGGTCCGCTCTGCCCCAGCAATCCTCTCCCCTTGCCATTATATTACCAAGCACCCTGTCGCATTTCATGTACCTACCAATCCCCAAGCATTGATCGCCAAGTCTGCCCAACAAGATAACTGGGCATATACAAGCACTGCACTGACGTAGGCTATGTCTCGGCACTCGGTCACCAAATTTTATGAATGCATTTACCACACGAAACCATAGAGTTAAATTATTTAACTCTGTGCACGAAACATTAATAATGCGCGTTTCTTTCAAGCGCAAATGCGCCAGTGTTGTATTATGACGTCACGCAATGCGTTCTGGCGCGTTTTGTTGATTTTTGTATGCAAATGAGCTAATGTTTCTTGTGCAGTAGACGTATCGTGTACTTTCAGATCGTATTCAGCGTTTCTCTGAGCGAGTTATCGTGCGATATTGTCAGCGTATAAAGCGATTTTATGTGAGTTACCGACTATTTGATATTCTTCGGAAACAATGTATTCCGTAGTTGGCAAGTTGTTCTACTTGTTAATAGTCATCTTAGGGTGGTACAGCAGTCTGTACCTGTTTGGCTGGGTGATCGGGGATTCTCCGAGCCCTATGCCGTGCCTGTATGCCTTCATGACATCTTGGCTTCCAGGCGGTGTCTTTATACTAGATACCATTGATCGTTTCACCGATGAAGGGTTCAAGTTATATCAAGGACTCTCTTCGGCTAGGGTGGATATATTCCACCAGTTGAAGCAAATACTACCACCAAGTACATGGAATTCTACCATCGACCAACTGAGGAGCTTCATTTCAGATGCTGCTAGTATCCTTCCTTCGTGTTGGGTTTGTCCCGATGTTGAAGCAGCACTGATTCCTCTAGTTACTTGGTATCAAGTCATCACCGAATGTCTGCACCAACTTGCAGTCGAACTGTCGCACCGAGTACTGAGCCTGTCGTCCCTGTTAGCTATCGCAAGAAGGCCAAGCTACATTGCAGTGGTAGCAGCACTGTGCTTGAGTTTCCTACTGATGTATGTCGGCATGTCTCTCCAGCGACGAACAAAACGGAAATTTCACCTGACAGCAACCAGGTATGGGATGTCGAGTATTATACAGAAACTTTTAGAAGTGTCTTTTGTTGTTTTATTTCGAGAAGGTTAAACAGGCCCACGATCGAGCGTGCTTCATGAGCTATGTTTTTCCTTCTTTATTTTGCTTAAAACTACCCGAATATCCGACTTGTGTGACTCGGATTCGGACTCGAGTCCGACTCGAGTTTTTTTTTTCAGGAGTCGGACTCGAGACACAATAAAAGATGACGATTCATTTACTTTTGTCTAATTCACACTGCATCTATAGTCACAAGAACTGTGTGCAGAGGGCAATGGGAAGCTTGTCTTGGATTGTCAACTTCTGGCTGTCCTTAATTTGGCTACTCGTTGGAATGACGCTACGAGTAGGATGCCTATATGCTATGGGTACAGGAACCTGGTTCATGTATAGCAACTCCACCGTTTTTATGGACTTTTGGCGATCCAGTGTATCGTCTGTAAAGTGGTCAGCATACCTCCAAACCATCGCCGAATGTCTGCACCAAATTGCAATCGACCTTAGCCTATCGTCCCTGTCAGCTGTCACAAGAAGGCCGGGCTACATTGCAGTGGCAGCAGCACTGTGCTTGAGTTTCCTACTGATGTATATCGGCATGTCTCTCCAGCGACGAACAAAACGGAAATTTCACCTCACAACATCCAGGTGGGTCGGGATTCATATGTTTGTACAAGGAAAACGATCTGTGGATTTTAAGGCATGTCAATTGTACTTTTTAAAACATAACGACGATTTACATTTCTCTAACAACTTCTTTGAATCGGTTTGAATTTATTTTGTAGGCACGGGACCAATATGCAGTGGGTATTGATGTGTATGTCTCGGATCTTCAACTACAAGACTTGGCTCTTATCAATTTCGCTACACTTCTACCATGCTCCAAGTAGATTCTCTAGCCTGTTGACGAGCTGGATAAATTACTCCTCTTCACACACGAAAGGTTCCACAAGTGAACAAGGTATTAATGATTTTATAAAATGCAATTTTGCCACTGGAATGGAGTACACCTCTCTGTTTTTGACGACAGAGACTAATATTTCAATACTCCTTTTTCACAGATTGCGCTGAACGAAGACTAAATGATAGCAACAGAAGGATAGAAAGTGAAGAGAGGAAGATTGATGGAGATATTAATGAGGCAGATGTCCAGCAAAAGGAGCAAAATCATCTTCCCAGCGCTCCTCTTGAGCAACAAATGCACCACCAGTTTGAAGAACATCAAAATGGAGGATTTTCTTTGGAAAAGCCTTCATCCAACACCATGCGAACTGCAACGTGTCTATCACACTGGAACCAAACAGACATACCAAAAGAGGTTCAGGACGATATGTGCATCCATCACATGTCCAATGATGAGAAGATTCAAACTGGGGATCGGAAGAAACTGGATCTTGGCCAGAAACTAGACCATCCTCAGGATTCTCAAGATATCCCCAATCACCTTGACAATCAAGCAGTCGCTGTCAGACAGCATCAAGAGGCTGAAAAGGAATCCAAAGAGCAGCCTGTAGATACTAGCAGGAGAGTACAAGCTCAAGTGCAGGTTGATATGTCTCCTGCTCAGCAGTTGAAATCAGATCCCCAACCATTAGTTAGGCCACAAGAGGTACCTCATCAACCTAAAACTTCAAAACTACAAAATCGAGCCAAAGTCGAGTCACAGAGGAAACCTCAGCTTGACAGGATGGCTCAAGCTGGTTGTCAGAAAGATCACAAAAGCCAAGATCAGCGTCGACGACAATGTGCTCGTCAGAAGCCTCCCCAGAAACGACAGCAAAGTACGTAACAATCATAATTTGATATCCCCATGACCACCACGTGATTAAAATGATGAGAATCGATTTATTCTGTATTCTGCAAGTAAACATGTCAGTGTATAAATTGTTGTAGAAAATAATTGGAAAGGAATCCAAAAGAACAAATCAATGACAGCAATTTGTTTCCCTTTCTTTTTAATTATTTCGAGCAGTCTCTTTGAGACGGTATGTACTCCAACGCAATGCAGAACGTCGACTTAAAGAAATTCGTCAATCAAGACCCGACAATGGAGACAATCAGCCCGTCCTGGCAGATCGTGGGCCTTCCGGTCTTAAATCAAGAAGAGAAACAAATCCAGAAGCTGTTAAGAAAACCAAACAGCAGCCTGTTGATCGAGATGGGAGGCGAGTAGAACTTCAAGCGGTGGTCTCCATTCCCACTAGGCAGGAGAAATCGAACTCAATAAGTCGACTTCCAGGAAGGCTACATCAAGGAGGAAAGGAAAGCCATCACCAAGAACCATCACTCCATCAAGATAAAGCCGAGTCTCAGGACAAACCTTGGTTGCAGAGGATGGCAGAAGCTCAGTGCCGCATGCAACAAAATGAGCTTCAGCAAGAGTCTGATCAAAAGAAGCCTACACAACAGCGACGGAAAGGTATGCAGCAATTCCTCTTTGAAATATTTCGAAATACATTAGTTAAGAATAAGTCGATGGGATATTAATTGTCTATTTATTTCGGGACAGTGGGCGCACTTCCCTTTGCAGGGGACGGGACCAGAAGGCGATCGGTGCGATTTGCAGACGACGCATCTTTGTTGGAAACTGCTTTCATCGTCAACAATCCCTCTGAAGAAATAGTCAGCAAATCAGTGATCGGCGAGAAAAGAAGCAGCACCAAGACAAAGTCATCCACAGCTTTATCAGGAATTCTGTGTAAATATTGCTTTTTCTGAGTCTTCATCTCACCATGGATGTTGTATTAAAGTTAAGGAACCACGGACATTTTTATTGAAAAAAAAGGAGAAGCAGCTTTAGGTACGTGTAGTACATTTGGTGATTCTGCAATCTCTGAACTGAAGTATGCACTAATCATGTACGATGGACGGCTAAAGACGCAATGCGGGACTCTGGATGTGCAATTAAGTCCAATTACAAGTCCGTCTGCATTATATCACTGACTTAAGTTAAATCTATAATACTGACGATCTGCTCTTCCAGCTGACATCAATCGCCAGCGATATTCTTCACCTCGACCCTGGATAGAGCTTCCTCCTTTGCCCGGTGGCCCACATCGAGGAGACCAGAGAGCTATAGCAGCCGCTGTGGATGCCGAACGATGCCGCCAGATTGCACTGCAGTTGGAAAGTGAAAATCTCGCTGAACTACTTGACTCTCCTGATGTTGAGGATGGAAGACTCAAGCCTTTGGATAATGAACTTTTCAAGATAACCGGGCAACCAGTCTTCCAGGTTGAGCATGAAACTCCACCAAGAACCCACAAGAACAAACAAGGTTATAATAAGATTTCATGATTTGTTTCTTCACCGACACTGGATAGCAAGTTTAATTCGTGTCCCTATTTCATGATGTTTGTAATACCTCTGAATTCACAGATTGTGTTGCTCCGAGTTTTCAAGATAGGAGGATTACTGGAGATATGAATGATGCAGAAGTCTTGGCAAAACAACAAAACCATGTTTGCAATCCTCCTCTTAAACAACACACTCACAATGGGGAAAGTGAAAATCAAGAATTCTCTTCGGCGTCCAGGGCAACTATAAACGCACCGCTTCTGTCACGCCCGAGCCTAGCGAGTCCAGAAGTAGAGGGTCTGCAGGGACTATCCTTCCAAATGTCCCATGGCGCTGAAAAGAGTCAAACTGGAGATCAAGACATATCGGATCTTCTGGGATCTAGGAGGACAGTGCAACCTCAATTGCAGGTTGATATTTCTACGACTCAGGAGAAATCAACGGTTCAACAACCAGACAGGGTATGCAAAGAGAAGAAACGCGAAAATGAAGAAAAGCCTCCCCACCACCGATCTAAACCCGAGTCACTCAGAAACTATTGGCTTGAAAGGATGGCTGAAGTTGAGAAACAGATGCAAGGTTTGTTTCCATCCTGATTTGTCATATTCATGGTGACATTAGTGTTGATGGTATTGATCATGACCACGATCTTTCACCATAACCCTCATCATCACCATTAACGTATTGAGCAACAACCTGAACAGTCACAACTGCACCCTATAATTTTTGCAACAGCCAAGAAATGATTAATTCTCTATTCTAAAGGACAGACATTTCAATACATGATGAATGAAGCATATTGTTGAAAATAGATTCATTCAACTATAAAAGAAAATAAATCAAAAGTAAAAATGACCCCCTATCTCTTTTTCATCTCATTTGAGCAGTCTCTCTTAGACAGTATGTACTTCAGCACAATGCAGACGTTCGACTGAATCAAGTTCCTCGACCAAGACACGTAATTGGAAACGAAAAGTCTCCCCTGATGATAGGAACACCTCTACTGGTCTATAGGAAAGCCAAAGCCGTAACAGAAAGACAATCTTGGCTGGATAGGATTACTCAAGCTGAGCGGCTGATGCAACAAAAATACCAAGATCAGCTGCCACGACAATATGCACGGCGACAGACTTTGCACCATTTCAAGCGTGGTATGTTTGTATCATTTTCACTCATCATATTCAGCCTCATCAACATCCCCATGATCATGGCATAATTATGATCATCGCTGTCAGTGTCAGTAATGTTAGCTGCAGCAAAGATCAGAACCACCGCAGCATCTTCATCATTTTGCCAGGATAACAATATCATCAAGGTCCGGAGAATGAAGCACATTATAAGAAAAAGATTCGTTCAACCATAAATACATTTTACAAAATCGAAAGTTAAAACTAGAGGTTGTGTCTGTTTAAAACAGAACACATGGCTTTTCCGCATAATGATATAAAATATTTCTCCAATTAAAACACATCACTTATTTTGTTTGATTGAGACAGATGGTTTAAAAGTGACCGTATCTAAATGTAGAAAACTTGAGTTAAACAAATCACTTTTGGAGTTTTGAAGTGTGCACCTTTAATCTTACGTCACGTGTCTTGGCCACATAAAGTGGTTTTATAAAACTAAGTGCGACTGTGTGCCATATAGATGCAAACGGGTAAACACTGCTGTCTGAAAACAAAGCACCCCTGGCATGGCCTAACGAATAACAGTCATCCGAGCAGACGGTTTTGAATGGCGCCCTCTTTTGATCAAAACAAGCAACTATGTACTTTGTTTAATCAAAAGAGGGCGCCATTCAAAACCGTCTGCTCGGATTACCGATTCATGCATTACTGAAAACGGTCTAAGTAGATTGTTGCGAGTGCGTGGTTGTCTTGTCAAAAACAGCATTTACGCTATAGGCAACTATGATAAGGAAAAAAAAAGGAGAACACGGCATATATAAAGTAGGCAAACAACCTTTCGCGCGCCTGGCATGAATGGTGTTTAAATCGTATGTTTCATTTTATGACCAATATTTTCACGTACAGAGCTCTGTACAAGTCATTGGGCTAGCGTGAGAAAGATTTTAAAAATCATAAAAATTCAAGTGATGACGCCGTCGTGACGTAACTTCATGATTACGATCCGCAACTTCCATTTCCCCAACCTACCAATTTTCTAGGCGATCGGCCGTTCCTACTGTGTGTTATAAAAAATGCAATTTTTATGACGTCATGATGACGTCACCGATTTTTTGTCTATGTAGTTTTCATCTATGGTGTATGCTTAATAATTATCAAAAAGAAATTCAAAGATATCTTGTTTTGTTTACTTGATATCGTTAAAAGAACTTTAATAACCCAACATTTCAATAAATCATAAAAAATCAGAGAATGACGTCATGATGACGTCATTGAAATTTTTCGATATAACACTTCCCGACTTAGATACATACCAAGTTTCAACTCAATCAAACTTAGGGTTCGTTCATAATTGATGTATTAAGTTTGCCCCTTTAAGACACTGTCACGTGACACCTGATGACGTCATGATGACGTCATTGAAATGTTTCGATATAACACTTCCCGACTTAGATACATACCAAGTTTCAACTCAATCAAACTTAGGGTTCGTTCATAATTGATGTCTGAAGTTTGCCCCTTTAAGACACTGTCACGTGACACCTGATGACGTCATGATGACGAAAAGTTTCGGGAGACAACTACCCTATATGGACTTCCTTCATACCAAGTTTGGTTAAGATCGACTGTTTAAAAGTGACCAAAGTGGCGTGTAGAATGCCCCTGTACAAAGTCTATACGAAATTTGGCTGAAGAAGAGTAAGAAGAAACTAGAGGTTGTGTCTGTTGAAAACAGAACACATGGCTTTTCCGCATATAGAATATTTCTCAAATTAAATACACTTCGCTGATGTTGTTTGATTCAGCAAATAAATGATATCGTCTTCGGGAAATGATTTCTCGTTTTAATCAAAAGAGGGCGTTATTCAAAACCGTGCGCTCGGAAAATACGGGTGCAGCCAAGTAAATACATGTAGTGGCCAAATGGGTCCGCCGAGCTCATGAATAAAAGTTAAGCACTCAATATATTTGAAATAAGAGAGTTGTGAGAGCTATGAAAATGAAGGATTGAAGAAATATGGCACTGGACCTCCTGCCCGGTCTCTGGGCTTCCATTTGTGACCATTTTTGATGCAATTGGGTGAGAAAGTGGGTCTATTTCAGCCGCTTTGCAGAGGGATGTTTTTTTTTAATGGCTCCTTTGACTGGAGTGATCCGTACCTTGTTTTAGGGGTGGTCAGCTGAGAATGAGTATAACTCAAAAATTCAACCGTCACCCTACCATAAAATGAAAAGAAAATGAAAGGTTACATGTTCATCATCATTTTTCTGTGCAACTTGAAAAGCTGTGAGAGTTCTGTATATTTTTTAACGATTTTTGAAGTTTGGGGATTTATCACTGTTGTCCACGGGAGTTTATTTACTTGGGTGCAACCTTACGTACTGAAAACGGTATAAGTAGATTGCTGCGCGTGCGTGGTTGTCTGGTCAAAACACGGGTCCAAATCAGCATTTACGCATCTTTGCTGGCAACTATGATAAGGAAGTAAATAAAAAAACGGCATATATAATCCAGGCAATCAAACATCTGGACGCGCCTTGTATTTATGTTGTTTAAATCGTATGTTTTATTTAATGACCAATATTTTCACGTACAGAGCAACCTACATCGACTATAATTTCGATTAAGATTTGGTGCTGGTATTTAATGATATATAAAAGGAATTACGTGCAAACTATGGCAAGTGTAAACGACGTTTTGTGTCACGGAATCGGACATGTGCATTGTATGTTATACACAGTGAATTGCGTACGTAGGCCTACATGTACACTGTACATAGTGCATGAGAAATTGATCGAGCTTTATGTTTTGTACAACGACCACGTTCACGTAATCTGTGTACAAAGTGAACGGGCTATAAAATATTTTTAAAAAATCATATAAAATCAAGTTTTGACGTCATGATGGTGAAAAGTTTCGGGGCACAACTACCCTATATGGACTTCATTCAGACCAAGTTTGGTTAAGATCGGCTGTTTTAAAGTAACCAAAGTGCCGCGCAGAAAAATCTGTGTACAAATTCTATGGGCCACAGAACAAACTCAAAAAAAATACTAGAGGTTGTGTCTGTTGAAAACAGAACACATGGCTTTTCCGCATATGATATAAAATATTTCTCAAATTAAATACACATCGCTGATGTTGTTTGATTCAGCAAATAAATGATAATCGTCTTCGGGAAATGATTTCTCGTTTTAATCAAAAGAGGGCGTTATTCAAAACCGTGTGCTCGGAAAATACGGGTGCAGCCAAGTAAATACATGTAGTGGCAAAATGGGTCCGCCGGCCGAGCTCATGAATAAAAGTTAAGCACTCAATATATTTGAAATAAGAGAGTTGTGAGAGCTATGAAAATGAAGGGTTGAAGAAATATGGCACTGGACCTCCTGCCTGGACTTTGGGCTTCCATTTGTGACCATTTTTGATGCAATTGGGTGAGAAAGTGGGTCTATTTCAGCCGCTTTGCAGAGGGATGTTTTTTTTGAAAATGGCTTCTTTGACTGGAGTGATCCGTACCTTGTTTTAGGGGTGGTCAGCTGAGAATGAGTATAAATCAAAAATTCAAACGTCACCCTACCATAAAATGAAAAGAAAATGAAAGGTTGCATGTTCATCATCATTTTTCTGTGCATTTTGAACAGCTGTGAGAGTTCTGTATATTTTTTAACGATTTTTGAAGTTTGGGGATTTATCACTGTTGTCCGCGGGAGTTTATTTACTTGGGTGCAACCTTACGTATTGAAAACGGTATAAGTAGATTGCTGCGCGTGCGTGGTTGTCTGGTCAAAACACGGCTCAAAATCAGCATTTACGCTGCTTTGCTGGCAACTATGATAAGGAAGTAAATGAAAAAACGGCATATATAATCCAGGCAATCAAACATCTGAACGCGCCTTGTATTTATGTTGTTTAAATCGTATGTTTTATTTAATGACCAATATTTTCACGTACAGAGCAACCTACATCGACTATAATTTCGATTAAGATTTGGTGCTGGTATTTAATGATATATAAAAGGAAGTACGTGCAAACTATGGCAAGTGTAAACGACGTTTTGTGTCACGGAATCGGACATGTGCATTGTATGTTATACACAGTTAATTGCGTACGTAGGCCTACATGTACACTGTACATAGTGCATGAGAAACTGATCGAGCTTTATGTTTTGTACAACGACCACGTTCACGTAATCTGTGTACAAAGTGAACGGGCTATAAAATATATTTAAAAAATCATATAAAATCAAGTTTTGACGTCATGATGGTGACAAGTTTCGGGGCACAACTACCCTATATGGACTTCATTCAGACCAAGTTTGGTTAAGATCGGCTGTTTTAAAGTAACCAAAGTGCCGCGCAGAAAAATCTGTGTACAAAGTCTATGGGCCACAGAACAAACTCAAAAAAAATACTAGAGTTTATGGCTGTTTGAAACAGCACATAAGGCTTTTCCGCATATGATATAAATAGCTTGTCAATCAGAATTGTGTCATTAGAAAGACCTTGCCTAACGTTCACTTTTGGTGAAAGAATCATGATCCTAGCTCTTACCACTTTTAAATGAGGAGCAACTTCCGGTTTGACCGGAAGTAGAGGTCACAGAGGTCAAGCGATGTGTCACAAAGAAAGATCTTGCCTAACATTAATATTTAGTGAAAGATCCATGATTGTAGCTCTTACCACTTTTAAATGAGGAGCAACTTCCGGTTTGACCGGAAGTAAAGGTCATCGAGGTCAAGTAATGTGTCACAAAGAAAGACCTTGCCTAACGTTCACTTTTGGTGAAAGAATCATGATCCTAGCTCTTACCACTTTTAAATGAGGAGCAACTTCCGGTTTGACCGGAAGTAGAGGTCACAGAGGTCAAGCGATGTGTCACAAAGAAAGATCTTGCCTAACATTAATATTTAGTGAAAGAATCATGATTGTAGCTCTTACCACTTTTAAATGAGGAGCTACTTCCTGTTTGACCGGAAGTAGAGGTCACAGAGGTCAAGTAATGTGTCACAAAGAAAGACCTTGCCTAACGTTCACTTTTGGTGAAAGAATCATGATCCTAGCTCTTACCACTTTTAAATGAGGAGCTACTTCCTGTTTGACCGGAAGTAGAGGTCACAGAGGTCAAGTAATGTGTCACAAAGAAATACCTTGCCTAACAATCACTTTTGGTGAAAGAATCAACCTAATATCTCAAACCGTTGATTTTTTGTTGATTTTTAAAGATTTTGATTATTAAATTCAAATCGCTGGTCACATGACACCTGATGACGTCATGATGACGTAATTTACGCGGGCACATCTATGCTATATGGACTTTATTTAGACCAAGTTTGGTTAAGATTGACTGTTTTAAAGTGACCAAAGTGGAGCGTAGAACAATCGTGTACAAATTCTCATAGACTTGAGGAGAAGAAAAAGAAGAAGAAGAAGAAGAAAAAAAAAAAAAATCAGAACAAACGCAATACCTTTTCCGATTAAAATCGAAAAAGCCAACTAGAGATTGTGTCTGTTGAAAACAGAACACATGGCTTTTCCGCATATGATATAGAATATTTCTCAATTAAAAACACATCGCTGATGTGGTTTGATTCAGCAAATAAATGATATCGTCTTCGGGAAATGATTTCTCGTTTTAATCAAAAGAGGGCGTTAATCAAAACCGTGCGCTCGGAAAATACGGGTGCAGCCAAGTAAATACATGTAGTGGCCAAATGGGTCCGCCGAGCTCATTCATAAAAGTTAAGCACTCAATATATTTGAAATAAGAGAGTTGTGAGAGCTATGAAAATGAAGGATTGAAGAAATATGGCACTGGACCTCCTGCCTGGTCTCCGGGCTTCCATTTGTGACCATTTTTGATGCAATTGGGTGAGAAAGTGGGTCTATTTCAGCCGCTTTGCAGAGGGATGTTTTTGTTTATGGCTTCTTTTACTGGAGTGATCCGTACCTTGTTTTAGGGGTGGTCAGCTGAGAATGAGTATAACTCAAAAATTCAACGGTCACCCTACCATAAAATGAACAGAAAATGAAAGGTTACATGTTCATCATCATTTTTCTGTGCAACTTGAACAGCTGTGAGAGTTCTGTATATTTTTTAACGATTTTTGAAGTTTGGGGATTTATCACTGTTGTCTACGGGAGTTTATTTACTTGGGTGCAACCTTACGTACTGAAAACGGTATAAGTAGATTGCTGCGCGTGCGTGGTTGTCTGGTCAAAACACGGCTCAAAATCAGCATTTACGCTGCTCTGCTGGCAACTATGATAAGGAAGTTAATAAAAAAGCGGCATATATAATCCAGGCAATCAATCATTTGAACGCGCCTTGTATTTATGTTGTTTAAATCGTATGTTTTATTTAATGACCAATATTTTCACGTACAGAGCAACCTAAATCGATAGCATTTCGATTAAGATTTGGTGCTGGTATTTAATGATATATAAAAGGAATTACGTGCAAACTATGGCAAGTTGTAAACGACGTTTTGTGTCACGCAATCGGACATGTGCATTGTATGTTACAAACAGTGAATTGCGTACGTAGGCCTACATGTACACTGTACATAGTGTATGGGGAATTGATCGAGCTTTATGTTTAGTACAACGACCATGTTCACGTAATCTGTGTACAAAGTGAACGGGCTATAAAATATTTTTAACAAATCATATAAAATCAAGTTTTGACGTCATGATGATGAAAAGTTTCGGGGCACAACTACCCTATACGGACTTCATTCAGGCCAAGTTTGGTTAAGATCGGCTGTTTTAAAGTAACCAAAGTGCCGCGCAGAAAAATCTGTGTACAAAGTCTATATGGGCCACAGAACAAACTCAAAAAAAATACTAGAGATTATGGCTGTTGAAAACAGCGCATAAGGCTTTTCCGCATATGATATAGAATATTTCTGAAATTAAATACACATCGCTGATGTTGTTTGATTCAGCAAATAAATGATATCGTCTTCGGGAAATGATTTCTCGTTTTAATCAAAAGAGGGCGTTATTCAAAACCGTGCGCTCGGAAAATACGGGTGCAGCCAAGTAAATACATGTAGTGGCCAAATGGGTCCGCCGAGCTCATGAATAAAAGTTAAGCACTCAATATATTTGAAATGAGACAGTTGTGAGAGCTATGAAAATGAAGGATTGAAGAAATATGGCACTGGACCTCCTGCCTGGACTCTGGGCTTCCATTTGTGACCATTTTTGATGCAATTGGGTGAGAAAGTGGGTCTATTTCAGCCGCTTTACAGAGGGATGTTTTTTTTTTTAATGGCTTCTTTGACTGGAGTGATCCGTACCTTCTTTTAGGGGTGGTCAGCTGAGAATGAGTATAACTCAAAAATTCAACCGTCACCCTACCATAAAATGAAAAGAAAATGAAAGGTTGTGAGAGTTCTGTATACTTTTTAACGATTTTTGAAGTTTGGGGATTTATCACTGTTGTCCGCGGGAGTTTATTTACTTGGGTGCAACCTTACGTATTGAAAACGGTATAAGTAGATTGCTGCGCGTGCGTGGTTGTCTGGTCAAAACACAGCTCAAAATCAGCATTTACGCTGCTTTGCTGGCAACTATGATAAGGAAGTAAATGAAAAAACGGCATATATAATCCAGGCAATCAAACATCTGAACGCGCCTTGTATTTATGTTGTTTAAATCGTATGTTTTATTTAATGACCAATATTTTCACGTACTCAGAGCAACCTACATCGAGAGCATTTCGATTAAGATTTGGTGCTGGTATTTAATGATATATAAAAGGAATTACGTGCAAACTATGGCAAGTTGTAAACGACGTAGTTTTGTGTCACGGAATCGGACATGTGCATTGTATGTTATCACAGTGAATTGCGTACGTAGGCCTACATGTACACTGTACATAGTGTATGGGAAATTGATCGAGCTTTATGTTTTGTACAACGACCACGTTCACGTAATCTGTGTACAAAGTGAACGGGCTATACAATATTTTAAAAAAATCATATAAAATCAAGTTTTGACGTCATGATGATGAAAAGTTTCGGGGCACAACTACCCTATACGGACTTCATTCAGGCCAAGTTTGGTTAAGATCGGCTGTTTTAAAGTAACCAAAGTGCCGCGCAGAAAAATCTGTGTACAAAGTCTATGGGCCACAGAACAAACTCAAAAAAAATACTAGAGGTTGTGTCTGTTGAAAACAGAACACATGGCTTTTCCGCATAATGATATAAAATATTTCTCAAATTAAATACACATCGCTGATGTTGTTTGATTCAGCAAATAAAATAATGATATCGTCTTCGGGAAATGATTTCTCGTTTTAATCAAAAGAGGGCGTTATTCAAAACCGTGCGCTCGGAAAAGTGAATCCTGCATTACGGGTGCAGCCAAGTAAATACATGTAGTGGCAAAATGGGTCCGCCGAGGTCATGAATAAAAGTTAAGCACTCAATATATTTGAAATAAGAGAGTTGTGAGAGCTATGAAAATGAAGGATTGAAGAAATATGGCACTGGACCTCCTGCCCGGTCTCTGGGCTTCCATTTGTGACCATTTTTGATGCAATTGGGTGAGAAAGTGGGTCTATTTCAGCCGCTTTGCAGAGGGATGTTTTTTTTTTTTTTGGAAAATGGCTTCTTTGACTGGAGTGATCCGTACTCTTGTTTTAGGGGTGGTCAGCTGAGAATGAGTATAACTAAAAAATTCAACGGTCACCCTGCCATAAAATGAAAAGAAAATGAAAGGTTACAAGTTCATCATCATTTTTCTGTGCAACTTGAACAGCTGTGAGAGTTCTCTATATTTTTTAACGATTTTTGAAGTTTGAGGATTTATCACTGTTGTCTACGGGAGTTTAATTTACTTGGGTGCAACCTTACGTACTGAAAACGGTATAAGTAGATTGCTGCGCGTGCGCGGTTGTCTGGTCAAAACACGGCTCAAAATCAGCATTTACGCTGCTTTGCTGGAAACTATGATAAGGAAGTAAATGAAAAAACGGCATATATAATCCAGGCAATCAAACATCTGAACGCGCCTTGTATTTATGTTGTTTAAATCGTATGTTTTATTTAATGACCAATATTTTCACGTACAGAGCAACCTACATCGAGAGCATTTCGATTCAGATTTGGTGCTGGTATTTAATGATATATGAAAGGAATTACGTGCAAACTACGGCAAGTTGTAAACGACGTTTTGTGTCACGCAATCGGACATGTGCATTGTATGTTATACACAGTGAATTGCGTACGTAGGCCTACATGTACACTGTACATAGTGTATGGGAAATTGATCGAGCTTTATGTTTTGTACAACGACCACGTTCACGTAATCTCTGTACAAAGTGAACGGGCTATAAAATATTTTTAAAAAATCATATAAAATCAAGTTTTGACGTCATGATGGTGAAAAGTTTCGGGGCACAACTACCCTATATGGACTTCATTCAGACCAAGTTTGGTTAAGATCGGCTGTTTTAAAGTAACCAAAGTGCCGCGCAGAAAAATCTGTGTACAAAGTCTATGGGCCACAGAACAAACTCAAAAAAAAATACTAGAGTTTATGGCTGTTTGAAACAGCACATAAGGCTTTTTCGCATATGATATCAATTGCTTGTCAATCAGATCGAATTGTGTCATAAGAAAGACCTTCCCTTACATTTACATTTGGTAAAAGAATCATGATCAAAGCTCTTACCACTTTTAAATGACAAGCTAATTCCTGTTTGACCGGAAGTAAAGGTCACAGAGGTCAAGCTATGTGTCACAAAGAAAGATCTTGCCTAACATTGATATTTAGTGAAAGAATCACGATTTTAGCTCTAACCACTTTTAAATGAGAACTAACTTCCGGTTTGACCGGATGTAAAGGTCACAGAGGTCAAACAATGTGTCACAAAGAAAGACCATGCCTAACATTCACTTTTTGTGAAAGAATCATGATCCTAGCTCGAACCACTTTTAAATGAGAAGCTACTTCCAGTTTGACCGGAAGTAGAGGTCACAGAGGTCAAGCAATGTGTTTCAAAGAAAGACCCTCCCTTACTTTGATGTTTGGTGAAAGAATCATGATCCTAGCTCTAACCACTTTTAAATGAGGAGCTACTTCCTGTTTGACCGGAAGTAGGGGTCACTGAGGTCAAGTAATGTGTCACAAAGAAAGACCTTGCCTAGCATTGATATTTGGTGAAAGAATTATGATCCTAGCTCTTACCACTTTTAAATGAGGAGCTACTTCCGGTTTGACCGGAAGTAGAGGTCACAGAGGTCAAGTTATGTGTCACAAATGAAAGACCTTGCCTAACATTGTCTATTGGTGAAAGGATCATGACCATAGCTCTTACCACTTTTAAATTAGGAGCTACTTCCTGTTTGACCGGAAGTAGAGGTCACAGAGGTCAAGTAATGTGTCACAAAGAAAGACCATGCCTAACATTGACCTTTGGTGAAAGAATCATGATCCTAGCTCTTACCACTTTTAAATGAGGAGCTACTTCCTGTTTGACCGGAAGTAGAGGTCACAGAGGTCAAATATTGTGTAAAAAAGAAAGACCCTCCCTAAAATTGATATTTGGTGAAAGAATGAACTTAATATCTCAATCGGTAGATTTTTTGTTGATTTTTAAAGATTTTGATTATTAAATTCAAATCGCTGGTCACATGACACCTGATGACGTCATCATGATGAATTTTACGCGGGCACATCTATGCTATATGGACTTTATTTATACCAAGTTTGGTTAAGATTGACTGTTTAAAAGTGACCAAAGTGGAGCGTAGAACAATCGTGTACAAATTCTCATAGACTTGGGGAGAAGAAAAAGAAGAAGAAGAAGAAGAAAAAAAAAAAAAAATCAGAACAAACGCAATACCTTTTCCGATTGAAATCGGAAAAGCCAACTAGAGGTTGTGTCTGTTGAAAACAGAACACATGGCTTTTCCGCATATATGATACATAAAATATTTCACAAATTAATACACATCTTATTTTTTTTTATGAAGACATATGGTCTTTATAAAAAGTATCATATTTCAATATAGAACATTTAAGTTTAACCCATTTAGTTGCAGGGTTTATGGAAGAATCATGATCATAGGTTTTACCACTTTCAAATGAGGAGCTACTTCCCGTTAATAACTGTTTGACCCGAAGTAGAGGTCACAGAGGTCAAATATTGTGTCACAATGAAAGACCTTGACTTACATTGACTTTTGGTGAAAGAATCAAGATCATAGCTCTTACCACTTTTAAATGAGGAGCTACTTCCTGTTTGACCGGAAGTAGAGGTCACAGAGGTCAAGCATTGTGTCACAAATGAAAGACCTTGCCTAACATTGTCTATTGGTGAAAGAATCATGATCATAGCTCTTACCACTTTTAAATGAGGAGCTACTTCCTGTTTGACCGGAAGTAGAGGTCACAGAGGTCAAGCAATGTGTCACAAAGAAAGACATTGCCTAACATTGATATTTAGTGAAAGAATCATGATCCTAGCTCTTACCACTTTTAAATGAGGAGCTACTCCCTGTTTGACCGGAAGTAGAGGTCACAGAGGTCAAGCAGTGAGTCACAAAGAAAGACCCTGCCTAACAATCACTTTTGGTGAAAGAATCAACTTAATATCTCAAACCGTTGATTTTGTGTTGATTTTTGAAGATTTTGATTATTGAATTAAAATCATAAAAGAGATTTACCACTTTGATATGAGGAGCTTCTTCCTGTTTGACCGGAAGTAGAGGTCATAGATGTCAAGCAATGTGTCTCTCAGAAACACCCTGCATAATAATCACGTTTGGTGAATGAATCAACTTAATATCTCAAAGCGTTTTTGTTGATTTTTTTAAATAACGTACTGACACCACCGCAGTTTCTTGTTTTAATCCAAAGAGGGCGCCATGCATTGAAAGCGGTCTAAGTAAATTGTTGCACATGCAACGTACAGAGCTAGCTCTGTACAAGTCAATGAGCTAGCGTCTAAAGAGGGCGCCATGCATTGAAAGCGGTCTAAGTAAATTGTTGCACATGCAACGTACAGAGCTAGCTCTGTACAAGTCAATGGGCTAGCGTGAAAAAGATTTTAAAAAATCATAAAAAATCAAATGATCACGCTGTCTTGACGTAACTTCATAATTACGATCCCCAACCTCCAAATCCCACACCTACCAATTTTCGAGGCGATCGGCCGTTCCTACTATGTGTTATAAAAATCGCATTTTTTATGACGTCATGATGACGTCACAGAATTTTTGTCTATGCAGTGTTCATCTATGGTGTATGCTGAAGAATTATCAAAAAGAAATTCAAAGATATCTTGTTTCGTTTACTAGATATCGTTAAAAGAACTTTAATGACCCAAAATTTCAATAAATCATAAAAAATCTGTGAATGACGTCATCATGACGTCATTGCAAATTTTCGATATAACACTTCCCGACTTAGATACATACCAAGTTTCAACTCAATCAGACTTAGGGTTCGTTCATAATTGATGTCTGAAGTTTGCCCCTTTAAGACACTGTCACGTGACACCTGATGACGTCATGACAATGAAAAGTTTCGGGAGACAACTACTCTATATGGACTTCCTCCAGACCAAGTATGATGAAAATCGGCAATTTAAAAGTAGCCAAAGTGCCACGTAGAAAAAGTCTATGGTAACTCAAACGACAAGAAGAAGAAAAAAAAAACTAGAGGTTGTGTCTGTTGAAAACAGAACACATGGCTTTTCCGCATATATGATACATAAAATATTTCACAAATTAATACACATCTTATTTTTTTTTATGAAGACATATGGTCTTTATAAAAAGTATCATATTTCAATATAGAACATTTAAGTTTAACCCATTTAGTTGCAGGGTTTATGGAAGAATCATGATCATAGGTTTTACCACTTTCAAATGAGGAGCTACTTCCCGTTAATAACTGTTTGACCCGAAGTAGAGGTCACAGAGGTCAAATATTGTGTCACAATGAAAGACCTTGACTTACATTTACTTTTGGTGAAAGAATCAAGATCATAGCTCTTACCACTTTTAAATGAGGAGCTACTTCCTGTTTGACCGGAAGTAGAGGTCACAGAGGTCAAGCATTGTGTCACAAATGAAAGACCTTGCCTAACATTGTCTATTGGTGAAAGAATCATGATCATAGCTCTTACCACTTTTAAATGAGGAGCTACTTCCTGTTTGACCGGAAGTAGAGGTCACAGAGGTCAAGCAATGTGTCACAAAGAAAGACATTGCCTAACATTGATATTTAGTGAAAGAATCATGATCCTAGCTCTTACCACTTTTAAATGAGGAGCTACTCCCTGTTTGACCGGAAGTAGAGGTCACAGAGGTCAAGCAGTGAGTCACAAAGAAAGACCCTGCCTAACAATCACTTTTGGTGAAAGAATCAACTTAATATCTCAAACCGTTGATTTTGTGTTGATTTTTGAAGATTTTGATTATTGAATTAAAATCATAAAAGAGATTTACCACTTTGATATGAGGAGCTTCTTCCTGTTTGACCGGAAGTAGAGGTCATAGATGTCAAGCAATGTGTCTCTCAGAAACACCCTGCATAATAATCACGTTTGGTGAAAGAATCAACTTAATATCTCAAAGCGTTTTTGTTGATTTTTTTAAATAACGTACTGACACCACCGCAGTTTCTTGTTTTAATCCAAAGAGGGCGCCATGCATTGAAAGCGGTCTAAGTAAATTGTTGCACATGCAACGTACAGAGCTAGCTCTGTACAAGTCAATGAGCTAGCGTCTAAAGAGGGCGCCATGCATTGAAAGCGGTCTAAGTAAATTGTTGCACATGCAACGTACAGAGCTAGCTCTGTACAAGTCAATGGGCTAGCGTGAAAAAGATTTTAAAAAATCATAAAAAATCAAATGATCACGCTGTCTTGACGTAACTTCATAATTACGATCCCCAACCTCCAAATCCCACACCTACCAATTTTCGAGGCGATCGGCCGTTCCTACTATGTGTTATAAAAATCGCATTTTTTATGACGTCATGATGACGTCACATAATTTTTGTCTATGCAGTGTTCATCTATGGTGTATGCTGAAGAATTATCAAAAAGAAATTCAAAGATATCTTGTTTCGTTTACTAGATATCGTTAAAAGAACTTTAATGACCCAAAATTTCAATAAATCATAAAAAATCTGTGAATGACGTCATCATGACGTCATTGCAAATTTTCGATATAACACTTCCCGACTTAGATACATACCAAGTTTCAACTCAATCAGACTTAGGGTTCGTTCATAATTGATGTCTGAAGTTTGCCCCTTTAAGACACTGTCACGTGACACCTGATGACGTCATGACAATGAAAAGTTTCGGGAGACAACTACTCTATATGGACTTCCTCCAGACCAAGTATGATGAAAATCGGCAATTTAAAAGTAGCCAAAGTGCCACGTAGAAAAAGTCTATGGTAACTCAAACGACAAGAAGAAGAAAAAAAAAACTAGAGGTTGTGTCTGTTGAAAACAGAACACATGGCTTTTCCGCATATGATATAAAATATTTCTCAAATTAAATACACATCGCTGATGTTGTTTAATTCAGCAAATAAATGATATCGTCTTCGGGAAATGATTTCTCGTTTTAATCAAAAGAGGGCGTTATTCAAAACCGTGCGCTCGGAAAACTGAATCCTGCATTACGGGTGCAGCCAAGTAAATACATGTAGTGGCAATTAAATGGGTCCGCCGAGCTCATGAATAAAAGTTAAGCACTCAATATATTTGAAATAAGAGAGTTGTGAGAGCTATGAAAATGAAGGATTGAAGAAATACGGCACTGGACCTCCTGCCTGGTGTCTGGGCTTCCATTTGTGACCATTTTTGATGCAATTGGGTGAGAAAGCGGGTCTATTTCAGCCGCTTTGCAGAGGGATGTTTTTTTTTAAATGGCTTCTTTGACTGGAGTGATCCGTACCTTGTTTTAGGGGTGGTCAGCTGAGAATGAGTATAACTGAAAAATTCAACCGTCACCCTACCATAAAATGAAAAGAAAATGAAAGGTTACATGTTCATCATCATTTTTCTGTGCAACTTGAACAGCTGTGAGAGTTCTGTATATTTTTCAACGATTTTTGAAGTTTGGGGATTTATCACTGTTGTCCGCGGGAGTTTATTTACTTGGGTGCAACCTTACGTACTGAAAACGGTATAAGTAGATTGCTGCGCGTGCGTGGTTGTCTGGTCAAAACACGGGTCAAAATCAGCATTTACGCTGCTTTGCTGGCAACTATGATAAGGAAGTAAATGAAAAAGCGGCATATATAATCCAGGCTATCAAACATCTGAACGCGCCTTGTATTTATGTTGTTGACATCGTATGTTCTTTTTAATGACCAATATTTTCGCGTACAGAGCAACCTACATCAATAGCATTTCGATTAAGATTTGGTGCTGGTATTTAATGATATATAAAAGGAATTACGTGCAAACTATGGCAAGTTGTAAACGACGTTTTGTGTCACGGAATCGGACATGTGCATTGTATGTTATCACAGTGAATTGCGTACATAGGCCTACATGTACACTGTACATAGTGTATGGGAAATTGATCGAGCTTTATGTTTTGAACAACGACCACGTTCACGTAATCTGTGTACAAAGTGAACGGGCTATACAATATTTTTAAAAAATCATATAAAATCAAGTTTTGACGTCATGATGATGAAAAGTTTCGGGGCACAACTACCCTATACGGACTTCATTCAGGCCAAGTTTGGTTAAGATCGGCTGTTTAAAAGTAACCAAAGTGCCGCGCAGAAAAATCTGTGTACAAAGTCTATGGGCCACAGAACAAACTCAAAAAAAATACTAGAGGTTGTGTCTGTTGAAAACAGAACACATGGCTTTTCCGCATATATGATACATAAAATATTTCACAAATTAATACACATCTTATTTTTTTGTTATGAAGACATATGGTCTTTATAAAAAGTATCATATTTCAATATAGAACATTTAAGTTTAACCCATTTAGTTGCAGGGTTTATGGAAGAATCATGATCATAGGTTTTACCACTTTCAAATGAGGAGCTACTTCCCGTTAATAACTGTTTGACCCGAAGTAGAGGTCACAGAGGTCAAATATTGTGTCACAATGAAAGACCTTGACTTACATTTACTTTTGGTGAAAGAATCAAGATCATAGCTCTTACCACTTTTAAATGAGGAGCTACTTCCTGTTTGACCGGAAGTAGAGGTCACAGAGGTCAAGCATTGTGTCACAAATGAAAGACCTTGCCTAACATTGTCTATTGGTGAAAGAATCATGATCATAGCTCTTACCACTTTTAAATGAGGAGCTACTTCCTGTTTGACCGGAAGTAGAGGTCACAGAGGTCAAGCAATGTGTCACAAAGAAAGACATTGCCTAACATTGATATTTAGTGAAAGAATCATGATCCTAGCTCTTACCACTTTTAAATGAGGAGCTACTCCCTGTTTGACCGGAAGTAGAGGTCACAGAGGTCAAGCAGTGAGTCACAAAGAAAGACCCTGCCTAACAATCACTTTTGGTGAAAGAATCAACTTAATATCTCAAACCGTTGATTTTGTGTTGATTTTTGAAGATTTTGATTATTGAATTAAAATCATAAAAGAGATTTACCACTTTGATATGAGGAGCTTCTTCCTGTTTGACCGGAAGTAGAGGTCATAGATGTCAAGCAATGTGTCTCTCAGAAACACCCTGCATAATAATCACGTTTGGTGAAAGAATCAACTTAATATCTCAAAGCGTTTTTGTTGATTTTTTTAAATAACGTACTGACACCACCGCAGTTTCTTGTTTTAATCCAAAGAGGGCGCCATGCATTGAAAGCGGTCTAAGTAAATTGTTGCACATGCAACGTACAGAGCTAGCTCTGTACAAGTCAATGAGCTAGCGTCTAAAGAGGGCGCCATGCATTGAAAGCGGTCTAAGTAAATTGTTGCACATGCAACGTACAGAGCTAGCTCTGTACAAGTCAATGGGCTAGCGTGAAAAAGATTTTAAAAAATCATAAAAAATCAAATGATCACGCTGTCTTGACGTAACTTCATAATTACGATCCCCAACCTCCAAATCCCACACCTACCAATTTTCGAGGCGATCGGCCGTTCCTACTATGTGTTATAAAAATCGCATTTTTTATGACGTCATGATGACGTCACATAATTTTTGTCTATGCAGTGTTCATCTATGGTGTATGCTGAAGAATTATCAAAAAGAAATTCAAAGATATCTTGTTTCGTTTACTAGATATCGTTAAAAGAACTTTAATGACCCAAAATTTCAATAAATCATA
The DNA here is from genome assembly GCA_963971285.1 of Astropecten irregularis. Classification (NCBI taxonomy): domain Eukaryota; kingdom Metazoa; phylum Echinodermata; class Asteroidea; order Paxillosida; family Astropectinidae; genus Astropecten; species Astropecten irregularis. The sequence goes on along the minus strand of OZ020245.1, from coordinate 25,456,041 downwards.
AAAAATCTGTGAATGACGTCATCATGACGTCATTGCAAATTTTCGATATAACACTTCCCGACTTAGATACATACCAAGTTTCAACTCAATCAGACTTAGGGTTCGTTCATAATTGATGTCTGAAGTTTGCCCCTTTAAGACACTGTCACGTGACACCTGATGACGTCATGACAATGAAAAGTTTCGGGAGACAACTACTCTATATGGACTTCCTCCAGACCAAGTATGATGAAAATCGGCAATTTAAAAGTAGCCAAAGTGCCACGTAGAAAAAGTCTATGGTAACTCAAACGACAAGAAGAAGAAAAAAAAAAAAAATCAGAACAAAAACAATACCTTTTCCGATTAAAATCGGAAAAGCCAAAAAATCAGAACAAAAACAATACCTTTTCCGATTAAAATCGGAAAAGCCAACTAGAGTTTATGTCTGTTGAAAACAGCACATAAGGCTTTTCCGCATACGAAAATTATTATAAATAAATATTTATAAGCTAAAGGGTTTACGCCGGTCTCGTTAGTAGTGGGCGCTTCTTTGGCGCCAATACATGCCTTCATCATGACTGGAAAGGTCTTTCAAAAGTAGAATAGAACATATTTACACAAATAAACGGCATAATTTAGCCGTTTTCATGATAAACACGGAAAACCGTGACGTGGGTTTTCTGAGTCAAATTTTTGACTCAGCAACCCCACGCGATCATGCGTTAGTTTCACTTTTTTTACTATACAAAATTGAGTATATAACTTTTTGTTTAATCGCTAGTTCTTCTTTTTACCAAAGCTAGCCAAAGCTAGCAGTTCGACCTGAGTATTTCCTTTTTAAAATTAAGAATTTCCAACGCGATAAAGTAACGTTTACATGCCAAATTCGGAATTTTGTAAAAGACCAGTAAATGCGGGTACGTGCCCTACATCCTCTGGAGACACAGCATGTGGGGGCTTGCGACGCATTCAGCCCGAGGCATGGGCCCGTGATAACCAGTGCGGTCCACGCACCCCGTACGTGTAGCATTTTTGATGCGAGACCTCGCGGCCTGCAAGTTGGCTTTTCTTGTACATCATACATGAACATCATTATCTGCCATCAAAATCTGTTTGTGTTATTCTCGAAATTATGTTTTGTGTATTCATGTGGAAATCGTTTTGGTCCCTCGAAAATTGTTTCATCGATCATGCCCTCAAAATACTTTTGTCGAAAACATTACGTCAACTCACAAACATTGCATCAACTCGCAAACATTACGTCAACTCGCAAACATTACGTCAACTCGCAAACATTGCGTCAACTCGCAAACATTACGTCAACTCGCAAACATTACGTCAACTTGAAACATTTCATCAACTCGCAAACATTGCGTCAACTCGCAAACATTACGTCAACTCGCAAACACTGCGTCAACTCGCAAACATTGCGTCAACTCACAAACATTACGTCAACATCATTATCTGCCATCAAAATCTTTTTGTGTTATTCTCGAAATTATGTTTTGTGTATTCATGTGGAAATCGTTTTGGTCCCTCGAAAATTGTTTCATCGATCATGCCCTCAAAATACTTTTGTCGAAAACATTACGTCAACTCACAAACATTGCGTCAACTCGCAAACATTACGTCAACTCGCAAACATTACGTCAACTCGCAAACATTACGTCAACTCGCAAACATTGCATCAACTCGCAAACATTACGTCAACTCACAAACATTGCGTCAACTCGCAAACATTACGTCAACTCACAAACATTACGTCAACTCACAAACATTACGTCAACTCCCAAACATTTTGTGAATAATTCTGAAAAGTCAACAGACATACGGATTCGACAATGAACATGTAAGTTTTACATACTGTAAACAATGTTTTACACATGTTTTGGGAAATTGAGTCAATCGAGCATCACATCGTATGTTACTATGATCATTTTTTTCATGTCAATCGGGTAGCGTGGGAAAGATTGAACAATTTATAAAAGATTAATTGATTAAGTTGTCATGACTTCATTATTAATCGCCAACCTCTATTTCCTAAACATACACATTTTTGAGGCGATCGGCCGTTCCTTCTATATGTTATTAAAATTGTTTGAAAATGATATAAAAAAAGACGTACGTGCATTGTCTATTTGGGAAAATATAGTTTTGAGTCAGACATCACGTCCCCGCCCGCCGGCGGTTCAGCAGCGGCAAAGCGGTATCGGCACGCCGCCCATCCACCGACCGTGGTTCGCCGGTGCATAGTGGTTGCCACATATGAAACAGCCGTTTCAAACGGACCACCGTGTACTAACAACGGTCGTCCAGCCGACTGTATTTTGCATTGAAATAGGCCTACGGAATAGAATATTTATACAAAATTATATCAAGAACATGAAATCACTCTGATGACACTGAATTCAAGGGGAAATGGCGTGACATAATTTAATTTGTTCATGTGTAAAAATTATCATTATTGCCACGTACAAAAAAAAAATTATGGACCATTGCACTTTTCCATACAACTCTTCCCAAGTATTAAGTTTTACACGTATGTATAGCTAATATTAACGCGACCCATAAAATGACGTAAAATACGGCAACCTACATCGATAGCATTTCGATATTTTGGTGCTGGTATTTAACGATATATAAAAAGTCTTACATGAAAATGTCTATGGAAAGATTATAAACGAAGTTTTGATCGAGTCACGTAATCCGCGGACATTATTATGAATGCCATACACACAGTGCAGTGAATGAGTACGTACAATGCAGTGTACACGTATGGGGAGAGTAGAGTCATTCGAGCATCATATGTTTTGTACACGACCATATTGTCACGTAATCTGTGTACAAAGTTAACGGGCTGTGAGAAATATTTAAAAATTCATATAAAATCAAGTCATGATGTCATGATGTCGAAAAGTTTCGGGAGACAACTACCCTATATAGACTTCCTTCAGACCAAGTTTGGTTAAAATCGGCAGTTTAATAGTAGCCAAAGTGCCACCGAGAAAAAGTCTATGGTAACTCAAGCGACAAGAAGAGGAAGAGGAAGAAGAGGCAGAAAAAAAAAAAAAAACAGAACAGAAATAAAGGCTTTTCGCTTGCGCGAAAAAGCCAAAAAAAAAAAAAAACAGAACAAAAACAAAGGCTTTTCGCTTCCGCGAAAAAGCCAATTATTTCTTGTCTCTTGTTTATGTCATTTGAACAGTCACTCTTAGGCAGTATGTGCTTCAGCACAATGCAGAAGTTCGACTGAATCAAGTTCGTCAATCAAGACGCTGAATTGGAGACAAACTGCAGCTTCGCAGAATCGTGACGGAGTTTGTGGTCCTTCATCAAATCTAGATGATTTATCAGCAAGTTCATGATTAGCTGGGAGAGAAAAGCCATGGAGTCAGCACCATCTGCAGCTTTGAAAGGAATTCTTTGAGTAAATATTGCACTTTCTTCCCCCAATTAAGACTTTGCATAGGCCTACCAAGTGTAGGAACTGGCCTTTTGGCTTACTTATGGTCAACGAAGCCCCACTGGTTATTGGGAGACTTTTGGAGAACCGGTCTAAAGTCAACAACGCAAGCGCACGCATGCACGCGCAAAACAACGCGCGCATGCTCACAATTGCGCAAGCATGGTTTGCGCGTGCGCTGTTGACTCAAGACCGATTCTCCAAAAGTCTCCCATTATATTTTGCTGATTCAAAATGTAGAACAGACCTACCAATTTGAAAATCAAACGATATTTGTTTTCACTTTTATACTCATAATGACATGTAACAATTAGTTATAACAATCATTACGATACCAAGACTGAGCAGATACATATTTTAAATAAAACGATTATGACATCTGTAAAAAAAAATAATAAAAGGAGGCACTCATCGAGGCGCTTATCGTGTAAGACATCTATTATTAAACCCAAAGACACTATACAGACACTCCATCCACTCATCACCAACATGAATAGTTATCTGAAACCTGGATTTTTTTCCGTGTGTCTGTTCTTCCAGTTGATGTTAATCGCCAGTGACATTCTTCACCCCGACCCTGGATAGAGCTTCCTCCTTTGCCCGGTGGCCCACATCGAGCAGACCAGAGAGCTATAGCAGCCGCTGTGGACGCCGAACGATGCCGAAAGATTGCACTGCAATTGGAAAGTGAAAATCTCACAGTGGAGCGAGAGAAAGCTTCAAACAACATAATTATGTTGGTGCAGCCGAGCTACTTGCTGTTGTTTAATATACCTAGGCTATAGGGACTGAGGGCGAAATATAATAAAATGTACTATCAGTCATGAAGAGATTGAGCATGGAACTCCACAAAGAATCCACACGAAAATGAAGTCCCTAAAGCAATCGGACGATTTGCAGTTGAAAAATCGCTTTAAATTTGTTGTTTTCCAATAATTTGCATCCTTAGGCCTATAAAAATCTGAGATATGATGATCACCATGCAATCATCGACGTTTGTCTGTAACTTGTAATCATAAGAAGTGGGCCTCATAACTGATCGATGTCCACGTATAATGGCTTGTATGCATTCTGCACGGCCTCCAATTATTCGTTTTCTTCGCAAATTATAGAGCATGAATGGAAAACAATAAAATCACAGGTGTGAAAAAAGGTTTGACAAAATGCACTGGAATCAATGATTTGGTTAAAGGATGTGGTTTTTTGTCTTTTCTCCATTCTTTTGATGTAAATGATAATATTGGTTTGAAAAATACACTGGAATCAATGAATTCCAATTTTTTCTCTCCCCCCACCATTTTACCGATATAATCAAGCATTGGTCTGCGGCTGGAAGGGAGGGCGTGGTTGCAACCCATACCGCCCCACACAACTACATCTGCCACTTGGGTGACGATTGAAGATAACAAATAGTTGTTCCTCGATTACGAGTGTTCTTTAACACTGTGCCATTTTAATATTCAGTATCCACTTAACAACACCATAATAAATCTTAATAATAATATCAGAATCTGCGCACCTGTGAATAACGTTTAAAAGCCACGGGTGATGCGAATTTGATGAATATATATTTCTGATAGGATAATTAATATGCACATAAAACAAAACACCGGGTAAAGAGAAAAATCAGTAAGGCAAATTAGTTAGACCTAACAATAATTGATTTCATTTATTCAATTCGAGGAATTATTGACCGATCGATATAAAATTAGCCCCAGCATCATCACTTCATCAGTGCCTTTTTGCGCATGGTACGCATGCATTTAATATATGCGATGGGGTTGGTCTTGATAAAGGCCTGTCGCTCTGTCCAGACATTTTACCCTCCCGTACATGTAGATGTGCCACGCACGCAGTGTCCTCCAATTCGGATTTGTACTATTGCCGGTGACGAGGTATTGTTTTAGCCGTGTTTTCGATGGAGTCTTCCAGGTAACTCTTGTTTTGTGCCATCAAAATCTTCCCGGTGTTTGCAATGCATGCATGAGCGTCTTTGGCAAATTTCGCTTTTGTTTCAGCTCTCTTTTTTGTTCTTGTAAATTGATTGATTGATTCATGTTTTGTTCGGATCGTGTCATCATGTCAAGAAGGAAACAAATGTGTCTGAAGGTGTGTCTGCTGGCTGCAGCGAGTCTGGTGTGTGCCTGCCTGTTGTTTTACAATAGTAAAGGAGCTGGCCGCCTTTTAACCGGGCGACTGGGAAACGGTGTCAGTTTCACACGGAGTTACAGCATGGATCAAATGAATCGTATGGTCACCATCGGTAACAGGAGTCATTCCGTTCACACGACGAGGGTGAGTGCTGATACCAGTCTGACCCGAGGTCGTGGCATGACAATGGCTATCCACATGACTTCTAAACCTTCACTAGTTAGGCGACTCTTCTGTATCTTGTTGCGTTCTGCTGCTGTCTTCTGGCCCCGTGGATACGGTTCCATCACTCTGATATTCGACGCTGAATCTAAACAGGACCACGACTTTGCTGCTGCTCTGAAGGCTCAAGAAGACACGCTGGGCGTTGCGTTTGACATGAAGTTCCAGCCTTTACCAGTAGATCCCACGATACTCGACTTACCTTGGAAGAAACACAGAGGGTATGGCTACCAGAGACAAATATGGAATGGTTACTTCCTAGATCTCTACGTAGACACTCCAGTTATAGTTTGGATGGATACTGACATCATGTTCACCTCGCCCGTAACGCCAGAGAATATCTTCAACGGGGACAAGCTGAGAGTCTACGGTAAAATCACATGGGAATACAGTGATTTAAACAAAGCCACACACATTGCATTTGGAAAGGAGCTAGTCGCAAACTGGGGCTACTTTCCCACGTATATCTGGAGAGACACTGTGACCAACTGCCGAAATTACATCCTCAAATATCTCAACGTGAGTAAACGTAATTATCTCTAACATTCTGTCAGTTATTCGTCCTTGCATAGCCTCGGAAAATCGAAAATTCATTTGATTTAAATATTTCTACTTTCGCCTGTGAACTACGTTATTTTTGCATAAGACCATATGGGTTCAAGTGTTCATAACGACTTAGGGCCTGTTTGTTTCACGCAAAGGATCATGAATCCTTCGGATCCGGATCCCATTTTAGCGTACCCTGCATAGGAGGTGGATCCGAAAAATGGGATCCGGATCCGCAGGATTCGTCCGAAACAAACAGGCCCTTAATTGACAACCATTGAACAGGCATATGCATATTATACAGCGTAAGATTATACCTGCGGACGGTACCACGCCTACAACACCAATCTGTATCTTGAGAATGACATGTTATTTAAGTTTGCAACAGAAAAAAAGACTAGTGATGTCTGTTTTTAGATGCTAATTCCTGAAAATTTCCGATGGTATCAATTTGCAGGTTAGCCGCTTTGAAGAGGCCTTCTTGAAATTGCACCAGCACCAGTACGCCTACCCAGCCCCTGTCATACTGAGCTACGCCTTCCACTTTGAATACGATAGGTACGACTGGCACATCAACGTCGACGAAGGCCAGCTTGCCAGTTACAACAAGAGGTACTTCTCGCCAGGTTTCATCAAACCCGAAGAAATCATACCAGATGTTTCCATCATCGTTCATAAGCCTTACTTTCGCTTACAGGGACGTAGCCTGAGTCCCTTTGAGCAGGGATATTGCATCGCCTTGCGTCATGTTGATCAGTTAATACCAACGTGTAAAGCCTTTGAGAATGAAACGGACAAGCAACTGCTTATGTACCATTCCTGGAACGATCCAGTTAGCGGCAGTGGCTGGTGCGCTGGTAAACCACTGAGGAAAAAATGTGCTGAAATCATCGAATCGCATTTTCAAAATGTTGCCAAATATTACAAACGAGGCCTGTATGATTTCAGTCTTAAAAGGGTGTGGGCTGTCGAAAGGGTACCTGCAGAAATGAATATCGGTTTTACTTGTCCGCCATTACTGCACATGAATAGTTTCTATCCAGAGTTCATGAAGAATTCACATTAATATTGATAAAATGGGGCCGGGTGTATTTGACAATAAATCAATAATGCAGATGGGCCTCAGAAATCAGCAACAGTATGTTGGTGAAACCACGCCCCAACACAGAGAGCCCGACAAAATAAACCGAGAAGATCGAACGTTCCTCGGGACTCCTATAACAACTTCAAGATGTTTCAAAGAACGGCTTTCCGTCCGTTCGATTCCCCCTGGAACATTCTTAGGGATGCCGAAACAATTAATTAGGCTTCCCCTCGGCATCCCAATCTTGGACACGCACGCATTTTCAACCAGTCAATTGAAGTATACAAGTTGATGTAGCAAACAAAATTCCCCAACTCATGTTTTTCCACTAGTAATTTCAATTGTAGTTTATGTCCGTAATCTTTGAATTATTAATGCAGTTGTCCCAATAGACATATGGTGGATGGCGTGTTTATTTATAATTCAATTCTTGTATCTACCGTTTGTTATTATCGACTTTTCGTAGGAGTGATGATAGAATTATATGCAAATTCCCATGTACATTCAAAATCGCTGAGTATGCAGTCGGTGAGTGGCAAGCCTACACTGTAAAAAGTGAATACACCTCATGCACTTGCATGCACATGAATGGACTAGGCTGATGCACCTGATGTAGAAAGGATGGGTAATATACTCACTTCATGTGTTTGTACACATACCTCAAGTGAGGTTAATGGTAACCTCATGCACTTGAGGCACAACGGATTTGTATTTTTAATTACTTCATGCACCTGAAGTGAAACGATAATTTTTGTCCTAACCATTTCAGATGCACTCCTGCTCTCGATGTGCAGTACGCATGCATATATGAACACCTCATGTGCTTGAGGTACAATCAAACAAACTTTACCGTCACGTGATGCACATGAGGTGCAATGCAAGATGTATTTAAAAATACCTCATGTACTTGAGGTACAATCAAACAAACTTTACCGTCACGTGATGCACATGAGGTGCAATGCAAGATGTATTTAGAAATACCTCATGTACTTGAGGTACAATCAAACAAACTGAACCGTCACGTGATGCACATGAGGTGCAATGCAAGATGTATTTAGAAATACCTCATGTACTTGAGGTACAATCAAACAAACTGAACCGTCACGTGATGCACATGAGGTGCAATGCAAGATGTATTTAGAAATACCTCATGTACTTGAGGTACAATCAAACAAACTGAACCGTCACGTGATGCACATGAGGTGCAATGCAAGATGTATTTAGAAATACCTCATGTACTTGAGGTACAATCAAACAAACTTTACCGTCACGTGATGCACATGAGGTGCAATGCAAGATGTATTTAGAAATACCTCATGTACTTGAGGTACAATCAAACCAACTTTACCGTCACGTGATGCACATGAGGTGCAATGCAAGATGTATTTAGAAATACCTCATGTACTTGAGGTACAAACAAACAAACTTTACCGTCACGTGATGCACATGAGGTGCAATGCAAGATGTATTTAGAAATACCTCATGTACTTGAGGTACAATCAAACAAACTGAACCGTCACGTGATGCACATGAGGTGCAATGCAAGATGTATTTAGAAATACCTCATGTACTTGAGGTACAATCAAACAAACTGAACCGTCACGTGATGCACATGAGGTGCAATGCAAGATGTATTTAGAAATACCTCATGTACTTGAGGTACAATCAAACAAACTTTACCGTCACGTGATGCACATGAGGTGCAATGCAAGATGTATTTAGAAATACCTCATGTACTTGAGGTACAATCAAACCAACTTTACCGTCACGTGATGCACATGAGGTGCAATGCAAGATGTATTTAGAAATACCTCATGTACTTGAGGTACAATCAAACAAACTTTACCGTCACGTGATGCACATGAGGTGCAATGCAAGATGTATTTAGAAATACCTCATGTACTTGAGGTACAATCAAACCAACTTTACCGTCACGTGATGCACATGAGGTGCAATGCAAGATGTATTTAGAAATACCTCATGTACTTGAGGTACAATCAAACAAACTTTACCGTCACGTGATGCACATGAGGTGCAATGCAAGATGTATTTAGAAATACCTCATGTACTTGAGGTACAATCAAACAAACTTTACCGTCACGTGATGCACATGAGGTGCAATGCAAGATGTATTTAGAAATACCTCATGTACTTGAGGTACAATCAAACAAACTGAACCGTCACGTGATGCACATGAGGTGCAATGCAAGATGTATTTAGAAATACCTCATGTACTTGAGGTACAATCAAACAAACTTTACCGTCACGTGATGCACATGAGGTGCAATGCAAGATGTACAAATGAACAAATTGAACCCTTACATGTTGTGCAATATAGGATGTACTGACGAATAGGCCCCCTATACTGTACTTCGATTCCATGTGCATGGGTTCATGCACACGAGGCAGTATTTCCCGCCGAAAGTAGTGCCGTACGTGCGCGCTTCCATTCAGGGGAATTTTTACAGGCGGAAGGATCTTTAATACCGTTTTAAGTTTTTACTTTATGTCAAAGTGTAAATTAGTACAAGATACAAATATGCACGACTGTTGGCATACAAAAATCTAATTGAATTATCTGTCTTTTTTCCTTTACAAAATTTGTCGGTAATAAACATCAATTTTGAAGTTACACAGGACTATTTTGAGCGGATGAGTTTTGACGTATAGCGTAATCACGTGATGTCTGTGTCTTGTTAGCATGGCGTCCTCAACACTCAGTAATTGTTCATGTGAAGATCTTTCGAAATTTATCCGTGAAAACGGGATCGATGAGGAGATTGCTCTGAAATTCAAAGGTAAGTAGGCCTACAGTCAATTTTGATATTCGAGTAATTTTGTCAGTAATCTCATTTACTTATGAGATTGTGTTGTGTTGTGTTCCGTGTGGTGATTTTCATGTAACGTTAGGCATACAGCCAACCATACCGAGCCTGCATTATGCATGTTGGCATTGAACTTATACAATGTATGCACTACAATCAATAGGCTTACAATGTACTACATGTATGTACATGTACATGGCTGTGTACGTACGGTGTACAGTATGCATGTACTGTACACCCGTATAACAATGCCTACACAGGCTTTAGCGTCACACGATACGTAGGCCTACCTACATGTCAGCTCGATACCAATGCTGTTAACTGATTATGACAAGCCTACACACGTTACAGTAGTTTACTTAGGCCTATAGTCCATCCAGGCTATATTTGGCCTAGGCCTACAATTCACTGTTGCTTGTTTGTTGGTTAGGGGGTAGGGCCTACTTACTGACTTAGCATGCTAAGCATAATTATGGCCTAGGCCTAACACTGGTTTTCAACTCGACTCTGTTAGTATTCCTAATAGATTAAAGGCAGGAAGCATCATGTAATTGCAGTGGTGTTTATTGAGCTTGTGAATATAAATGGAACATGTGTACCTTTTCCACAGTCGGATAATGATCAACTTGGAGTCATACAACAAGTAGACAAGATGCTCAATAACAGGAACAAGAATGTGGAGCTGATAAGAGTGTTTGAGGTAAGAACATCAGGTATTTTGACTGAAGGTATTAGAGATCAAAACTCAACTAATGTAAACCATGACAGTGGCAAACCTGTTGCATTGCTAAGTTTAGTTCAGTGTGATATGACCTCAGTGATGTCAAACCCATAAGGTCTTTTATTGGGTTGTCATGGTGCTGAGGAAATTCACTGCCTGTTGACTTTTCTTGCATTAGCCATATATAAAGACCATTTCTTTTGCTTCAAATGTTGAATATAGCATGTCTTTTCAATGTTTCTCAGGTACAAGAATCATCACGAACAGAAGCTCTTCAGGAGGTGGTCTCAAAATCAACTGCTCCAAACATGATATTCATCATGGTCCATGGATGATGTAGATCAGCCAACCTGTGCCCATGTAACTGCATACGGTCGATCCCTCTGTCAAATCACAGGTGATGATCTCACTTTATGCGCTGCCTGCTATTGCTAATTGGCAGTGTATCTTATCAGTGACTTAAATTATCCACCATGTTCGAACATCACATTGAAGTTCTTGGAGTCCTACTTTTTGGGGAAATCCCTGAAGGATCTTCCCAAATCCATCAAAACGGTGGCAACCAAAACCGGCATTGACAAGGTTTAAATTTATATACTAAGCACCATTATCCAATAACCTATATCCTCAGAAAACTGTACTTGTTTTTGTTTTTTGAAGTTTTAAAATGGAGTAAATTAAAAGATTACAATTGGGAGGGGGGATTTTGAATTCAAGCATTCAGCTGTTATTTGCAATAAAAAAAAAATCGGGTCACCCATTATTTTTTGTTTTAAGTTGCTTAGAATTCAACTTGGATTCACTGTTTAAGAACATATTACATTTGTATTATCATGTTTAAGGTGAAATATTTTGATTAGTATTTTATATTTTTAATAATCTCTGTTCTTACTCAAGAGTCAAGGTAATTATCATTGCTGAGGTTTGTCATCGTCACTGCATAGGAATGATTACTTCATGACAGTTTTATGAAAACGTTAGATCAGTTTGAGGTAAATAGGATGTCCTAATAATGAGCAGGCTTTTGATTCGAATATTATATCTCATTCTTAAATGTTCATCATTCTCATATAAACTGCATTGATGATGTATAGCAGTATCACGGTTTACGCCCCAAAAGGAAAGCATACCAGCATACGGCCATACTTATTTCCAGAGTTTGTGGTCATGACAAAAGAAGGGTCAGATTCAAACTTTGAATTATATCAAAATTAAGATACATGATTTAGACTTCAAACAGGTTTAAGGCAAAATTGACACAAACAAACTTGAGTTTAAATGTTTTCTTTTTGAAATTGAATTTTAAAAAGTGATTCATTATACATGCAAGATGGTCTTGTTGCTTCAGTATTTTGCTGAGTAATTTTCAGTTCTTGCCATTGTAATTCAAAAGATTATATTTTGATGTTTACAAATTCATGATTAAAGATGAGAGAATAGAAATAATTTCAGACAGAATAATTCTACATTATTGTTTTTTTCTGTTACCTTTTCTCCAGAGCAAGCAGCCGAGGTATCCGAGGCATTATGTAACAGATGTACAAGTGTAAGAGGCAAAAAGCAGGCCAGGAAATTTGGAAACAAGATCTTTTGCATGCAAGCAATTTATCTGTTGATTGCAAAAACAACCTCATGTGTTCATAGTTGGCCCATGTGCTATTGTTCATGTGTACAATATCACATACTAGGCGCCAGCACTGGTGATTTTCCACTTCAGCAGCTGAGGTGTTAGTCCAGCAGTTTAAACCATAATGCCTCGGATACCAGTGTTATACACCTGATGTACATGCACATATTCAGCTGAAAGGAAAGCATCCATGACAAGTCATCATGTACCTGAGGTGTATAAGCGCACCTCATGTGTTCATGATTTTGGGACAAAGACGTGCTAGTGGATTTTATGTGCTAGTGGTTTTTCATGTGCTAGTGAACTTCCCATAAACGCCTCAAGTGTAAGCACATGCTCAGCTGAAGTGAAAGCATACATGCAGTCCATGTGCAAGTCACATCATCATATTTTACAAACACCTCATGTACCTGAGGTGTAAGCGCACCTCATGTGTTCATGATTTTGGGACAAAGACGTGCTAGTGGATTTTATGTGCTAGTGGTTTTTCATGTGCTAGTGAACTTCCCATAAACGTCTCAAGTGTAAGCACATACTCAGCTGAAGTGAAAGCATACATGCAGTCCATGTGTAAGTCACATAATCATATTTTACAAACACCTCATGTACCTGAGGTGTAAGCGCACCTCATGTGTTCATGATTTTGGGACAAAGACGTGCTAGTGGATTTTATGTGCTAGTGGGCTTCCCACTAGCACCTCAACTGCCTCAAGTGTATGTATTCAGAACCCTCATGTGTTCATGATTTTGGGACAAATACGTGCTAGTGCACAGGTGCATGATGTGCAGTCCATTTTTACAGTGTATATTAATAAATTTGCTAAATATCTACCGATTAAGTATTTCGTATAAAGCAAGAGCCACTGACGCATAGCTTACTCATTATTATGACCCAAGCTTGGACCGAACCCAGGGGTGGATTTCACAAAGCCTTGCGATCGATCGTAACTCGAGTTACGAAGGATAACCCGTCGTAGGGGGCCTATCCCACGCATTGGGCTTCAATGCATCAACATTCCTACGATTGATAGTAAATTACGAAGAGTTTGGTAAAATCGACCCCGGGCGGGCCATATTGAAGAGAGATGAGTGCCCGTATAGCGGGTGCGCACTGGTATATAAATTTAAGCACAGTTGCGCCCTATCTGCTTTGCTGCCGTAAATTTCTGTAATGTATGGATTCAGTAAACAATTCCAACATTCCATACTTTATAAAAAGGAATAGGACAAATATACGCAGCACTTTTCTGAATTCATAAGTCATAATTGAGATTAGACAATAGTTTGGGAAAAGAAACGCTCGCATATTTCTATTTTTGGAAAAACTAGTAACACCAAATTATGTGCATAGGGACCTATACATGTACGTATTCCTGCCAATGGACAACTGGACGATGGGTTAAGTTCTTCATGGGAGGATACACTTCGAACAGTTCACAATGCTGGCTTCTTGGTACTCGAAATCAATGAGCTTTGTTTTTACTTCATTTTCTCTAAAAAAAATGTCTTTCTCTTTGATCATGCTGGGTTTCGTTTGTGGCGGAGGAGTTCATTATTAAAGATAAAATCTTTCTATGGATTTTTCATTAGGCCTAATAGTAGTGGCGATATAGAACACCAGAATCACCGGGTACTGACCATCGTACTGTGGCTGAAATTAATATTATTATTGGATATCATGATTAAAAGGTTACCAAAATTCGCAATCTTTCACCTTAAAGGTATAGTATCATACTTTGGTAGCAAACCGAAACAGAGGATAAACACAGTATATAGATGGTGATGGTAGAAACATACCATTATAATTTTTCTGCCTGACCTTAGTATTGCATTTATCCAGAACAGAGTAAAACCGATGACCAAAAACAACCTTTTTGAAAAGATGAAAAATAACAGTGACAAGATTTGAACAAATAATGTGGACGTTTTCCCCAAACGTGAGCACCGTGTGGGTCTAGAAATTTCACAGATGACTGGTACTGTATCTTTCTTGATGTAATCATTTGCTCACGGGTATGTATTTCTTTCACAAAAAAAAGAAAAAAGAAACAAAAAGTATAATATTACATTTAATAGTATACAGTAGGGCACCCAACCCATATCCAAACTCCTTTCGATATTGGGAAGGGGTGTGTACGGAGAGTCTATTATAAATGACACAAATGATTCTCGAGTTCGTCAAAATGTTGTGTCTTTATTGCGACTGTGTGTGACGAATCGATCACATGGGCATTGGCAGATTCTCACTGAAATAAAGATAACTAATTAGAGGGAAAGCTGTGGAAAATGCACCTTAATTAACATTGTAAGGGGCCACTCAAAATTTTCAATGTTTTTGAATTTCGATTTTTTTTTTCCAAATTGTTTTGACACACCCACCTACCCCCAATTTCGATTAAAAAAAACCCTGATTTTTCATCAAGTACATTGTACATTTGATATAAATTCAAATGTCTTTGATTAAAAATGATGAATATTTCACGTTATTAGCAACTGGTGTTCAATGTGTTTCGTTAGGCTAAATACGCCTAGTACCCTGCTACATTTACGTGGCATATTGGTCACGGCTGCAAGCGCTTGGCTTCCAAGTCTACGAGTAAAAACCACCTCCTTCCATGATGTTTCACACAATGTGCACAATAATGTATCGCACAGTCTGTATATGGAAACAAAGTTGAAAAATATTGCACTTTTGGAACGCTGGTGCGGCGCGCGCGATGGATACATGTATTTTCTCAGGCAAGCCATCAATTAAAAATTCTGAATGTTAATACAAAAAGTTAATTTCGATTAACAATTTACTTCAATTTATTTCCTTGACCCACCCACCCTCTATTTCGAAAAAAAAAATTCGAAATTCAAAAACATTAAAAATTTTGAGTGGCCCCTCAAAGCAAACATTCAAACAAAGATTATTTCCCTTAACCCATTACAAACAAAGAATCATTGCAATCAAGGAGATATAAATTGTAACATAATTTCCCATCCCTATTAAACCTACATGTATAAACTTTGTATAAAACCTTTTGAGATTAGAAAAAGCATACTAGTGCAAATACTGTAAAAAAAAAAAGGTTGAGAAGAATGAAAAAAGAAACTTTTAAATGGTTTTACATCACTGTTAAATAACGAAGGGAAAAAATATGAATCGTGATCAAAATGTGTCTGAAACAAAATTAACAATATTCCCAACATTGATAGAATCCCCAATGATATTTACTCATAATTAACTTAATAAATTATCATTTTTGATTCATTTTCAAGACATTACGGAGTAACACGTCTCTAACCTGCAAATAACAAAACACTGTAAATGAAACTATACATGAAATAACCAAGTATACAATTCATTAAAATTTCGCGCATATCATTTTTGTCCATTCTGTGATTATGTCCAGTCTTCTGTGTACCGTGTATATAGTCAGTATATGCTATGGCCCCCAGCTAAGGCAGCCTTTACACAAGAGCAAGTACAATCGAGAATACTGCTCTTAATGAACCCCTCCATTCGGGCTTTATCACTCATCCACTAAAAAATGAAAATACCGGGCTTGCGGTTTTCGTTGAAGTTATAGCTTTATTTTCATGTTGAAAGTTGAAACTTGGGTTCTACCTACTTCGAAACCGCATTCAAAGCCTGCACTTTGTGAATTTGACACCTGTGTCTAAAAAATCATCAGTGAAGTGAGACATAGGGCATTTACGAAACGGAAACTCAGGCTCCGTCTCAGCCTCCGGCTCCATTTCGTGATTCCATTCTGAAATAACGGGTATCAAAATAGACGCTTTTGGCTGCAGTTCGGAAGTAGATTCTCTAGTTTGAAAAGGATAACATAGATGAAGCTCAATGAAATAGATGTCAGAGCTGGAGCCTGAGACCGAGTTGCGTAAACCCCCATAGAGCCGAATCGGGAGACAAAAAACTGAGGATTGGTAAAAAGGCAATCATTCAAGACTATTGGCCTAAACCCTGTCTAGTCGGTCCGTGGTATAGATCAGTGGCCGTGGTTGAACTAGTCAAGTTGATTATTTGGAAGCGACCTACAGAGAATGGTCTCATTGTAATGTTATCAACACATAGATTAGATATCTAACTGTATCGAATTAAATCTTGGCACTTTGATGTTGCTGCACATGCTTGCTGTTTGACGTCGACTTAAAGTTACAGGATAGTGAATAGTTCTTAAATCCAAAAACGCATGATGTCCTTTTTACACACTTAAAAAAGCTCAGGCACAGTGCAGATCTTGCGTGTATTAATTTCAATTTATATTTTTTTTTTATATATAGAAAGTCTATTATTAGAAACGTTTTTAACAATGCATAAATTTCCCCCGATCAACAAAATGAGGAAATAAAAAGCTTCAATTTGATATTAAAAATGTTATCTTATATTCAAAGAAAAAAATCTTAAATTGTACCTTTTGCATCAAAGGGATAGCTAATACAAATTCATAACCCTTTTGCCATCACCTTCCAAGACATCATGACTTTGAGTTCATGGCTAGTACCTTTGGTTTCGTTCAGAACTCACTTCTTTAGAAGCTAGCTGACACGCTGTTTCTTAAAGTCACTCATGACTGTATCCTCACGAAGGAACAGGCTTATATGGTGACCTATGGTGCTCCTGGAATGCAGAATCCAAAAAATCTTCCCATACGTGAAAATACTAGAAATTTAAACCCAAATATTGCACTGCATGCTGCACCAATACTACAAAAATACCACTACCAAAACTATTTAAAAAAAAGGAAACGGGTTTGTAATTTTGTATTCACAGCAAAACGAGTGCAAATGAAGAAAATTTAATAAAAAATATGACCTGTGACCTATTTTATGCAGTCTCTCAGTCTTAATGATGATAATGAATGGCTTAATATTACGGCAATCAAGGTGAACAGCACGGAATTTGATAGAGTCCCCAAATAGTCAAGCCAGACATTGCGGGATGCGGCAGAAGAGTCAAGCTTGCAACAAAAGATCAGGTTTCCACAAGTCAAGCCATCTGCTCTCTTCCTGCAAAATTCAAACACACTATGAACTCTGGAAAGTTTGAGCATGAAGACTTTGGGGCAGTCAGCATGGAAAGGTTCCAACCTGCTGGCTAAGCAAATCATATATCAGCATTCTGGGGGACTACTCCACTCTGAAGGTTTCATCACTTCAATTGGCTAGAAAAACAAATTTGCAGAATTAGTAACTTAATAACAAAATGCATTCATTCATAGTAATCAGAGGAGGAAGGTATAACATCAGTTTTGCGGTCACTCAGAGATGCTTGCTGTCAATTTTATACATCAAAACTTCACACAAATGACAGTCGTTACAGCTGCGTCTGGAAGGCATTGTATTTCATACAAAATAAAGAGTTGTTGCAACTTCGCATTTCATTCCACACAATTCCACGTAGGATCCAATCCTTGAAAGGGGCGCCTGTACTGACTGTCTCAGTTTTCGTCCTCGCTGGGTTTTGTGTCCGTCTTTCTTTTCCTGAGGGAGGTGTCTCCTGTCTCCTCGGTGGCCTCGCTCTCAGCGGATGCAGCTGCTGCATCCTGGGTCTCATCCTGTTCTACCTCGTCTTTCTTAGTGTCAACGGGTTCCTCCTGTCCCTCCTCAGGGGCGGGGCTGGGTGGTGGCAGGGGCCTCGTGGGATGACGGGTGGGACACACACAATCAGTGATAAAGACCAAAACCTGAGAGGGGGTAACAGGGGAGGTAGGAAGTTAGGAAGTTATATTTGGCAGATTGTTTGTATGACATGTCCTACGTGCCTAATTCAGCTCCAATATTTTCTTTACAAACTCTGCATTTGATTGACATCTTGAGAGTTAAGTGATGAGGATAAACAATCTGAAGTGGTTCTGGAAAAACTAAAGGTCTCAAGTTTTAAACATGCATGTTATGAACAAAATGATAATCAACCCACATACAATACGATTTGTTATATTGAAACAATGTACATACCATTCCCAGCATAAGACCCATGAGCACTGTACATACAGCAAAGAATCCATACACACTCCAGGCGGGGAAACCATACTCAGTTGTCATAATCAAATGAAAGGTCTGCCAAGGAGAATCAATTATTGAAAATGCATCAATAAACTGCACTGATGATATGCAAGTAACATGTGTCAATGAGTATTATGGAGAAATATTTCATCAGGTACAAAGCAAAGGCAAGCCCAATTGAAAATTTGCCAAATGTTTAATAACAGGAGACAGTTGCACTTTTGGCACACCTCCAAACATGCCATGGGCAACCGTTGTGCCCTGAATGAATTTCGATAACTTGAACGACTGATGACAGGTGAATAAAAGGATCTGTGTGGAGGTAGATTACACTCTATTTAGCTTTTCATGTTCCTATGGTCAAAACAGTGTGTCAAACTTTAACCCTCATCCACTTGTCATCTTTGCAAACGGCCATCTGACAGAACAATCGAACAGCTTCATAATCTGGAAATGAATCGTCAAGTCCCTGTACCTTGAAGATAAGTGACCTGGGGTTGATTTCACGAAGCGATACAATCGACCATAACTCGAGATACAAAGGATAACCCATTGCATCCAACGTATGGCTGCTATGCATCACAAGTCCTACGACTGATAGTAAGTTATGATGAGTTTAGTGAAATCTACCTCTGATTCCTTCCAAATCCTACGATCATACTGGTAATAGATTTTGGTGGATTTGGAATGGTAAGAGTACAAAGAAGGAGTCATATGAATCCAGTGATGAATTATTGACCACCAGCTACTATTCAAGTCCAACCTGAGTGTGGTTGGTTATGATGTTGTCACCTCCATAACAGTGATCTTTTATCTAGCTTCAGGCATTTTACTCTGAATAATACAAGTCAGCAAATGGACACTTCATCTATTTCAGGGGCCAAAACGTTGGATAAAAGACAATTTCATGCAAAAATGTGTAATCAGTACCGGTAATCATATATATGGTCTATATACTTACTCTGACTTTCATGGACAACTGGAATATGAGTGAGACAACAGTCATTCTAAAAAAAAAGGTAAAGACAGGAATTTATTTCAACGCGCATTCAAAATAAAAATGATAAATTCAACTATGTTTCCCCTTCCCCCCAAAAAAAATTCTACCACAAACTATGATTAATAATAATAATAATAATACAGTAACAAAAGAAAATACAATAAATCTAGAATGCAATTCTCATCAGGTGTGTTTTCAGTTTGTTCTTGAATTCTTTGAGGGTCGTTGATGTTCGGATATGTTTTGGAAGTCTATTCCATAGGCGGGGAGCTCCTGCTGCAAATGTTCTGTCGCCCCATGATCTTTTTGTTTTTGGGACAACCAGATTAAAGTCGCTTGATGATCGAAGACCTGATCGAGATGGTTTATAGACTGGGATTAGGGAGTTGATGTAATGTGGGGAGGATGATATAAGTGCCCGAAAGGTGATGAGAAGAATTTTGTAGGTTATACGATGTTCAACAGGCAGCCAATGAAGACGCTCCAGGATTGGGGTGATGTGAGAGAATTTCCGTGTGTTAGTTACCAGACGGGCAGCAGCATTTTGGACGCGTTGTATCTTTTGGAGCTGGCAATTGGGGAGACCGTAAAGTAAGGCATTGCAACAGTCAATCCGTGATGTAACATATGCATGTATGAGCTGCTCTGCAGCCTTCTGTGTGAGAAACTTCCGAATGGAGCGGAGATTACGAAGGCTGTGGTATGCACGCTTCACGCAGCTGAACACGTGGGATTCCAGCGTCATATTGGAATCGAAGATAACTCCGAGATCTCTGACCTTTTCGACTGAGGAGACAGATGAAGTGCCGACATTCACACGGTCGACTTTGACCTTTGCGAGTTGCTGCCTTGATCCCAACAGGAGAAACTCGGTTTTGTTGTCGTTCAATTTCAGGTAGCTCTCTTTCATCCACCTTCTGATGTCGTTGATGCAAGCTTCAGTTCGATCGATCCACTTGTCGATTTCAGCGTGTACAGGAGGGCACGAGAAATACAACTGTGTATCATCTGCGTACATGCTGACATGTGGTACTCTAAATGGTGTTTCTTGATGATCTCATGAAGTGGAAGAGTGTAAATGTTGAACAACTGAGGGCCAAGGACTGACCCCCGGGGAACAGAAAAGTTCAAATTAATTGCTTTTGAGGTAGCATTGCGTATACATACAGCCTGGGATCTGACAGAGAGGTACAATCTGAGCCACTGGAGAGCGCTTCCACCGATGCCAATGTGATGTAATCTGTTCAGCAGGGTGTTGTGGTCGACAGTGTCAAACGCTCCGCTCAGATCCAGCATGATGAGACCGACGACCTTCCCGTTGTCCATTGCTTTGAGAATGTCACTTTGAACTCGTAGGAGGGCCGTTTCGACGCTGTGCATCTCTCTGTACGCCGATTGAAAGCACTCTTGGAGGCCATTATCATTTAGATAGTTCTGCAGACGATTGGAGACCACACGTTCGATGACTTTCGAAAGGTAGCTCAAGTTAGCGATAGGGCGGTAACTTGCAAAGTCTTGCTTGTCTAGACGAGAGTTTTTCAGTAGAGGTTTCACCAGTGCATGTTGCATGGAAGCGGGAAAGGAAGCCTCTTGTAATGACTTGTTGATGATCTCCGCAATGTATGGGGCAAAATCATCCACACATTCCTTGAGAAGGCTCGTTGGAATTGGATCAAGTTCACATGATGCTGTTGGTGAACTCATGATAATTTTACGCACTTCAGCAGCAGAAGTTGGGTCAAAGTTCATTAATGTTGAGCTAGATGATGAAGAATGGGTAGATGCTAATGAATTAGACTGTGCCGGAGTTGAGGGTATAGCATCTTGTGAGTTGATGTCTTGGCGAATTTTGATAACTTTGTTGTAGAAGAACTGGGCAAAATGTTCAGCTAACTGCTGATCACAAGAGGAATCAGGAAAATCTGGATCTTTCCAGCAATGCATCAATGTGTCAGTGATGGTAAAAAGGCGTTTCTGGTTGCCGCCACATTCTTCGACAGACCGTGAGATGTATTCAGTTTTTGCAGATTCTATCATCCTGGAGATTACCCAACGTTGTGTAGTGTATGCTGCTCGATCCACGTCAGAGTCATAAACAACTAAACAAGATAAATTTGTTCTCATTTTTTATCCTTTTTTTCTCAAAAATGCTGGCATACATGCTTCCTCTTGTTTTTAAAGATGCCAAATCTCTGACAGAGTGATGTTTGTCATTTTGCTGATCAAGGATTTCTCCCTGTGACAACTTGTCCTGCTGCTTCACCTGATGGCGGAAATCGCATGCACTGCTGTACAGAGACCTATAGGGCCTGTTTGTATCATGCACTGTAAGGTCAGGGATCCTGCTGATCCGGGTCCCATTTTAGCGTATCCTGCATGGGACGTGGATCCGTAGATCACGGATCCCATGTGCGAAACAAACAGTCCCTTTTATTAAAACAGGCAATAAACTGCTGCTAGCTGCTCATCAGCCACCTGAAATATATCAAATGCTTCTAGAGTTAGGAGGGCCTGACGCGTTTCAATCCTAGCAGGATCTTTCTCAAAGGCTAAATGAGAAAGCCTTTGAGAAAGATCCTGCTAGGATCTAAATGCCTCAGGCTCTCCTAACTCTAGGCCCTTTTATTTTCAGTCAACTAGTGTGTGCTGGTTTCTTGTCTTGATTTAGAGGTGTCTGATCAAGAAGGCATACCTGAAAGGACCAGGCGCAGGCTACCTGTGGCTACACCTCCCGCCAAACTGAACCGCCATCAGCCTTTATTGCCTACACCATAAAATATTACAGGAATGATGTCAAATTGTCGATACAAGCGTGTTCTTCTACTCACATGATTGAATTTGGTGCTTTCCATGATGAGACAGGCTCAATCTCCTTGTATCTCTTGTTGGCAATGTAACCAACAAAGTCCTCCTTGCCTCTGGATCCACTGTAGACTCTGAACTCACCATTACGAACACTGACAAAAAAACCCAGACACAATCATTTAATAACCACAAGGAAAACTGACTGAATTTTAAGTCAATAATAAGTAATAAACTGCTGCAAACTGCTCATCAGGCAAAATGACATGAAATATATCAAATGCTTCTAGAGTTAGGAGGGCCTGACGTGTTTCGATCCTAGCAGGATCTTTATCAAAGCCAAAAATGTTAAGGCTGAATTTTAAGTCATTGAAAAATTAACAAAGAAAAATTGACTGGAGCAGGATTTGAACCAGCGATCTCCAGAATGCTCTACCAACTGAGCTATCCAGCCCCATTGTTGGTGGATGTGGTGTCCCTAATAGTCAATTATCTTTGTTCGTTTGGCAGTCAGTCAAAACCAAAAAGACATGATATAAACATTTACATTGATTCTGAAGAGATTCCCATATCCAAAGTTAGTTACGATGATCGTAACCCTAGGTCCGACATGGGGACTGGGACCTTAGTGGGGCATAGGTGGCAAGTGCTTTAGGCACTCACCTCTCACCAATGTGGCCCGGGTTCAATCCCGGCTTGGGTCATATGTGAGTAGAGTTGTGCATTGGTTCTCTCCTATGCTACGAGGGTTTTTCTCCCTCCATAAAACCAAGCACTTTAGATCTCAGGCTTCGTAATCACAATGGATTGCCGGTATTGCTGGCAGCCGAGAGCGCCGATGAATACCGGCAATCCGATTACGTTGTAGCCCGCGCTTTGTATCTTTAAGTAAAAAGGCGCGTAATAAATGCGTTTATTTATTATTTATTTATGTGCTGTTTGGGGATATCTATCTTTCATTTTCAAATATGTGCAATGTGCACTTAATGCAATTATTATTATTTTTTTAATATAAATACTCAAAGCTGCAACTGAAAACATCATGAAACAAAATAATCCAGCCAAGATGTCCCACATCAGTGCTGAGAGTAAAAGACTCACTGGAAGATGGTTGGTAGTGAAGTGACCATGAAGCGACCACTGAGACCTGGTGAAGCACTCACATCAATTTCACCTACACGGATACCAAGCCCCTTAGCCTGAGATGAGAAGTCCGTCCAGACAGGAGCTATAGCCTTACAAGCAGGACACCATGGAGCATAGCTGTTGGAATGAAGATAATGTAGGCTCTCCATTAATTGCCTTGACTGGTCACACTAATCAAAGTCAACTCGGCGTCAACTAGAAAAAGCATCAACTCGGCATCAACTCGTCCCAAATTATGAAATATTGAAAATAAATACACAGTGCTGCAATCAGTAGTAATAAGAAATAATTTGCATTGGTTTGAAGTTATATTCCATCTAAGAAAATTGATTTTTTTTTTCTCTTGCCATTTACAGCTAATGGATGATACCATTTTAAGTAGGGGTGCTCGAGTGATGCAAGTGCCGAATCGTGGACAACAACTCAATTCTCCCTACCCTAAGTATAACTATAGTTTTATTTTGCAAAAAGTAACAAAGAACTCTTTGCCATTCATTTTAACAAGTTACTCCCTAAACATACAAATTAAATGGCTTGGTAATTGCATTACTTGCACACCCATGCGTAAATGGTATCGTCGAGTTGACACCTTTTTCTAGTTGACGAGTTGACCTTAATTAGTATGAACGCCTTAACCTATTAAAAATATGGGAATCGATTTTAATGCAACATTATTATTATTTCGAAAAATACGTGACAATAGCCACGGTTTTACTATATATAGCTACAGAGTACAGTAGGCCTACATGATTGTGCATGCATGGAACAATTAGAAACACAACTCCGAAACGTACAATTTCAGCATCCACTCTCCTTCCACAACCTCGCCCCAGTTTTCATCTGTAACTTGAAATACTTTGGCATTCGTAAACATCACTAAACCTGCCAAAATGGCAACGATGCATCCATATCGCGCGTCCATTTCTGCCTCTTCTGTGTTGTCGACGTGTCCTCTTCTGTGTTGTCGACGTGTTACTGTACGTGAAGTGCATAAATCGATTGGTGCTCGTATTTTGTAACTTGCAGTGCAATTATAATCAATAGTTACGTCCAGTTACCATACATGGAGCGCCCTCTCTTGTTTTCTCAACGAGTAGATAAAAGAGTAATCAGTCAAGCCAAGTGGGAAGCTTCAATGACCGGGCCACTAGTCAATACCAGCACTGTCTTCATATCCTGAAAATTATACTTAAATCTGTAAACATTTCTGCTTGAGCCCCCCCCCAACAAAATTTTTTTAGACAGCATTAAGGGGGGGGGGCTCAAAAAATGCAATTGAAAAAAAAAAAAAATCTTGAAAATACTGGATTTTTTCAGTTCTTAAGCGCCAATTACATAAACAACGCGTTGTGAAGGCTATATGTGCATGTTTTTTCGACCCCCCCCCCAAGAAAAAAAAAATTAAAATGGCTTTTCTCTCCCCCAAAAAATGTTTGGCTCTAGAATTAGAACCACGCCAGGCGAAGACAAACCCCTTTTCCCGCTTCACATGCCTCCCCTGACATCCACTTGACAACACCAGACTCAGGACTATATCACGTTACATTTAATTTTGCCATTGCATTTATTGATAATGATAATAATTTGTTACATTTTCATTTTCCCAAATAATTGAGATGGCTGCGATGGATGTATAAATGGAATGAACACAGGAAGGATGTTTTAAATAGAACGATATCCGAAACTTGAACACCTTGACCCTACGTTAATGTATAGAGCTACAAATGGTCATTGCAATGTTATTACAGCTGAATAATTATTGTACCTTACCGAGTTCAGATAATTAAGATATGAGATCCTTCAAAATACTAAATTTGGTAGTATTCATCCATGATATTTTTTTATTTGACGAAGTAAAAAACAAAGTGATGTATATTTGTTTATTTCAGTTTTGATCAAAGAAGATTCCCCTCATTAAAACGGTTTCAACACGATGAGTGTTCCTTTAAGGTTTCGTTTACATTATTACAGAAATTATTGTTTTATCATAAATAGGAAACAGCAAATTATTGTTTTACTTTAACATTTCTCCTTTTCCATTGTTTAAAGGTAATACCATACTATAATTATGGATTTTGTCAAAGAAATGCAGATTCATGTGCAAAAAGCAAGAAAGATACAGTAAAAGTCATCTGTGAGAGTCCGGCCGTACGTGCCCACTTTTTGAGAAAGCGGTCACGGAATTTTTTTGAATATTTTCACCATTATTTTACATCTTTTAAAGATCAAAAGTATTTTCGGTCGTTGCTTTGACTAATTTTATGATAAATACAGCATTTCAGGTGATTAAACGGTATGTTTCTATCAGCATCTATCTTCATACCCTGTAAGTTATAGGTAAATTTGTGAACATTTCGGTTTTGGTTTCCTACCAAAGTATATGATACTATACTTTAAAATAAATGAACAAAGGACCATTGGTCTATTTTTAATATTTGAATGGACTCAGCTTTCTTATTTCTCTTTCCATTTTTTTGTGTCAAATTTTACTCAAGTTTATTATTTTATTGTAAACGGCTTATTCAGTCATTCACACGCAGTACCCGAAAGTCAGGTGGAATTAGATCAAAATCATGATTCTTAACGGATGCTATCGTGGCCCTGAAGGGACATATTTTTCACAACTAGTCACGATTTTTTTTTGCGACGATAGTGATTTTTTTGCGACTAGTCGTGATTTTTTTGTGACTCGTTGTGAATTGTTTTGCAACTAGTCGTGAAAAATATGTTTCTCCGGGGCCACGATAGTTTGGAGTTCATCTCGCTCCACTGCAGTGCAATCAATTTCGACATCGTTCGGCGTCCACAGCGTCCATAGCTATAGCTCTCTGGTCTGCCCGATGTCATTTCATGGGCCACCGGCCAAAGGGGGAAGCTTTTTCCAGGGTCGAGGTGAAGAATGTCGCTGGCGATTGACATCAGCTGGAAGATCAGAATTGGAAGATAGTGATTATGATTATGAATAGACCAATTGCTATAATTAATTAGGATAGTGATTATGGTGACGGCTATGGATAATCTTTGGGTATAATACCTTGCCGGCGCCGCTGAGAAGGTTATTGCTGTAAAGACCTTTGCTGAAGCTTATTTTGTATCTCTTCGGCTGCATTCGCCACTGAGCTACAGCCATCCTCCCCATACGTCCAGGGTCATCTCTGAGACTCGGCTTCACCCTGATGAAGCTACTGATTTCCCATGACTCGTGGGAGTGGTCACCTGCACTTGAGGTTTTGATTTCCTTAGCAGCCTCTGAACTTTGTTGTTTCGGATGAAACGGACCGCAAGCTCTACGATCTAGCAGGGGAGGCTGCATGATTGTCTCCAGTGTCAGGTCTTGATTGCCGAATTTCTTTAAGTCGACGTTCTGCATTGCGTAGAAGAACATACCGTCTCAGAGAGACTGCTCGAAAAAAGAAATTGGAAAGAAAACATTGCTTTCATTCAATTACATATTTGGAATGTTTCCCATTATGCTTTACATGATATTATACTGTCATCTTTACACGCAGACTACAGAATAAGTCGATTAATTGCTGTCGTGGAGGTGACAACAATGATTATGTTGCTGCTGTCATGTGATTGGCGCTGTTGCTAAAAGTGCTAATGGTACGTCGTGATGGTGATAACCAGCATCCTCTTTATCACCATGTGGTGATCACGAGGATAAGAAGTTGGTTGTGGATAAGGAGTGGTTAATATTGAAAGCAAGGACGAAGGATTGATATACGCACCTTGCTGACGCGGCTGCCGAGGCTTCTTTCGCACACATTGTCGTCGAAGCTGATCTTTGCTTTTTTGTTCTGTCCGGCAGTCAGCTTCAGCCATCCTCTCGGGCCGAGGATCTCTTTGTGACTCGACTTTGACTTGTCGTTTTGACGTTCTTGGGCAATGGGTTGCATTTTCTATCGGTAGCCTCCCTTGTTGTTGAAGTGACTGTTTCACCTGCAGCTGAGTCGCAGAACTGTCAACCTGCACTTGAGGATGTGCTCTCCTACGAGTAGTTACAGGCTGCTCTTTGATTTTCTTATCAGCCTGTGGACAAGTTCCTGATTTCGATGTAGTATTACAAACTCCACGATGGGGCAGGGAAGGCTGCTTATCTCCGATTACTGGTCTGGATTGCCAAACGCCATTCCCTCCAACTTCTACATGGTGATGTTGCTTCACAGAGAGAACGTGATTGCCAGGACGACCAGTGATATCTTGAGATGGATCATGATGGTGTAGCTTTTGTTGAAGATCCAATTTCTCTACGGCATCAGTTTGACTCTTGTCGACGTGTGGCGTCTGACAGGATCCTCTCTGACTGTCAACTTGATGCTTGTCTTTTGCCTCATTTATATCTCCAGCAATCCTCTTCTCACCATCATCCCCTCTGTTACCATCCTGGAAACTAGTATTGTCACCAGCTGTGAATTCAAAAGTAATAAAGCATCATGAGATATGGGCACAAACATGTCATCAGTTGCCGGAACAGGATATTTCATGAAAGCTCAGGCCCAGCCTATAATACCTACGTTTTGTCTTGGATATTCTTGGTGAAGTTTCATGCTCAACCTCCACATGGAAGACTGGTTGTCCGGTTATCTTGAAACGTTCATTATCCAGAGGTTTGAGTCTTCCATCCTCAACATCAGGAAAGTCAAGTAGTTCAGCGATATTTTCAATTTCCAATTGCAGTGCAATCTTTCGGCATCGTTGGGCATCCACAGCAGCTGCTATAGCTCTCTGGTCTGCTCGATGTGGGCCACCAGGCAAAGGGGGAAGCTCTATCCAGGGTCGAGGTGAAGAAAATCGCTGGCGATTCATGTCAGCTGGAAGAGCAGATCAGGATACTTTAATTGGAGATTTCTAATAAGTCAGTGGTGAATGGCAAACAAATATTACCAGGCTTATCACATGCCGAGGGTCGAGAAGTGCGCATTACTGGTGTCCATCGGCAACGATGAGTGCGTCCTTAGTTCAACATTATTTGCACTTGATAGTTCAAAGACTTTGGTACCGAAATGTTCGTCGTAGCAGTCCATACATATGTGACTAAGTTTCTCTGTGTCCAAACATCGCATTTCTATTTCAAAATTTGGAGTCAGCAAAATTATACCATCCTTTCGGTCTTTTTTTTCTGAACATACCGCCCCAGCTTCTAAACCGCTTACAAAATCTATGGCAAGATCAAAACTCAGAAAAATATTTACACAAAATTCCTGTTAAAGCTGTGGATGACTTTGACTTGGCATTGCCTCTTTCCCCGCCGATCACTGATTTGCTGACTATTTCTTCAGAGGGATTGTTGACGATGAAAGCAGTTTCCAACAAAGATGCGTCGTCTGCAAATCGCACTGATCGCCTTCTGGCTCCGTCCCCTGCATAGGGAAGAGCGCCCACTGTCCCGAAATAAATAGACAATATTCTATCCACTTATTCTTATCTAAATAAACGTATTTCGAAATATTTCAAAGAAGAGGAATTATTGCATACCTTTCCGGCGTTGTTGAGTAGGCTTCTTCTGATCAGACTCTTTCTGAAGCTCATTTTGTTGCATGCGGCACCGAGCTTCTGCCATCCTCTGCAACCAAGGTTTGTCCTGAGACTCGGCTTTATCTTGATGGAGTGATGGTTCTTGGTGATGGCTTTCCTTTCCTCCTTGTAGCCTTCCTGGAAGTCGACTTATTGAGTTCGATTTCTCCTGCCTAGTGGGAATGGTGACCTGTACTTGAGGTTCTACTCCCCTACCATTATCCTTTTCAAGAGGCTGTTGTCTGAATTTCAAATCAGCCTCTGAACTTGTTCCTTTTTGGGATGAAGGAGTGGGGCCGCAAGCTCCACGATCTAGCAGGGGAAGCTGATTGTCTCCAGTATCGGATCTTGATTGCCAAATTTCTTTAAGTCGACGTTCTGCATTGCGTTGAAGTACATATCGTCTTAGAGAAACTGCTGAAAGTAGAAAACAGAACAAAACAGTCTTTCAACGGCAAAATTTATTTATTTCCTATCAAGTTTTGCATTTTTGGACTGATATGTTTGAATCGACAGTCTACAGAATGAAATTGCAATCTGTTCTGATCACGAAGGTGGTAACAATGATGATGTTGTATTGGTGTTGCTGCTGTCCTCATGCACGACTCTGTTGTTGGCGATGATGGGGCAATTAATTGGCATTTAATGGTGAGGGTGAGGGCCAGTGTTGGCAATCATCATCGTCATCATTATACGTCATGATCATGGGGATAATCAGTATATTTGAAAGAAGGGTTGCTACGTACTTTGCTGACGCTGCCGGGGCCTCTGTCTGGCACGTTGTCGTCGAAGCTGATCTTGGCTTTTTGATGGTTCTGTCCGGCAGTCACTGGTTTGAGCCATCCTATCAGGCCGAGGTTTCCTTTGTGACTCGACTTTAGCTTGATTTTGTAGTTTTGAAGTTTTGAGTTGATGAGGTACCTCTTGTGGCCTCCCTGATGGTTGGGGATCTGATTTCAACTGCTGAGCAGTAGACATGTCAACCTGCACTTGAGCCTGAACTCTCCTGCTAGTATCTACAGGCTGCTGTTTGGATTTCTTTTCAGCCTCTTGATGATTTTCTGTTTGGGATGAACGATCTTGCACGGGAGGCTGACACGTTGCAGTTAATATGGTCTTGGACGAAGGCTTTTCCGAAGAGAATCCTTCATGTTGACATTTACAGTTGAAAATCTTGCTCTTGTATCTACAATTACCGAAGTGAAGACTTTATTGAGCAATATTAGAATCAGTCGTTATTAAATGTAGAAAACAAAACAAAAGAAATGCACATTCTAACCACAGAAAACAATTTAACCCGAAAATACAAATCCCAACCCACCTGGATGTTGTGAGGTGAAATTTCCGTTTTGTTCGTCGCTGGAGAGACATGCCGATATACATCAGTAGGAAACTCAAGCACAGTGCTGCTACCACTGCAATGTAGCCTGGCCTTCTTGTGACAGCTGACAGGGATGGCAGGCCTACTCGGTGAGACAGGTCTACTGCAATTTGGTGCAGACGTTCGGCGATGGTTTGGAGGTATGCTGACCACTTTACAGACGATACACTGGACCGCCAAAAGTCCATAACGGTGGAGTTGCTATACATGAACCAGGCTCCTATACACATAGCAGATAGGCATCCTACTCGTAGCGTCATTCCAACGAGTAGCCAAATTAAGGACACCCAGAAGTTGGAAATCCAGGAGCTTGCCATTGCCCACTGCACACAGTTCTTGTGACTAGATGCAGTGTGAATTAGAGAAAAGTAAATGAATCGTCTTTAATACTCCCGCCATGAAAATATCTTGCTGAAAGACCCTTAAAGGTATTATCATACTTTGGTTTTTGTCAAAAAAATGCAGATTCATGGGCAAAAATATCAAGGAAAATACAGTCACAGTCATCTGTGAAAATTATCAGTCCCATACGATGCCCACCGTATTTTGAAAAAATCGTGAAAAACAGCCACAGTATTTCTTTAGTCTTTTCACTTTTAGTTTTGGTCTTTTCAAAGATCAAAAAGATTTTCGGTCGTTGTTTTACTAATTTCTGGATAAAATACACAATTTCAGGTGGAAAAATGTTAACGGTAGGTTTCTACCAGCACCATCTTTATGACCCTGAAAGTTATACATAAATCTGAGAACATTTCTGTTTTGGTTTCTTACCAAAGTATGATACTATACCTTAAACCGTCTCGAAATAAAATAACAAAAGACCCTTCTAAAAGTTTCAGTATAAAACTCCTACCTGGTTGTTGTGAGGTGAAATTTCCGTTTTGTTCGTCGCTGGAGAGACATGCCGATATACATCAGTAGGAAACTCAAGCACAGTGCTGCTACCACTGCAATGTAGCCCGGCCTTCTTGCGATAGCTAACAGGGACGACAGGGACAGTTCGACTGCAAGTTGGTGCAGACATTCGGTGATGACTTGATACCAAGTAACTAGAGGAATCAGTGCTGCTTCAACATCGGGACAAACCCAACACGAATGAAGGATACTAGCAGCATCTGAAATGAAGCTCCTCAGTTGGTCGATGGTAGAATTCCATGTACATGTACTTGGTGGTAGTATTTGCTTCAACTGGTGGAATATATCCACCCTAGCCGAAGAGAGTCCTTGATATAACTTGAACCCTTCATCGGTGAAACGATCGATGGTATCTATAAAGACACCGCCTGGAAGCCAAGATGTCATGAAGGCATACAGGCATGGCATAGGGCTCGGAGAATCCCCGATCACCCAGCCAAACAGGTACAGACTGCTGTACCACCCTAAGATGACTATTAACAAGTAGAACAACTTGCCAACTACGGAATACATTGTTTCCGATGAATATCAAATAGTCGGTAACTCATATAAAATTGCTTTATACGCTGACAATATCGCACGATAACTCGCTCAGAGAAAAGCTGAATACGATCTGAAAATTACACAACACATCTTTGACACACACTGCACAAGAAACAATAGCTCATTTGCATACAGAAATCAACAAAACGCGCCCGTACGCATTACATGACGTCATAATACAATAATGTCTATTGTGCGCTTGAAAGAAAAACGCGCATGATGTTCCGCGCATCGCATCTGTACACAAATTTAAGTTTCATAAATGCATGTCTTAAAGGTAGTATCATACTTTGGTGAGAAACCGAAACAGAAAATAGTGTCTAGCATTCCCCCCCCCCCCCACACCAAAATGGTTTTCTATCACTAATAAGACAGCAGAAGGGAGAGTTATAAGAAGGGTATACCCCCAAAATAATTGGCTCTTCCAGCCACACCCCCTCCTCCCCCTCCTCCCCCCCCCCAAAAAAAAGAAATGGCTATAGAACCGCGCATTGTTTACAGTACGGCAATCTCGTTCCCATCTCCGTTCTCAAGACAGTGAAGTGTGTATAACCACTAGTACGGTGGGCCGTGAGACTGTCTCACAATTATTATAGCAAGAGGCATATTTTAAGGGTGCGGTTGAACGGTCTACTCTTAAACCTTTTTCCTATAAAGTGTTTATAATGTAACAGTCAAACATGCAACAAATTATAAAATCAATTATCATTCATTTATTCAATGATAGACACAATGCTTAACCATCTTTCAATTACAGTAAACATTTCCTAACAACACCATCATGATTGCAGTAAAATGCACAGAATACAAATGAACATTAATTATACAATGCATCAGAAGAATTATTTCCATATGCCCAATACATACACCAAAGCATGATTTTAACAAAGCTTACCTACATAATAAAATTATCAAAATTTGCTTTTTAAATTGTGGCACAATATAACTTTAGTAAAACTTGTATACAGGCAACATGATTGTTTGGACTCAGTTACAAATTATCCAGATGGCGTAAATAAAAATAATAATAAGGCAACCTTCGCAAAGATAATGAGGCTTGATTAATTTGTTGATGCATTAAAATGAATGCTTTAGTATTTGCATAAAGCAAAATCACCAATTTGGGGCAAATGTAGTGTGGAAAAGGTGACTTATTAACAAGTGCAACATGCAGCAAAAGATGCCTGTATATTTCCAGGTTATCTAGGAGTCTCCATTTTCACTACAATAACCCTGAACCACCACTTGCATTACATTCTGGCGCTGGGTATAAACTTCTAATAAATATGTTAAAACACATTTTAAGCAAAATCTAATACACGATTGTGTCAGATTATTTAACAATCAATTTTGGTCAATCATAATATCCTTTTTAAAATCAGTTAAAACAAATTACTGCATAGTTGAGAAATATTTTACGCGTGGCTACATTACGTTAGTTGTTGATGTATCATTACATCCTTAATTTATATCTGACAATTATGTACATATCGACATTTTCTATAAAAAAATACTTTGAGTAATAGTAAAGTGAGTCTCTAAAAATAACTTCAAATATAGTGTTGATTGAAAGAGGAATTACATAATTATGTGACAATCATTTGAAATGTGTTTTTGTCATAAGTACATTCAATGTCAGTCATGGGCCAATCTATTGAGTTTCTTCTCATTATAGGATTAGAAGAATACAGCATTTCGAACAAATTGTTCAATTCTGTACTTCGAATCAGCTCATGTTTTGGAACCATGACGATTTCACCTTGTGTATCACAAATTCATCCTTTTAGTACTTGGACACACTCAATGTTTGGATATCTTACTTCTGAATGGAATATTAAAGGGAGCATATAGGAATCCTTCACAGTTAAACCACGCTTTTGAAATGCTAAAAAGATCATTCGGACAAACAATCTTTTTAAAAGACACTAAATCTTGATTTCCTTGAAAAACCCAGCATCTGATGAACCAGGATTTCCCATGGTGACTGTTTGCACTGTTTACGAACTGTTGAGTCCATTTTCTGTCTCAAACTCAATACTTTTTTTCTGGAGGCCTTGCAAATCCTGTAGGCTGCCTTTAAAGAGAAATGCATAACATCATATTATGGAGACATTTGATTGTTACCAACAAAATTGATCTCCCATACTTCTAGATGGCAATTTTAACAATTGAAAACACATTAGACTAATTCCCTGGTACCCGGTAAGAATGGATTTCAGAATAGGAGATTATTACGTTGTTATAGCTGAGAGCACAAGTCCATGCAAACATGCTCAATTTTCTGAAATTAGAACAAACTGTGTTGTCAGCATCCACATATTTCTAAGGTTGCAAAATGCACTGACCCCTTGCTCACAATCTGAAAATATGTGCTTCACTTAGATCTGGCACCCACAAACTGAAAGCACATATTCAATTTAAAGGTAGTGTGACCAGCCAGACTAATTATTTAAAGTAATTACTCTGCCAGGCCCTGTATATAGTTTTGTACATAGGTCAAGTGCCTTTATCTTTTATTTTTATTATTTTCTTGTAATCAATGATTATGTGAACAACAAATAGTTGTATTGGGCAAATCCCGCACGTAATATTGACGTTCTATAGGTGCCTCACCAAATAATAAGTGGGTCCCCGCATAAGATTGATTTATTTTTATGCATAAGTACCGGATAGCGCCCTCTCTCCCACCAATCCCCACAAATTCCATTAGATCCATTTGAATGGGTGGAACTTTGCATAAAGATAAGGGAAAGTCTACCACTATTGTTGGGCTCTCTTGGGGAGTGGCAAGCAGGTATACGCAGCGATCACTATCGTGCTTGGCTTCACTGCCGCCACACCTTAGAAATTCCTCTTAGTCTTGGCGTACGAAAATATCAATTATTATCAAGACAATCTACAGAGAGAGAGAGAGAGAGAATGGCATGAGGTATATGACACCAACATCGTCCGGTAAGTACTTTACTGTTCTTAATATTTTGTATATACGGTAAATCATACTTTGGTAAGACACCAAAACAGAAATGTTCACATATTTATCTATAACTTACAGGGTATGAAGATGGTGCTGGTAGAAACATACTGTTCAAATTTTTCTGCCTGAAATGGTGTATTCATCCAGAAATAAGTAAAACAACGACCAAAAATCTTTTTGATCTTTTAAAAGATCAAAAATAAAAGAGAAAAGACTTAAGAAATACTGTGGCCGTTTTCTCAAAAGGTTGGCACCGTATGGGACTGAAATTTTCACAGATGGCTGTTATTGTATTTCCCTTGATATTTTTGCCCATGAATCTGCATTTCTTTGACAAAAACCAATGTATGATACTACCTTTAAACTGACAACTGTTTTTAGTGCAGGGATGCAGAATAAACATGTATAAGTAAAATAAATGTGGGTGATATATTTCATGATCAAAAAGACAAATATTGTTTACACTCGAAAAACAACTTATGGAAATTTGTCTTGATTATCCCAGATTTTGTCAATTTGTCCCAGTACAATATATGCACTCTTCACATATGCTGCAGCATTGATAACAAGGGGTAGTAATGGAACGAGGCCATCATAAGATGCTGTAGGTTCTCATCAAAACCAATAATGGGCAAATATCAGCCCATTATGAAGCCAATCTTAAAGACCACTGTGACATATTCTGCAGGCGCTTCATTCACAATACCATACACAACTCACCAATCATAAGCCATTTCACCTACTGCACATACACTGAAAGTTATAAATATATACAGCATCAGTATTGTTATCTTGCCAACTTTACAAATAAACACTACTTTATTATGGTATAGCTCTGGCCCTGTAAAATAATTATACATGTATATCTAGTGCAATTTCTAAGGTCCTTGGGCTGATTACTTCAGTTGTGGAATTGAAGGAGTAATAGGACATTTACGAAACGGAGGCTCAGGCTCAGGCTCAGGCTCAGGCTCAGCTTCCAGCTCTGCTGGAATCTACTCAAAATCTACTTCCGAACCGTAGCCAAAAGCCTCTATTTTGATACCAGATTCACGAAATGGAGCCAGAGCCTGAGACAGAGCCTGAGTCTCCGTTTCGTAAACGATTATAAGACAAAACAAACACACACAAACAAACACAAATGGGCATATTGAACTGAAATACTTTACTGGTTGACGCCAAGACCTGGTCACCGTGTTAAGGGTCAGCTATATGGACAACTTGCTTGCCGATATTGCTTCCATTCATCATTCCTACAAACGCTGCACCGCAGTTCTCCAGGCCTTCTACCACCGTTTCCCTGGCCTGCAAATGGTAAACAAAAACAAAGTTCAACATACGCATGTTTGGTCAAACTGATGCCAATGGGAAGTGCTTTTAGTACACTTCGGTCTGAATTATTCATCACAAATGAATAAAAACACCTGACCACATTCAAAAACACATTTTTATCTTATTAACTTTTAGCCAGACCTACAATGATTTTTCTTCAATCTTTCAGCACAAAACCAGAATTAGACATTTTCACAATATTTGTTTGTTCAATATGCTAATTGTAAACTTATGGGGATTCACCATCATAAACCCTTTACCAGTGTTATAGCTAGCCCGTTTTGAGTGCCGGCTAAATTTACTTATTGTGAAGCGGAGCAAGTGGAGCTCTCGCCCCTCACGGCCAGGGTCCAGGAGATATTACATGTAAGTCTGCAATATTCTGTTTTGTTATTGGGGATCTGGTGAATTTATCTTTCCAAATTTGTCTCCAAGTCAAAATCTTTCAGTTCTTTCAGTGAAAAAACACAACATTTATGTTGTAACTTGTGCATTTTCTGTGATTTTCAAGATTTTGTTTGGCTTTTCATCTCAGTGCCAGTCAGAAGGGCTGAGTGCCGGCAGTCCCCGATTGGTGCCAACCGGCGTGGCTAGAACACTGCCTATTACCAATAATCTAATTAACCCCTAAGATTAATCAAAGTTGCTCAAAATTTCCTCAATTTTCTGTGAATTCAATTGTTTAATTTTGTCCTGAATTACCTTTAGTTTGTCCTCCTTTAGCCACTTGGCAAGCTGTTTCCGTCCCTTCTTGAAGAGTTCCCTGTACTCATTGGTGGCGAAGAGTTCCATCTTAATTCTTTTCTCCTTCAAGAACTCCAAGATGTTATTGTCCAATGGACAATGTATGTCTATACTGTACATGGAAATCTTCCCACAAGGAATAATACTGCCGTCGTTGTTCATCTGTAGGGGCAAGAAATGCCAGTCCACCAAGATCAATATTTCGCTGCTCATAATTTAGGGTCTATTGCAAAACTGCTTACCAACCGGTAATGACTTGGAAGGAGGGGCCTGTCTCTTCCTATTTTGCAGTGGAGCAGAGTCCTTTGCAAATGTGTTGCATCAAGACATCAGAGCTTTAGTTCATAAAAGTTAGGACTAATCCAAATAGAGTTCATCTGGCTGGACAATGTGTGCAGGTAGATCAGCTTAAACAATGTAGGCACACAATGGTTGAATACTGTCGAATGATAGTTCAAATTCCAGGCGAACTTAATAGGTGGCACGCAGCTGTACTTGGAACTCACAGATGGTGGTAAATCCTTAAAAATGCTGATTTAATCCAATTCAAATCAAGGGGGTAAATGCACCACAATAGGTACTGCTGGTTAGATTAATTTGAGCTCAATAACCTCCATGTTATTTTCCAAAGTATGATTAAGACACTGACCTGTTTAATGACCTCATTAGTGATGCTTCCACCGACGTTATCAAAGTAGATATCAATGCCCGCTGGACAGCACTCTCGGAGTCGCGCGGCCATGTCATCTGTTTTATAGTTGATGGCCCCATCAAAGCCAAGCTCATCTAGCAGAAAACGACACTTTCTGTCAGTGCCACAAATGCCCACGACTCTACCACAACCTTCTAACCTTGCAATCTGTGGGAGAAAAATGTTCCACATGAATGTGATTCATATGATGGTATCGTAATGCAATGCATATGCACCTTTATCAGAAGGCAGGTACAAGCTAGGGCAGGGAAGCCATCTAAGGGCAATCTCACAAAACAGCTAAGCAAACAAATCTGCTGAGCAAAAGAAATTTTGCTTGGGAAAATCTGGTTATCAAGCTTATTATATGTGCAGTCTACAGCTTGCAACTGGTTCCCACTTCTGCATTCCTGCTTATCATAGCAAAATTGCTAGGCAGTATTTTCTGTACAAATCTGAAAGTGTTTTGCAATGAACATTGGTTCTCAACGTTTTTCAACTTAGCATAAAAAACCCTGCTGAAAAATATTTCCTGCTGTGCAGAAAATCTGGCTACCAGTATTCAATGCAGGCACGTTCCATCACACAGTTGTAATAATTGAATTGTTAAACTATTTACCACCCCCACCCTCAAAATGAACCCAGTTCACACACACAAATATAGACGCTATAAAATAATTTTGAATACAATGGAACAGCCAGCTTTTGTGAGATGAAAAACTGATATGTTATAAGTGCGTCAAAAGCCCTAATGGTAATAGAAATGAAGTGCCTATCTATTGTACTTTACAGTACATTTCAAGGTACATTCTGGTATTTAACTAGTTAGGCTTCATTAGCCATTGTATTCAAATACTGAATGCTTGTACTCATATCACTTTGATTGCACATGGTGGTTGTAATCAGGACAATTAAGGGATTATCATGGACTTCAGTTAAAGGTAATATCATACTTTGGTTTTTGTCAAAGAAATACAGATTCATGAGCAAAAAATATCAAGGAAGATACAGTAACAGTCATCTGCAAAAATGTCAATCCCATAGTGATACGATGCCCACTTTTTTAGAAAACAGTGAAAAAAGGCCACAGTGTTTCTTACGTTTTTCTCTTTTATTTTTGATCTTTAAAAGATCAAAAATTATTTTGATCACTGGTTTTACTCTTTTCTGGATAAAACAGCATTTCAGGCAGAAAAATGATAATGGTATGTTTCTACCATCACCATCTTTATACCCTGTAAGTTACAGGTAAATCTGTGAGGATGCTACCAAAGTATGATACTACCTTTAATCTCAGTGGATTGACTGAAATCAAATAAATAAAAATAAATCTTTTCTCACACTACAATGATGTTCACTATGGTAATCGATTCACGAGAAAACAACTACTATTCTGGTGATACCAATATTTCAATGCTGGTAACAAGATGTTCACATGCAACTGTTTCAGCAGCAGTTGCATGTGCACATTGTGTTCAGCTGCAGTAGTCTTTTCATCTGTGAAGAAATATAGCTCATCCTTCTCAAATGATACAAAATGTGCAGAAGCAAGACAAAGAGTATGCAGAAACAAGACAAAGGTCTCAAAACCAAATATGAGAGTGGGAAATTTGGTTTGGACATCTGGGGCCTTTCTCAAAGCTCCGCACCGGCTTCATCTCTGTTTTCATATGCTAAAAATATAGGTTGTGGTTTGCCATTGAAGCTGAAGCTCTATTGTCCTTTTCAAACCAGAGAATTTACTTCCTAACTACCTAACTACCTGTAATTTTGAAATGGATTCACAAAATATCCTCACAATATCCTCCTCCAAAATTAGAAGCTCGGCTCTGGCTCCATTTCGTGAATCCATTTAAAAAAAACGGGTATCAAAACAGAGACTTTTGGCTGTGGTTCAGAAGTAGATTCTCTGGTTTGAAAAAGAAAACAAAGCTTCAGCTTCAATGAAAAACCATATCGTACATTTTCAGCTTATGGATAACAGAGGCAAAGCCAGAGCCTGAGCCGGAGCCAAGCTTTGAGAAGGGCCCTAGATGCGCTGCTTCTCACCTGGCCAGCAAGGGATCCACAGGCACCGGCAGCAGCGCTGACAACAAACGTCTGGTTTGTCCCTGGCTTGATGTGAGCTCGCTTCCATATCCCTATTAGAGATGTCAAACCGGGCATGCCCAGTGCCCCTAGGGCCAGGGACAGCTGCTTGGTGCCACATGATGTGTCAATCTATCAAGGCAAGAATACAATATTATCAAGAAGGGTCCTTAAGCCTGACAGCTAAAATGATATAGACCTTATTCACGGTGAATCTGTTCTACATTCAAAGCAGTGCAATCAAACCGAGGCTTGGATTCAAAACAGTCTGATACCCGTTTTCTTTTTTAGAATTGGTATTATCTTTTCCAACGCGCTGTGAATAATGCGTATACAGTAATCAGAGCATACGGTTTTGAATGGTGCCCTCTTTTGATTAAAACAAGAAACTGCGGTGGTGCACAATAGAAAAAAAATAGAGGAATTGATAGATGCATCATCAAAATCCACTTCACATCGTAATTTGCAGTAAAATACATGTAATATGACCAAGGCTTTAAGTTTGAAAAAAATCTTGACTACATGTAGGGTTACTTGCTCAGTGTAAAGACTCTGAATACCAAGCAATACCGTGGCTTACCTTGTTGGTCTCCGATCCTGGAATAGAAGCATACAGCTGCCAGGGCCAGTTGAAGTCCTTATACACAATGTCTCCGGGCACAAACTCCTCAGACCGGCTCTCAGTGACCACGCCCACCCCACCACCTGAAATGGTATGGCCAATCTCCCATGTCTTGAGATACTTGGTACCTGTGTCTGCATTCATGCATATCCTCTGCAAGTGGAAGACAAATTTGTCCAAATGATTCATTTCAGTAAGTATCTCAGGATGTCGTCATCTTGATGTTAGGATGTCGTCATCCCGTGATAAATTATCTCAGGATGTCAACATCTTGATTTTAGGATGTCGTCATCCCGTGATAAATTATCTCAGGATGTCAACATCTTGATTTTAGGATGCCGCCATCCCATGATAAATTATCTCAGGATCTCAACAAGTAGGATGGCACCTCCACATCTCCATAGGTATGCATTTTATAAGCAATGAACATAATTATTTGATCAATGTACAGTGTATGTTTAATAGACAGAGCTAGGGAAACTCAAACTGAGTACACCTGTGGTGTGGTTAATAGATAGTGCAGGTATCCATGTACATGTAGTAGCACTTACCATGTAAGGATCAACAGAAAGATAGAGTGTCTTCACCAGTATGTGCTCATTCTCGACATCTTTCGGAAAATCGCAGTCCTCAGTTCTGAAATTTTCTACAAATGGCTCCCCAACAACCCCTGTGTAGAAAGAGGGAAAGAAATAAAATGAAAATTTGTTCTACTATAAAATATGGCAAAAATGAACTGCTCATATACCCAATTTCCAAGAAACTTGTCATTTTTATGATAGGTGGAAGGAGTTCTGTGCACAGACAGATGAAGTATAATTGTTCATCCTGCTTTAACTAAATGAACAGGCACGTTGATATAAACTTGATAACAAGACAGAATACAGAAATAAGTCATAAGAAGTGTTCGGACTGGACTTTTTTGGGGGCAAACTTAAAGAGACTTCTTCAGCCACATTCAAGTTCAGTCGGAACTGCTCTGGAAACTTTCCTCATGCCAAGTGACAACAGGCATGCACTGTGCATGGTTCCTGTCCAAACACACCTTGTCTGATACTGACATCACTTCTGTCTATTTTGTGTTGCATTTTGTAAACAATATTGGCAGATTTTATTGTTGTTATACTAGTGGGAATGTTTGTTTGGAAAGAATTCCACTGATGACCATTACAGAAAAAAAATTATATCCTCCAAAAGTTAACTTATTAGAAACAAATTATGATGAACTTCAATCTCAGGTGTGGAAAACATGGGTATATATGAAAAGTGAGTTTTACAGGGTTTTTTACCTACAAATTGTACACTTCCAATTCAGCGGCAGCCATTTTGCTCAAAACGCCCTCTGTAGGTTCCATAGAGTTGTGCACAAATTATGGTCATCAGTGGAATTCTTTCCGTTTGTTTTGGTCTATTTGGTGTCCTTTTCTTCAGTGCCCTCACGAGTCATAACATTGCCAGCTCGGTTACTTTAATCATGCTTTAACTAAGGTCTCGGTTAAATTTACCGACTCAACAACTTCATGTGCGAACGTGGGTATAAGATTTACCCATCGTCCCAGTTTAATTTAAGTTCAGTCTGAACGCAGCTTAAGTGTTGTCAGCATGAGCATTGGCATGACTGACCATATACTTTGTGCACTACTGGCAAAATAGAGGTCACAATACTAGTACTACTGTGACATGTGATACTGCTTTTTCTTCTTGTACTATAAAGTAAACAACATAAGAAAATCAAGTTAAGGAATTGTATTATTATTAGTAAAGATATGGTAGAGGTATTTCTACCTCACCCCATGGTCTTACCTGGTCGTTGGCAAAATAGCACACGCCGGTTACAGACTGCCATCTTGCTGTCGCCAGTAGCAGAGTTGATGTCCATGGTGTGTGGTAAAAAACTCGCACTGTCGAGGCCTAGGGCCTTTCTAC
Organism: Astropecten irregularis; assembly: GCA_963971285.1. NCBI lineage: Eukaryota > Metazoa > Echinodermata > Asteroidea > Paxillosida > Astropectinidae > Astropecten > Astropecten irregularis. The sequence goes on along the minus strand of OZ020245.1, from coordinate 25,413,727 downwards.
TTCCAACAGGTGCGCTGCGTAGAAAACTGAGGATGTATCAAGCCGTCAGGAACCGAGATGTTCAGACTCCAAGCAGGAATGGGAGGGTTTTTGCCAAGGTTTGGCAAGAACGAAGATATATTGCGGTTAGACCCCGTACATACTGTGCATGTTGTATGTGTCTGGCCCTGAGTGAACAATTTCACGGTAGTCCGGTCAGCTAAGCCTAGCCCTAAGCCTTTCTCACCGAGCACTGTCTGTTCCTTGCTGCCTTGTGGACTAGGATCAATGTACCTTACCAGCTTACGATGGCTGCGTTGTGTGTGTACTATGCTGTATGTACAAAGCTAGCATGGGCGTTCTGCACTGTACCCGACCCTAGAAATCCTAGAGACTCAATCTTGCGTGACCGGAGGCCAGACCGTCATTGATGCACCATTGCATGCAACACACGCGCGTAATATAATACACCTGTATTTATCGTGCAATTATTTAAAGCCCTTATGATCACGGTGTCAATGACCGCGTGGTCATGATATAGACAGATAATCTATAATCACCACCGATGCGTGACGTATTCCCCTTGATTTTGATAACATTTTGGCATTAGTGTCTTTTACGCCACCCATATTATTTTGAGTATTTATTTGGGTAAGAAACTGGGGTTTTTTTTCCACTGAAATTTTGCCGAAATATGTTCATTTTAGGGTTTACAGGACCCATGATAAGTAACAAATCTCATTTTGGAACAGAAGAAGTTAAATAAATATTGAAAAAAATATGGGTGGCGTAAAAGACACTAACCCCAGCATTTTATATGAGGCTTCTTTGCTTATGAATTATGATTAATTAAAGGTACAGTACAGGATACCCAAACAGAAATATTCACAGATTAAAGGTAATATCATACTTTGGTTTTTGTGAAAGAAATGCAGATTTATGGGCAAAAAAATAAAGAAAGATACAATCAAAGTCACCTGCCAAATTCCCAGTCCCATACGGTACCGATTTTTTTTTTAGAAAACAGTGAAAAACGACCATGCAATTTCTTTAATCTTTTCACATCTATTTTTGATCTTTTAAAGATCAAAAATATTTTCGGCCGTTGCTTTGACTAATTTCTTGATAAATACGGCATTAACTTTCAGGATATGAAGAAGGTGCTGGTAGAAGCATACCGTCAAAATATTTCCACCTGAAATGGTGTATTTATCCAGAAATTTGTAAAACAAAGAACGGAAACAGTTTTGATCTCGGGTAAGATCAAAACCATTCTTTATTTTTTATAAGAAAAATCGAGTCGGTTTTCCACTATTTTCTGGTGACTCAGATGTCAGATTGAGCTTAAATTTTCACAGGTGTGTTATTTTATGTACACATGAATTGGACGAAGTGTGAGTACTAAAAAGACCTAAATAAATAGATAAATCATAATAAAACAATTAAATCATGATAAAAATAATAAGAACAAATTTGCCTAATGCGGCGTCTTCTTCCAAATAGAAAAGCGCAAGTTTATAATACGCATAATGCCTCAATGTGAAATTTCAACTGAACAAAATCTTTGCTGGTTATTTTCAAAAAAGAGCGATGAGCGAATGATGAGAGAATAAATCGAGAAATTCGGTTCAAAGATCAAAATCAGGCATTGCCGATTTACTTAAGCTGATTCTTGAGAGACTCCGACTTTTGTCCAAACGCCAAAAGACCATTAGGTCTATTATTATCCATGAGCGAGACTGCGAGAGCCAGGCTCATCGGATGAAGATCGCAGTGGTTTAATCCACATAATTTTTGTGGATAAACCAGTATACGGTCAGTTGAAAAACATCATAGCGCCAAAATACTGGCAATTGATAAAAAAAGGGAAACTGCTCGTCAGGAAAAGAGATTTTTGGTTCTGGCCTGATAAGTGAACCCATTCCCAGGAACAAAATCACAATTGGATGTACGTCCAAAAATACTTGAAACACCGTCTTTATTTGCGACAGAACCAAAAATATCATGTGTGGTAAATTTGTTGATGATCAACAATTGCTGTTCGAAAACCGTGAAACAACTATAAATTGTGCCGCTTCGAATTACGTTTAGCGATTTTGTGGAACAGAGAAACGGTTTTATGTAATCGAAGAAACGCTACTGAATTATATTCAATAATGTTTCTCTCTACTGACATGCGAGGGCGCTATACGTGATTTACGGTTCTGGAATGGGCTGGTAAAGCCGTCTTTATTCTGCTCTGGAATGGGCGGCACAACGCCTGGACACAATGGTACGGTGTACGCTATAATGTAAAGGATCAGGAAAAATTGATAAGGCGTGCAGTATTTGTTTTCACGTGCAATTTTATAAATAATCTCATACAAAAAAAGTAAGAAAGAAGACTTGACATAATTATAATGTTTTCTTTATACACTCACTACTTTTATCAACCAAAGAAAAACTTGATCAAAGGTATAATATCATACTTTGGTTTTTGTCAAAGAAATACAGATTCATGGGCACAAACATCCAGGAAGATACAGTAACAGTCATCTGTGAAAATTTCAGTCCCATACGTTGCCAACTTTTTGAGAAAACAGTGAAAAAACAGCCACAGTATTTTTTAATTAATTAAGTCTTTTCTCTTTTATTTTTGATCAAAACGAATTTTGGTCACTGGTTTTACTCTTGTCTGATTAAATACAGCATTTCGGGCAGAAAAATTGTAACGGTATGTTTCTACCACCACCATCTTCATACCCTGTAAGTTATACGTAAATCTGTGAACATTTCTGTTTTGGTTTCTTACCAAAATATGATACTACCTTTAAGCTAAACATTGTGTTTGATTGGCTTTGAGCGCTGTATAATATAATTTGGCCCATCATTGATTTGGGCTAGGAATTATTATGTGAAGTTCATTGGTATTTATTTTCTTCAAATAATGAGATGTACTATGATCAGAAATTACTTCAAATTAGCCAGATTAAAGTTGTAACATTACAAAGTCTACACCAAACAGCTAGGCTCTCATTGCATAACACAGTTTAGATATAATTTAAAATTTATCCAATTCTAAGTTACGCCAAACAAATTTAAGGTGCCTCAAATATTTTGAGGGTCAGTGCAATGGCATGCAACAGCTGAACAAACATCTGGCCAAATTCTAACCCCGATTGAAAAAATAATATTTATCAAAAACAAAACATAAAATAGGCTATAGGCCTAGATCACATTCAGATGTGCGCGTAAATTCTGTGATATGGTGCAATTATTTATAGATGAATCATCCAGGCATTATATTTTTGTCTAGTAAAGAGCTGCACTTGAAATTGCAGGGCAAGTGGAATGTTTATTGCTGCATAAAAATTACGTCGATATACTCTACGAAAATTTACGACATTCCTGTTATCCATTAACATCGTAAACTAGCCAAGCCGGCCACATACAGTGTCATCTCACAAAAATCCCGCTCAGACACGAACGGGTAAAATTTGTTCAAAAGCTCACGTGTTTCTCGGCAACGCATTTCGGTCATAGTTATCCCATTTCATCCCGTAGGAGTGCAGATTAAAACCTCGCACGCCCGGCCGCTGTGTTAGTGTTTTGAATCACCAGATTTGTAAATGATATCATGCACGTATAATGCCATTGACCCTTCCACAACAAATAGTGCATACACCAAGTCTGTCATCGCGCTTTGAAATCTGTCGCTGCATGGTTCAACTATTGGGAGTAGAGGTAACTTGCAAGGTTCAACGAGACCTTACTGGCAGTCAAGATGAGTCAAGGCGGGAACAAGGTATATAAAAGTAATCCCAACAAGAGGAGAAGGATGCGATTTGTACCACAATGGCTTGCAAATCACGCTGTACCAGAAGGTACACCCTACCCACCAGCTAACAGCGTCAATGATCCAGGTAAGACGTGTAGACTCAGTAACTGGAGCTCTGTACTCCCCCTTTTAATTTTGGGACTCGACGCTAGTACGACCGTCGAGTGCTAAAATTAACAAAAAAGCTGTACAGCGCCCAATTACTGGGTCTATAGGTATATCTTTACAGTCATAAGTTTGGACCAATGACTTCGCACTTATATGAGGTTTGACTTAAATTGCCGATAAGCTGTCAAGTTGGTGTAAACGTCTTTAACTTATAGTATATCAAGCCCAACGTAAAATGAACAATTTCATTTTGTGGCATACGTTTTAGGAGCACCTCTGCTCAAAGCACATCATCTGTAGGCCTATACTTTATTTGCGCCAACTTCAGTCATTATTTCATTAGTGATTTTGCCAAATTCATTCAATATTTCATTCAGTTTGAGACACGTCAAGGACGCGTGTCCTAATTTTATTTTACCCACCTTTCTCCTTTAAAACCAGCTGTACAATATTACTTTTGATTTCGGGGCTCAATGAAAGGAATCTTATCAACGCGAATCAGTTCATTCGAGAACTGAGAAAATAGCCAAATTTAAGTAACCTAACCATAACGCGTGTGTGTACATTAAAACAAAATGTATAAAAAGTACTTTATGAGAAAATATCCCTTATTTTGCAAGGACATCAGGATTTCAATTTAAACTAGATCAGAATCGAACTGAAGTTTGATACTGGATTGTATCCTTACGGCTGATCTGTTTTTCCTATTCGTGAAATAATAAACATTCACGGGTTCTAAACATATATAAGCCATCACTGGACAGAATGAAATACATCCCATCTGTTTATTTGTCTAATATTGTCACACTTACTGCAGGAATGGTCTGCACAAGAATGTTTTGATCGTCAAGCAATACCGCAGAATAGTCTTGGTTCAAGACGTCCGTATAGTGGGTCACGCAGTCATTAGTATAAAATTCAACGCTCAAAATGTCAAGCAATTCCGTGACCGTGGTTAAAACATAAACCATAACGGTATAATGTGTTTTTTACTACTAGTCATGAAAAGCAAAGAGAGAAAGTCTCTCGCTTATAGAATTATATGCACTTATCGTCTTAACTCATCTATAGGCCCATATAGCTTTAAAAAGTCGAATTTAGAAAAACAATACATCACCCAAGTGCTGATGGAGAAGTCATATCTTCACATCAGTAATCATCAATAGGATTTACATTTGGATTTCAGTTAATTTTACGATCAATCAGCAGTCTATTTGTCATCTCTGCAGTTTGTATGCGTTAAGGGAGGTGTCAATGTGCAATGCATTTTCAAATATAGCACAGTGACAATAATATTGAAGTCCAAATTGACGAATGACCTCTTCGGTTAGGTCTAACTATACAAATACCACATAGTCTTGAACTAAGACCATACATGTGCCGCCAAGTTATCTCACTAAATTGCATTCAAAGTGCAAAAGGCTATACTTCTCTGACTGAATAAAAATAGGTCTGTGTCATTATGGCCTCAGGCCTGAACGCTTGATCTTTACTACCATTAACGGTGTTATCGCGTCGGTGCTCCAGTTATGCCGTGAAATTCAATTGTCCAGAATTCTGCCCAGGAATATTGCTAATCAGTCAATGAACCAAGAATATGTTTTGATATCTTTAGTTTTGAAAGCTGTACTGTTTTCGGTGCGGAACTGTATAATTGTAGGCTAAATTCACGGTAAATTTGCCTCGCACACTAAGCCTATAGTTCACCCAGTTGGAAAAAATTGGTTCCAAAATTAGCATTTCCAACTCAAACGGAACACCATAATTATTCAGTCCGTAATTACACTTTTAAAAAAAAAGTGGGGGAAGAGCAATAAAGAAATAGAATAGGAGGCAAAAACGCTGTTAAATCTCCTATAAAATTGAGGCAATGCATGCCCAGTTCCTGCTTGTTATTAAACAACAAAAAACACATTGGTAAAAACAAAACGCGCTATGATGCGTCTAGAGTTATAGAGACCCCTCGCTGGCGAACATTGGTAACCCAAGCTAGCTGTTTATGGAGTCCCTTTGATGTCATGCGTTTGATGGAGGGGATATAACATACATACGCCCATACCATGAATTATTATGTACGCTTACTTGCCTGGCCACACAGAAAAAATTAAATTATAAACCGAGTTGGTGAATGGCATGTAGACAATGCAACCTTCCGGACGAACTTGACTATACCCTGTCACCTTATCCTGTCAACGATGTGTATTGAATAAGGTTAGGCCTAATATACACCAGCTATATTTCTTATATGTCAACTGTCAAGTGTCCTAAGGGTTATTGTCTCTTAAAGGGTTATGCGCGATTGATAAAAAGTCCTTTTAAACGAATTATACCATCATAATTCTTATACACTCCGAAATATTTCATGCATTTTGCATGCACTCACCAACCCGATTCCCGTTCCAATTAATTTTGTGTGATTTTCTTGAAAACGTCAAATCCATGCGAAATTTGAAAAACTTTATGGGTAAATGAGATGTGGTGCGGGCGCCATCCATTTCTGCAGCAGTCTGCAGGAGCTTCACTGCCTCAAGAAAGTGACCAATGGTTATATTCAAACCGATTGAAGCCTCTTTACTTGTCATTGACTTCATCGCTTATTAAAGACATGATGCAATGGCGATATCTTTAAGACCCCCCCCCCCCCCCAATAATACTACAACTAGTACTAGATTTTGAAAGGTGTGGGCACAACAAAAGCTCACAAAGGAAAGAAAAATACCCAAACAGTCGAGAATTTCAATCATTTTTAAGGCCACCGTCATCTTAGTTAAACACCGACTGTGTTCATAAACATGGGTACTTGAAATAGGCAGTATAAGTATGAAATATTTCACGGAATTTCACGGTGTCCCGCACGTTCCTTCAAAGTTCAATCCTGTCTTGTTATAATGATTATGACAACTTGACTTGTAAATTAAATTTTAGATTTGAAATCCGATGGAAGCAGGAGGGTATTAACATTTTCGTGCATGCAGTAATTGTCATAACGGTCCGCGATAACTGTCACGTCCTTTGATTCTAACTCAACAGAGGCTCTGCAGGAACTCATACAGCACGCAGTGGAGGGTAATGCGATAGTCGTTCGGCATTTAGCTCGGGCGGGAGTCAACGTGAACATGACCGATGAAGACGGCTGGACGGCCCTCCACTACGCGGCAGACGAGGCACAGCAGGAGGTAGCCCAGGTACTGATCGGGGAGCTGGGTGCCGATGCCTCCATCAGGACCAAGGAAGGCCTTACGGCAGCTGATGTAGCGGCCATGGACGGCAATCGAGAGCTGCAGAAATTGTTGGACCCGGAGTCTTCTTCGTCATCCTCCCATAAGGGTGTGATGCCATCGACAGCAGCTTCTAAAGGATTGCGATGATCATACAGCTACTGAACCCTTAAAGGGATAACACATGATTGGGTAAAGGTCACGGAACAGCATCCATTACTTTATTTTTGTCTAATCCGGCATGATGTACGCCTAACATGACAATTCAACACCTCGGGAAGTTTCAGGCCACTCGACCATTTAGATTTAGGCCCGTGGTTCAAGTTTTATAAAAGGAATGCAAAAACCGACTCAATTTTGTCCCATTTTACATAGGATCTCACTTATGTAAACTGTTGTTTTATTTTACTCTCTCCTAAAACGTGTAGGAGGAAGAAATAAATTAACGGAGCTTTTCATAATCTCTGTCTTTAATCCGTGTAATGTTACCTAAATCTCCGACAGTTTGTAAATTTCACCAATTATGTGTTATCTGTTGGCGAGACATGCATGCTCCCTTTTCAATTAAAGATTCGCTGATAAATACTTTGCTCAAAACAAAACCCGATTTCTGAGGCTTGAGGGGTAGATGTATCTCTAACTTTTTCTCTTTTTTTTTTTTGGGGGGGGGGGGGGTGTACATTTTCGACGAACTTTAAAAGTTGCAAGAAAATACATGTAGGCCAAGAGGAACACCGTTGTTGTTGTTTTAAATAGAAAAGCCATGAATTTGGTGGAAAGTTGTTTTCAACTTTTAGTCTTTGTTGACTGAATTGTGTATGTGCTAACTTTCGTATAAGCGAGCAACTCACATTAAACAAAAAACCCGTGGAGCATCTTGACTGTCACAAACGTTCCCAATTTAAACCCTGCAATCTTCCATTCTCCAGTAGCGTTCAATGTCTATATCATAAACTGGTAATATTGCTCAGATTGAAAATACAAATTCCCCAAATAGAATTGCTGTTAGTAAGAACAATCGTCCACTGAAAGGTGGCGGAGTAATAAAGTTGAATAAAGACATTATTTTTGAAAATGCCAATAATACTATTGTAACCATTCATTTTCAAAGTTTAAGTTAAGGACGTTTACCAAATTAGGATTTGAAATTGTATTAAAAGATTCAATCTATTATTATTTTATAGAAATTGGTGAAAAGAAGAAATCGTAGTTTTTTTTAACATTTCTTATTTGTGAATCGCCAAATTTTTTGTTCATACTAAGATTTGTAGGAGAAAACATAACAAACCAAGTATGACTGACTTGTGCCTCATTCTGTCATAGTCAAGATCGGGTCATGATTGCTATAAATAAAGAGCCAGTTACACACACATTCAGATGATTGAAAACTCTTTGGAAAGTGTTTTAATTGCAAATTGATATTTTTCATTCAACTTCAAGAGGTGATTATAATTCAAGACAAAACATTTTCCTGCATTAGACAACTCCCTTCAGTGTGGCCTGAATGAGCAAATGACTAAGCGTGAAGTACTATCAACTTAATTTAATTCATAAAAGAAACTTATGATTTTGATAAAAAATAATAGAATATAATTAAACTAAATATAACATTTAAGAATAATCCAATATACAGCCATGGCAGCGAGCAAGGAATGGTTTATATCAGCATTATACATACAATGAGTTGCCATTATATCAGAATAATATAAGAGGAATTTTATGCAATAGCCTACTCAAGATGATCTTTTGTACAGAATGTTCATATAAATATGTACCGATTTATGACAGAGAAACATTGACAGTGACTAGCATAAAACCGTAACAAATACATATACAAATATACACAATCGTATTTTGACCCATGTTATACTTGTTATATTGCACAAATCCTTTCGATCTATGTGCCAACAGAATTCAACATCATAAAAGTAAAGGACGAACTTATATACCAAGACTGATCCTTAGTAAAAAAAAATATAAAAAACAAATAACTTGGAATAAATAGCTTTTGAGATGATAACCCAGCTCTAAAGGAGCAGATAAGCTGTATTTTGGCAACTTTATGTGGACTTATTAATGAGTTGTATTTGTATGTCTTTGAATAATGTACAGTAGCCTTGTAATGTAATTTGAATAAACCCAATGTATTAGTTCATTCCATGAAATATAACATGAGATTTCAAAAGAATATGCTGCAGTGTATTTCATTTTGTATCTTCTTTTGAGTTTAGGTCCATGTCATTCCAACACTGAAAACAAAAGCAGCATTTGCCATAACTGATATAAATGTAACCCTTCCTACAATTTCCAGCAAATCTATTTCATAGGAAAATCTGATATTCTGTTAAATTTCAAAACTGACGAAAATGCAGCAACATACACAAACCTAAGAGATGAAACAAAATATCCTGATGTTTGCATAGTAGCCGAGCTGTCTGGCTTTGTGCAAACATTGCAGCTGTGCAAAACAACCATCTTCTATTCAATAACATACCCTAAACAGGTCAACATTGTCCAGGTCATTTATCATTGCACTAGGTACACAAGGCAAACTTGACAATCAACTGTAATGATTATAGTACAACTTAGTCTCAGACATGTCAGTGTGACAGGTGAAAGGTGCAATCAGTACTGTCAATGCCTGACAATAGCATTTATCTGTAACAAATTGACAAATGTGTTTACACAAGACTACTGCAGGCAGAGGAGTTTTTTTCCATGACTTCTGAAGTCTGAACGGGTATTTTCCAAAGCCACTTAAAAATGGAAAATCAAGCGTAGATTAAATAGTGCTGTAACCGGAGTTCTTCTCAGGGGGAAGTTTTTGAAATGTCAGCAAGAGGAACTGCCATTGCTTCATGCATTATAAAAACCTCTGGATCTACTTAGCTTGCCATAGACAATAACATTGACGTTTGGTCTTTTCCTTTCTGGAATAATTTAACCCTTCTCAAATAACAGCATAAATTTGGATTTAAAAGGGAGATATTACAGTAGTATCAATGAATGTGGCAGATTTTGAGCTTTCAATGCTAACTTACACAAAAATAGAAGAATTCTTCATAAATATTTTGAGATGATGAAAATTGGCATTTGGATATTCACAATCGCATGGATGCTGAATAATGAGTACATTTAGGTCCCTACTGACACTTCATACAGACACGTCATTATCATTAGACTTACACATTTCAATAAATTCAAAAAGAAAGGAAAACTGACAGGGTATATCAACAAATTTGAGTGATTCTGAGGAAAGCAAATAAAACTCGACCAAACTGAGGAATTGTATAGTAAAGGTACAATTGCAATTTGATTGCAATCATATACGCCATCTGAAGGCACATAATATTCATGAAAGTTTTGGCATACATTAACTAGCTGACTGTGCAGCATTATTAGTCACGTGTTCATATTTTTAGGGAGTCATCAACAACCCCAAGAATAAGGTGTTTCGTCCTAATCATCTTGAAGCCATCCAAATCCATTTCCAAATAAATTACAAGATTTTGAAGGAATTGGTGCAGCAGAGAGCCCACAAACTACTGTGGCTTGCTGGCCCTACTTGGTCTGAAAAATTTCCTTCCAAAAATGATTTTTGGTTACACCATGTTACGTAAACTCAGTTCTGAGGCTCTGAAAAGAGCCAGTTAACTTGACGTTTCGGCCAGTATACTCTTGCCATCTTCAGGTGTAACCACAAATCAATTATCTTATGTACAGCGATGAGATTGACCAATGTCTGAAAATAGCTGACAGGGAGCATAAAAAGTCTGAAATCTGAAAATCTCCTATACTTTTGTACACAGCCTGTGAGGAATAAAAATCTGAAATCCAAAACAAAAAGTCTGAAATCAGATTTTAATGTGAGAAATCTCATCCCTGTATGTACTTCCACCATGCATAGCCTCAAAACATATTGAAGTATAATAGCACTTTTCAAGTTGTCTAAGCACACATGCAGATGAAATATGATTAAAAGTATGAATTATTCTGATATGAAAAAAACAGATATCAGGGAAATTATGTGGGCTTTTTGAGAGGAGTATTATCATACATCTTGCATGTGATCCAATGCAAGTCATATGTCAAAATTGTACGTAAAGTGTCCAATGAAAGCCCCTGTGGGTTTCAATTTATAAGTACACAGGAAATTAACAATGTAGTGATCACAAAAAGTACATTCTCTACCTACAAGTACACTTAAAGTTTGGTGAGCACTACAAAATGGTCTAAAAATTTAGTGGAAAAAGGTCTAGTTAAAATGTAGTATCCCAACAGTATTGCATTGATCCAAGTGTTCAATAGCGCTCCGCACTTGCGCTAAAAATAGCACCGGATCTCAGACAAATATTGCAACCATGCAAACATGTGTGGGTGTGCGCGTCCATTCTACACTACGTGTATGAGACAATGCTTGTCTGATCTGGGGATTTGTGACGTCATTAGTGCGGAGCGCTATTTCAAGTATCAGAATTATTACTATTTATATACAGGTATCAACTTATATATGTTTAAGTACTTCAAGATTGTACTTCAATTTTTCTTTCTTTATATTTTACAATCAAGGTTTTAATAACAGTACAAATCTGACCCCACAAAATGGGACTTTGTTTAGATTTCAATTTGTCTAGACTATTTAACACTTACCAACATACAGTTTCTTAAAATATCCAAATTTGACGTAAAAATTAATTGCATTTAAAATATGTTTAGTACAATGCTGTGCACCACAATTTAAAATATGTTAGACATTTAGGGAGAAAGGAGATATTGTATGGTGGGTTTGGCATTGGACGTTTCAGAAAAATGTTACGACTTGAACATACTGCCTCAACTCATTGAGAAAATGTGACTGGATCAAGACTTGAGCCATTTGTTTCAATGTTACTGGTAAACTGCCACTTTATACCACTTTCACCGTCATATTGGAATGAATTACACATAAACTGTCTATTTCTAGATTTAAGATACAGTACAGGATTGGTAACAAACCAAAACAGAAATGTTCACAGATTTCAAAACCCATTCTTTATGTTTTATAAGAAAAATTGAGTCGGGTTTTCGCTATTTTCTCGTGACTCTAAAGAATGGTTTTGATCTTACCCCGAGATCAAAACTGTTTTCGGTCTTTGTTGACCAATTTCTGGATAGATACACCATTCCAGACAGAAATATTTTAACGGTATGTTTCTACCAGCACCATCTTCATACCCTGAAAGTTATAAGTAAATCTGTCAACATTTCTGTTTGGGTATGTTACCAATCCTGTACTGTACCTTTAATATTAATTTTGTTAAGATTCCAAAATTCCATGCAATGAGATAACTCCACACTGGCACTTAAAGATATTATAGACATTAACCCCATTCAAAGTCAGACAAATGTTTTTGGAAATGTTGACAACCAACTGCAAAGGGCAAGTATCTGGTTCAAGTTCTGATTCAGTCAGGTTTTGAATAAATAATCGATAAACCAAGATAGAAATTATGCGCCAACTTTTTTTCACTAGTAACATTTAATTTTAACACAAAGGCAAATCTGCATAAAAGTGCATACAAATAATGAATAGATGCAAATAGTGCATATATATATAAGCAGCCAAAGATTATGATTGGTTGAACTTGACGAAGCTGCTATTCTATATTCTGACACAACACAAATCACAAATAGCACAACAAGTCCACAAATAATCTTGCAATGTTTGATAAATTTAAAAACTTCATACAAAAATCCTATAATTTAAAATAAATAAATTTCTTAAGGCAATAGAAATGACGTTAACAAAAACAAAATTGCAACTAACAAAATAAACTGTAAGATGTGATGCTGTGTTGCAGCCGGACAGAGCTCACTAAAAATAGGAGAAGCGTGATTTACAAAAGGCACCAACAACTTGGATAAGTTAACATTAAAGACATCTTAAACTTTACGGCTTACCTCAAGCCTGGCATCATACTCGAGGGATTGAGGTTGATAGGTCCTCTGGGAAGAGCTGGGTCAGCATAAAGAGTGAAAGATCAGCAGACGCCCAGTAAGAACTATGGGATGTCAGTGCAGAGATGTAGGTGCTGCTCAGATTGCTCTGACGAAGCTCAAAATCAACACGTTGCTCTAACTCTGTTCAAGACAAAATAATTTATTCTCTTTAGGTGCGTTTGAGTAGCTTTCCTCGGCCAATACGTGTCATGTCAACCGGATCAGCCACCACAGCCGGGCTAATCGATTGCTTGCTTACCTTTCCGCTATCTTGAATTCATGTGATTTGTTTCCCACCACTGACTCTGCTCGCGAGCAAGGTCACTAGTGGCTTCCCTGGGTGAACCCCGAGAATGACGTCAGACCTAATCTAACGGTACTGGGGCTGACCCAGAGCGACCTAGGTGATTTACTCGAACGCTCCTAGTTTAAACCTGGACCTGACCAACTGAACTCCATTTCAAACATGTTTCATACAACGGTGTGTTCAATTATACCACATTAGTCACCCTGAATCAGCCCCTGTGTCATTCAATTAGCTCTGACACCTGGGGCATCCAACACTGACCCTACTCCCGAGCCGGGTCAGTGGTGGAAAACACGTCAAGTGCATTCAAGATGGCAGGAAGGCAAACAAGCGTTCAATTACTCCGGCTGTGTTGGCTGCCCCAATTGACGTAACCCGTGTTGACCAAGGTGAGCTTATCGAACGCACATAAAAACTGTAACTGATGAAAGATAAGTGAGGCTTGAGGCTTTGAATGACACCACCAACGTAGGGCTGGATAGCTCAGTTGGTAGAGCGCCTGCATGGTATTCAGGAGGTCGCCGGTTCGAATCCCACTTCAGTAAATTTTTCTTCGTTAACTTTTTAATGACTTACGTTATCTTCAATATTTCTATCGACAATACTGACTTTGTGGGAATGATCTTAGCACCATTCTCATACTTACCCTGACTTTCTAGTTCAGGTGGAATTCCAGCCTGTACAGACACGATGTCCTCATCAAATTTGTCCATTGCTCGCTGCATATCCTCAAGTACATCAAACTCCGGGTTCTGTTCTTCCGTCCGTGAGAACCTGGCCAGAAATCCTCCAACACCCTCTGTGACATTATAAACAGGAAAAATAAAATGTGAGTTATCTCCACAAATGTCACAGCTCTGATCAGCTGTTTGTCTTTGTTTTAGTGTACCGGTATTCAGTAACTACTTATCATTGGTTGAAACTCCCCTTTTTCTTTAATTTTGAAAATGATGGCAGGCCTCAAATTTAACAATTTTTAGGGCACGGCCACTTTGGCCTTGAATGAAGCCAAATTTTAAAGGGCACCAAGGCCATGAGGCAGGGCACCAAGGCCAAATCGGGTATTGAAAAAAGGGCACCTAGGCCACAAAGAAATAACATAAAGAAACAAGATTTTCTCAGGCTCTTGTAGGTTGTTTTATTTAGGAAGAACTGTGGTTAACAAACAATAATCACAGTACAGTGTACACTCACACTAAACCTACATGTACTTGTTTTTAGTAATCTTCTTAGTAAAAATCTATTGCCGATACATGAGAGAATGGTGTCGATGATGTGTACGGTCTGCCGTTTGAATGCATCTGTGGACTTGACTTGAAGTTCACCTCCCTCAATAATATTTATAGCAAAATATTCTATAAAAACGAACAAATATAAATGAACTCGCAATTTCATTGACAAATGTATCAAAATTCAGTGAAAATGTTTGCTATAAACTAAGGCTGAGTCATCTCCGAATTTTTTTTGTTCCGGAACCCGACCAAGTTTTTTCGGTCGGGATCCGGTGTTCTGATAAATGAATTCACGAACAATGACATACTTTGGTGACCCCCAAAATAAAGCAAAACATTTTTAAAAATCCCGACATCGAACACGTGAGAAAACGTAACACGGTTGAAGTACCGAGTGTTGTTACACCGATCATTCTTCCTTCCTCCATGCACCAATGTACACATGTAATTTAGTTGCGAGATCCCTGTAAAATATTCCTTCCGAAATTCCGAAGTACAAAAAATCGCGTTTTCCTGATCAGTCAAATCTTACTTGAATTTCAGTCAGTAATTTTTGTCCTATTGGCTAACTAGAAACATTGTGAAATCCTTTCGAAATCAACGGTCGCACTGCGAGTGCGAGTATATTTCTTCCTCCATGGTATAGACGTAAACAATCATCACGCACGCCATGCCATTGAATTTCCCATGCATGATACTGGTACTCCGCACAAAGTGCACCAGACAAACCACGTGCGTCGGCTTTCCGTACATGTACACATGATGTACATCAACATGTGTACAGTACACAACGTACGTACGATGTGTGTATGTGGCATGCACAGTGAAGTTGCGCTCAGCCGCGCCGGCCCATGCCGCCAGCCATGCGCGTGAGCCAGTCGGCTGCGGTTGTTTTGGGCTGATCGAGAGCAGTGCGTTGCACCGTTCAAGGTTTCGGTGAATTATTTACCATCGACGATAACATTGTCAAGATGAAAAAGAGCACGACGGCCATCACAGAAAAAGGGCTCGGCCACTTGTCGCCGTGAAGAGGCTAATTTTTCCAGGGGCACCACGGCCAGTAAGAGGGGCATCGACGGCCATGGCCGTCGTTAAATTTGAGGCCTGTGATGGTTTATGTCAAAAACTCTTTCTAGTTATTCTCAAATGTCACATTTCTTGAAAAATAATACCCCATCAAACAACGTTATAAAGCCTTTTAACTGTGCTATGTGTTCACATAATGGACTGATTACAATAGCTGCCCAAGGCACCCCTACATGCCAGAAGCTAAATGGGTCAGTTTGTTTTGGCACGTGATCAGTGATCTTGCAGATCCAAGTCCCATGCAGGATATGCTAAACTGGGATCCGGATCAGGAGGATCACTGATCTCGTACCTGAAACAAACAGGCACAATGTAGTAACGTTCTTCTCATTTCAGCTTCTCAGCTCAGAGTAAGGATGATCAGCCTCCAAAAATGCAAACTTTTATTATTCAAAAGAAACAAGAATTCAGTTTACCAGTGAAAGCCGTGGTGCGACTAGCTGCTGGTTTTGCAGTGGCTCCTAGCGTGGCAGGAGGTGAGCCCGGACTGGAGCAACCCGTCTCTGAAGCTGTCATCTCCTCAGCTGTGGAGCGACTGGTGGGGAAGGCAGTGGCTTTCATCTGCTCATAGGGGGTCTGCTTGAGGGAGTCTGCCCGGTGAATGGGTAGAGGATTGATGGTGGCGTAGTGTTTCAGCATTAAGGGTTCTAGGCGATAAGCCTATGGAGGACAGTCAAAAACAAGTAATGAGCTGTTATACTTCAGAAGTACTTCCAGTAAAATATGCTCCTGCAAACTCTACATTGCAAAGACAGATACACGTACCTGCATCTGCCTACATGCCATGAAAAGGTCTTAATGAAAGAACAGAAATTGAAATGGTTGGTTTGTTTTCTTTTCTTTGGGGGAGGAGGGTAGGTTTAAGGTAACAATATTCATTACTACCAAGGGGCTGCTGAAATCGTAGCACGGCTTGCCAGTAGCGGATCCAGGATTTTCAAAAAAAAGGGGGGGGAGGCATGGAAATAAAATGCACCAATAAAATAGCGACTGATGCATTTTGGTGTGATCAACGCTAGCCGGTTAAGGCAGGCCAGCCTGACCTGAATTGCCCAATTAATTTTGTCTCCCCCCTCTTTTTTCTTCTCTTTTTGAGTCTCTCTCCCTCTCTATATGTAGGCTTTTTTTCTGTTTCTTTTCTGTTTTCTTTTCTCAGACTCAGAAAATAAGCCATGATGCCCCCAGCCATTGCCTTGGTGACCCTCGTCACTTCCTTGGTGGGAATGGTCATTGCCTGTGTGTCCTCTGTCACTGCATTTTTGCCCCTGACATGGCAGTACTGTCCTTGGTCATTGACTCTATGTTCCTGGCCATTGTCTACAAATGGTGTTCTTTAAAATGCAGAACCCATTAAAAAAGCTATGGAAATTAAAGCCGACAACATCGATGCCTACCCACAGAGATCAGACAAAAACACTTACGACAGGATCGGCTGGGTGGTAGATGTTGAAGATTCGTTTGCATATGGACTTAGGAATGATGTGGCTTATGGAACCATTCCCTTGGGCACGGAACCCCCTCATAACCAAGAAGACAGCCAGTGGAGAACCAACACAGAAGAAATTATCAATCTGAGCACAAGAGAAAATAACAAGTCATAGGGCGTTTTCGAAACGGAGGCTTAGGCTCAGGCTCAGGCTCAGGCTCCAGCTCTGACATCCATATGCTGAAAATATAGGTTGTGGTTTTTCATTGAAGCTGAAGCTCTGTTTTCCTTTTCATACTAGAGAATCTACTTCAGAACCGCAGCCAAAAGCCTCTATTTTGATACCCTTTATTTTAGAATGGATTCGCGAAATGGAGCCGGAGCCTGAAACGGAGCCTGAGCCTCCGTTTCGAAAACGCCCCTAGATCAATATAACACATGTTACTGGTTATGTTTCAAGGTGATAAGACTGCACAAGAACTAACCCTCAGAACTAACTTGAACTAAATTCTGTCTAGTGGATCATGGAATACTCTGTTAAATCATAGAGCTAGGAACAGAACCAATCTACATGGCATGGTCAGGCTGGTATTATAGCTATGCAAACAGTGACAGAGTACAATTGGGAACCAGGGAGAACTAGGATTAGCTTGAGCTATTTGCACAATGGTGTAAGTGTGAATGCCTCTCGTTTTAATAGATAGAAAGAATAGCACGTCGATTCGTGGTAGTCGGTAAAAACTGCTAATTAGTCAAAGGGTACAATAACAATTCACTTGAACCTGCTCTTTGCCATTGCACATTTACCTTACAGATCAAACCAACTGCACCCAATTTCATGGAATCCGTTACCGTAAGCAAAAATTCTCTGCTTACGCTAGCAGATTTGTTTGATTACAGTTAGCGTATTTCACGGGAGAATTTTGGGAATGGTAAGCAATGACTTTCTGCAGAATACATATGACGGATCGTTAGCAGAAAAAAATTAAGGCTAGCCTAGAAATTCTTTGCTAACAGATTAAGCGCCGAAAGTCTCTAGATTTCACGCAAAGCATATCAGTGCCCGCAAGAACAAAAATAGGCCATAACGGATTACATAAAATTGGGCCCACAACTAACCTGGAAGTCTAGTTTAGGAGATTTGATGCTGACAGCAACTTGATTAGTGGCCAGTAGTTGGTCCTCCAGCTCAGCCACTCTACAAAAACCAGAATTAATCAAAAGGCTTCTTGTCACTGTGCTTGCTTTCAAAGAATCTGTCAGGTTTTTCTGCCAACATTAAAGGTAGTATCATACTTTGGTTTTTGTCAAAGAAATACAGATTCAAAAATATCAATGAAGATACAGTAACAGTCATCTGTGAAATTCCCAGCCCCTTAAGGTGCCCACTTTTTGAGAAAACAGTAAAATCTTTTTACCGTTATTATCTTCCGAAGATCAAAATTGTTTCTGGTCATTGGTTTTACTCTTTTCTGGATAAATACAGCATTTCAGGCAGAACAATTTTAACGGTATAATAATAATAATTTGGGAGGCTAATCATCCTTACTGGCAGCTGGGGTGCTGAATTGCGAAGGATGCGACTTCAACGTGATCGAGTAGCAGGCTTTCATGGGCGCCCTTGGCTGCCAGCCACATCAACTCATATATGATCACGGAGTACAGCCTGAGATCGAAAGTGTTTGATTTTTGTGGAGGGAGGAAAACCGGATCACCTGGAGAAAAACCCTCGTAGCATAGGAGAGAACCAACGCACAACTCTACTCACATATGACCCAAGCCGGGATTGAACCCGGGCCACATTGGTGAGAGGCGAGTGCCTAACGCACTTGCCACCCATGCCCCATTACCGTCTTTATACCCAGTATTAGTTATAGGTAAATCTCAGGCTATGGAGATTTTTGTTTAGGTATGCTGCCAAAGTATGATACTACCTTTAAACAGTAAATCATTGCTAAGGATTAAAACATCCATTGTGCCATATAACATAATGTGCTATTACAATATCCAATGTATATACAGTTTTGGTACAAGGATCATTCGTGAATTACAATAATATTAGCATCTTACTTCACAAATGTGTTGCATTGATACAAATAATCAAGCATTTGGACATGGAGCATCAACTCCATGGTAAGAATCAGAATGCATTTATTATACAACTGTTTTTGGGAACACATGGAATTAGAATCAAGGTGATGCTGGGAATGTGACAATCTGAAAAAAATGACCTACTTCTTTCGAGCCTCGTTGAGCTCTGTTGCCAACTCCTGGTGATGGTCACTGACAGAGTCCAGATCAGGGTGGCTCCCTTGCTCATGATTTAGGTATTGGTCATAGAGATGAATAGGATTCCATCCAGTCAGTATGTCGTAGACTATAACACAGCCGAGCGAATGTGCAAAGATGGACACCTTGCCTCCGTTGGGTTCGAAGCCCGGGTTACGTGAACAGAAGATGGAGTAGAGACGACACAGCTGGACATGAAGTCCCTTGACAATCTGCAAATGAATACGAGAGAACACAATAGGCTTGGGCGATTCCAGTATTTTCAGAATCGATTCTGATTCCAGGCTGGAATCGCGATTCCACTCGGAATCGATTCCAATTTTCGCCGGCAAAAAAATAAAAAATAATAATGGCAAACTTCGGGATGTGATGTGCGGAGTTCATATCAAAATACAAACAGTGGCGCATGCGGTTAAGTTCTTTGATGTGTACAAATCAGCCAGGCTTTTTATTTCTTTGAAGAATGTCAGAATTGTTTCAGTTGGTTCAACGATCCAACAACCCAAGAATGGCTCAACGCATTTTGGAATAAAAATTCAAAACTCAAAATCGATCAATTCACAGAATCGATTCCTCAACAAAGTGGAATCGCGATTCCAATTCCAAATTTGGTAATCGAATCGCCCAAGCCTAGAACACAATAGAGAGGTTTCGCAAGTGAACAGATACAGTTAGCGTGCCGGATACGTCACCAGTATTTGTGTACTTCACAGTTTTTCCGCTATATGAATGCGAGGCATGGATATCTTGCTCTGTTCATTTTTTGTCATGTGCATGATTAGATTACAAAGAAAGGATTTGGTGAAAACGAAAACTCGTGCCATTTCTATGAATTTCAAAACTTAAGAGTAAGACAAAATTAGCCTCAAAGTCAGGTACAAAAGTGGTTTGTTGTCGGAAGAAGACTTTACTATTGCGAAACTATTACATTTACAGATAGCAATAACGGATGCGTATGTGTATCCGTTCGCATGTGAAACCTCTCTAATGCTTGATTGAGGCATTATAGAGAAGAACCTTTGACATAACCCAATTTCAAAAACTGGCTTCATCAAACGCTAATGAAAAGAGTCTACAAGCATTGCGGTAATATCAACTATTCTAAGCCTGACAAATGTCCATCTAATGATGCCTTTGGACTTTCAGGACTGAGGTCTGCAAGGACTAAGTGCTATGATCTTCCAAGCACAACTTGGAATCCAACGAATGTACCACAGGGAAAATTCACAGCATTAGACTTCAGACAAAATGGAGATGGTCACAAGTTGGTTTGAAGAATTATGAAGAATAATGATAAAATACCAAGGCTAATAACTCAAGCAATGTATACAGCAATAGTAAACCTACCTCGGATCTGTACAGAGGGCTCGTGTAGTACAGTATATCCATGCCAGTACTGTTGAGAACATGCCGCAGTCCTTTGAGTTTCTGCGGTGTTATTGCTGAGACGACACCACTGTCTAAACTTAGGGCGGTACGCCATTCCACTGGGAGATACTCGATGCGTTTAGTGCACGTCGGCCCACTGAGGTCAGGGAAGTGTTTGGCAATCATCTTTTCAGCCCCCTTTCGTAAACTAAAAGAATAAAAAGAACAAAAATATGTTGATAATATACAGCAAAGAAACAGCATCTAGAATAAAGGGTGACATTTCCAACAAGACTGTGAGCAGTGACATTGTATCCATTCCAAGCATATCCACAGTAGAAACGTTACTAGATACAAGTACCTTATCCTATTAACCTGGGACCTTATTCATGAAGCCCTCTTAAAATCACCGCTACGAGCTCCCAAAGAGCTGCATAAGTGTACGCAAAGCGTTCTCTCAGAGTATGCTAAGGGTTATTCACAAAGCACTCGTTGAGCACTCTTATCATGAACTTTCTTAACGACCTCTTAAGCTTCCTGGGTGTATAAGATATTATACACCCAGGAAGCTTGGGTTGCGCTCATGGAACATACCTCTGTCACGCGGTCATATTGGAGTCTGTGGACAATAATTATGTACACCAGTTAAGATGGCCACGCCGGCAAAGCGTACGAGGAAAGCCAATTTCTGTCCAGTGGATATCAATTAACTCATTTAAGTCAGTGTCATTCAAATATCCTTTAGCCTTTTTTTTTTTTTTTAAATCACACACAATTAGATGTAGTACGCACAGACAGCATTTTCGTAAGCCTGTTTTCATTTGGTGTGTGATTCTAGGTAATAAATAATAATATGCTTTAATAATGATATTAATAATTGTTAAAGGTAATATCATACATTGGTTTTTGTCAAAGAAATACAGATTCATGGGCTTAAATATCAAGGAGGATACAGTAATAGTCATCTGTGAAAGTTTCAGTCCCATACGGTGCCCACTTTTTGAGAAAACAGTGGAAAACGGCCACAGTATTTTAAGTCTTTTCTCTTTTATTTTTGATCTTTTAAAAGATCAAAAAGATTTTCGGTCGTTGTTTTACTAATTTCTGGATAAATACACCATTTCAGACGGAAACATTTTAACGGGTATGTTTCTTCATACCCTGTAAGTTATACGTAAATCTGTGAACATTTCTGTTTTGGTTTCTTACCAAAGTATGATACTACCTTTAAGGGGAAAGGTTCGTCTTACAAGAATTTAATTTGAAGTTAACATCAGAAATAGCTCCGTTGCTTACTAAAATGGCGGCCGAACGATATGTCATTTTTGTTGGCACTTGAATATCTTCGGTGTCATCATATTATTATATGTCCAAGGGATGTAGGCGATCCCCAAACACATGCTGCCTTCGATGAGCTTGTGTTTTCATTCTCCAGCAAAATCTATGCGACAGTTAATAATGATCACTTGCGTGTCAAATGATGCTGACAAACAATGCACGTAAGACTACGAGGGCGCTAAGAATCCCTCAGAGCACACGTAATTTTAAGAGCGTCTTAAGGGTTCACTTATATTTAAGGGCGTATTGTGAATACCACGTAACTTACAAAGAGCGCGTAAGGTGCTCTTAAGCATTAAGAGAGCTTCATGAATAAGGTCCCAGACTATTAAACCATCCCGCTTGGGCCCTTTCTCCTACAAGTCTTGTAATAAACTGCCACAAATGTCAATATGATTCTGACTCCTGCAATGCAGTGATGTGGCTGTGGGATCAACGAACCAAGATTGGAATCTGCACCAAACAAACAGGCCCAATGTATGGTGTTCCAAAGATGCCAAAACCTTGTCGTGCAGCGCCCTTTGTTGCGCCTGTCGCGTCGTCCATCACGTCGCCCATCACGTCGCCCATCGCATTTTCCGTCGCGGCACTGGCACAGCATTAAACATTTAAAGCATATGGAGGAATAAGAAAAAGTGATTCCCAAACAGCTGATGAGACGGCCGAAGGGCGACGCGAAGGGGTTTGGGCGTCTTTGGAACACCATACCAATGCCCTACACAGGTCTGATGACCATGCTACGTGAATGTGACTCACTCTGAACAGCTCTTGATGATACTACTCCTGTCCATGATCTGTCCTACGCCATGGACTACAAAGACTAGATGGCTGATGGGTGGTGGCTTGTCATCTAACACTGCTTCCTCATGATAGCCACGGACTATCCTATAACCACTGGTGGATGCTGTACAAAATAAATACCGGACATATCACTCAGTAATAAAAATATGTACATGTGCTCAATAACTGAAACATGTAGATGTACGTGCGTGCGGGTAACCGGTTCGTACTTTGGAGTATCCACAGCAACAACGTCTTCAACCAAGAATAATAGAGATGGCCATTTGGACTGTGGGGTATTTGCGTGCAGTCTGCTCCATATATGGTATGTATATCTTCTTCAATGTGATAGTCGCCTTCAGAAAGCTTTTTACACTGTTATTTTTTATATCAAGCATTTAGATCAAGTACGTACAATGTTTTTTTAGATCAAGTATGTGAAAAGCGTGTTTCTACCTGGCAAAAAGGACAAAATAACTGACTGAAATTCAAGTACATGTATGTGTTTGTTACAACCAAACTTGACGGTATTCTTATATTTTCGATGCACTCCTTTACCTTTGGAAAGCCCAATACTTGTGCCAATAGAGCGTGCAATCCTAGAGCTGGTTGAGTTGCTATAGATGAAAACGTTTCTTATGCTATTCCAGTCAACGTGGTGATCTCGGAATCGGAGTTGCTTCAAAACTAAATGAAGAATAAGAGGAATAATATGAGGAATATCAAAAATAAAATTCATACATTGGAGCTTGCGAAGATACTGCCAGAAGAATGCGTCATAAAAGAAATAATGAATACTCAGAGTGCTGCCTTCTTGTACTGATGAAACGAGAATCTAGAGATTTGAAAATGTAAGCGAACAGATATACTCTCAGAATAACTGCTGGGTCATTTTTAGATGCTGTGTCATAAACTAGCTGGAAGAGATGGACTAAGCTCTAAACTGCTAGTGTAATTTCTTCTGCCAAACACTACATTTATGTTTATTCTCCAGCTCATACACATTGCAGAGGCAATCATTAGGCCAGCCATTTGCCAGATTTTGATCTATTCTGTTCCTTGCAGACATTTAGAGAAGAAACAGCAAGCAATTAAAGAGCAGCCATCTTAGCCATTGGACAGACCAAATACAATCTTCTTTAATACCTTGCTTGGGTCCCTTCTTTGGCTGTGATTCCTCAATGATTTTCTGGCCTCCAAACTCGGCAAAATGTTCGGTCTCAATCTGAGTGGCAATGCCTTCCTCCAGTGGCTCTGAGTTACCATAGTAAAACCAGGTGCCTCGCATGACATCCACCGCTTCATCTGGGTCAAGATGGGAAGCAAGATGGGAAGAATCAAGGTAAGTTTAATACTTAGCTCTCTGTATAACCTTTGACTGTCTACCCCTCAAGGTGTCTGCAACAGCCCTGTCTATTGCTCCTTAAATGACCCAAACCACTCGACAACTCTCTTGACTTGTCCAAAAAATATTGTGTGGTGTAATAATTTCAATAAAATTCAAACTAGAACAACTTTAGCCTTGGAAAAAGATCCTGCTAGAAAACGTGTCAGGCCCTCCTCCTACATGTAACTCTAAGCATTTATTTTTATTTTTTTTGGCTGATGAGCAGTTTGCAGCAGTTTATTACTTGTATCTAGAACAACTTTAATATTCTTAGAAAGGTTACAGACCTGGGGCCAGTTTCAAAGAGCTGCTTAAGCACTTTAATTGCTTTAAAGCATAACAATTATTCCTTGATCAAACATGATTAACAACCAAACTTTCATGAGATGTTTACTGCTTTTGTTTTGTATTCAGCCGTTGTTTGTGTATTCAGCCGAGTTTTGGCTGGCATACTGATTTTATTTACCAAGGTTTTTGATGCTTAAGCAAATTTTTGAACTTGAGCAGCTCTATGAAATTGGCCCCAGTTCAGAAGTACTGGTGAAGCATGCTGTGACTGATACTGAACGTATGGGTATGAAGAGGATGGTTGAGCAAAAAGCAAGTTGGAAATAAAGTACTTAAATATGCTTTCATTTACCTGACCAGTAGAGAGGCATACACTTCTTCTCTTGAATATCCACTTCATACAATCCTCCACGAACCAAAACTCCCTCTGCATCTCCCTCTCCCACGTCCCCTTGCTCAAAAACCTTCCGGTACTTCCACTCCAGCTGGCAAGAGTCGTACCCAATGAATGGTACAAACTTCTTGCTGGCTTCCTCCCTGTAGAACCATCTGACTTTGTTCACTCTCAGTTTCTTCACGACATCGTCTTCTGTGCTGCTGGTCCGTCTAGGAGGTGGAGGGCGTGGAGGCGGGGGCTTCTTCTTCTGTTTGCAGGAGGCATCGTCAACTCTACCCTCATTCTGGGTCGGGGAACCGTTCTGGTTTTCTGTGACTAGGTAGGGATTATATGACGGAGGTCGCTGGTACTCATCATAGACTGGCTCCTCATTATCCATGGCCTGTTGTTGACATCAAGCAAAAAATGTATTCATTCTGTCCAAATGTGTTTTTTTTTAATTAATTACATGGACATTTCTCAGCATCAATGATCAATCATTCCACTAATCTAAATTGCAAGTTTGCTCAAAGTTCAGTGGAATAAAGAAGCTCTGATAAAATCAGTTGCCATGATCCTAGCTAGTCCCAGTCCCCATGTCAGACCAAGGGTTACAATCATTGCAACTGTGATAAAATTAGCTTTGAAATTTTAGATAAAATAGTTCTATTTGGCTGAAGAAAGATGTTCATTTAAAAGAAAAGGAAAGAATTCCACTGACGGCCATCACTTGTGCACAAACCTATAGGACCAACAGAGGGCGTTTTGTTAAAAATGGCTACCGCTGCATTCGAAGTGTATAATTGTAGGTAAAATAAACTAAAAAAACCTTAAAAATCTCACTTTTTAGCAGTGTTGTAGGTCTCGAGACCGGTCTCGGTCTCGGTCTCGGTCTCGGTCTCGAGACCACTTTTTCCTGGTCTCGGTCTCGGTCTTGGTCTCGCCACCCTGTGGTCTCGGTCTTGGTCTCGGTCTCGTCCCCATGTGGTCTCGGAATTTTGCTGGTCTCGGCTTCGAGACCAACAAAATTGTACACTAATGTGAACTTGCACTCACTGTGCAAAAAATTACATTGGCTCGACTACTACAGGCACATGTCAGCACTGTAGAGTAGTATTTCTGTTATCATGAAAGTGTACAGTATATGGTACCACCTTGGTTTTTTTCTGTCAGTGCACAAACTGCACATATGCCAATACTTATCATGTAAACCTGCATGCTTATTTCATGTCTGGGAACAAGATAGCAAAATGCTAGGTATCTCAAAGAGGTAGCAGAGCTTGCACCAGACATTGGCCACCATACAATTTTGACAGGACATGGAGAAGAAACCTTGAACTACTGCAACTGGCATGAGTCTTGTCAGTGCCAGCAATCTTCTGCCAGAGTTGAAAGAATTCTTTTTCAACTGGAGTGGGATTATCATGACGCCATATCAGGCACAATTGTCTTCTGATACAATGACGATTCTGTGAAGTTCTTGAAGTGTCATGAGGGTTAATTAACTTTCTTAATTAGTAATGTTTAATAGGTCTACAAGGAAGCTATCATAATTTCAAATAAAAAGTTGCATCTTCCTTTGTTGTACATGATACATGTAGGCCTACATGTATTTGGAACTGGTTTTTTTTTTTAAATTCTTTTATTGCATTTAATTGCACAAGGTCTCGAGGTCTCGGTCTCGGTCTCGGGGTCTCAGGTCTCGGTCTCGAGACATCAGGTCTTGGTCTTGGTCTCGGTCTCGGTCTCGGTCTCGAACCATCAGGTCTCGGTCTCGGTCTTGGTCTCGGACTTCCAGGTCTCGACTACAACACTGCTTTTTAGATAAGCTACACCAGTTTTCACTCCTGAGATTGAAGTTCATCATGACTTGCATCAAATAAGTTAACTCTTGGAGGAAATAACCCTGTTCTTTATGGCCGTCAGTGGAATTCTTTCCAAAGAGAACATTACCAACCTTCTTCTTTAATTTCATAGTTTCAATGATTGTCAGTGGAATTCTTTCCACTAAAATTATCAATGTTTGTGTTTTGGGGATCCCGCTTATTCACAACACAATCCCTTGATTAAGAGCCATCTGTGGAAGCTAATCCTGGGTTTTAGGGGCTAGTTATATTATAGGCCTACAGAAGTATCGTCCGGTCATGAGTTTCCGATGGACATGTGTTTCCGATGACGAAATTCGATTCCCGTTTACCGCGAGACCGTGCGTGATACTTCGTGATCAGTATGCCTGAAGTGATGACTACACTCAGGGCTATCTCTGACATTCAGGATGTTGAGAATAAAGTTTTCAGTTGTGAGTGCTGCTCAAAAGTAAAAAACTATGTAATTTTGGGTATAGATTACTAATGCATTTTAAGGCTAATGTTCAAACGTTTATAAAAGACACAATTTGTGGTCAAATATTCCAAACTAAACTGTCCTCTGCTCGAGCAACTTTTATTCTTCCGATGTCAGAAGGCAGGTCACGTGATCCCGTTGCGATCTGGGTTTTTATGGCATGCCAATGTAACAAAAGTGTTAAAGTCTTTCTCAAATCGAAGTGCCATAATTTTATTTTTCTCTTTTGAAATTTTGAAACTTTGCTAAGCTGATGAACTTAAGCTATCCACGTTTATGCCTCTCATAATGATGCCAGATATTATAAAAATGTTGCGATAATAATTTTACCTACCATGATCTGTACCAAATTCTCATTTTGTTGATTCAACCATTTATTTATAAAAAATAATTTATCATTCACGATCTTGGAATCAAAACCGTTTCAGGACCTTTTATAAATAACTCCATCGACCCAGTACGATCAAATCGAGTCAGGACAATATTTCATCAATTTTTGAGTGACTTGGCGCGCCATAGCTACTCTGATGTCAACGAACTTTGCCGCACAACCAAGTTATCGAAAACTGGTGACGCTTTGTTTACATAGCGGAATCGATGCCGCTGTAAATGACGGACAATATTTCCAAAGAAAAGACTTCAACTTCGAGGATTTTTACAGATTATAATCTGGAAGGGAATGAATTCCACTGATGACCATTACGGAAAAAGGATTATATCCTCCAAGAGTTAACTTATTGGACACAAATTGTGATAAACTTCAATCTCAGGTGTGGAAAACTTGGGTAGCATATCTGGAAAGTGAGTTTTACAGGGTCTTTTTACCTACAAATTGTACACTTCCAATATAGTGGCAGCCATCTGCTCAAAACGCCCTCTGTTGGTTCCATAGAGTTGTGCACAAGTTATGGTCATCAGTGGAATTCTTTTCTCTGGAAGTGTCCAGTTCAAAGTTAGTGAAGTGATTTTCTGAAATTTTCTTTCGTTTCTGTTTTATAGAAGTTTTCCCGTTATCCCATCGGAAACCGATGTCTGCAGGCTACAGTAGGCCTACTTACAAATTACAAAAGGAGTCGCTAACTTCAGCCAACTCATCCCATACTCATCACACTGTCATATCGGCCAATTGATCATGTCCCTAAAACCCAGGATTACCCCGCGGAATTTCTCAGCCTACCTGGTGCATGAGACCGAAGCTAAATCCAAGGTTTTGCTCATCTACCGTTCCGCTGTCAGAGTACGCACTGTGAAATGACGAGTCACCAGATGTTGTTGGAAAATTCATTGCCAGTTAATTTCTCACCCACTAAAAAAACCGGAAAATTTTCCATCTGGTCACAGGTACAGCAGCATTCTTACAATATTATAATTCATACAGTCTATTTATGAAATCTCATTTTCACACAGACAATTTGTCAAGCGATAATAACTCATTAACTGGTCGCGTGACTAACACAAGTGACATTGACACTGACATCACATTTACGGCACTTTCTATTAGTTTTCATGTGTTGTTAAACCGGTCTGGTTCCCTTCTCTTTGTTGTAAATTATGCTTACTTGTTGACACGGGAATGGGGTGCCAGTCTTGTAAGCTGGAACTATTGAGGGCGCTGTATCATTTTTGCGGTGCATGCAATTTTATGCAATCACTCACTCACACTGAACTGCTAAAACGAATCAGCCTTTCTTAACTTCTTGGCGGGGGAGTCGCCGACTTTTGTATTCGTTTTGTGTGGAACGGTTTTCTTCGTCGACAGTTCTGATCATTTGGTGTAAGAATGGAGAAATAGCAAAGTTAGTAGTGATGTAAATGGGTTTTAATTAAGCCTAGTATTAATGTAGTTATGAAATGAAGTTCAGACAATGAACTTGAAACAATAGCCTATTAACTTTACTTAACTGACTAATCTAATGACAGTGAGTAGGCGCTAGGCTTACTGAGTACCGTATTAAAATACTTTACACAGGGTGCTTATACGGGGGTTCCTGAAGTTTAGTACACTCAGGTAAGGTTTAGTACACTCAGGCTAGGCTGGTACCCAGCTTCTACTCACCTAGAATTTAGGTGAGTAGAAGCTGGGTACTAGCTAACCTGAGTGTACTAAACTTCAGGAACCCCCTTATACGAACCAATGCCTGCTAATCTGAGTCTGAAAAGCTGTATGTTCACACTTCTCGTAAGGTCTCAACGTTTCGGTCTCCTGATGAGTCTCCTGATTGAGGTCTCCTGATGACGACTAGAGCAGGCTAGTCGAAACGTTGAGACCTTTCATGGTATTTCCGCAAACCGATCCACATACACATGGAGTCTCCTTCCTAATTTTAAGACGAAACAAATTATGTTCATCATACCAGTTGATTCTAGAAATGATAAATGCCTTTACTTTTTTTTTTCAGACTGATTTTCTACTTCAAGTACATGTACGTGGGCGGTAATAAAAACTGTTGATGACCCTACTGTACCTGTGCTAATAGAAGGCCTGACTTGTCTAGTTCCTGTAATACAATACTACCATGTGGCCGATCATCCTAGCAGGTTTACGCACCTATGCTCCATACGTCACGTTCCCAGTGGCCATTGTAATCGGTACCTTTGGTTTTTATGCGGAACGAACATGGCGGAGTGACAAACAGCCGGCTAGGGCCAGCATTGCCGAGGAGCGAGAGGAACGTTTACTAGCCGCATATGCTGATCAGGATTGCACCAATGTTGACAGCTTGAAAGAACGGAAGGGCATACCTCGAACAGTGTTGGATCGAAATCCTCTTAGTAAATGAGTGAATAATGTGACTGCATCAAAATCTTAGTGGTGACTGCTTAGGCCATAAAAGAAAATTGTTGTATTGGCGTAACCTGCCCGACCCAAAAATATGCCCCGACCGTAAACATTTAAAACCCCCCCCAAAAAATTTTTAAATTGGGGGGGGGGGGGGGGGGGAAATCGCAAATTTGTATGCAGATTAAAAGCTTAAAAGGAGCAAAAGATGGAAACCAGACTGGTTAAAGTTTTTATTTCATTTCTTGTCTTTATTTGACTCGTCAATACTGTGATATACGGGAAAACAAGCATTCAATACAGGAAGAATTAAATTAAAATAAATTAAAAATCCGCCCGCCCTACCCTATTTTCCAACCCTCCGTTACTCCAATACAACAATTTCTTTTTTATGGCCTTACCGTATTCCCTGGATATCAAAATGTCTCAAACAATCTTACTTACGAGACAGGGAAAATGAACCTGTACCCTAAAAGGTCTCTCTGTAGACAATTCATTTATACAATGTTTCATGTACAATTTGTACACTTCATTTATTCAATCTTAAATGAATTTTTAAAACAGGTGCATAATGAACGGTGATATGAAAGATTTTACAATATGCAATAATCAGCACATGGTGAATAAATCAGTAATTTCCTTCTTTTTGACCCACTATTACTAAAATCATAGCTGGTGTTTTAATACTGTTTTTTTTTGCAGCAAGAGTGAATAAGAAAACATTAATACCCAATTGCAGTACATGTGAATTTGTCAGATACATTATTGTATGGATAACAGATCAAATGAAGATTTTAAGGGCCTAAAGAATGCAGGCATACCCGAGTACAGCCATAATCAGCAAACATGCCAACCAACTTTGAAGCTTATGTATTTCATGTGTATAATATTTTTTAGTCACTTGAACATCAGTAGGTAAAAATGGACCCTTCAAGCTATGATTAACTGCACCTCAAACATTACCTTACTTCATGCATTAACCCTAGCCAACCTGCAGACCACAGTTTACGACACATGGTTTTTCATGTGATTTGAATTATGTAGTATGAATATACCACAATACACCAACAGTGCAGTTTGTGTGGTGAAGGGTGGTTTCATTTGTGATCCTGTCCCCATTGTGGAGACTGTGGTAATGTTTGGTAGTTGCAGAGGGTTAGGGTTAATGCATTTCACTTTCAGTTTTAAAATCAAACCTTACTAATACAATTTTCAAACTGGCTAAAGATAGTATTTGGAAAGTGCTTCCTCAACAATTGATGTTCACTGAGTACCAGCACGTCAATTTATAACGACGGTAAATGTTAAAAACTTTATTTTAACTGTTGAGCACTCTAGTATTTAACCGAGACTTTGTTTTCCTGTACAATGAGAGACTTTGGAGAACCGGTCTTCAAGTCAACAGCGCATGCACGCACAAAACAGTGCGTGCATGGTTTGCGTGTGCGCTGTTGACTCAAGAACAGTTCTCCAAAGTCTCCCATTGGAGCATTGTAACAATGATTCAGAAAAATTGAAATGCAAGATTAAAATCATTACAGCATTGTAAATAATGGTCATAGTTGTCCAGGTTTCCATATTGTTGGTTTTCAAATAATTTTTTAAATATCTGCATCAATTATACTGTTGTTTTAAAGATCCTTGCTGTTGAGTGTCACAGTGAAATAAACGGTAACATTGCCATTTTCAATTTGAAGAAATGCAGTGCACAATGATTGTTATTGTAGATTAAACTTCACCTAGATCTCACTGGAGACTTGCAATTTGCAAAGTCTGACCATGTTTCTCATTTGAATTTAAAAACAAAACATTAAATGGCAACTGATATCCTCCTCCATATCAAAGCAGATTGGCAGCAGTTTTAAAGTTTCAATTCTTGTTGGTTTGGTTTAAATTTATTACAAGGTGGCCATCAGAAAATCAAATAAAGCACCGGTACATAAAAGAATGATCCATATGTTAGGTCAATTATTGGACTTTCAGGAACCAGCACCATAAAGTCCAGGGGCCGATTTCACTAACGCTTTGCGATCATCGCTAAACTAGGCAAAATCCATCGCTAAACGGAAAACTGCTACACATATAGTAGTGATTGATTTTCCGTTTAGCGGTGGATTTTGGGCTGTAGCAGTGATCGCAAAGCAGTAGTGAAATCGACCCCAGGGGCTTTAGGGGGGCTTGCTGGTCCTACTTGGTTGAAGCACATCATGTGCCATAAGACTGTCAAAAAGATTTATAGCAAAAAATATAAAACAAATATTGCTATTGCATCCATCAAATGGTCTTTCCTGTTTTCCCAAATGCTTTTCAAGTTCTTTTTAACTTAGTGCCGTGTATCAGAAATCTGAGTCATCTCCATTGTCAGTTTCTCTTTCTGGGTAAGGAAAGTTTACCGTCATGTTCCATTGCCCAACACAAACATAACAGTCCTTGCCTAGAAGACTCTTGCTGAAGAACTTTTGTATCGTATCCTCGGCCTTACTGCTCACTAACAATTCATCTGTATGGAATTCAAGTTGATCTGATGCCAGTGAACAGTTGTCTCCATTGGATTTCATAACGTAGTCCAGAGAAACCTCACTTTTCCTATGAAAATTGATGACGGTGACTTTGAAGAACTCTGGGTCTTCATCAAAGCAGCACTGGTGAAAGTGACCGTTAGGAGGGACACCACAAGTTTTTCCCATGAGGCCATACTGTTTGCCCCCTGACGTGATCAGTCGTCCCTGGAATGTCTTCCCTGATTGGTCGAAACAAAGCATTGCGACTCCAGTTTCGGTCCATTCCTGGCTTTCCTCTTTTTCCATCATGCCAAGAAGTATAGCTCATCAAGGTTAAACTCTGCTGGAAACAAAAATCAGAACGCACAGATAGAGAGGGATTCATTAATAAATACCACACAGCAGCCAATTCATGTTAGTATTTGGGGGTTAGTGTGCTTAGTCCACAAGGATTATTTTGAGACCCACCACCATGCCCACATATAATTTCCCTCAAAAGTCAAAGCCCTGCCCTCTTTCCACAAATGTAATCTTGCTTATTGAAGAGGACATCACACACAAGTTGTCAACATTATAATTATGGCGAGTCAGTTTACTGACAGTAGGAGCCAGGTCTGAAAATAATCCTTGTGGAGTATAAAGCACACTAACACACCGGCGCACCCAGGATTTTGTCTTGGGGGGGGCTCAAAGAAAATTTTTCTCCCACAAAACATTTTGTGACTCCCCCCCCCCCTTCCTCCTCTCCCTTTCCCTCTCCCCCCCTTTTTTTCCGTTTTTTTTCTTATTTTTTTTTCGGTTTTTTTTTTTCAGGGACCCTCTTGGGGGGGGGGCTCAATCCCCCCCCCCTTGGGTGCGCCACTGCACTAACACTATGGTCACACCATGGTCACAAAGATATTTCTTGCAATCTTGACAATATGCAAACCACACATTACATCAAAATACAGGGGTTCCTGAAGTTTAGTACACTCGGGTTAGCCCAGCTTCTACTCACCTAAATTCTAGGTAAGTAGAAGCTGGGTACCAGCCTACCTGAGTGTACTAAACCTAGCCTGAGTGTACTAAACTTCAGGAACCCCAAAATACATATACCGGCCAGTATGGACAGTTGTACTACACAAAATGTAACTGTTGAATGCTAACATTAACAAACTAAAGTGTTAGTGACGAGTGCATTCGAATTTTGAGTGTGAAGTATTAAAGTATCGGTACACAAATTTTACAAGCGATTCAGTGCATGATCTAAAATACGAACCGGTAATTATTATGTGGCCCCACTAAATTGTTAAGCTTTATGATGTGCTAAACCAAGTTTATACTTCAGAACATGTGTAATTCTATGCTATGTTACCTGTGTCTGAATTCTGATATATCGAAATCGCTGGCATGGCACCGACCACCGACAGAATTCCCTGTGAGAAATACCGCCCTCACGCGGCTGGCCGCGTATTATTTTTGTCCCAGAATCGATGATGGGAAGGGAAAAGTACTCATCTTGATAGTGAATTATTCATGAGGCGCAATTGTCTAATCACACTCATCTTGACCTACCTATACCGTCCTTGACCGTCATAATAACGCTACTGTTTCTTCAGCTCATTACAATAGCCTGAGGATGTCGGCCGGGAATTAAAGGGCTTTATTTCAGAGTGCTTAGTGCAGAAAGTTGTCATGGGAAATGAAACCACACTTTTATATCTGGTTGGGGGAGTTGAAGATCAATTAAAGTGGCACTAATTAACTCCACATCTAGTGATCTGTTTTCCTTATAAAAGGAGCCCTGGACTCGAGGTCCTTCCTTCCTCCACTGATTTCACAAAGCACTTAGAATTAGTTGTCGGTATTACCAACATAGTCAATTTTAATTGTGACATTACTTTGCCTAGTAATTTATTTAAAAACAAGGGGCAATTAGGTTGTTAATCCTCTTTTTACTAAGACAGAAATGTAAGGCTTAGCAAATGTTTGTGCTAATCAGCTCTATGAATTTGGCCCTTGTTGAGTTTCAATCCTAGTAGGATCTTTGTCAAATGCTAAACAATTTATCCTTTATTTACAAAAAAATATATTTTCAAATGGTAACAACTATTATGGGGTAATTTCACAGAGCAAGGTTTTTGGGGCTTGAATTTGTGAAAGGACACAAATCTTGCTGACCAGATGATCTTTTTATGGCAGACTGTGGTTGAAATCAAGTCAAAAAGCAACATCACTGATGTGGAACTTTAATTTGCTTGCTCATCCTGCGATTATCGATCAGTGGATTCAGCAGCTTTTTGATAATGTTATATCAGCCTAAATTTTATAGGGCCATGAGAAATTAATGTGGATCACCTATGCCTACAAAGCTGGTGCACCAAGCAATAAGAGACTTTGCATGGTGGGGGCTTTTAATTTGGGTGTGATAAACTTGATGGGATGGTCATTCCACTAAGTTTAAGTATGATCGTGCCCGATTATCCTCCTTTATAAGGACTTCTAAATTACCACTGAAGTATACAGGGTGTCCCAGAAAAAATGCAACACTGTGTCGGGAACCATTATATTAAAATTAAAGTGTTTATTACTTCAAGATTCAGTTATAAATATGATACAGCCATGTCTTAGCTATCACCATGTAGAATTTAAGCATAATATGGGGCTGAAATTGGTGAAAATATGACCAATTGAAAGAGTACTCCTTTAAAACAAATTTGCAAGGATAACACGCTTAGTGGTCAATTACACACATAATGTGTGTGAAAGAAAAGATGAAAATCTGGTTTTGAGGTTGGGTAATTCAGGTGTAGTTTTTTCACTCAATTTTAGTCCAGTGTTGCTCAAATTCTACATTGTGATAGCCAAGACAGTTGTATCATGCATATCTGAATCTTAAAGTAGTAATTAATAGTTCTCGACACAACAAGTGTTGCGTTTTTTGGGGGACACCCTGTATTTCTTCCTAATCAAGGAGTAGATTGAGGCCTCATTCTCATTTGGAGAACAGCAAACATGTACTGTACCATCAAGTGGGGCAAATTCAGCTTAAGTTCAGTAATGTAACAGGGATAGTCAGAAATCATGCTTCAACTTGGTGGAATGACCTAGAAAACCCAGAAGTGTTGAGGATGTTCCAGTTAGTGATGAGCCATCAGGGAAGGAACTTCACGACCCTGGCCATTGCAGTGGAGCGGCCTTCAAACTATCCTATAGATTTTTAAGTTTATCTGAATGATGTGGCCTTCAGCAAGGAAAAAATTGTCTTGCCTTTTGAAGAACCAAGTTCCTGGTCTGCTCTGCGCCATGTTTGACTCTGAATATGGCACTGATTCTCCTTGAAATTTACTGCCTTGCAATGTCAAGCTGAACCTTCCAATGCGGTCAAAAATACCTCTTTTTACACCTAATTTGCTGGCATTGACATGCACTAAGTGGGCACCTGTGTCGGGGTAGGGACCACATAACAAGAACAGGACACAAGTATAAATGAAATTTTTAAACTGTATTGATTTTATCTTCACCATAAAAATCTGTTTGTTTTATTCAACAATTTCAACTGCTGTAACCATCCACTTTGTGGCAGAAATAATTTTTATCCATTTAAAATAATTTATTACAGCAAAACAAAATTTTACTTTAAGTTTTCTGATGTTTGAGAATGTTGTAAGTTTCAAATGTAACCCTTAACTTTTTCTTTCAATTTAATCATCTTGTAAAATCCACCATTTCCAAATTGTCCAATTGCACCAATGAAGAAATGTTTAAAATTAACTGTTAAAAAATTATCAAATAAACATAAGGGGAACTGAATGGTTAATTTTAAGTCATTGAAAAAGTGAACAAAGGAGAATTGACTGGAGCGGGATTCAAACCATCGACCTCCAGAATACTGTACCGGCGGCTCAGTTGGAAAGAAAGCAAGCCAGATGGTACAATATTCCAGAGGTCACTGGTTCAAATCCCTCTCTAGTCAATTTTTCTTTGTTCAATGTTCAGTTATTTAAGAATTGGCAGAGTGATTTGATAAAGTAAAGCAAAGTAAAGTTCAGCAAATGAAAGCAGTGAGCCATTGTATAGCTTTATTTCAATAGCAGGTTCAGGTGACTGAGTATAACAGTCACTAAGTATAGGAAAGATGAAGCTGGTACACATGTATCTTATGGCTGTAGGTTATGGCAGTCTCACTAAGACTTGGTCGGATTTGTCTTTAGGGTAAAGGTGGATCAGGAGGGCACAAGTGTGGAAAATGTTTCGCATTACCAAAACAAAAACTTGTTTCCAAGTTTAATTTCATGTTCTTGTGAACCTTTTGCAGCATCCTGATCAACCTTAATAAATCATAAATAACCACAAGGGAAACTGACTGAATTTACAGTCATTGAAATGTGAACAAAGAAAAATTTACTGGATCAGGATTCGAACCGGCGAGTCATTTGAACCGGCGACCTCCTGAACACCGTAATTCAGGAGGTCGCCAGTTCGAATCCCGCTCCAGTCAATTTTTCTTTCAGTCAGTTTCCCTTGTGGTTATTTGATGAATTTAAAGTCATTGAAAAGTAAAGAAAGAAAAATTTACTGGAGCGGGATTCGAATTGGCAACCTCCTGAAAACCTTAACGGAATTCCAGCCAGCTACTTCCTGAATACCTGTACAGTATTCAGGAGGTCACCGGTTCAAATCCCGCTCCAGTAAATTTTTCTTTGTTCACTTTTCAACAACCTTAATTAAGTTAAAAAATGTATCTTGCTCAGTGTACCCTTTTTGTTTACTTCCATGAAATAAGGATCCAGAAATCATGACTTTGCCTCAAAATTATTGGAAAAGAATCCAAAATCATTTTTGATAAAGGATTTTTATCTTCATGGAAGCAGACATAAATGGCAACAGCACGATAACATATTTATTTGATGAAGTATGCGTGCGGATGTTGATCAGATGATACTCGTTGACGAGTGTTGCACCTCAGCCCTGAGCAAGTTGCTGAAATCTGAAACAAACAAATGAAAGAAGTAATCAGCAAATTGGAAAGTAAATGAAAGACTTGTCCGATGTATTACTAGCAAATGTTGTGACCAAGGTAACTTTTTCCCAATTCAAGTCAAGTTGCAAAGATTGCAGACTAGAACCGGACTCGAGTCAAATTCACCAACTCTAGTCAACAACAGTCTTTTTGAATCATGCCAGAGCAAAAATAATTTTCTTTTCCTCAGAAAGGTTTTTCAAAAGTATGAAGTACACATCTGCTAGTAATACATCAATGAACATGCATACAGACAGCAACAAGATGGACCAACATACAGACAGATGCACTGTGTGCTTTGGAAATACTCTGGAATGTGAAAATAGTTGTTAACGATAGACTTGATGAGTTATCAAGTTAAATATCCTTTGCACCCAGAAATATTGCCAAAGCAGTGACAGTACATCTATAAAAGGTGAAAAAGAGGATAGAAAGTACAACTTTTTACCTCTTCTAAAGCAGAAATCCTGCAAGGATCCATCCTTCATATAGGCAATCCATGCTGCAAGCACATCCACTGCAATCCCTGTAGAGATCAAAATCAAAATGAAAGAATAGATATTAAGCACAAACAAACTCATCCCGAGACCTATCATGAGACCTATCCTGAAACCAAACACGACAAACTATGAAGAATATCCTGAAAACTTTCCTCTTGAAAACTCAGTGCAACAATTCAATGCAAACCCAATGTCACTCAATTTCTAAAAATAATTTCTCAGTGACAAACCTGGTAGATTTTCACTCAAGATGAGGTCTGAGGTTTGTTTTGCAGCTTTTTTCAAATTATTCTTATGGATACCCACCTTAAGAATTAGTCATGGAAAGCCCAGCAAGCAGGGCCATCAGAGCAAA
Organism: Astropecten irregularis; assembly: GCA_963971285.1. NCBI lineage: Eukaryota > Metazoa > Echinodermata > Asteroidea > Paxillosida > Astropectinidae > Astropecten > Astropecten irregularis. The sequence continues at coordinate 25,375,269 of OZ020245.1, read as the reverse complement.
CATCTCTCCTCTGCTCAGTCTTCCTTGCCGCACCTCTGGTTCCTCAACATCCTCCAAGAAAGGTCTCTGGATGCCCTCTGTCACCCAATTTAGCAGGTAAGCAGGTCGAATGATCTTTTTGAACAGGTATCTGCAAAGAGAAAAAGAAAGGAAATTCGACCTAGACAGGCTAGGTTAGGTTAGTAAGGTACTCAGAAGAATCACAATGAATATTATAGTCTGCAAATTCTCACCCAGCAGGTTTCATCCAGTTTGCAGGTAGAATGATCTTACAGGTATCTGCAAAGAGACAAAGAAAGGAAATTCGACCTAGCCAGGCTAAGTTAGGTTAGTGAGGTACTCAGAAGAATCACAATGAATTATAGTCTGCAAATTCTCACCCAGCAGGTTGCATCCAGTTTGCAGGTAGAATGATCTTACAGGTATCGGCAAAGAGAAAAAGAAAGGAAATTCGACCTAGCCAGGCTAGGTTAGGTTAGTAAGGTACCCAAAATAACCACAATGAACTAGTACATGTAAATGTAGAACAATTCACACAAAACCAAAAGCATCCTTACATACCACCTACTTGGCAAGAGAAAAAAGAGTGAAACGTTTAAGGTTAATGACAATCCTATACAAGAGAAAGGTTATGTACTTGCTCAACAATTAATATAGCACAGATATGGGAGAAAACAAAGTTAGTACATGTTCCTGTTACAAGAGAAAAATCCTAAACAAGGCCAATTAAGGTTAGATACTTGGTCAACAATTACCGGTAATACATCACAGATATGGAAGATAACAAAGTTAGTACATGTTAATTTTTACAAGAGAAAATCCTGAACAAGGGAAAGGTTATGTACTTGCTCAACAATTAATATAGCACAGATATGGGTGAAAACAAAGTTAGTACATGTGTCCTGTTACAAGAGAAAATCCTGAACAAGGGAAAGGTTATGTACTTGCTCAACAATTAATATAGCACAGATATGGGTGAAAACAAAGTTAGTACATGTGTCCTGTTACAAGAGAAAAATCCTAAACAAGGCCAATTAAGGTTAGATACTTGGTCAACAATTACCGGTAATACATCACAGATATGGAAGATAACAAAGTTAGTACATGTTAATTTTTACAAGAGAAAATCCTGAACAAGGGAAAGGTTATGTACTTGCTCAACAATTAATATAGCACAGATATGGGTGAAAACAAAGTTAGTACATGTTCCTGTTACAAGAGAAAAATCCCAAATGAGGGAAATTAAGGTTAGATACTTGCTCAACCATAAATAAAGCACAGATACAAGGGAAAAGTTAGTACATGTGCAGTTTTCAAGAGATAATCCTAAATGAGGGAAAAGGTTATAATTATACTTGCTCAACAATTCATAAAGCAGATTATGTGAGAAAACAAAGTTAGTACATGTTCCTGTTACAAGAGAAAAACCCTAAACAATGGAAATAATTAAGGTTAGATGCTTGCTCAACAATGAATAAAACAGATATAGGAGAAAACAAAGTACATGTGTTCATTATGCAAGAGTTTTATCATTATGCAATAAGGGGAAAAGTTATATACATACTCAACCATGGGAGAAAACGTTAGTACTGTACATACAATATTATGCCCAACAATTAATATAGCAGAGATGGGAGAAAATTTGTAAATGTATTCATTGTACAAAACAGATTGAAAAAATCCACAAGTATATGCAGTAATAAACAAACATGTCAAGGGGAAAAAAGTTATAATAATTAGAACATGTTCATTCTGTACACCAATTTGATAAAATTGTACAGGTACATGTATACTGTAATGCAACATGTATGTAAATGAAAGACAGGTTATGGCACAATGTCCACAAGGTCAACAAGACAACAATTGAAATATAGCACAAAGAGCGGAGAAAGAATAAAGTTAGTACATGGGAAAGGGGTAGTTAGTACATGTTCATTTTTTTTCAGATAAATATCCAAGGAAAGAAAGGTTATTGGACAATGTCCACAAGGTCAACAAGACACCAATTGAAATATAGCACAAAGAGTGGAGAAAGAATAAAGTTAGTACATGGGAAAGGGGTAGTTAGTACATGTTCATTTTTTATGCATTTGTTATGCAAAACAGATAAATATCCAAGGAAAGAAAGGTTATTGGACAATGTGTATATATGCAAGCTCAAGAAATATTAATATGGCACAGACTGATGGGAGAAAAAAATGGTTAGTACAGAGTTCATTTTTGAAACATTTTCATGTTTCCCGCTTGAAAGTAACACATAAGTTTTACATGAGGTCTCATGTGAATAAAAAGACAAGATCCATGCTTTTTATTATGTTTTATTCAAATTTCTACTGTTTTTCCACTGAAAGAAAAACCCCAATACACACAAACAATATTTTGGTTCAATCATGGTTTATTCTCATTCAATGAAATAAACAAGCAGATCCAGTGATTATATCTATTAATTAATTTTTCTTCATTCATGGTTTATTCGAAACATTTAATAAATGACAAGCACCAACTTTTCCTCCAGGCTCATGCTTTTATTTTACTTTCATCAAATTACATCATTAACCAAGACCAAGACCATTAACCTTTTTCTTTTCTTTTATTCCTTTCTTTGATTGTTCCACCTTCCTTATTTTTAGAGAAGTACTGTACACCAAAGAAGGTCACCTTTAACACTGAGGCAGCTTCTCAGTGTTCCTGCTAAAGATGAAAAAGAAAATAAATAAGTTAGTTTTCCCTAAAAGAAATATACACTTACACCGTATTTTCATTTTTGGTTTATTAACAAACTTTCCTCTTGGTTGTTAATTCTGCTCAACAAAAATCACACAAACATTGTTTTTCATCCATGGTTTAATCAGAAGTTTCCACAGATGCATTTTTTGGTTTGAATTTCCTATCCTATTAGGAAACACACAAATACTACATTTTGCATCCATGTTTTATTCACTTTTGTCTGTACTTAACCTACATTTCCTAGTTTTTCCCTGCTGAAAAGAAACACACACAAACAAAACATTTTCCATCCACATTTTATTCACATATTTCTGCACATACAATTCATAGTTGTCCTTGCTGAAAAAGAAAACACACAAACCAAATATTTTGCATCCATGTTTTATTCACTTTTGTCTGTACATAGCCTACATTTCCTAGTTTTTTCCCTGCTGAAAAAGCAAATACAAACAAAACATTTTTCATCCATGTTTTATTCACATTTGTCTGTACATATAACAATTCATATTTGTCCTTGCTGAAAAAGAAACACACAAACCAAACATTTTTCATCCATGTTTTATTCACATTTGTCTGTACATGATTTTCTAGTTTTCCCATTCAGAAGAAAATACACACAACAACCAACTTTGCATTCATGTTTTATTCACATATTTCTGCACATACAATTCATATTTTTTCCTTGCTGAAAAAACACACACACCAAACATTTTGCATCCATGTTTTATTCACATTTGTCGGCACATACAATTCATAGTTGTCCTGATGAAAAAGAAACACACAAACCAAACATTTTTCATCCATATTTTATTCACTTTTGTCTGTACATAGCCTACATTTCTTAGTTTTTTTCCCTGTTGAAAAAGCACACCCAAAACAAAACATTTTGCATCCACATTTTATTCACATATTTCTGCACATACAATTCATATTTGTCCTTGCTGAAAAAGAAACACACAAAAACAAATATTTTTGCATCCATGTTTTATTCACTATTGTCTGTACATGGCCTACATTTCCTATCTTTCCTTGCTGACAAAGAAACACACACAAACCAAACATTTTGCATCCATGTTTTATTCACATTTGTCTGTACAGGATTTTCTAGTTTTCCCCTTCAGAAGAAAAACACACAAAAACCAACTTTGCATCCATGTTTTATTCACATATTTCTGCACATACAATTCATAGTTGTCCTTGCTGAAAAAGAAAACACACAAACCAAACATTTTGCATCCATGTTTTATTCACATTTGTCTGTACATAGCCTACATTTCCTAGTTTTTCCCTGCTGAAAAAGAAACACACAAACCAAATATTTTGCATCCATGTTTTATTCACTTTTGTCTGTACATGGCCTACATTTCCTAGTTTTCCTGCATTTCCTGCTGGAAAAAAAACCACACTTTTTAAACCAAACATTTTGCATCCATGTTTTATTCACATTTGTCTGCACATACAATTCATATTTGTCCTTGCTGAAAAAGAATCACAAACCAAACATTTTTCATCCATGTTTTATTCACTTTTTTGCACATACAATTCATAGTTGTCCTTGCTGAAAAAGAAAACACACAAACCAAACATTTTGCATCCATGTTTTATTCACATTTTTCATTAAATACAATTGTTTCTCCCTGCTGAAAAAAATACACAGAAACGAGCAATTTTGTATTCATGTTTTATTCACAGTGTTTCCTTAGATATAGCTATGGACTTCTTAACTTTTCCTACTTAAAGAAACACACGCACACACAATTTGCAATGAAGGTTTTATTCTAATGCATACAGAACAAAATTACAAACACCACTTTTTGCACAAAGAGTGTAGATTGTATTCACAGTTTCCCTAGTTTTTCCCCAATTTTTACAGCCTATTCTAGGTACATTTGGGCCAAGTTTCAATGCCTACAAAGCTGGGAGAAATATTTTCATGTCACACTGGTTCCATTTTTATAAGAGCGGATAATTAATGCATAAACTCATGTGCGACTGTACATAATTTTATGCCACTGTATAGTTAATGAAATTCTACACAAATTTCATTAACATGCAAGTCTCACTGTCAATCTTCAAAGAGAGGATCCTTGGAGAACACTTTTACCACATTTTTCTATAATCATCTTGTCTTCTCTCAAATGTTTTACATGGATGCATGAGGTTACTTGATGAAGCATCTTATAAAAAACGTTTACAAGGAAGGGCCCTACACAGGAGGTTACCCCTTCATTGCTCCTTCAAGCATCTCATCAAAACAGTCTACAAGGAAGGGCCCTACACAGGAGGTTACCCCTTCATTACTCCTTCAAGCATCTCATCAAAAACGTTTACAAGGAAGGGCCCTACACAGGAGGTTACCCCTTCATTACTCCTTCAAGCATCTCATCAAAACAGTTTACAAGGAAGGGCCCTACACAGGAGGTTACCACTTCATTACTCCTTCAAGCATCTCATCAAAAACGTTTACAAGGAAGGGCCCTACACAGGAGGTTACCCACTTCATTACTCCTTCAAGTTCAAGCATGTTATCAAAAACTTTTACAAGGAAGGGCCCTACACAGGAGGTTACCCCTTCATTACTCCTTCAAGCATCTCATCAAAAACGTTTACAAGGAAGGGCCCTACACAGGAGGTTACCCCTTCATTACTCCTTCAAGCATCTCATCAAAAAGGTTTACAAGGAAGGGCCCTACACAGGAGGTTACCACTTCATTACTCCTTCAAGCATCTCATCAAAAACCTTTACAAGGAAGGGCCCTACACAGGAGGTTACCCCTTCATTACTCCTTCAAGCATCTCATCAAAAACGTTTACAAGGAAGGGCCCTACACAGGAGGTTACCACTTCATTACTTCTTCAAGCATCTCATCAAAACAGTCTACAAGGAAGGGCCCTACAAAGGAGGTTACCCCTTCATCACTCCTTCAAGCATCTCATCAAAAACGTTTACAAGGAAGGGCCCTACACAGGAGGTTACCCCTTCATTACTCCTTCAAGCATCTCATCCAAAAAGTTTACAAGGAAGGGCCCTACACAGGAGGTTACCACTTCATTACTTCTTACAGCTAACAGCACGAAAATACCCCTTAATTCCCTAAAACTACCTTTTGCATGTTTATTTTGTGAACTAGGGAGTTCTGATAAACCACATTATTAATGAGCTATGGCCACGCCCACACACGTGCTCATAGCGCGCGGCACGCCCCATAATGGGCGCGTGCAATTACTTACAATCATGTAGTGAGCCTGTGTACATGTACATTATGTGCGTGCATGTAACACAGGTGAATAATCTTGCAACCAAAATGAACACTGGTTCATTTTTAGTGTAGTAGGCGTACGGTGTCAGATATAAATGGAGAGAGTTTGACAGTTGCATGGTGCAAACAAAATAAAAGTTTTCACTCACCCCAACTTGCACTTGAATCTTGAAATCCCAAAATTCGTCATTCAGATCATGCGACAAAATACGTTCACAATATCCACGCACAATTTAGTTCATCTTGTGCTCAAAGTTTCACTTTGGAAACAGTTCGCAACATCCGAAGCACAATTCAGTTCATTTTTGCTTGAAGTTCCAGTCAAAATGAAGAAAAATCGATTTTCCTTCGATCCTCGCGGAGCTCAAAATCTCGATATTTTTCGCAGACTCATTCCCTGCCCCAAGGGGGGTAACTAGTGGACACCGTTCCCAGGTTCCCGGCCCCAAGGGGGGAAACGAGTAAAAAGTTCCTGTATTTGTTACAAACAGGAGAGTTCGATTCCTCAGTTCGATTATTAGTCCATGCACCGTGAATTCAATCCTCCAGCACGGGGTCTGTCTCAGTGCTGCCGGGGTCCGTCTTGCTGCCAACCCGAGCGGTCTGGCGGTGGAATCCTGGCACACTCGGTGACACAAACACGGCGAAACTTGGCAAATCCGGTGACTTGTCGGTTTCCATCCCTCGACTCCCACGCCGCTGTCCCCCCAAAAGCACGTGCGAATTTTCGCCACACCCGAGCGATAGGGACACCTTCACCGGCTGACTTCTGAGTGCGGATTGACAAACATGGCGCCCAAACCAATACTCGGCAGCGCGTGGGTACTAGAGGGGGTTCGTACATTGCGCTCTTTCGGGGGGCGGACCATCTCACCGATATTTCTCCGCGAGTCACACTTTTGGAAATTTCTCTCTCCGAATTCCAAGTTCTTAAAGGAATTTGATTTTAAATATTGTTTCAAATATGAGTAAAACCTTACATTGCAAGTTAGGTTTAATATTTCGGAGATTTTTGTGCTTTTGGGAAAATAATGGTTCTATTTTACTTGCCCATGACTGGCAGAAATAAGTAATAATGACGTAATCATTATATATGTTGGGGGTACTTCAATTGGGATCAGAAAAGATCACCAGAAGATTCTAGAAAGTCAATCTGACCAATTTCATTGGATGGAGCCTTGCCCATGCTCATACATGTATGTTGTATTCAATGGCTGGCCATGGGTAAACTGTATGGAAATGAGTGGTTGGAACCGGTTCAGGCCGGTTACTTTTCAATAGGGCAAAATAAACGGCATATTTTTAATTGTCTGCCACCACGCGCACTCGCGCTTTGGGCCGAGTAATAATGAATGCGTCTATAGGGAGTAAACAACCATTCAACTATAGTGAGAGAATCTGAAGATATCTCAAGAATTTCGACTCCACGATTTAGTAACTTTTCTTAGAGCTAGGAACACAGCTCTGGTCTATGTATACATGTACATTAGAATAAAGGGGACGGGAAAGACATTTTATGGAAGTGGCATGAAAGTGGTTGGCAACAGACGGAAATGACCATATATAGACTGTGATTTATGGCTCAATTTGACTTGAAAGAGGGTTTTGTTTTTAACGTTTTTAAGTTTTTAAAGGTATATACTTTTGTAAGAAACCAAAACAGAAATGTTCACAGATTTTCGTACAAGGTATGAAGATGGTGGTGGTAGAAACATACCGTAAACATTGTTCCGCTTGAAATGGTGTATTTATCCAGAAATTAGTAAAACAGGCTACAGCGACCGAAAATCATTTTGATCTTTTAAAAGAGTATAAAAGAGAAAAGACTTAAGAAACACTGTGGCTGTTTTTCACTGTGTTCTCAAAAAGTGGGCACCAGTAAGGGACTGAAGTTTTCACAGATGATGCCTGTTACTGTATCTGTCTTGATGTTTTTGCCCATGGATCTGTATTTCTTTGATAAAAACCAAAGTATGATACTACCTTTAAGTTAGTAGTTACCGTAGTACAGGCAGCTTAACCGCGCCTTAACCTTTAGAGTACCGGGCATTGGTTGAAAATAATATACAACTTTTAACACCTATACTCCATGCACCCAATTATTTTAACCCGATCCACCCTAATCCTACCATGCCTCGATCGGCTCTTCAACAGGCCATCACACTTGAATTAATCACGTGCCATCGAATTAATAAAATTACATAAGCAGACAAATACGGTGGCAAGAGCCTTGCCAATGTCTGCCAAAGGAAGCATTATTTTGTTGAAGCTTGGTTGTGATGCTGCATTTTAAAGGTAGAACATGTAGGCCCCTAGGCCTATATAATGTCATACTTTGGTAAGAAACCAAAACAGAACTTTTCACAGATTTACGTATAAATTACAGGGTATGAAGATGGTGGTGGTAGAAACATACCGTTAAAATGTTTCCGCCTGAAATCATTGTGTAATTATCCAGAAATTAGTAAAACAACGACCGAAAATCTTTTGGATCTTTTAAAAGATCAAAAATAAAAGAGAAAAGACTTAAGAAATACTGTGGCTGTTTTTCATTGTAGGCAACATATGGGACTGAAATTTTCACAGATGACTGTTACTGTATCTTCCTTGATTATTTTTGCCCCTTGAATCTGCATTTTGTTGATAAAAACCAAAGTATGATATTACCTTTAATTCAGTCACAGTCATGAGGCAATAGGCCTATAGTATGACTTGACTACACTGAGTACCGGGCCTACAGGGCACAGGTATACTACATTAAAGGCTACTGAAATGAAAGTCGTTTTGAATGTTGATGAAATTGACATCCGAGAGTGTTAAGGTGATGTCAATCATTTAAGTCTTTCAGATGAAATTCCACAATTTGTGCTTTGATTAATATCAAATGACGTTCATTAAAATGTTTATTATAAATGTGAACAATCAAATTCTTAATTTTTTGCAAAATCATGTTCGAAAGCTCCAAAAATCTGCTCAGTTCCCATCGAAGCATAAGCATGATACAATGTGTCAATTCGCCTCATGAATAATTCACTATACATAGTGAACACGCAATCGTTTATGTTAATTATGGCCTTTCTTATCCCAGGAGAAAGAAAAATAATTATGGTTGCACCCAAGTAAATAAACTCCCATAGACAACAGTGATAAATCATCAAACTTCAAAAATCATTTAAAAATATACAGAACTCTCACAGCTGTTCAAGTTACACAGAAAAATGATGACCAACATGTCACCTTTCATTTTCTTTTCAATTTATGGTAGGGTGACCATTGAATTTTTGAGATATACTCATTCTCAGCTGAACACCCCTAAAACAAGGTATGGATCACTCCAGTCAAAGAAGCCATTTTCAAAAAAACATCCCTCTGCAAAGCGGCTGAAATAGACCCACTTTCTCACCCAATTGCATCAAAAATGGTCACAAATGGAAGCCCAGAGTCCAGGCAGGAGGTCCAGTGCCATATTTCTTCAATCCTTCATTTTCATAGCTCTCACAACTCTCTTATTTAAAATATATTGAGTGCTTAACTTTTATTAATGAGCTCGGCGGACGGATTTTGGCCCTATTTACTTGGGTGCACCCTTATGCTCTTGCCCATGTGTTTATTAGTAGTCTAGTCTCCTCGATCTCTCGTATACATTAACGCATGGAAATCGCAATGAATGGGTACCATTCTACTGCAGCGCCGTACGGTAAATGAGGCCAATGAGGGCGCTATTCAAGTAAATCCTGTTCAGATTTTCTGAACTCCATGTCCAGAGAAGCATCGCGTCTACTCTTTTTTGATCTCATTTTGCTAGAAAAACAACTGATTTCACAAAGCACTTAGAATTAGTTGTCGGTATTACCATTGTCAATTTTAATTGCGACATCATACTTTGCCTAGTAATTAAGATCTAAATTTATTTTGGTCATTTTGTAATTCATCGTTTCCATTTTTCAATTAGCTAATTGTGTATTGTGGTTGTTGATTAGCCTAATTGTCCCTTGTTTTTAATTAGCTGTGTCCCACTCCAAAGGAAATGCCGAAAATTCACCTGTTTGAAATAAATCCCTCCCTTCCCATATCTGTGGATTATTATTGATTTTAACATCGCTTCCACAGTTGTTGATAAATATTAATTTTCATATTCTAATTAATAATACAAGAAATGAACTGCTGCTGCTCATCAGCCCCCCCCCCCACCCCCCCCAAAAAAAAATAACCTCAAATTTATAAAATGCTTGGAGTTAGAAGGGTCAGGAGCCAATTTCATAGAGCTGCTTAGCACAAAAAATTGCTTAGCAGTCAAAAAATAGCTTGCCCAATCAAACAAACCACCATTGAAAATTCGATTTGATAGTCATGGACAGCGAATGTGATACACAACACACAGAAATTTGGTTGTTAATCCTCTTTTTACTAAGACAGAAATGTAAGGCTTAGCAAATTTTTGTGCTAATTAGCTCTATGAAATTGGCCCCTGATGAGTTTCAATCTTAGTATGGGATCTTTCTCAAATGCTAAACAATTTATCCTTTATTTACAAAAAAATCTATTTTCAAATGGAAACAACTATTATGGGGTAATTTCACAGAGCAAGGTTTTTGGGACTTGAATTTGTGAAAGGACACAAATCTTGCTGACCAGATGATCTTTTTATGGCAGACTGTGGTTGAAATCAAGTCAAAAAGCAACATCACTGATGTGGAACTTTAATTTGCTTGCTCATCTTGCCATTATCAATCAGTGGATTCAGCAGCTTTTTGATAATAATATATCAGCCTAATATTGTATAGGGCCATGAGAAATGAATGTGGATCACCTATGCCTACAAAGCTGGTGCACCAAGCAATAAGAGACTTTGCATGGTGGGGGCTTTTAATTTGGGTGTGATAAACTTGATGGGATGGTCATTCCACTAAGTTTAAGTATGATCGTGCCCGATTATCCTCCTTTATAAGGACTTCTAAATTACCACTGAAGTATACAGGGTGTCCCAGAAAAAATGCAACACTGTGTCGGGAACCATTATATTAAAATTAAAGTGTTTATTATCACTTCAAGATTAAGTTGTAAATATGATACAGCCATATCTTAGCTATCACCATGTAGAATTTAAGCATAATATGGGGCTGAAATTGGTGAAAATATGACCAATTGAAAGAGTACTCCTTAAAAACAAATTTGCAAGGATAACACGCTTAGTGGTCAATTACACACATAATGTGTGTGAAAGAAAAGATGAAAATCTGGTTTTGAGGTTGGGTAATTCAGGTGTAGTTTTTTCACTCAATTTTAGTCCAGTGTTGCTCAAATTCTACATGGTGATAGCCAAGACATAGTTGTATCATGCATATCTGAATCTTGAAGTGGTAAACAGTTTTATTTTCATATAATAGTTCTCGACACAAGTGTTGCATTTTTTTGGGACACCCTGTAAATCTCCCACATTCTCCCTTTTCAAGGAGTAGTTTGAGGCTTCATCATTCTCACTATTTTTGAGAACAGCAAACATGTACCATCAAGTGGGGCAAGTTCAGCTCAAGTTCAGTAATGCAACAGGGATAGTCAGAAATCATGCTCCAACTTGGTGGAATGACCTAGAAAACCCAGAAGTGTTGAGGATGTTCCAGCCAGTGATGAGCCATCAGGGAAGAACTTCACGACCCTGGCCATTGCAGTGGAGCGGCCTTCAAACTATCCTATAGATTTTTATGTTTATCTGAATGATGTGGCCTTCAGCAAGGAAAAAATTGTCTTGTCTTTTAAAGAACCAACTTCCTGGTCTGCTCTGCGCCATGTTTGACTCTGAATATGGCACTGATTCTCCTTGAAATTTACTGCCTTGCAATGTCAAGCTGACCCTTCAAATTCTGTCAAAAATACCTCTTTTTACCCCTAATTTGCTGGGATTGACATGCACTAAGTGGCACCAGTGTCGGGGTAGGGACCACATGACAAGAACAGGACACAAGTATAAATGACATTTTTAAACTGTATTGATTTTATCTTCACCATAAAAATCTGTTTGTTTTATTCAACAATTTCAACTGCTGTAACCATCCACTTTGTGGCAGAAATAATTTTTATCCATTTAAAATAATTTATTACAGCAAAACAAAATTTTACTTTAAGTTTTCTGATGTTTGAGAATGTTGTAAGTTTCAAATGTAACCCTTAACTTTTTCTTTCAATTTAATCATCTTGTAAAATCCACCATTTCCAAATTGTCCAATTGCACCAATGAAGAAATGTTTAAAATTAACTGTTAAAAAATTATCAAATAAACATAAGGGGAACTGAATGGTTAATTTTAAGTCATTGAAAAAGTGAACAAAGGAGAATTGACTGGAGCGGGATTCAAACCATCGACCTCCAGAATACTGTACCGGCGGCTCAGTTGGAAAGAAAGCAAGCCAGATGGTACAATATTCCAGAGGTCACTGGTTCAAATCCCTCTCTAGTAAATTTTTCTTTGTTCACTGTTCAGTTATTTAAGAATTGGCAGAGTGATTTGATAAAGTAAAGTTTATTCCTCCGGTAAAGTTCAGCAAATGAAAGCAGTGAGCCATTGTATAGCATTATTTCAATTGCAGGTTCAGGTGACTGAGTATAACAGTCACTAAGTTTAGGAAAGATAACGCTAGTATCTTATGGCTGTAGGTTATGGCATTCTCACTAATATTGGTCAGATTTGTTAAGGGTAAAGGTGGATCAGGAGGGCACAGGTGTGGAAAATGTTTCGCATTACCAAAACAAAAACTTGTTTCCAAGTTTAGTTTCATGTTCTTGTGAACCTTTTGCAGCATCCTGATCAACCTTAATAAATCATAAATAACCACAAGGGAAACTTACTGTAAATTTAAAGTCATTGAAAAGTGAACAAAGCAAAATTTACTGGAGCGGGATTCGAACTGGCGACTCATTCGAACCGGTGACCTAATTCAGGAGGTCGCCAGTTCGAATCCTGCTCCAGTAAATTTTTCTTTGTTCACTTTTCAATTACTTTAATTTCAGTCAGTTTCCCTTGTGGTTATTTGATGAATTTAAAGTCATTGAAAAGTGAAGAAAGAAAAATTGACTGGAGCGGGATTCGAATTGGCAACCTCCTGAATACCTTAACGGAATTTTAGCCAGCGACTTCCTGAATACCTGTACAGTATTCAGGAGGTCGCCGGTTCAAATCCAGCTCCAGTCAATTTTTCTTTGTTCACTTTTCAACAACCTTAATTAAGTTAAAATGTATCTTGCTGTACCCTTTTTGTTTACTTCCATGAAATAAGGATCCAAAAATCATGACTTAGCATCAAAATTATTGGAAAAGAATCCAAAATCAGCTTAGTTGATAAAAAGATTTTTATCTTCATGGAAGCAGACATAAATGGCAACAGCGCGATAACATATTTATTTGATGAAGTACGTGTGCGGATGATGACTGGACGATACTCGTTGATGAGTGTTTCACCTCAGCCCTGAGCAAGTTGCTGAAATCTGAAACAAACAAATGAAAGAAGTAATCAGCAAATTGGAAAGTAAATGGAAGACTTGTCCGATGTATTACTAGCAAATGCTGTGACCAAGGTAACATTTTCCCAAGTCAAGTCAAGTTGCAAAGATTGCAGACTAGAACTGGACTCGAGTCAAATTCACCAACTCTAGTCAACAACAGTCTTTTTGAATCATGCCACAGCAAAAATAATTTTGTTTTCCTCAGAAAGGTTTTTTAAAAGTATGAAGTACACATCTGCAAGTAATACATCAATGAACATGCATACAGACAGCAACAAGACGGACCAACATACAGACAGATGCACTGTGTGCTTTGGAAATACTCTGGGGTGGATAGTTGTTCTTCGTATGGACTTGATGAGTTATCAAGTTAAATATCCTTTGCACCCAGAAATATTGCCAAAGCAGCGACAGTACATCTATAAAAGGGGAACAAGAGGATAGAAAGTACAACTCTTTACCTCTTATAAAGCAGAAATCCTGCAAGGATCCATCCTTCATATAGGCAATCCATGCTGCAAGCACATCCACTGCAATCCCTGTAGAGATCAAAATCAAAATGAAAGAATAGATATTAAGCACAAACAAACTCATCCCGAGACCTATCCTGAAACCAAACACGACACAAACTATGAAGAAACTTTCCTCTTGAAAAGCTCAGTGCAACAATCAATGCAAACTCAATATCACCCATTAAAAAAAAATATTTTCCTAGTGACAAGCCTGGTAGATTTTCACTCAAGATGAGGTCTGAGTTTGCCCGTTTGTTTTACAGCTTTTTTCAAATTATTCTAATGGATACCCACCTGAGGAACTAGTCATGGAAAGCCCAGCAAGCAGGGCCATCAGAGCAAACATCTGTCCTCAGCTCAGTCCTCCTTGCCGCACCTCTGGTTCCTCAACATCCTCCAAGAAAGGTCTCTGGATGCCCTCTGTCACCCAATTTAGCAGGTTAGCAGGTCGAATGATCTTTTTGAACAGGTATCTGCAAAGAGAAAAAGAAAGGAAATTCGACCTAGCCAGGCTAAGTTAGGTTAGTAAGGTACTCAGAAGAATCACAATGAACTAGTACATGTAAATGTAGAACAATTCACACAAAACCAAAAGCATCCTTACATACCACCTACTTGGCAAGAGAAAAAAAAGAGTGAAAAGTTTTGTAAGGTTAATGACAATCCTATACAAGGGAAAGGTTATATACTTGCTCAACAATTAATATAGCACAGATATGGGAGAAAACAAAGTTAGTACATGTTCCTGTTACAAGAGAAACATCCTAAACAAGGGAAATTAAGGTTAGATACTTGGTCAACAATTACCGGTAATACATCACAGATATGGGAGATAACAAAGTTAGTACATGTTAATTTTTACAAGAGAAAATCCTAAACAAGGGAAAGGTTATATACTTGCTCAACAATTAATTTAGCACAGATATGGGAGATAACCAAATTAGTACATGTTCCTGTTACAAGAGAAAATCCTAAACTAGGGAAAGGTTATATACTTGCTCAACAATTAATAAAGAACAGATATAGGGGCAAAGTTAGTACATGTGCAGTTTACAAGAGAAAATCCTAAATGAGGGAAAAGGTTATAATTATACTTGCTGAACAATAAATAAAGCACAGATATGGGACAAAACAAAGTTAGTACATGTTCCTGTTACAAGAGAAAAATCCTAAACAAGGGAAATTAAGGTTAGATAATTGCTCAACAATTAATAAAACAGATATAGGAGAAAACAAAGTACATGTTCACTATGCAAGAGTTTTATCATTATGCAATATGGTACAAGGGGAAAGGTTATATACATACTCAACTATGGGAGAAAACGTTAGTACATACAATATTATGCCCAACAATTAACATAGCACAGATGGGAGAAAATTAGTAAATGTATTCATTGTACAAAACAGATTGAAAAAATCCACAAGTACATGCAGTAATAAACAAACATGTAAAGGGGAAAGAAAGTTATAATTAGTACAGGTTCATTCGTACAACAATTTGATAAAATTTAACAGGTACATGAATTAATGCTAATGCAACATGAATGTAAATGAAAGACAGGTTATGGCACAATGTCTACAAGGTCAACAAGACAACAATTGAAATATGGCACAAAGAGCGGAGAAAGAAAAAAGTTAGTACATGGGAAAGGGGTAGTTAGTACATGTTCATTTTTTAAGCATTTTTTATGCAAAACAGATAAATATCCAAGGAAAGAAAGGTTATTGGACAATGTGTATATATGCAAGCTCAAGAAATATTAATATGGCACAGACTGATGGGAGACAAAAATGGTTAGTACAGAGTTCATTTTTGAAACATTTTCATGTTTCCCGCTTGAAAGTAACACATAAGTTTTACACGAGGTCTCATGTGAATAAAAAGACAAGATCCATGCTTTTTATTATGTTTTATTCAAATTTCTACTGTTTTTCCACTGAAAACAAAACCCCAATACACACAAACAATTATTTTTTCATTCATGGTTTATTCTCATTCAATGAAATAAACAAGCAGATCAAGTGATTATATCTATTAATTAATTTTTCTTCATTCATGGTTTATTCGAAACATTTAATAAATGACAAGCACCAACTTTTCCTCCAGGCTCATGCTTTTATTTTACTTTCATCAAATTACATCATTAACCAAGATCCCTTTTTCTTTTCTTTTATTCCTTTCTTTGATTGTTCCACCTTCCTTATTTTTTAGAGAAGTACTGTACACCAAAGAAGGTCACCTTTAACACTGAGGCAGCTTCTCAGTGTTCCTGCTAAAGATGAAAAAGAAAATAAATAAGTTAGTTTTCCCTAAAAGAAATATACACTTACACCGTATTTTCATTTTTGGTTTATTAACAAACTTTCCTCTTGGTTGTTAATTCTGCTCAACAAGAATCACACAAACATTGTTTTTCATCCATGGTTTAATCAGAAGTTTCCACAGATGCATTTTTTGGTTTGAATTTCCTATCCTATTAGGAAACACACAAATACTACATTTTTCATCCATGTTTTATTCACTTTTGTCTGTACTTAACCTACATTTCCTAGTTTTTCCCTGCTGAAAAGAAACACACACAGACCAAACATTTTGCATCCACATTTTATTCACTTTTGTCTGTACATAGTCTACATTTCCTAGTTTTTCCCTGCTGAAAAAGAAACACACAAACCAAATATTTTGCATCCATGTTTTATTCACATTTGTCTGTACATAGCCCACATTTCCTAGTTTTTCCCTGCTGAAAAGAAACACACACAGACCAAACATTTTGCATCCACATTTTATTCACTTTTGTCTGTACATAGCCTACATTTCCTAGTTTTTCCCTGCTGAAAAGAAACACACACAAACAAAACATTTTGCATCCACATTTTATTCACTTTTGTCTGTACATAGCCCACATTTCCTAGTTTTTCCCTGCTGAAAAGAAACACACACAAACCAAACATTTTGCATCCATCTTTTATTCACATTTGTCTGTACATAGCCTACATTTCCTAGTTTTTCCCTGCTGAAAAAGAAACACACAAACCAAATATTTTGCATCCATGTTTTATTCACTTTTGTCTGTACATGGCCTACATTTCCTAGTTTTCCTGCATTTCCTGCTGGAAAAAAAACCACACTTTTTTAAACCAAACATTTTGCATCCATGTTTTATTCACATTTGTCTGCACATACAATTCATATTTGTCCTTGCTGAAAAAGAATCACAAACCAAACATTTTTCATCCATGTTTTATTCACTTTTTTGCACATACAATTCATAGTTGTCCTTGCTGAAAAAGAAAACACACAAACCAAACATTTTGCATCCATGTTTTATTCACATTTTTCATTAAATACAATTGTTTCTCCCTGCTGAAAAAACACACGGAAACGAGCAATTTTGTATTCATATTTTATTCACAGTGTTTCCTTAGATATAGCTATGGACTTCTTAACTTTTCCTACTTAAAGAAACACACGCACACACAATTTGCAATGAAGGTTTTATTCTAATGCATACGGAATAAAATTACAAACACCACTTTTTGCACAAAGAGTGTAGATTGTATTCACAGTTTCCCTAGTTTTTCCCCAATTTTTACAGCCTATTCTAGGTACATTTTGGGCAACTTTCAATGACTATACAAAGCTGGGAGAAATATTTTCATTTCACACTGGGTCCATTTTTATAAGAGCGGATAATTAATGCATAAACTCATGTACGACTGTACATAATTTTATGCCACTGTATAGTTAATGAAATTCTACACAAATTTCATTAACATGCAAGTCTCACTGTCAATCTTCAAAGAGGGGATCCTTGGAGAACACTTTTACCACATTTTTCTATAATCATCTTGTCTTCTCTCAAATGTTTTACATGGATGCATGAGGTTACATCTCCATTTACTTGATGAAGCATCTCATCAAAAACGTTTACAAGGAAGGGCCCTACACAGGAGGTTTACCCCTTCATTACTCCTTCAAGCATCTCATCAAAACAGTTTACAAGAAAGGGCCCTACACAGGAGGTTACCCCTTCATTACTCCTTCAAGCATCTCATCAAAAAGGTTTACAAGGAAGGGCCCTACACAGGAGGTTACCACTTCATTACTCCTTCAAGCATCTCATCAAAAACGTTTACAAGGAAGGGCCCTACACAGGAGGTTACCC
Source organism: Astropecten irregularis (assembly GCA_963971285.1). NCBI lineage: Eukaryota > Metazoa > Echinodermata > Asteroidea > Paxillosida > Astropectinidae > Astropecten > Astropecten irregularis. The sequence continues at coordinate 25,357,104 of OZ020245.1, read as the reverse complement.
CTTCATTACTCCTTCAAGCATCTCATCAAAAAGGTTTACAAGGAAGGGCCCTACACAGGAGGTTACCCCTTCATTACTCCTTCAAGCATCTCATCAAAAACGTTTACAAGGAAGGGCCCTACACAGAAGGTTACCATTTCATTACTCCTTCAAGCATCTCATCAAAAACGTTTACAAGGAAGGGCCCTACACAGGAGGTTACCCCTTCATTACTCCTTCAAGCATCTCATCAAAAATGTTTACAAGGAAGGGCCCTACACAGGAGGTTACCCCTTCATTACTCCTTCAAGCATCTCATCCAAAAAGTTTACAAGGAAGGGCCCTACTCGGGAGGTTACCACTTCATTACTCCTTCAAGCATCTCATCAAAACAGTTTACAAGGAAGGGCCCTACACAGGAGGTTACCCCTTCATTTAGTTCTTGAAGCATCTCATCAAAAAGTTTACAAGGAAGGGCCCACACAGGAGGTAACACCTTCATTTAATTTTTGAAGCACCTTGTCAAAAAAGTTGGGGATTGTAGCTTTACGGGTCCTAAAACTATAAAGGAAAGGAAACTTCTTTTTGAAAAGTAACTTACCTACATATACTTTGTTGGTCTTCTCCTCTATATTACCAAGGTTAATTTTTTGGAAAGAGGGCAGGGCTTTGATTTTTGAGGGAAATTATGGGGTAAAAACGGTAACCAAGATTGTAACATTTCACCGCTGCACGGACGGCCGCACACGAGAATAGTCTGGTTTCCACTCTGACATTTTGAGGACTCTTGATATGTTGGGTTTGGGCACTAGACTAACCAGACCAGACAAAATGGCCTCACGCGATCAGACGGCCTGTTTTAAAGTTTACAAGAAGCGCGTAAGAAAATTGAATTTTAACCCTGAAATGTTTAACAAATTTCTTCAATCTAGGCTTTTAAGGACCCAGGAACATTTGCTGGAGGTCAAAAGTATCATTTTTGAGGAGTAGAAGTTAGTTCAGAGCCAAAAAAATCAATGTGTTTTGGGATCCCGTAAACCCACAATCGCCAAAAAGTTGAGGAAGGGCCTACCCTGAAGGAGGTTACATCTTCAAGCACTCATCAATACAAATCTGCACTAAGTAGGAACAATAATTTTCCTCGCTTTGATTTAATTCTATTGTTTAAAAGGGCCCCCTAAAAAGAGGTATCTCCTTCATAATCTTCAGAAAAAAAAAATCCTTCATAAAAATTATAAACTATACAGTAAAATCGCAATCTCGTTGATTTAAGTTGTCAAGTTCAACAATGTTTCTATCATGGACTGGACCCAGCTTACAGCACGAAAATACCCCTTAACTCCCTAAAACTACTATTTGCATGTTTATTTTGTGAACTAGGGAGTTCTGATAAACCACATTATTAATGAGCTATGGCCACGCCCACACACGTGCTCATAGCGCGCGGCACGCCCCATAATGGGCGCGTGCAATTACTTACAATCATGTAGTGAGCCTGTGTACATGTACATGTACATTATGTGCGTGCATGTAACACAGGTGAATAATCTTGCAACCAAAATGAACACTGGTTCATTTTTAGTGTATTAGGCGTACGATGTCAGATATAAATGGAGCGCGAATTAAAGAGAGTTTGACAGTTGCATGGTGCAAACAAAATAAAAGTTTTCACTCACCCCAACTTGCACTTGAATCTTGAAATCCCAAAATTCGTCATTCAGATCATGCGACAAAATACGTTCACAATATCCACGCACAATTTAGTTCATCTTGTGCTCAAAGTTTCACTTTGGAAACAGTTCGCAACATCCGAAGCACAATTCAGTTCATTTTTGCTTGAAGTTCCAGTCAAAATGAAGAAAAATCGATTTTCCTTCGATCCTCGCGGAGTTCAAAATCTCGATATTTTTCGCGGACTCATTACCTGCCCCAAGGGGGGTAACTAGTGGACACCGTTCCCGGCCCCAAGGGGGGAAACGAGTAAAAAGTTCCTGTATTTGTTACAAACAGGAGAGTTCGATTCCTCAGTTCGATTATTAGTCCATGCACTCCCGTGAATTCAATCCTCCAGCACTGGGTCCGTCTCAGTGCTGCCGGGGTCCGTCTTGCTGCCAACCCGAGCGGTCTGGCGGTGGAATCCTGGCACACTCGGTGACACAAACACGGCGAAACAAATCCGGTGATGTCGGTTTCCATCCCTCGACTCCCACGCCGCTGTCCCCCAAAAAGCACGTGCGAATTTTCGCCACACCCGAGCGATAGGGACACCTTCACCGGCTGACTTCTGAGTGCGGATTGACAAACATGGCGCCCAAACCAATACTCGGCAGCGCGTGGGTACTAGAGGGGGTTCGTATATTGCGCTCTTTCGGGGGACGGACCACCTCACCGATATTTCTCCGCAAGTCACACTTTTGGAAATTTCTCTCTCCGAATTCCAAGTTCTTAAAGAAATTTGATTTTAAATATTGTTTCAAATATGAGTTAAACCTTACATTGCAAGTTAGGTTTTATATTTCGGAGATTTTTGTGCTTTTTGGGAAATTATGGTTCTATTTTACTTGCCCATGACTGGCAGAAATAAGTAATAATGACGTCATCATTATATATGTTGGGGGTACTTCAATTGGGATTAGAAAAGATCACCAGAAGATTCTAGAAAGTCAATCTGACCAATTTCATTGGATGGAGCCTTGCCCATGCTCATACATGTATGTTGTATTCAATGGCTGGCCATGCTGGGTAAACTGTATGGAAATGGTGGTAGAAACATACCGTTAACATTGTTCCGCTTGAAATGGTGTATTTATCCAGAAATTAGTAAAACAGGCTACAGCGACCGAAAATCATTTTGATCTTTTAAAAGAGTATAAAAGAAAAAAGACTTAAAAAACACTGTGGCTGTTTTTCACTGTGTTCTCAAAAAGTGGGCACCAGTAAGGGACTGAAGTTTTCACAGATGATGCCTGTTACTGTATCTGTCTTGATGTTTTTGCCCATGGATCTGTATTTCTTTGATAAAAACCAAAGTATGATACTAACTTTAAGTTATTTAGTTACAAGTTAGTACAGGCATCTTAACCGGGCCTTAACCCAATTTAACCCCACCCTAATCCTATCATTCTTCGATCGGCTCTTCAACAAGCCATGACACTCAACTTGAATTAATCACGTGCCATCGAATTAACTGTAGAATTATAATAAAATTACACATACGATGGCAAGAGCCTTGCCAATGTCTGCCAAAGGAAACATTATTTTGTTGAAGCTTGGTTGTGATGCTGCATTTTAAAGGTGACTTTGGTAAGAAACCGAAACAGAAGTTTTCACAGATTTACGTATAAATTACAGGGTATGAAGATGGTGGTGGTAGAAACATACCGTTAAAATGTTTCCGCCTGAAATCATTGTGTAATTATCCAGAAATTAGTAAAACAACGACCGAAACTATCTTTTGGATCTTTTAAAAGATCAAAAATAAAAGAGAAAAGACTTAAGAAATACTGTGGCTGTTTTTCACTGTAGGCAACATATGGGACTGAAATTTTAACAGATGACTGTTACTGTATCTTCCTTGATTATTTTTGCCCCTTGAATCTGCATTTTGTTGATAAAAACCAAAGTATGATATTCAGTCACAGTTATGAGGCAATAGGCCTATGACTTGACTACACTGAGTACCGGGCCTACAGGGCACAGGTATACTACATTAAAGGCTACTGAAATGAAGTCGTTTTGAATGTTGATGAAATTGACATCCGAGAGTGTTAAGGTGATGTCAATCATTTAAATCTTTCAGATGAAATTCCACAATTTTTGCTTTGATTAATATCAAATGACGTTCATTAAAATGTTTATTATAAGTGTGAACAGTCAATTCTTAATTTTTTGCAAAATCATGTTCGAAAGCTCCAAAATCTGCTCATTTCCCATCGAAGCATAAGCATGATACAATGTGTCAATTCGCCTCATGAATAATTCACTATACATAGTGAAAACGCAATCGTTTATGTTAATTATGGCCTTTCTTATCCCAGGAGAAAGAAAAATAATTATGCTCTTGCCCATTTGTTTATTAGTAGTCTAGTCTCCTCGACCTCTCGTATACATTAACGCATGGAAATCGCAATGAATGGTACCATTCTACTGCCGCGAAGTACGGTAAATGAGGCAAATGAGGGCGCTATTCAAGTAAATCCTGTTCAGATTTTCTGAACTCCATGTCCAGAAGCATCGCGTCGACTCTTTTTTGATCTCATTTTGCTAGAGAAACAAGTGATTTCACAAAGCACTTAGAATTAGTTGTCGGTATTACCATTGTCAATTTTAATTGCGACATCATACTTTGCCTAGTAATTAAGATCTAAATTTATTTTGGTCATTTTGTAATTCATCAAGTTTCCATTTTTCAATTAGCTAATTGTGTATTGTGGTTGTTGATTAGCCTAATTGCCCCTTGTTTTTAATTAGCTGTGTCCAACTCCAAAGGAAACGCCGAAAATTCACCTGTTGAAAATAAATCCCTCCCTTCCCATATATGTGGATAATTATTGATTTTAACATCTCTTCCACAGTTGTAGATAAATATTAATTTTCATATTCTAATAAATAATACAAGTAATGAACTGCTGCAAACTGCTCATCAGCCCCCCCCCCCAAACAAAAATTACCTGAAATCTATAAAATGCTTGGATTTAGAAGGGCCAGGGGCCAATTTCATATAGCTGAATTAGCACACTTTTTGCTTGGCTCAAAAATAGCTTGCCCAATAAAACAAACCACCATTGAAAATTCGATTTGATATTCATGGTCAGCGAATGTGATACACAACACATGGAAATTTGGTTGTTGATCCTCTTTTTACCAAGACAGAAATGTAAGGCTTAGCAAATTTTTGTGCTAATCAGCTCTATGAAATTCGCCCCTGATGAGTTTCAATCCTAGTAGGATGTTTCTCAATTGCTAAACAATTTATCCTTTATTTAAAAATAAAATATTTTCAAATGGTAACATAATGGGGTAATTTCACAGAGCAAGGTTTTTGGGGCTTGAATTTGTGAAAGGGCACAAATCTTGCTGACCAGATGATCTTTTTATGGCAGACAAGTCAAAAAGCAACTTCACTGATGTGGAACTTTAATTTGCTTGCTCATCCTGCGATTATCGATCAGTGGATTCAGCAGCTTTTTGATGTTATATCAGCCTAAATTTTATAGGGCCATGAGAAATTAATGTGGATCACCTATATGCCTATAATACAAAGCTGATGCACCAAGCAATAAGAGACTTTGCATGGTGAGGGCTTTTAATTTGGGTGTGATCAACTTGATGGGATGGTCATTCCACTAAGTTTAAGTATGATCGTGCCCGATTATCCTCCTTTATAAGGACTTCTAAATTACCACTGAAGTATACAGGGTGTCCCAAACAAAATGCAACACTGTGCCGGGAACCATTTATTAATTATGTTAAAATTAAAGTGTTTATCACTTCAAGATTCAGTTATATGATACAGCCATATCTTAGCTATCACCATGTAGAATTTAAGTATAATATGGGGCTGGAATTGGTGAAAATATGACCAATTGAAAGAGTACTCCTTAAAAACAAATTTGCAAGGATAACACGCCTAGTGGTCAATACACACATAATGTGTATGAAAGAAAAGATGAAAATCGGGTTTGAGGTTGGGTAATTCAGGTGTAGTTTATTCACTCAATTTTAGTCCAGTGTTGCTCAAAATCTACATGGTGATAGCCAAGACGTAGTTGTATCATGCATATCTGACTCTTGAAGTGGTAAACAGTTTAATTTTCATATAATAGTTCTCGACACAAGTGTTGCATTTTTTGGGGACACCCTGTATATCTCCCACATTCTCCCTTTTCAAGGAGTAGTTTGAGGCTTCATCATTCTCACTATTTGGAGAACAGCAAACATGTACCATCAAGTGGGGCAAGTTCAGCTCAAGTTCAGTAATGCAACAGGGATAGTCAAAAATCAGGCTCCAACTTGGTGGAATGACCTAGAAAACCCAGAAGTGTTGAGGATGTTCCAGCCAGTGATGAGCCATCAGGGAAGAACTTCACGACCCTGGCCATTGCAGTGGAGCGGCCTTCAAACTATCCTATAGATTTTTAAGTTTATCTGAATGATGTGGCCTTCAGCAAGGAAAAAATTGTCTTGCCTTTTAAAGAACCAAGTTCCTGGTCTGCTCTGCGCCATGTTTGACTCTGAATATGGCACTGATTCTCCTTGAAATTTACTGCCTTGCAATGACAAGCTGACCCTTCCAATTCGGTCAAAAATACCTCTTTTTACCCCTAATTTGCTGGCATTGACATGCACTAAGTGGGCACCTGTGTCGGGGTAGGGACCACATGACAAGAACAGGACACAAGTATAAATGACATTTTTAAACTGTATTGATTTTATCTTCACCATAAAAATCTGTTTGTTTTATTCAACAATTTCAACTGCTGTAACCATCCACTTTGTGGCAGAAATAATTTGTATCCATTTAAAATAATTTATTACAGCAAAACAAAATTTTACTTAGAAAATTCCATTAAGTTTTCTGATGTTTGAGAATGTTGTAAGTTTCAAATGTAACCCTTAACTTTTTCTTTCAATTTAATCATCTTCCAAATTGTCCAATTGCACCAATGAAAAAATGTTTAAAATTAACTGTTAAAAGATTATCAAATAAACACAAGGGAAACTGAATGGTTAATTTTAAGTCATTGAAAAAGTGAACAAAGGAGAATTGACTGGAGCGGGATTCAAACCATCGACCTCCAGAATACTGTACCGGCGGCTCAGTTGGAAAGAAAGCCAGATGGTACAATATTCCAGAGGTCACTGGTTCAAATCCCTCTCTAGTCAATTTTTCTTTGTTCACTGTTCAGTTATTTAAGAATTGGCAGAGTGATTTGATAAATTAAAGTTTATTCCTCCGGTAAAGTTCAGCAAATGAAAGCAGTGAGCCACTGTATAGCTTTATTTCAATTGCAGGTTCAGGTGACTGAGTAAAACAGTCACTAAGTATAGGAAAGATGAAGCTGGTACACATGTATCTTATGGCTGTAGGTTATGGCAGTCTCACTAAGACTTGGTCGGATTTGTCTTTAGGGTAAAAAGGTGGATCAGGAGGGCACAAGTGTGGAAAATGTTTCGCATTACCAAAACAAAAACTTGTTTCCAAGTTTAATTTCATGTTCTTGTGAACCTTTTGCAGCATCCTGATCAACCTTAATTAATCATAAATAACCACAAGGGAAACTGACTGAATTTACAGTCATTGAAAAGTGAACAAAGACAAATTTACTGGATCAGGATTCGAACCGGTGAGTCATTTGAACCGGCGACCTCCTGAACACCGTAATTCAGGAGGTCGCCAGTTCGAATCCCGCTCCAGTCAATTTTTCTTTCAGTCAGTTTCCCTTGTGGTTATTTGATGAATTTAAAGTCATTGAAAAGTGAACAAAGAAAAATTTACTGGAGCGGGATTCGAATCGGCAACCTCCTGAATACCTTAGCGGGATTCCAGCCAGCGACTTCCTGAATACTTGTACAATATTCAGGAGGTCGCCGGTTCAAATCCCGCTCCAGTCAATTTTTCTGTGTTCACTTTTCAACAACCTTAATCAAGTTAAAATGTATCTTGCTGTACCCTTTTTGTTTACTTCCATGAAATAAGGATCCAGAAATCATGACTTAGCCTCAAAATTATTGGAAAAGAATCCAAAATCAGCTTAGTTGATAAAAAGATTTTTATCTTCATGGAAGCAGACATAAATGGCAACAGCGCGATAACATATTTATCTGATGAAGTACGTGTGCGGATGATGACTGGACGATACTCGTTGATGAGTGTTGCACCTCGGCCCTGAGCAAGTTGCTGAAATCTGAAACAAACAAATGAAAGAAGTAATCAGCAAATTTGAAAGTAAATGGAAGACTTGTCCGATGTATTACTAGCAAATGTTGTGACCAAGGTAACATTTTCCCAAGTCAAGTCAAGTTGCAAAGATTGCAGACTAGAACCTGATTCGAGTCAAATTCACCAACTCTAGTCAACAACAGTCTTTTTGAATCATGCCAGAGCAAAAATAATTTTGTTTTCCTCAGAAAGGTTTTTCAAAAGTATGAAGTACACATCTGCTAGTAATACATCAATGAACATGCATACAGACAGCAACAAGATGGACCAACATACAGACAGATGCACTGTGTGCTTTGGAAATACTCTGGGGTGGATAGTTGTTAACCGTATGGACTTGATGAGTTATCAAGTTAAATATCCTTTGCACACAGAAATATTACCAAAGCAGTAACAGTACATCTATAAAAGGGGAAAAAGAGGATAGAAAGTGCAACTCTTTACCTCTTTTAAAGCAGAAATCCTGCAAGGATCCATCCTTCATATAGGCAATCCATGCTGCAAGCACATCCACTGCAATCCCTGTAGAGATCAAAATCAAAATGAAAGAATAGATATTAAGCACAAACAAACTCATCCCAAGACCTATCCTGAGACCTATCCTGAAACCAAACACGACACAAACTATGAAGAAAACTTTCCTCTTGAAAAGCTCAGTGCAACAATCAATGCAAACTCAATATCACCCATTAAAAAAATAATTTCCTAGTGACAAGCCTGGTAGATTTTCACTCAAGATGAGGTCTGAGTTTGCCCGTTTGTTTTGCAGCTTTTTTCAAATTATTCTAATGGATACCCACCTGAGGAACTAGTCATGGAAAGCCTAGCAAGCAGGGCCATCAGAGCAAACATCTGTCCTCTGCTCAGTCCTCCTTGCCGCACCTCTGGTTCCTCAACATCCTCCGAGAAAGGTCTCTGGCTCGGCCCTCTGTCACCCAATTTAGCAGGTTAGCAGGTCGAATGATCTTTTTGAACAGGTATCTGCAAAGAGAAAAAGAAAGGAAATTCGACCTAGCTAGGCTAGGTTAGGTTAGTAAGGTACTCGGAAGAATCACAACATAGTCTGCAAATTCTCACCCAGCAGGTTGCATCCAGTTTGCAGGTAGAATAATCTTACAGGTATCTGCAAAGAGAAAAAGAAAGGAAATTCGACCTAGCCAGGCTAAGTTAGGTTAGTAAGGTACTCAGAAGAATCACAATGAACTAGTACATGTAAATGTAGAACAATTCACACAAAACCAAAAGCATCCTTACATACCACCTACTTGGCAAGAGAAAAAAAGAGTGAAAAGTTTTGTAAGGTTAATGACAATCCTATACAAGGGAAAGGTTATATACTTGCTCAACAATTAATATAGCACAGATATGGGAGAAAACAAAGTTAGTACATGTTCCTGTTACAAGAGAAACATCCTAAACAAGGGAAATTAAGGTTAGATACTTGGTCAACAATTACCGGTAATACATCACAGATATGGGAGATAACAAAGTTAGTACATGTTAATTTTTACAAGAGAAAATCCTAAACAAGGGAAAGGTTATATACTTGCTCAACAATTAATTTAGCACAGATATGGGAGATAACCAAATTAGTACATGTTCCTGTTACAAGAGAAAATCCTAAACTAGGGAAAGGTTATATACTTGCTCAACAATTAATAAAGAACAGATATAGGGGCAAAGTTAGTACATGTGCAGTTTACAAGAGAAAATCCTAAATGAGGGAAAAGGTTATAATTATACTTGCTGAACAATAAATAAAGCACAGATATGGGACAAAACAAAGTTAGTACATGTTCCTGTTACAAGAGAAAAATCCTAAACAAGGGAAATTAAGGTTAGATAATTGCTCAACAATTAATAAAACAGATATAGGAGAAAACAAAGTACATGTTCACTATGCAAGAGTTTTATCATTATGCAATATGGTACAAGGGGAAAGGTTATATACATACTCAACTATGGGAGAAAACGTTAGTACATACAATATTATGCCCAACAATTAACATAGCACAGATGGGAGAAAATTAGTAAATGTATTCATTGTACAAAACAGATTGAAAAAATCCACAAGTACATGCAGTAATAAACAAACATGTAAAGGGGAAAGAAAGTTATAATTAGTACAGGTTCATTCGTACAACAATTTGATAAAATTTAACAGGTACATGAATTAATGCTAATGCAACATGAATGTAAATGAAAGACAGGTTATGGCACAATGTCTACAAGGTCAACAAGACAACAATTGAAATATGGCACAAAGAGCGGAGAAAGAATAGAGTTAGTACATGGGAAAGGGGTAGTTAGTACATGTTTATTTTGTATGCATTTTTTATGCAAAACAGATAAATATCCAAGGGAAGAAAGGTTATTGGACAATGTGTATATATGCAAGCTCAAGAAATATTAATGTGGGGACTCGTAAGTTACTCACCATACCCAACTCCCCAGATACAGTGCTATATTTAGAATGGTCCCTCATGAATATGCATATGTGTACAAGTTTACACACAAATCACTCCGCCTCATACTTTGTAAACAATTAGGCCCAAACTAAATGTCAATGGATATTCTTAATATTCCACTTATATTGTATTTAAAGTACATCCATGTGATGGTGGAAATTGTATTTTATAGTTACTGTTAAATAATGATGATCCCACGACCTTAGTCCATATGCGGGTGTACTAATATTTTAAAGTTGCTTGGTGATGTGTCCACACGAGGTGAGCGCGCGCGGAAAACGGACACTGTTCGTTTTACGATTCGGCGACAACAGTCATGTAATTCTCCTCCGGAGAATTCCGGGGTTAAACCAGCCTCCAACCTGGCTGGTCAGCATGGGCATATGCCGATGTAGGGAGTGCGGACTCCTCCGACCATTTCGGTGAGTTTCTGGTTCCTTTTATTTGCAAGCTTGGCTTGAAACGCGCATTTTGAGTGTTCCTACTTAAAACTTTTTGACCTATGTCGTGTCGCCATTCATGCATTTATAATGCATGCATGCCTTCTGTATGTGCCATATACTTTGTACACAGCACATATTATTGTTGTGTCTGTGCTGGCATTGCGCGTGGTGACCTTTCAACCTCACTGTGTACACATTCACTGTATTTTGACACCCTGCATACTGTTTACTGCTTTGTACTTATAGGTCGATGTACCTGTAGTGTAGCTGTAACCTGCCTTGCATCCGGGGATTTTTTTGTCTGGTGATCTTTTTGTTGGTGATCGTTTTGTTTGGTGATCTTTTTGCTTGGGGATCTTTTCGGTGATCTTTTCGAGGATATCTTTTTGGTGGATCTTTTTGCTTGAAGTAGGCCTACTCATCATTCATCATCGGGTTAACTTATCTACAACCGGGCTAATAATCACTCTCTACAAATTATAGACTGGATTCCATCTTCAATAACTCAACTGTTTGTGATTCGTTGATTGTTTATTAATTAACTTGATTCTTCAACTGATTGGAATAAATTCTACACTTCGACTGATTTTCTGGGATTCAACAAGAACTGGTCTTCCCTTGTTTTTATTTCATCGAGTGCTTGGGATACACTTATCCTAATTAATTTTAGGGTCTTGCTCCCTTGTTGGCTGCGAAACCGCAGCACCGTAGTGGAACCACTACAGAAAAATGGCGACGAGGATGGGATGAGTGTGTCACCACTACAGAAAAATGGCGACGAGGATGGGATGAGTGTGTCACCACTACAGAAAAATGGCGACGAGGATGGGATGAGTGTGTCACCACAACAGAAAAATGGCGACGAGGATGGGATGAGTGTGTCACCACTACAGAAAAATGGCGACGAGGATGGGATGAGTGTGTCATTTCTACTCTGCATGATTTCTTCATGATCTGCAAGCATCAGAACTGTTTTTTTACTGTCTTCAAAGATCCCCGGGTGCAATAGCCGAATCTGACTGGAGTCCTACACACAATGTCTGGAGCATTGGGATTCCTCATAGTCATAGCCGCGATGTGAGTCAACTGATCCTGTAAGACTGAGGCAGTCATCTGTACTCGGCAGTATAGACGCTAACTCCATTGTTCTTATACAATTATGTGACTCCGATTTCATGGTACATGTAATGTATTTTGTATTTTATTGTCCTATGTAAATTGTATGTATCAGTGCGTTACCTTGCATATATATGCAAATCATGGTATAGTTAAGTGTCTGAGGACATAGGCCTACATGTTGTTTTGATACATTGTGGCATAGATTGCACATACATGCATATACATGTATATCTTTGGTATACACTGACTGGGGGAATCTTCCATCTTTTCAGTGCGTATAACTGGAGCATGTTTGTACGCTTGGGCAATTCATCCAACTTGTGGACGGTTTGGATTGTTTTGTGTTATACAATTATTTGTACATGTACTTTTTCAACATGTCGGTATTTGAGGAAGGTATAATAAGGCCCTTAAAACATTGGCCAATATATCCTTCAGCTTACGCTTTCAGCTGGCGTATCAGTGCTAATTATGAACGTTTTCATTTTGGGAGCACCATAAAAATAGCTAAAGTTAAATTAGCTGTTTATTGAGTTGTAAGACTCTTAACTGGGAAAAAAGCAGGGTAGTGCTTACCCATTCTGGCTCAGCACTTCCTAGTACTACCCCAGAAGTGGTTTTCTGTATGAAGTGACTGGACACTTTGAAATACATGTTCAGCTAGATTGTTGTGATTCCGATTATGTATATCACAATTTTGGATTTTGACTGTACAACAAGTAAGTACTTGTTTGTACTTGTTTGTAACTAGCTTGGTCTAGATGCAACTGGATAATGTAATCTGATCCTTCTCATAGATTGAGACAGAAAGTTATTGTTGGAAAATCTGCTGTTATGGTTTAAACTGGTCTTACAATGCATTCCAAATATTAGGCCCATGTACGTTTGTGACGGCTTCTTGTTTGGCTCTCGGTGTGACTGTTGAGTGCTTAACTGTCAGCATTTTTGTTCTCACCATTTTTGGGCATACTGTTATGACCCCGTATATGTGAGGCTTTTGTTCTCACCATTAATGGGCATACATGTACTGTTTTGACCCAGTGTGTGAGACGTTTTGTTCTCACCACAAATGGGCATCTTGTTATGACCCTATTTGTGGGACGTTTGTTCCCACCATTAATGGGCATTCATGTACTGTTATGACCCCGTATGTGGGACGTTTGTTCCCACCATTTTTGGGCATACTGTTATGACCCCGTATGTGAGACGTTTGGTTCTCACCATTAATGGGCATACCTGTACTGTTTTGACCCAGTGTGTGAGACGTTTTGTTCTCACCACTAATGGGCATCTTGTTATGACCCTGTTAGTGGGACGTTTGTTCCCACCATTAATGGGCATTCATGTACTGTTATGACCCCGTATGTGAGACGTTTGCCTGACTTATTCGCTTAGCGGTTTACCGTGATGCCAATTTGTACTCTCTTGGGAAAATGCATATGTACACTCCGTTTACAACAGTTTCTAATAATAGCAATTGTATTGCATGCATAGTGCAGCTGTATTGATTGTGAGGGGTGATGCTCCTCTCAGTTTGTCAGCTTTGTAAGGGATGGTTGATGTTATCTCCTTGTTCCAACGCCTTAATCATTGAGAAGGATCCAGGAAATATGTAATGTAGTGGATATGGATAAATCCGTTTCTCTGACTTAACAGCAGTATCCATATTTGGTGAAAACAGGCTGGTTATGCCTCATAATGCCTGTATTACATGTATTTCCCTAGGCTGGTTTTTCACTTAGGGATATTAGCGAAATGTTCTGTCAACCGCCTCTGTCCCTGCTGGTTCGACTGCAGTTGCCATAAATCTGAGGATTAGAAGGTAGAGTGTTTGGTCCACCAGAGGTTGCCCCTTCAGGGTGTTGGTAATTCACCGGCCTTTGCGTCCATTCACTCAGGTGGTTTTGTAATCTAATCCTGATTTTCTACTGTTAATATAGAGATTTTTCTCTTGCTCAAGCATCTAGCGGTGTTAAACCATTGTAAATGGTTTTATAGATGTAAAATTGTCATTGTTGTTGTTTACTTAAGAATTGGATAGTTCAGCGTGTCCGGACAGACATCTGTCTTCCTTTTTGGTCATTCCTAAATTTCCTGCCCGCTTGATGAGGCAGGCCTTTGAGCATATATGTACAGAGAAGGGTGAATTACCCTAAGTACCTTGTAGATGGATGTCACCTCAATCCTGAAGGGATGCGTAAATATTGCATGGGTATCAAGGAAGCAGTGTATAAGTGCAAATTGTGATTGTTATGATGTTCAGTGGTCATTAGAGTGAGAGTAATTAAAGCGCTCCATTGCGTACATTTGCTGATGCAAATTTTGATTGTATAAACATTCATTGAAACATCTGTATCTGGTCGTACTTTATTGTTCTACAGTAGCCTGAACAATGACATTATCTGTTGTTCTTTCTGGGCACTTGTTGGTGCATTTACTTGTGCCAAGTCATTATGTTGTCAGAAAATTAGGAAAAGACTACTCTGTGTTATCTGAATGTATAAATTGATTACCATGTGTTTCTGGTAATCAAAAGCTTGTATTTGATTGTTGTAAAAAAAAACAAAAAACAAACAAACAAACAAACAAACAATGATTGTTGTAAAATTCCATTTGATATTTTGGGATAGAAGGGTTCCTGTGGCACTAAGTGCAGTGTTACTTTTATAAACAGACCCCTTGAAAAATGCCATGATTTAAATAATTATGGTCAATATGGTAGAAGGCAGGAAGTATTATGTCTTGTATAAGTCTTCTGAGAATACTTCATTTGATGGTGTATTGGAAGTATGAGTGTGTTGCGAAAGCAACTTTTCATCTGTTTTTGATGATAATTGTGCAGGAGCCTAATTGCATGGCATGTTCACTTGTATTTACTTAAATTCAAGTGTTGTTAAGAGTTATTGTTAACATTCCAGTATGATCACTGGGATTGTTGGATTAGATCTTGCTAATTTTGACAATGTGATGTGCTAATTAATGAAACGGGTGAATTCATTTGCATATTAATTATAGACCACTCGGGTCGCGTGGTTTTAAAGCGGGGAAATTGTGGGGACTCGTAAGTTACTCACCATACCCAACTCCCCAGATACAGTGCTATATTTAGAATGGTCCCTCATGAATATGCATATGTGTACAAGTTTACACACAAATCACTCCGCCTCATACTTTGTAAACAATTAGGCCCAAACTAAATGTCAATGGATATTCTTAATATTCCACTTATATTGTATTTAAAGTACATCCATGTGATGGTGGAAATTGTATTTTATAGTTACTGTTAAATAATGATGATCCCACGACCTTAGTCCATATGCGGGTGTACTAATATTTTAAAGTTGCTTGGTGATGTGTCCACACGAGGTGAGCGCGCGCGGAAAACGGACACTGTTCGTTTTACGATTCGGCGACAACAGTCATGTAATTCTCCTCCGGAGAATTCCGGGGTTAAACCAGCCTCCAACCTGGCTGGTCAGCATGGGCATATGCCGATGTAGGGAGTGCGGACTCCTCCGACCATTTCGGTGAGTTTCTGGTTCCTTTTATTTGCAAGCTTGGCTTGAAACGCGCATTTTGAGTGTTCCTACTTAAAACTTTTTGACCTATGTCGTGTCGCCATTCATGCATTTATAATGCATGCATGCCTTCTGTATGTGCCATATACTTTGTACACAGCACATATTATTGTTGTGTCTGTGCTGGCATTGCGCGTGGTGACCTTTCAACCTCACTGTGTACACATTCACTGTATTTTGACACCCTGCATACTGTTTACTGCTTTGTACTTATAGGTCGATGTACCTGTAGTGTAGCTGTAACCTGCCTTGCATCCGGGGATTTTTTTGTCTGGTGATCTTTTTGTTGGTGATCGTTTTGTTTGGTGATCTTTTTGCTTGGGGATCTTTTCGGTGATCTTTTCGAGGATATCTTTTTGGTGGATCTTTTTGCTTGAAGTAGGCCTACTCATCATTCATCATCGGGTTAACTTATCTACAACCGGGCTAATAATCACTCTCTACAAATTATAGACTGGATTCCATCTTCAATAACTCAACTGTTTGTGATTCGTTGATTGTTTATTAATTAACTTGATTCTTCAACTGATTGGAATAAATTCTACACTTCGACTGATTTTCTGGGATTCAACAAGAACTGGTCTTCCCTTGTTTTTATTTCATCGAGTGCTTGGGATACACTTATCCTAATTAATTTTAGGGTCTTGCTCCCTTGTTGGCTGCGAAACCGCAGCACCGTAGTGGAACCACTACATTAATATGGCACAGAATGATGGGAGAAAAAAATGGTTAGTACAGAGTTCATTTTTGAAACATTTCATGTTTTCCCGCTTGAAAGTAACACAGAAGTTTTACATGAGGTCTCATGTGAATGAAAAGACAAGATCCATGCTTTTTATTTTGTTTTATTCAAATTTCTACTGTTTTTCTACTAAAAGCAAAACCCCAATACACACAAACAATGATTTTGTCATTCATGGTTTATTCTCATTCAATGAAATAAACAAGCAGATCGAGTGATCATATCAATTAATTAATTTTTCTTCATTTGTGGTTTATTCGAAACATTAATAAATGACAAGCGCCAACTTTTCCTCCAGGCTCATGCTTTATTTTACTTTCATCAAATTACATCATTAACCGGATCCCTTTTTCTTTTCTTTAATTCCTTTCTTTGATTGTTCCACCTTCCTTCATTTGTAGAGAAATACTATGCACCAAAGAAGGTCACCTTCTCCGTGTTCCTGCTAAAGATGGAAAAGAAAATAATAAGTTAGTTTTCCCTAAAAGAAATATACACAATTTTCATTTTTGGTTTATTAACAAACTTTCCTCTTGGTTATTAATTCTGCTCAACAAGAATCACACAAACATTGTTTTTCATCCATGGTTTAATAAAAAGTTTCCACAGATGCATTTCTTGGTTTGAATTTCCTATCCTATCCTATAAGAAAACACACAAATACTACATTTTTCATCCATGTTTTATTCACACATTTCTGTACATACAATTCACAGTTGTCCTTGCTGAAAAAATAGACACAACCAAACATTTTGCATTCATGTTTTATTCACTTCAGTCGTCTGTACATAACCTACATTTCCTAGTTTTTTTTCTGCTGAAAAAACACACACAAACCAAATATTTTGCATCCACATTTTATTCACATATTTCTTTACATACAATTCATAGTTGTCCTTGCTGAAAAACACACACAAACCAAACATTTTGCATCCATGTTTTATTCACATTTGTCTGTACATAGCCTACATTTTCTAGTTTTTCCCTGCTGAAAAGAAACCACACAGACCAAATATTTTGCATCCACATTTTATTCACTTTTGTCTGTACATAACCTACATTTCCTAGTTTTTCCCTGCTGAAAAAAAAAAACACACAGACCAAACATTTTGCATCCACATTTTATTCACTTTTGTCTGTACATAGCCTACATTTCCTAGTTTTTTTCCCTGCTGAAAAGAAACGCACACAAACAAAACATTTTGCATCCACATTTTATTCAAATATTTCTGCACATGCAATTCATAGTTGTCCTTGCTGAAAAAATACACACAAACCAAACATTTTGCATCCATGTTTTATTCACATTTGTCTGTACATGATTTTCTAGTTTTCCCATTCAGAAGAAAAACACACAAAAACCAACTTTGCATCCATGTTTTATTCACATATTTCTGCACATACAATTCATAGTTGTCCTTGCTGAAAAAGAAAACACACAAACCAAACATTTTGCATCCATGTTTTATTCACATTTGTCTGTACATGATTTTCTAGTTTTCCCATTCAGAAGAAAAACACACAAAACCAACTTTGCATCCATGTTTTATTCACATATTTCTGCACATACAATTCATATTTGTCCTTTGCTGAAAAAAACCCACACAAACCAAATATTTTGCATCCATGTTTTATTCACATTTGTCTGTACATAGCCTACATTTCCTAGTTTTTCCTTGCTGAAAAAGAAAACACACAAACCAAACATTTTGCATCCATGTTTTATTCACATATTTCTGCACATACAATTCTTATTTGTCCTTTGCTGAAAAAGAAACACACAAAAACAAATATTTTGCATCCATGTTTTATTCACATTTGTCTGTACATAGCCTACATTTCCTAGTTTTTCCTTGCTGAAAAAGAAAACACACTAACCAAACATTTTGCATCCACATTTTATTCACTTTTGTCTGTACATAGCCTACATTTCCTAGTTTTTTCCCTGCTGAAAAAGCACGTGCACACAAAACAAAACATTTTGCATCCACATTTTATTCACATATTTCTGCACATACAATTCATATTTGTCCTTTGCTGAAAAAGAAACACACAAACCAAACATTTTTCATCCATATTTTATTCACTTTTGTCTGTACATGGCCTACATTTCCTATTTTTCCCTCCTGAAAAAACCCCACACTTTTTTAAACCAAACATTTTGCATCCATGTTTTATTCACTTTTTTTGCACATACAATTCATAGTTGTCCTTGCTGAAAAAAGAAAACACACAAACCAAACATTTTGCATCCATGTTTTATTCACATTTGTCTGATAGCCTACATTTTCTAGTTGTTCCCTGCTGAAAAAAAAAAACACACATACAAACATTTTGCATCCATGTTTTATTCACATTTTTCCTTAAATACAATTATTTCTCCCTGCTGAAAAAACACACGAAAACGAGCAATTTTGTATTCATATTTTATTCACAGTGTTTCCTTAGATATAGCTATGGACTTCTTAATTTTTCCTACTTTAAGAAACACACACGCACACACAATTTGTAATGCAGGTTTTATTCTAATGTATACAGAACAAAATTACAAACACCACTTTTTGCACAATGTGTGTAGAGTTTAATAACAGTTTCCCCATCCCCCCCCAATTTTTACAGCCTATTCTAGGTACATTTGGGCCAAGTTTCAATGCCTACAAAGCTGGGAGAAATATAATTAATGCATAAACTCATGTACGACTGTACATAATTTTATGCCACTGTATAGTTAATGAAATTCTACACAAATTTCATTAACATGCAAGTCTCACTGTCAATATTCAAAGAGGATCCTCGGAGAACACTTTTACCACATTTTTCTATAATCATCTTGTCTTCTCTCAAATGTTTTACATGGATGCATGAGGTTACTTGATGAAGCATCTTATAAAAAACGTTTACAAGGAAGGGCCCTACACAGGAGGTTACCCCTTCATTGCTCCTTCAAGCATCTCATCAAAAACGTTTACAAGGAAGGGCCCTACACAGGAGGTTACCCCTTCATTACTCCTTCAAGCATCTCATCAAAAACGTTTACAAGGAAGGGCCCTACACAGGAGGTTACCCCTTCATTACTCCTTCAAGCATCTCATCAAAAAGGTTTACAAGGAAGGGCCCTACACAGGAGGTTACCCCTTCATTACTCCTTCAAGCATCTCATCAAAAAAGTTTACAAGGAAGGGCCCTACACAGGAGGTTACCCCTTCATTACTCCTTCAAGCATCTCATCAAAAAGGTTTACAAGGAAGGGCCCTACACAGGAGGTTACCACTTCATTACTCCTTCAAGCATCTCATCAAAAACGTTTATAAGGACGGGCCCTACACAGGAGGTTACCCCTTCATTTCTCCTTCAAGCATCTCATCAAAAACGTTTACAAGGAAGGGCCCTACACAGGAGGTTACCACTTCATTACTCCTTCAAGCATCTCATCAAAAACGTTTACAAGGAAGGGCCCTACACAGGAGGTTACCACTTCATTACTCCTTCAAGCATCTCATCAAAAAGGTTTACAAGGAAGGGCCCTACACAGGAGGTAACCCCTTCATTACTCCTTCAAGCATCTCATCAAAAACGTTTACAAGGAAGGGCCCTACACAGGAGGTTACCCCTTCATTACTCCTTCAAGCATCTCATCAAAAATGTTTACAAGGAAGGGCCCTACACAGGAGGTTACCCCTTCATTACTCCTTTAAGCATCTCATCCAAAAAGTTTACAAGGAAGGGCCCTACACAGGAGGTTACCACTTCATTACTCCTCCAAGCATTTCATAAAAAAAAGTTTACAGGGAAGGGCCTACCACAGGAGGTTACACCTTCATTTAGTTCTTGAAGCATCTCATCAAAAAGTTTACAAGGAAGGGCCCACACAGGAGGTAACACCTTCATTTAATTTTTGAAGCACCTTGTCAAAAAAGTTGAGGAAGGGCCTACCTTGAAGGAGGTTACATCTTCAAGCCCTCATCAATAAAAATCTGCACTAAAAAAAGTAGGAACAATAATTTTCCTCGCTTTGATTTAATTCTATTGTTTAAAAGGGCCCTCTAAAAAGAGGTATCTCCTTCATAATCTTCAGAAAAAAAATAATCCTTCATAAAAATTATAAACTATACAGTAAAATCGCAAGAATCCTCTTGTTGAATTAAGTTGTCAAGTTCAACAATGTTTCTATCATGGACTGGACCCAGCTAACAGCACGAAAATACCCCTTAACTCCCTAAAACTACTATTTGCATGTTTATTTTGTGAACTAGGGAGTTCTGATAAACCACATTATTAATGAGCTATGGCCACGCCCACACACGTGCTCATAGCACGCGGCACGCCCCATAATGGGCGCGTGCAATTACTTACAATCATTGTAGTGAGCCTGTGTACATGTACATGTGCGTGCATGTAACACAGGTGAATAAGCTTGCAACCAAAATGAACACTGGTTCATTTTGAGTGTATTAGGCGTACGGTGTCAGATGTAAATGGAGCGCGAATCAAAGAGAGTTTGACAGTTGCATGGTGCAAACAAAATAAAAGTTTTCACTCACCCCAACTTGCACTTGAATCTTGAAATCCCAAAATTCGTCATTCAGATCATGCGACAAAATACGTTCACAATATCCACGCACAATTTAGTTCATCTTGTGCTCAAAGTTTCACTTTGGAAACAGTTCGCAACATCCGAAGCACAATTCAGTTCAGTGCTTGAAGTTCCAGTCAAAATGAAGACAAATCGATTTTCCTTCGATCCTCGCGGAGCTCAAAATCTCCATATTTTTCGCGGACTCATTCCCTGCCCCAAGGGGGGTAACTAGTGGACACCGTTCCCGGCCCCAAGGGGGAAACGAGTAAAAAGTTCCTGTATTTGTTACAAACAGGAGAGTTCGATTCCTCAGTTCGATTATTAGTCCATGCACTCCCGTGAATTCAATCCTCCAGCACTGGGTCCGTCTCAGTGCTGCCGGGGTCCGTCTTGCTGCCAACCCGAGCGGTCTGGCGGTGGAATCCTGGCACACTCGGCGACACAAACACGGGCGAAACAAATCCGGTGACTTGTCGGTTTCCATCCCTCGACTCCCACGCCGCTGTCCCCAAAAAGCACGTGCGAATTTTCGCCACACCCGAGCGATAGGGACACCTTCACTGGCTGACTTCTGAGCGCGAATTGACAAACATGGCGCCCAAACCAATACTCGGCAGCGCGTGGGTACTAGAGGGGGTTCGTACATTGCGCTCTTTCGGGGGACGGACCACCTCACCGATATTTCTCCGCGAGTCACACTTTTGAAAATTTCTCTCTCCGAATTCCAAGTTGTTAAAGGAATTTGATTTTAAATATTGTTTCAAATATGAGTAAAACCTTACATTGCAAGTTAGGTTTTATATTTCGGAGATTTTTGTGCTTTTTGGAAAATTATGGTTCTATTTTACTTGCCCATGACTGGCAGAAATAAGTAATAATGATGTCATCATTATATATGTTGGGGGTACTTCAATTGGGATCAGAAAAGATCACCAGAAGATTCTAGAAAGTCAATCTGACCAATTTCATTGGATGGATTCTTGCCCATGCTCATACATGTATGTTGTATTCAATGGCTGGCCATGGGTAAACTGTATGGAAATGAGTGGTTGGAACCGGTTCAGGCCGGTTACTTTTCAATAGGGCAAAATAATCGGCATATTTTTAATTGTCTGCCACCACGCGCACTTGCGCTTTGGGCCGAGTAATAATGAATGCGTCTCGGGAGTAAACACCCATCCAACTATAGTGAGAGAATCTGAAGATATCTCAAGAATTTCGACTCCACGATTTAGTAACTGTACTTAGAGCTAGGAACACAGCTCTGGTCTATGTATACATGTACATTATAATAAAGGGGTCGGGAAAGACATTTTATGGAAGTGCATGAAAGTGGTTGGCAACAGACGGAAATGACCATAGACTGTGATTTATGGCTCAATTTGACTTTAAAGAGGGTTTTGTTTTTAACGTTTTTAAGTTTTTAAAGGTATATACTTTTGTAAGAAACCAAACAGAAATGTTCACAGATTTTCGTACAAGGTATGAAGATGATGGTGGTGGTAGAAACATACCGTTAACATTGTTCCGCTTGAAATGGTGTATTTATCCAGAAATTAGTAAAACAGGCTACAGCGACCGAAAATCTTTTTGATCTTTTAAAAGAGTATAAAAGAGAAAAGACTTAACACTGTGGCTGCTTTTCACCGTGTTCTCAAAAAGTGGGCACCAGTAAGGGACTGAAGTTTTCACAGATGATGCCTGTTACTGTATCTGTCTTGATATTTTTGTCCATCTGTATTTCTTTGATAAAAACCAAAGTATGTAACTTAAAGTTATATAGTTACAAGTTAGTACAGGCAGCTTAACCGCGCCTTAACCCAGTTTAACCCCACCCTAATCCTATCATGCCTCGATCGGCTCTTCAACAAGCCATGACACTCAACTTGAATTAATCACGTGCCATCGAATTAACTGTAGAATTATAATAAAATTACACATACGATGGCAAGACCCTTGCCAATGTCTGCCAAAGGAAACATTATTTTGTTGAAGCTTGGTTGTGATGCTGTATTTTAAAGGTGACTTTGGTAAGAAACCAAAACAGAAGTTTTCACAGATTCACGTATAACTTACAGGGTATGAAGATGGTGATGGTAGAAACATAGGCCCTACTGTTAAAAATAATGTTTCCGCCTGAAATGGTGTAATTATCCAGAAATTAGTAAAACAACGACCGGAAATCTTTTTGAACTTTTTAAAAGATCAAAAATAAAAGAGAAAAGACTTAAGAAATTTTGTGGCTGTTTTCCACAGTTTTCTCAAAAAGTGAAAGTGGCCACCGCGGAACTGAAATTTTCACTGATGACTGTTACTGTATCTTCCTTGATTATTTTTGCCCATGAATCTGCATTTCTTTGATAAAAACCAAAGTATGATACTACCTTTAAATCAATGTGAACAATAAAAAAAATCTTAATTTTTGCAAAATCATGTTCGAAAGCTCCAAAAATCTGCTCAGTTCCCATCACAAAAGATTCTACATGTACATGTATTATTCAGCATAAGCAGGATACAATGTGTCAATTCGCCTCATAAATAATTCACTATACATAACGCAATCGCCTGTTAATGGGTGCATTCGTTTAGCTCCCCCGGGTCGACACCAGTCAACCTCGTCCCCATTCTCTCGCTTGTTTTGTGCAGTAAAACACGACCATTCCCAGTAAGGGCTGACCCGTGTGAGCTAAACGAATGCACCCTATAATGGCATTTCTTATCCCATGAGAAAAAAGTATGCTCTTGCCCTTGTGTTTATTAGTAGTCTAGTCTCCTCGACCTCTCATATACATTAACGCACATGGAAATCGCAATGAATGGTACCATCCTACTGCCGTACGGTAAATGAGGCAAATGAGGGCGCTATTCAAGTAAATCCTGTTCAGATTTACTGAACTCCAGAAGCAAGCATCCAGTTTTCGACGGTTTTTTGATCTCATTTTGCAAGAAAAAACAAGTGGCGGGAGTTGAAAGAAGCTGACAGGTACATTTTTTGGTGATTCCAAACTTCCATTTCAGTGAAATGCATTTTATGTACTGCTGATTTAACAGGAGAGCACAATTCTTTGCTATTCTACTTCTAGTTACTACACTGATCTAGACTTTCTAACTTGTTCTACGTAAATTCTCGGATAGGCCTAAGGCCGGAACTGTGCAGTGAAGGTATTTGAAGAATTGCATTGTGGGACTGTTTGTGCTAAATGTTTCTAGTTTTGCTCACACAAAATCGCCTGGCCTGGCATAGACCTATGGGGATGGGGGTCAATTTTACGGCCCTGCTTAGCACAACATTTTGCTAACCATGAAATTTCTGTCTTGATAAAAACAGGATTAGGCCACATAAAAAAAAAAAATTGTTTAGCGTCCACCTCTTCCAAATTTTCTAGGTAGGGAGGGAGGTTTTTATTTTTATTTTTTATTTTAAGGATAGAATGGCAACATGCCTGTGGAAGAAAAGATACATGGTATTCATGGTCAGAAAACATGTTAGGAAGATACTGAAGACCATAGAAGCTTTCAAGCTAGATATCTGACCATTGGAAATTTCAGTAGACTAAAAACCTAGTAAAAAAGTGTAGACTTGACTCAAGTCGGGTTACGGTAGTTCTAGTCATGCGCTCGGCTGATATTCCTTCAGTCCGCCACATCGGTACAAATTTTCGGAACGTTGATTATCAAATGTCCCTTCCGCTTAAATTTGTACATTTTTCGCATGCTGCAGCTTCTACCCCAGGTGGCCTTCATGATGTTTAGTCCGAAAATTACGGTAGATATTAGCGCACACTGCTTTTACATACAAGAAATAATTGTTTCCCCCAATATTTATTTTTTTTGAGACAAATAAAAAAAAAAATAATAATACAGGTCGGGCTCATATCGGAGGTCGGGCGGGGACGCTAAACAAGTAATTTTTTTTATGTGGCCTTAACACCCAAATGAATTGCGGCATGATTAGTCCGGTAACTCTGGTTAGCCTAGCTCAGCTGGTAACGGTACCCAGCCTAAACTAACTAAGGCTAAGCTAAAGTAAAACGACTTTGTCTGTTGGTTAATGTTGGGTACCAGCTAACCAGAGTGGAATAGGCCTACTCCAGGAATGCCCATATTTCCATGTTTTGTGTATAGCATGTTATTGTTCTTTGGCTGTTGTTGGCTGACCATTCAACTGAAATTTTTAATGATAATTAATAGTGGCATGTTTTTGAGCAAGACATTTTGTGCTAAGCATGTTTTTTGTGCTTAAAACTCCATGAAAGTGGCCCCATATCACAAATAAAGACTGTGTGGGATGCTCAAAGGTCGAAAGGGCGCCACCACCTGCTTGCTTTTGGTCAGTGCTCTTTCTTTGACAGAGAACTGACCAAAAGTAATCAGATTTGACTTTGTGCACGGTTTCATGGGCTCGTGAACATGCAGATCGTCCAGGATGTATCTAACAATGCTCTCTGGATTGCGGAAGCGCCCTCTCGTGATAAAAATGCTATTTGCGATATATCTTATTGGCCGGCTATCCACGAGAGGGTCTATGATTATGAATGTTAAGTTAAAATATGAAAGATTTCCACTGACAGACATTACAGAAAAAAAGTGATTTGTTAAAAGCTAACATACTGGATGTAACTTGCAAGTACTATTGAACTTGAAGTGTTTAAAACTTAGATTTCAGTTGTGCAGAATTGTGCTATAGTTACAGATGTTGAGTGCAATTCTCCTGCACAAGTTTGCAACTTGGCCACGCAAGTTTGAAACTGGGTTGTGGACAATTTTCAACCGATAAATGTGTCTTGCCTGTTTTTAAATTGTGCGTTGTATGCTGAACTTCGCTGAAGCCAAGACATCTATCTGTGCTCCAGGAAGATCAAAACTGATTTCGGTCGTTGTTTTACTAATTTCTGGATAAATAAACCATTTCAGACGGAATTATTTTAACAGTGGGTTTCTACCTGCATTTATCTTCATACCCTTGAAGTTATATGTAAATCTGTGAACATTTCTGTTTGGGTATGTTACATGTACCAATCCTGTTAAATTCAATGCATTTTACTGGATTCCCGTGAAATCCCCCACAGAATTAGGGTTTAGAAGTAAAGAACAGGGATTTTGAATCCATTCGTTGCCATCAAGTACTGTACATGTACATGGACAATGTGTTTAAGTGTCTTTGTATTCTCCATTATGCAGGAGAGACAGTGTCAAGGACCTTCACAAGACCAACCATGGTGCTTCAATATATCCAGAAGTTTTGGTGGGTGGCCCTCTTCCCAGCTACCTTAGCTGTCGGGAAATACATTGAAAGGCGGGAGACAGAGAGGCTGAGTGGATGGAAGAACAAGACGGAGCTGTACAGACGAGAGCTGAAGCCCGGTGAGGATCCTTGGAAGGCCTACTAAGATGGATCTGGTATAGATAGCATGAACTTGTGATCGATCCACTGTTGTGAATATAGATTAGCCAAAAGATGATACATGTATTTAGATATGAGCTGCCACCTGGCACCTGCTTCATGTGGATGATCTTGTCAGAAGTGCAGGAGAGGAATTTCATTGCTACAGTGTGACATTACTTGAACTTGCGGTCATCACTTTTCATAGCAGTCATGCACATTACTTTTGTCAAGACCATCTCCGAAATGTGTGCTCCCGACCAGTTTAAGTTTTGCATGAGAGTGGTTCCTTGTAAATTCTGATGGCCTCCAATACTGTGCATCATGATCTGTATGAACTGAATCACATACCGGTAGTCGCATCACAACCAGTACACAAGATCCCCTCTACAATCCTCAACTACATACATTGTAAATGCATTTGGATCCTATTCATGATATGGATTGTGAATACTTGTGTAATACTAATGCTACTTTTTACCATGGGAAAAGTGTTAAGACCGGTCAATGGCCAAGCTTGTCGAGTTTTTTTTTTTTTTGCGGTAATCAGATGCATGAAAATGCACTTTTTGCAGCCATTTAAAGAAATGTTTCTCCAAATCATAATTCAGTGGGAGGTGGGATTTTCTCATTCGTGGTCTTTGATTTATCTAGTGTTTAACTAAAACAGCGAACCAATCCAATCACAGCTATGATTTGTGGCCTAGATGGTTAGATTACGCAGTCTGGCAGTGGAAGGGGATTTTAAATTGGTCTATTGGCAGAAGAAATAAAAAAAATTGTATTACTGCAAAATGTGTGAACTGTGAACTCTTAGGTAGTAAAAGTATTGTAAAGGGACATGTAAAACGAATGGCTGTAGAATTGATTTGCATGCAAGTGATAATTCACCAACTTACAACACCAACTGTAACCAACATCTTTAAATATTGAACCAAACAATAAGAAGTACTTTTAGGCTACATGTGTAATGTTCACACTATTGTACAAACCTCTTGTTTATTGTTATACTATTTGCTTGATTGCTTATTTCAGTGTGAAGGATTTGAAAATTTGACAGACTAGAAAGATTTTACTGGTGGTCAGCTATTTACAAAAATGACAATTGGAGTTGAGTGCATTGATTTTAATAACAATATGAAAGCCTTTGCATTTATGTGGATGAAAAGTCATAAAAATCATAATTTACACTATTACACTGGTTGTAATATCAATTAATTTACTGGGTTGTGCTACATGAAAATTCACTTCGGTAGTTAAGTTTGTGTGAGGTTTATTTAAAAGTTGGTCAAATTTAAGATCGAGGAAAATGATCTGTATATGTACATTTGTGTACAAATGGCACACAGCATGTTTAGTTACATCCATTGGCCAGACAGTCATTAAAAACATGAGATGTTCTCACCAAGATTTAAAAGTGGGTTGTCAAAGTTTGGCTTTGCTTTACATGTCCTCTAGATATTAGCTTTTCAATACTGTCCCTTGTGTCAATTTACATGTACATGTACAATGAAACGGTGTAATAGACACCTGGGTTACAGCCTTGCTTTTTACATTGCTAAAAACCATTTGAAATGTACATCAGTGAAATGAATGATGACACTTGGAAAAATAAATAAAAACATTCTGAAACATTTCATTAAAATAATATATATTCGTTTGCATACAAATATATATAAAATGTACCTGTTCTAAATTGAGTGCAGTGGAACATTTACATGTACAATGTACATTGTAAAATTATTCAAATACATTCCTACATGTATGTGTGCATGGATCAACTTTTAAAATTACAGTGAACATAATGTTCTGTATAAAACACTTCATCAGATGTACATGTATTTGTACACAAATCTTTTCGAATGGTACGGCAGTGATCTTAACATTTCTGATTGGCAAGTGGTTTAAAATATACAATTAAAACTAAACAAGATGCAGTCAATGTACACTGTACGTGCATGTTCCATAACCATGTAATTGTACCAATGATAACACTTGAGCACTTCTCAATTTATGTTACTTCTTCCGTGCATGTATATTAACTCATTGGAAGCGAATCGTAATTTCCTGATCTGTTCTGGACATTTGACTTTGTTTTTCTGTGTAAAGATTACATTTGTGGCATTGTTTTATGTCTTTGGCATACAGGACTTTAATGCCATATCTGCATGTACAAAACATTTTTCCATGTGAAAGGGCAACAACTCAACTAAGCCCTTGCTGCCTCTGTGAAGGTGAAAACTTGAAACCCTAGTTGTAAGTGCATGTTCTAAAACTGCAAAAGATCTACCTCACAAAAAATTTAATATCATGTATCTTTGGTTGAGTTTCCAAAGTGGCACAAAGAGCACTTGCACACGAATGATTTTTATAAATGAGGTTGGAAAATATTTCAAACTAATTTTGTTGCACTGCATTCAGTTGGAGATGTTATCAATTGTCAACCATTTGACAACAGTTTGTAACCTACTCGTATTTAAAAATAAACAATTTAAAAAGCAAGCTCTAAAGCCTTTTCAGCGAGAGCATCACTGCAGTGAACATGGAAGCTGTTCATTGTCTATCCAGTCTGCTATTATCCACAGTCCACACATTGTGATTCTTGCACTCATCACCGCATTATGTTCATTATGAGCTTGCTCTTGTATTTGGCCGTCTGCTCTTCCTTCTGCAATGCTAGACTCCTCAGTTTAGCCTTGTACAGTCTCTCCTTCAGCTGGGCTGCCTTGCCTTCATTCCGCTTGGTCACTACCAGGCACTTGTCGGCTGGCTTGGTCGGTGCTACGTTCTCCTTGCCAGGGGCCACCGGTGCAAAGTGAACTCGCTTTGGTGTGGTGCCAATGTGTGCTGGGTGAACATCCTCGTGGTAAGCTGGAGGAATTAGAACATGACAGAGGTTGTTTTTTTTATCTTATTTATGGGAAAATTGTACATCAAGCTGTACTCTACGGTTCAACGCAAGCAGAAAGCAAAGTATTGCTGATCAGAGATTGATGGAAGAGAGACACTGGTTGGTGAATAGTTGAAGCACCCCATCAACGATGAACAATAAACTGCTTTTGTCTTGCTCAACTTTGGAATATAGCGCATAATTGCTGATAACGCTAAAAGTAACTTTTCCAAACCTTGCTTAAAATACAGATTTTTCATTAAAGATGAAGCTCCAATTTTCTTTTTCAAAACAAGAGTATCTACTTCCAAGCCGTAGGCAAATGCCTATATTGAATTCCTGTTATTTTAAAATGGATACACAAAATGGAGCCGGATCTGAGGTTTGGAAAAAGCTCTTGGAAAGGAAATTAACATGAGAAGTCATTGGGTTTTTGTTTAGGCTGAGGGTCCTGAAAGAAATGAAACCTTGAATCTGATTAATACAAAATAAGTTTTCAATGTATTCACATCTGAATTTGAATAAAGCAACCCCCATGGCCAACCAATGGACAGTTAAAAAAAAGTGTTGCCGTTTCTGCAAAAGCTAAGCTCACTTGAAATATTTTTACTCGCTTTCCCGTCCCCTTAAGTTGGGTTAAGGGTCAGTCCACTTGGTTAGGGCAGGAATTGGGCTTTTAACGTGGATAACATTTTACTACTTATTTTGTGTTCAAGAGATTATCACGTTAATTTTGTCTGAAAACAATTTCATAATAAAGGATAATTTATAGTAATGTATGTACCTATGTAATTTGGGGACACATCAACTAAATCTCACTCCAACCAAGTGCTAAACCTATCATAAATACTTATTTACGTTAGAAATTCATAATCATAACTACATAGAAATTCAATTGCTACAAATTTATTTCATGGAACGCAACTTGCTTTCAATACATTTAAACGTGAATTACATTAACTGATACAATTGTTTGCACAAAAACCACAGAAATTAATCTTGATTCTCGAAATTGTCGTTCAGAACAAATCAGTATCTACTTCAATCGTTGTGTTGGAAGCACATACAATTATTACACTGTTACTAAAACACCAAATTAGTTACTTTTTGGACAACCATTACTTCAGAGGTTGAATACAACAAACCTTTCACACAAAAATTAATAACTTAAGCCTTTGTCAATTCTTGCAAAGCCCACTCTAAGCACGATGAAAATGATCAAATCATGATACATTGCACCATTTTTTAAATAAATTAACAAATGTACTGTTTATATACTATATTCTTTTATATAGTTGTATATACTCTTAATATATTACCTTAAATCTTACATATGAACACCTTTTTTCCAAGATTTTCCACAACTTGTGGTAATGTCATATTCTTTGACAAGTTGACATGCTCAGTTACATCTTAAACTTATTCAATTCCAAACTTGCCCATATTTAAGAGCCATCTTTTGTACACCAAAAATAAATTGTGAATGCATCTCTTTACTACCTGCTTGCCACTCAAGCTTTCTACAAGACACAATGTACCCAGCAGACACAGTGCATGCAAGAGGTATATTAACTCAATTTGCTGCAGTTCAGATGGTTAACTTGCTATCTCTTTAAGGAATTTGTGGAGGAAGGGCATGCCCGTTACAGGAGAGAAAAAAGACAGCATTTCCTGCCTGTCTACCAAGGTAGGCACCTTAGCAATAAGCATGCATGTTCTGACTGGCATTCCATCTGTGTCATAGCTAGAAAGCTTCAAAGTGCTCACAGAATCAGCAAGGATATAAATCCATTCTTGTGGAATTCTAGACATTGGACAAGTGTCTTATACACAGTTTGCATCAGATGACTGTGCGCTCAGGAAGCTAAAGGAGGTTTATGGCACACTGGAGGCAATGGTTTGCGCCACTTCATCAGCTCATTGTGAGCCAAGTAAGAGTAGTCGGGGACTGTCAAGTGACGAATACCAGAACATTTATTACCTTTTTCTGTGCGCAACTCCTTCACTCTATCATTAAGCTGCAGTCTGGTCTCTTGGTACTGGCTCAGCAGTGTCTCCGCTCTGAGGTGTGAGGAAAAGAAGAAGACATACTAGGTTTTTGAGTGACAGGTGTTTGGCTTGGTCTTAGCATCGAGAACCGTATGCGATCTCTTGCAAGGAAGCAAAGCAGTGTAAGCTCCTTCTGTATTTGGTCCAAGTGGTAAAGTATTGCCCCAACCTTGAGAGTTTCTCCTCTGCAAGTTTCTCCCTTGCAGCGATCCTCTTGTCCCTGGTATCCAGGAGCCGTGCCCGCTCCTCAAGCTGGTCCTCTCGCAGTCTCATTGCCTCGTCTCGTCTCTTCATGGCTTCTTCCCTCCTCTTCAGTGACTCCTCCCGTCTCTCCACCATCTCCAGTCTTTCCAGGTTCCCCTTTGCGGTAGTTTCGTCGGACTGGCTGGAGGGGCGGTCTTTCTTCGGGGCACAGAGCTCAACGATTCTCGGATGCCTCAGTATGTCGGCAATGGAAGGTCTCAGCACAGCCTAATGAGAATAACAAAACAAAACCACATACATGTATTATCCTTTCAAACTGTCAAATAGAAATCTATCTTCAAGTCTTTTTGTGTAGATCAGTTTTGATACTTACAGGCAAAATTTTCACAATGTAAACGGTAATTACAAAGAACAGCCATAAAACAAAATTTCAGTCCGTCTGCACTGGCAGCAGTGTTTTCAATCCTGAATGAAACCCTGAACATGTTTTGTTCCATATGAACAGGAACATGCTGGCCATGAGTGGAATTCACGCAACTAAAAAAACAGATATTTGTTGCAGATTTTGTAGTTGATTGTCATTTCTAAGTCAGCAATTTAATTTTCCGAAATGTCATTGTCAGTGCACTCAGTGGTGTCATTGATGGATGTAGTGTGGAATTTGTACCCAGAGAAGAATGGAATGGACTGAAAATTAGGCGAGAGATTGCCGTTACCCAGGCTCAGGTGACACCAGATATGGCATGCCACGAATCGTGCAGCAAAAACATCCCAACTTTAATGAGGTAGGACTGTGGACAACGATTAGCGAAAACATCCCAACTTTAATGAGGTAGGACTGTGGACAACGATTAGCGAAAACATCCCAACTTTAATGAGGTAGGACTGTGGACAACGATTAGGATTTGTCACAATGGACGAATTAATTCTGCTTGTTTTACAATTGCAGGTTACATGATGTGAACAGTTAATTCTTAAACTTACATTTGTCTTCAGCATTCTTGAGACTAGATCCTTGAGCTCTGAAGAGTATTGTGATGGAAGAGGTCGGAACTTGCCATCCTTAATCTTGACAGCGAGGGCTTGCTGGTTTATGGCTGTGAATGGCGGGCTGCAAAAAGGAAATTAAATTTTCATTTAAATATGAATTTGAGCATTTGATTTGATCAAAAACTGCATTTAGTAGATATCACTTTACTCAATACTTGCAATTTGAGTTATATGTTCCCAAATTAACTTTGATGAAATTCAAGAATCTGCCACTTCTTTGTAAGGAATGCAAAGATTCATAGGGGAAATTTGGAACTATAAGACATCAGGGAAAATTTAAATCAGCTTGCAGTGTCTTAATTACAGGGATGTGAGTGGCCACAAAAAAATCTGAAAACACCACAGAGAACGCTGAAATTGAAAAGTCCTGTACAAAAAAAAAAAAAAAATGAATTCAGATTTAAATCTGATATTTCACATCCCTGTAATTATCACATGCAAATCCTGCTTAGAACACTCAACATGTAGGTTCAGAATGATACTCCATACGCAGACCTATAACTAGGGCCACTGATTTTCCGTTTCAGAAAAGTGCAAATTCCATTTCCCGAATCCTTGGATTCCGTTTAAGGCCGAAAAATTTTGTTTCTTGCTATTCAGTTCCAAAAAGTTGTATTATAACATGCAGTAAATTGCACACTGTTCTGACTGTGTGGGCATGCACTGGAAAAGTGTTGTAACTTTTGCACAGTGAAGACTAAGTTGTCAGACTGTGCAGTGTTTTGTCTAAAACAAAAACCAGTCAACAAATGCATGACCAAACCATGATTCAGTTAGCCAAGGATATGTATAGCAATCATTTCACATAAATGATGCATTTTGTGAATTTAATTGGTGAATTTACTTATTTCCGTTTTGAAAATGGAATTCCGTTTCAAGAAGCAGATTCCGTGAATTCCGTCCGTTTTCGTGGAAAATCAGTGGCCCTATATAACCCAAGTTGGAGGTCAGTTTCAATGGATTGTGAATGACCTCCGACAATTAGTAACAAACTATAAAAGATACAATACTACAATAATAAGATGCAATACATGCACTCACCTTAGGGAACACATTTCATATATGAGGCAACCAAGTGACCACATGTCAGACTTTTCATTGTACGAACAGCGGTCCATTTGCTCCTGCAGAAATATGAAAGTCAACAAAAAATGATGCAGCACATTATTTACCAACAATAAGCAAAATGCACAAAAAAAAAAATGATTTTGAAATCCAAGTTTGGAAGGAGAAGTGACATATCTCAAATGCCTTCAAACATATTAAGTTCAGCAGATGCCAGAGTTTTTTCTGTTTAAGATATGGCAAGAATGAAATGCTCAGACTGAAAGATCACTCAAGAGAAGCATTTTAACCTCAACACTTAGAAAATCACACTATTCTGGCCAGCCGCATAAAAAATTGTATCTTTGTAAAAAAAAGTTGCTGGATGCCTTTATCCTTCATTGGTTTGAAAAGGTGGAACTAGCAATGTTTGCATCCAGTGCTGAAATTGACTTATGAAATCAATTTCATCAATGAACCTGTCATAGATAGATGGGAAGTGTGCAGCGGATGTAAATGAGAAATGCATTGTGGGACAGTTTACGCTAAAATTGTGTACACAACACCCAATGTTTAAACATAAATGACAGTGTGTGAACTTACCGGAGACATATAGTAGGGTGTCCCCACAAAGGTTTTGGCAAAGCTTGTGTCGTGCTGAAGCACCCGGGCCAGGCCAAAGTCGCCCAGCTTGACGTGGTGGGAGGAGTCTAAGAAGACATTGGCAGGCTTGAGGTCACGGTGTAACACGGCACGACCCTTGATACTCTGCTGACATTCATTTAGGGCCACTGTGATTTGCCGCAGCACTTTCCACGCAAAGTCCTCCTCGAGATATTTTCTATAAAGAACAAGTAAAATTTGAAAGATTTATGTTAGCAATATGCATAATTTTTTGGAACAAAATTTTGCATTCTTAAAAATTTAAATGAAACATTGGCATGATTGGTGTTAATTTTTCACTTTTACCTTGTTGCCTTGATTAATCAAGTTGCCTTGATTAAGGTAAAATTGAAAAAATTTACACTAATGACCAATCATGGCAATGTTTCATAGAATACAAAATGTTTATGTTTAGGATGAAAATTTCATGTCTAGTTTCAAACAAAACATTTTGCAAAATAATTTAAAATCCAGTGTACATGACTACATATAGGTTTGGAAACTGAAAACCTCCTAAGTCCAAAACCTCTCAGAAAAACTGAGAGCAAAATTCTGACTTACAAATACATGTAAACAGGAATTGTGTTTCACAAATGGCAATCAGTGTTTTTAACTTGGTCAGTTGGTAGACTACACAGTGAAGCAAGGTAAAGGGTAAAATAATGGATAATATAATGAAGCATAAAGTTTGTGCTTTGGTGCTGTACAAGTATGAACACGAAGGCACGCCACATTCTGTACCAGTCATGTTGTAACAGGCCTTGAATTTGGTTCTGAAAAGGGCAAGGCCACTTTTCCATTGCAAGGGGCACTTCCATTGGAAAATCATAATGTCCAGATGTCTATGGAAACATTTGAAGGGGCATGAAGGCCAAGAACCAGGGCAACAAAGACCAAGGCTTGCATACAGGAACCACATGCAATATTTTGGTATGTAGAGTTGGCTGGAAACAATTAACGATGCGGTACCCTACCTGTCCTTCCTGCATCGAGATATAAGGCTCCCCAGATCACCGCCCTCACAGAACTCCATGATGATGTATATTGTGGTGGAATTACGGTCTACAATGCGGTCATAGTAGCGCACTATGTACTCGTGTCGCAACTCTCGCAGCAGATTGACCTCTGACACCAGCATCTGTTTCTCTGCTTCTGACATGGTGCCATAGTCTATCTCCTTCCATGCCAGGATCTATGAAATCAAAAATACAGTACACACAGTATTCAAAACATGCATTATACAACCAATAAAGCAGACACTCCTTTGACAGTTGCCAAATTAAACTGATGAAGAGCAGGAACAAGTTCTGTGTCTCACATGTCACACAGACACCAGTGGCAAAGCAAAAAGAGAATACATGTACAGTGAAGACTTCCACTGTTATCATTTTTTCATAAATAATGGCAAGACAGAATAAATATGCTGAAAAACATATATTAAAAGTAGAAAATGTGCATGACTAGACTCCCCACAACCCATGGTCTAGACCTGTAAACAGGGAACGTTGGAGTAGCCTGGGAGGCTGGGACATGTTTAAAGGGATGGTACAGAACTGGTTTTTGCGACAAAACCGTTGCTGACAGTGAAAGCACATTATGTAATCCATCATAATACCTTAACTGACAAACATGTAGAAGTTTGAGGTCATTCAGCCATCTGGGTCACGAGAAAATAGTGAAAACCTGTTTACACATTTCAACAATATTATGTGTTCATAATAAAACGCTTCAAAGCGATTTATTCCAATCGGAAAATAGTTTCATTTATTTCTCAACGAATATATGGCATTTCAGACAAAAACATTTCATGGGATGTTTTCTCCCATCATCACCATTATACTGTATTTTATGTGAATCTGTGGTCTTGAAGTGTATTTTGTCTTACCAATTCTTTAAGGGAATACCTACATATTGCTGGTATAGGCTAATAAGTGAAGTCTATTCTTGTTTTTTAATACTGGTATACAAATTCATTGAATCACTTGGCCACCACAGATGGGCTTGGTCCAGCTCAGGGGGGAGAAAGTATGGATGGAAATTATCATTCAACAATCAACATCCAGAAAGCAAATGACTTTATGTTTTGTTCTCTCATTTTCATCCCCAGCCTGCCAGCATCTTTAACCCTTTGTTAACTAATTAACTAAGGAGTCCAGCTTTGATCTTCCATAGGCCTACATCCCTTTGTCATGTCCTCTTCACCTGACCACACTGGGCCACCTTTTATCCTCTCTTTGTGGTTTCCCCACCTTATTGTGGACAAGCTTTCTCTGTTTCCTAGGTCACTCCCTGTCCCCCTTTGTTCTGATCCTGCTCTTGTAATTTTGGCTTTAGTTTGAAAAAGATATTGCAAAGACCTGTCAGGCCCTTAAGTTTTTTTTTTTTCATGTACACATATGTACACACTGTTAATGGACATATATTTTTGGACATGTAGAGTCAGTTGAATGGTGTACACATGTATGACCATGTACTGCATACAGGTTAAAACTAAGACTGTATGTAAATGGTCCTTGTTAACATTTTTACCATGCTGGTCAACTCGTACACATGCCCACTTGTACTCACTAAATCGTACACTCATAATATGCAATGCAAGACTCTGCGCTGGTCAACTCGTATACATGTCAACACGTACACCTACCAACTTGTACGCATGAGTTGGTAGGTGTACGAGTTGATCAACTTGCGTACAGGTTGACAAACTTTTGAATGAGCTGGCAGGCGTACAAGCTGCCGTGTGTACAAGTTGACCTGCTTGAAGTTGAAACAAGAAAAAAAAGCAAACAACAATGGTTAAAACACATCTCACGAGTTGTTAAGAGGCTAGTCAGTCACTGGGTTGAGTCGCTGGTGAGGGGACAAGTTAATTGGTAAAGAGCGAGTCGGCTAGGATGCGATTGTGAGTTGACCAGCGAGTTGACCAAATGCATTACCAATTGCCTACACAGTGTAGGCCTACACTTTTACTAGGCATGCTAGGGCTATTAATTATTATGAGTCTAAAACTTCAAGTTCAACTTCCACTCCACATGCTCAGTGAGGCTCAGTGAGTCAGTCATCATGTCATTTGATCAACAAGGTCAAGTTCAAGTCTCAAGACAATTCGTTTTGTAATACTGTTGTTAAACAAGTTAAAGGGCCTATAACTTAGCCATGGCCTGCCAGTAATAAAGTATTACTTTTCTTAGTGCCATTCCCTTTGAACATCCCCCACTAGCACTGACAAGTAATCCGTTCCTCCGTCATTCTACTACCAGACTACAGCCCCCTACATTATCTTATTTAGTTTGAAAATAGAGCTAAAGTAATTCGTCCCTACCTTTCCGTCACTCTTTCGTCTTATTTTCTTGCATTTTCCATACGAACCAGCACCAATCGTGCAGATAACGTCGTAGTCGCTTATTCTAGAAGGCATCGTCGTACAAATTTAGCGAAGTCTACAAGTAAAAGAGGTCACTTTCACAGTTCACTGTGTGTAAACTTTGTAAAAAGTTTGTTAAAACTTGGTCAGAGATTGAACAACAAACTTCCGGGATGCGGGATGGAGTCTGCTGTTCTAAAGCGTGCATACAATGCATACACTGTTGATTGCATGGTTCGAATAACCCCCCCAAATTGACAACATAAACTGCCATTGGTCTATTCACAAGCTAACGCGCAATCTCATTGGCTTATTTGTAGTGGGTCAAAGGTCATTTAAAACCCAACAGTAAAGTATGACCCCTGCAAAACGCTGTGTTGAGCTAGGTACCAGATTTTGGCTTGTACCATTTATTTGACGGGAATAAAATGTAAAAAAAATAATGAGAATATAAGATACGTATGTATAATTATGTCTTTCTACCGTGTACAGTATATTCAACTGAAACGAATATTAGTTTGCTAACGTTGAATTATTTCAAACAATGTCTTCTTCCCGATGCAAAAAACAATGACACTTGTCTTTTATACTTCTTTTACCTTTATTGAGTTTTAATAGAAGATTCTAAATATTTTGGGCTTTTTCACAAGAGGGCGTTCTGAAGATCAACATGGACGCAATATTTCACGAACGGGTAAACTGAACTTTTTTATTTGTTAGTTTTTCATTTGATTGGAAAACAATATCGTCCATGACTTGTATTTTGTTCATCACACGAACAAAGGGATGTCTCATCGATTTTCAGTCATCTCAAATACGTGGGGAAAAGATGTGAATTCGGGCCCAAAAATATTTCGTTAAAACTTGATTGATGGAATCCCCATCCATTCTCACTGTCCTTCATTCATTTACATTTAACAATGCAATGCTAAAGCTGGGTTTCAGGTCAACTCGGTCCGTAGCCAACTCGGTCCGAGTCAACTCGGTCCGTGACCAACTCGGTCCGTAACCAACTCGGTCCATGACCAACTCGGTCCGTAACCAACTCGGTCCGAGGCCAACTCGGTCCGTATCCAACTCGGTCCGTGACCAACTCGGTCCGTGACCAACTCGGTCCCTATGGGAAAATGCACGCAAAAACGTCTGGTATTTTTGTTGCAGCAAAACGAGTACGTAGTCTCGCAGATTGCGTGAAATTTACTATTTATTTAGGCCCATTGATTTACTTATTCATTTATTATCTTAAAAACATAAAAAAATTAATTGGCAGGTGCTGCCCAGGGATGACAAAAAGTAAAAAAAAAAAATTAAAAAAAATTAAAAATTCATCAAAAGACGTGCCTTCCCAAACACCTGCCAATTATCAATCTTATTTATATATGTATTTACACAGATTAATTAAACAAAGCTAAACAATAAAAAACAAAAACACAAAACAATCATTATTATTATTCATTAATTGATTTATTAATTTTAAACATAAAAAGCACGTTTTCATAAGGCATTTGACTTCGTGTATAATTTAATTGATATTTTAATTAAAATTGTATTGTGCCATTTTATCAAATAATAATTATGGTATTATCAACATAATAAGACATAATTTATTTCTTCACGGTTTCAGCCACAAGCATTAAAAAACAATTAAAACATTAATGCAAGTAGCCTACATGTTGCACTCTGCTACTGCAAACTGCATGGATTCTTGTTTGTGTACGTTTTCCCATAGGGACCGAGTTGGTCACGGACCGAGTTGGTTACAGACCGAGTTGGACACGGACCGAGTTGGCCAAGGACCGAGTTGGCCAAGGACCGAGTTGATCACGGACCGAGTTGGTTTCGGACCGAGTTGGTCTCGGACCGAGTTGGTCACGGACCGAGTTGACTCGGACCGAGTTGGTTACGGACCGAGTTGACTGGCACCCCTAAAGCTGTGTGTATTTGCAATGCAGCAATGGTATTGCAGAATTGTACACACAACAACAACAAACAAAGTTGGAAATAGCCAGAATTGGGCAATTGTTCGGAACCCACTGTGGTATCATGGCACATGCACAGCCACAGCATGTGCAACGGAATGTAGGCTGGGCGACTGATTTGCGGATCCACGCTCTATGCAGGGTACGCTAAAATGGGATCCGGATCAGTTCAAATACGTGATTCTGTGCGTTAAACAAACAGGCCCAAGGTCTATTGCTGATCGCGTTACCACATCAAGTCAGTGTGAGTCGAGTACAGTGGATGCGCCCTTTCAAAGGGCACCCCTTGAATCCTTGATGAAATAACCAATCGACAGTAGACCTTATTCATGGTTATTCCAGCGCATGATAAAAACACAGTCAGGATCGAGGGTCCCAAACTTTACAATCGCCAGGAAGTGTGCATTTATTTACAGATAAAACAACTGCAGCCGGTTTCATGCCAAATTATCCATTGCCAAATGCTTAGCATCCGCTGAGGGGTTGTCAGTCATTTTGCCTATTTCACTTTGCCCACCACTTCGCACATTTACAACATCGCCCACGCGCCACTTTCACTTTCACAGGCTGTTTTCAGAAATTTTATGAATTGCATTCCCGACAACATGACGTTGATTTTTCAGAATTCTTATGAACAGGGTTCTAGCCAGACCAATTTTAGTGGTGGGCTCTAGAAATGAAGTTGAGCCCTAGTCCGCTACATGTACAGATATACGGTAGGCCTATGCTAAAAATTTGAAATTATATCGTCTTGTAAACATTGAGAATCAGTGCTTCACATTTCAAAACACAGAAAAGAGTGAACTTTTATTCAGGAATCCGAATGTGATCAAAATTCACGATATTGGCAATACTTTTATTCACTCTGCGGAAATTCGTGCTGGGCTGCAGAGTTTATTTCAGACCTACGTTCTGGGCGCAAATTTCCAGTGCCGGGCTGGCCCGCCCAGTGCCACCCACCGTGGCTAGAACCCTGCTTATGAATTGCATTCCTACCACATCACGTTGATTCTGAAACAAGAGGCTCATAGTAACAAAAAGAAAACACCAAGGCTTGAATTTAACGGAGGCCACGGAGGCCATGGCCTTCGTTGCCCTGGTTCTTGGCCTTTGTGCCCCCTTCAAATGTTTCCATAGACATTATGATTTTCCATTGGAAGCGCCCCTTGCAATGGAAAAGTGGCCTTGCCCCTTTCAGAACCAAATTCAAAGCCTGAAACACAATGTCCCTCTTGTTCCTTTTCCTTCATTCCCTTGATTAGACTAAATTACTGTATATTATAAGTTGAGGGGGCCTTGGCATTCTTTGTTGTGATCATTGTATACCTCTATCTTAATCTTATGGTGGTGCATGATTACATGTACACCGTGATAATATTTAGGATTATGATTATTGCACATTCTTCACCGTTCACATTGCCTAGTTCAAGCCATTCCATACCCCCTAGGTGGCCAGGATAAAGGCCTAAGTACTCCAACCAGAGATATGCAGCCATTATATTTATTTGTACAATGTTTCTGATTGTTTTTCAGCAAGAGGGATCATTATGTGCTCAGCACTGTTTAAATTCACTCCTGCAAGGTATGTGCAAATACTTGAGAGATTTTCATGAAAATGCACATTGTTATAATGCAAGCCTGAGATACAGAAATCATTGTCTTGAAATCATTGTCTTAAAGGCAATGACAGGGATTTTATTTAAAGGTATAAACCAAGTTCATTGTTTTTCATACTTTGGTTTTTGCCAAAGAAATGCAGATTCATTGGCAAAAAAATTGAGAAAGATGCAGTCGCAGTCATCTGTAAAATGTAAAAAGTTACATATGGTGTCTACTTTTTGAGAAACATGTGAAAAACGGTGCACAGTATTTTCAAAACTAACAGAAGTTTTGATCAAAACTGTTTTTGGTCATAGGTTTTACTACATTTTCCGGATAAATACAGCATTTCGGGCAGAAATGTTTTTACACCATGCTAAGCTTCTGCCATAGCCATCTTTATACCCTGTAAGTTATAGGTAAATCTGTGAAGATTTCAGTTTTGGTATGCTCCCAAAGTTTAATGTTTCCTTTAAGGGCCCGAATTGTGTACCATTTTAACCCAAAGATGGCCAGTAGACTCTTGTAGGCACTAGTCAACAGCTTGGCATTGGTCTGGTAGGAGAAGGGAAAAATTGGTAGCATTAGAATACTACAGTTCGAGTCTGAACAAGCTGTGTTGTTATCTACACTTTATAGGGCCGTACTTCAGTGCTGTGGATTTAGCGGATATTGGCCGAGACCTGGATGAAGCTGAGAGGGCAACCATGGCAGAGGGTGACATCAATTCACCAGAGTATCTCAGGTTCTTACAGGTAGGTAGCACTCACTCCATTAGTTAAAGATTAATCTTAGTGTTTGGTGAAATCCGGCTCAGGTGTTGTTACATTAACCCTAACCCTCCTCAATCCTCCAAAATCCTTCTGGTAGTTTTGGAGGATTTCGGAGGATTCAGGATATAATGTCATTTTCAAGTGAGGACCACTTGAGGAGTTGCAAGGATTCAGGATAAACGCATTTTTTGAGGTATGGCCACCGAAGGATTTTGAAGGATTCAGGATTCAGGGTCCTCATTTTGAGTATAAGTGAGATCACTGGAGGATTATGGAGGATTCAGGATGAACGCAGTTTTTTTTAAGTGTGACCATTGGAGGATTATGGAGGATTCAGGATGGTACTCAGTAAAATTCCCCTAGGGGGTTAGGGTTTATAGTCAGTATGGTTGTCAAAATATAGATTTAAATAAACAAATTGCCGACGAGATGTATTGAAAACATACTTGTAGGTATAATTATGAGCCGTGCATCTTCTCAGAGAAGTTCTGTAGCGTTGGCCCAATCAATTTTGTTCAACCATAGCGCACATCTATTATTTATGACCTGAACCACTTCCACAGAGCTGCAAAGCACATATGCATTTGACCATTAAAGGAAAAGCTCTGCTCAGCAGTCACAGATAGCCAACCAAAATCCAATGTAATATCAACTGTTTGTGACTGGTAGTCCGCTGAATTTTCCTTTGCATTTGCTTAGCATCATTTTGCACTTAGCATCTTTTATAAAATAGGGTCTTGGAAATTTGCCAGTCATTTATACATGTGTATTTATATGTCCATTGTGTTTATTACCCTTATCCGCCATTGCTGTTTGTGATTGGTATTATAATTATTGCGTATGTTGCTTTTATTGTTATTGTCTCCTATAGCAACCATCCAGCAACATGGATGACAGTGGGTACTTCTCCATTCAGGTCATAGGTCGAGCTCTCAAAGTCTGGTCCTTGGAGCTTATTCCCTTTGGCAGCACAGAGGCAGTTCAGGCCAACATAAGCCCAGAGTAAGTCATCATAATGGCAAGAGGACTGGAACATATCTATGGGGCTTCAAATAGCACACATTATTATATATATGCACTGTGGTTGAGATAAACAGATACTGAAATTAGTTTTCATATTGATTCACAGAGAAAATATGGATTAAAGAAACAGTCTGACTATATTCCTTAACCAAATATTACAAGTGAATCCCACAGCATCATCAAAGCCAATCGTGCTTGACGGTTGACAATCATACTTCGTTTCAAACATGGTTTGACTTTTCCCAAATTTTTGTCTAAATGGCAGCCTTTCTAAATTGCAGACATCTGAATTTCGTGTTTATGAAATATCCCAATTAAACACGGTTTAACCCCACCCATTTCTTGTCTTATTTGGTAGGCGTGAGAAGGCCTTTATATGTAACTTCAAAGACCATTGGCTGACCATCAGGAAGCTTGGTCGACAATGGTTCAACCTGAACTCACTCCTCACTGGTCCTGAACTCATTTCCGATATGTACCTTGGCATGTTTCTTATACAACTGCAAAAAGAAGGTGAGTGGTCTGCCTGTAAAAGTGCTCCGCCCTCGTGACGTCACATTCAGAAGTACGGACAAACAAATCGTACGTGGCCCCATTAACTTACACGTAAACGCTGTGATGTTTGTCCGAACATCCGGGTAACTATAGCTGTCGATAACAAAGGGGGTATTCTATAAATAGCTCGAGCGCGGAGCCCTATTGTCCAAACATACAATTTATAAAAGAATGCAAATTTATCAATTTTGAGTTTCTTTTTTCAAATACGATGTGGCGAATATTTCTTTTGTTGTTAAGTAAAAAATTAAATCTACTAAGTAGAACATGACGTAAACTTTTACAATTCTGAATTATTTGGAGGCAGAATGGCAAATTAAGGGAAAGAATCCTAGATCTTAGTGTTTTTTGTTTCAATGGGCATTGTGGATCTGTTTGAAACATGTCATGGTGAGGTCCAGAATGGTATCATTTTGGATCTGCCGATAAACCTATCGGCTCACGTATTGAAATCCTATCTCCTCATTGCAGGGTATTCTATATTCGTTGTGAGAGGTTCATTACCGGACAACGAAGCTGACCAACTCCTCAACCTCATCCCCGCTGTTCAGACCCAGAAGCCCAGACTACTGACCGACCAAAGACAGGCCCATGCCGGCACAGAAGCATCAACCTCAGGGGCAGGCCCCGCAACAAAGAAGGGTGTGGTGAGCCTGGAGGACTTGCATAATGCCCTCCTGTCAAGCCAGGCTTCTCTACCTGGGGCCAGTACTGGAGGCCAAAAACTTGGAGGTATGGTTGGCCAAACAAGTATTTTTTTAGGATGCTCTTGAACATAGCATGCAAGGTTGGACATTTCCTTGTAAGGTTTTTTGTGAGGAGATAGTAAGAACTCTTTCAGAGTCTTTAAGAGGATGAAAGCCTTTTTTTGTTGAAGTAAAGAAACTAAAATAATAATGTACACATTTGTTTTTAAACAAATGTGTACATTATAGTTAAAACTAATGTAGAGTTACAAAATATCATAAATTTTATGTTTGACGTGATAACTATTCATGTAAACATATTACTAGTCCTTTTTTTGTAGTTAAGTTGACCTGCTTAGTTAGAATTCATGTCAGGCTCGAGCTTGGCAAGCTAGCTTGTTGATTTGAGACGATATTTGGTGTGGCTCTACATGAAACTCATCAACATCATATACTGTAAATCTATTTTGCATTCACACTGTGCTCAAGAACTTAGAAAAACAACCAAGTTCTTACTGCTTGCACTGTGCACTCCAACCCTCCAATGACAGGAACAGGTTTTTAGCAATATATTTGATTGTGTTGCTGGCCCATTGGACTACTCTGCTCTGACTCTTAAGCATCGGGTGTGTGAGTGTTGTCCATTGTAAATCTAGTCTGTCACAGTCTCAGCTGTTTAAGTGTCTAAGTTTGTACCCTGAAGCAAACCCAGTGGTCTTATAATCAGGGACACACACAGCGGCTGCCTGACCTTTAAAACATGCCATCTTT
Source organism: Astropecten irregularis (assembly GCA_963971285.1). NCBI lineage: Eukaryota > Metazoa > Echinodermata > Asteroidea > Paxillosida > Astropectinidae > Astropecten > Astropecten irregularis. The sequence goes on along the minus strand of OZ020245.1, from coordinate 25,312,224 downwards.
TTGTTCTGTTTATGGTTAAGGGCTTGATGCCAGTCCTGAGGCTGAGAGGGTGGATGTTGAGGACCTGAGAAGGAAGAGACAAGCCTTCTTTGACAGGTAAGGTCTTGTCTTACAGGGTTATAGTCAGGCACTACAGTTTAACAGAGCCTTTGACCTCATGCATCCATTTTGTAAGCCAATATCTAGGTGGTACATGTAATACTGTACACATTAGGAGATCAAGTAAGTGTATTTTATCACAGCATACAAAACTCCATGCATCACTTCACAGCTTTTAACAATTATTCAGTTATACATGTATTATGCCACAGTTTTATAACAAGCATGGCAATCAAAACAATTGAGAGCACAAATACAAATTTCCCTCATGGACAGACAACCATTTAATTGCTGTGCCTTGTAATATTATGGCATGTGGATCAGTTTGCGGAAACGGCATGTAAGAATCGTTTGTACTGTCGTACTTCTTATTTCGTCACACTTCTCGTAAGGTCTCAACGTTTGGACTAGCCTGCCCAGATAGTCATCGTCAGGAGATCTGATGATGATCATCTGCTAATGATGATTAGAGCAGGCTAGTCGAAATGTTGAGACCTTACGAGAAATAAGAAGTACGAAAGTACAAACGATACTAAATGGTGTTTCCGCAAACTGATCCACATAACAATTGTCACCATGCAAAGCCTCAAAATCTTTCTTGAATATTATGGTATAACAACATTACTGGATGTTGCATTGTGTGTGGTGCAATTAGTCCACTTATGTGTGGAGAAACCTATGGGTTCATTAACGTCCCAAGATCCAAGAGACTAATCTAATGCTAATGACTGGTCCAACAGGCAAGGAACAGCAGGAGCCACACAGTCTCCATCACCAGCGGCTGCCTCCTCACCTATGCAAACCTTGAACCCTGGAGAAGTGCAACAACATACTCCATCAGCTCTCACCTGTCACCAAGACCAGTCTCTTCATCAGCCTTCGTCAGCAATGTCTGAACCCATCAATGAGCAAACAGACTATACTGACCCAGCGGCTGCATCGGGTCAAGCACCCGAGCCAGGACTGGAAAACTATGCAAACGATGAACAAATGACCGAAGAAGCTATGCTTGAGATTGCCATCCGGATGTCCTTGGATGGCCAGCAACTCCAACCGCAGCATGGGAGTGGATCGTGATGAAGCATGCGCAAGATGCATTCTGCCTGTTGGGCAGATGAATGACCCTAAAACATTCTATAATCCAACACCGTGTGTGCAGTATCCACATAGCAGTTTCTCTGGCTTTATCCCAAATTGGGCTTGTATAAAGCTACGGTGCCTTGGCTCTACGCTTGCGTCTTTCAAACTTCCAACAATACCAGAGATTGATTTTTGGTGGAAATGAAATGGTTTCATTTCAAAAGAATAGCACCACAATTCACTTATTTTAGGTTATTACTTAGATTTTACTAACCAAACTGCTGCTGCACAAGTGCACATTGCCTTTTCATACTGTCCTTAAAAGTTGTAAACAAATTGTAAGTAACAAAAAAATAAGTAACATTTTTGAAAATAATAAATATTGTGTACTTATCACTTAAATGCTATTCATTGCAGTGGACTGCCTTGTCAAATGTTCTTTTGAAAAAAAAGTTTTTTTTTTTTCTTTTTGAAATGAAAGTGTGCGCATAGAAACTCTGAAAAATCCTTAAAGTGATTTGCCACATTTGTAGTGCTTCTGGCAGAAGCACTACAAATGTAGCAAGTCTAACAGAAATAAAACTCAATACAGATTGCATGACATGCATTTAACTCAGTAAAATCTGGTGAAGTTTCCATCAAACAAATATTTAACATAACTTGTTTGATTGCTTAATACAATGCAACATAGCTGTGTTTGAGAGTTGTGAAATATTGGCCAAACACTCTCAACACGGTTCATCATTTATTCATTATGAGTTTTAAATTGCATAATTAATTGTACTTATCAAAGTTATTGAGAATTTCAAGTGCCTTGATGGAATACAAGTATACAACTATTGATCTGGTATGTAAGGCTGCATCCGAATATGTTTTCTAGAGCTAGGTCTAGGTCTTCACTCCATTGAAAATAAATGGGGACGCCAAGACCTAGCCGTAGCTCTGGAAGTCTGTTTCGTACATGGCCTAAGACACGAAGCAAGCCCTTAGTATGTACAGGCAGAGCATTCATTCCCTTGACACTATAATGAAATGAATTGATACACTGTTATACCTTTGCAGTATTAAGTAATTGCCACCATGCTACTTTAAAGGTCGTCGTATCATACTTTGGTAAGAACCCAAAACAGAAACGTTCAAAGATTTACGTATAACTTACATGGTATGAAGATGGTGGTGGTAGAAACATACCGTTAAAATTGTTCCGCCTTAAATGGTGTATTTATCCAGAAATTAGATATGCCCTGGGCAGTTAATAGGGTTTCAGGAGTAATCGTTTAGCCCAATGACCACTGATATTATTGCAAGGTGAAATGAGATGCCCCATTACATGTTCGTGATTGCCACATTATTACTGAACAGTTTATTGTTTTCATAAGCTAAAATACAACCAGAAAAAAACCATATGGTGATATAACAGTGTTGAGATGCTCTGAAAATGAAGAGTTTGTTTCATTTTTATTTTTCGCTGTGAGTTGAAATGTTTGTGAACCTTTATATAACATACACGCACATGTTAACAATGTCTAAATCTACTGTAAATCTGAAATCTCAATTACTATTGCAGATACCTTGTTGTTTGAATAACAGTTTTATAAGATAAGCACAGTTTGTGAAGAAATAATGTGATGATTTAGCATTGCTGTGAACAAAACATATAGTCAATAGAAATTCAGTTTCACTGTGTGTATGCTGAATGCTGGGATAATAAAATTCAGCTCCAATTGTTCAATCAAGCCTGAATAAGAAATGTAGTTTGGTTCCTTTGCTTTTCCGAACCCATTCTCTTCTTTTATAAATATAAACAACAAATAACCACAAGAGAAAAAAATTGGATTAATTTCAAGTCATTGAAAAGTGAATAAAGAAAAATTGACTGAGTGGGATTCGAATACCGTCCCAGTGCTCTACCAACTGAGCTATATCCAGCCCTATGTTGGTGGTGTCCCCATTGGCCATGGTACGTGTAGTCAAGTATCTTTGTTTGTTTGGCAGTCAGAAACCATGAAACTACTCGCATACCGTCAAATTGTTTGGTTGCAGGTTCGAATCCCGCTCCAGTCAATGTTTCTTTGTTCACTTATCAATGACTCAAAAAATAATTATTTCAGTAAAAAATTACATTACAAGTTTGTTTAAGTTCATTGTATGTTGCATACACCGAAAAGCCATGCATCATGTAGCATTCGGACGACAAACTAGTGTATGTAAACAATTGGATTGGGTACACCGGGCATGCTATTTATTATAAGGATTATAATTGATTCGCAATTGCTGTCGCCACACACCATTTCCAAACAATCCCTACTCAAACTCCAATTTTAGACCTGAACCTACCATCTTTTGTCGGTACAACTCATCAAATAGCTCACTCTGGGCAACAGTGAATGTATTCTTCCAATCACCAACTATCCCTGAAAAACAACAGCAAAAAATTTTGTGTAAATGCCAGGCCATTGCAAATAAGTGTAGGCCTACTGTGACTGGCATACTGATTTTATTTACTAAGGTTTTTTGGTTCTTAAACAGTGATTTTTGTGCTAAAGCAGCTCAATTCACTGGGTTGCACAGAACAGAACAGATATAATCTAATTGACGTTATTAAATTGTTTATTTGTTGTCCATTGTGATTTGTGACTACCAACCTTTTCGAACCAAGTTCGGTGCGCCCACTTTTCTTGCCGTTTCTCCTGGCTTTGGAAGTTCTCCTTCTTTGTGGTATCGGGTCTTCATGCTCTTGACAGTCACCAGGTCTGTAATCTTATCAATGATTCCGTTTTCTAAGGGGCATTCCAAAAAGTCGGCGATCTGTACGACTGCTCCTCGTGTGTCCTATTTGCAAGAAATGTTTATACTGAATATAACAGGCTGCATATAAAGTCTTCTTCTCCCGTGTTAAAGGTACTACTTTGGTAGCATACCGAAACAGAACTCTTCACAGATATATAACTTACAGGGTATAAAGATGATGATGGTAGAAACATAGCCTGCCGTTAAAATAGTTTTGCCTGAAATGCTGTATTTATCCAGAAAAGAGTAAAACCAATGATCTTTTTTTTTATCTCTTAAAGATGAAAAATAATGGGGAAAAGATTTTTTTTTAAATACTGCTGGACAGTACTTGCTGGGACAGTAATCCATATGTCATATTTATAGTCAAGTCAATTAGCTTTTGTTCACCTAAACCCCAAATGTCTTTATACACAGCTACAATGTATAGTTTCATTATGTATATACAGTCTAATACATACCGCCTTCATATCCTCGTATTTAAGAATCAGATGACGTTTGTTGTGACGTTCTGCCCAATACTCCAAGACATGATCAAACCATGAGGTAAACTCAACTAGAACAAGAATAATATACCCCCAAAAATCGATCAATGAATTTACACAAAGACAATTTTATTAGTTCATTTTGAACATGTATTTTCACAACCAGTAGTGTAGACACGTCCTCAGACCTGGGGGGGGGGGGGGCAGGCGCGGTTCTAGTGCCAACATTTTTGGGGAGGCTAGAAGAGCCATTATTTTTTTGGGGGCTAGAAGACCCAATATTTTGGGTTCTTCTAACACTCGCTTCTGCTATGTCTTATAATAGGGGTCGAAAAACATGCACATTATAGGCCACACAACGCGTTTTTTTTAAAGTGTAATTGGCGCTTAATAACTAAAAAAATCCAGTATTTTCAAGATTTTTTTTTTCACTTGCATTTTTTTGGGGGGCTAGACAAAAATTTTGGGGGGCTACAGCCCCCCCCCCTAGCCCCCCGTAGAACCGCGCCTGCTTGGGGGGGGGGGGGGGGGGGGGTTGATCGTGTAACTGGGTCGTTCTTCCATATACTTTTGTGCACAAAAACATGTTTTATATATAAAAAGTGAAAACCTGGGGGGGGTTGCAACCCCCCTAGCCCCCCGGGATCTACGCCCATGAACACAACTAAACATTTTACGTCTGTGGCTGCCCGAGAACCGTGAAGAACTTTTTTTTGCGAAAGTTGTGTAATAATGCTGTCCTGCATGGGTGACGTGTAATTATGTCCCTATGTTGTTGTCTCCTGTGTCATGTGTGCTGTGATCTAGCTGTACTGTATGAACCAATGAATAAAAAAAGGTCCAATTTCAAATCGTCTGATATTCTTTTCAGTTTTTAATTGACATTAGTTTTAGGGGCGCAATTTTAGCGCTTGCCCCGGGCACCGTTTCACGTAGATACGCCGCCGATTATGCAGTGTAGCTGACTTGAGTCATGTGCTGTGTACGTCCTAGTTATTGTTGAACACCACAAAGATATTATTTTGACATGACCACGCAACAATATAGACGAATTATGACATGTATTTTATATCATTGTATAATTTACCCATGTCCGAGTACAGAAATCTCTGCAGGCTGTCTTCGAATGTGTCTGTGAATCCTGGAGTCATTCCCTTGACGAAAAAGTAATCGGATACTAACGAATCCTTGGGGTTTCGAATGACAGTGATCACCTTGACATAAGAAAACAAAGTAAGGATTTTATAATTCAATTCCAAATATGGACTTTATCAATTCAACAATTTGAATTAAACAAATTCCAAACAAAAGATGTTGTTTATCCTGGAGTCATTCCCTTGACGAAAAAGTAATCGGATACTAACGAATCCTTGGGGTTTCGAATGACACTGATCACCTTGACATAAGAAAACAAAGTAAGGATTTTATAATTCAATTCCAAATATGGACTTTATCAATTCAACAATTTGAATTAAACAAATTCCAAACAAAAGATGTTGTTTATCCGAGTAAAGATTTCAGTAACTCACTGTATCAAAAAAATAATCAGCATGCCAACTACGAAGCAGCATCACTTATAGGGCAAGTGAATATGTGTTGATCGCCTCTGAACAAATAGCTTGTACTAATTCAACTCTGTATTAATAATCAAATTTACTTTCTCGTAATTAAGATGCATGAATGCCTTACCAGTAATTAGTCTTATACTTCAATAAATCTATATAAACTGAACGTTGAATAATGTACTTTTCCTCTAAAATTCACCTTTGCCTTTCTCTTTGTCAGAACTTGGTCAGGAAGGAATCTTTTAGGTACGTGGGTGACGAGAACGCGTGGTGACTTCCAGTGAGGTGCATCCTTGTATCTGGGTATCTTATTCCGATCAGGAGGAGGTTCAAACTCAAGTGGCATTGGAGCTTGACGTCTGTCAACTTTTTCCAGATCGCCATTGTTCAGAATCAAATGACAGATTTCAGCAACCCAATGAGTGCCTTTAAAATGCAATCGAAATGTTTGTGTTATAATGTTAATTTTCAGCAAAATGAAAAATTATGAATTTAACAGCACCACCAATTAATCTCGATATATTATACATGCCTGCTTTTGGCCAAGTTGCAATCCATACGTCATCATCTCTTACTTGGAAGTTTTTCATGGCGTCTAGAGCTTCCTGGGTTACCATCTTGGGCCATCGTACGCCTTGTATATCAACTGTATCCGGGTGTGCAAACCCAGAAGACTGGCCAGATTTGCCGGTATCCTGTGACATTTTGTTCCGCCGTTCTTTTCATGGAGCCTAGCTAGCTATCTATGGTTCTGTAATGCAGTGAATACCAGCTGAATTGTTAGAGAAACACGACGAGAATCGTGGGCTCCCCTAACACACGAACGGTTTACATGTACATGTATACATAATATCAAAGGTCATCTAGATTCGTCATGGTACAGATCAATCCCATTGATACGCAGTGCCATTATAATACATTTCCATTCGGCTAAATGGACATCAATGTGAACAATAGCTGTCGCATAGCCAGTGTAAAAAGTAATCCGCCCCGCCCCTCTCTAGGCTCTCTTGCATGGATTGAGCCAGGCAGCGACCATTTTTATGAACTCATACAATAACGAACATTAGAGGTTTTTAAAGTATAAACATTATAATGACCCCCATTGTTTTCAGGAATCGTATACCATCAATTTTTTATGCATTATTTTGGCGAGTCCAGGTTGGGAAGCCTTGTAGAAAAAACGAATGTTACAAGGTCGCCAGAGTGAAATAACTACAGCATATCAGGCAAAACAAATTTAACGGTATAAGCACCATTTTTATACCCTGTTTTCGGGTAGGGTAAATCTGAACATTTAGGCCTATTGCTGAACATTTTGTTTTGTTTTTGTAAACTAAAATACAACCAAAAAATTTATATTCATACAACCAGTCAAACAAATATGGCGAGATACCAGTGTTGAGATGCTCTAAAAATGAAGAGTTTGTTTCATTTTTATTTTTCACTGTGAGTTGACATAATTTTGTGAACTTTTGTAAAAAAAATACATACATGTGCATGTTTAATATTTCTAAATCTATACTTCTTTTGCAGATACCTTGTTGTTTTAATGAAAGTTTTATGAGATAAGTAAAATTTGTGAAGAATAAATACATGTGATGATTTAGCATTGTAGTGAACAAAATATACAGCAAATAGAATATTCAGTTTCACTGTTTGATACTGAATGCTGGGAGTAATAAAATTCAGCTCCAATAAACTTTTCTGGGGGTTAAGAGCTGTCGTTCAGTTGCTTTGCTTTTGTGGACTAGTGAAATCCATTCTTTTCTTTGATAAATACATGTAAACATAAAAAAATATAAGTTTTTTACACAGCACCACATGCAAAATGTTCCAGTCTTCAGCTCTGGCTTAAAAAAATGTTTGTGGACATTGACAGATGACAAGCCGACATAATATATAAAAAATTCAAATATAAAAGCACATAACAGGTAGAAAATACAACAAACAAGGCTAAATCTTTGGAAACTTAAATGATCCTTTGGATACAGTGCCATGCGAGTGGTTTCATGGCTGACTGGCTGATTATCTGACTGCCAAACAAACACAGATAATTGACTATTAGGGACATCACCAACATAGAGCTGGATGGCTCAGTTGGTAAGGGCACCCGTACGGTATTCATTGGGTCGCATGTTCCAATCCCGCTCCAATCAATTTGTCTTTGTTATTTTTTTCAACAATAAGGATGTTGTTAGAATAAGTTGCAGTCTCAGGATCAACTAACTTTTTCTACTTTGTGTGTACATACAAAATATAAAAGTTAAATATATCTTTCTTAGTATGGAAATCACCATATTCGTGATTTATCACAAATAAAAAAAATTATTCATAATACTGTGTTCCATGGTGTATATGGAATGTCCCCGCTTATCGTGCATAGAAAAAAATTACATTGAAGATACTTTGGTTTTTATCAAAGAAATACACATGCATGGTCAAAAATATGAAGACGGATACAGTAACAGTCATCTGTGAAAATTTCAGTCCCATACGCTGCTTACTTTTTGAGAAAACAATGAAAAACAGCCACAGTATTTCTTAAGTCTTTTCTCTTTTATTTTTGATCTTTTAAAAGATCAAACAGATTTTCGGTCGTTGTTTTACTAATTTCTGGATAAATACACCATTTCAGGCAGAGATATTTTAACGGTATGTTTCTACCACCACAATCTTCATACCCTGTAAGTTATACGTAAATCTGTGAACATTTCTGTTTTGGTGTCTTACCAAAGTATGATACTACCTTTAAAGTAGTACCACTAGGCCCTACACCACAATGCAACATCAGGCCCTACACCACAGTGCAACACCAGGGCTGGAGTTTACAAACCACTGAGATTAAACAAGATGAGTTGTTAATATCAAGAAAGAGATCTGTACTATGACATTACACTTTGCTTCAGCAATTAAAACAGATATACATTTAAGATTAATCTTAGTGCTTTGTGGAATCAACTGCTTGGCCCTATACCTCATTAAAACACCATGTTCTGAACTCTCAGTCAAACCACTCGACCCTGTACCTCATTCAAAGTCCAGGGCTGAGATAAAACTGCATTTTGTCCTATAGGGTGTTTCAAGTTGTTTCACACTTCCATATGCACCTCAGATTCACCTATATCATACTTCAACTTTGGTTTCTCGGTCCTTGTGTGCCATACAAAGATCTGTGGAAATAAAAACAACAATTTGGACGATTTAGAAACTTTGACAAGGTTTGTGCATCAAAGAACTCACAATATCCATTGAACACACAACTTGTTCAGTGAAAAATAAATCGAGGGTGAATGATGCAATAAGAAATGTGTGCTCTGGTTGATTGTGCCATTATTAATATGGTACATATTTGATGATGTAAGATCTTTTATATTTACACAAAAAGGTTTGAACAATCAGAGTCTGATTTGTATCTGAAGTCATATCAAATGTTTATTGATTTTACAGTAAATTTGGCTTTATGTCAAGACTTAACTGCTAAAATGTGACTACACCATGTATGTGGATCTGTTTGCTGAAGCACCATATTAGAATCTTTCATACTTTCTCACTTCTATTTTGTTCGCACTTTTTGTGAGGTCTCAACATTTTGACTAGCCTGCTCTATCGTTCAGGAGTCTCCTGATGATGACTAGAGCAGGCTAGTCATAGGAGGTCTCCTGATGATGACTAGAGCAGGCTAGTTGAAACGTTGAGACCTCACTAGAAGTGCGAATGAAATATAAGTGCGAAAGTATGAACGATTCTTACATGGTGTTTCCGCAAACTGATCCACATACCAATTGTCACCATGCAAAGCCTCAAATCTTTCTCAAAATGCTTATGTTACTGATTTTACCTCTGTGCACATATTAGCCTTGGGTTCCAAGTCCTCAAGCTTGACTAGGCTGATCAGCAGGGACGATTCCAGGTAGCCTCTCTTGGCCCTGGGTGAAAACCTTGCATAGGACTTTTCCTTCAACAGTTTGAGATTGATTGCAAAGCCGGCCATGTCCATTGGAAATGGCCTCCCTGGTTGCCAGCCAACGTTCCAACCAGTCACCTTGCCAGATTGGTCCACACGAGGGCTCTCATACATCTGACCTCCAACAAGACCCACCGGCCACATGGATACCTTTTGTGTGTATCGCATCTGTAGATGAACACAAGACAAAAACACAACACAGTCAAGCAAGTGCAAATTAATGAAAATACTGTACAATGTGTGAATCACTTTATCCGTTTCAACTTCAAATTGAGCAAGTTTGATAAAATTACAATTTTCGCAGAAGATAGTATGAGCATAAGGACATTGTTATCAAAGAAGGGACAGCCCTTTAACTTGGGTTGGTATCCCAAATCTCTGGTTGCGACTGCAAGCAACACACAAGTCTGGCTAGTGGGGTGTTTGTGTAATTTGCAGCAGCAGCCAGATATTTGGGACACGGCATTAGTTTACTTACAAATATATACCTGCAAGTGTGGGATATTTCTTATAAGTTGTGTGCATGTGCATGCTGTAGGCCTACCTCTTCAAATATTCGTAGATCGTAAGTGTTGTCATCATCAGCAAAATAGACAACTCCTGGATGTTTCTCAACATCAATATTCTTCAGCAACCACTCGATAGCAGTGTTTCTCTGTTCAACCCCTCTGGGTTTCAACCAGTTGGGATCATTAGCGCCCATTCTGTGAGGCTCGGGTGTCCTACAATTCAAGTGGGTGAACTTCAGCCCGCACTTTTTCAAGAATCTTGTTACAAGGCTCGTCTTATTTTTGGCATCTTCCACAACTATCCAGTGAAAGTTCTTGACATGAAGGAATGTCTGTGATATCCTTGTCAACTCTGCCTTCTGCACAGGCCGTGTGTGTGTTGGGGTGATGGCATATATAGTGGGCATACTCGCATTGATGATGTTCACTAGCTTGGTGGTATTGTCCACATTCCATGGATACTGTTGCCGTAGATGCTCCGACATATTCTCAAGAGCTTTCCTCTGGTCTTGGAGTTCCTTCTGTCTGTTGAGGAGTTCCGCCTGTTTCGCTTTATAATTGTCATTGATAACTTGCATGAGGTACGGGTGTTTGTGGTTGCCATGTTTAGAGTCTTGGGAACAAAAGGAATCTAGGAAACAAAGAACAAATACATTAGATGATATTAACTTTCAGCATGGAGGTAGGACAAATGGTCTGGTGAATACTACTGGATTTAGGACAAAAAGGTTGGCTTTGGCTTACAATAACACCCCTGTCCTCAAGGCAAAAGACAATGGGAGACTTTGGAAATCCAGTCTTCAAGAAAACAGCGCACGCGCACGCAATTGTGAGCATGTGCGCGTTGTTTTGCACATGCGTGCACGTGCACTGTTGACTAGAAGACCGGTTCTCCAAAGTCTCCCATTGCATTGCTCTTTCCAAACTCACAGAAACTGTTTTGATATCCATTTTGATGTTCGCAAGCTACCTAGGCTTTGGAAATTTGGCAGAGTTTTAAGCTTTTTAGTGAAATTATGAGTGAGTTAGCCACACACAAAAATGACACTGGAGTTAACTGCACACACATACTAATCTGTCAACAGTAAAATTGGGAAGAATTCCACTGACAACCATTACTTGTACACAAACCTATGGAACTGACAGAGGGCATTCGGAGTGTATAATTGTAGGTAAAACCCCCCAAAAATATGCTACCCCAGTTTTATACAACTGAGATTGAAATTCATCAATTTGTAAGCAATAAGTTAACTCTTGGAGGATATCATCCCTTTTCCGTAATGGTCATCAGTGGAATTTCTGTACATTTTTGGAACTTTTGTAAACCAATAGTAGGCCTACCCAAAGGTTAGTGGTTGGTATTAACATGGAGGTGGAATCTATTTCTACCTCCATGGTATTAATAATTAAAGTAATATAGCAGCAGTCACTTCATGATGATATACAGGGTACTATCACTTTTGTGATGTATTTATGTAACACCATGGGGGAAATGTTTTATTCCTCCATGGTAATAGTGACTGTTCAAAGTTTCTATATAAAAATGAAAACAGTGGAAGTTATCTGCTAAAAAAGGGCAAAACTGGTTATCTGCATGATATAAAATTGACAAAAAGAACATGTTAATGTTACATAATTTAACTTATTTTAAAGTGGGATTTACATTATTCTCTGCGAACAAATGTGTGTAAGTTGAACTGCATGTTCATCTTTCGTACTGAAACGACAAGTCTGGCACACATGTACACTTGTACTTGTACAGTGGCAGTGGCAGGGCCCAGGGGAGTTCCCCTGCACTGTGCGATTTCGTCTGCACAGTCCAAGAGCCTGAGCTGAGCGATTTTGGGTCATCTCGTACCCAAGTTAACTCGTACCCAAGTCATCTCGTACCCAAGTTAAGTCGTACCCAAGTCAAGTCGTACCCAAGTCAAGTCGTACCCCAGTTAACTCGTACCCAAGTCAACTCGTACCCAAGTCAACTCGTACCCCTATGCAATTGTGAATAAAATCTCGTTCGTGTAGACCGTGACATTTTAATTATCGTATTCTAATGTCTCTTTTAATCGAAAAAATCACATTAATTTCAAAATTATTATTTATCATTCGAGAACCCGCCTCCAACAAATTCCTGTTTCAAAATCAATTGAACAAAACACCCCATCCCTCACCGTCCGTTTCAAAATCAAAATCAATTGCGCATTCCACCTGCCCACATAATCCCTGTTCATACCCCGCGCCCGACAAACGATTAAAACACAGCAAAATTAAAACAGCCAGACAGTAAGCCTAGTTGTAGTTTTATATTCATCTTAATTCAACCTTTACATAGATGTCAATTTAATACAAGTACGGAGTATGACAGCTTCGAAGTCTGTTGGCGGCAGCCGCATGCCTTGTGCAATAATGGGGTACGACTTGACTCGGGTACGACTTAACCTGGGTACCAGTTAACTTGGGTACGAGATGACTTGGGTACGAGTTGACTTGGGTGTCATTTTTGGGGTACGACTTGACTTGGGTACGAGTTAACTTGGGTACGACTTGACCCATTTCGAGCTGAGCTGTGCACGTAACATAATTATTCGCAACTCACCATAATTCACGATAAACCACAAAATCCCACCGGTTGATAAGATAAAGTACAAGTAGACAAATGTCCGTGGGCGCAAAATACTCTTCATTTCATCTGTTCCTGATTGCGCTACGAATGATTATATCAACGTGTAATTAAAGCATTTTTGCCAACGTAAGCTAGTTCCATTCACAACTGCAACTATAGTCTGTGCGCTGGAAAAAAGTGTGCTTTAGAAGCTAAAAATGTCGTCTGGGAATCTGTCTATTGCAGAAAAACATATGGAAAGCCGAAGTGGGCAAATCCACTAGTGACAATTTTGATATTGTGTCTACATTATGTTTCTTTCAAGAAGGAAAGTTTTAATTAGTAGGGTTTCACTTATTATGTCTTTTTCAAAAATACTTCGGAGATTTTGGTACTCGCGGAGAACTTTTTTTTCATGGCACCAGTTCACTTTCTCAGTTGATTTCAAGAGAGTTTCAAATATTCACAATTATTCCACGAGGGGTACAGTTCAACCATGGAGGAAGGAACACATGTTCCTTCCTCCATGGTTCAACCAATGTTGTTGTCCCTTGCATAAAAGGGCCTAGCCTGAGTGCAATATTTCTTTATTATACTGGCCGGAGTACATTTGTATGGAATTCACTTCCGAACAATGTGAAATGTTGTAGCAATCACTCCACAAGTTCAAAGAAGCAGCTAAAACACACTTGTCCTCTAAATCTGAATCTTGAACTTTAACATTTTTAATTATAGTGGTATTTTTTCCCTTTTATCCTTAATTATATCGTTTTATCTTTGTATAGCTCTTTATGTCCTTAATCTGTGCAATTCTTGTCTTTCTATGACGTACATAGTGTTTTCTTATGGACCCCAATGGAAATAATGAGCTGTATTGTGCTTTATGGGCTATCCTTGGCTGTTGTTATTCTTCATGTAATCAGGGGCGGGGCGGGGGTGGGTATACGCCTCACCTTTTCTTCCAGCAAAAAAGAAAGATAAGAAAAAGAAAGAAAGAGGCAAAAACAAAAATAGAAGAAAGAGGGAGGAGAGACAAAATTAAATAGCTTAATTTGATCGCCCCGAAATGCATCCGTATTGAATTGGCGCATATTTTATTTCCACGCCCCCCCCCCGGAAAATCTTGGATCCGCAGCTCCTGTATATAATTTGTGTGTGTACAGTACAGTATCTTTCTTATTGTATGTTGCCAAAATAAATGAATGAAAAAAATATATACATGTAGTAGAAGCTTAACATTAGGGGAAATTAACACATGAATGCAAGGAATGATGTTCTTAGTCTTATATACGGTGCCATGTCCTCATGTATAAAATTACATTGTTACCATTTCAAACAGGCCTATAGCTGTTGTTTTAACTTCAAGCAACAACGATGGGTTTACCATTATCTCACAATACACAATAATATCATGACGTAAAAGATAAAACAGAAACTTTGTCCCCTCTTCGTTTAACATCATTACCCACTTATCTATACGCCACGCATGAGGCCGAGGGGTACATGATTGTGTATGTTTTCACGCCGTGGGTATTGGACTGTATACACAACCATCCAGACAATTTATCAATAAAACGATTTGCATGACAAGTCCTTTTATGAGCACACAGCACACACGTACCGCGACACAGATCAATGATCTCGTAACCATAGTGAGCTCTGGACGCTGTTGAGGGAACGAATCCATAACACTTCACGTGGGGTATGCCCTATGCCCCCATAAACCGATCCGGAGGCCTGTATTTTAATGCACCGTATACCCACAGGGTCTGGTCCTATACAACTTACAAGCTCACAGATACTGTACGAGTTACTAAGGAAAAATGGTTCCCGAAGCTACATCGGAAAATACACCGGCTAAAGCTGGCAAAGTGAAACCGGCCAAAAGTCGCTTGAGGACGCAGAAAGAACGGACGAATGTTATGGACAGAGAAACGCCATTCAAGGTAGGCCAACATAGAAGGATAAACGCATTGATTGTTGGGTAGCATCAGTTTATGTCGGTCCTTCCTCTGTGGTCGGACCATGGAGTACCAGGCAACTGAACCGCACACTATAATTCCCCGGAAGAATGTTTAAAATTCGTCATCTGCCGTGCTCTTCTTTCCTTCCAACTTGAAAAAGATCATTGTTTATATACACAAATTACGATCAGGTATAACATACTTATTTTATGATGGGAGTTGGGAGGGCCTGACGTTTCGATCCTAGCAGGATCCTTCTCAAAGGCTAAGTGACAAGAAGACCTATAGCTGCAATGCATGGGTGTTGATTCCGGGGGGATGGGGGGATATATCCTCCCCCCAAAAAATATTTGAGGTAGGGGGATGGCGTGTATTATCACCCCCCCCCCCCCCAATATTTCGAGGTTGAATATAATTAAAGTTTATTGTATAGAAATATTACATGAACCTTGTTTTTTTGTCTTCGCAGTGAATTTATACTACGCATATAATGTTTATTTCTTCTGAATATCGTTTTAAAATGCGACGTTTCGACTCTTTTTTTTTTTTAAATCCCTGGTTTGGTAGGGGGGGATATCCCACCTCCCGCTTCGCTCCCTCGCATAGGACACCAAATCACCGATCATCCCCCCAATCATGAAAAGAAATCGACACTAGTGCTGCAATGGATGAGAGGATCAGAACAAAATAAATGGGCACACAGAATGGTCAGGGAAACAGGGAAAACATGCAATAATTATGTCAGAAATGGTAAGGCTGTGTCGTTCGAATTAGACAAGACAAGACAAGTTTTACGTTACAGATGCAGCCATGTGCGGTATACGATGTATTATTACACTATGTACCAAGTCCATTGGAGTAACAAAATCGATTAAAAAAATCAGTCCATGAAAATGTTCTTGTTATCACTTAATTTCTTCCTCCCCTAATATTATAAGGCGGCATCTCTTTATAAAAGGTTTAAATCTTTTTAAGCCAATTTGTGTACCGCGGTAATACAACCGAAAAGAATCGTTTGAAACTGAAAAAAATTAAATACAAAATTAAAAGAGTGTTTGTACAGTAATGTTATTGTTTGTTTGCAACTCAATTTGCCTTTTCAATTTTATTTTCAGGGACGTAAAACACTGAAAGAAAATTATGAAAAACCTGTATCTGGCCGTGAGCAGTGGTGGCGGGCGCATATTAGGGTAAGTATACCAGATCGTGAAGTGTAGGCTGGTGACATCTTAATGTTTGTATGGAGGAAAGATTAATGAACTTGTCTGACCCCTCAATCACAACACTGCTGTGGTACTTTTCGAACAAAATTGGTCAGAAGGCCGTCGGATTCAAGAGTGACCATAAGCGGCCATGCCGTGCTGCCGGCCGGCCACTCGGGCGGGCGCCGAGAGTCCCTTGTAATACGTTTAGTTTTGACCCATTTTGATTGAAAATAATTGAGGAAATCCATACAAATCACGTTACAACCCAAGTCCCCCTCGGATTTGAACATGTAGCTCGTGAGGCTGATGATGGCAATCCCATGCATGCGGCGATAGAACATGTCTGATGCTATGGCCAATTGAATGCGGTCATTTTTATTTCTGCAGGAAACACCTATTCCTGGCGCCTATGGGAGTCGAGATTTCCTATCGGGCTTTGAAGAGCGACAGGACACTTACAACTTCAAAGGCGAAGGTCGCAAGAAGGATGCGGACAGGCAGCGCAAAGGTGCCGTCTTACTACCAGGAGCCTACGGCACACACGATCTTGTATACGATTTAGACCATATGAGATACACATACTCAATGAAGAATACGTCACGAGCTGAGAATGAACTGCCAGGAGTTAAAGATAAGGTTGGTACACAACATGATAATACCTAAACACAAATTATAATTAACCCTGTTCTTCAATTCTATTGATCAACTGAAACTTTTGCGCCGACAGATATGTCATAATGGAGGAAGAGAAAACTCATTGCCGGCATTGGGCACGCGTCCTGGTTTTGCGTTATCAGACGTAATGCGTCACCGTTAGGAACATGCCATTTCTACCTCCATGATTATAGTCTCACATCATTGTTTAGAGTATAATCAGTATACATGTATTACTGTAAGATGAAGTTGGAAAGTTAAATGTATTCAAGGCATCCCAACGATCATAAAGACAGTTTTGTACAAGCACATATCGTGAAAGGAGACCGGTTACAAGCAGAACCGAGTTCAAGGAAACCCGAACGCCAGCGCTCCGTCATGAAGCTTACGGTAATATATCCACCCACAATCCATTAGTTTCTTTTCTTTACACAGTTTTCTGGATGATTTAGGAGGTTAGAGTTTGACTAACTTTTCTCTGTCTCTCTCTTTCTTTACGGACCTGCAGGGGTGCAATGTTTGTCCGACACAATACCCGATGGAAAAACATTTATCACTCACCTGTGAAAAGCAACCATCCAAGTAAGTATTGTCTGATTGTTGATGTCATGTTGTCTTTAAGAACAGTAATTTGCTTTATACAACGTATGCCTACATTAAGATATAATGATGGGTCCGATTCTATAGTCATAAATTTCATGACCTGCAAAATTTTTAGCAGATTTTTATCAGTTGATAATGCAGAATTTTGCATGATGCATGAGACATCGCAGAAATTCACGACCGATACTGGTGACGGACGATCAGGCAAAGTTTACTCAGTCTAAGGTTGAGATTTTACTCTGCACGGTAGGACGACAAACCGCTTTGTCGCGGGGTTTCAGCGGCAACATGACAGTAAAGACTAAATGAAATCTTCCACATTTTCGCCGATCGTGGGTGATCAGTACTGAGGCGTATATGACATATTTGTTTGCAAAGCCCGAGGTATTCCGTGAAGTTCAATAGAGGATAATTTTTTTCTATTTTATTTTCCATTTCCTTCTTACAGACACATGATGTTTAAATCTGCATCACAAAGATTCCCGACGATATATTTCCAAGGGGTAAGTGTAATGTACCAGTAACATTAAATCAAATATGAATCGTTTTAGTTCCAAAACGATCGAGTAAAAATCTCCCTCTATCCTACAGGTGAGCAATGTAGGCCTACAGTTATATAAGTTTACCTCTCTTGATCTTCAGTGTGGGGCACATTAATTTTGCGACCATGACCAAAAATGTTTTCATTTCTCCGAACTATATAAGCCACATCACATTCAATCATTAAACTCCATCTTATGTCCCTTCATTCTATGGCAAAGGATGAAACCAGCTTCAGGTCGAACGGGGCCACAAAACGTTTTATAATGCCGCCAAATGAATAATAATGTGCAACGCACCCCAGCATGTTCTAAAGCGGTGCATGTGCACGTACGTCAAGCGAAAATCACAATTGTGATGCCCTGGGCGGGGCCGCAGCATGTGTTAAAAAGATTGCTAAATTTTCACGCCAAGTTTGTTATGAAATCACAAACTTTGTAAAATGTTTTATTGTTCCACAGACAAAGAACCCTCCGCCGGATCGTTACAAGGCTTATATCCCAGAAACCATGCACGTTATTTCATCCAGTTTCAAATCAAAAACACCCCGATTTTCAACATCACACACGGTAAGTGTTGACCAAAAGATCTATTCCTTTAAAGGTACTATCATACTTTGGTATAAGCATACCAAATCAGAAATCTTCACAGATTTACCTATAACTTACAGGGTATAAAGATGGTGATGGTAGAAACAAACCGTTACAATTGTTCTGCCTGAAATGCTGTATAATATCCAGAAAAGAGTACAACCAAAGAAAAACAAAACAGTCTTGATCTCAGGAAGATTTCAGGGAGATCAAAACTCCTATGAATAGATTCGAAAAATGGGCTTTTTTACTGTTTTCTCAAAAAGTGGGCACAGTATGGGACTGGAAATTTCACAGATGACTGTTACTGTATCTTTCTTGATATGTTCGCCTATGAATCTGCATTTGTTTGAAAAAAGGTGTAAAACTACCCTCAAGGTTTCAGATTCCTTGGAGTAATGACAAAAATACATTATGATATTAATAACTACACATCAACTGGGGATCAAAATTTTAACAATCATCATGTGTTTCTAGCCTACATTATTTCATCAATTTACATTATTTTTGGTTTTTTTGTACAGAAAGTACCCGGACCAGGTTCATACGACAAGACATTCCAGTCACCGATGCCAGCCACGATATCAAAGATGGGCAGAAACCATGGGTTATTCTTCACAAGTGCATTCAATTTATGAATATTGCATTATTAATCTTGTTATAGCAAGGTCACTGTAGCCAGATACCGGTAAACTATACAGTGTACTTTGTTATAATATGACCTCTTAGTATTGTGATGGACAGCATAAATGAAAGAAACAAAATGTATTTTGGACTTGTTATATCAGTATTTCTTTATGTACATGTATGATGGTGCTCCTAAACAGCCAATGAAAGTCTATAATAATAATAATCTGCTGCAAAGCAAAAGGCTGAAAACAATTCCAATCTGTTCAAGTATTAATGCACTGCAAGTAGGACCTCTTGAAACCATTCAAGCACAATGCTGAGAACCTAGATACTGAACCCTTGCATACACCTTTCTTTCCAACCAGCTTCAGGCCTTGTTTTTTCAGGAGAGTGAGAGTGATCACTCTCCTCCGCTCTCCTTAATGTTTTCCAAGGAGAGCGAAAAAAGAGCTCCTTAGTAAACAATTTAAGGAGAGCTGCTTTTTTTTTCAAAATATCACATACATTTTTCCAGCTGACATTTTTTACCTTTTATGGAAAATACAAAAATAGTATTATCTTTTTATAATCTTTCTCAACAGGAAAAGCAAAATTTTATCTTTTTCTGACACTGGACACATGCAAAAACTTGGTTTAGCAAGAGCAAACTGCTCTCTTTATTCACTAGTATGAGTAGGCCCTATGTTGGTTTAAGGAGATGGATTTGCAGCTCAAACTTGATTATTGTTATTGAGAGCAAATCACTCTCCTAAATTCTCTACGTTGATTTAAGGAGAGTGATTTGCAGCTCTCCTCATTTTTATTAAAATGAAGGTCTGCAGCTTCCTCACCATTGGTGCATCTAAGTTTGTAGTGACATTCAAACCTTGGACTAATAACAAAAGGGACAAAAATTGTCCACGATTGGGAAAAGGTCCGAGTTTGGAAAGCATGTACTTAACCAATGGAGCTGCTGCCAAACAGTTTAAGTTCAAGGAGGAACATTATAAATTATGGGGTCCGCGATTTGTAGCTGAAGGTGGCCAGACCCGAGGGACATATAGCTTATCGACATTTTGCATTTAGGCTTGTGTTCAGTGTGACTGAACATAGACAAGCGGGATGGTTTCAACTTCATGGGTCCATCTACCACTTTGAAGAGACCAGGTGACGGTATACATGTACATGGTGATGGTGTCCTTGCTGATAGGTAAAATGTACTATATTGCACATGTTCTTTAAATAATCAAATTAATCAATCTTTGCACCTTAATTTTAAACAATGCACACCGTCACCAATTGTGCCTCAGCCTGGTAGAGTGACCCAGCAAATCTCTGGGCCGGCCCACACACATGTGAATGTGACTTATATATGCCATCTCTCCAAATAAAGAAATTTTAATATTTTGTACCCCCACCTGTACTGTATTTGAATATCTAACGGCACATTTTTACAGGAAGACTTCTAAAAAAAAAACTGTTTTATGCTTATAACGCCTTGAAAATTCCCATTTGACTCAGCTGTAGGGAATTTACTGCATTTATGAAGTATTTTAAAATTTCTTTGGCAACAAATGCAAAACTGTTTGAGTTCTGATTGATATGTGAGTGTGCAAATTTGTATCAGTGTTAATAATAAAAAATCTCCAAAAATCTTGTACAAAATTTTATGCAGCTTTTTAGCAATATTTATCCATAAAACTTTCCAAATGCTAAATTTGCACGATTTGATTTGAAGTATCATTTATATTTCTACTATGTATTATATAAATACTTGCTTTCCTAAATGTTGCAATAAATCTTTGAATAGAAAAAAAAGAGAGAATTTTCTGTTTTCTTCTGTAAGAATGATCTATTTTGCACCCAAATTCAACATTTCAAAGGGTAACTGAACTACCGGTACATCATGTAGCAGCTTTTCCAAGGCATCCATGACTTACCGGTACATGTAACCTCGGTTTCATGAGTGGGAATTCAAAATTGAATGGTCTGATGGTAGACAGTCGATTGTAGTTCCCAAGGTGTTTCAAATTGACAAACTATAGTTCCTGAGGCAAAGCCGAGCGAACTAGTTTGTCAATTTACAACACTGAGGGAAGCTACAATCGACTGTCCACACTAAATAAACCATGTGATATTTGTTTGACTATGCCTCATAAATATTCTTTATTGTTCACAATTTCATAGAGAAGTGAAGCAAAACGTTCGTTTTCGTGAACTTCATGTAGGGCGAAGTTCACACACGGGCACGCATGCTAACTAGGATAGATGCGCAGTGAGATGATCCATGCGCAGTGAGATGATACATGTGTAACAGTTCCTTGGGAGATTCCCGGCCTACTCGCTGGTGATCAGCAAATATATCCACTGGCACGTGATGGTGAATTGACTAATTGGCTCTAGGTCATGAATATTTATGAGGTATAGTAATAATGAATAAAGCTTGAATTAGAATTAAGAAAACCGACTAGAAATACATTTTCAACCTTGAGGCATTTGGAATTCTGCTAACCAGAGCTCTATCCAGGATTATAAAGAAGATCCTCTATTATCTTTGCTGGGAAGACATTCAAAATTCAGGTACACTGTACATGTTTACCCCAGTAACTGAGATGTATGGCTGGGAATCTCATCATCTGACTTCACACCAAGCCATCCACTCCACAAGATGCGAGTTCAGCTAAGCCTGCAGATTGGGAATCACAATTAAGCATGTCACCATGCCAATCAGCAAGACGTACAGTACTAGTCCAACAGTCACAAGGAAGATCCATTAGATTGTATGGGTTGGATGTCATCCTCTACCTTCCCAACCAGATTCAGACAGTCTTTCTCCAACAGACACACTGTCTCCTCTGAGGTCAAGGGCTGCTCAGGGAACATCCGTCGCTTCAGATCACTGATAGTCCTCTCTTCTGAACTGTCCGACAAGTCCAATGTGGTCGTGGAAGAATCTTCGGATATGAAACGTGTCATGGCATCCTGTTTGCTTTGAAGTAGGGACTTCATCATCTCTTTTGAGGTGACTTTCGGGCCAGTTCTTCCTTTAAGACGATTCAGCTTTGCCTCTATCAAAAAACAAAACAAACAAACAAACAAGAAAGAGCAATTAGAACCTGAGTAAGCATAAAATCCCATACATCACATTGGATTGGACTGCATTTGATAGTCTCGAATGCACTCTGAAATTCATATGGTAACACCAGTCATAGTTTGTTTGTTATTGATTTTGATTAACTGCAGTAAACCACCGAAAACTGTTTTAAAATAAATCAAAACAATAGCTATGAATACAGTAATTTACCAACCTATTAACTTCTTACATGTACATGTACTTTGACTGAAGCTTTGATGTACATGTACATGTCCAAACAAACTATTCTTTTAACACTTTTAATCACCAATATCCAATGGAAAATTGCATAAAGCACCTGCATGTCGAATGACTCAAATTTATATTCATAGGCAAATTTCATTGCACTGAAATTTTGGGATTGGAAATTGAAATTCCTATCTCAATGTTCTGTGCTGCAAGACCATTTGCCTTTGCATGCAACAATGTCTCCTTGCACACACATTTCAAATTATGAGGCAAAGCACACGTTTGTGTAACAGGTGAACAAACTAAACATCACAGCAAAAAATATGTTTCCATCTGCCTCCCTGCTTTGTGAGGGCGTTTTGGTTCCCACAACATTGCCCCTTCTTAAAAAATGCATTATTAAATTTCGCTCTCACTCACACTGTCAGAGTTGAGGTGAGCAAGCGATGCCATAGTTTTCCTCAAGATAATCTAGGACAGCAGTAGTGCTTGTCAGCACATTGAAGACTCTCTTATCTGCTCTCATGATATTCTTCTCCATCATGTATATAAGATGATGGTGGAAGCACTGGAACGGGGTACCGAGTGACAAGGAGATGTCAAGCCATCTCTGGACACAGTGTGCATGGGTTAGGGTGTAGCCTGCATACATAGCTGGGTTTTCAAGTATGCCCCTGGCGGCCATCACTCCATCTACGTTTGTCTGATCGTATACTCTTTGTACGTCTTCTAAACACTTGATGTCACCATTTGCAACCACAGGGATGGCTACATTCTCCTTGATCAGTTTGATTGCATCGTAATTGGCAGGTTCAGTTCGTTCCCTCGCAGTTCTGCCATGAACTGCAATCCAGGACACCCCGGCACTCTCCGCCTTCCGGCAGAGATCCACTGTGTCTCTAAGATTGGAATGGAGGCGGATCTTGATGGAAGTGGTGAAGTCCGGTCTCCCAACCCTGGCCTGGGTTTGCCGGACCATGTCGCTGATCAGCTCTGGACTCTTAATGAGATGAGCACCGTAGCCATCACACATTGCCCATTTCTGTGGGCAGCCGCAATTCAGGTCAACACCGTCAGCATAGGGAGCGACCAGTTCAGCTGCATCGGCCAGATCACCAGCATTTTTGGCCGCAAACTGCACGATAAGTGGTCTATCGCCTTTGTTGGTAGTAAATTCATTGTCCCTTGCCTTTATCGACCTGACAAAACTATTAGACATGATCATGGGTGTGAATGCTAGGTCACAGCCATACTCCCTCACGAGTGTTCTGAATGCCAGTTTTGAGTATCGCACCATCGGTGCACAGATCTTCACGGGTTTCTTGTCTGCAAATAAATCTTTGACAGACTGATGTTGCAGATTAACACTGCTGCACGGTTCCTCATCTGCCATGTTCGTTATCAAGATATCAGGATCATATGTTCAAAGTATCTGTAGTCAGGCACCAAAATAACGACAACATTAAGTTAATACCGGTAGTTGTTACAAAAGCATGAACCGAGAAAGCAAGCATGACTTGAACTAGCCTTCGTCAAGGTGTTATCGTATTCGTACCATGTGCATTATTGTTCACAGCGCTCCCAGTCCCATCCCCCGCATGATCCCGTCACGATCATTTGCGCGTACAATAATATAATTAGGCAAACAGCGACCTCTCGCTGTCGTGTGAAATATGCAAATTAGGTCTACTGGTTATCACGCCTTTTACCACTCGTCGACGAAAGCTTATGTGTTTCTTTACTTTTTTGCCGGATTTCCAGCGAAGCCCTCGTATGCGAATATGAAATGTGGGGGCGGGCCATTGTGTGTGCAGTGTCCAATCACAGCACAGTATACAAGCATAAACAATGTATGAATGGCATTTCTGTCGAGACGTCTAGCTATAGCAGTTGATGTTGCACAACGTACAGTAGACCTAATTTGCATATTTCACACGGTCGCTGTTTGCCTAATGTGCATTATATTAATTGTACGCGCAAACGATCGCGA
Source organism: Astropecten irregularis (assembly GCA_963971285.1). Classification (NCBI taxonomy): domain Eukaryota; kingdom Metazoa; phylum Echinodermata; class Asteroidea; order Paxillosida; family Astropectinidae; genus Astropecten; species Astropecten irregularis. Next base: position 25,287,653 of record OZ020245.1, on the reverse strand, counting down.
CGGGATCGTGCGGGGGATTGGATCGGGAGCACTGTGAACAATAATGCACATGGTACGAATACGATAACGCCTTGACCAAGGCTAGACTTGAACTAGATCCAGTAACTGGAGCCTTATATTACTTCTTCCTTAAATTAACAATTAACAATAATTCCCTTAACGTGGTCAGTTGCATACCAAAAATGTCAAAACCGTTAATTAGGAGTACTCTTACTCAGTAGTAGTAGGCCTATAGGGCTCCTGGAGTTACTGGATCTAGACTTCAAGTTCTTCCAATTCAACTGTGAATAAATCTGATGTATACAAATCAAAAGCAATAACAAGACAAACATGACTGGAAAGTGGAATTAGGCCTAGGCCTAAAAATATCATAACTGGCTGATTAATATGTTATTTTTTAAAAGTTATAGGCTAATATTTAATGGAAAGAATTCCACTGATGACCATTACGGAAAAAGGATTATATATCCTCCAAGAGTTAACTTATTGGATACAAATTATGATGAACTTCAATCTCAGGTGTGGAAAACTTGGGTAGCATATCTGAAAAGTGAGTTTTACAGGGTTTTTTTACAGGCTACAAATTGTACACTTCCAATATACCGGCAGCCATCTTGCTCAAAACGCCCTCTATTGGTTCCATAGAGTTGTGCACAAATTATGGTCATCAGTGGAATTCTTTCCTATTTGATTATTACATTATTCATTACTTAGCATTATTTAGATTCAGTGATTTTGTCACTGACTAACGTTACACAGCTCAGCTCCATTGAGTCCATGTCATGCATTATTGCACGTATACTAGACCCAGTAACTGGGGCGCTGAAGTTACTGGGTCTACACGTATACACAAGTTCTAGATTTAGAAGGCTTAAATACTTCGTGAGCAAGTGGGCCTTCTAAATCTGCCATTGATAAGAAGACCTTGTCCTCGAGCGCTGTAGAAAGTGGACCAGGCATGTGTATTGTGAGTTTTTTCATCCACCAAATCATGCTCAAACCATGGAGCTATAAAACCTACCCAAAGACGCAAGATAAGATTCAGATTGCTCAGATGCAGTAGTTTCTTTCAGTGTCAATTGCACAGGAGTGGTCACTTCATTTTGATCAACGGCAAACGGATTGAAATCATCCTCAAATTTGGCTTCAATTCGTTCCGATGCTCCAGCGCAATTGCCTCCTTCGTTCGCCATTTTTAAAAGACCCATGTGCGAAAATGGTGTATATCTCCATGCAATGTTACGTGGGGCGAAATGAACAGGGGCGAAGTGACTGCGAAGCAGGACTTGTATGGCACGCCATTGTGTACAGAATTATGCAAAATCAGAAATAGCAACCATGCACAAGCATTTCAAGCGAGTCGGATTTAATTTTTTGGGCCCGGAAAAAAAAAACCGGTTCCGGCCGGGTCTTGAACCCGGGACGTTCGGCTCGCAGGTCCGGACCTGTCGGCTCGAGCCACTTTTTCCGACTTCAAGGTGAGATGAAATTTCAACGTATTTAATTCAAGCGAGTCGGATTTGATTTTCTGGGGACCGCGACAAAATAAACGGGTTCCGGCCAGGTCTTGAACCCAGGACGTTCAGCTCGCAGGTCCGGACCTGTCGGCTCGAGCCACTTTTTCCGACTTGAAGATGAGATGAAATTTCGACATATTTCAAGCGAGCGGATTTGATTTTTGGGACCGGGAAAAAAAAACCCGGTTCTGGCCAGGTCTTGAACCCGGGACGTTCGGCTCGCAGGTCCGGACCTGTCGGGTCGAGCCACTTTTTCAGAAAAAAAAAACTGGTTCCGGCCGGGTTGAGATGAAATGTCGACATATTTCAAGCGAGTCGGATTTGATTTTTGGGACTGGGAAAAAAAAAACAGTTCCCGGTCCCAAAAATCAAATCCGACTCGCTTGAAATGTGTGTACTTTTGCTAGGAATATAAACAACATAATTGGGGGGGATACTTCCACTATAAATAGCTCAATTAAAACAAAATTCTTTTCTGATTGCAGGTCATCAAGTCCACTCATACAAAATCCACCAACTGAGAAACCCATATACATTTTTAGTGTATTCCAAGTAATTATTTTTTTTTTTTAATTAAAGTGGTTTTCAAACTTTGCATGCCAGGTGTGTCAAGGGGTAGTATTGGGTTATGGAGGAAGGTGACCCAATAAAATGAATAGTTCTGACAATACACACAATTTAATTTGTTTCAATTTATTAATAATACTTGGTATAAAAGTGCAAATAAACATAGGTTTCTTTAAACAAAGGACGGATTCTTTTGGTTAATACAAAATTACAGAATTAATCAATGTACTGTATGAACAAACTAAATATATTAACTTTTCAAGTTTTCATCAAGGTGAACTGTGCAGAAAATTGCATATACAGGTAGTTCATTCTTACAATTGAATGTCATATTGCTCTTAATTTTACACTCCATTGAAAGAACACCTATTATATCTAACAATTTAAAGATATGCCTACATAAAAAAGACATCCAATGTTTGCCCTATTAAACAACAATGGAACAAATACAAGTCAAACTTTTAAAAATGTCCCCATCGGAAATAGTGACAACTCATCTTAAAGTTGATCTTAATGTTTTGTGAAATCCAGCCCTGGGGCCGATTTCACTAACGCTTTGCCATCATCGCTAAAGCCCAAATCCATCGCCAACCGGAAAATTGCTAAGCAAAGTAGCAATCAATGTTTCCGTTTAGCGATGGATTTAGGCTTTAGCAATGATTGTACAAAGCGTTAATGAAATCGGTCCTTGGTCTTGTTTTTGTAAACTTCAACTGCAAAAAATCTCTTCATACATGGAAATTTAATAATATATTAAATATACACAATATTCTTTATACGTACATCAATCAATATTAGCTCTTAGTCATTTATCATACAATGTAACATCCACAGTGGCACAATTCTAGGGATGATTTCACTAACGCTTTACGATCATCGCTAAAGCCAAAAATAAACGCTAAATGGAGAATCGATCGTAAAGTAGCCATCTCATATCAAGAGTGATAGCGATGATTGCAAAATACGACTTAAGTGAAATCGGCACCTGGTTTTGTTTTCTTTTTTCCATTTGCTTGTTAATTAGTAAAGAGACAGCATTTCATCAATCCTGCAGTAGCTAATATTATAGGCATTGATGATGAAAAGTGACGAATCTGGAAACATGAAAACAAAGCTCATTCATGGGGTATACGTAGCCCAAGGATGGGCCAATGAGCTACCACTGAACTCAGCGGATGGGGGATACTAGGCTTGTCAAATAACATCATGTGCAATATTGCGGTGAGACCGGAGACTGCATGAACCCATATCCTGTGGTTTGTGTTTTTACATCCTTGGGGCTTGAGCAAGACACTTTATGGAAGTAGAGTATTTCATCTTTGAAGGCCAACCTCTAAGGTCCATAACAGCACATTTTAAAATTACATTTTAATCCATGAATACTAAAATGCAACTTTGCATACATTCTAATTATTGCTTTGAATGGATTTGAGTAATAATTTTTGTTTTGCATGTATCCTCTCAAATATGCCATGCATTGTCTAATATATGCCCTTGCACTGATGAAAAAAAAAACAAAAAAAGGAATGCATTACAGAACTGGCTGGGAACCCTTGAGCATGATCTTGCAGCTTCATCTTCAGAATTCTTCATCATCATCATCATCATCTGAGAATACCTCCGTGGTTGCTTGGGACATATCTGTTTGATGTCTGGTCAAACCTCCTGTTGAGGTAAGAAATTTAATCAAAACAAAATCAAGGTCAAAAGAAGGCCTGACGTTTCGATCCTAGCAGGATCTTTCTCAAGGGCTAAACAGATTTTTGCAACTATGTGCGTGGAGAGTTATAGATAGATACACATTATTTTTCCCATTTCTTCTTAAAACTTATATTCAATATTTGAGTAATATTAAAGCAAATCTTTATATTTAAGTCACATTTCTGATCAATATTACGAATCTGGAAATATTTCAAGGAGCCTATACATTTTCGGTAAATATTTTCTTTTTCCATTTTTTGCACTCTTTAAAACTGACATCTAGCGCAATGTTATCATTATGAAAAAAGGAGTGTTATCAAAAATTCAAAGTAAGACACAACGTACCGTGTTCAGGACTTGGTGTTCCGAACTGTGAACTGCAATGTAAATAACACAAAATGTAAAATAAGAACAACGTTTTTACAAGTGCTCATTTCAAATGACTCCATCATTCACAACAATATGTTTGTTCACCTCATATTCTCAAGACTCAATTCAATTGATTGTTTTTCTTTGTCAGGTAACTTAAACCTCAATAACAGACCCTGGAGCGATACACACAGTGTCAACAACTCAATGATACATGATTCTACACACATTTGGTGTGTAATTAACTGAGGGAAACCATGAATTTGTGGTGGAGTATGATGATGATAAACACAGCATAAAAGTGACAAGGACAGAGTGACCGACCAATGACATACAACCTGTGATATAAATCAACCAGATAGAGGTACAGAAGGAAATTCAAACAAGTGACAAAAAAGCAACAAATGAACAAATTTATCCACAATACTCATTGAGATTGACTGGTAAAATGATTACACTGTGAATCAGACATGGAAGGGTGTAAATTGGCCAAAACTGTAAGGGCTGGCTGCTCCCAAGTGTTTAATAACCTTGTCTTCACCCAGGAGTAAATGGGTACCTGTGAGGGTAGAGATGGCTTTGTGGTTTGTTTAGCCTCTGTGCGCTTTAAAGTAGCAGGGGCTGTATACTCCCCAGGGAGTTGAGATGGTTTCAGGAATGTAAGTGGGGCCCGTTGACCAGGGATAATAATGGTAAGCGCCTTGAGCACCCTCTGGGTGGATATGTTGCGCATTATAAATGTCTATACATGTATTATCATTATGAAAACTACACAAAGTCTTAGAAATTCCAAGTGTTGGTGATGACATTCCACAAATGATACAGCGAGCTACACAAATATGCTCAATCAGTGATGTAATATCTGTGCACAGAGTGCAGTGAATAAGAAACTTCACAGTGTGTGTTCAAGACAAGGTGAAACTGATAACAGTCTTACTTTTCTCCCATTATTATGGATCACTGTGTGTAAATGGACATCCAAATGAAAATAAAATGTTTATGAAACTTCAAACACAAAATGTGGTCCACTTTTTCTTTTTACTTTATGCCCCGGTCACAACCGGGTGCGGTGGACGTACGAAAAAAAATCTCAGGGTCAAACGCAGGGGACAGCGATTGTTGAATGACGTACGATATTCTCATCAGTGGTCACATTTGCGATTGTGTGTAGCGTCATATGAGTCTGCCCGCGGTTGACCGGGGAGGTGTCACGCGGCCTCACTTGCAGGTAACGTGCGGATCATGTGCATATAACGTGCATATAACGTGCATATCACGTGCGAAAAACCGTGAGATCATGCGACTGCCCGTCCGGCTATGCGATTGGTCGTACGGACTATAAGTTTGTCGCACATGTGATGCACGTTTTATGCACGTACATTCGCAAGATTGTTCTCATAAGACTTGCGAGTGTCGTGTGAGGGCCGTGAGGTAGCCGTGCGGCGTTGCGCTGTGTCGCACAGGCAAACGTACGATGGAATCAAATTGTCAATCGCAAGTACGACTGAGTTATAGGTACGTTATTCGCACGTTTAATACGTTATTCGCACGTTTGACTGAAGGGTCATGTACGTCTGCCTTGCGGTGGTATGCGGTTTGTATGCGTCCAGAAAATCTCAAACGAATCGCTTGCAAAAATTGAGCACGTTCAATTCCCCTCTGCGGCTTGTTAGCGATTAGATTTCCCGCACGGACCATTGCGAATATCGTGAGGGCCCCTTGCATAGAATGCACGTTTGTATGCGAATTTGATCGCAAAGTGCCCGTAGACTGCACGCAACCCGGTTGTGACCGGGGCATTATACATTTGAAAAGCAAGCAATAAAAATGAATACATGACCAAGTTTGAACAAAGTGGCAATGTCAACATATGGTCAATGTTTTAACACATCACATTATACAAATTTGCATGCGTCTCTCTATGTTCAGTCTCAAACAAAGATGCCAATAATGGTGAGCAGTTTTCCGGACAGCAGACATTTGCGATGCAAAGTATAGCAATCGATTTTCCCGTTTAGCGATGGATTTGGCCTTTAGTGATGATCGCAAAGCGTTAGTGAAATCGGCTCAAGATGCCTAGTGAAGAGTACGGTTCAATTGTCAGTGAACTTGACAACCAACGTTCAAGCTTTCTACAAAACACGGGAATCAAAACCAAATGTATTTTCAAAATATTTAAGAAAAAAAAAGAAAAGTGAACAAAGAAAAAATTTACTGGAGTGGGATTCGAACCGGCGACCTCCTGAATAATTTTAAAGTGAACAAAGAAAAATTGACTGGATTAAATTCAGTCAGTTTCCCTTGTGGTTATTTGATGGAAAAAAAAAGGAAGATTGTAGTACCTTGGTTTGCCCTGTTCATCATCATTCTCTTCATCTTGCTCAGAGCCAAGAGGCGCTAGAGTTAGAGGGTTGAACTGATCTAAAGGCTCTCCAATGATTCCAACTCTGAACAGATATAACAACCAAAAGCAAGGATTATTATAAAACCTTCTCAATGAAGTAATTTCAGTCGCTCAATATGCTGCATGGTAAAATGATGCAAAGACTAAAGCAAGCTAGTGATCTCTACAGAAACTGAACTTTAGACTGATCCAGTAATTAAGCCTCTCCCACTCCATGTATGATCAATGAACACCAACACCGAAATGTGTATCCTTGTGGAGACATGGCTTTGTTCTCATGTACTGATGAATGATCTCCAAAGAGCAGAATTGAAATCGCTCCCATTTGAACCAGAATCATTTCCTAGTGAATGTCCCTTAATTGTGTGGAAATAAATATCATTTTCAACATAGAAAAAGCATACTTTGGCAATTCCATCTTTTTTAGTCAATTCCAAATATCACTTTTGTGAAAACCTTGCAGAGACCTATACACCTTTAGAATTTTCCTGTGGAAACATATTCAACCTATGGTGCTCGGTCTCTAGATAGCACCCAGGTGTTCCTCTTCCATGCCACAGCCACATTTGCATGGGTCATACATGGACATGCATACACATGTCGGTCTTTAGTGAACAGCACGTTCGACATAAATCACACCTGTAATTGGTCAGAATCAAATGGGTGGGGCTTAATGGATCGGTGTATTGTGTGCATCACCGAATAAAACCTTCCACAACAAATGGATGATCGGGAAAACAAATATATACATGCACACAAATACTAATGTCGTGACAATACTGACCTGTGATTTAACTTGATCTTATGACCGCCATCCTCATCTTGAAGAGCTGAAGCCTTATTTCTGTTCAGACAAAAACAAATTGCTATACGTTATATAAATTCTTACACTCCAAATCCTTTATCAAAAGTACAAATATAAAATTTAATAAAGTGAAAATCTTGAATCCTGAACAAACAAAAAAATACCCAAGCTAAATACTGAACTGCGTTTATATTTGTACCTAATGAATGGGAGATGCATTTAGCATTAGAATAAAATGAAAAAATATTTTTCAAATTATTCGAAATTTGTAAGGTCAAAGAACTAAGTTATGTTTAAGGCTATGTATAGTATAGTAGAAGTACATAAGATAATTGATTTTGCGGTAACACTTTGAGACAATTTTACTCTTTTATGAGTTTCGGTGGCTCTGAAAAGAGATGGTTAACTTGACGTTTCAACCAGTATACTCTGGCCATCTTCAGGAGAAAGAACTAGTTTAATTAAAAAAAATTATTGCAACTTTATTTCTTGAAAACTTGTGAGTAACCAATATTCTTACCCTGTAGATTCGAGGGTCATCCTCTCAAACAGGTAGTCATTTTCTTCTTTTGGCGTTGGGAGTAGCGAAACCAAAACTGGAGATCGTTGACTGTTGGAGGGACAATAGAGCATGTCATCAGATGTCATAAAAATACAGTTTGATGTCATCATAAAAAAATGTATTAATGGCGAAAAGGATGGTTTATTATTTGGAAACAAATTCTATATGGTCAAAAAATGCAATACAGATACCGGTACATGGGCTTGTAACATTGGAATAAAGTGAAATGGAATTTGTAATAATTTCTTCTGTTAAACATGTTAAAATAACAAAATGAATCATTTTGTTGTTTTCCCAATTAATGCCAAACTTCAACTCTCAGAGTGTGTCATATTCATAGAGCTATATTAAAATTACTAGAGCGCTAGCTCCGTGTACAAAGTGATGCCTGCTGGGCGCATCCATGTTTGTTCACAAATCTATGGAAAGCCCACAATTTTGTACGTTTTGTGTACGTTCAATTGCATACTGCGTGTGTTCTATACGGGTGCGTCATCGAAGCCAAATACGCCCGAAATCCGACGCACCCTCGGTAAATGCGCGTTTCATTTAGGGCCGTGCGCGAACACGCTCTGCACTTCAGTCACGCAATGATTGCATGCGTCGTAAAGATGCGCTAGGTACCGTTCGCGCATACTTGAGCGTTGCATATAGAGTACACTCTTCGAAAGGCATTCCAGTCAAAGTGTTCTTGTTCCACAAACACGCACACAAATTCAAAATGACTGGGCCCAGACGGCTTCAAAACGTCTACTCACGGAGAACGCAGAGCTAGCGCTCTAGTAATTTTAATATAGCTCTATGGTCATATTCCACTTAATAAAAAATCATTTCTAACATGACAAAATAATATATTTATAATAATAGGCAAACGCAATACATGTCATAGAGGTGCAAAAAATGTCACTATTTTCTAAATTCTAAGTGAAAAAGAGTCATCACACTGCTCTTTAAAATATGAAAACGACATATTTTTTACTTAGAAATTACGAAAAAATAGTGGGCTTCACTTACTTTATAATCTGAGTAATTGCTGGACGTTTACTGCAAAGAAAAAAAGAAAGAAGTAACCACTTATTGTATGAACGTATTAAGAAAGATATGGCTTTCCTAACAACTTCTTCTTTTTTTCCCGTAAAAACTCTTGCCCTTGTGTAGTATACAGTAGATTAGTACTAATACACTAATACTAATCCACTTTTGATTCATGCTTACGGATTTCTTCTCCTGTACTCGGCTGGTGATAGCAGCTTCTTGCTGAGATAGTCGGAATCGATTTTCTCAGACTCATTTCCCTCCTCCTCCTCCTCTGGAACGTTCTTGATGCGGAGGGCCGGGTTGAACACGTCGGATCGTAGCATTCTGGGAAGAGGTTCAATATTGTGGCCACACACAAGGTTGGATTAGATAGGAAGGGTGGGAGATTCTGGGGTCAATTTCATGGCCATGCTAATTAAGCACACACAATTGCTAACCATTCTGTCTTAATAAAAATAGGATTAACAACCAAATTTCCATGTGTTGTGTATCACTTGTGATCATTCTTTTGCTGTTCTTCGCTTACCATGAATATCAAATGGAATTTTTAATGGTGGTTGGTTTATTGAGCAAGACATTTGGTGTAGTTTTTTTTTTTGCTCAACAGCTCCATGGAATTGGCCCCAGGTTCTGAGCCCTATTTAAATTACTATTACTCCTCCAATCAGCACAGTTGATGTAGACTAGGTTGCTTTTCAAAAAAGTGCCGGGTCGGTAGAAAAATAATTATTAATAATCCCCACTAAAATAACCCTTGTGCTCTTGCTGATGAATAGTTGAAAAGTAGCTAAAAGCTAGTACTATTTTGAGCCCCAAGTAGATAAGAATATCAATTGATGTCCGAAACAAATGGCCATAAAAATGAACATTCCTCACAGTGACTGCATAAAAACACATTCTTTACTCTGAATTCTTTGAAGACCTCTTGAGATATTCTTTTACAACAAAGATCTATTTTATCATGCTGACTTTAAAAGAAGAAAAGGAACAAAATCAATAAAACTCTGAGGTTACTTACCTTCCCATCTCCTTGTTGATGAGATCATAATCTTTACGGCGAAAGACAATCCAGACCAAATAGACACAGAATCTGTACAGTGTCTACAATCAACAAGAAGATTAGAAATATTAGCTGTCATCATTCATTCATTTTAAGTAATAAACTGCAGCAAAATCATCAACAAAAACAATATGACCTAAAATATCTAATGCTCATGATCTGATGTTTCTATTCTAGCAACAGGAACTTTGTCAAGGGCTTAATTTAAAGCCTTTGTGAAAGATTCTGCTAGGGATTGAAACATCAGGCCCTCGCAGTCATAATTCTTAGCATGATATGAGAATTTCATACTGCAAAATGTACATATTTGAAATTTTTAAAGAGCTATGTGGTGTATGCTCAAAGTATGCAGGACATAGAGGTAAAGAGGTACCAGTATCTATGGTACTAAAAGGGCGGAAAATTGGGCTTCAATTTTCGTACTCAGTTTAACACATATTTCAACCATTTTTCAGCGGGCAGCACTGTTATAATAATAATAATAATTCGGAATTTATTCCGCGCACACGTCTGTCCAAAGACACTTGTGGCGCACATATTATTATCCCTGGTCATCGAGCCATAATTTACATTCCTGAAACCATCTCAACTCCGTGTTAATGCTGCGCATATCTTAACTGATCCTTGGGATATAGCGGTATATATGTGAGTGGTTTCATGGCTTCTATAGCCAAACGAACACAAATAATTGACTATTAGAGACACCACCAACATAAGGCTGGGTAGCTTAGTTGGTAAGAGAGCATGTTTGTGTGCATTTTTCAATGACATATTTCAAAGTTAATACTTAACGCTACACCAATAATAATGTACTCACCTCATATATATCTCTGTCTTTATAAGTTGACGACACCCTGTCACTGCACATTCAAATTAAAATGTAAACAACAAACAAAATAAACAATGGTTTTTATTACAATGACTTTGTTGATATGATGGTTGCTATGGTAATACCATGGTAATAGAATTCATTGTATGCAGTAGACTAACCTTCCACATCCCATGTGATGATGCTCTGGTAGACCCAAGCCTAAGATGAGCACGCAGTAACACTTGGCTAGTTTGCGCTGTGCCGTCTCCATGTAAGCATTGATTTCTGCCATGGCCTTCTTCTCAGCTTGGCTCGGTTCTCTAGATATAAGCAGTAATGGTATACAATGTATGCAAGTAATAATGTATGTCGTAAGGATAGGAAATAATAATGTTTGAGTACTGGAAGGACAGCCACACATTCACTCGACAGAGCAAGTGCACATACACCTGTATGCACTACTCACTTCCAACTGAGCAATTGGCTTTCTGTGACTCGATGTAAGGCTAAGCAACCTTGGACCAAACTGTAGTAAACTCGAAACAGTTTTGTTATACTGTAGCTCTACAATAGTGAATATGCTTTCATTTGAAAAATAGTTTTTATAGCTGGTCCCAAACTGTGGAACTCTGTCCACATCAACATCAGGAATTCACCCTCTATCAATGATTTTTAGGAAACGACTTCAAACATATTTGTTCCCATAACGCCTGTCTTTGTCTTGTTGTTTGTCTATACGTTCTGTTCAGCACTTTGATCTTCTTGTAAAAAGGCGCTTTATAAATGATACCAGTTATTATTATATTGACCTAGTATTTAAAATTGCCATTGAAATCCATGCATTTCAGTTTTCACTCCAAATATTTATGGAAAACCAACATTAATTCAAAAGTCATACTCTTTGTTAGAAATGAGACACCAATGGAAAGGATATGAACCAGAAAATTGGAAGAGAAGGCAGATTTTGCCTTTTACCACTTTGCCTTATAATCTATCTACATCTGCATAATTGTCATTTTCGTGCCACAAAGCTTATTTTTACTGATATTTTGGTATTTCAGGCAACTACCAGCATTAACTACGCACAGATTAGCAACAAAATGAGGGCATTGGGGACTGGGTACTCACGTTGTCATCGTCTTTGGTTTACTCTCCAAGATTAATTGCTCAAAAAACGAGGAGAAGTAATTGAGGAGGCCCAGAAGGAATTCATCAAACTGGTCCAACCTGCAATTATTTAAAGGTCATAAAATGTATAATTAGTATATCAATACTGTACAATGTTTGTTAGATGAAGGCAATAGCTAGGATACTGTTTGAGGCCGTGTCCAAATTATCTAGCTGCAGCTACAAATTACGCATGTACCTATGGCAGCCACTAGCCAGTGACTGCAGCCATTTCCATAGACTTGTGTCTTATTTGCAGTCGCAGCCAGAGAATTGAGGCATGGCCTATGGTTTATCGTGCAAAGTGTGAATAACTTGTATTGGGAAACTAGATTCAAGTGTATAGAAATTGGAGTTATTGGTTCAATGCATGTGAGCCAGTTTCATCTGGTCATTATCATTCTTCTCAGTAGAGCATTCTGGTTGAAGCATCAATTTCATTTACTTTATCACCTCCTTAAGAACCACCTCTTTTTCCACAAGGAATTTCACACAGCGCACAAAAACAGGGAGAGATACAGCTACACTGAAAGAGTATACATGAGCTTGAGCTTGGTGAAAATTCAGTCAAATTTTCTTTGCTCCACTAGAATTTATCTGAAGATTTTACCCGGTACTCACTTTCCCTTCTTTCTCAAGTGACAACAAATAACATCAACTGTAGTGCGATCCAACGGCACAAAATATCATCCGCCATTACTGCGGTGTCCCCATCCTTTTTTGTGTGGTAACAAAAGAATTCTTTTGTTGCCAGATAAAAGGTGGGCGGGGCACCGTAGTTAAATGGCAGAGGGTACATGTATATTCTGCCATCGGATCAGTCTATATTAAAAGCTTCTTTTCCAAGAAGACAATTACTGCATGATCCCCTCCAGCTCATAAGATCATCGCCAATATCCAAGCATTCAAAAGGTAATCATCAATTTACCAATAAAACAATGGAGCTAGCCATAAACAAATCAAACAATTATGATAAAATCATAACTACTTACTCAAACAAACACGTCTCAAATGATTGGGTCTGCATACCGACTTCATTCAGTGATGAGATCACCACAGCTGATGAACAAAACCAAAAGTATACAATTCATTATTTCACAAACAAATGGTCCACCAACGATTCTTTTGAACATAGTATGTGTTGCTCATGAACAAATAAATCTGGCTAGTTACAACTGAAGTCAACGTAACTACTCCGAAAATGGTTTCTAAACAGGGTAGGTTTTGTGTCTCTTGCATGAAATGTTTGTACACTGAAGCATACAAATATAAATGCATAAAACGTGTCAATATTAATGCAACCAAACTAATTACACCATGCTAATTCAAACTGCTCGCCAACCAAAATGACAAAATATCACTTGAAACCATGGTTAATTTGCAATTGAATCTTTAATATTAATTACTTTAATAAAAGTTAACACACACAAAAAACAAAAGATTTGTGTGTGCACGGACAGCGTATGTTTAACTCTGTAAGAATTAGTGCTTAATGTTTATAATGCACAAAGAGCATCAAGTTTTAAAATGTTATAAAACCTATAAATTCAAAACTTTGCCCCCAAAAGAAAAATCATAAAAATTATCGATCATATCTCTTCCAACAATCAAAATCAGCATAAAGAAGAAAAGTGCTCATTGTAGCTAATTAGTGATGATTTATCACATTAATCATTATAATGTTGTACTGTATAGGTAAGTATTTTAAGCAATATGGCAAACCATCACTTACATTTGACCCTTTGGAGAGTGACCGTTGTTTCTTTGGTTGCTTTTGACCGGGCAGATTTGGAGGTCAGTCCTGGTCTCCCTCCACGGCTTGTACCTCCACCCTTCCCCTGACCCCTGTCAATCTCATAGCGTCCGGATGGCACCCTAGAAACATGAGGAATCCATTTCGTGGTTTTTTATAAACAAAAACCAACTTATAGCTTGAAAAAAGGTACTTTGGTAAAAAATCATACTTTGGTAGCTAAAACATACCAAACCAAAAGTCTTCACAGATTTACACTTAACTTACAGGGTATAAAGATGGTGATGGAAGAAACATAGGCCTACTGTTTACATTTTTCTGCCTGAAATGCTGTATTTTTCCAAAACAAGAGTACAACCAAAGACCAAAACCAGTTTTGATTAGGGGGCGAGATCAAAATCTCCTGTTGATAGATTTGAAAATACAATGAGCGTTTTTCACCATTTTCTCAACATGTGAGCACCATATGGGACTGGAAATTTTACAGATGGCTGTTACTGTATCATATCTTTGCCCATGAATCTGCATTTCTTTGACAAACACCGAAGTATTTACCTTTAAAGAAAATTCTACTTCTAATCTAAAATCTTGACTAACTGGGGGCCTGTTTGTTCAATGCACAGGATCCCAGATCTGCTGATCCACGTCCTATGCAGGGTACGCTAAAATGGTATACGGATAAGCAAGATTTGTGATATTGTGCGTTAAACAAACAGGCCCCAGGTCAGAACTTTGTGAATCCTCAAGCTGTTTTGCATGTAACTCTGAATGTGCTAGCTTACCTGTCCTTCTTCCCTGGATGGTCACTGAAGGTAATATTCTTCTTCCTGTGGCCCCTCTTATCCTTCTGATCTACTGCAAGGTTACCACTGAAAATGAATACAATTGAAAATTGAAAATATTTACGAAACCCCGGCCATCAAAAACAAAGTTAAGAGAGTGACTGGGGTACAGACCTGAAGGATTTTAGGCACAAAGAAAATTTGACACAGATTGAATCAGGACTCAACAAAAGCTGTGACCTTTCATTATTAAAGGTAGTATCATACTTTGGTAAGAAACCAAAACAGACATGTTCACAGATTTACGTATAACTTTCAGGGTATGAAGATGGTGCTGGTAGAAACCTACCGTTAAAATATTTCCGCCTGAAATTTATCCAGAAATTAGTAAAACAACGACCGAAAATCTTTTTGATCTTTTAAAAGATAAAAAATAAAAGAGAAAAGACTTAAGAAATACTGTGGCCGTTTTTCACGATTTTCTAAAAAAAATGGGCACCGTATGGGACTGAAATTTTCACAGATGACTGTGACTGTATCTTCCTTGATATTTTTGCCCACGAATCTGTACTTCTTTTACAAAAACCAAAGCATGATATTACCTTTTACTTAAAGTTACAAAGTGACTCATTCTAATATAAGGTCAATACTTGGAGAGAATGCTGATCGACATTCAGTTATACACTAGTCATCAATTAAACACTGTGTAAGCAAACTTAGTTCTGTCTCCCCCCAAACAAATAAATCTGTATAATTTTTTTCTATTTCTTTACAGTACTGGAATTTAAATGCAAGTTTTTGAATCATTCAAATTGAATGGTGCCCTAGCTCTTTTGATAAAGAAAGAAACTGTAGTGGTGTTTTTTCATCCACATGCATTACAACTCAGGTTCGGTACGTGGCGCACTAAGCACTTACATGTAGAAGAATATTCGGCATGATCAACATCCCCCAGATTTTCCCGCTAATGATAAGCCTTCCGGCTTCCAAGATTTCAATAAAAGATGATTCAAATGACAGTGTGCAAAATATTATACATGTACTGACACCAACGCAGTGTCGCAATCTGTGTGGTGCCACCAATCATCTTTATATGTTTTCTTCGGATTCACATCACTCATTTGACTTGAGAACATACACAATTTGGTTATAATAAAAGTGAATTGCTGATGAATGGGGTAATGGGTGGAGTGTGAATGACGATGTATGTGGGTGACCATGAAAAATCTTGAAAATAAAATGTTCATGATATATGATTTCATGATGTGAGCACAATGGTGTCATATTCAGTGAGTGATATAAAGTGATATGGCCAAGTAAAAAAGAGTTGATTGCATGTCCAATTTTGTTCTTTTCCATAAAGAAAGCCTGTTACAAATCTTGGCTCACTAACTGTGTTTAATTCTGAAACATTGGAAAATATTTTGATTTACTGAATCGTGCAAAGATTTTGCTTTAAAAGCACATTCAAAATTATATTTATAAAATAGGGGAGGGTTGACTTGCAGCTTAAATAAAGATGCACTGCAGGCAGACAAAATTATCTGATTTTCTTTTCTATTTGGCCAGACAATTGATAATTCCTGAAAGCAGACAACACACTAAGACTATAGAGTGAATGATAATTTCACCTGCTCAACATCGGTGTTCGACAACTGAATGATAAGTAGTCAAAGAAATAATGACTTTGAAAATTAATACCACAGTAAACAATTACACCAAGTTAACATAATTAACTACATGTAGTTAAAGAGGATCTTCAACACTCAACAAACCTCGCTTTATTTGTTAGAACTATAATCATTAAATTACTTGACATGAGAAAAAAAAAATTTATCTCACACTGAACACAGAAAGAGAGTCTATTTGATGATTTTTCTCTCCACATGCTCAACCCGCAAGCTAACCCAAAATTGAAACTGTCTGAATTTCGTCAATGGGGGCAGCAGACATTTCATGAAAAGGCTCCGTAATATGACGTCATGAGCTTTTCAATAAATGAATAGCTCATGACGTCATATTACGGAGCCTTTTCATGAAATGTCTGCTGCCCCCATTGACGAAATTCAGACAGTTTCAATTTTGGGTTAGCTTGCGGGTTGAGCATGTTGAGAGAAAAATCATCAAAAAGACTCTCTTTCTGTGTTCAGTGTGAGAAAATTTTTTTTTTTTCTCATGTCAAGTAATTTAATGATTATAGTTCTAACAAATAAAGCGAGGTTTGTTGAGTGTTGAAGATCCTCTTTAATAATTATACAAGGCAAAGATGCTTTTTTTTAATTAAAAAAATAAAAACATTGAAGGACAGTTCATCTTCTGTTTTCTTTCTTTTTTAAATGTTACACTAATGAA
Organism: Astropecten irregularis; assembly: GCA_963971285.1. Classification (NCBI taxonomy): domain Eukaryota; kingdom Metazoa; phylum Echinodermata; class Asteroidea; order Paxillosida; family Astropectinidae; genus Astropecten; species Astropecten irregularis. Next base: position 25,270,765 of record OZ020245.1, on the reverse strand, counting down.
GAAAAGTACTTAACAAATTGTTTATGACATGACAATGATAAACTTCCATTTAGCACTGTTAATATAAAAAAATTACCATTGAGAAAAAAAAAAAAACGTGGTTCCGCCCGGGTTCGAACCGGGGACCTTCTGCGTGTAAAGCAGACGTGATAACCACTACACTACGAAACCTTACTGGAATCAGAGGACAGTTTTTAATAATTTAAATGATGTAGGACCTTACCTCGGCTGAAACTCCAAAGAATTTGATTCTTCCTTCCAAATCCATTTTCCGGAAATTGGCATAATTACCTACAAATATCAAACAAAACATTGGTGTTTATTGTTACGTATTTTATCTTTGAAATACCAAACCGAACTTCAAAAAACTTCTTAACGCGACTGTTTACGATGCGTTAATCATGCCACAAAATTATGCACAAACGTATGGTCAAGAACTTCTTGCTAAATATTAATTTCGTAATACACCATCAACAAAAAAAATACCTCTTCTGGCATTGTCACAGTTTTGGCCATCATATCATCTTGAGCAGCATAACTAATATAGCCCAAATAGTGAAAAAAAATCCTCTAAAAAGGCAGAAGTGTTCCGTCCTATTTGTCGTTTTAAGAAAAATGAAATACTGGTGTACGGTGCACGGACCGTCGTTCGTACGTAGTGAGTGTACCAGCGAAATCACTAGGAGACGCAGTAGCTTTCTAAAGAGGGCGCTAAAGCATTTGAACGGTAAAATAATTGCAGGGTTTGCACGCGCCACACTAAAAAAATCCTCGACCCGTAGCCTCTACTCCCCCCAACTTCAACTCAAAAGCCTCATTCATGCAGGACGGTCCCTAATTTTTTTAACAAAACTGCCAATGATAGTTTGAACCCTCATCTAACTAATTCATTTCAATTTTTTTTAATAATAATTAATAATCAGCTGAAGAGTTTTTGGGCTAATTCCCAAGAAAAAAAAACCACCCTCCGGCAAAATTTCCATTTTTCCCAAGCCCACTTGCTGGCGGTTTTCCCTGGTGAAGCAACCCCACATTATTTTTAAAAGCTTGCCAAAGTTTCTCTCGTCTCCACAACATCTGGGAGCACTGAAGCCCTAGGTTGTGATAACTTGTCATAATCATAAAAAATATTATTTGAATGACCCCCAAATGCAAAAACGAATTAATTAGAATAATTACCCTAAGAGGACCCCCGGCCCCCGAAACTTTTTTTCACAAACCCGGTGACTCAATTACAACGTTATTAATAGGAAGTTGCAGCCTCAGCTCCGTCTTCAAGAATCAAAGCACCAACTTAATAGGAGCAATATTCCACAAACGAAACTTTTATCTGGAGTCAGTGTGATTTTGAGTCAATCAATCAAATAATATTTTTCTTTCAGCTATATGCCAGCTGCATGTCGGGGAGAAAAAACAGTAAGACAAAAATACCAGCTAATGTGGTTTCCCCTTAACAGGAATGACAACCTAACTGTCTGTTTTGGAGAGTTAATCATCATATAAATTGGCTGGCCGTCTGAGATGTTCACCTAAACTTCCAAATTACAGTTGAACTCAAAACGCTGTATACAATTAAAATCCATGTAAATGTCACATGAGAGCACACTTTGGTTTTTGTCAAAGAAATGCAGATTCCATGAATCAAAAAAATTTTTTTAGAATGTTGTTCCGACTTTTTGAGAAAACAGTGAAAACGCCCATCTTTAATCTTTTCACTGACCGTCATTCTTTTTATCTTTTATATAGATCAAAAATATTTTCGGATGTTGCTTTTACTAATTTCTTGATATACAGCATTTTCATAGGCGGAAATAATTATTTTAACGGTACTGTTTCTACCAGCCCCATAAGTTATTGTTTTGCGCGTGTAAAGTGTATGATTGTGTTCACATTACTCAATACACCGGCGCAGCCAGCTAGGATTTTGTCTTAGGGGGGGGGGGGGGGGGGGTTCAAAGAAAACTGTTCTCCCACAAATCAACTAGGCCGGGAAAATTAACGTGTACAGTATATATAAGATCGAGTTACACCGGAGGATCGCCTGGTATAATTATGATTGACTTGTAATTAATTAGGCCGAAGCAAAAGTATTGTGTCTATGACTGGGTAAGACATAATTATTATTGCCATCATTTTGGGGGTGAGGTTCGGGCGAGTTTGGTTTGGTTGAATTTGGTTTGGTTCAAGTTATTTTCGAAGTTGGTTTGGTTTGGTTGACTTTGGTTTCATGTTTTTGTTTGTAAAGTTTGATAAGCTGATATCGATCGAGCTAAGAGACGGCAGTGCGCCGTCATTATTTGACAGTTTACGGGACGGGTAACTGAGGTGGGCATTGTGCATGGCTATGTTCCTATAGCTTTTTTTTTTCTAACTTACTACCTCATTTTAAATTTTTATTGCATTTTATCACCAAAACGAACCTAGCTTGACTGATAACAAAAAATACTAATCATGCCAGAAAAAAAATGCCGGGGCGTTCGTCATCATGCGACAGTGATGTCTTTCTTCAATGTTTTCTTTGTGGAAAACAAGGAAGGAAACACCATTATTATTTACTTCCATCAAACAGAAACTGACAATCATCCTGTAGTATTATTCTTACGATTTTGTAAAGAACATCGTGGAAATTAATAAACCCTTGGAGTTAAAAAAAAGAAGTGATTATTGAACCGCATCAGTTTTTATATGCTGGGAAAAAAAATTATATTAATTGGTTCATCTGGTTGGTCACGTGACCACTGCGCCATTTCTATTTTCTTTCGCCCCTGCACTTGCACTGCGAGTTGCATGCAATGCACAGTGCAAGCAATGTAATGCATTATACACGCATAGCAATGGCAGCCAAGTCGTGCAGCAGGGCAGTAGGGGGATGTTCGCTGTCACCTTTGTAAATTTGTGCCCAGTGCATCAGCATGAAGCCCTGTTAAAAACACACAAGAGTGAGAAACTCTTCACGTAGAGAACAAGCTTCATGATTACCCCGACACGAGTTGGTTCTGATTTGTAGGAGAGACCAATGCGACAAAAATGGGCGACGAAGTCATGAGCAAGACGTCGAACGCGGGGAGCTCTGTGTCGTGTTTCTCCATCCAGATTGGTTTTGTGCGGGAGACGTTCTCCATATCAGATGAAGTCGCGGACAGTCGATCCACAATCATCAAAGAGAAAGTGTACGACATGGTCAGGAAAAGAGTGAGTATTTTAAATGCAAGGTATACAAACCAGAACGCTTCAGAATGTTCCTGCTTCCAGCTCCAAGATGTCTGATTTTGTTTTGTTGTCAAATATTGAAATATAAATAATGATACCTGTGCCGTGTGTCAGCGTGCCATCACTTTATACTTGGCCATGCATGCATGTTTGTACAGTTTGTCCAGAGTTGTGTGTTGTGTGTATTTTCTAGTTGAACGTTCAGGTTTAGAATTGATCTTGTGTCCTGTATTATGCACTAGAACTGTCACACACAGTGACTCACTGTTCTTACATGGAATTTAGGTACTAACGTTGATTACAATCGTCATTACTGAACAAGTTTATGGAATTATGGGCCTAGCATTACTTAGTCAGTACTCCAGTACAGTACTATACTGGGTAGGGCAGTGCTTAAACCCGTAAACAGGGCCAAGGTACATGTCCGTACATCGCTACTCTCAGATCCTGGATGTAGCGATGTATCTAGGCCCTATTTTGTTTACGGGTCTAGGCAGCTCTGTACGCCTGATAACCTTAAGACGCCAAGACCCATTGTGTTTGAATTTATTCCACATTTTTGTATGCTACATCAATACAAAATAGTTTGTATGGTGTACACTATAAGTGCAGGTTCTATTTGTAAAATAGGCATAACCAGATAACAGACAAAGAAGTTGGTATCTTCTTGTTTGTTTAACTACCGGTATGTTAAAATCAATTTCAAAGATTTAATTTTACATTTGACATACAACTCTTACTCTGGGAGATTTGCAAACAGCACCAAAGCCAAAGCAAGGTTCTTAGTACGTGTGTACACACAATTGCACATCATGTACATGTATATCCCTATGTGATGTTCATTGTTTATGGCCGACCTACATGTGTTTCCTGACAAATGTCAACAACTCATTCATTGTCAACTTTGACTTTCTGTGGTTTGTATACGCCTTTTTTACGGCACATCCATTTTTGTTGCCTTCCTTGTATACCCGTCGGAAAATATAACACAAATTCACAAAAGAAAACGGGTACCAGACTATTTCGAATCCAAGCCTCGATTTCATTACACTGCTTCGAATGGGGATGGATGCACAGTGAAAAAGGTCTATAAGTACTGTAGGTGATTGTCGCACAGACAATGTATCATACTTGTACACATAACAAATCATTAAAGCAGGAACTTCAGGAAAGCAACAAGTCAGTTTCTTCAGTCCCTAAGTCATCAGCCTTTGTGCCCATGGTCATCAGTGCCACGGTCATGGGGATGGTGTACATGTACAAGTGTACCTTTGAATGCTCCAGTAGTCCTTTGAGAAGGGCGCAATTTCATGACTGTTTACCATAAGCGTAGAATCAGCGTAGAATCAGAAGCAGACAATAGCGCTCCGTACTTATGACGTCACAAAATCCCCGGATGTCAGACAAACATTAACTCACATACGTAGTGTACATGCGCACGCGCACACCCACGCACATGTGCATGGTTGCAACGTTTGTCTGAGGTCCGGTGCTATTTTAAGCGCAAGTGCGGAGCGCTATTACGTGCCTAGATTCTGAGTTTCTGGGCTAGCAAAATTCAACAAAATTTGACCTCCATGTACACATTCATGTACGGTATGCGTGATGCATGTGATACTCTAGTTAGCAGCTTAGTATGATCATACTGTGTATGTAATGACAGACACATACAGTTTGAGTCTATTGGGAATTTATTAGCATTTCGTTAATTTCAAACCAGTCTCCTGACCAGTTTTTACTGGCAACGGATTTGGTTTCTGTTTCAGTCTGGATAGCATGTAGTTTCAGTCTCAGCCTTTGACTGTAAAGGTCTTGATACATTGTTATCAAGACAACCTTTGTACAGGGCATTGATTTTACCATTTTGGAATCTTGTTATATTAATTGTGTTTTGCCTATTGTTTGTTGTGGTCTGCTACTCTGCTTGCTGAGGTGATACCTTTAAATACCCCATTCACACCACCGGTGGTATGCAGAGTTGTGTAATGTATATTGCAATGTTTGATTTTGCATCGATCTCTCATGTACCCCACTTTGTGTCCAAGCGTAGGCAACTAGGCACAGCGTAGGGCAGCTTAAGCTTGGCATAGACTTAATAAAACAGGATTACACATAACTAAAAAAATTCCATTTGCTCAGGGCTGGAAATTGGTTTGGTGAGGGCAAGGCCAATTTTCCATTGCAAGGGGCACTTCCATTGGAAAATCATAATGTCTATGGACAAAATTGAAGGGGGCACCAAGGCCAAGAACCAGGGCAACGAAGGCCATGGCCTCCGTGGCCTCCATTTATTTCACAGGCTTGTGTGCTATATAGTCAATCACATGTGATTGCTCTTTAAAAGCTTTTGTTCGTTGACCATAAATATCAAATGGAATTTAAAATGGTGGATTGTTTTATTGAGCAAGACATTTTGTGCTAAGCAACAATCTTGAGGCTTTAGTCAAGTGTCTTCTGGGGGGGGGGGGGGGTAAGAGAATGAAATTTGTGGACAACTGGCCATCTCTAAGTAACCTAATGCTGTTTAATCTGATTAATGCACTAGGCTTGACAATGTGGTAACAATTCAGTAGATTATAATAATTGCATTGGAGATTATTGAGGGCATGTACATGTAGAGGTGAACAGTTACATGCATTTGTTGATATAGGGATTACTGGGGACTACTACCAGTTGCATAGCAGAGTATTTATTTTCAAGCTTAAAATTGTAAGTTTCAATTCCCTTTTTTTACTAGTGATACAGATGGTGAACAGAAATAAACCTACATGATGAACTTATTTAGCCTTTTATTATTGAAAGTTATTGCTACAAACAAAGGTACATGTGTTTATAATGTGCATGTTGATTGTGCAACCTGATTGCTTGACCCAAATTGTGTGATTCTAATGGATACTTGTAATGTACAGTATACTGTACATATACAGTAATGTTCTACCTGTTGCTTTTATCCAGTTTTGATATAATGTTTGTTTTTGTTTATGAAATGTGTGAGAAATAAATTCCCCTTTTCTTGGTTGGCCTACATTATACATCTTACAGAGATAACATAGGCCTAATCAGTTGAAATGGTCTCATCTATGTATGTACAGTACAATGAGTAATGTACCAGTTGTTACTGACACTGACTGTACATACACTACATACTGTACATAATAAAAGTGAGAATAAACATGATTTAAACATGATAAATGAATCACCACTAAGCACACATACAGTAAACAATGATAGAATCAGCATACATTTAATTTAGCATTTACATGTATTGAACATGTACATGTACCAACACACATGATACTATATGTACATGTTGTACATGTGTACATTGTACACATAACAAATGTATTTTAAAGCACATCTGTGCATCTACTCAGCACAATGTATTATAATATGACATACATACATGTATACATACTGTATAATATATGTGCAATACCAAGGTCATGTATCAAACCGATGAAGGATGACTCACTGGGTCCAGGTCTCTTGACACTTAACTGCGATGGTTAAATTTTGCTCTGGCCTAATTTTCATTAAAGGGGTCCTCAGAAATCTGTGTCATGATTTCATTGTGCGGGCCACTCCTATTTTCTGTCAAGTTCTTTGAAAATGCAGAATAGCCTGTTGCTGAGTCAGGTGGATGTTGAACACAAAATTGGTACACGTAAAAATCACACTGTGAGGTTTACTTCTATGCGTTATTACTCATTTATAATAGTAATACTGTTTTCACTTTAAGATCACGCTAATGAACCGCTTATTATCAATTATCAATGCTTGAATGCTCAGTACTTTGTATACTTAAGTATTCAATTTTCAAGTCGAATTGTCCCCCACCAGTTTGATGTTTACAGGCCTACATGTAGTGACGTAAATTTCAAAATGGAAGGCCTTTATTTGTGGTTTTTGTCAGCAGTGTCAGCACTGAAACGAACAGCATTCTGCGTTTTATGCAAACTGTAACTTATAATTTGAATTTGCACAAATATTTCTTTCAAATTTTGTTAAATGTTTTCTGGTTATTTGGGAAAGTGATGTTTGGATAAAATGTAAAAATGGCCTGATTTAATGTACAATCTACATGTAAGTGTAATTTTGCAAAAGTCCCCTTTTTCATAGAAACATAGCTGTTGAAGCAAGGTCAATAGGCCTAAACATGGAATATGTTAATTATGTTTACTGATAAGAGATTCTAAATGTTATTGGTTTTTAATTTTTATAATGTTGGCAAATCTGTGGGCAGAATCCATCAAAAGAGTTGTTTTGGTAGGGTAGGTCCTTCTTTAATAGCACAAGATTTGTACCCAAATGACGAGAAATTGTTACACATTTTCTTTTTCAAATGAACAATCTGTGCCTCTACATAGTGCATTATATGTCATGTACAGTGTATGTATACTAGTCTCAAACATTCAGGTTTACATCATGTATACATGTACATTTGTATGTGACTGGTGCTTTGAATGGGATCAAGGGCCCTAATGTGCCAAGCCAAGCCCACTAAGATTGGTTAATCTCAAAACTGATCAAGAGTGTGAATTATGGCATGCAGTATGCTTTTTGATTTAGTGAAATTATTTTCTAGAATGAATAAATGATCATCATTCAATTTTCAAACCAGATATGTACACGTTGTATGGTGAATGCCATGTGCATGCATTATTTTAATTGACATTCATTCTGTTTAAATTTTTAATGTAAATGTATGATTTCTATCCCTCAGTCCTAGTAGTACTTAGTACAGTACATTATACGTACATGTATACCGGTAAAGTACATACGTATAGTGCAGTAGTGAACATGCCTGAACGTGTGGACAGTACATGGTGTATATCATTTGAATTTTACAGTCTGTGGTGGCCATTGCCCTTGTCTCGCTCAAGACGCCTCCTTGCAATGTTTCCATAATTATTATGTGTTCGTGTAGCAAGGTGTATTCATGTAGAGCTCTACGGTGAACAGGCACTACATAATTCTGATTGATGTGCCCTTACACATACACACATTTAGTCTTACATATGTACAAGTTATGTACATGTACCCATTCAACAGCCAAGCCCCAGGCCTGCTATCCACATGCTCATTATGAGATAATGTAATGTACATGTACATGTGATGTACACATTTATATTTTTGATGAACTTGACATAAAACATGTGTGCATACATTTTATTTTAATTAATTCAACTGATGTTGTAAAAATGCTTTATGCGCATTGTGAAATCACTTCAGAGATACATGTTTTTGATAACAAACTAGTACCCCTGCAAACTGCTTACCAACCAGAATGGATACACCTGTACGTGGTGTGTATGACATCAATGTACTGTCTAGTGTCCAATGTAGATTAGAACGTTAAGACTGCCTTATCATGACATTTGAAGCCAGGCAAACCCAAAAATCTCGGGGTTCCTGAGGTTTAGTACACTCAGGTTAGCTGGTACCCATGGCCCAATAGAGTCTAGTACTAAACCTCATGAGTGTACTAAACCTCAGGAACCCCAAAATCTCTCTCAAAGGGTTTCAGTAATCATAAATGGCACAGGGACAGTGGAAAATGACTGGAAAGCACTATTTAGCGCACATGAGCTGACACAATGCTGTAAGGCAAACTGTTGCTACAACTATTCACCACCAACTTCCATTAAATCAGTGTCCTGGTTCTTGCTGTCAAGATATTTCTCTACCAACAAAATGACAAGTATTCCGATTGCTATCAGCGCCTTTAGTAAAATGGCTCCTTGCTCCTTCACAACTGTTCAATTGAATTCCATTCCATCCTCAATAATTACTTGAAAGGGTGGTTTCAGGCATAAAACCAGGACATGTCTATTGGTGGGCGGAGTGTCTACATGTGTTAGGTCTCGATTCTATAGCATGAGGCTGGGCATTGTGGAAATTCCTGATGATCTCTACACTTAACATGCTTGTTGAGTGATACCGTTTTGTTCAAAGAGCCTTGTTAATGCAAAGCGGTACATGCCTACGCTCGGTACTGTACCGTGGATCACGTCCCAGGCTCGGTACAGATTTTGCGGTTACAAGACGTCTGCTTTTGTCCTTTTGACATCGCAAAAAGCTACAAATTTTGCAATAATGTATCTATAGTGTTTTTGAAATCGCAAAAAGCATGCCACACTAAGCAAGTCAGCATCCAAAAATAGCGATATTTCGAAAAAAAAATTCAGGGCTCGATATGATTTTTGATATTGAACACATTTCGCACTTTTATTCAGGCCCTATTCTTCTGCACTAAACATGCGCGACCACGCTCTAGCGCCATCATTTTGTTAAGGCGTTTAAACCGGATAATGGTTAACTTGAATTTTTTTAATCAGTAACCGGATATGAAATTACCGGTACCTGATTTTCCACACCAACATGTAGGCCTATAATTTTTTGTGATGCAAAAATAAAAGAACTATTTCTACAGTTTATGCACGTATACACTGGAATATATACCTGAAGCATACATGTATACATGTCCATGTACTTGTACATGTACACATGTAACTAGGGCTGTGCATTCACTGGTAATTTTGGACCCGAGTACCCTTTGCCCAAACGGGCGGGTACCCGGGTACCCGCGATATAATATAAAACATAAGAAATTAAGAACCCGGAAGTATGTTGCGTAATGGCCGTTGGTGAGTACCGTATCGGGGCTCCGAGCCAGGCGTGCTAAAAAATTACCAGACCTTCCCCAAAACACCCCGACCTTTAGCGGATTTCGGCTATTTTTAGGGGTGCCGAATTTTAGTTTACGCTATTTCTACCGACATGACAGGCCAAGCAAAAGTTAGCGTGATCTTTTTTCCGACATCGAACACCGACATCAAACACGATGTATGCATTGTCAGGGTTGTTATTTCGTTGCGTGTTCCCCGTAAAATATTCTGACCACCCCGTAAATCGCATTTTCCTGATCAGCTAAATCTTACTTGAATTTCAGTCGGTAATTTTGTCCAGTTGGCCAATTAGAAGAAACACACTTTTCACGTACATGTGCTAGATCTTAAGAAATAACGTGAGAAAAATTACTAGGGCGACAAACGCATTATTAAGACGTAATCACGATGCATTGTGCACATGGTCAGCATGGTAATCCCGAATGTTCCATGACTGGTATCCGCCCCACACACGGCAACGCGTAATAGCCACGATGTCAAAACAACGTGCACCAGTCTCGACCACGTGTGGGCAGGAAGACTACATACTGTATACACCGTACGTACTGTGTGTGCACGGTGTGGGCTCGGTCGGTTCCGATGATCTGCCGTACACGGTAGGATTTTTGGTCGGTACATGTAGGCCTACATCGCGGCCGGGGTGCGTCGCGTTGTCGGGTACCGTAGATCGCGGCCGGACTGCGTCGATAATTGTGGCTCGCTGCCGGCTTCGGTACAGATTTGCGGTAAATAATCTGCTTTTGACATTGCAAAAAACTACCAACTTTGCAGGTCAGTGATGTATTATATGAAAAAGGGCATGTTTGTTATTTTTTTACGGGTAATAGAATCGAAAAAATGGAGCCGGGTACTCGATGGTTTCGGTCGGGTTTCGAGTACCCGGGTAGAACGCACAGCCCTACATGTAACTTTGTAAGCCCCTGTGTATAGTAATTTAGTGTTTGGAACAAAACTTCTCATGATAAGAATTTTTTCAAATGATCACCTTGACATTGCGTGTTTTGAGTAAAAGACATGCTAGATGCTTTAAATATATATGTAAATCCATCATATTTTGTTGTGCCAAATTGAAAAAAAGGAGAAAAAAAACCACGATTTGTTTTTCTCTCTGCCTTGAAATGGGTACACAAACAGTTCATGTATGCATGTAAAACTACACTAATGACCCTAGATCATTACATCAACGACAAACTCCAGACATCTTATGTTTCTTTTGAATTTTCAAACCTTTGAGTGCAATGAATTCTAGGCAAACCACAATGTTACATTGTACCCCAGTTGCCCCCCAAAAACTGCAGATTTCAAAACTAGATGTAAACTGTACATTTGCTTACTGATGCGCTGGTAAACATACCCTTTGTTGAAGCACAGACTAGTACATGAAGTGGATATGTAAAATTATGTACTATTCATGACATACTGTACATCATATGCATTATTACAGTTTATTTGGAATTATTTTATGTACATAAAATCACGTAGGTTGTAAGATCAACAATTTTTGCGCATAATATCAGGTGCGTCACAAGGTCTTTATTTCCACTCAGCTTGAGTTGTTTCCCTGAACAATCACAAAGTTTATTGAACAACCCAAAGAAAACAAGTTTGTGGAACTGTAATGCCTGATATGCATGCATGCATTGCATATATACATGCCTAATGCACAGTTGTGCGGTCTATACATATACATGTAAGTGGGAAGCAAGTTCTATATTATCAAAGACGGCCCATTTTTCCCATCGTTGACGTCACATGCAACCAATCTACCAGATAATAAAGTTTTTGTGAAAGGATTGGCTCATGGTCACCCACATACACTGTGTATTTCCAAATTGTACATGTACAGTACACATGTACATGTACGAGGTCAATCTACATGTACATACATGTACATGTTGATGGCATACACTGTACAATGTACGTGTACATACATACAGTACAAATTGTATGTATACATATGTGTGTGCACACTTTTGAACTTTAACTTTGACTTATCTATTGCATAATATGCATAATGTACATGGTATGATGACAGTCTGGCATTCCCACCTTGATGTACATGTGTTTTGTGTACGATGCATGCATACATGTATGCTCCATGCACTTTCATTTTGTATTGATTTTGCTGCGCACATCAGAAGTATTGCAATTGTTGGAGGTTCTCATGAGTCCTCGGGCAGTTTAGGTCAATTGGACTGTGAAAACCTACACAATAGTCAAATATATGTGGGTACCAGGTACCTGCCTAGTAATGGTAATAACATTGGCCTTGCAGAATGTGTGTGATGTACATGTACCAGCAACTGTTCATATTGTACACGTAATTCACATCAATTTTGTTTTTTACAAACATACGGGTACATGTTCTACAGTAATACACGTTGTAGCATGATATATCAACTATTTTATTTACAATGTAAACACAGGTCTGGACCAGTACTCATAACTGGCTTCATGTACATATTGCTCACATACATTTTGTACATGTTGTCCTTCAAAATGTAATATGAATTTGTTCTTAAATCCTGGAAACATTCCTTTTTATTAACTGGCCACATCTCTAAATGCTGTGTTAGAAAGGGTGAACATTATTAAACAAACCCACATAATCATGACATCATTTTAATGATTGGTTCATTTGACTGATTTTCTGTGCTTGTTTTGAGAATCATACACGTACATGTACATGTACATGTACATATATGCATGCTACCTCCATGGTGTATGATACTTAGTAGGACACATACCAAGTTTCAAGTCAAATTTGGGTCAAAGGACTGAAACAAGATCATGTTTCGATCTTGCTGCACCCACCCCCCTCCCCCAGAAGATCTTTGATTATTTTCTGCTGAAATTGATCTGATATGGACACCGAAGCTTACACATTTTTCACTCTGAAGTAGTCTTTTGTGAAGCGGCCAGTTTTATTCTGTCCCCATGTACCACACTCCACAGGGCTATGACATAAAGAAAATACAGTATTACTACTACCTGGCTGTACAAGCTACACCAGCTTGGATTTCTCAGAGTAATCAATACCGAGGTTTCCATTGTTGGTGTTGTGAAAGCTGCAAAAAGTTGTTTGGTTCAGGTTGGCTATTTGATATTTGGTCAATAATGTTTAATAGAGTTCATTATACCTGTAATTAATGACCTTGGGTTCCTGAAATTAAACATCAAATTACGTAATGAACAGCAGGTACATGTATTTTTCCTCGGTGTTTTCATTACGTTTTGTGTTGATATAATATTGTTGTATTGTCTTGAGATGCGTGTGTGTACATTTAACACCTAAATCAGTCCCACTTACTGTGTATGTAGCTTGCATCTTTCCCTCACTGGAAACAATTAGTGTTGTACACATGTACTCATACTGTCATACATGTACAGGTGTATGATACATGCATACATATGTGTACACGTACATGTATACACTATACAGCCCCCACCACACCCACACCCACATAAATGCAGAATACTGGTGAAAAGGCTGTTCGAACAACAGTTTTTCTAAACAAAGTTCCAAATTACCCCTTGAAAAATCACATTACATTTACATTGTACATAAATGTACATGTATGTATGCATGCCATACCTACTGTACATTTGTGTGTTTCGGCACTGATTTTTTTTATTTTTTTTAAAGATAAATACAGTGTACACATAAATGCTATACAATTTACAGCTACAGTACCTGGCGCTGGCCTGTACGTACATGTACATGTATTATGCACATGAAACATGAAAGTCACCTTCAACCTTTTGGAATGTTAACGATCTCACAGTTGTTTTTTTTTACTTTCTTTCAAAATGTACCACTAATCATAAGCCTGCAATATACACTTGTACACAATGCTTGTAAACTTGTGTGCTTTGTATTCCCATGTTGCTATTCAATTTGAAAAGAATATGCTGATTATTACATGTACATGTATGTATTATGATGATTATCATACATAAATTGCCTGTCGATAGAATGTGCAGTGTACTCATACGTTCCCTTTTGCCCTGCATTTGATGAGCAAGCAGCATGAGACATGAGTGTACATTAGGCTTGGGCGATTCCAGCATTTTCAGAATCGATTCCGATTCCAGGCTGGAATCGATTCCAATTTTTCGCCGGCAAAAAAAAACCACATTGAAATAATGGCAAACTTCGGGAGGTGATGTACGGAGTTCATATTGAAACAGCAAGTTAAGTTCTTTGATGCGTACAAATTAGCCAGGCTTCATTTCTTTGAAGAATGTCAGTTGGTTCAACGATCCAACAACCCAAAAATGGCTCAGTACATTTTGGAATCGAAACTCAAAACTCAAAATCGATCAATTCACAGAATCGATTCCTCAACAAAGTGGAATTGCGATTCCGATTCCAAATTTGGAATCGATTCTCATCGATTCTAACATGGAATCGCCCAAGCCTGGTGTACATGTATTTTTATTAGTGAAGGATTTTTTTAGCTGAAGGTAGGAGGAGGGAGGGGAGAGGGGACGGGGAATGGGAGATGAAGTGGAAGAACGATCAAATAACATTAATTGATATCAGCCGAAAACAAACAGACAAACAAAAAAACAAACAAACAAACGAACGTGTGTTTACCAACAATCCCAAGGTTTCCAATAACCTTTTGTCAGAGGAATTACGTAAGTTATAGAATCTAAATGGTGCTTGGGCCAGTTGAGCCAGTATTCCTGCCGTCAAATGTATTTCATCTACAGACCCACGTCGAGGTACATGTACAATTAAAGAATTTGAATAAAAGGTCAGTTTAATGTACTTTCTGCATCCTTGTTGAGATGGCCTGAAGAGTGAAGAAAGAGGCCTCCATACATGATACATGTACATGCACATGGGATGATCCTCTGCCTTAGCAGACCCACTGAGGAATGGACATTGTATTACAATATATGAGCCTGATGAAAAGCACAACTTCTGCGAGTTTGAGTGACTTTGACGATTTCTAATCTTCTTTCTGCCTTCCTCTGCACACTTACAGAGGTTAAAAGCAACATGTACTGTACATGTACAGGTGTAGCCATTACCTTTTAACAGAGCGAACATGAAATTCTTCCGGTATTAGTTATATTATGTGCTGGACATATCTGAGGCTTGCGGGGAAGCATCTGTGGAATGAAAACATCTTGAAAATTTATGGCAGAATAATATATCACTTTCCTGCCTCAACTGCTCCACACTGTCTTTATATGCGTATTGCGCATACAGTACATACTTACAGTACTGTACACGAAGATATGTGTGCATGTATCCACACTTAAAACATGTATATATATGTACCTGTGCATGTACATGTACTGTACATTATTCTGTGTACTTGTATGGCAAGACATGAATCTGATTCAAAACAAGGACTGAATGAGGTCATTTCATGAAAGATTTCTAAACCTGTTTTAGTAGGTCTACTACTGTACCTCCTTGCTCAGAAATTAATGTTCATGATTTTGGGCACAGGCCTTATGAGCTGAAACGTATTTTGGAGCTACAGTACTACATGTTTGTTTGTATTAATTATTAAAATAAGTAAGACTTGCGGAGACACCATGTACATGTATAATACTCTTTTAGGAAGATGTGTGGTCCTGAAAAGGACCGATTCTCGATGTTTCGACAAGTGTGCTCTAGTCGTCCTCAGGAGAGAGAGTGACTAGAGAGAGGACGACTACAGCACACTAGTCGAAACGTCAAGAATCTACTCTCATCAGTCCTTGTCAGAATCACACATCTTCCTTTACGAGTATTATACATGTAGGCTTACATGGTGTCTCCGCAAGTCTTACTCATTCTAGTCTCCACCATGCAAAACTTCAAACCCTACTTAATAATTATTAATGACCAACAGGCCTTTCTGAACTTCTCTCTCTTAAAATTATTGGGGTTTATTCTAGATTATACCAGTAGAAATGAAATTGACAGTTTATGTTGGTTACATACGCCCTTTAGCTGAGTATGCAACTCCTGTTTGGCACCCAGGTCTCAATGACAAACAGTCTGCCTCATTGGAAAGAATCCAGAAACGTGCACTTCGGATTGTCTTTGGTAATAATTATAACAGTTATGACGATGCTTTAAAATTGTGCAATATTCAAACCCTCCAGACTCGTAGGAATGCATTATGTCGTACATTTGCTACCTCACTTTATCATTCAAATCAGTTCCGTCATTGGCTTCCAGCAATTAGGGGTGATCAACACAATCGGGATCTGAGAAACTCAAACAAACTCACTACCCCTAAATGGGTCACAAAACGATACCTTAATTAAAAGTCCAATTCCTTTTTATGTTCAATTGTTAAATGGTGATTTATCTAACAAATTTTAAGTGTATATACAAATGTATGTTTGTACTTTTTAATGAACACCGTCTCATTGTTGGTAACCTTTTTTTTATGTTCAATTGTTAAATTGTGATTTATTTAACTAATTTATTTGTATTTACATAAATGTATGTTTGTACTTTCTAATGAATACTGTCTCTTTGCTGTTAAATAATTTTTATGTTAATCGTTTAATGTTGTTTTAGTTTTTCTTGTAATCACTCAATTCAACTCTTTTGTTGCAACGTGATTTTTAATAAACCTTTAATGAATGAATGAATGAATGAATTGACATTGTTATGATGTCATCAAGTCTCAAACAATAGAGTACATGTACAGTACATGTACATGTACATGTACATGTACAGGTCTCAGTGCCTCTCACAGCATGTTCTGTGCACTAAATCTATTATTTGTGTAAGGGACTTGTACAGCATGTGTACAAGGCAGTAAATCTTGGGATAACGTTGACTGCATACATGACACGTGTGCTCCCGACAGAGCCTTCGAGGAGTGACTAATAATATTCCCAACTTCCTGAACTTACTGTTGGCACAGAAACTAATAGCATTAAATCATCAGTTACTAACTTCAATCCAGGCATTATTTTAGGACACTGTGGGATCTTTAGAGACTGCGTTCCAGTCAGCATACTGTGCTGATCATGTGATATCAGACTTGATGGCCATTTAGGAGATGTACATCATGCAAGCCACATAAGACATTCAGAGATTGATTTAGACACCTGGAGCCAATTTCATAGAGCTGCTTAGCAAAAGAAAATTGCTCAGCACAAAAATAGCTTGCCCAAATAAAACAAACCACCATTGAAAATTTCATTTGATATTCATGGTTTATTAGCCAAAGAACAATATTGCAAGTGATATACAACGCACAGAAATTTTGTTGTCAAATCCTGTTTTTACTACTTAGACAGAAATGTCATGCTTAGCAAATTTTTGTGCTAAGCAGTTCTATGAAATTGGCCTCAGCCACACTAGCAGACGCTCAGTCTTGAGTGTTCTGCCAGGAACAGACGTTAGACTGTATGTACATAATGTACATGTACAGTACATTTACCAAAGCCTGGGCTAGTAAAGAATACCAGTACACAGAAGCAGTGTGCTAAGACACTGTGAAATAATACATTAACATGTGTAGTAGTCCATTTTCTAACAGTACTCGTGGTGATTCAGCATTGTCTTACATGTAAATACACACAGATCCTGAAGCATTATAAATTGAGTATACAGTACATCTAGCATGGTCAGTGGCAAGTGCTGATGCCGCTAGTCAGAAATGCACCTGACTTTTAAGCTCACCAAGGAATAAAAAAACATTAGCACTAGCCCTGACATTTACAACAATTATGAGTCACAGAATAAAACTAGACGATCTTAATTACAGTATCATGTGTCAGTTGATGAGGAAGTACCTAGATGTCACACAAAAATTATATTGAAATATCATTATTCTTACACGTAATATCAGGTTAAAGGCCTTACGAGATAAAACAATTATTGTATGAATATTTTCACACTGACGTTTGATGAGAATAGATTATTATTTCATTTCTATCTTAAAATGTAGTTACACATGTAAGAATGCTTTTGGCCCCGGATGTGAAATGGATGCTACTCTATATACGGTACATGTACATATGTAGGCCTATATCATACAGTATGCACCTGCCTATGGACCTAGATGTACACATGTACTTTTTTTAGTGAATTTTGTGATGTGCCATGTGAATGTCTTACCAGTTTAGTAAGCTGTTCTGAAATAAACAGATAATACACTGTACTGTGCAAGAATTAACACAAGCAGTACTTGTATGCAGACGTACTGTACGTAATATACACACACGTATACATGTACATGTTAGCCATACTGTACATGTACATCTGCACGCACAGTAATTGTACGGTCAGCTGACAGTGTACATGTATATGTGCAAGTGTGAGTAGACTTGTGTGTGGGTCAAGTTTTCCTCCCACATGTCTGCGAGTGACATTTTCGACATGTGAATACTGTCATTACTAAGTACCAGTATCAATTCACTGATCATCAAGGGTTTGTTACTGTACTGTACACACGCACTGTAATATAAGTGTAATATTTACATGAGGTGTACAGTAAGTGTACAGTACAGTGCATACATTGTAAAGGTAGAAACAAATTTGTTTCCTCTTTTTATATGTATGTATGTTAAAAGATTAAAAGAAATGTGCATTGTGCAATTTTTGAATGCATACTTGGTATACTGGTACTGTACCTTTATGTATGTACCCACTACATGGTCCTGATCAGTTTTTTGTCCACTGAGCCAGTGCCTTTTTGATAGCATTTTATTCATGTACACACGCGTATACATTTTGTGAATGTGCAAGGTTAATTACAATCAGATCCCTGACTCCATACGGTACATTTCAGTGAAAATCACTTGAGTGCCAGACATAATTTGTGTACATGTGTGTACATGTACATCATGTACAGTAGACCCGTACAAGTAATTGACTAAATGTACTGATTACTGACTATCCTTCATTACCCTAATTAACATTGTTGCCATACTTTATTCAAGATGCAGAGACAGGTGTACCGAGACCTGTGCATATTACTGGATGCATGCAATGCTGACCAGTGATACATGTACATGTATGTGCACACCATTCCATTGCCACTTACAGTACATGTACATACATGTACATGTACCTTTGCTCTTGAGAATGTACGCACTATACAATGTACATACATAGTACATATATGTACACTATACATTTATGTACTGTACACTGTACAATACAGGGTGCCAGTCAACTCGGTCCGTAACCAACTCGGTCCGAGTCAACTCGGTCCGTGACCAACTCGGTCCGAGACCAACTCGGTACGAAGCCAACTCGGTCCGTGACCAACTCGGTCCTTGGCCAACTCGGTCCTTGGCAAACTCGGTCCGTGTCCAACTCGGTCCGTAACCAACTCGGTCCGTGACCAACTCGGTCCCTATGGGAAAACCTACACAAACAAGAATCCAGTTTGAAGCAGCAGTGTACAACATGTAGGCTACTTGCATTAATGTTTTTTAATGTCATCATAACATAATATGTTTTGCTTGTGGCTGAAACCGTGAAGAAATAAATTATGTCTTATTACGTTGATATCATTATTATTTGATAAAATGGCACAATACAATTTTAATTAAAATATCAATTAAATTATACACGAAGTCAAATACCTTATGAAAACGTGCTTTTTATGTTTAAAATTAATAAATCAATTAGGCCTAATGAATAATAATGATGATTGTTTTGTGTTTTTGTTTTTCATTTTTTAGCTTTGTTTTAATTAATCTGTGTATATACATATATAAGATTTATAATGGGCAGGTGTTTGGGAAGGCACGTCTTTTGATGACAGTTTTTTTTTTTTTTTTTTTTTTTTTTTTTTTGTCATCCCTGGGCAGCACCTGCCAATGTTTTTTTTAATGTTTTTAAGATAATAAATGAATAAATAAATCAATAGGCTTAATTAAATAGTTAAATTCACGCAATTTGCGAGACTACGTAGTCGTTTTGCTGCAACAAAATTACCAGACGTTTTTGCGTGCATTTTCCCATACGGACCGAGTTGGTCACGGACCGAGTTGGTCACGGACCGAGTTGGTTACGGACCGAGTTGGCATCGGACCGAGTTGGTTACGGACCGAGTTGGTCACGGACCGAGTTGGCTTCGGACCGAGTTGGCTACGGACCGAGTTGACTCGGACCGAGTTGGCTTCGGACCGAGTTGACCTGAAACCACAATACATGATGTATGTTTCAATTCCCAGTTGCCCTAAGGGCTGACACCAACATTGCTTGGTTTGCAAAGGAACATGTGATGTCTGATGTTACTGTAGAGTCATATCTGAGTTGTCTACATGCTGAGCATAACATAATCTATGTACGGTATATACGACATGTACACTGCATCATTATATTTAGCTTGTTCGATATGAAGATGTTTGGAAACTCGTTACATATCGAAAATCATATCGGGTCCCTAAAAAAATATAGAAATATCGGGAATATCGTGATATATTGGTGCTGGTGCAACCCTACAGAATATTTGGAGTTGGTCATAAGCGGACTTGCAAAGCGTGACAAATTAATTACTGCAAACGGTACCTTTTTGCGATGTCAAAAGCAGATTTCTTACCGCAAAATCTGTACCAAGACTGGCCGCGAGCCACTGTACCTAGTGCTACTTACATGTACATGTACAGGTACTGACTGTACCACATCACATTTAAACATATTTTACGTGCGGTGCGTACTGTACATATACAAATTGGTCATGAATACTATTTAAGTGGTACTGTTATGTACACATATTTGCTGTCCTAGCTTTATGGTATGTTTATTTATTCGTAAAAAAAAAATACAGTTAAAAATCAGTTAACGGTTAACAGACAAAAATACCAACATTTCATCGTGTGCTCAAAATTGTGAACAACATGAAAAAAGTTTAGCAAATATTGCCGTGTAAAGGTGTATGTTTCCAGCAAATCTTTTTAAAATGGGGGTGAATCTTCCCTAACTATTACCTGAAGTACATTTTACATGATGCGCTTGTATAACAAACTGCTGCAGATATTACGATTTACTTAGTACACCCACACACAACCCCACCAAGTTTAATCGGACTGGTTTACTTTACACCATTTTGTGCATCAGGTGTTGTTAAAAGCTTGCCAGCCATTTGGCCCAGTCATGCAATACACCTGAGCCTTTGTAGTCAGGCTGAAATGCTGCACTGACTTGCTCGTCTAGATGCATTCATACTGTACATGTATGCACATCAACAGATGAGAACCTGTAGGGGAATAAAGGCAGAGGAATGAAAGTGGGATGGGATGGGGGGTAACTAAAGTACCTGTGCTCAGGGAGGAGTCTCTCCTGGGTCCTGTGGTTGACTGAGGCTGTCCAAGATTGAAGTGCAAATAGCATTGCACTGTGCCTGGCTTGGCCTGTACAGCAGGACACAAATGCAGATAATGTTATTGAATATACATGAAACCTTCATAAGACATCTTGGCAGCAACATGGGAAATGGCTGCTTGCTTTTGCATGCATTTGAAGTGGCACTGATATGACTGCATGCGTAATCGTTTAAAGGACCGCGAATCTACATTATCGGTGTGGATTTTTTTTAATTTGCTAACTGAATAACTGAAACCAAAGTTAATAATATGGTTTTTGGTCCTGCATCTCAACAATATTTATTGTTGCAGCTTTGCTGCGCATATCGATGAAATGATCCTTAGGATATAGCGGTGTGCGTGGTTTTATGGCTTCTGACTGCCAAAGGAATAAATAAAGATAATTGACTATTGGGGTCACCAACAGCGTAGGGCTGGATGGCTCAGTTGGTAGAGCAACTGTACGGTATTCAGGAGGTTCGAATCCCGCTCCAGTCAATTTTTCTTTGAACATCACTTTTCAATGACTTTAAAATTCAGTCAGTTTCCCTTGTGATTAGTTGATGATCAACAATATTTACATCTATTTTTCAGACTTGTATGAATGAGACTACAATAAGTCTTTATGAACAGCAAGCCTGGAAATAAATGGAGGACACGGAGGCCATGGCCTTCGTTGCCCTGGTTCTTCGCCTTGGTGCCCCCTTCAAATGTTTCCAAGTGCCCTTGCAATGGAAAATTGACCTTGCCCTCACCAAATCTTACATGTATTTCCAGCCTTGGAACAGCATTTATGAAAACACAGAGTTTGTTTTGGTGTTGCCATGTTTTTTATTGTTGAATGAATAGTATTTTATCATTTCCACAATACACACACGCCGCAATAACTTAATGGAATATATGGATGATGTTTGCTGCTTGAACAAAAATAAGGCAGTACTTCAGAGCGTGAGTGCAAATTAAGTGTTCACTGAATGTTTTCTTTTTATGATAATCACATTTTTCGGTTACCATCCCATTTGCATGTATTTGAATTAACAGTTATTAAATATTAATAAGACATCAATGTAATGGGAGTCCCAGCAGTGATTTGAAGCACAATTTATTCATGTCAACCAACAATCTGGTTTTTTTTTGTTCATTCAAATTATCCTCATGATTATGTGTAAATCTAGTACAGTCAGCAGTTTGAGTACAAGTGACATACATAACATGTACTGTACACATTCAAGACCTTTTCCCCCTATATCAACACTGTGTTTATTAAAAGAGCAATTACTCTTAACATTGAATTGAAAATCCATTGGAAGAAATACAGTATGTACTTTTCAATACATTTACATGGAAATATGGCATGTATACTTGTGGTTTTAAGTAGCCCAAATTGCCTTTTATTATGCATGGATGATGGATTATCAATGGTATGAAAAAATTTAAGCAAGCAAAATAAAACATTGATCTGTTTAAAATTAATTTAATTGCATACATTCTGAAAATTACAGGCTAATGTACATGTACAATGTAGGTTTATGTACATTGAGCTGTTTTTGTTTTGTTTAGTTTAGTTATTGTTGTTGGTCCTGAAATGAATAATTTGTCTACCTGTGCAAGTTCTAAATTGATACACCATGTACGTACATGTATGGATACACGTATAGGCCTACAGTGCACATGCACATGAACACATGTAGTCTTCACTACATTACTTGGAGGTCTTCTTGAAGTTGTTGCATTTGAACATGTGTGTAATGTACATTACATACTGTATTATATGCATGTACCGGTACATGTATACGTGTACATGTATATGTGAGGCCAAGGTTGTCGTCGTTGTGGCTATCCCTCGTACATAATCATGTCGATGCACCGTGTTGGATGCATCACGCATAGGGGTTACATGTACATATATATACGTGTATGCTCATGTGTGTCATACTCGTCCGCATATTTTATCCAGATGGATATTGTCTCGAAGCCAGTTGAGTAAAATGTCATGTGGATACATGTACATGTATGTAGGCCAGTACAGTACGTCTGGTTTTAGTCTCGCCCAGTGCTTGCAATCTGCTAAGAAATGCCCCATAAAAATATCCATTTGTGTGTTTCGCGTTCGGTATACAGTAGACAGGTATTGTGCAGATTCACATTGAAGCCAGATATGTACAGCATGTATTGTAATGGTAAAATCTAAAATACATCATTCCTTCCCTCTTAAAAAGATCAAAGAATGTACAGTGTAAGACTAAGAGCACCTCCATGATTCATCCATATAATTATTATACAGTGCATAGTACTTGTATGCAGTGAATACATGTGCAATGAGATCATGGTACATGTGTACATGTATGCACTATATTGTGTAGTACATGTACATGTGTTAAACATGTAAAGCTTGTTTTATGTACATGTCATGAGAAAATTAATTTGTGAGTATACATATGTATATCTTAACTTAGGCTTGTTGGGATGCAGTGTACACACCTGTGTGCATAGTACTACACGTGTAGTTGAGTTATTTGCTAACCCGTGGTGTCATGTCTGGATATGTGTCTGTTGATATGGCGGATATAACCAGCTGTCTGGTTACTCATCTTATAATGCACGTGTGGGCCATATTGCCCATACAGATGACTAGCTGGTATGCCCGCTCAGTCTGCTTGCAACCATATGTACACATGTAATGGTACCCCTTCAAGCAATCCGGCAACCAAGCTAAGGATCCTTGTGGTGATTCACCCAATGTGCCCTTGTCAAAAGGTGATGTAAATTATTACATGCGGCATGCGCTAGACCAGTTGTTTGACTTGTGGCTGATCAACTTTATGTGACAAAAACTGACAATGCACACAGGAAATTACAGTGTCGTGTAATTTCTGTGTGAACCTGTGGGACAGCAGTCGCCTAATGCACATACGTACATGTACATTGTACATAGGGCATTTCCACGGTAACATAAGTAACCTTTTAATGGGAGACTTTTGAGAACCGGTCTTCAAGTCAACAGCGCACACGCACGCTCACGCACAACAGCGCAAAACAACACGCGCATGCTCACAATTGCGTGCTCGTGCGCTGTTGACTTGAAGACCGGTTCTCCAAAGTCTCCCATTCAGTCTCCCAGGTGTATTACCCAATTGTTCTCTAGGATTTGGTAAACAAAAATTTGTGATGGAACAAGGTTGTTCTATTTGGTGGGCGGTAATTGAGAATTGAGAGCATTTTTTCTTTGTTCATTTTTCAATGAATTAAAATGTAATGAATAGAAAGACTTGCATGTGAATGGCTGAGACCAATGATGATGTTAGGATAGATTGTACATGTATTTCACATTAAAGAATGCTGTGAACATGTGCACCTTCTCACTGGCAATACATGCACATGTACACGTACATGTAGGTGAGTGTGCTTTTTTTTTCTTTTTCTTCTTTCTTCTAGAAGGTCCTGTATTCCTACAATAAGTGAGCCACCGTTTGCCGTGGGAACATATTGGCTTTAAATGCACTAATGTGTGCACTGCCTGGTATGACATATGTGTGACCCTGGGGATGTGCCTGTTTCTACGCATATGTTTCGCAGGGGAGCATTTCCATTAGCCCTTATCTCTCCCTCCTCCTGCATCGTCCCGAGTCGCCTTCATTGTTTAGCTTGATTTCTGGAGTGAGTGAAGATGGTCTATGGAGATGCACACAGCAGTACATGTACTTAATCTGTGTCTACAATACTCTACATTCACCCATTCTGCCCTTTTAGTGTACCCCACAAACCACATTTTCATTTTAGTTTTTGCCTAATCGGTGCAGTTAGCGCCTTAACGGTACAATTATGATGGTTTAAATTATGGTTTACAAATTCAGAAACAGTTCCATGGTTTGGGGTTGCAAGATCTTTAATAAAGGATTGATCAAGGCCCATTGAGTATCCTGGGGTCAATTTTTAAAGGGCATGTATGTATAACATTGGTAAAGGTGACAGAGCAGCTGCAGGCTGCTCATAATTTGATTTGTTATGGAATAAAAACAAATCTGTGAAATTTTCAGCTCAATTGATCATTGGAAACAGTGAAAAACTGTTGAAATTGTTACGCCAAATTGTGTAGGAAAGGCTGTCTCATTTTTTTACATGTATCTTTCCAAGATCAAACATGTTTTAGTGTTTGGTTTCATATGTACTCTCAGTCTCTTTTCTGGATTAATACAGCATTTCGGGCTAAAATAATTTCACAGTAGGCCTACATGTGTATGTTTCTACCATTACCGTCCTTATACCCTGTAAGTTATAGGTAAATCTGTGTAACATTTTTGGTTTGTTACCAATGTTGTACAGTAGGCCTATATATAATATTCTCTTTAATTTAAAGGATGGTTGCTAATGTACATGTATTAGGAGCACAGAAAGATTTTACTTCCTTTTAATTCATGTACAATCTACATGTATCCATGAGGCACATGTAAATGTACATGTATCATGTATGTACAGTACATGTGTAGGTGGAGTGCTTTGGGATGATTGGGCCTCATTGGGTGCTTCAAATTCAAGATCTTGTTTACCGTAATATAAATAATTCTCACAGATATTATGGGTTCCAGCATGGCAATGGAGATCATAATGCCTGTGCCTTGAGCAGACACTTTGTCACTAATTGCTTCTCTTCACCCAGGAGGTATTGGGTATAGTGTGCCCTGTGACTGTGACAGAGGACTAGGGGAGAGAGATGGCTGTCTCTACAGTCTACTGCTAGGACGTGGCACTCCCAAAGGAGTTGAGGGTTTGGGAAGCTGATAATTTGGCTCAATGACCTGGGAAGGGCATTCAGGTTTTAGTCTTAAAACTTTTTATATGCTCTGAGGAATGTAACTTGTATTAGACGGTCATATTATTTGATGGTTATTACATAATATCAAGCAGAGAAAGCACTAAACACCTGTTTGAGATATATATATTTTATTTACATATAACTGCATCCTTTTTGAAATGACTGTACAGTTAAATTGTATGATACATACAGCTGTATGATATGCGCACACTGGTACATATCACATGTACATATACATACATGTTTACATTGTGTGTACATGTATACAATTTGTAGCTGTATCTGCTAGCGCATTTTACAAATCTGTCATGTACATTTTTATTCTACACACTTCATGCATTTAATTACCCACAGTCACAATGACAGTTACACGCACACGTGTATGGGATTAGTGCAGTTGTTTCATTAGACACATACAGTACATGTTGTAAATGATGTACTGTACATTGTATACATGTATACAAGTACCTATGTACTGTGAATCCAAACCCTAGTCAGAATGCTATTGGGATTATAATTACTGTATTTACATCTACAAATGCAAGTTACTACTGTAGGCTTGTGTGCACATACATTTTTTTGATATTTGTGAGTTGCACACAATACAATGTACATGTACTTGATATGACTGTGAGTGACATTTATGAAAGCAGAAATGCCATTTTGCACAGTGGTACAATTCAGAAAAGTTCTGCCACCTTGCACAACTCACACACACACATTGGGAAAAATGTCACATAATCTGCCTTGGGGTTTACGATTTCCTCTGCTGCCATTTAGAATCTCCAGGCTTTGGCCTTGCAAGTCCTCATGGAATACTGTACATGTAGCCACCCCTCTTAAATAATTAAAGGCATTGTGGTGGTAGATTTTTTGTAGAAGGCTGAGGTAACATGATAATGATTAAATTGAAGGCGTACAGATGCAGTGCTCTCACTCATCCCCCATACACACACACATCCACATTGTAATGTTATAGTGCAAACCTTAGTGGCATTTGGTTGGTCATGTTAGTAATAGTTTGTTAAAGTGGAGCCCAGGTGGCATGACGTATTCCTTACATTAATGATTGCATTTTAAAATCAGGCCCAGAGTTTGTACTGGTGCTAGAGTTGTGTGTGTTCTAGCCGAGTCATTGAACTTCTATGGTAGGCATGGAAATGTACGTACATTATGTATGCATACATCCTGAGTTACTTGTTGACATAGAGTTTTGAGGAATAAGAAAATATTCATCTACCGGTACACTTTTCTAATGGGAAGACTACATGTATGTACTGTACATGCACTCATTTTAATGCACATTTCAAAAATATTCAAATATTTAAACCCTAACCCACCTGCATACCACAATCTACCACACATAGGTTTTCCTGTGGTATCCTGAATACCACTTTTATTTACATCCCAGTGTGGTTTGTGTGGTAATGCATGGTTTATGAGGTAATGCGTGGTTTATGATCCAGTTCCCCTGTGGAGACTGGTAGTGTGTGGTAAGCAGCTCTTGTCTTGCGTGTCAAGTGTAGAGGGTTAGGGTTAATTACTGCTCAAGAAATCGAGCACGAAATCAGCCTTGTGTTTTAACATTTTTATTTTCTAACATGTGCAGTCATCAGTCATGATAAATATTATAATTGTTTAGAATTTCCAGTTTTGTTTAACACCATTTGACGTATTATGTCAGGTGCTGCAGAAACACAAACTTTCCATTTGTTCACAGTGTCAAGTGTCGGCTGTGAATCATACAGGTGCATATCATGATAATGCTCTGTCATGCAGGAAACATGTACTAGTCACTGTGCATGTACATGTACATGTACAGTACATGATACTTTGACTATTTCTACCCATACATTATGACTTAAATTACAGGTGCATGATTTTTCACCTGTTCCATCCCCTTTGTTCATCATGCACATGGACACCCTAGCCTGTATGTAATGTATGATTCTTAACATGTTATGTGGCTCATGGTGCACTGAACCTATTATTGCGTTCAACATGAGACCAGAGACGTAGAAGGAAACTTCAGTGTAGATAATGGACCCATACATGTACATTAATACATGTACTAATGTACATTTATCATTTTGTATCAATTGCCATCTGAGAAAAGACTTTGCTTAATTTTAAGTACATGTAATCGCCAAGGCTTTCTCCAAAGCTTGAAAAAGGCCTCACAATTCATATCAGGCGTGGGTCACTCAACTGACTCAACTCCACGTACATGATGGTGATTGGAACAAAAAAATGCAACATGCAATTATACATGTACATGCATGAGGCTGCCCGAAAATCAATATGATACTGTACATGGCCATTACTTTTCATAGAGCATGCATAGAGCACTTACTACCTACTGTACAATGTGTATGGCGTTCAGTCTTACTTGATGGTTTTTTGCCCTAGGTGAAGCCATTTTGCATTTGAGGGTATCAGTCTGCATGGAGAATATATAATTCAGGTTGGAAAACAAAGTGTACTGTAGGCCTATAGGTCACGATTATTTGACAAGTTGTTCTTAAATAACGCGTGTGTATGCTGAACTCGCAAATTTAATTTTTGAGTTGAAGAGATTGTCACTCCAAAATTAATTAAGGTACTTGGTGATGTATCAAATGCTTGGATTACTGGTACATGATACATGTAATGTACAGTATGAAGGTGTACATATTCATACAATGTACGTATACATGTACATTGCATTTAATATGCAACTGTGAAAATGAAAGCTCATGACGAGGAGGGGGTCTTAAGTACAGGGGTTTGTACTTGTTTAGAATAATCACATGCATGGACTAAAACATAAATGTACACATACATGTATACATGTACAAACATGTACATGTATGTATAGCCAAGTACTGCACTTGATATACTTTTACATGATGTACATGTACACATACATGTATGTAATGTACATGTAATTTTCCAGTTTTGATTAGTTTGTACATGTACATGTACACAAATATGGATGCACCTTTCGGTGAGCTACATGTACAGATGTACATCAGTACTTTGACTTGTGGCACTGTTAAAATACATGTACAAACATGTACAAAACTTGTATTACACATGTGAACATAGAAGGTGTACATGTACATGTAGATCATTTATCCAGGTTTTAAATACCGGTAAGACAAGATACTGTACATGTATGTGTTCCTTTATAAATGTGGGTATAATGCACCATTATAGGATCATGAAGGTACAGTGAGGCGTGGTTACGGAGAATAGACCAGTATTTTTCATCCAAGTAACAAAGGACACTACATGTAATACTATTTTAACATGCTTTAGGCCTACCTTGGTGGAATGATTCATTGTACATTTGTACGTACATGTGTACATATGTACCTCAGTTATTAGTGGTTACTTCCTCATTTGATATACATGTAGTTGTATAGGCCTATTGTGTGAATGTGCTAAAATGATCCTGCATGGTTATAACATACACATACTAAACAATTATATGGAGCAATATCGTTAGTACTGGTATAGTACTTAGTAACGGTGTGTCAATTTCACCAGTATCTCATACTGTAGATTGAGGATGTGAGGGGGTGGGTGGTTGAGTGTGTGATGTGCATGTTTTAATACGTATGTTTAGTACTAATAATGCATGAAAATGCATACAGCATCCATGTGTGAATTTAGACAAATGTCGGGTAAACATATTCACCTATAAATGTGTACATGACAATTGGCATCTCATCTGCACTGTACTACAAAATGTACACATATGTAGTTGTTGAGAAGTCACTCGGACATTAACATGGAGTCCATGTACAATTGTAGTCAGCATTAACATTTTGTGTTTGGTTTGGTAGCATTCTCAAATTATCATGAGCCAGTCAGTATGGTAGATTATAGGCCTACGGTTGATAAAAGAATCAAAACTGGTTTAGGGGATGATATGTTCAAAATTACAAGCACAGTGATTAACGCAAGCAAGATAAATTTTACATAAATTTTGACTTATTTGATAAAAAAAAATATCTGGATTAATAACAAAGAAATCGCACTTCTTTTTGAATGTTGAATGTACTGTGATCATCTTTGCATATTATGCAGTACATGTACATGTACACTGGGTCTATAAGTATAACAGACTTTTCACTTATTAATTCAAAACTCCCTGGCCATTTATTTTTGGCTAGGAGCCTTCAAAGTCTGTCAAGATCCAATTATGAAATTTTCATTCCCCACATTTTTTTTCTGAAGTGTGTATACATGCAACATTCATGTATTTTTGGCCAAAATTGGATCAGCATGCCATGCATTTTGCCAGATTCTGGATATAATTATTAGAATTAATTGTCTTCCATTCCTGGGGACATGCTGTTGTACATTATTATATTATGTAGTATTTGATTTCTCATCTTGTCTCATCTTCTTCTTGTTGGCCAGTTTCCTGAGCATGATTTCTACGGCGTGTCTGACAAGATCCTGCTGTTCAAGCACACCCCGGGCGAATCCTACATACTACAGCCTATCACCTACTCCAGTCACATCCCCGATGGCTCTCTGGTTGAGGCAGTGCTGTCTGGTACGTCTTACATAGTAGTACAGTCTTTGATTTCACCATTCCATACCTTAATAGTTGAAGGTAATGGGGGAAAGTGGGTGGATGGGGGTGGGCATTAGACATCATTTCACTGGAGGGTTGCATTTGATCTTTGAGTGTAGTCAGTTGGGAATGGTTTCTTTGCAATTGCCCACATCCTCTGGATGTCAAGAACCTGTAGATGCAAATTGACTGCATTGAGTACAAGATGCTGATTATTCTCAGTTCGGGGCCAGGGATGGGTCTAAATACCAAAGACAGGTGATGGGGAAAAACACAAACAGCAATGACAACGACAACACCACCAAAAAAAACCCCCGGAGTTTGCCCTCTAGGTCAGAAAATGGTTCGTTTCATCTCTCAACTCATGAAGATGTTCTTTCCATTGCATGAATGAAAAACATTTGTCATTTGACATTCTTACACCATCAAGTCGTTCGGCAATTTTATCGTCATTCAGAAGCACGAAGTTGCTTGAACCTGCCACCATTTTACTAGTGA
This sequence comes from Astropecten irregularis, assembly GCA_963971285.1. NCBI lineage: Eukaryota > Metazoa > Echinodermata > Asteroidea > Paxillosida > Astropectinidae > Astropecten > Astropecten irregularis. Next base: position 25,239,693 of record OZ020245.1, on the reverse strand, counting down.
TCATTGCTAAAACACGCACCCTCTGTTGACCAATTACGTATTGGAGTCCGTCCTTATGTGCAATCCATGGGTTAAACTGAATGGAATCAATGCATGATGGATGCAACAAATTTCAATGTTTGTGATGCAAGCCATTTTGTTTTGTACTTCTCATGTCTGTGTACATGTACTTTCAATCATGATAAAGCATGGGTACACATGCCCCCTGTACATTATGTAACTGCATGTGAAAGTACATGTTGGCCCACTTGAACACTACTTGTACCGGTACTCAATAAGTACTCACTCAAGAACATGAGTATGTGGTTGCCACACATTAAGGTATACATTAAACACTCATTATAATTATACATGCCCAACTGTATGTGTGTATTATGAAGAAATGTATTATAATATATGTATTTGTATGCATACATTTCAAATGACTCCATGGCCTGCTGTGTGTACATGTATGATTTTCTCATACATGTACATTGTACACGATAGACTATGGATGAGTGTGGGCTCATCTTAGCAATAGGAGTGGGTGAGGCTAGCTTGTTCCCTTGAGCAGAATGAGACTAAGTGCAGGAACATGTGTTGCACAGTGCATTGTAGGCGGATGGCCTGCATGGGTTCTATAGCTTCGGTCTCATCCATTACAGTCCACCGTCGTGTGTGTAGGTGCATGCGTTTACTCGGAAATTTAATCACAGAGCATTTTGACAGAAGTTCTGAAGCTTAATGTGACTTTCTCATATGCCATGAAGCAGTGCATTCCATTTGTAAGAGAAATGTCATCGCATGTGAAATCTCCCTTGGGAGTGTATAATACGCTGTAGACCCAGCTGCTATACATACAGTATTAAGCACATACAGTTGAACATGGAGCCTTCTCAACCATCCTGCATACAGGGCTCGAAATGTCCACTAGACTGTGGACCGAGTCCAGTAATTTCAGTGTTGGTCCACACTAATCCGGCTGTCTAGTGATTTTGTTTTCCTTGCACATAATTAAAATGGTGCCTAAATTGATGATTTTGTTGCTTTAATTCTTACTTGGCAAAATGTATTGAACAAAACCCCTGGCACCTTTTGAGGAAATGATGCAAGATCATGACAAAAGATTTCAACCTCTATGTCAAAGGTCTAGCAAAAAAAGTTCAGGTCGTAGTAAAATACTTACAATGGGAGACTTTTGAGAACCGGTCTTCAAGTCAACAGTGCATGTGCACGCACAACAGCACACGCGCAAAACAATGCGCGCATGCTCACAATTGCGCGCGCGTCCACTGTTGACTTGAAGACCGGTCCTCAAAAGTCTCCCATAGTTACTAGACCTGCTGTCCAGACCTTATTTCACGAAATTGGAGCCCTGGTTCAAGTGTACATGAACATGATGAAGGACTCTATAAAGCTTAAAGGAAGCATTTATTATACTGTGTCTTGATTGTATGCAAATCCCCAGGGGCCAATTTCATAGAGATGCTTAGCACAAAAATTTGCTTAGCACAAAAATGGCTTGCCCAATAAAACAAACCACCCTTGAAAATTTGATTTGATATTCATGGTCAGCGAACAACAGCCAAAGAACGATTGCAAGTGATACACAACACATGGAAATTTGGTTGTTAATTAATCCTGTTTTTATTAAGGCAGAAATGTCATGCTTAGCAAATTTTTGTGCTGTGCAGCTCTATGAAATTGGCCCCAGATCTCCAAGGATCTACAATCAGGAATTCATTCCCTGAGCTAAAATTCCAGAAATTTTAATTTGTAAAAAGAATTTCAAATTCCCTTGCTCAAGAATAATAAGCATGAGGATCCTTTTTGCTGGTCTCCAGTCCAGGGGCCAATTTCATGAAGCTGTGAAGCACAAAACATTTGCTTAGCACAAAATGTCTTGCTCAATAAAACAAACCACTATTAAAATTTCCATTTGATATTCACGGTCAGCGAACAAAAATAAGCATGAGGATCCTTTTTGCTGGTCTCCAGTCCAGGGGCCAATTTCATGGAGCTGTTAAGCACAAAACATTTGCTTAGCACAAAATGTCTTGCACAATAAAACAAACCACTATTAAAATTTCCATTTGATATTCATGGTCAGCAAACAACAGCCAAAGAACAATCACAAGTGATACACAATACATGGAAATTGTTGTTAATCCTGTTTTTATTAAGACAGAAATGTCATGGTTAGCGAATGTTTGTGCTTAGCAGGTCCGTGAAATTGGCCCAGGTACACAATCCGTTGAATCAGGATTCACAAGACGTCAAGTTCATTGAATCCAACATCATGGCCACAGCATTCCACACCCTACATATAATTAAATACTTTCTCAATACACACGGCACTAGATATTACACACATACCGTAATAACCCACACACAAACACACTTTTCAAGTCTGTGATTATCAATCACAGTCAGCCAAAGTGTGATGTGAACCAGTCACAATCTATTTTGGTTCCTTATTTCCTGGTAATGTCTGTACGGGTTTGCAAATGGCCTTTGTGATGTATGGTTGTGTCAGCGACATACTGGCACACATGTACATGTACAGTATACATGTGTATGCTTTATTCATAGTTCATACAGGGATGTGAGTGGCCACACAATCAAAAATCTTAAAAGACCAAGGAAAAAGCTGAAATTTAAACTGTCCTACATGTATACTTTTGTACAGAGCAGTTGTACAAAAAAGCTGAATTTCTGAATTAAAAACAAATTGGAATTCAGATTTACATGTAAATCTGAAGTCTCACATTCCTGTTTATAGTGATAGCTTGCAAGATTTGTGTGAAAATGAATATTTTTTTATATTTTTTTGGTTGTTGGTTGTTTGTGTGACATTGTTTTTCCTGGCAAGTAAAAGACTATTTTAATCTGAATACAAATTCAGTTGAAACAACTAGCAGGTACTGATGTTATAGGCCTATAACAGTGAATCCTTCACACATCCTGTATTTTATCAAGGAGCCAATGTATTGTACAGGAAAACTCTTAATCTACATTGTAAACCTGGGTCTGTAGCTGTTTGTATGTTGCATTTAAAAGTACAGTACCATCGGTGAATTATTTACCCAGCTGTCCTTTTCACTTTGAAACTTGGGGCATGATCGTAACCGTAGAAGAACTACACCAGGTAGACCTACACTGTATGATGTTTAAAAACTGCACTTCATTGTCATAGTATAAGCCTATCAATCCTAAACATCATAAAATCCCCCCAAATCATCAAATGACATCCAATGGTAATTGACTGAAGACCGCATACATAGTTCCCACTAGTCCTAGTTAAAGGAATTCCCTTTTAATATTACACTGTACCTTTGTACACTCGTACAGTAAACATTTTTGCATTTTTTTTGTATTCTGTGGAGTACAGCCCGGGTCAAATTGAATTGATGTACTGGTGTCTGGTCAGTGGATATATAGTCCAATATTCCAGTCGGTTTATGAATTTGTATTGGATACAGTTTACATACATACATCATGTACATACGTACACAAATGATCAGTGAAACAAATACATTTGTACATGTTTGCATACAAAGTTGATGAATTGAATAATATTCTGAATCATAAGAGGGCTTCCATTAGCTTTCATAATTATTCAGGTTTGACATACAGCAGGAAATCTGGAATTCATTTAACCATTACATCAGCAGTTTTCATAATGCCGAGATTTTTTTAATTTATTTACAGCCACAGCAACAGTTGAGGACAGACAGATACGGCCGCACACGCTGTACGTGCATTCCTACAAGAGCCCTACATTCTGTGACTTCTGTGGGCAGATGCTCTTTGGTCTGGTCAGGCAGGGCCTCAAATGTCATGGTAAGATCTAGCTCTGTTGTTCTTTGAAGTATGGACACCAGTTATCCATTGTAATGGTAGTACATGTACCTACATTTCACATTGTACAGCTACATTGATTAAAGGACTGCCATCATTGTTTTAAATGCATACTGGGGAGTCAGGTTGGCGTAGCGGTTCTTTCCTCGCCTTTCACCTCTGTGGACCGGGTTCAAGTCCAGCTCGTTCTCAAGTGGATCGGGTTTTCAGTCCCTGCCTGATTCCGTTGGTTTTACCCAGAATATTACTCTGGGGTTTTCCTCCCACCTCTAAAACTGTATCTTCTTCTCATCTTCTTTCCATAACAGGTTTCATCAGGCTTGCAAGCTACAGTGCCTTGGGCACTTTTGAGGAATCCTTGGTATCATTACCAGAAATAAATAATAATAATAATAATAATAATTTATGATTGACGTGTATCGATAAGCATTGTCTAACTGTGCCAGCCCAAGCAATGGTAATGAATGAATATAATGCATGAAAACTGTTTCGTTTTACTGTGTGTTCTAAAACACGGTCACTTGGCATAATTCCATTCTTGTCACTTTGTCTCAATCCAGGTTGCGGGGGCAACTACCACAAACGCTGCGCTTTTAAGATCCCAAACGACTGTACGCTATCTAAGAGACGTCCCTCATCGGTAGCCTACAGCTCAGCTAGCTTACCCTGGTCGTCCTCAGAGATGAGCCTTGCCAGTGATAACAGTGATCAGTCGGTAATTATTAATCAGTGAACAAGTCATGCTGGATATTTCTTGTCTGAAAGACAGGCTTGTCTCTACCCAGTGCTTAACTGCACAGACTGTCTGCCATTTTGCCTTGTCCTTCATGGGCAAATGTTAAAGACACTTTTGCGTTGGAAGCAATTTGTCCTACATGTACAATGCTGGTAGAATATTTGTAACTTAAATGGTAGTTTGGTATGTGGATCGGTTTGCAGAAACACCATGTAAGAATCGTTCGTACTTTCGAACTTCTATTTCGTTCGCACTTCTCATAAGGTCTCAGACCTTACGAGAAGTGCGAACGAAATAGAAGTGCGAACGAAATAGAAGTGCGAAAGTACGGTGTTTCTGCAAACCGATCCACATACCAATTGTCACCATGCAAAACCTAAAATCTTTAGTAGTTTATAATGCAGTTAACCTTCTCGTTTTGGAAAAAGGTACTCATCGCTTAAGCGGCTTAAATAACATGTTTGAATCTGAAAGTCGTACAGACAAGCCAGAGTGTGGAACTATGCATATGGGCATTAGTACTTCCAACAGTGGTTACTTTCATATCAGATGTGTACAGTGTACCCTACCAAAGGATGAAAACTGCTGAGAGTTTGCTCCGTCTAAATATGAGGAAGTGAAAGAGTCAGAAGAGAAACAGAGAGTTGAAGAAATAATCCAGCTTAATTATTTGCTCAGATCATTGGGCATTCATTGCACAAATGGGTAGGGCAGTGGCTTATTGTGATGCGGTACTATTCAGGTGGTTTCCCTGATTGTAGATCAATGACTATTGTCATGAATAGTTCATGGTATCAAACCGTCCTCATCGTGCTGAAAAGTTCCAATTAGTACCTAAGCAAGGACAGGGAAAAAGCTATTATTAGTGAAAGATGATCATTTTCCCCCCTACATATCAGTACGCCCACTTATAATTTGTCCTGATTTGTGAAGGTTTCAATACTCCACTACTGAGCGAAAAGCTATTTTATCCAAATGTCAACTACATCTATGTATTTTCCCACACAGAGGTACAATATATGCATTGTTATTATTTATTTGATTTATACATATACGGTACAAGCAGGAGATAATTCATGTAATAAATATACATGGGTAAAGAAAGGGAAAAAAACCATTCACAATCAATGAATGGAACCAAATGCACACAAAAATAACCCAGTACAAAAACACTACTATTATTAATACAGCTATTATAAAAACTACTATATAAATAGTACTATTATACATTACCTGCGGGCATACAGCCCACACTAACCTGGACGCTGGCAGGTACATTACAATAAAGAGGAAAAAAACGAAGAAGATGTTTTCACATGTTGGTCCATTTTTCCAGCATATACTCATAAAATGGACCAACAAGTATAGTCATATTGTCGTTTAAATAGTCAATTTTTCTTTGTTCACTTTTCAATGACTTTAAAATTCAGTCAGTTTCCCTTGTGGTTATTTGATGACTATATTGTTACATGTAGATATCATGTATCTTTGTTGAGTAGGATAATGGCAGTCAGAAGCTAAAATTGCTTCTTTTTGGAGAGATTACAAATCCAGCCAAACCAAGGAGTAGCCTCAAGAACTCCTGTCACAAAAGGACAGGGCGGTTGAGAACCAGACTTGCAATCTATTCTCAATCACAAAATTACATCTTTCGAGAAATGTAAAATCATTCCTTGTTTCTTAGCTGTGACTGTTTATGCCATACCTATTTGTACAAATGAGTTCATTATTGCCTAATCTGTTCTTGACTTAGTTTGAGATGTTTTTGGCAAGATTTGTATTTTGTTTGTGTTTTGTGCTGCAGTCAATGCTGCTGTCCAAGGCTGACAGCTACAAGGACAAGCGTTCTCCGTCGTGTGGAGGGCGCCCTCTTTGGGTGGAGAAGGCCGTTGCCAGTCGCATCAAGGTTCCGCACACGTTTGTGGTGCACAACTACACCAAGCCAACGATATGCCAGTACTGCAGAAAGCTCCTGGTGGGGTTATTTAGGCAGGGAATCCAGTGCAAAGGTAAAACTCAAATCTATTGGAAAAGCAGCATTTTTTCTGTTGTTTTTATGACTCGTATCTTGTGTATCTCCATTTCTCTTAGTAAGCCTTGAAAGTCTGTTGCCGTTCTTCCCTCGATTACATAACAATTTTGTTGAAGCTCTCTTATGGCACAGGAAGTACATGGAGTACCTGTATGTGCCATTCCTCAAGAATCTTATGCAACTGTGTCCTTGTTTCACAGACATACATGTTATGTATAGTATACCTTCTGTTATCTTTTATTATGACTGCCTAGTTCTTCTTCAGATTATAATGGACTCAGTACCTACATGTACACCATATGAAAACAGTGTTAATTAGAAGTAATCAAGGATAATTGAATAGCCAGTATCTGTATAAATGATTCTGTGACTGAAATCCAACTGAGTCATTCCAAGGGTAGATATGTGCTTATAGTGGGTTTAACTTAGTTCATTACTTTGCTAGTAAGGACTCAGTCGATTCAAGTTGAGCTGCAAAAGACATACACGTAGTGCTCAATATTGTCGTTCACACACATGCACACACACACCAATAGTCACAAATCAAAAACCATTATGTGTTGGGACAGAAATGTCGCGATTATTAGTGAGATTTTGTTCGCGATCACCGCACCCCTAATAGTGTGTCTGTTTGACAAGTCATGATTATTTGCTGCGCGAAGTATGTGAGAACAGTGCACAAATTCGAACCTTTTTTTTGATATCCCGCCAAGCAAGGCGCACTGTACAAAGTTCCTGCATGTCACAGCCTGTTGAATGTAAACATACATAGTTCATAGCACAGGATGTCGGGTCAAATTCAGGTCAAATTTCATGCTCAGTTTCATCAAGAAATCAAACTGGTTCGATTTGGATTGCGACTTTTCCACCTGTAGGCACATGCAAGAAAGTTTCAGTGTGTGTGAACGGGCCTAATGCGCGGTATTTTTGAACGCATGAGGGCGCTGTTAGGGGTGTACAACTTTATTTACTTCCGGGGGTACGGTCCGGTTAATTGTCAATTGAGCAGAGGTCATTTACGGACAATTTTGTCTTTTGGGATACGATAGAAGTGTATATTTTTACTACGACATGTACGAGTTGTATTCTGACACAGTGGTACACAAGAACAAGGCATTGTCAAATGACCCCCGAAAGTAATTCGAAGCGCCCTCAACGTTAAAAAATACCGCGCATTCTCCTCAATGCTGGCTCAGGATTGGAAGCAGATAAGAGCCAACACTGTCCAAGGAAGTTCTCCTAGATCTTGTGTGGATCTAGAGCCTTGCCTAGGGATGGTAATTTACGTAATGGCTGGTTTATGGTAGAATGATGAAGATCCTTGCTAACATTGCACAATCTCTTTGTTTGTAGATTGCAAGTTCAATTGTCACAAGCGGTGCGCAGAGAAGGTCCCCAAGGATTGTCTGGGTGAGGCACCTCTTCATGAACGTGAGTGCACCTCTTTTGATACAACCACTAGGCTAAGTCTTGTCTAGGGCAGGTAATTATGTTGTTCATGAGTTGGAGCCAACTTGATCCACCGTGGATCCAGTATTGCCCATAAGCTTGGCCTCCAGGCCATGTCATCACTCATTGCAGACAGGAAATTCTTGTGCAGATTGGACGTCCATTGTCTGCAGTTCTTGCAAGTTATAAGTGTTTGCAGTAATACCTGTGCCTAGTCGCACATACCGCAGGATGCCTTGAAACTCCGATCAGCAATGGATAAGAGACCTCTGATTTTCATCCTTGTGGCATTTCAATTGTAACAAATGCAATCTGACTTGTACTATGCTTGATTAATGTATTGTTTATTCAACCATTATTTCCTATTCAACAAGCTCAACTCGCAAGTAAGTTGTAAGTCTGAGGCACCACGTCCCATGTACAGTTCTAGTCAGATATTGTGAACTTGAGTGTTACTTAGGGTCAGGAATTGCTACAATTAGTTCAAAGCCCCAACCCAAACCTTGTGTAATGCCAAAGTCAGCCTAACCCTATGTACATGTGACCCAACCTCATGCAACACAACACGACATAAGTGTTACCCAGCCCTATCAAAACCAAAGACATCCAAAGGAATCATATCAAACATTATCAATAACTAACACAATTCAATCCATAACACAGCACTGCCCAACGTGGCACAGCATAGCACTATAATGACACAGCAAAGCAAAGCTAAGCAACCAGATGAGAGGACACATCTTCACATGACTTGACACAATGCAACATAACACAACACAACGCAACGTAACACAACACAACACAACACAACACTACACTACACTACACTACACTTTACTACACTACGCTACGCTACACTACGCTACACTACACTACACTTTACTACACTACGCTACGCTACACTACACTTTACTACACTATGCTACGCTACGCTACACTACGCTACACTACACTTTACTACACTACACTACACTACACTACACTTTACTACACTACACTACACTACACTACACTTTACTACACTACGCTACACTACACTACACTACACTACACTTTACTACGCTACGCTACACTACGCTACACTACACTTTACTACACTACACTACACTACACTACACTTTACTACACTACACTACACTACACTACACTTTACTACGCTACACTACACTACGCTACACTTCGCTACACTACACTACGCTACGCTACCCCACACTACCACACAAATTGCGACGCTACGCAATGCAATGCAACAAAGCTACACTACGCAACGCAGCACAATGCAATGCAACACAATGCTACACTGCGCAATGCAATACTACACAATGCCAGCATTCCAACAACACAGCCACAACTCAATAGAAACAATCTCTGACTGTCAGCCTCAAGTACAACACAACTCAACCCATTATAGTCACACCCACGTACCCAACCCATTAGGCTTGGGCGATTCCACGCTGGAATCGATGAGAATCGATTCCAAATTGGGAATCGGAATCGCGATTCCATTTTTTTTCGGAACCGATTCCGTGAATTTTTTGATTTTGTGTTTTTGAGTTTCGATTCCAAAATGCGCCGAGCGATTCTTGGGTCGTTCGATCATTGAACCAACGATGAATGAAACGATTGCATTCTTCCAAGAAATTAATCCTGGCTGATTAACACATCACATAACTTATAAACCGCGTGCGGCACCGTCTGTTTTGTCGAATTTGCACGATCAATTGATGCATAGCTCTGTAGGATTAGTTGGAAAAGTTTATAAAACATGCGACAACGATCGTTGCAGCGACGTATTAAAATATGTGAGATTCTGGTCTCAATCTACGTACATGTTCGTTCCGGAATCTTGCGTTGATTTGGTGCCGGCAACCTTACAGAATATTCAGTCAGTGTTGATGACTTTCTCAGCGTGACAAGTCACATTTCTTACCGCGAATCTGCTCTGAGGCCGGCCGAAACCCACGGTACCGAGCGCAACTTGACTGCACCAAACACACACGTTGTACATGTCATACAAGTACACTTGCACTTCCGGCCAGATTGCAAATTTGCCACTGTATACTTCGCTGGTGCACGTTTGTATGCTTTGAATGGTGCGGCGCGGTTACCAATCTTGGAATTTTCTGGATGCAATGCTGCTGCATGGGCCGGGCCATGCGGCCACGTGGTACGCGTGTGCAATAATATTATCGGACACAACATTTTGTGACAGCGCACCGATCAGGTAGGCCACGCCTCTTGACAAATTGCCCAATCACAACGCACTATTTAAGATCAGACAAATTGCCGCCATTTTCTCCGATACAATTCTTTACTACATACACATTTTTCGTTGATTTTACTTTTGTTTTGGAAGACAATTCTTTTATATTTCTGACTGGCGATGCCCTGGCTGAGCGGAAATGCGGAAATGCACCGTGTTTTTTTTTTTTGCCTTAGAGGTGCTTTCGGTGGTGGGAAATCATGATACATTGGGTGCGTGTGTTGTTGTCCAGCACTTGCCATGCCTACTGGATCGGTGTATTCACTGACAAGCTTGCACGTGGTTGCCTGAAAACCAGCGCGCTGGTTCCATTGATTGGTTGCCAATTTATGGTGTAGCGTCCCGCGGGCACCAACTAAGGAACGCAACGTAAACATCTTTCGAGGTTGACGAAAATGTGGAGAAAAGACGTAGACTTTCTTGCTTAAAATGTCGACGAATCTGCGATCCATTTTTGCCGATGAAAAAGTAGATAGGCCCTACTCGACTTCACCTTCGTAATCTTATTTCCATGGAATAGTTTTGACTCGAGAAGTAATAAACCAAAACGGAAGGTAGGAAAGTTGTCTCCGCAGCGCCGTCGGAAACTGCTTGGTTCGGTTATGATTTATAAATGGATATTCCTCTGGGTGCGGCATCGGGCGAAGAAAATGTTATTCCCATGTTTGGGCCATGTTGTTTCAAGGCTATTGAATTAAATTCTTGCCAATAAAATGTGGATTTTGTAAGATAATCACAAACTAAAATTACTCAGAAATTATAGATTGGCAAGAAAATTATCAGCTGAACGACTCACGATGTATGACCACTAATTCCCTACTATACTTCGCGTGGTATGACTAATAAATAAAATAAGAAGTAATTTTTGCTTTTAGAAGTTGCCGGCAATACTGAAAAACGAGGGGTTTTAGGTGCCTGTATACCTACCACTATTTACTAAACAACGTGGCTACTAGGCCGCTGTCCAAATGCCTTTGCCTTGCTGAATTTTTACGAACTTGTACTGGCGTTCGTGCGTACGTCACCCCCGAAGTTTGCCTTTATTTCAATGTTATTTTTGCCAGCGAAAAGTGGAATCGATTCTGACTGGAATCGCGATTCCAACTTGGAATCGGAATCGATTCCGAAAATGCTGGAATCGCCCAAGCCTACAACCCATACCCATCTCAAACCATTATAACCTACCCCCTATCAGTAACCTCATCCAATGGAACCAAACCGAATGTAAACCAGCCAGCAGATGTACATATACATGTACCCAAATAATACCCCATGTTTCTTAGATTAGATCTAACTGAGTGTAACCCACCCTATCAATAGAGCTAATAACCCAATCCACCATGGACAGCCTTTACCTAATATGACCATACTGTACCAAAGCCATCTTGTTTCCAATCAGTTAGTTTTTGGTTTTGTTTTTGTTTTTATTGCACACTCGCCAGACCATATCATATCCATCTCTCTCCAGTTTTTTATGATTATATTATTCTCTCCATTGAAAAAAACAAACCATTTCTGTCTTTCCATACGACTACTAAAAACACCACATCACCTCATATGACACATTATTGTATCTGTATGAAACTATGATGTCTCAAAGTGTACATTCACTCTGTGTATTAACCCTCCATGAACTGAGTGGACATCATCAACAGTGCTGTTATAATGATAATGTATTTAAGTATTCATCACACAAAGTCTGTTTGTCTGCCATGCTGTAGGCACACTGTCTGGTTGGTGTTCTTACCTTCACTCAGGTCATCACCATCCATCGTGTCATTCCCATGTTCTTGGATCCATTACGGTCGCTTGATGTCTCTGTCTATTGCTTGGTATCCGTAGGTGAGGGTGAAGATCAAGAGAAACTGAATGAGAGTGACGAGAATGAACCGGAAGAGAATGACACCTCAACCAACCGGGACAGTCTAGGAGATACCCAAGATGAGGATGTAGGACAAGAGGCTGATAGTCCCCCAGGTCCTGATAACCCTCTCAGGTTGGTACTCAGGAGACAAGCCCATCTAGGAACAAATTATCAGGCTTATAATCTGCTAAGCTCAAACAGATACACGTATACAGTATCATGCCTAGCAAAAACGGTTCATTTCTCAGGTTGCAGCATTGCTAATGCTGCGCATATCTTAAACGATCCTTGGTATATGGGGGTATGTGGGTGGTTTCATGGCTTCTGACTGCCAAACAAGGATAATTGACTATCAGGGACCCCACCAACATAGGGCTGGATACATGTAGCTCAGTTGGTAAGAGCGCGGGTACTGTATTACGGAGGTTGCTGGTTTGAATCCCGCTCCAGTCAATTTTGATTTGTTCACTCTTCAATGATAAAAAACCAGGCTGATAGAAAGTTTCCTCCTTCATAAACTAATTGGCAGGGTTTGTGTTACCTTTGTGGGAATGACCCCAAACAAAACTCTGTTGTCCTGAAATATCATTCAATCCAATAATCTCAGATTGGATGAAGTCACATAATTGCTTCATTTCTCTATCAGTGGCCAAATCATGAATGTGGTCAACGTTTGCAGTCATCAAGCTTGGATGATCTGTTGCCAGAGGGGGCTCTCGTTGTGCAAAACTGACATTGGTCAGAGACTGATTCATTTGAAACTTGTCTTGGTATTCTTGCCTTACAGTCCCGTACAGAGTAATAACATTCCGCTGATGCGTATAGTTCAGTCTGTTAAGCACACTAAGAGGAGGAGCTCGCAGGTTCTAAAGGAAGGATGGATGGTACACTGCACAGATAAAGATAGCATGGTAAGATTCAGAGGCAGGGAGGTTCGTAAGTTAAATAGTTCAATCCTGCATACACGATGGACTGTTCCGGCCTGTCAATCAAACCGTGCGCATTCACCAATTGGAAGACGCCTTTTAATCAGGTGACCGTGAAAGTCTCGGTCAAACTCGGTCACATGCAGTATGCAAAACACACGTGGACAGGGCTTAAGAGCAAAGCTGGAATGGTCCATTGGGTTGGTTGATTGGACTTAACCATTTTCAAGGACTTTCATGGTTACCCCTGCTACCCCAAAACATGAATTGCGATATCTGTCCATCCAAGAGCGTCCCTCTTGGGCGACACCAATCTCTACTTCCATTATTGCGTTATTATAATTGAAATTTCTTTTCCTTTCTTCTTCCAATTTGTTGCTCAGCGAAAACGGCATTTCTGGAGGATAGATACCAAGTCCATAACGTTATACCAGAGTGACAATAGTACACGCTACTATAAGGCAAGTATTAATAAACATGAAAATTCAGGGCCGGTATGATTAGCTTTCCTGGCATGACACAGACTTTAGACATGGTCTCCTGAGGAGGACTAGAGCAGGCTAGTTGAAACGTAGAGACCTTACGAGAAGTGCGAACGAAACAGAAGTGCGAAAGTACGAACGATTCTTACATGGTGTTTCCGCAAACCGATCCACATATATTTATGGTTGTGATGTAGCTTTCTTGTGAACAATTTGTTGCTGTCGTGAGTTTTCCGTAAGTATCGAATTGAGAGGAACAACAGATGAAGTTTGTGGCAAAGCTGAATAAGACGGATGTAAAACAGACAAGAATGGGAGTGAATAAATTATTTACATCATGCAGAGAAAATGGAACAGCTTCAGAGACCAGGGGTCGATTTCACCAAACTCATTGTAACATAGTCAATCATTGGACTTATGATGCATTGCAGCCCTAACGTAGGATAGGCCCCCTACGATGGGTTATCCTTCGTAACTCGATAAACATATGAAGACAGGTAACGGACAGATGAAAGTGAAGCATGAAATTTTAACATTTCCTGAATAATTTTTACAATTTTGTTTGGGGTTGCTGTGACTTTGTCTAGGAAATTCCTTTGTCTGAAATTCTTGCCGTGAGGAAGGCTCCCAGCGACGATGACAAGAACAGTACGCACTGCTTCGAGATCCAGACGGCGCGCACCACCTACTATGTAGGAGAGAAGAAAGAGGTATCCATGGCAATGCTGACAGTTGATGGGGAGGAGTCCTCGTCAGAGAGCGGTATCGGCACGGAGGTTGCCAGTGTGTGGGAGAAGAAGATCCGGCAGGCCCTGATGCCAGTCACTCCCCAGCAGAGTACCACCAGTGTCACCAGCAGTTCCAGTCCAAGTAAGTCAATGACCCTGGGTCCGGATGCACTGTGTGGGCATTACGTTGGTTTTATCATTGTTTTGGTCAATATGTCCATCTACATATCTCATGCGAGGGTTTTGAACTCCTACTGGTGTCCATGCATGGATCCATACTCATCAACTTCTTCTCTTCCTCCACATTGACATGAAATATTGATGATGTTGATGATCCTAATTGTAATACTAGTGTGTGTGATATCGGAGGTGCTGATCGATGACTTTGAGGATTTGTGGTATCGATGTTATTGATTATATGATAGATGATATTGTTGGTGCTGATGATATAATATGGATGATGATGGAGATATTGTTGATATTGGTGTCATTGTTGGTATTGTTGATATTGCCAATATTGATGATATCGTTGGTATTGACAATATTGATGATATCGTTGATATTGACATTATTGATGATATTGTTGGTATTGACATTATTGAGGATATTGTTGGTATTGACAATATTGATGATATTGTTGGTATTGACAATATTGATGATATTGTTGGTATTGACAATATTGATGATATCGTTGGTATTGACATTATTGATGATATTGTTGGTATTGACAATATTGATGATATCGTTGGTATTGACATTATTCATGATATTGTTGGTATTGACAATATTGATGATATTGTTGGTATTGACAATATTGATGATATTGTTGGTATTGACAATATTGATGATATCGTTGGTATTGACATTATTGATGATATTGTTGGTATTGACAATATTGATGATATCGTTGGTATTGACATTATTGTTGATATTGTTGGTATTGACATTATTGATGATATTGTTGGTATTGACAATATTGATGATATTGTTGGTATTGACAATATTGATGATATTGTTGGTATTGACAATATTGATGATATTGTTGGTATTGACATTATTGATGATATTGTTGGTATTGACATTATTGATGATATTGTTGGTATTGACAATATTGATGATATCGTTGGTATTGACATTATTGATGATATTGTTGGTATTGACAATATTGATGATATTGTTGGTATTGACATTATTGATGATATTGTTGGTATTGACATTATTGATGATATTGTTGGTATTGACATTATTGATGATATTGTTGGTATTGACAATATTGATGATATCGTTGGTATTGACATTATTGATGATATTGTTGGTATTGACAATATTGATGATATCGTTGGTATTGACAATATTGATGATATTGTTGGTATTGACAATATTGATGATATTGTTGGTATTGACATTATTGATGATATTGTTGGTATTGACAATATTGATGATATTGTTGGTATTGACGATATAGTTGATATTGATGATATTGATGATGTCGTTGGTATTGACATTATTGATGATATTGTTGGTATTGACGATGATGTTATTAATATTGACGATATTAATTAAAATGTTGATATAGGTATCATTTACATCCTTAGTTATTGTCATTGTTAGCATTGATAGCATTGAAATCATTGAAATCATTGAAATCAATGATATGAACAAGAGTAATAATTAACATGATATTTTGGCAAATTCCCGGCGTCGGCTGACTGTGACATGAAAAGATAGAACTGGCCCATTTCCTATTTTCAGATTTGAAACAGAATGGTGAGTCTGTATGCCAGATGTTTTGGCATGTGAAAGTTGTTGTTTCACATTTCAAAACGATTTGGAAAAAGATGACTGGCAATGAAACTCAAGCAGTTTTGATTACTTAACCATTCTTGTTGTTCTTGATGCACATTTGGTGCTCACTGCTGTAGACAAATCGATATTTCTGACAGAATAACAATTCAGGGTATTATGCCCTTGAAGGTCAAATTTTTTTTGTCAAATACAGACGGCAGTTTGAATCAATTCACTTTGTTCGTGTGAAGGTGGTCGAAATCCCGGCCAATTTCACACAATATTCTCAACCAGTTTTTTTGTTGGTTTTTATGATTTTTAAGTTATTTGGCTCCAATTGGAAGTAGGAACCGCTGGTTGCAATTCTGCATTCATTCCTATTTCCTTAAGCCGACTGAATGATTTGTATTACAAACAAAGAAAGACCTAGGCTGAGTGCAAGCAGTTTAACCAAATGGAAACATAAAATACTTCATTGGCACATGCACCCGACAGAAGATAATCCTCTCTCTGTTAACAAATTGGTTTTTGTTTCTCAAAACTTGTGATGGGTGTTTGACTTGTTTGATGTGATAGACGGGTGATAAAAACGACTCAGGATTTTGAAGTATTGTCTTGACAATGCAACCGCTAAAGATGTCTTTTTTTTTTGTAGCTTCAACAAAAATATATTTCCTTGAAGTTACAGTTGATGTCAGGTTAATGCTAGTATTGTAGAGAATCCGTATTATTTGAAGCAAAATTATTTCCTATAATGCTAGGATGCCGTAATATTCATTATAGTTTATGGCAGTCGTAATTGACTACAATAAGGTAAAGATTTTGATATGGACAGTATATGGTATTGCAGGACCTCATCCTCTTTTTTTCAATATACTCTTCCCCCCTCTCAACCTCATCCCCAAAATCCCATTTTTCCTCCCCTTTCACAAAATTAAAAAACTGAACAAACCCAAACAACCTCCACTCGTAGTGGAGGTGTCGCCAGCGGAATGCAACAACAGGTCTTCACATTGCCACGCCCACCACCCCCATCGCACCTCCTCTTCCTCCACCAATCCTCACAATGTGTCTTACACACCGGGCGGCCCCACGCACAGTCCCACCACCGGCCATCGCTACATGGTCATGCAGCTGTCGCCCCCGGAAGAGTCGCCGGGCTCTGTGAGTCAGCCGCCGGTGCCAAAGCGGGCGGGATCGGCCACCAAAGCCATGGAGAAGTACCGGGAGAAGGGCTACACTCCCCCAAAGCGGACCAGTCAAGGAAGCTATACAACAGTTGGTACATACCTATCAATCCTGTTCTCCTATAACACCAATCACCACCAACCATGCCACCACCACCCCATCATCAAGGCTACTCCCTCCTTCACAAGCCAACTAACAAAGTCAGAATGCTCTCTCTCTATCTCTCTATCTCACACACACTCTTCTCACTCTCTTAACTCTTTGACCTACTACCTCTCAGCTATTTCTATTGCAGCTTCTCTATCATGCAATTAACATCAGCAATTAAGTTGTCTCTCTTTTAACATCTAATAGGTAACAGACTAAACCATTTTAACAATGAAGCTTAACCCATGATATTTTTTATTGGATGTTAACACTGTCTCTATTAGTCTGTTGCAACTAATCCAAAATGAGCCGATTCTAACCAATGCTGTGGATACGTTTACCATACAGATGCTCCAACTGAAGTCACTCCAGGTTTTGATTTCGAAATAACTCTGAAACTCTTTGAATTATCATGAAATTTATTATTAAAAAAGAAACGACAAGAATTTAACATGCTAACTCTTTTTGTAGATTAAATCTGTGTGTCTTCAGTACATCTGGCGGAATTTATTTGGATTTTTTTTTTTGTAATATCAAATTGCCTCTCTTGATTAAACATGTGTGTGCTGGTGTTGTGCCACTGATAACAAATGAACATGTATTAATGCATATGAGCTGAATAGGTATAATAACATGCAAACATGCACTCAGTATTGCTGCCATTTACTGCTTGGCATTTGGCATATTCTGACTCTGTGACATTGGCAAATGTGTAAGTGGGAGACCCATGTAGAATGTATTGCCAAGCTGCAGATATCACTTCCTATGTACGGTATGTCCGTTAACACTGGTTTCCCAAAACAAATGGTGACCCAAACAAATCTCACATATATCCTGGGGAAAAAAGGGGAAATGTGAAAAATTGAGTGATTGAAAGGGTAACTCTTCATATCAGCTACTAATTGACAACAATTTTGTGTCCATTATGCAAATAAACAGAAAGTTTTGGATAAATACATCTCAATACAAGTAATAAATACATCTGTTAGAAAAACCCACATTTTGAAAATTAATATAAACAATACTTTTGTCACACTAACAAATGAAAAATAGTGTTTGAAATTTTGCTTTATCAATACGCCTCAATTTCTGGGATGTGATGTGGAAATGTAGGAACTATTAGGAGGTATACGGGGAACATCCCATCTGAAAATGGGGCTCAGAAACTTATAATGGAACAGAATAAACAGAAGCATTTGGCTAATGTATTATAAGGTGGCCATATTTTGTTGAGATGATCCGGGGACAGTAATCCGTGTCCTGGGGGAGGGGTATAATTTTGAAAAAAAAAATTGAATCCAGCTGGTGCCTACATGCAAAATTGTGGCATCTATGGACTTCTTGTCCAGTTGACATGAGTGGGTTACATACTTACATGTCTTAGGCGGTTGTCTTCGCATACTTCTCTGAAGAATGGATCTTCTTCAGCACAGCATTTGTGTTCAGTTTTTTCTTTATTTAGGACAATTAGAATTTTCGGGGGCATTTCGTCGAATCAGGGACATTTTCGGGGACAATTTCTCATCGGGGACTGTCCCCGGAAATCAGGGACGTCTGGTCACCTTAATGTATTGCCTGTACTGGACATTTGAAGGTGATAGACATATTGTATCAAATGCTGTTATGTCAGGCTGTTTGTAAAAATCATATTCGATCTTTTGAAGCACTTTCCCCCTTTTTTTAGCAGATAGTTTCATAGCCAGTCAAGGCAATTTCTGAATTATTGATGCCTGTTAATGAAATAATATTCCTCTTTTTCAATTTCATCACCCTACAATTTTACCAAAGCACTATTTTTTAATACACAAAGTACTCGCATGTTTGTCCTGTATAGTTTGGAAACTACCCACAACATCTTTCCTGACACCAATATTAATTCCAATGCAACACTAAAACATCCTAAACTATCGGTACTTTGAATAACCCACTTTGGGTTGTGCATTGCAGTTTGGATAAGTGCCTAATTTGCTGAAACTTGGTCAACTCTGGATGATGTAGTCTAGCTTGAATGCTTTTTTGACTCTTGAAGTGCAGGATAGGATATTGTTCCATTGAACATAGCAGGCAGCTCCATGTGAAATCGAACTCAAAATCTTGAACCAAATTCTTCATCGATGTATATTTAGGTCTTACCTCCTAGATATGAGAGATTCAATCAAGACATCTATGAACAGGCTACATGTGTGTTGCACATCACCCTTCCCGAAACATATACACCCCAACACTTTGCACAGTCATTTGTACAAACACTATCTAAAGAGAGGAAAGTCTGATGAAGTACTTGAACAAATTTGCATCTCGTCCAAGTGAAATAAAAACTTACTTGAAGGAGTTATCAAATCAATCACATACTTCAGCATATACTGAGAATGCTGATTGTACGATGAATATAGATGTATTCCCAGTAACTTAATAGGTTTGGTTTGGGGGAGGTTTCATTCTAAAAGCCAGAGCTTGTGGGGGATGTGCCCAAGTATTAAACCAAAACGAAACGAAAACTGAAACTCCTGAAACCTCAACTCAAATCTTTTGAGCCTCATCCAGTTTTTGCTCACATGTTTTGAAGTTGGTCTATCTGTGGCTTGGTTGAATTCACGCATGCTCAGCAGCACTGTAAACGTCAATGCTTGTATGCATAAAAATATACTTGTATTTGTAGCCAATGTGCTGATGTGGTCATGTTGTTAGAAGTAGATGCTGATCATCACACAAATAGCTCTAAATGTAAGACTGGTTAAATAGTTGCAATTGAAATTTAATGGTAAGGAGACAGGAAAGGCAAAATGTCATAACAATGATTCTTATTGCAGTTTTTTTATTGAAAGTGTCACAGATATACATCAGTCATGTCATAGTTTTAATTTGATCTTGTATTTGATGAACTAAAACTCTTTATGGTTTCTTTATGGTTTAAGATCATAAAGGATTAAAGTGCTTAAACTGAATGGTTGACAAAAACCACAAATTCAACAAAACATATAGATTACCTTTGTTGGTAAATAATTACCACAAGAGAACATTGTCTAAATCATTACACTTTTTTTCAACAGCAAGGTTAAAATTCGCATTCATTCTGGAGGCTACTTGGAGTATTAATTTGTCCTTTGGAAAATCATCTTCAGAATTTTCAGTCGTTGGTTTGTAATTATCTAAATACAGAACAGAAACAATTAGCTTACAGAAATGAGCTAAACGGATCAGGTAGAGTTTATAGAAACGGAAAGTTTGAGATTGAATGGATTGAAAAGTCCATTCTTTCCTTTAGTATTGGTTTCCTTGTCGTTCGTCATTGATATTTCTGTACAGCCTCTAGATCTGTGGGTCTAGGATATATACTGCTGTCTTAGCTGACTCTTGTGAGATGTACCTAACTTGTACTAATGGATCTTTCTGCGCCTGTTCCTAATAAAGTCTAACTTCAAATCAACTATTGAAGTGAGAATATTTGACCCTTCTCGGAAGAGAGATATGTGCTGCTTTCTTGAAGAGCTGTAGATGCATTGCTCCTGTGCTAACAGTTTCATTAGCAAATTACCTGTTAACACCTAA
Organism: Astropecten irregularis; assembly: GCA_963971285.1. Taxonomy (NCBI): domain Eukaryota; kingdom Metazoa; phylum Echinodermata; class Asteroidea; order Paxillosida; family Astropectinidae; genus Astropecten; species Astropecten irregularis. The sequence goes on along the minus strand of OZ020245.1, from coordinate 25,218,704 downwards.
CCAAACTCTTTGTACATGTATTAATGCTCTAAAAAATCCATGTGATGTACTTGCAATTGAGAAATTGACCTTAAACCCTCAGATTAAACCCTTTAAAATCTTTTTGGATGAACATTTATAATGGTGTTACTTAATAGCAAAGTTATGTTCAGGGAACTAGTTGTCTAATAGTATTCTGAAAGTATTAAAACAAAAACAAAAATCAGCACTAGTTAGCAGAGTTGTAACGAGTCACTGTTTTTTGGTGACTCGAGTCAAGTTGAGTCATACTAACGAAGTGACTTGAGTCAAGTCGAACTAGTAGTTAGTATGGCTAGATATTGTTGGCTAGTAATACAATATTGGCCATTATTAATACGTGTGCATCACATTAGCTTGTGTAGTGTTATGTTGGCTACATTGTTTGTTAACACATTATGTCATTGTGGGCACTTTGTCTATTACATATTGCCACATTGGCCCTCTGTGGTAATTGTGGTCACTGTGTCTTTGGGCATCCTAGAATTTGGCCACTGTAGTTACTGCGGCCACATAGGATTGTGGGCATTTGGCCACATATTGGTCAATGTGGTTTTTTGGTCATGATTGTGACCAATGTGTCTTTGGCATGTTTGACTAGAAATGGTCAAAGTGGTTATTATGTCTATTGTGTGTCCTTGGCATCTGTATATGCCCACTGTAGTTATTGTGGTCAGTGTGTTTGATCCTGTGGTTATCAAAACAGCTCCTACATGGCATGGAATTGGAAGCAAAGCACAAAGCCATCAGTACATAGTCAGTTCACAGTCAGTAGTTACTAATAGGCACAGTGACTCAAACATTTAACTGGATTGTACTGAACTTTGCATTGCCAATGTTTGTGTTTTAGGTTCTGGTGCTACTAATGAGAATGGGGAACATCTGATCCCCGATGAAACCGTCAGGCAGGAGAAGAATGACATCAGTCAACATTACCAGATATTCCCTGATGAGATTCTTGGATCTGGTCAGTTTGGCATTGTCTATGGAGGTATGTATTTAGTGACACCCTAGATTCACATTTAAATCACATATAGACCGATCGGACGGCACAATGTATTGTCCGCCATTACTGTGATGTCCTCGTCTGCCTTTTGTGCCCACTGAGTGGCAACAAAAGAATTTCCGCTCTCTATACTGCAGGATGTATCATTGTATGTCCCCTGATATGTCGCCCACCGCAGGGCCAATTACACAAATCACAAGTCGGATTCGTGTATTACACACAAAAGGTGAGCGGGGACACCGCAGTAATGGCGGATGGTATTTCATGCCGCCAGATCAGTGTATAGGTTGGACCTTTTTAGATGGCCACGGATACATGTCATTTTGTCACCAGAATGTTCTGGTTTGTGAGATGATGTCATCAGATGTCTTAAGCCCTGTCCGCACTGGACTTTTTTTTCCGGGGATTTAACCAAGCCGATGGGTCAATGAAAAATGGGCAAATATTACCGGTGTCCGCACTTGGACTTTTGACTCGGGTAACTTAACCGTGCACGCACGGAAGAATTACCGAGCTGACAATACAAGCCCTATGCGGATACCCGACTCAAACTGTCCGCACTGGACTTTTCGTCTCGGGTAAAGTGTCTCGGGTATTCTACCCGGGCAGAAGTTGGCCGGTAGAAATACCCGCGCGGCTCGGGCAAAGTAACTGAGAGGTAGACTTCCTGAGACGTCCGCACTGGACTTAAAATGGGTAAAGTACCCAGTGTCTCGGTTACTTTGCCCAAAAAAAGTCCAGTGCGGACAGGGCTTATACGTGTTCCTCCCTGAGAAATCTCTTCTACTTTTCTTCATCTCCTACAGGTGTCCATCGCACCTCAGGCAGACAGGTTGCAATCAAAGTAATTGACAAGTTAAGGTTCCCTACTAAGCAGGAAACCCAGCTCAAGAATGAAGTTTCTATTCTCCATGTGAGTACTGGGGCATTTCTCAAACCACGGCTCCGGCTCCGGCTCCGGCTCAAGGCTCCGGCTCCGGCTTCAGCTCCGGCTTCAGCTCCGGCTTCGTCTCTGTCATCCATCCATATGCTGAAAAAAATATCTGTTTTTGTTTTTAAACCAGGCAATGTACTTCCAAACCGCAGCCAAAAGCCATTTTGATACCTGTTATTTTAGAATGGATTCATGAAATGGAGCTGGAGCCAAGCCTGAGCTTTGAGAGAAGCCGGGTTGGTAGTCTTACTCTCCCATCTGCTTGATGGTGGTCACTGGTCAGGGCCCTAATCTGTCACTGAACAAACAAATACTCACGGTGATCCTCAGGTTTTTTCTCCTCTTGTCTTTTTGCCTTTGCAGAAAGTTCGGCATCATGGCGTGGTCAATCTGGAACGTATGTTTGAGACGCCAGAGAGGGTGTTTGTTGTCATGGAGAAGCTGAAGGGAGACATGTTAGAGATGATCCTGTCCAGTGTCAACGGTCGCTTAGACGAACGTGTAACCCGCTTCCTTATCTCACAGGTACAAGCATGCGATCCTAGACTCATCAATCCCCTATGACATAGCAGCTAACCCTTTGGAGCTCTGCCCAGATTTGGTACTCATACCTTGGACGTCAGGGGTCGATTTCACCAAGCCCTACGATCATTCGTTACTCGAGTTACGAAGGATCCCATCATATCCTGCAATGCTGCAATGCATCACAAGTCCTACGATTGATAGTTATGACGAGTTGGGTGAAATCGACCCCAGGTATTCTTGATTGCAGTATGAAGTGTAACCAGCCTTTATCTGAATTGGTAGGACCAAGTTGAGGGGGTTGATTTCATAAAGCTCCGCAACGCGTCGCAGCTCGATTTGCGATGCATCGCAGCTATGATGCGTCGCAAATCGAGTTGCGATGAGTCCATAGAGAAAAGATGTGTCTTAACTCTGCGACGCGTCATAGGTTTTATGATATGTATCACTTATTGACAAAATTCAGTATAAAATAAAGGGGTTGAAATCTACCAAAATTGCCACCAACCAGCCAGAAAAAGCAGTTTTAACAGAATCCCCATAAATCAGCACCAAATTAACAGTTTGCATCTTGTTATTCTTCATCCGGTAGATTTTGATTGCTCTGAAATACCTTCACAACAAGAATGTTGTCCACTGTGACCTTAAACCAGAAAACGTTCTTCTGTCTTCAGAGGGAGATTTCCCACAGGTGAGAAAATTTTCTGTCTAGAAAGGACCCCTGGAATATAGGCAAGAGAAACTCTTTCATTTCAGTCTGAGTGTGTCTTCAAGAACTATGTTTAAATGTGTTGTTTTTTGATAGTCAAGATTTGAATAGTCTTTTGATCATTGAAATAATAACGTTGTCTATAGCATATTACTGTTATCCCTGGTAAGTGGGCTACATTTACATTCCTGAAACAAACTCAACTCCAGTATACAGCCCCAGCTGCTGTAAGCGCACAGAGGTTAATCAAGCACACAAAACCATCTCTACCCTCACAGGTACCCATTTACTTCCGAGTGAAGAGGAGATATATATAAGGAAAGTGTCTTGCCCAAGGACCCAAGCACCACTAGCCCATGGCTGGATTCGAATCTGTGGATTGACCACCTAGACCACTAGGCCACAGCACCCACATTATACCGTTTGATTGTTATTCTTGACATAATCATTGAAATTTTACCATTTTAATCTTTCTTCACGAATGCTTTTTCCCCTGATGTCCACCCAGGTGAAGTTATGTGACTTTGGCTTTGCTAGAATCATTGGTGAGAAATCCTTCCGACGCTCCGTGGTGGGCACACCAGCTTATCTTGCCCCAGAGGTTCTACGCAGTAAAGGCTACAACCGATCCTTGGACATGTGGTCGGTAGGAGTTATCATCTACGTCAGGTATGTAAACTGACTATGAGCCTTTTCCAAACCTCTGCTCCTGCTCAGGCTCTGGCTCCATTTCATGAATCCATTCTTAAATAACGGGTATCAAAATAGAGGCTTTTGCCTGCGGTTCTGAAGTAGATTCTCTGGTTTGAAAAAGAAAACAGAGCTTCAGCTTCTATGAAATATCACAGCATATATTTTCAAACTATGGATGACAGTTAGGAAGCCAGAGCCTGAGCCGTAGCCGAGGTTTGGAAAAGGCCCTCTGACTGCCCTTCTGCTGTTAGTCAGACATGACAGAACCAGTTTGCATTCATCATAGAATGAGAACTTATTTACATACAACGTGATTAGCTCAATTTCCCTCACCATAACTTTGGTTTGGCTTTTAGTGAGTGTTGGCTTCTCTCTTCAAGGGCAACAAATCTCAACGTTGTCTTTTTCCTCTGTGTCTTGTCTTGATAGTTTAAGTGGGACATTCCCCTTCAACGAGGATGAAGAGATAACTGATCAAATTCACAATGCAGCATTCATGTTTCCACCTAATCCATGGAACGAAATCTCAGCTAATGGTAAGCATTATACAGTTTGCATAATTGGCAAGTAAAAAAGGCTTTTCCCTTCCCTCAAAAGAGTCTGTGATATTTAATCTAGCGAACAGAGTATATGTAGTCTCAGCTCAACTTGTACTTCATTCTTAAGGATGTTTTCTTGTTCCACTTAGATAAATGGTCATGTCAAATTACACTTTATGCACTTACGTTGCAACACTTAAAGAATGGCATTGACATTTTAATAGACTGATGGCGCGTCCATTGTTTAGTATACTTGTCATCACTTGACTTATTGTGGGTTTTATTTTCAGCAGTGGAAGTAAGCAAAGAAGACTATTATATCCTCACATTCTTCTTTGTAATGTACGTTTCCACCACTGCCCTGTGCCAAATGAAATGGAAAAATACCCGCTTTGAGTCATGTGGTGGCATGTAGACTACATTGGTGGCACAATCGGTCTGTTGCACACTAGCATAAAGGTAGTATTATACTTTGGTTTTTGTCAAAGAAGTACAGATTCATGGGCAAAAATATCAAGGAAGATACAGTCACAGTCATCCGTGAAAATTTCAGTCCCATACTGTGCCCACTTTTTGAGAAAACAGTGAAAAACGGCCGCAGTATTTCTTAAGTCTTTTCTCTTTTATTTTTGATCTTTTAAAAGATCAAAAAGATTTTTGGTCGTTGTTTTACTAATTTCTGGATAAACACTAGTGCTGTGCATCAAAAACGGATTCACGGGCTCCCGCTTAAAATCTTGCCATCCGGTTTCAAAATTTCAAAAACGGAATACGAAACCAACATTTTAAAAAGTAGACTGACGTTTGCCCAATAAATAAACAACCCCAAAAGTGTATACTGTATAATACATACTTGAATTTCAGTCGTTTTGGGTCCATTTTGCCAAGCAGAAACAAACTTTTCGCAAACTTGATTAAACAAATATTGCAAACAGCCTTCCGAACGCGACGATCGCTCGAAAGAAGACGTAAACATATCTCGTACGATGCATCATAAACACCGCATGCCCACCACGTGGCCGCATGGCCCGGCCCATGCAGCAGCAGCATTGCATCCAGAAAATTCCACGATGTGTAATGTGCGCCGCACCATTCAAAGCATACGTTGTACACCAGTACACAGTCGCCAATTCGCAATCGGGCCGGAAGTGGAAGCCTACATGTCGTACGTACAACGTGTGTATTTGGTGCATGCATTCAAGTTGCGCTCGTTACCGTGGATTTCGGCCGGCTTCAATGCAGATTTTTTGGTAAGAAATGTGACATGTCACGCTGAGCAAGTTATGAAAGATTCTGACTGAATATTCTGTAGGGCTGGCACCAAATTATCGCAAGATTCCCAAACACGCACGTAGATCGAGACCAGAAACTGAATGTATACGTCGGCGCAACGAGCGTTGTAGCATGTTTTACACACTCCTACATACAGCGCTATGCATCATTTGATCGTGTACATTATCAATACGTGTGTAATATAGCGCTATCATTCTTTTTTATGAATCGGTGCTCGGGCAACCGCTAATTTTTTTAAAGCGTTTTCCGGTTTTCAAAAGCTCCGAAAATGCACAGCACTAATAAACACACCATTTCAGGCGGAAACATTTTAACGGTAGGTTTCTACCAGCACCATCTTCATACCCTGAAAGTTATAGGTAAATCTGTGAAAATTTCTGTTTTGGTTTCTTACCAAAGTATGATACTACCTTTAAATGAACAAAGCAGTGTATAATTGATTCAATGTATCTCTGGTTAGAAACCTAGGCATCCCTTTGTAGCTTGTAAGTATTTCAAAGCTTGTGGAGAAGTGTTCATTTACAGAGGTGAAAGGGAAAAGCTTGAAATGTAACCTGTACGATCTGTCCTTATTCACAGCAATTAATCTGATTGGGAATCTGCTACAAGTTAAGCTCAGGAAGCGATACACTGCTGATAAATCATTGGCACACCCCTGGCTGCAGGTAAGCTATGAAGGAGAATTGGCATATTATACCTCAGGCCTGTCAGTTTGGCACGTACAGACCCTGATGTAAATTCAGAGGTGTGTCTGTCAGATTGCTATAAATCAGTGCTGTGTCCGAGTCCGGTCAGTCCGAGTCCGAGTCCAGTCCATTCGAGTCCGAGACCGAGTCCGAGACCAAGTCCGGCAAAATCAGTCTCGAGTCCAAGACTGGACTCTCACAGCACTGTAAATCCAGATCTATTGTATACACGAATCCTGCTTGCAAGTATGATGTCCTTATAAAGCAAGTAAGGAATTTGTTCTCGCTGAGCAGGGTTCTACATCACCATGGTTTATAGAGTCGTGATTTTCATACTGTCACTCACAGGACTACCAGACATGGCTAGACCTCCGAGAGCTAGAGAATCAGGTAGGCGAGCGCTACATGACTCACGAGAGCGACGACGAACGCTGGGAGGAGTATCGTCGCGATCACATTGAAGGAGGAGGAGCCGCCAAGCAGAGCCCGAGTCATGACTGCAACCAAGTGGGCGACTCACCGGTTCATCTCAGCCCCGGACGCCACATGGAACGAGTCAGCACCCTGTGATGACACTCTTAAAATGCAATCAACTCCCCTCTCGACAAGGAAACTCCTCAGATGGAAAGCTCTAGGCTCCTCCTTGGCCATGCTCAACCTGCATCCTTCTTTTACCCAAGCTGCATTCTTTTTGTAATACCAGGATGATACTTCAACCTCTAGGCCAGCTAAGATGTCATTGTTTTGGGACAACCGTCTTGTCATTTATTCTCAAAGACTGCAATTGATTTATTTGATTGACATTCCTGACATAACCTCAAGAAACCGTTTCCATTCAGCAGGGTAACAAAGAAGAAACCGTGACGAGAAATTGAAAAAGTTGAAATCTGAATCAGGTTTATGTACATCATTTATAGGTTTGCATGTGCAGTTAAAATGCATATTAATTACGTCTGTTGTCTTTGTATGTAGAATTTTTCTCTTGTCATCTGTTCGGGAGCAATTTTATTGCCGATTTCTTGGGTGCTATTTGAAAATTCACGATTTTATGCTTTCAGGGAGGTTGGATTTTCTGTTGGCATTTTCTTTATTCCGTAGGTTATGTAGATTTCCCCTGCTGTGGCTTCAAATGGGTGTATGCTTGTGAGCTGCTTGAGGGTGTAATGTGAACTGCAGATCGGCAGCCATCTTGTCTTTGTGGACTATCCATCATTAGACTGATCCATTAAGCCTATGACTTTTCAGCCATTGACCAGTCTGAATGCAACGCTGGCCATCTTTGTCCCACAATTGTGTCTAATCCTCTACTTAATTAATTATCAAATAACCACAAGGGAAACTGACTGAATAGTAATTTATTGAAAGGTGAATAAAGGAAAATTGACTGGAGCAGGATTCAAACCAGCAACCTCCGGAATACCGTACAGGCTCAACTGAGCTACCCAGCCCTACGTTGGTGGTGTCCCTGATAGTCAATTATCTTTGTTCGTTTTGCAGTCAGAAGCCGCGAAGCCATGCACATACTGCTATATCCCAAGGAATCAAGGGTCATGTTATCGATACTCGTAGCACCTCTAATCAACTCATGATTGCAGTCTGAAGACGAAATATTTGATCTCCTTAGATCATTTGGACAGCTTGATCCAAGAGATGACCCTTTAGTTAGAGTCAACTTTTGAAATAGATTCTGGGAAAAAAAATCATAGTGTGTGTTATGTCATGTTCCTTTTACCAAATTTGTGTACAGATTCATAGATATGAAGAATGCATCTGCCACGTGACATTCTCCTCCAGCAATAGTCACACAATGTTTCTGTTGCTAGGCAAGTACTGTGGTGTTCGTCGGGCGGGGCCTGTATGGATCCGTCAGTTGGAGTGTAGACAACAAATGGATGTTTGGACCAGGAAGATAATAGACCTTATTCACGGTGCATCCATCCTACATTCAAAGCAGTGCAATCAAACCGAGGCTTGGATTCAAAACAGTCTGGTACCCGTTTTCTTTTTAGAATTGGTGTTATCTTTTCCTACGGGTACACAGGGGAGGTGACAAGATGGATGCATCATGATTGAATAAGGCATATTCTACAGATTTTCTACATAAATGTGAAAAGAAATCAAGTAATCGTTGTGTTGTACATGGCGAGTCTCGTGCCGAGGTTGAATGAAATAGCCTCGGTCAAATGGGAGGAATATCAAAGTAGACAGTAATTGACGTTAGCAGTATGAGAGAAGGATCGCTTGCCGTTTCATCTTGTGGTGTGCAATATTTACAATAACCACAATGGAAAATGGAATCAGAAAATGGAGAATGAAATAGAAAGGAGTTTTGTATTTTTGTCTGACATGTAGTTATCATTCTTATGTCCAACCAAAGTGGGTTATCTTCACCTACTTTTTTTTGACAGAGTTTTTACAGCAAATTCTTTCTTCGATATTTTCTTTTCGATCTCGAAAGCTTTTTGGGTTGTTTTTTTTTTGTCTTGGAAATATTTTCAGGTGGTGGAATTTGTTTATAGCAAAGAATCATGAACGTGATATAATGTCAGTTTAATTACAAATAAACAATTAAGCCCATAGACAGTATTTTTCATATACAGCAAACTTAAAAATCAGTGACTCGAAACGAAATAAAGTGGTGGTAAATGTATTATGTTTTGTACGCTACCTCTTTAGAAACAAGTTCTTGAAAAAACTTAAAATTATGCAAAGAAAAAAAAAATTACCAGTACCTTGAATTTGTGTGAGGTATTGTTACAGGTAGGAACTTGTTACAGAGTTTTTATGTGTCTCAATAAGAAGAAGCGAAATTGACCTGAGTAATCTTGGAAAATTAACATCGAACCTTGTGTATGCTAAATGTTTTATTTTAACGTCATCATGCCATATCCAATCCATTTTTATATACACAAAATAATTTAGCAAATGTCAAGTTTGGTTTTTGTTCCTTTTTGTTTTTGTTTTTCCCGAGGGGGCGGTTTCATTCGTTTGTTTTACATGACTTAATCTTTTTGAAAGCCCACAACTGAAATAAGGCCCGTCGCATTGTTGACTTAGTACTTAAGAAGTAGTATTTCCATTTTGAAATGCCATTGAAGTTCACCTTGAAAAGCTATACAAGTGAAATCTCCCCATTACCACAACTGTTGAACTAGCTCATTGTTTGTTTTTTCCACAAGTAGTCTAACGCCCCATCCCCTTACTCGCTCTGGTAAATTTGAAACAAATATCTGTCAACTGCCAAACCCCCTCGTGTTTTATATCCAGTTGTTCATACACATGTACATGTATTAAGTAGTATTTATTTTTTATTTATTTTGGTGAAAGTGTGACTCTTTCCATGTTGCTTAAAAACTACAAACCAGCATTTTACCTTCGTCATTTCCTTGAAGAAATTGTTTCCTTTATAGTTTTGCTTTCTTTTTATCAGGGTTACATGGTGTCTGTTTTTTTTGTTTTTGGTTTTTATGTGTATAAAAATCTAGATTTTTATCTCCTTATATTATTAAGTGCTGGGTATTTTGCAGATAAAAAAAAAAAAATAAGGAATTACTCGGCGCAAGATGAATAACTAGATGTTGTATTCTGAAACAATGTTTCTGTTGATGCATATTATGTGTGTGTATATATATAGAGAGTTTCATGTACAGAGTATTATACAAAGTCGTTTCTGTGGACAATGCAGAATGGCTGTACAGTTATTATTTGTTTTTGTTTTTTTAATGATGTACCCTTCCAGCAAGCCATGAGCCCCCCTAACCCTGTGGGCGCATTCTGACTTATGTAACCCTCCTGGATCTGCCAACATCCAACACTGTGACCATCAAGTATCAATGATGTTCCTCGGACTTTCAGTTATGCCTGAAGTTTAACATGGATGGAGTTAGGGTGCTTGAATTGGGTTTTGCATTCATTCCTATGTTCTTTATTATTCTGCAATATTAGAGTATGTGGACTTTGGCTTTCTCTTGGCATGGTGAACTGGGGCTGATTTCATAAAGCTCTGCAAATCAAGTTGCGACACGTAGTGGTTGCGACGTGTCGCATAGATGTGATGAACCCAGACATAGAGTAAGGATGCGTCTTAACTCTGCGAGTTAGAAAAGTGGTGATCCATTTTACCTCTTTTTAACCATTTTTCTTTTCTTTTTTTCCCCCCCTTTTTTTCTTTTTTATTGTAAATGCATATACGTGTTTTAGTAGCATTTACATGGGAAACACACTGGCTTAATAATTAAGCCAGTGAGCTGAGTCACACATCTTACAAGTATTCATGTTACAGCATTTACAGTGTGGCAGTCTCAGGCCATTGTCTGGTCTTACCAAGGTCATCATTAATACCCTTTGCAATTTACATACACAGATCGAGCATTGCATATTATTAGAAATATCTCACTATTTACTTAACAGACCAATTGCCTGCATTTTTGTAATGATACGGTGAAAACTGGGGATATTCTAATTTCCCTATCCTGAGTGCCAACAAAAGTTCTTAATATTATTGAGTTATATTATCACCATGGTTACAAGGAGTGGTACTTGCATAAAACCCCCCAGCCTGCAATTTCTCTCAAAAGTGAACCCATTGTGTTTTGTTTTTTGGCGTGATTTTTTGAGAAGTTGACGTATTCAAGAAAAAATGCAATTTTAGGGGAAAGTGATGAGAATACTACGGCTTATATCTGATTTTATTGTAATAATTGAGGAACAGAAATTGGGAATATAGCGATTGTCCTTTTTTTATGTTTCATGCCTGCTGGTGGTGTGAAAATATTGGTCACTCTTGACCAATGTGATTTTATGAATACTTTTTGTATCTGATAAAATTATTGAAGTGAACAGGTGAATTTTAAGCAAGATGTCGTCAGTTTCTATTTACAGTCATCAGTTGTGATCATGATTCTTCCGTGCACATGCAACCTTGTTAAAGGTTGAACTTGGGCAGGTGATCTTGGAAACAACTCAGTCCTCATAATGCTGATCATGAACTGTGTACACCAAGCCATTCACCTCAAAGCAGTTGGGATTTCTTCAGTGAGCATTTAGCTCAGAGGAGTGAATAAAGAATGTTGACGTAGATGAACCATTTTAGGACAGCATTCGCCACCATCTTTAGATGCTTGTTTGGCGAGTTGATAAAGTTCCATGTTGGAACTCTTTGATATCAAATTTCATCAAAAGTTGAGCCTTGAACTTTGGCATTGAGTGAGGAGAGCAAATTATACAAACGGTACTCACAAACGCCAGTGCTTGCTAACATTGGATTACATGCTATAGAAATAATGCTATCTCCACAAACAATTTGTCCATACAAACTGAAACTGCATCCTGTACTTTCAAAGTGCAGATGCTCGAGTCTTAAAGCTGAGTGCACAATGAAAGATCAGAATTAGATCTTCCTCAAGCTTGTCTTTAAATTAGAGTAATCCTGATAAAGGAATGGCAATAAAGATCTGTATTACTTGTTTGTATCAGTGAACTGAAAATAAATTTGGAAAGTTGAATCTCGGATACATTTGCATAACATGCAATGAAGTCGTTGATGAATAGTATGCATAAGGTGATATGCATATTCGCTATAATTTATATCAGACTGGTACAGAGACTAGAAGAGATGATCCTGCTGACTAGGTGTGGCACCTTGACCCCCCAGATGCGATTTATGGTTGTGATTACGAGTCAATGCAATTTAAGAGGCATATAATGGAGTCAGACATATGAAGCTCAATTCTGGGAGACAAATCCACTTTAATGAAGGGGGGTACGGTATCCTAAATGTGCATGTGCGATATGACATACATGTATGTTTAAACTACAACGCACATGTGTGATATGATGTTGTATAAACTACAATATACATGTGCAACACCTTTGAGAACTTGTACCACACTTATACCATTTCTACTAGAATTGAGCTTTGTACGTCTGTCTCTATATAAATCTCAAATTTAAACTCCACGTAATATGAAGTAATTGTCATCAGATCACTCATATGCCGTTTAGAACCACACTTCTTTTCTTTTTTATTAAAACAAATAAATAAAAATGATACATGGCATCAACATTCTGTGTTCACTATGTAAAACATGCATGAATATTTGATATGATACAATCAGTTCTGATTTGTGTCCAATAAAACCATCAGATCAGAGATCCAGCATATATAATTGGCATGCAGGCCATAAACGAGTTAGAATTTACAAAATGAGTCTTTTGGACTTAATTTATATTGTCTGTATGTAAAGTGTTCGGCTGTTTGAATATTTTTTTTTTTTAAATCATCATTAGTGACCTGTGTCGAGATACAAACAGTAACATTGTACTTTGGGTATACAATTTTTTTTTTTAATTTATTATTTCATCTGCTGCGGTTCAGCCCAGCCGAAATTACTTGTATTGTTACATGTACGTGTATTATTGATAATAATATAAATAAGAGGAGATATTATTGTACATAGTCTTTCCTCGACTAAAAAGCTGTAGGATCAAACTATACAGTAAACAAACAGAAAAAAACAAACAAACTCAAGAGTGGGAGTGAATGGTAATCATTATAAATAAATCATTCTTATTGAGACCGCCAGATTATTTGGTGGATTATTTGACAAATAAAAATGCACTATTACAAAGAGACATTGTTTGATGTTTGCTTGTTTCAAATATTGTCAGTTCCCATCCCTCAATGCTGTATTACTTGGAACATTATTTTATGAGGAATACCGGTATCTATGTTTGACTTAAAGGTAACATCATACTTTGGTTTTTGTCAAAGAAATGCAGATTCATTGGCAAAAATATCAAGGAAGACACAGTGAAATTCCAAGTCCCATACAGTGGTGACTTTTTGAGAAAACAGTGAAAAACGTCCACAGAATTTCTTTAATATTTTCACCGTTATATTTGATCTTTTAAAAATCAAAAAAGTTTTTGGTTGTTGTTTTTATACTAGTTTCTGGATAAATACAGCATTTCAAGCGGAAAAATTTAAACGGTATGTTTCTACCAACACAATCTTTATACCCTGTTAGTAAATCTGTGAACATTTCTGTTTGGGTTTCCTACCAAAGTATACTACTGTACCTTTAAATACAAATCACAATCTACAAGCAGATTGGACTACTCACACCTTTGCCATTTGAACTTGAACTACAGTCAATTTTCAGGTAGAAATTTTGACAGAATAACCCGTGAAATGTTCACTTCATGATTTTGCAATGGGAAAAGTTTGAAAATGGCCTCCTACTCGTAAACTTGTTTCACAAAAACCTTTCGAAGGTGCATTTGTGAAACTCTTTTTGATTTGACGTCTAGTAACATTCTTAGGTCATATGTAAGGTTGGCCTTTTTTATAGCCATTGGGAGGCTCTCATGCCTGTGCCTATGGAAACACATACATGCAGTATCACATAGTATAAGTTTAGGATACAAGTTTACAACTGTTTTAAAGGTCAATGAAATTCTAATAAGTCCCAAATGCTAAAATATACATCACCATTTGTGAGTGCATATAGGCTCATTCAGGATTTGACTTGACCAAGTTGCATTCCGTTTATAGCAATATCTAATCTAGCTGCCTGTATTCTCAACTGATTGATCTTTAATATTTACATTCCCATAACTTGCCCAACTCCTGATCTTTAATATTTACATCCCCATAACATGCCCAACTCCTGACCGATTGGTCCTAAAAGTCCTACATACAAATTATACACAACCAAAAGAGCATCTTTGACTCCCTATAGATGCCGTTCGAGATCGAGACCACTACCAATTCAGATCCATAGATGTATCTGAATTCTGCATTAAGCACAGGCTGCACTTGAAGCCATCATTTATTGGGTCTTCCATTCACAAACACTGTAGCTTTGTATCTGGTTCTCATCAGTCCCATATTATCCAGTGGAAATGGAGTCTGCTAGTTCATCGAGCTGATGCTTTTCGCTGCTCTTCCACGCTCATCTCAATATGAAATTCCTTGACATCTTTGTCTACTCCTCTGCTGTTGTGATCATGACATGATGTGTTCCAGTACTCCTTGCCTGATGAGGTGCTCGCATTGGGACCTTTGGAGAAAATGCTGTATAATGGGACAAATAATACACACATTAATGCAGAACAGTTTGAACTCAATTGCTGTGCTTGCTGTAAGCATAATATTTCATGCTTACAGATCAAGTTCATAGATTATAACAAGGAATTTTAAATTGTATTTAAATGCGTACTTCCCATAATTAATTTTGTTGTTCACTATCTCTCTCTCTTTGCATTTTCATGTTTTGTTTCCCTTTTTGTTTTGTTTTCTGATTTAAGCAAGTCTTTCCTTGCATGTTTCTTGTAATTCTTCCTGTTCATTGCCTGTAAGTGTGGTCCTCTGTCCTGCAGACCCGCAGTAACAGAGCAAAGTTTCCCATCCATGTTCTCTTGTCAGGGATTGTATCTATGTATGTATATGTATCTAACTTTAATAGTCAGCAAATGCTTTGGTATTGTACTGCAATGAATGGATACAGGAGAATGTTCAATTAAGCAGCCGTTTCATACTAGTTTCTATACCCCGATCACACTGCAGATTAGGGACTCAGTATCAATGTGCCTATGAGTGGAGCGTTGCAAAGGATAATCCTTACAGACTTCCATAAATACACAATGGACATTTGAAGAGGAATCTTCACCATGTGGAGAGTGACGCACTGACATTGAGGCCCAGATCATGGGGTCACCCATATAACACTTGCTACTCAATCTATGTACCTACCTGGCTGTTTTTCTTGAGAACAATCACAGTTCCGTCTTCCGTTTCAAACTCGCCGTGGTCCATTAGACATCGAACCTACGATGGATGGGAAAATATTCAATTTCAATCGGGTACGGCTCCGGTTGAGTGAAAAGGTTAGAAGGTATCCCGCAAACCCACTTTCCGTAGATGGCAATAAGTACAAAAACCAACATAATTGTGAAAGCTACCTCAAAATGTTTTTAAGGACTGTATAAGTATAAAAACGAAAACAGAAAGATCAGTTTTTCGGAGACTTATTTATGTTTTTTCTGGCCATTGTGTGTGACAGACTGACCAACTCATTACACTGACTGAGTTATAACATTCAATTTATAAATTCCTCTTATTTGTAAATATCAATAATTATGGGTTTTACACTGGTATCCTTCTTACCTGAATGTATAAACTCTTAGGTGGTTTCCTGTCCTGTAAAAAAAACAAGGAAATTTTTTTACTATCTCCAATTCTCCATTCCATTCATAGATGTATATGGGTTGAGTAGTCATGTCTTGCTTCCCAGAGAAGGCCAATATATATATACTAAAGCATTGTCCATAGTTGGTGAGAATGGCATAAAGGCCCCTAGATTATTCCTAAGCTGGAGGTTGCTGTGAAAGACACAGCCCGCCCAACATCAGCTGATACAGAAACAGTGTAGTATAGAATTCAAATCCAAAATTAGCATGTATAATGAAATCAAGTCAGTACAACAACGATTACCGTAATTTCTTTAACAAAAAGCTGCTTGAAACAAACAGATTACTCATAACTTGAAGGGCGTACATCCCCATTTTCTTTTCAGCCCCCCCCCCAAAAAAAAACCATATCTATTGACTGATGGAGAGATTCAAAAAGAGAAGAAAATTATTTAATCTAAACATTATTATGATTCACGTCAGGCCCGCAGTAACCCGCTAGCTTTGATCACGCCCTGTTGAGTTTGCCAAATTTGTGGCCCACCATTATGTTTGTGTCCTTGTTAGGAACTTTAACATTTGCTGCAATGTGGGCATTTATTTCCATGCCCCCCTGTTGGAAAATCCTAGAATCGCCCCTGGTAGACTTTTAAACACCGCAACCAGTCAAGAGGAAAGATATAATGTAATGTGAAGACTCAACTCTCATAGAGAACAAACTTCTTACCTGTGTAAGATCCAGACCCTCAGTGCCTAGGGACCTCATGTATGTTGCCAAAGATTTGTTGTATTTACTAAACCACTGAAACTATGGAATAAAAAAAAAAAGAAGAAACTCTTGTGCATCAGTAAATAGCTACCATGCCCAACTTTCTGGAACAAATATTTCAAACCTTACTGAATCTACTCAA
Source organism: Astropecten irregularis (assembly GCA_963971285.1). Lineage (NCBI taxonomy): Eukaryota > Metazoa > Echinodermata > Asteroidea > Paxillosida > Astropectinidae > Astropecten > Astropecten irregularis. The sequence continues at coordinate 25,202,201 of OZ020245.1, read as the reverse complement.
TGTTATGGTGCCTCTGCCCATTTGGAAAACGGACATGGATTTTGACATGGTCTACATGGCTCAACCTTAAAGCTAGCCCAGCATACAATGGCTAGTAAAAAACAGCTGTGGGCTAGTAAAAACCCCTTCCCAACATGCCCGGCAGGTGATTTAAAATATGTGCTCGCTCCTTGTTTTTCATAGGGGAGTTGCTAGACCGGGCAGTAAAAAAACAAGTAAAAAAACTCAATTGACTAGCCCGGCGGGCTACTATCAGAAAAAACAAAGGGCAAGCCCTGGTCTAGTGAAAGGTTCATACAGGTCTGAAATACTTCACTTTGAGGATGATAATACGGTTGGAGCGAAGCAATTTATGACAGAGAGTCCTGTCCAAGGGCACACACACACCACAATCTCCAAACTCTGAGCTCAAAGTGACCCGCAATCTGTGGCATTATCCACACATAATCTTTAGTTTGGTGCACATTATTGTCAACACATGACTTGGTCAAATATAAACAGCTCAAAGGATGACTGTTTTCGGTGGTATGGGGTTAAGACTGATGTTCAATTGACCTCTTGATCGGATAGATTCTGTTTGACATCTGCAGGAAGCACGCTACCAAACTCCCATCTCATGTTGCGAATGATTCCAAGGCGGTTATGACTGGCAAATAAGAAAGAAACAAATCTCTGTTGAATTGACAGTGACAATAATATTCCTTTGTGGTCCACATACAGATGGTGTATATTCCATGGTTGCTGTCACTAAATTTCTCTCGCAGGTGTGATTGCCCTGACTCCCTAAGAGTTTTGAACCAGTTGCCATACTGGACTTCTCACCAGCCTGGTCTTCATAGTGTACATACTGGTCAGCAAGCTACATAGATTAACCCTTCCCACTTGGGAAGCATCTATAGCAGTTCGTCTTAAATATGGTGTGAGAATATTCATGATTGCTTTGTTATTTCCATTGAAATACCATATATTGGAGCTCTGTCTTGAATAACAGGTTCCATGAACCTTTATTGTCCCAAAATCTGTGTTCATTGTGGTACATACCCCCTTGATTTGCATTTGAATAGATTATTATTATTATTATTATTTATTTCTGGTAATGACACCAAGGATTCCTCAAAAGTGCCCTAGGTACTGAAGCTCGCAAGCCTGATGAAACCTGTTATGGAAAGAAGATGAGAAGAAGATACAGTTTTAGAGGTGGGAGGAAAACCCCAGAGTAATATTCTGGGTAAAACCCACGGAATCAGGCAGGGACTGAAAACCCAATCCACTTATGAACCGAGCCGGACTTGAACCCGGTCCACAGAGGTGAAAGGCGAGGAAAGAACCGCTACGCCAACCTGATTCCCCAGATTGATTGGCATTTTCGAGCAGACAGCAATCTGTGAGTTCCGAACACAGCTGCCGTGACACTGATTACGTCCACCTGGAATTTGGGATATTGTCTGGTGGTATTCAACCATTATGTGCCCCCTATGGGTCTAAAATATGTAGATTAAATACTTACACATGTTCTTTTTCAGTAATTTGTGCGGTATTTCCTTTATAAGGACAAGGTTTAGATAATAGGCTCCTTCTGATTTATACTTACAGGTATGCAAGGAGGCATCTTTGGTTCCTCTCTAGGCACGTGTGACGAAACTGCACCCCAGCAAACAGACCGCTCTGACCTTCTTCTCTAGCATGCCTGTGAATGTGAATAAACAGCAATCCATCCAAATTTAACATATCACAATGGTGAAAAACACTGAATGAATATTACTCAACTTTTCAAACCCTTACTTTACTGCTGGACGGTCCTGGACCGGGGTGCTAATGCCAGATATTAGTATGCAAACATATGTACAGTTCAGTACTATGTACTTACACAACATCAGTCTGGTTTTGATCGTACAGAGCTTTCATCTCTTCTAATACCTGCCTCACACCATCCTCCTGAAAAAGAGTCAAATCATTCGACAACAAAATAATTTATATCTATTTGTTGTAAATTAATGAGCTAACAGTCATCCATAAATGTAAGGTTTCATGAAAGTTGGGAAGCCTTACCATGTATCATTTTTTGAGAAAAGAAACCCACTTTCTAATCAGTAATAGGCCTAGTACAGTAAGCCTAGACTAACGCTAGAGCCCTAGGAATGGGATTACAGGTCAACTCACCTCTTACCGACACAACTTCCTTACCAACTCACCTTGCCAACTCGCCTTCAGACCAACTACTCGCCCCTTACCAACTGGCCCCCTGTGCTAGCCGACTTGCTCCTCCCTCCTGTGTTTTTACTAATATTATATGCATAGCCACAGCAACTGAGCAAGTGAAACCGAACGTATTCACGGTTGTTCCGGCGTGTGATTTAAACACAAGAGGGTCCCGAAGTTTACAATTGCCTCCTCCATCAATCAAGTACATCAACCGGAAAGAATTCCACTGACGGCCATGACGGAAACAGGGTTATTTCCTCCAAGAGTTAACTTATTTGATGCAAGTCATAATGAACTTCAATCTCAGGTGTGTAAACTAGGGTAGCTTATCTAAAAAGTGAGATTTTCAGGGTTTTTTGGACCTACAATTATAAACTTGGAATACAGCGGGGTAGGCCTAGCCATTTTTCTCAAAACGCCCTCTGTCGGTCCCACAGGTTTGTGCACAAGTGATGGCCCGTCAGCTGAATTCTTTCCCATCAACCTAGCTACATCAGACTCATACTTTATAGGCCCTAGTACTACTACATGTATGAAGTAGTACAACAGACAACATACAGTACAGCCCAATGTCACAGTGTCAGACCTTTACACTAGTTAGCTGGTTAGTAGTATTATTTAAACACTAACGTTACAACTGACTACAGAAAAAGTCTGTGCATGCAATGCCAATGGAATGGTGCAATATTAACTTACATTAAAGGGCAGCAGTGTCCCATCTCTTGACCTTTGCAACTCTCGAATCAATTCCAAAACCTTTTCACAAAACATGTTTTGAAATTCTCACTATGGACCTCCGTTTGGCGTAAAGAAAACTCACAAAAAATGAAACGTAGCGATGAAACTTCTTTATTTACCAAACTTGCCGCTCTCGCAAAATGAAATAGAATGGCCCCTCGGACTGATAAAATAAAACGCACATTTATCATTGTGATGAGTCTAGTTACCATTTATTTCTAGAAAGTATGCAATACAGGGATCAACCCAGGATGTAACCTTGTTTTTCCGTGGCTGTATGACATACCTTCCTGTAGTGCATGCGTTGAGTAAAAACGAAAATTACATATTGTTTCACGTGCGTAGATATCATTACTGGTGCATGGAAGTTGGAACGATTGCTTGGCAAACACACCTCTGCATTGGAAAACAAAAACCAGTGAGTAACATTAGTGCATTTGAATTTTCATATTGTAAATAAATTTATGTTAGATATGAGGGGCCTAACTAACGTTAGTTTGGAAAAGATTTGTATTTTAGTTGAGACTAACGAGTTATAAGTTAGGCCTAAAGTAAAAGTAAAACTGTAAAAGTAACGCTAGTTTTTTATTTTAGTTTAGTAGGCCTACCTCACTAATAGTAACACAAGTCACATGCCTGAGTAATTGCAAGGCAGGGACAGAGTGAATTCATTATTTTGCCGGCACCGGTGTGGTGGTCTCAGCTGTCTCCCAGTCTCAGCTATCCCCCTATCCCTCAGCTATCCCGACGGACATAGCACGCCACTTAAGTCTTAATAACAGACAACTTTCTCTTGTTTTGCGCAGATGGCATGTCGTATTTTACCATTTATTTGGTAAGGGAAGGGGGACCGCTGAGACAGGCATTCTTCCTGCAATTGATTTATTTATGCAAACGCTCTTTTGCCGTCCCAGTATATTAATATACTCTGATTGGCCAATTTGCAATATTATTAGATTTAGAATGAAGGCCCTACCTCCGGCAAAATAACATTTGAAGCGGAAAGAAGGCCGGCATGACGTATCAAGAATTGGCCAATCAGACAAATGACGATGTTTGCAAAATATTACTTGCGATGATCGTAACCCTTGCTCTGACATGGGGACATGGACCTAAGCTGCTAAGGTGTCCCCATGTCAGAGTTCACTGGTTACGATTATCACAACTAATCCTAACCGTCCCTAGGTCTTAATCTTATCATTAATATGATTAAGGGTAACGATCATCGTTAGTCTTCAACACTACAATGTATAATGTTTGTCACTGTTTTTCTTTTGACCAGAAAATGATAGAGATGAGATGAGAATTGGCAAGTGAAATCATTGATTTATGTACATCCCATCTGAGCCTGAACCAGCAAAATGGCATTTGCACCGAATGCACAGCAACAGCAGCAAATGCAAATAAAGGAGGTATGTACTTCAAGTCCTTCTTATCAAGGAACACTCCTGGTTTTTTATTAAATTATCTGCACCTAGCACTCAAGACGAGAGTGTAAGATACTGGAAGACCAAACAATGATCATGAAGTCTAAGTACTATAATTATTCAATGACAATGTGCTTTGTATCATTTCAGCCTTTGTCTTATAGGTTATTTTATTTTAAAAATGTATGGTTTTGCTAGTTATGTCTGGTTAACTGGGTACTTGGATGTACCCAGTAAATATACATATGTGCAGCTTAAGTTTGAGCATTGGTTGAGATTTGGACTCATTAATATATTTTCCTCTCCTTAGTTTCGAGACTTCCTTTCATCCTACAATCGTCTGACCGAAAATTGCTTCTCTGACTGTGTAAAAGACTTTACTGGAAGGAAGCTACTGGATAAAGAGGTATGGAAACAACACTTCGCAAGTATCAAATGCACTTTAAAAAACATCACAGCGAGGCTTACCCCAGTATTTTATATCTAGTGTTTGATAGAGAACCTTATCATGCATGTATATTTTTTTAACTTCTTCACCAAAAGCCTAGTTTATCAACTTTGGACGACCACTCACAAAGGTCATTGCAGGACCAGCATTTCAGCACGTCACGATACATGTAGTTGTGCTCAGTTGGTGTCAAGTGTGCTGCCACTATTAACTTCCCCACTTGGTTGTTTTGTTTTAGATACCGGTAATTACCATTTTATTTATGTAGGTCAGAATGTCAACCAAAGAAACCAGATTCAAAGTGCTGTGAAGTTGATGGATTGCTGCAAATGTCGCTAGTTCAGAGCTACCTGGGGTACACTATGTAAAAGAAGTATTAAAAGCAGCTCCTACTCTGTTTATTAAACTGATATTCAACCAGGAGGAATGGCCTTTGTCCTTCGATTCAGATGCAGGAACCAGCTTCAGTAGAAGTCTGTACTACATGTGAGGTTTAGGACATTCCATATGGAATGCACTGGAATATTTGCAAGCTCACCTGTGTGCAGGAGACTTAATATCCTAGGTTTATTTCCCCATACTAACAGGCAAAGTGCACTGCTAACTGCATGGAGAAGTACCTGAAGATGACAATGCGGGTCTCACAGCGCTTCCAGGAATACCAGATGCAGCAGAATGAAGGGCTCTTAGCCGCCAAGCAGAAAGCCATGTCAGGATAGTAGTAATAGTCTTACATCATCCTGGACACTCTGGACAGCTAGTGCTGGTCATAAAGTCCAGCATGTGAATCTGCTTTATTACCTGTGATGGATGTTGGAGAGTATAGAAGAAACTCTACTACCCTTGAGCCTTGACGAGATGCCAGTTGATGAGGGTACAAACATTATGAGGTCACTGCTGTGTCCTAGATGAGCCATTTGCTCCAATCCATTTGAGAAGATGCTTGTTAGTCCTGCCTGATGATGTAAACATCTAAGAATTTAGAAAATCTAAAACAAGAACCAATCAACAAATTCAATTAAAAGCCCTCATAATCATTCCAAATTCACCAAAATCCATGCGGAGCGTTGAATGACGTGGGAGAACATATGTATTACTCTAGAGTCCAAACATGGTAACTGTACATGTGGCTTGATGGATGAAGTCCAAAGTATGTGCCATGTATATGATGTTGCATAATGGCAGGACTTTGGCAGATGCAGTAAGTTCCTAGCCATAATGTTTCGGATGTATGATCAGTATAACAAATGTTGCATTGACTGTTAGTCATGCAGGGATGCATAATCAGGCATCTCCGTTCAGTACAAAAATAAACAAGGTGCATGTAAAGCATCTCTGAGATGGTCAGTATTTACAGCTTCAAAGGGTACGTACCTGAGCAGCTTAGTGATCTGTTCCTCAAGTGTACTGGAAATTTCATTAATTTCACCCCAAAGTCAGGAAACTTGTGGACGGTCTCATGTTACCTTTCCTTGATTGGATTATTATTCAGAACATGTACACATTTTTCAGCACAGGTTTTCATGGAAGTTTTTGGCATTTGAATTGTTTATGATTTTATCAATAAAGATCATCTTCCATTTAAAAAGCTGTCAAGTGAGTGTGGTATAATTTCAGCTACACGTAAACCTCCCCTCTTGTGATTAAGAAAAACTGCAAAGGTTTTAATTTTACTTTCAAACTAGTTTCAATTGGCCGCATTTCAACTTAAAATATTGATCCTCTGATTTTTGTAAGAGCCTTGTGTGTTTCCAAACAGATAATAATTCCGTGTGTGACGACATAAGAATGTTCGTAATAGTAAAATGCACCAGAGTCTGTCTTAATTAAAATACAAAGGAAACAGTGACTTGTGATGTTACAAGGCAATGACAATACACAAAGTCTATGTTAGTGACAGGTGTTCCTCTGCTGTGCATTACGCATGCGCGTTTGACGCGCGCGCATAACAAAATAATTCTTTAACCGTTTTTTATATCGTTGATTTCATTGTTCACATCGTCAGTAGTTATAAAGTCATTGTCTAGCGAGCGCGTCCCATCATCTATTATTGACCAGCCTCTCGTCGATCTTGTGTGCTTCATGCAGTACAGTCTATAGTAGTAATGATAATAATATGTAATAATAGGAGGATTATATGTAGCGCTATTTTCTCTAGATCATGGTGCTTATAATTATTATCCATGGTCATCGGGCCCCACTTACATTCCTGAAACAATCTCAACTCCCTGGAAAGTACACAAAAGACTAACACCTGACACGCTGTACTGTATATTAGGATACATGTTCAAAATTTATTCATATTTTATGCAAATATATTCAAAATACAATTTTCCAGGGGTTTGTGGATAAAAATACACACTCTCTCTTAGACAAAATGATCACATTATGCCCAGCACTAATTTTACATGGCAATATTCAAACTTCAAATTGCTGAGAACATTTTACACCTCAATCCAATACATTTCTTATCAAAATACATTAATTAAAAAAATCATTCGGTTTATAGCATAGGCTAAAACAAGGCATCTTCATGTTGTAATTTGTTATCAGGTCAATCAAAAACAGTGTACAGTACTTAAGTAATAAAAATGCAAAGGTTTGTATAAAGTTAACTTCACATACTCTAAGGGTAATTTCCATGATGATTGTTTCAAAGTTTTAGTGGAAAGTCACATGCTGAAAGACATTCAAGTTAAACAGTTCAACATACACACGCAAATTGTTAGCTTAACATCTGAACATGGTAGCAAGCAAGATTCGGTTGATAAAATCCAATTTTTCTCACTATTCTGCAACACATCCTGGAAGTATATACAAAATTGAAATTTATCCTTCTAGTGTTGTATGAAGAGATCAGAGACATATATGGGGGTGCAAGTGGGGCACGTGCCCCAGGTTTCACTTTTTAAGGGGCACAAAAAAAAAAAAGGTAGCTGTGCTGTTGAAATTATTCAAAATCGAATCCAATGAACAAACAACAAAAGATTCCAATTTCAAATTGAATTTTTCGTTAGAATTAGGGACGCAATTTTAGCTCTTGCCCCCGGAGCCATTTTCCCTAGATACGCCACTGGATGTGATCCAACTGATGAAAAAATAATGTTGTTGTTTGTGTTTATTGATGTGTTATATTTTCAAGACAACACACCATAAACTGGTCGAATATAACTATTGGGATTGCAGCAAGCCAACAACCATTTGTCCAAGATTGCAGTTCCTAGCATTTCATACATTGAACAGATTTTACATTTTTGCATGGCTGAGCAGGCCAAAATTAAAGTCTTTGTCAAAGCACAGATGTGAGTGTGGAGATGCTTAAGCCTAGCATTATGACTTCTTCAACGAGTTAAAAATGTATAAATACAAATCAATGAAATCTGGAAAACAGATATCTGACCAAGTATAAAGAATACATTTAAGTATTATCCAGCAAAGAATAAGGTGGCATTTGTAGAATGTTCGAGTTTTAAGAAACAAGCCTCTAACTGCAGACCATATTTTTTTCTCGTTCCTTTCTCTATAATTTATTTCTTTTACATCAGGCTTATCGGATAAAAAAAACAAACCTTATTGGAATGGACACTTTCAGCAAAACGTACATAAAAAACACCAATATAAAACAACAGGTAGTAAAATAAATAGAAAACAATTTTGTAATAAGCACAATTACTTGTTTTAAAATATATTCTGATCTATAAATGATACCAAAACCAGTAAATCGGTCAAGTAATCACAAAATTGGTCCATATAAAAAAGATGGAAAAATAATTTTCATCATGAATTATATTAACTTTGATTTCTCGTTATAATTATTGCTTATATTACATGCACTTGTGTAAATGTTAATTTAAATTCTTTCTTGTTGCAAAAAACGTTGTGCAACCTGTTGGAAAAAATTCTTTGTTCAAATTTCACTTGAACAAATTTGTATTACTGCCTAGCGATTTGAACACTGGAGTTAATTGAATCATAGTTTCTTGCATGTATTAATCACATAATGAATTTTTTTTTGTAAAAATAAATAATTTAGAACATTCTTTAAAAACATTAATGATGGCAAATCATTTCCAAGTAATTTGGACTACATTTCATCTCAAGGGTAAAATTTGTTTTCAAGAAGATGATCATTATGATTATTAAAGTTCAGATCATTAAAGTGCCTGTAATATGTTTACATTAAAAATACAACAGAACTGAGTTCATGCTCCAACAGGAAAGCAATTTTTTGAAATGTACATTTGATAAACACATTAATTTGAAAATGTTCACTTTGAGTATTTGCTGCAATTCAATTTCTGCCTCTTCAAATGATGGGACTTATTGTTAGGTATAAAGATTGAATGTGAGTATTTGTGGAGAGGATCCAGGAGAGTGCTACAGCTACATGTCTCGTGTGAGAAAAATTAAAGTTAAAATCGTCAGTATTATCATACATAGAGTATAACATCAGACAGTATGGAATGTTCAGTTTAACTTCTTGGAAGTTCTATTTTGCTTTAAACACTTATTAATAATTGGTATACTCAGGAATTTAAATACCGCCAAACCAGCATTGCGATGATTTATTATTTGAAGTATCATTATTCATTGGCAATGTGGGGCACAGTTACATGTGCTTGAGTTGCATTGCTAACTTCATTGCTATTATTGCAGAGATCATTTTTGCTGCATTTTATCAACCAGACTCCCTCTGTGACAGCCTGTGACTTACTCATTAGCAGGGAAAATAGCCTGAAAGTTAGCTATTCCTGTGAACATAGCCACTGTCTTGACAGTCACTGAATATAAAACAAGCCAATTAAAAATGTTCCAATCTTTAGTAATGTCAGGATAAAGGGCTGGACTTGTAGATTAGGCACTTCCCCAGAGCCCACAGTCCCCACACTATGACAAGGAGTTGTTGTTTATGAAAATAATAGTACTGCGTTTTCCTTTATTGTAAATATGGAAATGAAAAGTTGCAAAATGAGCTATGCTCTCAACAGACTAATACAAAATTTGCCGTCTTTGAAAATTTACAGCAGGCAGGGCAGGCAGGAAAATATTTCTCAATATCCATACTAAGTACTTCCCCTCTCTGAATAAAAAAACAAATGCGTTTTGGCCACTAATTCAGAGATAAAACCAGTGTGAATCTTATCATATGTTTATTCATAACTCATTGAAAGATTCCGTGACTTTTCCCCCACAATTAGCACAGTCGATCTGGGACTCGAGTAAAAACAGAAACTATTATCCAGGAGTTGATGTTTATGTACGAGTTCATTTTGACTCTTAGGATCACTCAAGGATGAAGCGTAGTTATCCTTTCAAATTGTGGATGAGAGTGCTTGTCCCGTACAATACGGACAACTTTTCCGTATTGTAACCACTCCCTGAGAATCAATTTTAACGCAATTTAAAAATTGAAACTCATCTAGGAGTTGATGTTTATGTATGAGTTCATTTTGACTCGTAGGATTACTCAAGAAAGAAGCAGTCATCCTTTCAAAATCGTGGATGAGACTGCTTGTCCACATTGTAATCACTCCCTGAGAATCAATTTCAACGCAATTTTCTTTTCTGATTATTTTTTTTCCTAACACCGTCCGTCATGGAAGCACAAACCAAACCAAATGTTCACCTTGACCTGGCTACAGTCAATGAGAGCAGCATCTTCTAGCGTTTGTCTCTTCGGCAAGGCTGAGGTTATCCTCCTCTTCGTCAACTGTCTCAAAGTAGTCCTTGTCTTGATGGAGTGAGATGTGCTCATTTGGTTTGGAAGAATTGGTTGTCAGATTCAGGATGTTCTCCACCAGAAACCTCATCGCTTCCTCTGCAAACCATGAAACCGGGAGATTATGTAAGCATTTATTACTGCACATGATGTATACTTCCTCAGGAGTCATCATTTTTGCAGGTTATTTGTCCTCGCGTGAACCAAAATGATATCGAGTGTTACCAGATTGAAGGACTTCATATTAGCCTTTGAGAAAGATCCTGCTAGGATCGAAACACATCGGGCCCTCCTAACTCCAATCATTTGATATATTTCAGGTAATCATTTTGGATGAGGAGCAGTTTGCAGCAGTTTATTACTTGTATTGACTTCAATTTTTGTTTGATCTTATCTTCAATCTTCTAGATATGTAAGACTGAAGTATACCAAGATCAAAGTTTAATAGTCAAGTCTTTCGCAAGTCGTCTTACTGAAACCATCCATTCAAATGTTCCTTGTGTGATTATCATTTTGTTTTTATTTCGTAGCCCAATCCTATGGTGTTACCTGGGAACCCCTGACCATTCTTATTCACACAAGCCTTCACGTCTGCCTAGCATGTACGGACACACGGACATGAGACATGAAATAAAATGTATCCCCTAAAGTTAAAAAATTAATTGTCCTGGTACTAAATAAGAATTTACATCAAAGATCAGGCCACAGTGCAATCAGGACAAAATCAGGGAATAAGCTGAACATGAAATGAATGTGGAATGAACAGTAAATTGCATACCGATGTTGATATTGTCTTTAGCAGATGTGGCAAACCATCCAATAAAATTGTGTTGATGGCAGAAGTCTCCCAGCATTTTAGCGTCCAACACAGTGTCTTCAAGATCACACTGAGATACAAAAAGAAAACATTTTATTTCAGATAAAACTGCTGTTCTACTATTTTTTTTCACTTCCTACTGAAACCGGCCACAACTTGGCTCTCTAAGGTCTAGGCTATACGCCGTGCTACCTCCGTGTCGAATTCAAATAGTTTTTACATTTTCAAGTTTGGCACGGCAATAGCATGGCGTTTATCGTGAATTTGGCTCGGCAAATTGAGTTCGGCACGTCAAGCTCTTTGGCTCGACAGGGTATTCAGAACGGCAGTGGTGCGACACTTTCAATTAAGCTCGGCGTTTTAATAGCGCAACTGCCGCGCTACTGCCGTGCTTTTGCCGCACTCATTTTGATTTAAGTTTGGCACGGCAGTAGCACGGCTTATAGTCTTGGTCTAATACTACCAGCCTTGGGAGTTTATAATTAAATTCCATAAAAATGTTGTGTTTTGTATAACAATTATACAACAAATCATTAACAACAGACTGAGAACTGTATAATGTGGCACTGAGCCACAAACTACCGGTATATGGAGCACCTCTTGAAATGTCCTGTTTTGGAGCATATGCCAAGCTGAGAACCTTGCAGAGTACAATGATGTTGCTAGGAGCTGTGTCCAGCTTTGGCAGAGACACAACATCTGATGTGTGTGGACAAGAAAAAGAAGAGCTATTTTCTTCTCCTACCTTATTTGCTATTAGAAGAACAGGAACTGGTTGTTCATTGGCAAGCATCACTTTCTGGTTCACATCTGTGTACCACTGCAAAATATAGACATAGCACTGTTAAAGATGGCTTTGTTATGGGGGACCTGCTTGGCAAAAGGAGGCATCTTTGAGGTGAAGTATTGGAACCTGTGTGTTTTCTTGCATAATGGACCCTTCCGGCCTGTCAATCAAACTGTGCACATTGACCAATTGGAGTCGTTGTCGGTAAAACTAGGTCACGTGCGGTATGTAAAACATGTGGCATTGCTAAGGTGGGCGGGGTGCTAGCAAGGCCGAACAGTCCATACTATGACAATAAAATGTGGTATACAAACTCTGTGCAACCACTGCATCCATCTCTTTCAAAGTACTGTACATGGTCTCTGTGGTTGACTTGTGGGGAAAAAATTGACCAAATATCGTCTAGATTTTTGCAATACTGCACAAATAGTCTATGGTAATGAAGATAAACACCTACCTTGAGTACTGAGTCAAATGTTGCCGGTCTTAAAAAGAAAAGAAAAGACGGGTGAATTAGATTTTCTTATGTGGGTCGGTTTGCGAAAGTAAGGTTTGAGGTTTGCGATGTAAGAATCGTTCGTACTTTCGTACTTTTATTTCGTTCACACTTCTCGTAAGGTCTCAACATTTAGACTAGCCTGCTCTAGTCCTCATAAGGAGACCTAGACCTTCTTTACTAAAAGTGTTGTTGTTCTTGTCAACTTGTTCTTCCTGAGAAATGAAATAAATGCAAAATACAAAATGAATAAATACCAAGCCCTTTAAAAACTATGTTTGAGCTCTCTGTAGGACTAAATCAAGGACTGATCTTTACATAACTGAGAAAGAAAGCATTAGATGAATACATACCTTGATAAATCAAATACTATGACGGCAGCAATCCTGCAAATGAAAAGAGAAAAAGTAACGAAGGGTTTGTGTTTTCTTAAACACTGCAAAGCCAAACAAATGAAAATCAATCCTAGGTACTTTGTTCTGCTGGAGTGGAAAAGTTGAGTGCATGTACAAACAAACTCTGTAACTTTACATTGGACTTGCTGAACTGACTTGAGTGGGAAAAAGCCACAGAATGTCCCATGGCCGTATATGATGACAGTGGTGGATTTTACCAAACTAAAGCGGGTACTTCAATACAATGCAACAGAGGTTAGGATTCTAAAATTATCAACTAAGAAAGCAGAGAATCAGTCTTGGAGTTAGGAGAGCCTGATGTTTCGATCCTAGCAGGATCTTTCTCAAAGGCTAAATGACAGGGGAACAAGAACGTGCAAGTGAAGATACACATAAAGTAGATTATTACATTCCATGCATACAACCCATCAAAGTTGTTACTTACGCATATTTATAGTAGACTCTCGTCATGTGACCAAATCTCTCATGCCCAGCTATATCCCTAATATACAGAAAGAAATTCAAAATTCAATGCTCCAGTAATTACTGTCTTCATCAGTCAAGAAGTTTCAAAGAACAACTGCAATGATGAATATATTGAGTTTTTGTCACTTATTTTGTTCACTAACTTAACACATCAAGAAGCCATTTGCCAGTTGAGGCAAGCTTTTGCATAGCCATATGCATCTCTGGAATGGACTGGTTCCTTTGTGCCATTCTTATCCATTATGAACAGTGCATTGGTGCAAGACATCTGTTATGTAAACAAGCAAAAAGCTTGCCCCGAATTATGTGATATAGCAGCAGAGTCTTTAGTCTGGAGAATTCAGGTTTTGATGTACAGTGAAAGAATTCAGTATACCAGGTTTTGTTCAGTTTTGATCATCTAGATAATCAAGATAATGTAGTCAGTTCCTCTTGTGGTTTAATAATTGACAATACATGTACTTATCTACCAAGATATTCAAAGAACTATCCCAACTTACCATAACTGGAGATTCACTCTTTTGGTGTTGTCCCAGTCGATGGGTTTCAGTGCAAAGTCAACGCCAATTGTCAATTTGTAGTTTGGTGAAAATTTATCTGTAGTTCAAAATTGAGATTGTGGTAAATACATTGTTATATTGTTATATCCTACATAGGGCTGCAATTGATACGATTGATAGTAAGTTACGATGAGTTTGGTGAAATATACCCCATGCTGTCCCAACACCAACAAAAAAGTGCCCTATGGGACGATAATGGTGGACTTGGGCAGTTTCAGAAAGGATTCAAATTTTTTATGATTGTGGCTAAGGTAGAGTGATTATGGATTGATACTGTTCTGGAGAAAGGAAAGAAGACAGGAAAAGACTAAAAGGGGTACATAGCAGGGCCAGAAACATGAGGTAAGGGATAGGGATTGGTGAAAGAAAAACAGTCATACTCAATGGATAGGTACACTGTAGGTTGTCTTCATTCTTGAAATACTAATACAATTTTAGCGTTGGGAACAGGAAATGGCTGTATAATGAAATGGTTTCAACTTTGAGTATAGAAAGGGAGGCTGTCACAAGGAGAGGCACATGAAGGAAGGAACATTCTCTAAGTAGACCAATCAAGAATTTGTTGGTGTCTTTACGGAGACTATTTCGTGTTTCACATACCTTCTGTGTATCTTCTTATAATTGATGTCTGTGGGAAAAAGAATCAAAATGGTTAAATGTCATGGCATTATACCAATTTTCCAGTATTAACTACCATTTAATAATAATTACAACAACAAGAATACAAATAGTGACGAATCAAACCTTAAAGATGTACCATATCTAGGAACTTATTCAAAGTGGAAAATCACTAGAAAAAGTTTGAAGAAAGAAAACGTGTGAGACTAAACAATTTCTGCTGATGAAAGCAGGTTCATCTTGAGCAGAACAATAAGATATCCCATTGATATTCCAGAACTGGTATGAATTCTTTCTCAATAGTCCAATTAAACACCATCCTTAAAGTACCTAGTTCAATTTCTCTACTTCTGACCCATTTGCCTTAAGACAATAGTGGAACATTACCTGGACATGCAGTTTCTTTCCATACTTACAGTAATCTATGTGTCACTATTAAAAGCTCAATGCATTGCTTCCAGCACGTACCTTGCCTGCAATTAAAACACACAAAACAACCAAAATTAAATACATAAAATGTCTGCATCTTTCAAAATCTTCAATGAAATGTTCTCCATTTTTTGTAAATGATAAGTAGGCCTTCCCAATTCATATTTCCCCAGCAAGGATTTAACCAAGGATTCAAACTGGACTTCTATTGAAGTACATTAAAATGATGTCCCAAACTCCCAATGTTAATTGCAATGCTTCTAATGTACACAGTACATTACAGATGGTACAGGGAGATTGACCTCCATACATCCCTTGCTAAAACCTTGACCCAATGAAATAGCAATTGTATTTTATTGCTAGCTGGAGTTGGACTACAGTGCACTTCGGGGCCAGGGCCACCGGGCCGTACTGGTTTTGAAACAACTCACATTTGGGTCATTGTCTTATGATTAGCTCAGGGTACAATTAAAATACCGCAACTTTGGTAAGAAACCAAAACAGACATGTTCGCATATTTACGTATAACTTACAGGGTATTTTTCCGCCTTAAATTGGTGTGCTTATCCAGAAATTAGTAAAACAACAGCCGAAAATCTTTTTGATCTTTTAAAAGATCAAAAATAAAAGAAAAAAGACTTAAGAAATACTGTGGCTGTTTTTCCCTGTTTTCTCAAAAAGTGAGCACCGTATGGGACTGAAATTTTCACAGATGACTGTTACTGTATCTTCCTTGATATTTTTGCCCATGAATATGTATTTCTTTGATAAAAACCAAAGTATGATACTACCTTTAACATGGACAAAAGTGAGAATGACTCAGGGTTTGAACAGCAACTTACCTACACCAAACTCCCCAATAACTAGCACCTTGTACAGATGTTCTGTAACATGTCTCTCTGCTGATGACATTGTGAAATGTCCGCTAATGATCAGCTCCTGGTGAACATTTTTTGGGGGGCCGTAAAATTTCAAGTTGATGTTTCTGCCCGGATGAAACTCATCGATGAGGGATCTTGTTGCCTCCTGTGCTTCTTCAGAATGGCACAACTGTGTGTATAAATAAAAAAAAAAAACATAAATTTAAAATTTGAACATACTACATGTATATAAAGAGATATTGGGATGCTGTTTCACATACAGATTCAATGCTATGCACATGAGCATGCCATTAGTTCAGATTAGTTTTTTAAGTTTGCTGTCCATGTCTTAAAGGTATAACTTCATACGAGTTTAGGTTTTCGTCAAAGAAATGCAAATACATGAGCAAAAATATAAAAAAAGATACAGTAATGAGTAGCAGTCATCCGTAAAATTTCCAGTCCCATACAGTGCCCACTTTTGGGGAGAAAACGGTGATTGCCGAATCTATTCACAGGAGTTTTGATCTCACCCCGAGATCAAAACTGTTTTTGTCTTTAATTGTATTTCGTTTCTGAAAATATACAGCATTTCAGGTAGAACAATTTTTACAGTATGTTTCTAGTCTACCATAACCATCTTTATACCCTGTAAGTTATAGGTAAATCTGTGAATATTTCTGTTTTGGTATGCTACCAAGGTACGACTATATAATTACCAATTCTAATTCCTTTTTCTAATTCTAATTTTTTTTTAGTCAGTCAGTCATGTCAGTTGTAGGATACACTGAAAACATTTGAGGCTAACTGTGAAATTCTTGTCATCACTTTAAAAACATGCCATGCCAGTGACCATGACTGCACATGTGAACAACCAGCAACTTAGAAGATTATTTTCTCCCCTGCTTGAAAGCAAGGGAAGATGCACTTGTAATGCCATAATCCTACCAGACCTACCTGCACCTTTTTCAGCGTACATGAGGACAGCAATAAAAATGATGGTCTACCTTTAATATTTTTTATAAAAACCATTTGACATTTGTGCAGGAATACCTTAACAATGTACATGTAATAGAGCTTACATGTACAGTATCCACACGGAGGCCTTTTTTAAAACTGGGTGTCCTTTGCTATGTAGGGTCAAAATATGGCAATCACGTGTCTCATTTAAACAGCTATCCACGTTTCGTTCCTATTGTTTTTATGATGTTGATGCATTACACCAAGACTAGCTATGATCCGTTGTAAAAATATCTCTCAGCCCAACATACACAAATCTTTAATATTTTATCAAAAAGAACATTATATGACTATCAATCATGCCAAAATTGTTGATAAGGAGTAATATAGGGCTCTTGTCCGGTTACTTGATCTTCTATTTATGGCATTTGGTTTACAATAGCACCCCGGTCCTATAACTGAAGAGAAACAGCACTGTTACAGTTACCAAAATGCTGGCAAACTCACGTATAGGGCTACTGTTTGTTTTGATATCAATTTTGATGTCAGCAAGCTAAGTTTTTGCCAGGTTTTATGTTGGTAAGATTTCCACTGACGGAAAATACAGAAACTTAGGCATTTGTCCTTGAATCCTTAAGGGAGTTTTTGACGCTTCAAAGTGGCAGCTCACTGCAGGGACAGCCATTTATATCCCATATTTAACGATTGTCTTGTGCGCAATAGACCGATCCAGTAAGCCCCGCCCACCATAGCAACGACCAAGCAACGAAGCACACGCGCGCACGTAACGTGTCACGATCGCCAACACGCGTTGCACGCTCATCACCGAAAGCACTTATCTCTATGGGACTCTGGTTTTGGAAAAAGTATGTTTTGTCTCTTACCAGGCCATCGAGAGTTAGAATTACAATGGAAATATAAACACCATCAGTTTGTAGCAGAAGATACTGTACTTGTGAAGTTGTGCTGCACTTACAGAGGACGGTATTTATTGTTTTTCCCGTTCGTCAACGTAAACACCGCAGTAATCAATACCACGATCTCCAGCATGAGATCACCAAAATCGCTGCTGCAATTGGTGATCAGATTTTCGCGGCTGTGATTGGTCAATGCGAAATAGGGCGGGGCTTACTGGATCGGTCTATTGCGCACGACAAAGGGCGAGGGACACTGGAGCTGTTGCACATGTTGAATAAAGTGCATGTGTCAAAATCACCCCATAATACTCACTTTTCAGATCGTAAATCATTATTTGCATCCGGTAAGTTTGCTCATAAATGTATAGCTTTTTTGGCATTGGTTTTATACAATAAGTTTTACTAGCAGTGTATATTTTGCCGGCACCGGCATTCTTCCTCGAAATTATAAATGCTATTTTGCTGTTCCCTTGCACTAATTGGCCACTTTGCAGTATTTACTATTAGTATTAGAATATACCCCTGGCAAAATAACCTTTAGGACTAGAAAGAAGGCCGGCATGACGTATCGAGAATTGGCCAATAAGAAGAATGATACGGTGGTCGGTGCCGACTGTCGGCAAATGTTTACAGTGAAAGTATCCCATTCTTTAAGTGAAGATATTTACACTTTAATATTAGTTTGTGTTACCAAACTCACATAAATTGGTGGGGTTTTAGGGAAATTATGAGGGGAGTCAGAGACAAAAGTCAAAGCTTCCTTCCTCCATAGCACCATGAATTAACAAACAATTCAAGCAGTAGAGTCAACCTCATCAGCGCTTTACCAAGTTTACTTGGTTACTTCAGTGTACTAACGTACGAGTAACGTTAATCATGTGAGCTGCAACTTGTAACAAGTTTATAAACTAAAGTAATTTAAACATTATTACCTGAAATCAAATTTGCCAAACTCGCGTCCAAAAACATGAGAAGATCCAAACAATATGACGATCGCAACAGCTATGTATTAATAAATTAAATAATATGCGATAAACCATCAGACCATGGAGGTGAGAAACTATTATTTCACCGCTTTTTATTATTCTTTCACCACAGTATGGCACCTCGAACCCATACCTACTAAACATGCACTCGATGATCACCACTGGAAGGGACCAGACTATAGATTCCTATACGCGAGAGGGCGGTACGCAGGGCGTTCTTCACAAACTTGTTGGAAAAAAAAGTCTACACAAAGTTTTCCTATATCGCTGGTAATTAAGTGGTATATAGTACTCTGTTTCCGTTCTCTATGATCTAAGGAACATATTCGGCGTCGGGATGGACTGGCTAAGCTAATATACAAAAAGCATAGTAAAAAACTAGAAAAGAAAAGGAAAATGACCTGATATAACTGACTTTTCGTTCATTTTCTTTTCAGTGGGACTGGAGACGAGAGGGGGCGGGGCCGCACAAATTAGGTTCAGGTTCAGCAGCCGATTTCACGAAACTTTACGCAATGGCGTAAGTCCACTTACGCCACAAATGTTGCGTAAGTTGCGCCAAGTTTCGTGAAATCGGCTGCAGGTTTAGAAAAGAAATGACTGAACAGGTATTACAGGGTTGATCCAATCCTATGAAGACCATTTAATTGTCTATTCCAATGGGTTTAGTGCACGTATGCTATTCACTTTGCAATAATCTTTACTTTAGTACTAAACGACTGACAGTTAGTTTCTATGATATACTTTAATTGTCATCATTTCCCCTTGTATTTTATGTTTACAGTTGGAAGCGCTTCATTGTCAAGAGAACTGTAATTAACCCACCCAAGTCTTTAAACTTCAAGTAGTAAAACAATGTCAAAACAAAAGAGAACATAAGAACATTAAGCAATGCAAAAACGAAGCGATTTACCATTTTGATATAATAATATATAATTCAAGCTAACCAATGAAAACACACCCACCTTCCGATGGTACAACTACGTGGGGACAACTTGGGGCATCACCAGCACTATACGGTGACTGATAAAAATTAATTGGAAACTTTCCCCTCAACAAGTTTAGCCGAATCTCTATTATGTTAGTGCTCAGTTCATGGAGCTTATTAAACTCAGGTCAAGGCGGCGGGAGTCGCCCGTCATAATTCGGACCGCAGTGGAACTCAATATAATTATGTAGTCCCATGTGGTCTAGTGGTTAGGATTCGTGGTTTTCACCCACGCGGCCCGGGTTCAATTCCCGGCATGGGAATGTGTATTTTGCATTCAAATAGTTTTGTAATGCAAAAGCAAATAACGTAAATTCATTTCACATGAACGAATTATTATTTTGAGTTTATAAAAAAGTCAGTCCATGCTTCAGCTATTTCTTTTGAAATACAATGACCAAAAGTTTTCGATACTAAACACAGATTAAACCCAGAAACTTGACCGCCGCTGTGTAACGTGTATAATCGGTGCCCTTTTTTTTGTAATTGTGGGACTCATTATCAATAATGCACAATTACGCGGCAAAATTACACAGATATGACTTTACTGAGAACGAGTTTTAGATGAAGAAAAGTAAAAATCGTCAGAAATAAAACCCGTACGATGAACTTAATTAGTCTAAATTTATTTCAGACCTACACACCAGAACTTAATCACAAACTGGAGTTATTTTGCCAACAGAGTTCTGGAGACGGCTTGTGATGCTGTCTCGTCACACTAGGGAACCCTTTTTTTTCAAACCAATCTCTACACCTTATAAACGGGAAAATGTCAATCCATATTTATATATCCACATTCATCCATATGGTACATTGTACACTTTCCAAATGAAGCATCGTCATAAACCACTGTATGCTCCGACAGACTCAAAACCACTGTACACACCGTATACTCATTTTTACTCAATATTCAAATGCTGAATCGAGCAGATACCACAAATATTCAAAAGAAAACAAAATACAGGGAAACAAATTATTACATTGCCGTTTACTATTTTAATATCATCAATAATTTTCAAGAATGGAACAACAGAAAAGTTTATGACAAAAATAACCCGGACAATCTATGTCCATTCTCACCAGTTTTGGTTTATAAGACCCAAGGCTTGATTCTTTTCTTTGCATTGATAGTGGCTTACAAGATTTCAAAGGTCTGTTGATTTCAAATACAACGTCATCAGTTCCATTGTTTTTTTTAATGTTCTGGCAACAAATAAGTCTACACAATTCCAGAAACCCAAGATTTGATATAGTCTAACTTTAAACTTGTAAAATGAAATGTGCGGTGTGTGCTGCTAGTGGGATTTAGATTGGGTTAAAACAGACTCTCAACCAAAAATGTTGCAGATTGGTTATGAATTCACTTCATTGAGTTGTGAAACAACGAGTTATGTGGCCTTGAGAAAGATCTGGTCCCCCATAATGGCTCTTCTTCATGCATTACTGCATATATCATTTATATAATGTATAATCATGTTCATTCATAATAATATTTAATTATATTTATTGATTGTTGGGGCAATACACATGTTATCAAACCTTTTTTCTGCGAGAATGATACTCCATAATTACGACAATTGTTTTAATATAAGGATCTTTCACAGATGACGATATTTTAGCATTGATCATCATTTACTTCTGAACGAAATTATTTACAAGCATCAAATAAGTGTATTGAAAGTATCTGCAGTTTTGCTCAGCTAAATAATAGCTTTCGGCAATAGTCAAGGTATGCAGAAAGTTTTAGTTTAAGCCTTGAAATCAAAATATGAAGGTTTCTTTATACAAGCATTGTCAAAAAAGGCTCTAGAAGCAAATGGCAAAATCAATAGTGGTAGCTATTACAGATCTAAATGCAAAATATAAAATCTCACTTCAGTGCAACTCAGAAGTACTAATTGATAATTGGAAGTAAATCTACAATTGCAATTAATGTACATTTTTTTTGCCTAGCAGTAGGTCTATAAAATAGATAAATATGCAATTTCTCAGTTCTCAATATATTTACAGTCATTTATTTACAATTTTGTCGTATTGATCCCAAGTGATGCCTGTAATTGCTTTTAGTAAACAAATTCTATTCCGACTGACATAAGCAAACCAAGATAATTGTTGCAGTTTTCAAAACTTAAAAAGGGCAAAATCTGTAATACCAGTACTAGATGAAGAATCCACGATTCAGTTTTAAATTGTAATGGTTGGCCACTGGTTGAAATGTCTGAGATGTTTCATTGGAAGGTTAATACCATCCCAATCAATGATTATGAATTTGTACGAAAAAACCAAAACATATCCATGATGTCTATCTTATGTTTCTCAAGCATTACTTTCCAAGGAAATATGATGAAAAACACTTTGTGTTAGTTAGTTTTCGCCTGTGACCCCTCGCTCCTCAAACCCGTCACTCTCAATAATGAGCGCCCTCTCTAGAATAATGCGTCCTTCCTTGTATCGTTGGTTGTCCTCTGTTGCAAACTCATACATCCAGCCCAGCTTAGTGTCACAGTTTTTGCAGAACACGTCTCGGACCATGTGCCGTCCCGTGATCATCATGCGATCCTGAACATCACTGTAGGACAGGTTGACCACCTTGTTGAAGAGGTAAGCTCGGCCGGTTGATCCGGTGAATCGAGTGGAGATGAGCTCGGTTCTGTTGGTCAGGTTGCTTTCGCAGTTGGCACAGGAGAAGAGGCGTGTGCCTCCCATGTGATCAAGGAAGATCCGCCCCATCTTGGTTCAAGTCATCTGAGAATGACCTGATTATGTAAGCACACACACAAACAATTCACGTTAGATAAAGCTGGAAGTTAAATCACCATGATTGTTGTAACTCTCTCGTTAGTATCTTATTCATGTTTCAAAAGCCAGGATTCATATAATTTAAATAATTAGCATTATTCATTTTCTAATGATGTCACTGCTGGTAATAAAAGTTCTTCACCTGAAAAAGAAAGTATCAGCACTCTGGCTTAAAGTCATTCTGGCTAGTAATACTAATAACGACAGTGTTAATGCCAGAAAAAATACTCATGGATTGATTTTTTTTCTTCTTTTTTTTAAAGCCAATAATGATTAATGTTGTAAATGCATCTCTAGAACTAGAAGCCTGTATCAGTATTTGGACCAGTTCATTGCCTAAATATAAATGCTTGCTATACATGTAAAGGATTTCAACTTCCATTCTGCCAGTAAACTGTGTTACTTGATTGTAGGCCCTTTCATGCTTGCCATACAAAAGATGGCTGTCTACAAAATGTACAATGATCTTCCTAGTGAAACAGTTAAGCAGAAAATATTACACCCCCGAAAAATATACCTTTTTTATCCATTTGCTGGCCAATTACCCAAAAATCTAGTGAGTACTTCAGGCTTAAAACCATGTACATGGACTCTGACACTGTAAAGTATAAGTGAGGCTGACTAGTACTAGCACTTGTAGTACCGGTAGTTCGTACAGTAAACACAATGAAAAAGCTACAAAATGACTTCACCAGTTAATGTTATTGTTATGATACGTTTTGGGGGTAATTCGAGTGTGATTACGGACGGAAATAAACGTGCACCGATTTCACCCAAAAGCACAAATCACTAACAAGTAAATGTACTACATAGTTACCTACCTGTATATAGATATATCAATATATGACAATCACCCAAACGACCAGAAATACTTGTAGAATTTGTCGCCGAACGCTACACTAGCTTTGCGGGAAAATACACAACACAGGTCTGGTGGTCCGTCTTCTCTTGTACTTACTCCAATTAGCTGGTGAACTCTTCCGGACCAGACTATCCGAATCAAAACAATCGATGACGTCATGTTTAAAGGGCTGGCACAGACCGTGCAACCCATTTTTAGACTGGAAATCTGTCTCTATTGACGTTTTGAGTTTTTTGTTTAATTTGCTGCACGTAATTAGTGCAAGGGAAATCAGGGTTGCTCCGGTCATTGTTACTGATTTAAATATACGTCCTTGATGATTTTATATCTTCATTTTCCCTCAGTCCCAAACTCCCAATCCATGATCGCGACGTGAAATCATTGCAAACCGTAACATGCTTGAAAATAATTGGTTTCATCATGATCATGATGAAGAATCATCTGACAGCCGGTATGATTTCCATAGACGTATAGCAGCTGTCTGTGCGGTTTTTTTTTCGTGGACCCTGGGACCTCAGACCCTGATGATAAATTATAATAATGCTGGCAAGTAGAGCTCTTTGCTACCACTACCAGCAAGCAATGTCGTAAAATATTTGCATATGCTATACATTGCACTCAATGCAATGTAGGTGCATCAACTCAATTACTATGCAGTATTATAACAAACAGTAGCCATTTGTATTAGTAGACAGATGACAAGCAGACGTGATATTAGTTTTTCTATAAAAAAATAAACACTTTTTCTCCAGAATCATCGAAATCACAAATGTCAGATAAATTCAATGACTGGAGCTTTGTGCCGGAACGGAATTACTCGTGAGCATCCGGTGAGTTCAAGTAACGGTCTTTGATTTTGATCTTGTGAATGCAAAGAAATTACGACTTGTTTTTTAGACAGTAATTCAAAGCGATATATTGTGCATGCAGTTCATTTAAAAAAGAAAGAAATTAATTAATATAGGCCTAGGTCTAGAGTAATTCAGTATTTTGCTTAAAGGTAATATCAAATTTGTGTTATTGTCAAAGAAGTACAGATTCATGGGCCAAAATATCAAGGAAGATATACATAGTCACAGTCATCTGTGAAAATTTCAGTCCCATACGGTGCCCACGTTTTGAAAAAAAAAATCGTGAAAAACGGCCACAGTATTTCATAAGGCTTTTAATAGATCAAAAAGATTTTCGGTCGTTGTTTTACTAATTTCTGGATAAATACACCATTTCAGGCGGAAAACGTTTAACAGTATGTTTCTAGCACCGCCATCTTCATACCCTGTAAGTTATACGTAAATCTGAGAACATTTCTGTTTTGGTGTCTTATCAAAGTATGATACTACCTTTAATGATGTACAATATTACTGTCATTGCTGATTTGTTGTCTTTCCGTTTTGACACCAGAAAACTATGTGAAGAACAATAGTTCTATCGATAAAGTCCAGGATGTGTTATTGCAAGTGCTGTGAGAGTTGGGGCAACTGCTGTCGGTACACATGCAGACTCATTGCTGGAATCATCTGTGTACCATTTCTGCTCATCATTAGTTTACTGGCTCTACTTGTAGCAGTCATACTCTGTCCACGTAAGTATTATTTATAGGTAATAGATCAGGAGTAAAAATAGATGTAAAGGCAGAATGATAATTATACACTGTAAGTGAGATAATGCCTGGGACTGTACAATCCTGAATATTTCCAACCAACTACGATTTGTTTTGGTTGCATTTTATGCAGTGAAATGTTGCTGTCCTTGCTGCGCACCTTGTCTGGAAGCAATACAGAAAGGTGTTATCTTCCTTCTAAAGGCGCCATTCTTATTGGTCATGTGGTGTGTTGGCAAGGTAACGGATGATGACGACGAGGAGAAGCAAGAATTGCCGAAACATGAGGCTGAGTACGGCACAAGCAAAGACGGTGAAAAGAAAGCTGCTGAGTCGAAAACATAGTTCTAGAAGACATTACAAAATCCTTTTGCGTAGTAATCGTAGGACTAATATCATGTATTGTTTTTGCTGGATTTGAATCCATATGTAGGATGCAATGGGTTATCCTTCATCACGTGACCTGCACGTCACCATCTATATAAGAGGAAAAATTCTTAAGGAAAAGAAAGTTGTTTTTTTAGGGGTGCATGCGGAGTGACTGACATATGAATATTATGATAAATTGTACAAATCATTACCGGTATGTAGGTATAGTATCATTCAATCTTGGTTGTTGGGGCCATGATAAGGTACCGTATGCGCGAGGCTGTTTCTTGTGCAAATGCATGAAGAAGATATGACAGGTGAACTTATTTTCTTAAATTGTCTAAATTAGGCGTGTGTGGAAGTGGATGTTGATTATATGCCTTATTGGTGATGGAATGAAACTGATCAGGGAGAAATAAATAAGAATTTATATGCACTTACGAAACAAGCAAAAAAAACAATCAAAAACAAACAAACAAACACCCCCAGCAAAAACAACTTGAATAAAAACAAACTAACCAACACCCCTACACCCCAACCACCAGAAAGAAGCAAAACCCAAACAAATAAAACAAAACAAAACAAACAGACGGACAAAAAGTCGTGACAATAAAGCCGACCGAATCATTAGAGACAAACAGACGAACAAACAAACAAACAAACGCTAACAATTCGTATTGCCTTTTGATGCAAGCCATGTGACCCGTGCAATCTTTCAAGTATTCTTATTTATTGAACAAAAACAATGATATAAGATATACATACAAGTTGAAAGAGATACCACATCCACAAAGATCTGCCTTATGTCTTTATATTTAATTAATCGTTATAATTTACAGTACATTGTTAACCAAATACAACATTTCCAGTTTGGATAACTTTATTATAGTGAAAATGTATTACTGAGCCGAAAATGGACACTCCAGATGTTCGTTATTATTTTTTTTTTTTGCATTTTGCTGTTATTATTGTAATTTGTTTTAGAGTATTAGAATCCATTTCAAATGGAACTGCCCATTATTGAGGACACCTGCTGTTTTGCCTTCGTTTGTTGTAACTCATATTACATATTAAAATGGCTGTAGCTATATTACACGATAAAAATGTTCAATTTCCAGCATAAAATGTCAACATGTGAATAAGAAATAGCGTTTTGATTGGTTCGTTCAATAGCTTATTTACATGCAAGGAATTGTTGCACGCTGTCATGCGTGCTTAAAGGGTCTCTGCAATGGGAATATTATGGCTTGAACATGTGCTAATTAAAAAACTGTACATGGGGACTGTGATTTTACCCACTTCCTCACCCTGATTCAGGGTTAAAAACAGGTTTTTTGGTTTGTATGCTAATTAGCATTTCCATATTCATGAGCAAAACTGTGATGTCATCTGGGGAACTGAGAGCAGTAACCCAATTGATTTGTGCACAAAAAGTTGTGGTTGTTTTATAGGTTTTCTGACAGACCTTTTCCCCTAAATGGGATTTATTGTGCTGAATATGTTCCTTTCACTCAACTGGTGGTGTAATTTTTTTGACCAACCATTTCTGTGGGTCATGTTTGCCTCTTCATTTGTTTATGTTTTTTCATTATATTTTGGCTGTTGGTTCCCTATTGAGTATGCATGAAAATCCCCCGCTTTGCAAAGTTGTTCAAAAGAAAACCAAATGCTGGTTTGAAACCAAAATAAGACTTGCCATTCATTATCTGTCAATATATTCTCTGTATGAAGGCAATAAAATAACCTGACAGGAAAAAGCACTGCAGCCGCTCTTTAAATCCATGTACATTGTGTCGCAGCTGCAATAAGCAAGACTATAATGCAAATGTTATACAAAATAATACAACAACAAAATGAATGCAAAATGACATTTAGGATAGGTGTGGGATATGCTGAAATAAAGACCATTCTTTTGATGATAAACACGCGACACGTGCCGAATATTGACAAAACGGACAGTGTTTACCAAGTTAAAAAGAAATGTGCAAACTATACCGATTGTAAAAAAAAAATACACATTTAATTTTTAACAAATACAATCAATTTTTTGTCTCTGAATATTAATGTGGAGCCTTTTAAAAACTGTGATAATCTGCATTTTGTCAATGCATTATTTTATGTCGCCTGTAATATAAGTTTGTCCAACCTTAGCCAAACCGAGCAGTTTGGCACATTGTATGGCGCAATTCGAAAGTGTAAAAATGAGTAAATATTTGTGGTATGTCTAAGTAAACTGTATATGGTCTTTAAAAAATGAATGTAGACAACACGTGCAAATCTTATATAAGGGCCGACACCTCTAGCTCTCCGGACTCAGTGTATTAATTCATAATATAAGACGAGATTAGCATTTTGTGTAGGCCTATGTCAGGCGAATGCAGCAAAGACCCAATGATGGTACATAAAATATTATATTAAATGTACATTACATTTTTTTTTTTGTATGCATCCTGTATGCTTTTCGTGCCGAGTGCAAAAGTTCAGCGGCTCAGGTACAACACTATTAACACAAAGTCACATCTGCGCCAGATGTGCATAGAGTGATAGCCGTGATGGCCTTTACAATGACTGAAATATAGCATTAACTTAGCTACCAACTAAATCGGTAGGCCTAACATTTGCGCAGGAGATCCGGATCTGTCGACCGGTAATCCCGCTGGTTCGCTCCATTGTAATAGGCAGATTCTGCCTTCGGCTCCGGGTACGTCTCTATCATCCATAATAGACCTATGCTTAATATACAGGTGTTTTTCCCTTGAAGCTGCGAATCTCAGTTTTCTTCTTCAGAACAGAGTTTTTCCTTCTAAGCCGTAGCAAAAAGCCTCTATTTTGATACCTAATGTTTTAAAATGGATATAATGCACGAAAATGGAGCCACGTACTGTAATTGGCTAATGCTCCAACTTTCTGTAACCATGCCTCCGTCTACATAGGCCTATAACACTTCCTTTATTCTTCTATACTGCATGTTTATATAAGTTGGATATAAATATTATTGAATTAATCAATTGTGTCTGATCTGAGTATGGTTATGTCTAACATTTCCAGTGAGGTGCTGGCTTCCTTTCACGTTTTCCTTATACAAAGTCAAACGAAGCCATGCACGTTAGTTACTTAAATGATCACATCTTGGTATACCGGCACAATGTGTCTTTCATACGTTCTGCGTTGGTGCCGATTGCCACTCCAGTAGGTATCCTTAGAGCCGTCTTCAAGAACCACCATCCCTACGTCCATGTTTCGTGTTCGTGTTCTGTGTCTTGACAGGAATAAACAAATAATGAATGTCTATAAGTGTAACGGTAAGAATAATTTCATGTGGTGACAGATGAAATGTTCCATTCCACGAGGCAAAGACCGCATACATTAATATTCGACATTTCCTCTTCTGTAATACTAGAACAAACGGTCCTTGCTTATTACATTCGTCATTTTACAGATTCGTGCATGAACGAGAGCGGCCAACTATACCGTTAGAATAGTGCCATGGAAGTTCTATTGAACGGCAGCCCCGTTCAATAGAACGAATAATTTAGTGACTTTTGATCAAGATCCACCAATCAGATGACGAAGATTTGTGCGGGCTTTATATAAAACAAAATCATGAGACATGAAGTTAGAAATAGCAACATTTTGGCTGTATTCTACTAGACGATGAAGAATGTCTATACCTGTCGATATAGAATCCATTCGGAGCAGTATGAAACTATGCCAACCTTTTAAAAACAATGATGACAACTGCCAAGACGATGGCAAGGGCAGCTAAGCCTGCACCCGAAACTATTGGAAGTACGCGTAAACCACTTCTTCCTTCAGATCCTATAAAGATGAAAAAAATAAACACAAAATAAATAATAACACTTTATAGTTCACCTTCACAAAACTGCCATGCAGGTTTCAGTTGAATGATCAGCGCGGCTGTAGAGACGTTTTATCTCTAGAGAAATTCTGCCTGACCAGTCATGTGAAATATAAGATACATGCTAAGGAAACGTTTGACTGCAGGCAAGAGGGTCATGAAAAAAAGGAGGAAATGTTTTACCTCGTTTTCATAATAAGAAATTAGAAAATTATCACTTTTGCCATTTTTGTCCAGATTTATTCTACCCCTTGCCCTCTTGCTTGGCGCGGTGTGCTCCAGACATCTCGCACCGAGCCACAGGGGCCTTTACGAGATGAGGCTTGAGGCTATTGCTTCCGCCATTTAGTGTCCTAAAATTAGTGAAATGGAGCACTTGAGATACATGGCGAAGCTGGAGCCTTTCTTCGGCTTCGTCGTGTGGCACAAGCCCTTCATTTTCATTTTCCGGGACTCAAATGGTGATAGCGAAATAAGTCCCAAGCCTATAGCCTAAAGCATATATAGTTTCGTAAATGCCTTTGCATCCAAAAGATTACTTATAATTTATACTGCCAGTTATAGTTAAATGAAGACATTTACCGCCATTGCCTCTATCACCATGGTTACTGTCACCGCCACCTTTCCCGCCACTGGCACCACCGTCTCTGTCATGGACATGATCAGCTTCACCACCGAGGCCATTGTCACCACCAGCACCACCTTTCCCGCCGTCATCTACATGGACATCAGCTTCACCACCGTGGCCATCGTCACCACCAGCACCACCTTTCCCGCCGTCATCTACATGGACATCAGCTTCACCATCGCGGCCATCGTCACCACCATCACCTTTCCTGCCGTCACCTACATGGACATCAGCTTCACCACCGTGGCCATCGTCACCACCAGATTTCCCGTTATCACCACCGTCACCCGCATCTGCATCACCACCGTGGCCATCGTCACCAGCACCTTTCCCGCCATCACCATGGTCACGGGCATCAGGTCCATCTACATCTGTCAATCCCACACGAAAAAGTACAAAAACCGTTGTCCTCTTTTGATATCGTATATACTATACTGTTCTTTTTGATCTTTTTAATTCTATTGATTTGTTAACAATAATGAACTTCTGCAAAATGTTTCATCAACCAAAATAATGAACTGAAATACGTATTGTATAATGTTAGAGTTAGGAGGACCCGACATTACGAATGAGTAAAGATAAGTAGGATATATGCCTACCAGTGGGCCTTTACGAAACCAGGCTTGAAGTTAGGCTTGTGACTTTTTTGCTATCGCCATTTGAGGCCCACAACACCAAAAGGAGGATTGGGCCACATGACGAAGCCGAAGAAAGGCTCCATGCTTCGTCATGTGCCGTTCATTTCATTTAGGACACAAAATGGCGGTTCTATCGTAAGCCTATGTATAGCTTCAAGCCTTATTTCCTTAAAGCCCAATGAAAGGGTGAAGATTTGGGCAATGTGTACTAAGATTTGGGAAATGTGTACTATAATGTTTGGGATTACACCTTCCAATTACCGGCTCCGAACCACTGAAATCGGTTTGAAAGATGATCAGCCGGCGAACTTACTTTGAGCACAGGGTAGAGAATCAGGCGGACACAGACATGAGAAACCATTGATGGTGTCCAAGCAGGTTTCTGCATTACTGCAAGGGGAACTATCACAAAAGCTGTGTTCTGCAACGAAAGAAAAGGATTTGAGCTCATTAAAAAAAGAAGACAGGTCTATCTTCATTTCCATCCTAAAGATTGGAAGGAATGAACGCGACACAACATACCTTTTTGGATGTGCAACCCTCCAGCCCTTTCGAATAGCGCCGGGCTGAAAACCTCCACTCCTCTGCCACTCGTGTGGATCCGGATGACAACAGACAGGGCCCAGTCCGTCCAGTACACGTCCTCATTATACACGGACAAATCGAAGGGATGGAGGACTTCCAATACTCCGGACAAATTGACAATCATTTCTCGGTTGCTTCCGGAAAGGTCGCTCCGCTCGAGTGTGTCAAGACCGGCGTCGCACCAGTACAATTTGCTTTCTGATGGGGAGAAAAAGGTAAAACACACGGCGATGGAAGTTGCAAGACAGTTCCATGTATACGGTTGCAATGACTTCGTTTGTACTGGTTGAACCTTTTATAGTAATATTCCAGGTTGTACTTTTACCCATGCAGCCTAATATAGATACCAGTATGTTGCACTTGAGTAACTACTTTACACTCTAAAGAAGCCACTTTAGCTTGTTGCTAGAACAGGCTGGATTTCACAAAACCCTAGAATATTAATCTTAAGACGAGTTATCAATATCGCCATAGTCTGACATCACATTTGCTCAGAAGCAGTTAAGATTGGTTCATGATATAATAATTGATCTTAGTACTTCTTGAAATTTACCAGTGGTATAGGCCACCAGTATCATTTGTAAAAGCAATTGCAACAATGCCATTACAATAATTGAGCATGTTATGGCATACCGGTTATGAAGACACCATTCGGCCACATGAGATCGTCTTCAATGATGGTCCTTCTGTCGGTACCATCGTAATTAGATCTCTCAATCCGAGGAGAATCTCCCCAGTCCGTCCAGTAAATGTGTCTAGAAACAAAATAGAGTCCGTGAAGACAGTGGTGAGTGGTATACACTGAAATGAGGATCCAGATGTTTATGCATGTCTTTCTTTCCCCTGTTTATGTAGCTCTAATAGTCTGATGAAGTTCAGGTGACGTATAGGCCTCAGTAAGCCCATCTTGCCGACCAAGACTCTCAGTTCCCAAGACCACTTGGCAGAACTTTACTGCACCACTTCACATGATATCAAGTAATGTTTAGTACACGGTGATTGTGTCAAGTGAATGATGCGTGCAAAGTTGCCTTCATCATGTAAAACTGTAGGCCTGCGCCTTGACCGTGAGCAACTTACTGAGTATCCCAAAACGTTTTGTTTTCCCGGCAGACCGGCCTATTATTAGCAACAGGATTTCGCTCTTTTATTTTATAACCACTTATTGATCTTTAATTTCGGAAGAACAAATACAAGGCAGGAATCAGAGTACCCACAATGAATATGCAATAAATAAAATACACCAACATAATCGATGCAGTGATTAAAATTACGCCGAACTTGCGCACAATTATTAGTTGATGCCATAAAGATTGTACAAACAATGTTGACTAACCGGCGCTTATGGTCAGTTACGATGGCTCTGGGCATATCATTGGCGATCACGAGTATCTCCGTCTCTCCTGGTCCGTCCATTGATGCTCGCGCTACGTGACCAAGGACACCATCAGTCCAGAACATCAATCTGGACTCAACATCGAGTGCTAATCCATCAGGAACTGCGAGTTAAGCACAAATCAGCGCAAAGTTAAAGGTAGTATCATACTTTGGTAAGGAACCAAAACAGAAATGTTCACAGATTTACCTATAACTTACAGGGTATGAAGATGGTGGTGGTAGAAACATACCGTTAAAAGTTTTTCCGCCTGAAATTGTGTATTTATCCAGAAATTAGTAAAACAACGACCGGAAATCTTTTAAAACATAAAAAATAAAAGAGAAAAGACTTGAGAAATACTGTGGCTGTTTTTCGCTGTTTTCTCAAAAAGTGGACAACGTATGGGACTGAAATTTTCACATATGACTGTAACTGTATCTGTTTTGGTTTGTTTGCCCATGTATTTCTTTGATAAAAACCAAAGTATGATATTACCTTTAAAGTAATTCCCCAGTGGCTCGAAATTTGTGGCAATTACTTTCACTGGGGCTTTGAATATGATTATTATCGCCAAGTTAATCTCTGTGTTAATTGGCTATAGGCCTATAAAGGTGCTAAATTTGGAACCGCGTATACAAAACTATTTCATTTGCTTTTGTGAGATAACCCATGCCTGTCCAAGTTTCCAAAGCTTTGACATAATTTCACCCGCAGCCATTTATGCTGCTTAGTGCTAATACACTGTACTTACGACGAAGGTTTTCTTTGACTTTCATTTGATTACTGCCATCAATATGCGCTCTAGAGATGCTAGCAGTTGGGCGGCTGTGCAGATCGGTCCAATAGACCATTTTCTCCACGGGATCGTAGTCCACAGCGACTGGGCGCATGACACCGCTGAGTGGCAGGGGCGCGGCATCAGCAAGTCTCTGCCCCATGGTGCCGGCATAAATGGTTCCGTTTTCTAGATCGGCCATGAGCGCAAAGTCGCCTGCATGTTTGAGAGACGAAAAGCAGTTCAAGACCCGTGGTGTAGGGTCAAATTTGCTAATGGGTACAAGGAGGACCCAAAAGGGAAAAGAAAAAGCACTGATGGAGACAATGGAAGTATCATCAGGCATTTTGTTTCCAAAGGGGGGGGGGGGGGGCGGGGGGTTCAAACGGGGGTTACAGATTTATAGTCATCAGGGGCGGATCTATCTTTCAGGAAACGGGGGGGGGGTTGAAAACAAAAAAGGTGCAATTTCTATGAAATCAAGTATTTTAAATCTTTGGACATCTAAAAACAGTATAAGAAAAAAAGATACATTGGCAGGTGCTGCCCAGGAAAGACCAAAGTTAAACAAAAACTGTCATCAAAGTACTATAATTAAACCGACGTGGGTCTGAAAGCTTATCGAGGGACGTGGGATGGCTATAGTATGAATTTGTGCACGGCCTCAAATTCCTCTTTTGTATAACTAAACACGATTTTTGTCGAGATTCTTCTCAAATTAGGCCCTAGGGCACTGCAAACAATCAATCACAGAGGTTTTAATAACGGTTTGAAAAATACACTGGAATTAATGATATGGTTAGAATTGGACGTCCATTATAGGTTCTTTTCACTTTTTAAAAGTGAACAAAGAAAAATTGACTGGAGCGGGATTCGAACCGGCGACCTGAATACCGTACGCGCTCTACCAACTGAGCCATCCAGCCCTACGTTGGTGGTGACCCCAAAAGTCAATTATCTTCGTTCGTTTGGCAGTCAGAAGCCATGAAAAACCACGCACACACCGTGATTTTGATGATTTTAATGATTTTGATGATAACATTGGTCTGCGACTGAACGGGGAGGGGTGCAACCCCCCCCCCCCTCCCCCTCGTCCCCCTCCGCCACTGCAAGACCGTGCCACAGTGTCCGGCCTTGTACACCCGTAGACCTATAGTTACTCAATTTTCCTGTATTCTTCAATCTATCTTGAGTTTAGCTCAAGTAGGCCTACTTTGTCAAATACAATAATGGGTAAACATTTTCTACAAAATATGGTCTCAGTGCCCTGGCCTTCTTGCTGGAACCCATAAAGGTACAGGCGTCTGGGATGGGAACAACTTGTGGAATAAAAACCTATAATATTACACGTCAGTACATTTTCAGCAATCATGCATTCCCACTGCAGGTTCAGTGTGTATCCATGATGCCGTCATATACTGTAGGGAAAAAATTGTGGTTTGAACTTCAGGGGAAAACGGAGACCAGGAACAAGAAGTGAAAAAAAAATGTGAGTTCTAAACAAACGATATTCCTGTGTGCTATAATTTTCTGATGTGATTTCCCTGTCGCACATGCAGGCAAAGTTCCAAACATAATAATCTTGGTTTGTCCTCAAGTTCACCCTCGTGTGATTTTATAAGAGTGCATTTAGCATTTTTCAATAGAAGAATAATAATCATGAACATTTGTCGATCGGCCATTCTAAAATCGCTATGTAGAAGTTGCGATAAAGTTGGAAAAAAAACGGTAACCGGCCTGATCTGACATGGGGACATATGGACCTGTATTCCGGCCCCCAGACCAAGGGTTACGATCTGGGGCCAATTTATATAGAGCTGCAAAATTTGCTTCCTTGATTAAACAGGATTACCAGCCAAATTGTTCATGTGATGTTTACGGCTTTTGACTTTTGTTCGGCCACTGTTTGCTGAGCATAACATTCACAAGGAGTTTTGGCTGCCATACTGATTTTATTTGCCAGGCTTTTTGATGCTTAAGTAAATTTTGGTACCGTAGCAGCTCTATGAAATTGGCTCCATATCAGTTAATGGGATACTGTTCATTGTATGATTAATCTGGCATAAAGAAAAGATTTATCAATTAATTTGTTAGTTCGTTTTATTTAAAGAAGCAATTTAGGGTGAGATATAAACATACAAAATGTTGAGACACTTACTGAAAGTTTTCCCCCAATGAATCAGAAATGATTGTGTAAGATTACAGTATATATTATGATTCTCACATAAAATGTCATAGTCACAGTAGGCCTATTCAATCCATACCGTATGATCGTCTTCCCATACCAACTCGAAATTTCCATTATAACATCATCATTTACTGGAATCTCATTATAATTTACTTGTCTATTATGTATGCTCCAGAATTGCTTCTCAACTTCACAACTAATTGCATCATTTCTTAATCAAATGATTATTCAGTAAAGTCAAGTACATGTATAATAAACTCACTAGCACGTGCGGGATTGGGAGTACCGGCCACAATAAGAAGTAAAGGAACAAGGATTTGCCACATCTTGGAAAGTTTGAACCTCTGCAAACGGTGTATGACGCCGCTGATGTTGTAACGAATGACTCCTCGACTGACACACCGACGCGTCCTGCCAAAACAAATCAAGAAAAAGTTCTACTAAGTTGTGGCGGGATCGACCATATAATTATAGACTTATACTGGTATCGCTACTTTTTGTGTAGGCCTACCCCTTGTCGTTGCAGCACGACTGGCAGTTGCGAGTCCACCTGAAATGGAGGCCCAATTTGAGCGAAAATTTCATGTGTGATGACAGGGAAACCTTTTTACCCATTGCTTGGTCATTAACTTCATTTTAAACGCAAATATGGTATTGTACATTATAAGGCCTGACACCATATAGTTTCACTAAAAGTAACCGTTAACCAAACGATTTTGTTTGTGCATTTCCATGCACAAACAAAATCGTTTGGTTAACATCAACGTATCTTGACGTATACTTACCCTTATAGGAAGATTAGATTTTACAACCTTAGTGCGCAACAGTCGCCTGCTTGAATGGAGACCCACGGAGCATATGGGAAAATTATTCTTTTGAAAAAAACGAAATCAAATTGGTAAGGCAGTTCCTCTATTGTCGAGATCACATTTGCCAAGTCAAGACGTCACCGCGCGACGTTTGACTCATCTGCGTGACCTATGTATTCTTCAATCTGTCATGAAGTTGCAATTGTGGAATTAATACTAAATAAATAATTAATTGTTCAACTATATAAGCCTCAGTTGTTATCAAAGCGACGACTTGGGAATCTGTCCAAGATCTCGGCACAGACTCAAAAAATAAACTGGCTGTATTTTCAAGGCTTACTTCCGTCAATGGCAAACATATATCAACCAGTGATTCCTGATAAAATCTCGAGGCGACTGTGCTCTCGGTAATGAGGTGAGGGGTTACAAAGTTCTTGGTTGGATAGTATTAGGTTTTAATGATTCTTTTTCCTATACATACGAAAGCCTGTTAGTGCCACCAATATTTTCAAAACAAAAATCACTGTTGTCCGAAATACAAAAACACAATTTTTCAAACTAAAAATATTGCTGGCACTACCAGGCTTCCGTACCTTCACCCTCTTCAATGATTGTTTTCTATACCTTTTCATGCTTGAATTATTATAGTCCTGATGTTGTGAATCAATTCTGTGGGCCACTGGCAGGCTATTGTTTTTTCCTTCCTCCATGGTTAAACAAGTGAATGTACAAAATTCATCCAAATAGGCCTATGCCTTGTATCAAAATGTACTGAAGCAGAACTGTTGATTATCTGTGTTAATCATCAGAGGGCGTAGAGTGCCGGGGGTAAATGGTCATTGGTTTTACTCTTTTCTGGATAAATACAGCATTTCATACAAAAAAGAAATAATGTTAACAGTATGTTTCAACATCACCATCTTTCTAAGGTTTCTGTTTTGGTAGTGCTACCAAAGTATGATAGTACCTTTAATACTAAGTGAATTTCAAAACAAAAACAAGAATAAGCAAGAAAATGGACTCCAAGTTTTAGAATAAGCAACAATGAAATTGATTGCATTTATTTGAATAACAACAAACAAAACAAAACACAACCTTCTTCAACCACTGGCTACTGGTCATAAGTGCTGGTTAAACAGCTCAATCCTTTTTGATGAACTTCCATGAATTTTCTTTTGGATAAATTAGACTAGTGCATGCACTGTATGGTCATTCATGTTAATACTTTTTTTACAAAAGATGTTGGCAAAGTCTTAAAATCCAGTCAAATATTTGAAAATGTTGAGTGCCTTTCCTTTATAAAAGAGAAAAGTTTCTCCTGGTCAAATGTGTACAGTTTATGGAAGCATGCACAGCATCCAATGTAATAGGGTTCCTACCTATACAGTTGGCAACAGCCCAATATAGCTGGTTGTATGACTTGTCTTAACAATATAAAGGTCAACGACCTTTGGACCGCCAAATCAAAGAATTTATATGTGACCCAACAAATAAAATGATACAAATCTGTGTGAGAATGATTACATTCTCATTTTGGGTTTTCTGTTTATGTTATTTCGATGTTGAACCTATTCACTTCACACTAAAATATATCCCTACCCCCCCCCCCTCAAACATCATAACTGGTTTTGATGTTTACTATCTGCATTTGTAATCAGAGAATCCTCAGATAATGTTTTCTCATCTAATGTTCCTTCCTGGTCGAGTCCAACGAGCTTAGCACTTTCCTCCCATAACCGCTGGGCAACTTCATCATCGCGTCCATTAGGATGACAGTCTTTCTCTGCACATTCACTGTGTGTTACAAAGATAAGATGAAATGTTTGGATATGACTGATTAATAAAGCAAGGGTATTGGATGAGGTGAACAACTCTATCAGTGCCCATATATTCCAAAAACAGTTGGCCTCCATATTCTTCATATTGTGAGTACATGCACAACCACACAACCCATTGCATCAGTGTCATGTAATAAAACACAGTTGGTCTCCATATCTCACATACACATCCATAAACTATGAGTGCACATCCACAAATGTTTGATGAGCCACATCAAGAAAGCACAGTGGAACCTATACAGTGGAACCTTGACTCGCAGTTGGCATGGGCGGCCAAATGTTGCAAATCATTTTGTCTTCTCGAAAGACAGGGTGACCAAATTTAACAGTTTTGCAAACTTCCCGTAGCTGTACAAAATACACTGCATACCATCATTGCTTGTTTTTGTTTCCATTACATTCAGCAATATATGTCAATGTTTGTGATTTGTTGTGTACAAATTGTGGTTACTATGCCCGGCTTTGATGGCTCTCCATAGTTTCCGCCATCTTGATTGGCACAAACTCGGGCTGTGACGTTGCAAAAGAAAGGTCTATAAGACCACTGGTAATGCAACATACTGCTTACATCACAAGGAGCATTTTAGGTCCCTCCATCGTTTGTATTCCTGATAAATAATACAACCTTCCTGTACTAACAGGACCTCTTATTATTAGTTTGACTGCATGACTGTACCTGAAGTATTTCCCTGTCACATCCTCTACGTCACTGGCCACTGCACAGTAAATGCTGGTCTGTGCGCCCTGCTTAGGCGTCTTGACACACAGCCAGAAGATGGGACTAAGAATAAACGAGGAGAAACCGGACCGGTGTAGACCAGTGTGCCGACCAATCCGGGTCTTGACCACACCGGGATGTAGGGAGTTAGCGGTCACTCCTGTCCCTGAAAATAAAAAATGAATAAGACCATCACACACAAGCATGACTGGAGTTAAAAAAGTTTCAGAAAGTGGCTATTCCTCCGTGCCTTAATGCTCAACAATGACATTTTTGACCTACAATTAACCATACCCAATGGAGTCATATCACAGAAATTGTTTCTTTTTCTCTACGAAGGTCAGAAGTAGTATATGTCCCAGAAGTGCTATTTAACTTCTTGGTTTAGAGTTATTGAAGTGAACAAAGAAAACAGAGACATTGACTGGAGTGGGATTTGAACCAGCGACCCCGGAATAACATACTGACGCTCTTACCCCAGTTACAGACAGGCGTTCCAGCGTCGTGTTTGAATGTCAGGCATTTTTGAAGGATGGGATTTTGGATGGATTTTTGAACACTTTGAAAGTTTGAGGAAATACCCGGTATAATTTTGAAATTTTGAGAATATGACTTAGGAATATATACCGACCTTCTAACCTCTTGCTGAGCTCATGAGTGAATAGGACATTAGCAAGCTTGCTGTCTGAATAAGCATCCGCTGTCCTATAGTCTGCCTCGCCAGGGTTCAGGTTATCAAAGTCTATTTCTCCTGTTGCATGGGCTATGGAGGAAACGTTGATGATGCGACTTGGTGATGATGCCTTCATCTTGTCCAGGAGAAGGTTGGTGAGATAGAAGTGACCTGGGAAGAACAGGTACAGTTATCGTATCTGTATCTGTATCCATACTCATATACATTACTGTACATCCTAAACCGTTCTATTACCTGCAAGCACACCTGAATTTGTTAGCACAAATCATGAAAGTGGACCCAGGGGTTGATTTCACCAAACTCATCGTAACTAACTATCAATCGTAGGACTTATGATGCTTTGCAGCCCTGTGTAGGATATGGGTTATCCTTCATAACTCCAGTTATGATCGGTCGTAGGGCTTCGTATAATTAAGCCCAGGACACTTGCTGCCCATCACTCACCGAGATGGTTGACACCAAACTGCATCTCAAAGCCATCCTCCGTCTTCCAGAAGGGACATCGCATGATGCCAGCATTGTTGATCAGAATGTCCACATGCTCCTCCTCTGGAAAACACATCAGACACAAGCAGTTGAATTCAAGAGCATGTGACAGGTGTACGGTAGCAAATGAGAACATGACATTAAATCCCAATTAGCGGGTATCTACATGCAAGTGATCACAGTACTTTCCACGCACACAAAAATGACTAACCGTACCCTGTATTCAGACTAGGTCTTGATTATCGGGGGCTGTTTGGAGACAGCTTATCTTTTTTACCACCGGCCGTCTACATGTGTTCAGGCCCCAGCTTTCCGGGGACAATTCACGTCTGAAGGGGTCTCAGGCATGCTTTACATCACCAAGCGTGGCGCTGTAGCACAGGCGCACTTATGATGGAAACAGCTGCGTGATATCAATGACAAGCCTCTGTTCACAAAATTGTCCCCAAACCCAACATGTTTAGCGGGGACAACAAAAGGGTCCCAGTAAACGTCCACGCTATGGGTTTGCCTGGGAAAGTCCTGATTATCACTAGGACTTTCCAAATAATCAGGACCTAGTTTGAACATGGTGAAAGTGGATAAAACTGTTGACAAAGATTGCACAAATTCCCACCTGCTGTGATCTGCTGTGAAAATTGTCTGATGGACTGGAGTGATGCTAGGTCTAGTTTCCTGACTACAACATGCTGGTTTCCAGTCTCTTCAACAATCTCCTTCCTTGCAGACTCAGCTTTCTTCTCATTCCTGCAGGCAAGTATGACGTGACCTCCTATACACACAAAGAAAAAGGGAGAGGTGCTGTATATATGTGACACAGAACCAAACTGCAGGCTTTAAAATAGACTCTAGAGGGGAAATAGACCATGGAAGAAAGAAGGGCCAATCTTTCATTGTAAGGGACACATCCACCAAAGTCAAAAGCCTAAATGTCTATGGGGGACAAGCCAAAGACCAGGACAACTTCAGACTGTGACCTTGTAGCCTGTATTAAGCCCTGTCCGCACTGGACTTTTTTTGGGCAAAGTAACCGAGACGCTGGGTACTTTACCCATTTTAAGTCCAGTGCGGACGTCTCAGGAAGTCTACCTCTCAGTTACTTTACCCGAGCCGCGCGGGTATTTCTACCGGCCAACTTCTGCCCGGGTAGAATACCCGAGACACTTTACCCGAGACGAAAAGTCCAGTGCGGACAGTGCGAGTCGGGTAAACTCATAAGCCTAGTATTGTCAGCTCGGTAATTCTTCCATGCGTGCTCGGTAATTCTTCCGTGCGTGCACGGTTAAGTTACCCGAGTCAAAAGTCCAAGTGCGGACGCCGGTAATATTTGCCCATTTTTCATTTACCCATCGTCTCGGTTAAATCCCCGGGAAAAAAAGTCCAGTGCGGACAGGGCTTTAGTGTTACATTTGATCAAGTCTTGGACTCAGCAATATCTCACCTTCCATTATCATACCTGTGCATTATTTACCTTTAATTTGCCTATTTAGCAACCGGCCTAATAAGAGGTCATCTGTAGACCATCAATATAGGCCCTAACACATCAATTCAACAAATTTTCATGTGATTTAAAATAAATATTGAGCAAGGTTCAATATTTTAACATGAGAGGCATAATGAACTCAAATGGGGAAGACACGTCCCCCACCCAAGTTCTACCCACTTAAGTGCACTTGATACTAAACTAGGCTGCATGTATAATACCTCGTCTTGCTAGATCTTTGGCTGTCTCCTTTCCGATTCCTGAGTTGGCACCTGTAATGATGACAGTCTTGCCATCCAGACGATTCTTGCTTTTGCAGACAGCACCACCAAAGTGATCCCTATGGTGTGGAGTACAATGCAGTTAATACAACAATTACAAGCAGTTATAAGGAGAGACTGCACTCTAGGCATGAACTGAGTGTGGACTGAGCTAAGAGGACTGTGTAAAACTTGTAGTTGTTCGCGGGACAACTCGACTCCAGACAGCTCAACCGCAAAGACAACTCAACTCTGAGACAGGTCGACTGCAAAGACAACTCGTCTCGGAGACAAGTCCAGTCTTATGCAGACCCTTGAGCAGTCTTTTGCTTCCAATCTACTTTTTCAGTAGAAATAGTCGTGTTTCATTTGCACAAAATCCACGCTGGTTAAATGACCTCCCACTACCTAGACCCAATAACTGGGGTGCTAAACTCCCTTTTTTAATTTTTGGGGTTGACCGTAGACCGACCGACAACCCCAAAAATTAAAAAAGGGAGTTTAGCGCCCTAGTTGCGATGATCGTAACCCTAGGTCTGACATGGGGAATGGTCCCAGTACCCATGTCAGACTTAGGGTTATCATCGCAACTATCAGCGCCCCAGTTATTGGGTCTACCTTGCTGCAATAACTGCAGCCCTATATTACTCTTGACGTTGTTGTCATTTTTGTTGACATCTGAAATGACATCTGAACTTTGGCACAAAACAAATAACAGTGCATGTGATAGTTAAACGACCTGTATAAAAAGGTTGTAGCCCTTATATAATCGATGTACCGGTTTTCGAGGGTGCAACATCCCAACCAAGACAAAAAGTCACATACAGAAGTCAACTGTTGACATGTACAGGTACATGACACATGTAGTTTTGGTTTGCAGTGGAGCACGTACCGTAGATAAAACAAATCAACTGATTGTGTGATACAGGCCTAGCCTGCGAGTCGCTACAAACATGGAGCTTATGACGTATAGGAGGTCAACCCT
Organism: Astropecten irregularis; assembly: GCA_963971285.1. Classification (NCBI taxonomy): domain Eukaryota; kingdom Metazoa; phylum Echinodermata; class Asteroidea; order Paxillosida; family Astropectinidae; genus Astropecten; species Astropecten irregularis. The sequence goes on along the minus strand of OZ020245.1, from coordinate 25,159,414 downwards.
CGAAAACTTGATACCTCGACAACAGGTACACTGACGATACGACAACGTTAGTGATAGTCTACCCACATACAAATTAGGCCCCCCTACTCTACCTGAGCAGAAGTGTGCCACCAACTAAACTTCCAAAGAAAGAGAGCCGAACCGCTAGTCTTGGGGTGAATAATCGATTAAAAAATCCAACAACTTTACGAGCACCCATCTTATCATGAAGTCCCTGAGATCATGCTAAGAATAGAGAGACCACGAAACAAGGTTACATCATCACATCGACATTCTGCACAAGATCTCAGTCATAATATCGGGGTGAACGCACTCTTGTATCAAACAATCCCATGTGGTCAACCATGTGGTTGTGGGCGGGGTGACATGTGTGCCCCGGCCCCACTCCTTTTGACTGATTTTGTGCTTATTTATGTGTTTTGGTATGATTTAAAAAGAGAAGAAGATTAATTTGGCTCTAAAACCCCTTTCCCCTCAAAGTTTGATGTAAAACTGGCCAGTGGCAGTGGGAGAACCTTTTATCCCCGGCGGTTTTTATACAGTGGATGGACTCTGGCATTTGTAACAACGACCGTTCGTCATATCATGTGGATAATGATGAGCGGTTCCCTACCGCTGCAGTCATGTGCTCTGTCCGTATTATTCCAACCTTTATCTACAGCTGATACTGATTCAGGAAAGTGCACTTCAACCTTTCAATACCATCTTTTGTATTTAGCGAGATTGAGGAAGGGATTCACAATGGGAACACAGAGAGATAAATTTGCATCAGAATGAGAAGAATTCGTCTGGTGCTTGAACGTTGCTCTTGCCATTTCCCGCGTCTACTTGAAAAAATGGCCGAGCCTCATCACATGCACATCACTAGATTTGTACTTTTTCGTTATATTCAGTTAGGGAAATTTAATTGACGTCACGGGTGTACAGACAACTTGCAAGACATTACCAAGGTGAGTTTCAATCAAAAGTTCGTTATAAACGAAAGAAGTTTTTGTCACTTTTGTGACAAGTATTGAGAAATGGGTTTTGTGCAACCTGCTGTCTGCTGTGTCGTTTTCGTCTACGTACGTGACTATACATGGTTGATGGACATGATGATGCATGCGTAGGCCAACTTAGTTGGTAAACTGGGGATAGACCAGGTAACAAAAAACCCACAAAAGTCACTCCTCATCAGATATGCTACCCCAGTTGTTACACACCTGGGATTGAAGTTCATTATCACTTCTTGTAAATGTTATCTACACATGATAAATAAATGTACATGTAGGCCCCCCTAGTAGTAGTAGTAGTAGTAGTAGGCATATTATTATTACCATTACTCATCATAGAGTTATTTTAGCTGTTTCGCACACCGCAGAACAGCTTTTGTTTTAGCTGTTTCGCACACCGTGGAACAGCTTTTGTTTTTCTTTTATTTCTTTTTTTTTTAGCTGTTTCGCATACAGCGGAACAGCTTTTGTCTTCCTTAATTTTTTTTCCTTATTTATATTTTATTATGTTTTTTTTTTTCACTTTTTCCCATTGACATAATTAACACTGAAGTCACTTCTACCCTTATGCCAATTCCCATCAACTTTGGCACATAGTAAGACCACCACCCTAAAATGCATGCCGAAATGTTTCGTCATGACGTCAGATCATGTGCACCATATGACATCATCCTAAAAGTGCAAATTTCATGGCTCTTTATCTCCGGAACTGCTAGTCCGATGCAACATAATCTTTGTATGCAAGTATATGGGGACTTGTTATAGACAAAAATTGCAGTCATGTGTTGAGGATGTCATCGTGTGATTTTATACGGTTTATTCAATTTTTGGACCTTTTCTATCACATGAACAGCAAATCATATTTTCGAAATTCCTTCGGCATAATGTTCAAATGTAACATAGGTTAAAGGCATATGACACAATTTACTAAAAGTAAAAAGGTGTGACGTCATGATGATGTCATAAAAAATAAAAACGATTTTCAGAAACACATAAAGGCCGAAGGGAATATCCAATAGTGATGAAACTTGGTGGGTGGGTAAGGAATGGTACTAGAATTCCAAATGTGAAGTGACATCATCAACTGATTTTTTATTACTTTTTTAATAATTAATTTTGCCATTTTTTACAAGAAACTACACATAATGACAGGAGTAGTTTTTGGAATACGCTTTAATTATTCTTGCCTCCTTTTCTTCCTCTTTCAGAATCGACGAACCATTCATGATGATAGAGACCTATAGCAGATAGAGACCTATAGAGAAAGTAGTGCAGTTCATGGAATCAAGTAAGCATATGTTATACACTAAATGGAGTTAAATTAATCACACTAATACCAATATACTTCTGCATGTGTGATATGAAAATAATCTAAAACGAACTTTTCTTAATGATTCTTGAATTTCAAGTTGATAGACTACATGTATATGAAAGCATTATGGCTAATGTGACTGGAAAATCTTACTGCCAAAAAGTTAATTTTCAACTCTTGCATATGACATCTCAATAAAAAAAGGAATCAGCACAGACATGTATATATACATGTAGCTATGTTAATGCAAAATTATGCTTACTTTTCCATTAATAAATCCGTTTTAGTAATAAACAAAGAAGACAAAAGACTGGCAGATGTTCTGCATGTCAGTGTAAGAGTTGGTCAGTGCATGAACAGGCAGGGTTGTAGAAGGGGGCTACAAGGGCCAATATTTCTTTTATTTCCAGTGAGTTTACCTAAGTGTAAAATCTAATAGAATTGGAACCTATTCAAATGATGAATTGAATATCATTTGATGGGCCTGCTGATAATCTTCTAGTACATGATATGCAATACTATATTCACATAAAGAATATTTCACATTTATATTTACAACTTTGTTTTGTGATTCCTTTTTGCCACTTTCCCTTTTGATCATAATGACTGGAGTAGTTTAAAACTTTCTTAGGAAGTAATTGGAATACGCTTTAATTATTCTTGCCTCCTTTTCTTGCTCTTTCAGGATTGACGAACCATTCATGATAGAGACCTATAGGCCTACAGAAAGTTAGTGCAGTTCATGGAATCAAGTAAGCATGTTTTAAACTAAATGGAGTTAAATTAATCACACTATAACCTAGTTCCCTCTCTTCCATTACATACTGATACCAATATACTTCTGCATGCGTGATATGAAATTAATCTAAAACGAACGTTTCTTAATGATTCTTGAATTTCAAGTTGATAGACTACATATATGAAAGCATTTTGGCTAATGTGACTGGAAAATCTTACTGCCAAAAAGTTAATTTTTAACTCTTGCATATGACATCTCAATAAAAAAAAAGGAATCAGCACAGACATGTGTACATGTAGCTATGTTAATGCAAAATTATGCTTACTTTTCCATTAATAAATCTGTTTTTAGTAATAAACAAAGAAGACAAAAGACTGGCAGATGTTCTGCATGTCTGATCTTCAACAAAATGGGGGTGATGCGTACACACTACACAGTGCTAAAACAAATTTTGAAAGCGGGCATGTTTTATTAACAAAAACATGTAAATTCCTTCCATGTTTTTCCAGTCATTTTCAGTCATTTTTCCTGACTGATGATGAGGCATCCTTTGAAAGGGTAGAAAATATGACATTTCTAGTGATTTCTAGCAAACAACTTTTTGATAGCCTTGCTTCATATTGTTCATTCATGCATGGAGTATGTATCATATGAATGGTATCAAATGAAAGATGAGGAACTAAGCTTTTCAGATATGTGTCATTTATCATTCAAAAGTGAAATATAATGATTATTAAACAATAAACATTGCTGAATCTTGGTTTAGTTTTTTTCTGGGACACCCTGTTTATTGTTATATGGGTGTTTTTTGGGGCTTCTGACTGCCAAACCAACAATGATTTTTGACTATTACTATTAGGGGGCACCACAGACGTAGGGCTGGATAGCTCAGTTGGTAAGACTAAGAGCGCCGGTACGGTTTTTGGAGGTTGCTGGTTCGAATTCCGCTCCAGTTGATTTTCCTTTCTTTACTTTTCAATGACTTCAAATTATTTTAAGCCAGTATCCCTTAGCCTACAAGTTTTTATTTGACTGGAATCTTATAGAATTGGAACCTGTTTGAATGATGAATTGAATTTCATTTGATGGTTCGGCTGATTTAGTACATGATATGAAAGACTATTATTCACATCTTCACTCTGTTTGTCATACAGTATATTTCACATTTATGTAACTTTTTTTGTACAACTTTTTGTGAATTGGTTTGTGATTTCCTTTTGCCACTTTCCCTTTGGATCATAATGACAGGAGTAGTTTAAACTTACTTAGGAAGTAATGGAAATATACGCTTTAATTATTTTTGCCTCCTTTTCTTCCTCTTTCAGAATTGAAGAGTCATTCATGGTGAAGAGCTAGCTGGGAGTGCAGTCCATGGAATCAAGTAAGCATGATAAAATAAATGGGGATTATTACATGCACTCCCAGCCAAGTCACATTCTTTGTTACACCCTGACGATACAGAGGCAGGGTTAAGACTATCCGTGGGCATGTCTAATTGTCTATACTTCATTATATCACAGTAGATATGGTAAGCTCCATACACGAGGTACCCAATGCTTAGTGTGTTATGTATGGAGGCCTTGTATGCCTGCTTGCTGGTTGATGCACACAAGTTGTTGAGATCAGGGACCTGTTTAGAAGAGACTATTTAGCTGATGGGCTGGAACTGGGGTATAACTGATTCTTCGACTGGGATTAGTGCTGGGGTCCTCTCTGTGCTGATTTGGAAGGTCTATAACCATGGCACAGAGTAGGCTTGATGGGCTTGAGTTCTTGTTGCATGTTAAAGTCTAGGATGCAGATGGTTTGGGCTTTCCAGAGAAGGGGTGTGTCGACTGGGCTCGACGCTCGGTTGCGAGGTGTGATCCATTGCAGTGCGGTGCTGGCCCCGTGTGTTGGTGACCCTGTGATGTTGTGCTCTCAGGGTGAAGCCTGGATGCAGGGATCTGTGGCACTCCGGGAGGGGATGGCTCTAGATTGGTCGACTTCTCTGGTGACTTTGGTGGCGGAAGTGTTACTTGTTTGGGTGTTGCAGGAATTAGTGTCGTGTACATGTCGGGTGGTAGCATTGAGGTGGTGCCGGAGATGACGTGGATCCTTTTGCTGGGTTAGGGATTTTCAAGTTGGAGGGAGAATGTTTTGATTCTTTTCTTTGCAGAACGGCCTGTGTTGATACCCTGGGAGCTAAGTCCAATATATCCCGGCCTTTCACAAGGACACTTAGGATAACTGCTTGTTTCATATGTTGTGCCCTGTGGAATCAACGGTGGGCAATCCAAAGCATCCAATCAGAACTAGTTTAATGGGATCCCTCTGATTGGGAGTTTTAGCTTGCAAATCGATTGAGGTCACTTTCGGCATATTGCTTGCGGGGACTTTTGTGAAATTGCGGATAGGTGGGTGTGGAGGCATGTCTTTTGGGGGACCCATCCATGTCCGTCTTCCTAGAATGTCTTGGGATGTCCGCTCTTCTTCCTGGGAGTTTCTGGTCTAGTGAATTGTATTCATCTAGTCTTTGGTACCTTCTCTCTGTTGCCATTTTGACACCTCTGCATTGCACTGGTTTTTGTAACTACCTGGGCAGTGGCACCCCCGTCATTGAAATCACTGGATAAGGAGGGCAATCCGGTGACATCAACTCTTTGGATTGTCATAGGGGTCTGGATTCAGGAATCACTCTGGGGCCTGCATTACAGCTGGAACCACTCACGGTTGCCCCCCCGCCTGTACTTGGGTACCCTCCCAATGCGAGGAAGTCGAGACTGCAGTCGGCCCTCTTCCGGAAAAGCCTAACAACATCTGCAGACCTAGATGGCATGCAATATGAACTTGAGTGCATCAGGTCTACTCTTGTGTAGTGGTTATTAGATCAGCCAAATTGGCACACAGGAACCTAGTATTAGTTCCATGTCAGAGAGTCAGGTGTACCACAGTTTTAGCACTTCAGTTTATCTCTCCTAGATGGGTCCTAAATCTCCTCATCTTCTGTGTACCTTCTTGTAAGTATGTGTCCTGGGTCTTTCATACAAAAGCACACTAACATTGGGTACCGCTATATAGAAATAATAATACACCATTCTATTTTTTTTCCCTGAAATTTGGCGCCTCTTTATTTATTTATTTATTTTTTATTTACACAATGGTGTATTATTATTAAAGGGCATTTTCATTATCATTGACCCTGAATTACCATAATCTGCTGTGACAGAGTGCCCACTGTGAAATCTTACCCTGTTTCTCCAAAGGGATGAAGTATGTATGAGGCAGGAGGCCATATTCCCCGGGTATTTTTAATTTGTTTTGTTTTTAATTTATTCATTTTTAATTTATTTTTTTTTAATTTTTTTTTTTTTAGCTTATTCATTTTTAATGTATTTGTTTTTATTTTTTTTGTTTTTAGCTTATTCATTTTTAATTTATTTTTTTTTTATTTTTTTTTTTTTAGCTTATTCATTTTTAATGTATTTGTTTTTAATTTTTTTGTTTTTAGCTTATTCATTTTTAATTTTTTTTTTTAATTTTTTTTTTTTAGCTTTTTCTTTTTTAGTTTATTTCTTTTTAATTTTTGGGGGTTTTAGCTTCTTTTTTTTTTTTCTTTTTTTTTTTTTCCATTTTGTTTTTTGTTTTTAGCTTATTCACTTTTAGTTTATTTATATTTTATATTTTTGATTTTTTTATTTATTTTGAGTAGGCCTATTTATTATTTTTTTCTTTACTTTGTACATTTGTACATATTAGTACATATTTTTCTATTTGTACATATTTTTCTATTTGTACATATTGTAAATTTGGACATATGTACATTATATATAATTGTATACTTGTGCTTACATGATTGTGTATTGTATAATATATGTATATTTGTATATTTGCATGTATTTGTAACTTGTGTTTTTTTCAGGTGGGGAGGGGGTGAATTGTCTTTGGTACAATCCCATGGTCACTCAACAATTTTAATAATTTGCCATGACGTCATCAATAGGCTGATTTTTATGTCATATCCTAAACACCTTCCATTTGCAATATACAAAATTGGGTTTGGTGTATCTACACTAAATCAAAATTTGAAATAATGGAATCATCAACATTGTCAGTTGCTTATGAAACGTGGTGGGCATGATGTGTGCACTTTTCCTTACTCAAATCAGGAATTAATGTCTATCCAAATTAGAATAGACATCATCATGACATCATCAATGATTCTCAATGCAGATCTGAGATTTAGCACCATTAATCCAGACCGATTAAAAGACTACTTATAAGTAATTCATTTATGATAGCCAGGATGTGATCTTAAACATGGGATGCTGACTTCATTTTCACACCTATATGTGACATCATGACCTTTATAGGGGGCCTAAGGCTTTAAATTTCAATCCTATTATGATAACACCAATTTGTGAGTTCTCTAACAGGACCATTTTTTAACTCTGGCATCGTCATTATTTTCTGAATTAAAGAAACATGGTGATTTGGTTATCCTTTTTTTCATAGAGATGAACATTGTAAAAGCAAAGTAGATTTAATATCTATTCACCCTTGAAAACTGATACCAACAATGAAACCATGCTCAGGTGTTCACAGACATAATTATTTAAGGGATCCAAGAAGCGTTGGCCAATAACCCAGTCATTTTCAAATATTATTGAAACATTTTTGCCCCTGGAATAAACTGTCCATGTATGAAGCATTGGGTTCCATGCATACAGGAAAATTATTGAAATACTTCAGAGGCAGTCCCCCTTCCAACATGTCCAAGCAGTGAATATCCTTTCTTCTTTTTTAAACTGTTTAAAGCTTTGGACAAAAATAGAAGAAGGTCCTACATGTATTTTGTCTCAGACTCATATTATATAGTTACTCATACCTTTTCCAGCATCTTTCATAAACAAATCCTGGCTGCTAAAGAATGCCCCCCCCACTTCCACCAGCATTTCTTTTAACCTGTGGTCACAATACATGTACCATCTTCTCTGGCCCTGGTGAAGCTAGCTCAGTGGTTTGTTCTTAGTAAGAGTAGTCTACAGAAAAATCCCCCTTCTGTTTCCCTCATTCCACTAAAACATAGCTGTGTGTTATATTTCGGGTCCTCTCCCCACACCAAGAAATCCATATACATGTTTATCTAGTATGAGTATCTAGAGCCTCATTGACAAAATGTATTGGGATGGAATAAGAGGTGGGTTTGTGCTTAAGGACCCAGGGGGATGTACTCTGTCACAAGGAAAAAATTAACATATGTTGATCGTTCAATTAGGTTAAATTAAGGATAAAAATCAAGAAATTATTAATGGAGAAAGCCAGCCTTATCCCCTTAACTTACTTTAAAAGAACAAGAGAATTTCTTGTGAACAAAAGAAAAAATAAGCAAATTGTATTTTGTAGGTACCCTTGGGATGCACTCTCACACATTGCTTTGAAGATTATACTGTTAAGAACGGTTGCACATTTTGCAGGTTAAATAAATGTAACATGGTTGAAAACCACTAAGATTTTGTCCAGATAACCAATGCTAGGTGTACAATTGAAACATATTGGATGGTTCAGGTTCTGCATTCTTCAATGTGTCAATCAACTTTCTTTATATTTGTCCTACTTACACAGTTAATGCATTTTGGGGTATTGTCATTTAGGTATATAAGTTTAATGGACTGTAACATGGATACCATCACAAATCCTTCTGAACTCGTAGAAATTACCTACAACAGTAATGTACAGTACATGTGTGGTCCAGTAAATACTTCATAGTTACATGCACATGCACATTTTCCTTCCAGGAATGGCTTCAATGTTTGTCTAGATGCATGAAGCATCAGACATGTGCATGTTAATGTGTACAAGTCATGCACTTCGTGATATTCATTAGTGTGAAAAGTAAGGAATGTTGTTCAAACATATTTCAATGTTGTTGTGTTGGGAGTTTACTTTTAGAAAGCTGTTGCATATTTTTGAGGCTAGAGAAAATGTCACCTTACATAGCTTACATGGCATTCATTCAATTAATTTCATTTGATAAAAAACATGCATGAGTCCGTCTTTGGACAATTTTGACTCAATATGTTCAAGCAAACAAAAACTCCATATCAATATATGATGCTCAAATCTCACTGGCATTCAGGGCAAAAGAGAGTAAATGATTTTAAGCAAATTTAGTAAAAATAAGCAAATTTCTGATCTGTGTAGGTTTCAGGCAGGCCCGCTCCATACTCTGCAATCTGTTCCATAAATGTCTCCAATTAACAATGCATATGCTGCTTATCCTGCTCCCTTGTCTCTGTGTTCATCTAATCAAGCCTTTATTGCTCTCAGTCGTGATTTAGCAAATATTACACTACTGAGGGAGTAACTGACTTGACACTTTTAATCAAAAGAATACTACATTTATTTGCAATCTCTATCCTATTCTCAATCTCCACAACTCCCAGCTTTGTCAATGAACTTCTGAAATGAAAAGACCTGTACAGGAAGTCCCTGACATTCAGCTACTGGGACTTGATATCCCCTATCACTTTCATGAGACATCGACAAGTACATGTATACATGATGTTGCCAAAAAAGTGTCTAATACCTGCATGTTTACATATGTAGGTTGTCTGTACCGTGCACGGCACGACCTCCCTCCTACCGCTACCGCTAGTAAAGAAGTTCATCCTCTTGTGGGCGAAGATGCTACCCCCAATGATGAGGTTGTTCAACCCACAAAGATCTGCAAATTTCTCTCCATTGTCATTCACCTCTCCAACTAGCCCGCTGTCCCATCACTTCCTCCTACCCTCTGTTGTCTGATCCCCCTTAAGCTTTAAAATCTCCCATCAGTATGTTCATGTCTTTGTCCGTAGGTTGTCCAGGACTGCTAATTGTAATCTATTGAAGAAGTGGTCTATGGATTTTTTTTTCATGTTCATTTGTAGGTGCGTAGCACTGAATCAAATTTATTCTTATGTTCTTCTTATTGGTCCTGAAGCTTGCAGTAATCATTCTTGGGCCATGTGCTTCCCATCCAATAAGGGCTTTCTGTGCTGTACTTGAAAGCATAATTGCTACATGTACACCTTCTGTATGTGCTGCATTCTCGTGTACGTGTCCTGAGTATAACAAGAGTTCTCCTGTAGCAAGTCTTGTTTGACCTGCTTGCAGCCATCTCGTCTCACTCAGTCCAAGCAGGGTGATGTTGTATACTGCTCATCTCTGCTGACACTTGCGCTGCCTACCCTGCCTTATACATGGTCTTGATGTTCCATGCCACTGATGATAGTGTTTGCCCTGGTCGACAGAAGGGCTGTTGGCACTGAAGCTCCATTTCGGCTTTGGCCCCAGTGCGTCATACTTCCTGCATGTGCAGGACCTTGCTCTCCCAGGACTTGTGTTTCTTGGGTAATCGTTGATGCTTCTGTAGCAAGTTGAGTTTTTCCTGCCTGAGGGAGCTAACCTCATGCCCAACCTTCTCTGAAGGTCTGGGTTTCTTATTTGGAGTTTTCCTTCACTTAGATAGGACAGCCTGCCAATGTTCTCAAGCTCCGTCTGTTCAGGTTTTGAAATCAGCGATTTCCTTCTCTCGGCACCTTATTCCGTATTATTTGATACAATCCCCAGGTGGGAGGGTTTCCCTATCCAGCAACTGGGGGACACGCCTCTACACCGTATAGCCCCAGCACGAGGCTCAGTGGACATGTCCACACTTAAATTACACAGTATAATTTGAAAATAGAATCTTGAAAAAGAATGCATGCAAAGATGCTTTGGATTTTGAGTGTGGGGAAATTAAAAATATTAATGGTTGTTTCTGACCTCTGTAAGCCTGTAATATCGTATACATGTAGGATACATGGATGAATCTCTGCAGTGTCTGAACATGTTGAATGTGATTTTGCAGTTATGGTTTATGAACCGTACTTCAAGTATGTGACATTTTAACGATGGAATCAGCACTGTCTCTTTCTTCATTTTCAAGCTACCTTGATTTTAAAGTATGCATGTTACACCTCTGATACTCAAACCTAAACTTAATCATAAGTGCAAAGTCCTGTATGCCTCAATTTCTTCACACAGTCACACATGTGTTTTTCTTGTAAATTCCTCATGGCTTTGTTAAAAACATGTTATTTCTTTGAATTTTAATGTGAAGCATGCCTTTCTTGATACATTCTTAATGCTTTATTCTCCACGCTTTTAGTGTCTCTTGAAAAAACCCAACTAATTATGGTGTACTTTGTGGTCTAGCTGGTATGACGTCTGCACAAGAATGCAGTAGGTCGCAGGTTCAAATCCTGCCTGAGCACACCTGTAGTTTTGTTGCTTTTTTTTTTTACGTCAGGGGCACTGAAAAGCATGCAGAACATAGTATTATAGATACATGTATCTCAGGTAGGGCAAGCCTAACTTTGAAATATAATATTATCCATTTTTATGGCTGTGGTTTTTGGCTAGTGGGTGGGACAATCTACTTGGGGGAGGGGGGCAGTGGTTATAGTTCATCGGTACCCCTTGGTGATAAACATGCAACAACAGATAAAGGATTATAAGTGGAATTTAGATAATGAAAGGATATGAAAGGATATTTGATTCAGGTTTTTTTATGGAAATTTATTTGACATTGAAAAAACCAATAATGGTTACTCTTCTGATTTGTTGATATTAAGGGGCCTACCGTATGTTTTTCAACATCCTCATAATGCATCAATTTTGTGTTTAGAATTATCATTCAGCCCTTTGGGGTTGAGAGTTAAACTGACCACATCTATATGTGTTGAAATTGAGGCATACAGGATTTTAAATATTATTAAGTTTGGGGCGTTGTCTAAAGTGACAGTGGGCAATGCTGATTTATCAGTTTAAACATCTGAATTCCATTTGGAATCTTTGCTGTTAATAGAAAACATTTCAAGTATCCATTCACCATGTTCAGTTCTCTGTTAAAGTTTGTGGCTGATGGTGTGGCTCCGTGACACCATGTACTGTACTCAGTCATTTGGTTCATACCGTTCTAGTTGATGAAACATAAGGTCGATCAGTAATACATTGGGTATGTGTACATGTAGGCCTTTGTATAGAAACTGTTTCAGGGCTGATTCATTGCAATAATGGGAGACTTTGGAGAACCGGTCTTCGAGTCAACAGCGCATGCGCACCCATGAGTACGCATGCACAAAACAACAGTACAAAATGCCTTGCCTGGCTATGTAGCATCAACAAAATTTAGTGTTTGTAGCACTGTGTCCTTCTGCAAAAAAAAACAAAAAAAAACAAAAAACCCAAAGCCATTTCATTCATCTTGGGCAAAAGTTAACCCATATTTTTGTCCGTGAATACGATGGCTGAGATAAAATTATTTCATCTCTGAAAGCCAACAAACTTTATGTTGTGTTTCCGCCTTCGATGATAACAAACAGCAGGACAAGCTCATATATGTTTTACTTCATAATGTGCTTGTCAAGGAGGACTATTCTACAAATTACTATTAGCCATGTGCTTCCCATCCAATAAGGGCTTTCTGTGCTGTACTTGAAAGCATAATTGCTAAGTTCTGTATGCGCTGCATTCTCGTCTTGGTGTCCTGAGTATAACAAGAGTTCTCCTGTAGCAAGTCTTGTTTGACCTGCTTGCAGCCATCTCGTCTCACTCAGTCCAAGCAGGGTGATGTTGTATACTGCTCATCTCTGCTGACACTTGCGCTGCCTACCCTGCCTTATACATGGTCTTGATGTTCCATGCACCGATGATAGTGTTTGCCCTGGTCCACAGAAGGGCTGTTGGCACTGAAGCTCCCTTTTGGCTTTGGCTCCAGTGTGTCATACTTACTGCAGGTGCAGCACCAGCTTGCTCTCCCAGGACTTGAGTTTCTTGGGTAATCGTTGATGCTTCTGTAGCAAGTTGAGTTTTTCCTGCCTGAGGGAGCTAACCTCATGCCCAACCTTCTCTGAAGGTCTGGGTTTCTTATTTGGAGTTTTCCTTCACTTAGATATGACAGCCTGCCGATGTTCTCAAGCTCCGTCTGTTCAGGTTTTGAAATCAGAGATTTTCTTCTCTTGGCACCTTATTCCGTATTATTTGATACAATCTCCTGTGGGAGGGTTTCCCTATCCACCAACTGGGGGACACGCCTCTACACCGTATTACCCAAGCACAAGGGCTCAGTGGACATGCCCACACTTAAATTACACAGTATAATTTGAAAATGGAATCTTGAAAAAGAATGCATGCAAAGATGCTTTTTTGGATTTTGAGTGTGGGCAAATTAAAAATATTAATGGTTGTTTCTGACCTCTGTAGGCCTGTAATATTATATACATGTAGGATACATGTAGGATGCGTGGATGAATCTCTGCAGTGCCTGAACATGTTGAATGTGATTTTGCAGTTATGGTTTATGAACCGTACTTCAAGTATGTGACATTTTAACGAATGGAATCAGCATTGTCTCTTGCTTCATTTTCAAGCTACTGTACCTTGCTTTTAAAGTATGCATGTTACACCTCTGATACTCAAACCTAAACTTAATCATAAGTGCAAAGTCCTGTATGCCTCAATTTCTTCACACACAGGTGTTTTTTCTTGTAAATTCCTCATGGCTTTATGTTAAAAACCCTAACAGTAACCAGTGCTGTGCCTTGCTATGTACCATATAGTACACTTAATTTTACTATGTGTATTTAGTATTTTGTAGTATGTGTCCTCCATTTGATAAAAGTACCGTTACATGTTGTACTATTGCAAAGTAATATACTGCAAGTACTTGGGTATACAAAAACCACAAAAGAAAACACAAAAACCAAAAGTTAAACCATATTTCTGTCCATGATAAGATGGCTGAAATAAAATTGTTTCAGCATACTATTACACATTAAGTCTCACATTAAGTCGTTCTCACATTAAGTCGTTCATTTTTGTGAAACATTTTGCTTTATTTGTATTGAATGACTGTTGCCTTCAAAAATAGGTAATATATATTTTTTTTCAATATTGATTGTTACCATTTGATGATTATTATTCTCTAAGCTTACTTGTGCTTGAACCTTTTATTAAGTTGGAAAGAATAATATGAAATAATGATCAATAATCAAGCCAAACAAAATGCTCAAAAGCTTAATTTCTTTGAATTTTAATGTGAAGCATGCCTTTCTTGATACATTCTTAATGCTTTATTCTCCACGCTTTTAGTGTCTCTGGAAAAAAACCCAACTAATTATGGTGTACTTTGTGGTCTAGCTGGTATGACGTCTGCACAAGAATGCAGTAGGTCGCGGGTTCAAATCCTGCCTGAGCACACCTGTAGTTTTGTTGCTTTTTTTTTTACGTCAGGGGCACTGAAAAGCATAGAGAACATAGTATTATAGATACTTGTGCATGTATCTCAGGTAGGGCAAGCCTAACTTTGAAATATAATATTATCAATTTTTATGGCTGTGGTTTTTGGCTAGTGGGTGGGACCATCTACTTGGGGGAGGGGGGCAGTGGTTATACAGTTCATGGTAACCTTTGGTGATAAACATGCAACAACAGATAAAGGATTATAAGTGGAATTTAGATAATGAAAGGATATGAAAGAATATATGATTCAGTGTTTTTTTTATGGAAGTTTATTTGACATTGAAAAAACCAATAATGGTTACTCTTCTGATTTGTTGATATTTAGGGGCCTACCGTATGTTTTTCAACATCCTCATAATGCATCAATTTTGTGTTTAGAATTATCATTCAGCCCTTTTGGGTAGAGAGTTAAACTGACCACATCTAGACTTACATGTAACTACAATTATAAATCCTACTGGTTTTTTCCAGAACTTGCACACAGAGACAAGAAATCATTATTGCCCATGATCATATGGTGCTTCCAGAAAACTACTACTGAACTTGCTATACCTTCACCATGAATAGCATTATTTCAATAATTTTGGTTTTTCTCCTGTTGGAAGAAAACACAGATACATCCGATTGAGCAAGCATTATTGTTAAAAAGTATATTTTTTGTCTTGAGAACAAAACATCATTTTCATGCCTATAGATGCTTGTTTGCTAATGGTTGAGACCAACTGCTTTCTGGGGGGGAGGCAGTCATGGTCCTACTGGCCATCATTGGTGATGAAAGACCTGCAACAGCAGACATGAATCAGACAAAAGATAACTGTTTTATATGCTTTTCTGTATGGCACTTAAGGCTTGCAAAACAATTCCATTGTTTGGTATTATTGAGGGTAGACCCTTCATACTTTTTGTAAGACATTTCTGTTTATAACGAAAAGAAAAATTCTAAACTTGTTAGTCTTTGGAGAAACTGACTTGTCTCAGTTGAAACGCAACATAAACACTCATCTTTAATCCTCCTATTACCTGGTATATTATGCTCCTGGATCTTCTCTTGAGTAGCCGTCTGGGGCCTTGAATTGGGCGACTTCCATAAAAAAAACGTGAATCAAATGTTAATATCACACCATGGATCAGTCCATTTTCCATTCTTTGTTTTGGTCAACTTTTCCAAAAATTCAAATACCTTGAGCACCAATTATTACAGCATACTATCTAGTAGTAATTTGTATCATTCAGGACTGTTTTTCCTTATTTGCTTTGGTATTTCCCCATTAGTTAAGCCTGTTTGAGGTTAAAAGCTGCATCTAGACTTCAGACTTTATAACTCCAGACTGTACACAATTATGAATACCTCTGGTTCTTTTCAGAACCAAATACTGACAAAAGAAGTCATTTTTGTTAAAATTTACCACAAATCTACTCCCCTTCTCTACCTCAACCATGAATATCCTTTAAAGGTACAGGATCGGTAACATACCCAAACATAATGTTCACAGATTTATGTATAACTTTCAGGGTATCAAGATGGAGCTAGTAGAAACATACCATTCAAATATTTCCTCCTGAAATGGTGTATTTATCCTGATATTAGAAAAACAAAGACCAAAAACATTTTTGATCTTGTGCCGAGATCAAATCCATTCTTTATGTTTTTAATTAATATACAAAATTGAATCAGGTTTTCGCTATTTTCTCATGACTCAGATGTCCGATTGAACACAAATGTTCACAGGCTTATTATTTCATGTACATTCTTGATCAGATAAAGTGTGAGTGCTGTTCTGTGACCTTTACCTATCATGTACAAAACTTTTAAATTCATGTACAGTATGGTTTTGATGCTTATTATTGTTTGTTAATGGGTGGGACCAGCCACTTTCTGGGGGGGAGGTGGCTGATCCCGGCCCCAGTGGGCACCATTTGTGACAGACATGCAACAGCAAATATGAATCAGATTTCAGATACTTAAAGGTATAATACATGATTGGTATAGGTCACAGAACACCACTCACACTTTGTCTGATCCAATATGTAGATGAACTTATGAAACTGAAAATATTAGCTCAATCGGACATCTGAGTTACGAGAAAATAGCGAAAACCAGACTCAATTTTTCTCTGGTTTTGATCTTACCCCAGTTTTTGGGCTTTGTTTTACTAATTTGTTATTTACCTTGGAATATTCATGGTGGAATCTTCCTAGATTGATATCAAGCATTGTAAAAGCAATGAAGATGTAATTAATAGATGTCTAAATCAATTTTCAAATGTGAAACAGTTTACCTGCATGAGTACTCACTTGAGCAAGTCAATATTTTGAGGCTAAAGAAGATTCTCAATCAAAGTACCTTATAATATGAAGTTATTTTGTGCAATATTCCCAACCTCTGGCCCTGTAACAGCAGTGACAACCAATTGCAGCATTGTAATTTAGGAGAAGATTTGTTGATAAAGTGGCCTTCAATCATCACCATCATTGAACAATTACTCCTGCTAAACTACAAGTTACTTCTTTCTTAAGGAGTGACCAGGGGCATGCCGTGGCAAGCATCAGTACCCCTGAAGCCCCCTGGCATGGGTTACTGCCTCGCACATACTGAGGACATTCAGTATTCATAAGTGCATGATATGCAAGTCTGTGGAATTCAGATGCATACATGCATGCTCATTGGTTTTGTATGCCAATGCTGAACAGTTGTGGATCATCTCTACCCATCTCTACCTCAACCATGAATATCCATAGTCATTTAGTATAGCGCCTTTTTCCTTTCGGTTACAAAGCGCTATGTGCACACACTTCTCCATGTTTGGGCCATTAGTCCATGCAATCCATCGTCCTCTTAGCTAAAATAGATGGGATTTAATGGCTTCCTTGAACTGGCCAACAGAGGAGGCCATCTTCACTGCAGCGGGCAGATGATTCCATAGTTTTGCAGCAACCACAGGGAAGGACGTTTCACCTGCACGTCTCTTGGAAAGGCACTGAGTAAGCCAGATAGAGGAGGATGAACGAGTATTACAGACTTGAGAACGGCGAATTAGAATGTTATCAGCAAAGAGAGCGTCCAACGTCTCCAGTGAATCTTACTGTCACTGAGCTGTCTTCCTTTGCCAGAGGTTGGGGATAGTTAAAAGTAAATCTCCTAAAAGAAATTATGTGAACTTGAATGAAAACATTCTGTACTTGACATTTACCCACATGACAAGGACTCATGACAAGGTGCAATTAAATCATTGTTTCAAATTAATATTCAACGGTACCCCATCCGGTTGGTGGGTCTGGTTAAAAGAATATGTGGACCCTTTAACAAAATAAAAGTTGTTAAAATGTTTCTGTATAGGCCTAAGAAAACCTTAACTTCTTCAAATTCTGTGTCAACCAAAAAATAACCTGAAATATACGTATATCCCTAACAGTACCAAATACTGTGCTATGAACCACTGAATTTTACTATTTAGTATTTTGTAATTAACTGACGCCCAAATAAGCCATTTCATTTATCTAGGGCAAAAGTTACACCATAATTTTGTTGTTTGTAACCAGCTCTACAACATTTCATTACTTTAAGAATTGTCCATATGTATCATACAAATCTAGTTTATACCATCTTGGTGGACAGAACTGTGTAACTGTACTGTTTAAATTTATAATTTGACCATCTGGCAGATGAATCTTGGGGGCAGTTGTTACTGTTTTCCTTTTTCGCTTGTAATTATCGATATGTGTTGAAATTGAGGCATACAGGATTTTTAATATTACTAAGTTTGGGGCGTTGTCTAAAGTGACAGCAGGCAATGCTGATTTATCAGTTTAAACATCTGAATTCCATTTGGAATCTTTGCTGTTAATAAAAAACATTTCAAGTATCCATTCACCATGTTCAGTTCTCTGTTAAAGTTTGTGGCTGATGGTGTGGCTCCGTGACACCATGTACTCAGTCATTTGGTTCATACCGTTCTAGTTGATGAAACATAAGGTCGATCAGTAATACATTGGGTATGTGTAGGCCTATGTATAGAAACTGTTTCAGGGCTGATTCATTGCAATAATGCAGTACAAAATGCCTCGCCTGGCTATGTAGCATCAACAAAATTTAGTGTTTTGTAGCACGTTGTCCTTCTGCAAAAAAACAAAAAAAAACAAAAACAAAAACCAAAGCCATTTCATTCATCTTGGGCAAAAGTTAACCCATGTTTTTGTCCATGAATACGATGGCTGAGATTAAATTGTTTCATCTCTGAAAGCCAACAAACTTTATGTTGTGTTTCCGCCTTCGATGATAACAAACAGCAGGACAAGCTCATAATGTTTTACTTCATAATGTGCTTGTCAAGGAGGACTTTTCTACAAATTACTATTAGTGTATGATTGGCTCAACCCCAAGCTTGTTACTTTTCTTGTGTAAAATGTCAATACCAGTTGTTGTTGCTCGTTACTTTTCTCTAGGTACTACTGGCTTTTAGACCTCTTGTGTAACCCACAAAGCCACATTGTATTCGATAAAACGAAACGCAGGCAAAATAAATTCTTTCCTTGCTTTTCACCTCAACATAATCATCGTTGGCGGTATCACTTATCCATCTGTCATGCCTCTTCCAAAGCCTATCTTGCACGGATGCTCGTGCGGCGGCGGTTTCCCCACCGGCTTTGAGTGAATGGAGACCATTATTTGCCTCTACACAAACCTTATATAACCGCTTTACTACACTTTCCCTCATTATACGTTTCTCATCATCTGAGTTCTCTGCAAGATTGTATCTGCTCATATTTGTTCTCCATGGCCCATCCAGCGTCTGAGCTGTCAGTGAGCTTAATAAGTATATATTGGATTTGATTCACCCTGCAGACCCCAGCTAGCTCGGTGGCCTAGCAGGTAAGGCATCTGCACTAGTAAGCAGGAGGTCGTGGGTTTGAATCCCACCTGAGCAAGCATGTGATTTTTTCTCACATGGTCTCACAAGCACTGAGTATACAGTGCTCATCCACGTCGGTGAAGGGCAAGCCTAATTTGCATATGAGCTTAATATTAAGTGTTTGCCTCGTCTGATCTGTAAAATGTCAATACCTTCCGTGATTTTGGTTGTTGCCATTTTGGTGTTGGTCGCGTTGTTGTCCCCACCGAGAACTGCTTGTGCTTCCTTCATCTTCCTGAGGATCTTACAGTTGACAAAATATTGTTCTTTGTTCCCTCGTTTGCGGAATTTGTATGAATCATTAGACATTTCTTCTATTTTGGCTATTTGCACATCGCTTAGCTCTGGTTGGTTCTCCTTCAGCTGATGCTGAAACCCTCCGAGCCTGCTAGTAGCTGGTTTAATCAAACCGATTGGCTTTCGTGTATTTTGGTTTTGATCAACTCAGAGATTTGATTGAGCTCCACGATTATTCCGGGGGATCTAGACAGGTTGAAGTCGTAAGCTAGAATGGCGCACCTTGGCTCAACCCCAAGTTCGTTACTTTTCCCTAGGTACCACTGGCTTTTAGACACTCTTACATAACCTACAAGGTTTTATCAGGCTTTTGAGAAATCATTTGCTTCTTGACCAGAAATAGATAATAATAATAATGATTGTCAAGGTTAGTTGACATTTTACTTGTGTCATTAAAGTAGCTTAAAGAGAGAAGCAGATAGAACCCCTTGCTTTGTTGATGCCGGCCTGCCTGAACCACAGTCTAGAAGAATTATCCATGCCCTTGGTATATATAATCACAATCTCATCCTTGTGACTCTTTCAATACATTGCTTGGGCTCCTTTACTGGGCCGAGTTGTTATGACTTCTTCTTCAATATCATTGGGGAGCTTTATGCACATAAATAATAAATATTATGAACGCTCAATATATGTAATATTTACACACAATTAGATAAATAAATACATACACCTCTATAAAAAACATAACATATATCACAAGATAACAGTAAGCACAAACAAACAAACAAACAGTAGACCTCTTCCATAGACCACAAAGCCACTTTGTATTCGACAAACGAAACGCAGGCAAAATAAATTCTTTCCTCGCCTTTTTTCCTCTGGCGACCCAGGTTCGAGTCTGGTTTGGTCCACAAATTTTGTGTCAACCAAACAATAACTTGAAATATATGTATGCATTCCTAGCCGTACAAAATGCCTTGCCTGGCTATGTAGCATCAACAATATTTCACTATTTAGTGTTTGAAGTTACTGTGTCCTTCTGCAAAAAAAATAAATAAATAAATAAACCTCTACATAAAACATAACATATATCACAAGATAACAGTAAGCACAAACACAACAAACAAACAGTAGACTTCTTCCATAGACCACAAAGCCACATTGTATTCGACAAACGAAACGCAGGCAAAATAAATTCTTTCCTCGCCTTTTTTCCTCTGGCGACCCAGGTTCGAGTCTGGTTTGGTCCACAAATTTTGTGTCAACCAAACAATAACTTGAAATATATGTATGCATTCCTAGCCGTACAAAATGCCTTGCCTGGCTATGTAGCATCAACAATATTTCACTATTTAGTGTTTGTAGTTACTGTGTCCTTCTGCAAAAAAAAAAAAAAAAAAAAAAAAAAAAAGCAAAGCCATTTCATTCATCTTGGGCAAAAGTTAACCCATATTTTTGTCCATGAATATGATGGCTGAGATAAAATTGTTTCATCTCTGAAAGCCAACAAACTTTATGTTGTGTTTCCGCCTTCGATGATAACAAACAGCAGGACAAGCTCATAATGTTTTACTTCATTTTGTGCTTGTCAAGGAGGACTATTCTACAACTTACTACTGTAATCGGCTGACTTCATCGGTTATGACTTCTTCTGTGTTTGTTCTTTCCTAATCTTCAGAATCTTCAATGCTTTTTGGCCATTATTTTACTACATGTATATACCTCTGCAGCATATACTGACAGTATTGCACATGCATCAATATCATTGGGGAGCTTTATGCACATGTACATGATTGTGTCCCCTATGAACAACATTCATCACATGTATATACCTCTAAGTTCTACCTCATTGCTGCAACAGCTTGTAGGTCTCTCCAAAAACTCACTTTAGTATTGACCATCAAATTTCACTACAATTTTTTTTGTATGGGGGGCCTACTGTCTTAAAATACAGATTCATTGGATGTTAGTTATACTGGTCCTTTACTTAAAAGTGTTTGATCTTAGGTCACTCTTGTCTACCATGTTCAGATAGAGTTTGTGATGGTTACCATGTTACAGTACAAGGCTTAATTCATTTTATCTCTGAAGGATAAAATTATTTATACTCGGCGCAAGGAGATCCCTGAATCCCCCTCTCATACTTGGAATGCAACTGTTCTTCAAACTAAATTATTTGGAGTCATTGAACGTGATAATGAATATATTGAGAAATACTGTTATTTGCACTGAAGCCTTTGCTGAGTTAAAAAAAAGACCTTTTACCATTTGATGATTAAAGAAACTAATTAGCTTAATCAGCATTGGCCATTCCCCCCTTAATATGACGATGCCAGAATATTTTTTGGTCGCACATTCGATCCTTATGTTACATAAATTGTAAACTTGTACAGTACGGTGTTATGGGGAGGTAAACCTCTTAGTTTTAAGGTTGCCTGTGCACATGTGTCCATCCTATGCCCACCACGTTTCATGTTGATTGGACAATTCGTTCCATGGGATTTAAAGTTGCGGTTTTCTGATGTCACAATCACAATCAAATTAATTGTTTCAATACAGAAACCTGTCCCTTGGCTAAAAAATTAGTATTAAATATCAGGTGTTGATGACGTCATGATACAAGATAAACATATAGGCATATTAAAGGAAAGTGACACTGGACAAAAAAAGCAACTGCAGAGACATGACCCAAAATATGAAATAAAATATCAAAATACATTTTGCAAACTGGAAAAAACTATCGGAAAAGAAATGAAATTTGTGTGTATAATTTTGCCAGACACATTGCATGCCACATGGTCAGACATGTTAATGGACGCATTGCATGTCTGACTACCTGGAATCAGACATGATAATGGACGCGTTATTGTGTCTGATTCCCCCTAACATCGGACATGATAATGGACGCGTTATCATGTCCGATCTCCCTAAGATGGGTGAAAATTAGGAAAGAAAAAGAAACATTTATTTAAGAAAACTTTATGAAAATAAAGTAACGACAAAAGAAAAGTGAAATTGACGAAAGTAAAGTAAATTTGGAGAAAGTTGAGTTAAAAGCGAAGAAAGATAATTAAAAGCGATGGAAGAAAAGTAAAAGCGATGTAAGAAAAGTAAAAGTGACAAAAGTAAACCAAAGGGACAAAATAAAATTAAAGCAAAAAAAGAAAAGTGAACGCGATGAAAGAGAAAGAAGACCGCCGAAAGAAGATGAACGCAAAGAAAGACAAATAAAATGAAAGCGACGACGAGAACCACGTTTGAATTAATAAATAAAACGTTAAATGACCTTGAAAACTACTGAGATCTTTATTTGCTTGTTGTGTCAATTTTGTTTGTGTGCTTTGTTTTTTCAATTGTTTAAATGTTTGAAAATAATCAAATAATCAAATTAACAATCTAACAATCTAACAATCTAACAATTAACCATTAACCATTAACCATTAACACCCTCTAATTGATGGATGTATAGGTGCATTTGAGTAGCTCCTAGGTGACCTACTCGAACGCGCCTTATGCAAACAGGCTGCATGCCCAGGCCTACCTAATGTAGAATTCTTGACATTATTGTTTCATTGGATTATTTCTATTGATTATTACCTGTTTGTAAAAGTATCTGGTAGCATATAAGTTGTGATCTAGCTAGCTAGCTTGTTCGCGGAAGCGCCTTCTCTTGCAAGAGTGCGAAAAGTAATTTTGCCTTGCCAATTTGTCAATGTTATGTGTATTTATAATTGTATGTAGTAAATAATCATGCACAGTAACTTGTTGGTTATATACTTAATTTGGAATTTGCTTTGTAAAATGTAAGGCTTTTGTTCTTGAAAGATTTTGTTTCTTAGCCATTTGCTTTGTTTTTTAGATATTTGCCTTGTGTTTCCAGTCCATTTAATTTATAAGTGTATGTTGTAAACAATCATGTATTATATATATTTTGTTTGTTATACTTATTTTGAAATTTTGCATAAAAGGGCGTGTCCAGGTGTACGGGACGGGATGCTGACCGGTCATTCCGCAATGATAACCTCCACTACCATGGGATACCAGGATGAGACTACACTGAAGGCTACCAGCTCAAAAGTTATCGATTGGAATGGCTGGACTCCCCGTTCTCGTGCACCTGGGCTTGAGCATTTGACTTGATTTATTTGTATGTCATTTTCTTTTTGGTTGAATTGAAATGATTTAAATTTTTATTTTAAGTATGAATTTTGTCATTTAAGATCAAAGACGAGTATGTTGAAAACTCTGCCCATGCAGTATATTGGAAAAATAACCATTTTCTTTTGTGTTAATAAATTGATTTCCCTATTGTTGAGATTAAAGAAAATGTTTCCACCTGTGTTTTCTGTTGTTGGTGTCATTTCCCTTAATTTAATAAGTGGCTGCAAATCACTTGTACTTAGGAATTAAATCTCATATTCATTTTTTACAGACTGAAAAACTTGATGAAGAATATGCATGGAAAATTTAAGTATAGGAAAACAAATAAAAATAAAACCAAATTTTATAATTGTATATTTTTTGGCCCCTTGAAATAAATATTTCAATTATTTTGTTATATTTTTCATTCAAGTCATTGTTTCTTGTTGAGATAATTATCGCTTTAGTAATTTTTTCAATTATCCAATACAATAATAGTTTCTAATTGCAGTACCTATTCTAGAAAGCTAAGTGGTGCAGTGGTGGGAGCTCTGCATTTGCAATCACAAGGTTCTGTGTTCAAATCCCCACAATGTTTTGCCCCAATTTTTCATGCATATTTTAATTATTTTTTAAACAGTTTGTATGTTGATATTTTTCATTCATTTTTTATGCCATTGTTTCTAGTTGAATCAATTATCACTTTAGTAATTATTTTAATTATCCCATACAATAATAGTTTCTAATTGCGGTATAGATTATAGAAAGCTAAGTGGTGCAGTGGTGGGAGCTCTGCATTTGCAATCACAAGGTTCTGTGTTCAAATCCCCACAATGTTTTGCCCCATTTTTTTATTTATTTTTTTAAACAATTTTTATATTAATATTTTTCATTCATTTTTTATGCCATTGTTTCTAGTTGAATTAATTATCACTTTAGTAATTATTTTAATTATCCCATACAATAATAGTTTCTAATTGTCGTATAGATTGTAGAAAGCTAAGTGGTGCAGTGGTGGGAGCTCTGCATTTGCAATCACAAGGTTCTGTGTTCAAATCCCCACAATGTTTTGCCCCATTTTTTCATGCATATTTTTATTTATTTTTTTAAACAATTTTTATATTAATAATTTTCATTCATTTTTAATGCCATTGTTTCTAGTTGAATTAATTATCACTTTAGTAATTATTTTAATTATCCCATACAATAATAGTTTCTAATTGCAGTATAGATTATAGAAAGCTAAGTGGTGTAGTGGTGGGAGCTCTGCATTTGCAATCACAAGGTTCTGTGTTCAAATCCCCACAATGTTTTGCCCCATTTTTTCATGCATATTTGTATTTATTTTTTTAAACAATTTTTATATTAATATTTTTCATTCATTTTTTATGCCATTGTTTCTAGTTAAATTAATTATCACTTTAGTAATTATTTTAATCATCCCATACAATAATAGTTTATAATTGCAGTATAGATTATAGAAAGCTAAGTGGTGTAGTGGTGGGAGCTCTGCATTTGCAATCACAAGGTTCTGTGTTCAAATCCCCACAATGTTTTGCCAAATTTTTTCATGCATATTTTTATTTATTTTTTTAAACAATTTTTATATTAATATTTTTCATTCATTTTTATGCCATTGTTTCTAGTTGAATTCTAGTATAGATTATAGAAAGCTAAGTGGTGTAGTGGTGGGAGCTCTGCATTTGCAATCACAAGGTTCTGTGTTCAATTCCCCACAATGTTTTGCCCCATTTTTTCATGCATATTTTTATTTTAATTTTTTTAAACAATTTTTATATTAATATTTTTCATTCATTTTTTATGCCATTGTTTCTAGTTGAATTAATTATCACTTAAGTAGTTATTTTAATTATCCCATACAATAATAGTTTCTAATTGCAATATAGATTATAGAAAGCTAAGTGGTGTAGTGGTGGGAGCTCTGCATTTGCAATCACAAGGTTCTGTGTTCAATTCCCCACAATGTTTTGCCCCATTTTTTCATGCATATTTTTATTTATTTTTTAAAACAATTTTTATATTAATATTTTTCATTCATTTTTTATGCCATTGTTTCAGGTTGAATTAATTATCACTTTAGTAATTATTTTAATTATTCCATACAATAATAGTTTCTAATTGCGGTATAGATTATAGAAAGATAAGTGGTGCAGTGGTGGGAGCTCTGCATTTGCAATCACAAGGTTCTGTGTTCAAATCACCACAATGTTTTGCCCCATTTTTTCATGCATATTTTTATTTATTTTTTTAAACAATTTTTATATAAATAATTTTCATTCATTTTTTATGCCATTGTTTCTAGTTGAATTAATTATCACTTTAGTAATTATTTTAATTATCCCATACAATAATAGTTTCTAATTGCAGTATAGATTATAGAAAGCTAAGTGGTGTAGTGGTGGGAGCTCTGCATTTGCAATCACAAGGTTCTGTGTTCAAATCCCCACAATGTTTTGCCCCATTTTTTCATGCATATTTGTATTTATTTTTTTAAACAATTTTTATATTAATATTTTTCATTCATTGTTTATGCCATTGTTTCTAGTTGAATTAATTATCACTTTAGTAATTATTTTAATTATCCCATACAATAATAGTTTCTAATTGCGGTATAGATTATAGAAAGCTAAGTGGTGCAGTGGTGGGAGCTCTGCATTTGCAATCACAAGGTTCTGTGTTCAAATCCCCACAATGTTTTGCCCCATTTTTTTATTTATTTTTTTAAACAATTTTTATATTAATATTTTTCATTCATTTTTTATGCCATTGTTTCTAGTTGAATTAATTATCACTTTAGTAATTATTTTAATTATCCCATACAATAATAGTTTCTAATTGTCGTATAGATTGTAGAAAGCTAAGTGGTGCAGTGGTGGGAGCTCTGCATTTGCAATCACAAGGTTCTGTGTTCAAATCCCCACAATGTTTTGCCCCATTTTTTCATGCATATTTTTATTTATTTTTTTAAACAATTTTTATATTAATATTTTTCATTCATTTTTAATGCCATTGTTTCTAGTTGAATTAATTATCACTTTAGTAATTATTTTAATTATCCCATACAATAATAGTTTCTAATTGCAGTATAGATTATAGAAAGCTAAGTGGTGTAGTGGTGGGAGCTCTGCATTTGCAATCACAAGGTTCTGTGTTCAAATCCCCACAATGTTTTGCCCCATTTTTTCATGCATATTTTTATTTATTTTTTTAAACAATTTTTATATTAATATTTTTCATTCATTTTTTTATGCCATTGTTTCTAGTTGAATTAATTATCACTTTAGTAATTATTTTATTTATCCCATACAATAATAGTTTCTAATTGCAGTATAGATTATAGAAAGCTAAGTGGTGTAGTGGTGGGAGCTCTGCATTTGCAATCACAAGGTTCTGTGTTCAAATCCCCACAATGTTTTGCCCCATTTTTTCATGCATATTTTTATTTATTTTTTTAAACAATTTTTATATTAATATTTTTCATTCATTTTTTATGCCATTGTTTCTAGTTGAATTAATTATCACTTTAGTAATTATTTTAATTATCCCATACAATAATAGTTTCTAATTGCAGTATAGATTATAGAAAGCTAAGTGGTGCAGTGGTGGGAGCTCTGCATTTGCAATCACAAGGTTCTGTGTTCAAATCCCCACAATGTTTTGCCCCATTTTTTCATGCATATTTTTATTTATTTTTTTAAACAGTTTTTATATTAATATTTTTTATTCATTTTTATGCCATTGTTTCTAGTTGAATTAATTATCACTTAAGTAGTTATTTTAATTATCCCATACAATAATAGTTTCTAATTGCAATATAGATTATAGAAAGCTAAGTGGTGTAGTGGTGGGAGCTCTGCATTTGCAATCACAAGGTTCTGTGTTCAATTCCCCACAATGTTTTGCCCCATTTTTTCATGCATATTTTTATTTATTTTTTAAAACAATTTTTATATTAATATTTTTCATTCATTTTTTATGCCATTGTTTCTAGTTGAATTTATTATCACTTTAGTAATTATTTTAATTATCCCATACAATAATAGTTTCTAATTGCGGTATAGATTATAGAAAGCTAAGTGGTGCAGTGGTGGGAGCTCTGCATTTGCAATCACAAGGTTCTGTGTTCAAATCCCCACAATGTTTTGCCCCATTTTTTCATGCATATTTTTATTTATTTTTTTAAACAGTTTTTATATTAATATTTTTCATTCATTTTTATGCCATTGTTTCTAGTTGAATTAATTATCACTTAAGTAGTTATTTTAATTATCCCATACAATAATAGTTTCTAATTGCAGTATAGATTATAGAAAGCTAAGTGGTGCTGTGGTGGGAGATCTGCATTTGCAATCACAAGGTTCTGTGTTCAAATCCCCACAATGTTTTGCCCCATTTTTTCATGCATATTTTTATTTATTTTTTTAAACAATTTTTATATTAATATTTTTCATTCATTTTTATGCCATTGTTTCTAGTTGAATTAATTATCACTTAAGTAGTTATTTTAATTATCCCATACAATAATAGTTTCTAATTGCAGTATAGATTATAGAAAGCTAAGTGGTGTAGTGGTGGGAGCTCTGCATTTGCAATCACAAGGTTCTGTGTTCAATTCCCCACAATGTTTTGCCCCATTTTTTCATGCATATTTTTATTTATTTTTTTAAACAATTTTTATATTAATATTTTTCATTCTTTTTTTATGCCATTGTTTCTAGTTGAATTAATTATCACTTTAGTAATTATTTTAATTATCCCATACAATAATAGTTTCTAATTGCGGTATAGATTATAGAAAGCTAAGTGGTGTAGTGGTGGGAGCTCTGCATTTGCAATCACAAGGTTCTGTGTTCAAATCCCCACAATGTTTTGCCCCATTTTTTCATGCATATTTTTCTTTATTTTTTTCAACAATTTTTATATTAATATTTTTCATTCATTTTTTATGCCATTGTTTCTAGTTGAATTAATTATCACTTTAGTAATTATTTTAATTATCCCATACAATAATAGTTTCTAATTGCGGTATAGATTATAGAAAGCTAAGTGGTGCTGTGGTGGGAGCTCTGCATTTGCAATCACAAGGTTCTGTGTTCAAATCCCCACAATGTTTTGCCCCATTTTTTCATGCATATTTTTATTTATTTTTTTAAACAATTTTTATATTAATATTTTTCATTCATTTTTATGCCATTGTTTCTAGTTGAATTAATTATCACTTAAGTAGTTATTTTAATTATCCCATACAATAATAGTTTCTAATTGCAGTATAGATTATAGAAAGCTAAGTGGTGTAGTGGTGGGAGCTCTGCATTTGCAATCACAAGGTTCTGTGTTCAAATCCCCATAATGTTTTGCCCCATTTTTTCATGCATATTTTTATTTATTTTTTTAAACAATTTTTATATTAATATTTTTCATTCATTTTTATGCCATTGTTTCTAGTTGAATTAATTATCACTTAAGTAGTTATTTTTATTATCCCATACAATAATAGTTTCTAATTGCAGTATAGATTATAGAAAGCTAAGTGGTGTAGTGGTGGGAGCTCTGCATTTGCAATCACAAGGTTCTGTGTTCAATTCCCCACAATGTTTTGCCCCATTTTTTCATGCATATTTTTATTAATTTTTTTAAACAATTTTTATATTAATATTTTTCATTCATTTTTTATGCCATTGTTTCTAGTTGAATTAATTATCACTTTAGTAATTATTTTAATTATCCCATACAATAATAGTTTCTAATTGCGGTATAGATTATAGAAAGCTAAGTGGTGCAGTGGTGGGAGCTCTGCATTTGCAATCACAAGGTTCTGTGTTCAATTCCCCACAATGTTTTGCCCCATTTTTTCATGCATATTTTTATTTATTTTTTTAAACAATTTTTATATTAATATTTTTCATTCATTTTTTATGCCATTGTTTCTAGTTGAATTTATTATCACTTTAGTAATTATTTTAATTATCCCATACAATAATAGTTTCTAATTGCAGTATAGATTATAGAAAGCTAAGTGGTGCTGTGGTGGGAGCTCTGCATTTGCAATCACAAGGTTCTGTGTTCAAATCCCCACAATGTTTTGCCCCATTTTTTCATGCATATTTTTATTTATTTTTTAAAACAATTTTTATATTAATATTTTTCATTCATTTTTATGCCATTGTTTCTAGTTGAATTAATTATCACTTAAGTAGTTATTTTAATTATCCCATACAATAATAGTTTCTAATTGCAGTATAGATTATAGAAAGCTAAGTGGTGTAGTGGTGGGAGCTCTGCATTTGCAATCACAAGGTTCTGTGTTCAATTCCCCACAATGTTTTGCCCTATTTTTTCATGCATATTTTTATTTATTTTTTTAAACAATTTTTATATTAATATTTTTCATTCTTTTTTTATGCCATTGTTTCTAGTTGAATTAATTATCACTTTAGTAATTATTTTAATTATCCCATACAATAATAGTTTCTAATTGCGGTATAGATTATAGAAAGCTAAGTGGTGTAGTGGTGGGAGCTCTGCATTTGCAATCACAAGGTTCTGTGTTCAAATCCCCACAATGTTTTGCCCCATTTTTTCATGCATATTTTTATTTATTTTTTTAAACAGTTTTTATATTAATATTTTTCATTCATTTGTTATGCCATTGTTTCTAGTTGAATTAATTATCACTTTAGTAATTATTTTAATTATCCCATACAATAATAGTTTCTAATTGCGGTATAGATTATAGAAAGCTAAGTGGTGCTGTGGTGGGAGCTCTGCATTTGCAATCACAACGTTCTGTGTTCAAATCCCCACAATGTTTTGCCCCATTTTTTCATGCATATTTTTATTTATTTTTATAAACAATTTTTATATTAATATTTTTCATTCATTTTTATGCCATTGTTTCTAGTTGAATTAATTATCACTTAAGTAGTTATTTTAATTATCCCATACAATAATAGTTTCTAATTGCAGTATAGATTATAGAAAGCTAAGTGGTGTAGTGGTGGGAGCTCTGCATTTGCAATCACAAGGTTCTGTGTTCAAATCCCCACAATGTTTTGCCCCATTTTTTCATGCATATTTGTATTTATTTTTTTAAACAATTTTTATATTAATATTTTTCATTCATTTTTATGCCATTGTTTCTAGTTGAATTAATTATCACTTAAGTAGTTATTTTAATTATCCCATACAATAATAGTTTCTAATTGCAGTATAGATTATAGAAAGCTAAGTGGTGTAGTGGTGGGAGCTCTGCATTTGCAATCACAAGGTTCTGTGTTCAATTCCCAACAATGTTTTGCCCCATTTTTTCATGCATATTTTTATTTATTTTTTTAAACAATTTTTATATTAATATTTTTCATTCTTTTTTTATGCCATTGTTTCTAGTTGAATTAATTATCACTTTAGTAATTATTTTAATTATCACATACAATAATAGTTTCTTATTGCGGTATAGATTATAGAAAGCTATGTGGTGTAGTGGTGGGAGCTCTGCATTTGCAATCACAAGGTTCTGTGTTCAAATCCCCACAATGTTTTGCCCCATTTTTTCATGCATATTTTTCTTTATTTTTTTCAACAATTTTTATATTAATATTTTTCATTCATTTTTATGCCATTGTTTCTAGTTGAATTAATTATCACTTTAGTAATTATTTTAATTATCCCATACAATAATAGTTTCTAATTGCGGTATAGATTATAGAAAGCTAAGTGGTGCAGTGGTGGGAGCTCTGCATTTGCAATCACAAGGTTCTGTGTTCAAATCTCCACAATGTTTTGCCCCATTTTTTCATGCATATTTTTATTTATTTTTTTAAACAATTTTTATATTAATATTTTTCATTCATTTTTTATGCCATTGTTTCTAGTTGAATTAATTATCACTTTAGTAATTATTTTAATTATCCCATACAATAATAGTTTCTAATTGCGGTATAGATTATAGAAAGCTAAGTGGTGTAGTGGTGGGAGCTCTGCATTTGCAATCACAAGGTTCTGTGTTCAAATCCCCACAATGTTTTGCCCCATTTTTTCATGCATATTTGTATTTATTTTTTTAAACAATTTTTATATTAATATTTTTCATTCATTTTTATGCCATTGTTTCTAGTTGAATTAATTATCACTTAAGTAGTTATTTTAATTATCCCATACAATAATAGTTTCTAATTGCAGTATAGATTATAGAAAGCTAAGTGGTGTAGTGGTGGGAGCTCTGCATTTGCAATCACAAGGTTCTGTGTTCAATTCCCAACAATGTTTTGCCCCATTTTTTCATGCATATTTTTATTTATTTTTTTAAACAATTTTTATATTAATATTTTTCATTCTTTTTTTATGCCATTGTTTCTAGTTGAATTAATTATCACTTTAGTAATTATTTTAATTATCACATACAATAATAGTTTCTTATTGCGGTATAGATTATAGAAAGCTATGTGGTGTAGTGGTGGGAGCTCTGCATTTGCAATCACAAGGTTCTGTGTTCAAATCCCCACAATGTTTTGCCCCATTTTTTCATGCATATTTTTCTTTATTTTTTTCAACAATTTTTATATTAATATTTTTCATTCATTTTTATGCCATTGTTTCTAGTTGAATTAATTATCACTTTAGTAATTATTTTAATTATCCCATACAATAATAGTTTCTAATTGCGGTATAGATTATAGAAAGCTAAGTGGTGCAGTGGTGGGAGCTCTGCATTTGCAATCACAAGGTTCTGTGTTCAAATCTCCACAATGTTTTGCCCCATTTTTTCATGCATATTTTTATTTATTTTTTTAAACAATTTTTATATTAATATTTTTCATTCATTTTTTATGCCATTGTTTCTAGTTGAATTAATTATCACTTTAGTAATTATTTTAATTATCCCATACAATAATAGTTTCTAATTGCGGTATAGATTATAGAAAGCTAAGTGGTGCTGTGGTGGGAGCTCTGCATTTGCAATCACAAGGTTCTGTGTTCAAATCCCCACAATGTTTTGCCCCATTTTTTCATGCATATTTTTATTTATTTTTTTAAACAATTTTTATATTAATATTTTTCATTCATTTTTATGCCATTGTTTCTAGTTGAATTAATTATCACTTAAGTAGTTATTTTAATTATCCCATACAATAATAGTTTCTAATTGCAGTATAGATTATAGAAAGCTAAGTGGTGTAGTGGTGGGAGCTCTGCATTTGCAATCACAAGGTTCTGTGTTCAATTCCCCACAATATTTTGCCCCATTTTTTCATGCATATTTTTATTTATTTTTTTAAACAATTTTTATATTAATATTTTTCATTCATTTTTTTTTATGCCATTGTTTCTAGTTGAATTAATTATCACTTTAGTAATTATTTTAATTATCCCATACAATAATAGTTTCTAATTGCGGCATAGATTATAGAAAGCTATGTGGTGTAGTGGTGGGAGCTCTGCATTTGCAATCACAAGGTTCTGTGTTCAAATCCCCACAATGTTTTGCCCCATTTTTTCATGCATATTTTTATTTATTTTTTTAAACAATTTTTATATTAATATTTTTCATTCATTTTTATGCCATTGTTTCTAGTTGAATTAATTATCACTTTAGTAATTATTTTAATTATCCCATACAATAATAGTTTCTAATTGCGGTATAGATTATAGAAAGCTAAGTGGTGCAGTGGTGGGAGCTCTGCATTTGCAATCACAAGGTTCTGTGTTCAATTCCCCACAACGTTTTGCCCCATTTTTCATGCATATTTTTATTTATTTTTTTAAACAATTTTTATATTAATATTTTTCATTAATTTTTTATGCCGTTGTTTCTAGTTGAATTAATTATCACTTTAGTAATTATTTTAATTATCCCATACAATAATAGTTTCTAAGTGCGGTATAGATTATAGAAAGCTATGTGGTGTAGTGGTGGGAGCTCTGCATTTGCAATCACAAGGTTCTGTGTTCAAATCCCCACAATGTTTTGCCCCATTTTTTCATGCATATTTTTATTTATTTTTTTAAACAATTTTTATATTAATATTTTTCATTCATTTGTTATGCCATTGTTTCTAGTTGAATTAATTATCACTTTAGTAATTATTTTAATTATCCCATACAATAATAGTTTCTAATTGCAGTATAGATTACAGAAAGCTAAGTGGTGTAGTGGTGGGAGCTCTGCATTTGCAATCACAAGGTTCTGTGTTCAAATCCCCACAATGTTTTGCCCCATTTTTTCATGCATATTTTTATTTATTTTTTAAAACAATTTTTATATTAATATTTTTCATTCATTTTTTATGCCATTGTTTCTAGTTGAATTAATTATCACTTTAGTAATTATTTTAATTATCCCATACAATAATAGTTTCTAATTGCGGTATAGATTATAGAAAGCTAAGTGGTGCAGTGGTGGGAGCTCTGCATTTGCAATCACAAGGTTCTGTGTTCAAATCCCCACAATGTTTTGCCCCATTTTTTCATGCATATTTTTATTTATTTTTTTAAACAGTTTTTATATTAATATTTTTCATTCATTTTTTATGCCATTGTTTCTAGTTGAATTAATTATCACTTAAGTAGTTATTTTAATTATCCCATACAATAATAGTTTCTAATTGCAGTATAGATTATAGAAAGCTAAGTGGTGTAGTGGTGTAGTGGTGGGAGCTCTGCATTTGCAATCACAAGGTTCTGTGTTCAAATCCCCATGTTTTGCCCCATTTTTTCATGCATATTTTTATTTATTTTTTTAAACAATTTTTATATTAATATTTTTCATTCATTTTTATGCCATTGTTTCTAGTTGAATTAATTATCACTTTAGTAATTATTTTAATTATCCCATACAATAATAGTTTCTAATTGCGGTATAGATTATAGAAAGCTAAGTGGTGCAGTGGTGGGAGCTCTGCATTTGCAATCACAAGGTTCTGTGTTCAAATCCCCACAATGGTTTGCCCCATTTTTTCATGCATATTTTTATTTATTTTTTTAAACAATTTTTATATTAATATTTTTCATACATTTTTTTCCATTGTTTCTAGTTGAATTAATTATCACTTAAGTAATTATTTTAATTATCCCATACAATAATAGTTTCTAATTGCGGTATAGATTATAGAAAGCTATGTGGTGCAGTGGTGGGAGCTCTGCATTTGCAATCACAAGGTTCTGTGTTCAAATCCCCACAATGTTTTGCCCCATTTTTTCATGCATATTTTTATTTATTTTTTTAAACAATTTTATATTAATATTTTTCATTCATTTTTTATGCCATTGTTTCTAGTTGAATTAATTATCACTTTAGTAATTATTTTAATTATCCCATACAATAATAGTTTCTCATTGCAGTATAGATTATAGAAAGCTAAGTGGTGTAGTGGTGGGAGCTCTGCATTTGCAATCACAAGGTTCTGTGTTCAAATCCCCACAATGTTTTGCCCCATTTTTTCATGCATATTTTTATTTATTTTTTTAAACAATTTTTATATTAATATTTTTCATTCATTTTTTATGCCATTGTTTCTAGTTGAATTAATTATCACTTTAGTAATTATTTTAATTATCCCATACAATAATAGTTTCTAATTGCGGTATAGATTATAGAAAGCTAAGTGGTGCAGTGGTGGGAGCTCTGCATTTGCAATCACAAGGTTCTGTGTTCAAATCCCCACAATGTTTTGCCCCATTTTTTCATGCATATTTTTATTTATTTTTTTAAACAATTTTTATATTAATATTTTTCATTCATTTTTTTATGCCATTGTTTCTAGTTGAATTAATTATCACTTTAGTAATTATTTTAATTATCCCATACAATAATAGTTTCTAATTGCAGTATAGATTATAGAAAGCTAAGTGGTGCAGTGGTGGGAGCTCTGAATTTGCAATCACAAGGTTCTGTGTTCAATTCCCCACAATGTTTTGCCCCATTTTTTCATGCATATTTTTATTTATTTTTTAAAAAATTTTTTATATTAATAATTTTCATTCATTTTTTATGCCATTGTTTCTAGTTGAATTAATTATCACTTTAGTAATTATTTTAATTATCCCATACAATAATTGTTTCTAATTGCGGTATAGATTAGAGAAAGCTATGTGGTGTAGTGGTGGGAGCTCTGCATTTGCAATCACAAGGTTCTGTGTTCAAATCCCCACAATGTTTTGCCCCATTTTTTCATGCATATTTTTATTTATTTTTTTAAACAATTTTTATATTGATATTTTTCATTCATTTCTTATGCCATTGTTTCTAGTTGAATTAATTATCACTTTAGTAATTATTTTAATTATCCCATACAATAATAGTTTCTAATTGCGGTATAGATTATAGAAAGCTATGTGGTGTAGTGGTGGGAGCTCTGCATTTGCAATCACAAGATTCTGTGTTCAAATTCCATATTTTGCCCCAATTTTCAATGCATATTTTAATTATTTTTTATTTATTTTTTTATATTGATATTTTTTATTAATTTTATGCCATTGTTTCTTGTTGAATTAATGAATTAATTTACAATTAATTTTCTTCCCTTACCTTTGTTTCTGCCTTGACAAAAAATCAAGTTTCATGTTTAAAATTCATCTTGTTGTCAAATAACATTTAAAAAGTAATATCATTTATTCTCAATTTAATACAAAAATATCATAGTACTGAGAGAGAGTTATGATTCAAAGTAATATACAGGATTAGCAAATTTCCTGAACACTACATTAGAATCCTCTTCTATTTTATCAAAACCATAATTGATACTAACTGGTAAAATACAAATACTTTCAGTGAATAAATTCATAAGAAACTACTCGCCACTCACAATGCCCATACAGTCTCTCTGACTGACACTCACAGAGTGATATATATCACAGAGCACCAATGTGCATTTCTTGGTTTGTATTGCAAATTTTGTGCTGTGGACTGTAGAGGTAAAATAATCCTCCACATTGGTTAAAGAGCAAAGGCAGCCATTTTGAATGTGTCAGGTGAAAACTTGTTATAAAATTCTGATCAATTACTCACTCACTATTCAGTTTACCACTTTTTGTGATTACAGACGGAAGAAATATTGTGCAATGCTTCGTGATTCACAATTGGATACCATTAGATAACTTTTATCCAAAGCAAATTTCTAATGCGCGGCAAAGCAGGATACTTGTTATAAAAGAAAGGGAAATGATTAAAAATTATTTTAAAATTTTTTCAATTTCTACAAATGAAACAAAAGTTTATAAATGCAAAGCAAATTTCCAATGCGCGGCAAAGCAGGATACTTGTTATAAAAAAAAAGAACAATGATTAAAAATAATTTTAAAAATTCTTCAATTTCTACAAATGAAACAAAAGTTTATAAATGAGTATGGATAAACATATTATGTACATGTAACAAACACAGACTATAGGGGTCGAAATTAACTTCAGTCTCTTGGACGGTACACTGCACGTGCATTATTCTTCGAAATCAGTAGCCCACTGATTGTTTTTGGTGGCCCCGACCAGGGCTAGCAGACTAGTGTCAATTTTCAACCACTGCAGGCCGACTTAAACCATGGCAAGCACAGGAAAAGAAATCATTATGAGTTGCAAGCATAAGACTGTTTAAGATAACAATATTTATCTATTTAAAACAAAAGGAATACGGATGGATTCAAACATTCTGTCCTTTGGTTTAAAAAAAGTTAATACAAATGAAAAATGCTGGTGAAGTAAAGAAATTAAATGTGAAAACTGTTGACAGGAGAAGGGAAGGTAGTGGATATTTGGTGACTGAGAAGAAGAGATTAAAATGTGCGGCAAGAAAAACTGTCACGGCCTCTTTGAAGTCATCTCTGCCTAACCCCTTCCGCCCGGGGAGCATCTATAGCATTCACCTCATGGCGTCAGAATATTCATGATTGCTATATACAATTGAATAGGAGTACTGTCTTTGTACATTCCAGCAAGTTACAGTGCACATCTAGCATCAGCGTTCAAGCATCAAAAATTACATCATAATCTATTATTCCGGCTTAGTTATATTACTATATTTTCATTATTTCAGGCGAGTATATTGATTTCATACTAGGCCTTATTTGAGGAAATGTGTTCTCCCTGAAAATCAATTGAATGGTTTGAATTTACTGATGCTACATAGAAATCATATGAAGCATGTTGAATGAACAATTAACCATTAATCACACAAGATAAAAACACACCCCTGAGTTTTTTAAAGTTCAGCATCGGGTTAAAGTGAGAAGGATTCTTCCACTTTGTCTACGATCATCTTTGCGATGGACAGAGAGGAGGTGGCTGCCGGTGACGGGGCATTGCGGACGTGAAGAACTCGGCTCCCTATAGCGCCCTCGCCGCCATCGAAGACAAAGTCGTCAACGAGGTTTCCCTCGAGGTCCAATGCCTGGGCTCGCACTCCGGACGGACCCCTGGGGGAGGATATGAAATGACGCATGAGCTTTGTAATGTGAAAACACAATGACAAATCATATGAGCCGATCCTAGACTAGACCCAGTTACTGGGTCTAATCCTAGACCTTGTTTGGTCACTGGCTACATACAACATTACTGTGCAAATACATTCTGCAATATTGGGGAAGGGATTAAATGGTGAATTTGGTGTCACTAGATCTAGCAGGCCACGTCCATTGACAAATTGACCAATCGCAACACATGATAGATTTGCAAAACATCGTACATCGCAAATATGTTTGCAGATATTTGTGATGTTTGTTGTCCCTCCAGCGCCACAATATAAAAGGCATTACATTAAAGATATCGACAAGGACAGTCAACCTGGCTTACAATTTATTGATCTTGATGGTTTACCTTAGAACATCTTGCACTTTCAACTCTGGTACATATCTCTGTAGTCGTTTGACCTGAGCACTGATGACAAATCCTCTGTACAATTCGCCCATACCATAGGTTATGTTTCTAAACACCAACTTGCGTAGACCTCTGGAATAGAAGAAATACATCAAAAAAGGTACACAACATGTACTGGGGTGTGTTTTGGCTTACCGAACCGTGAACATGTTTCTGGGTTCTACTTCAATGACGTCATTGGTTCAACCGAATGAGAACCGAGGGAAGGGATTGGTTTACGGTCGGTCCAACATAGTGGAAGGGTAAGCTACCTGCAGGTCCGACTCCTTCAGCCATGTCCACCGCCATTGTTGTTTTATTTTGCAAAAGCGTTTTGGCGCCTTCCCCCAACTATGTTTCTGTGTATTAAGAGTGACGTCAGAAACATTTTACTGGGCCAAAACACGCCCCTACTGTCGATTTCAAAGCCCAAATACATTGCTAAATGGAAAATTGATAGCTACTTTGCGTAGAAATTTTTGTACTCGAACTTGGCCCTTACTCGGACTCTGAAAAACTCAAACTCGTTTTTTTTTGGCCCTGGACTCGATTAAAAAAGTACTCGGACTCGGCCCGTACTCGTGACTGTGAGTACTCGGAAAACTCGAATTTTGGTACTCGACTACAACACTGCCAAAATGTAATATTTATTCCTAAACAATGGTCTTGATTCTGCACACTAGAAAGAATTGAGGCTTTGCATGGTGAGGACTCTCCTGATGAGGACTAGAGCAAGCGCAGGCTCGTCGAAACGTTGAGACCTTACGAGAAGTGCAACGAAATAGAAGAGCAAAAGTACAAACGATTCTTACATGGTGTTTCTGCAAACCTATCCACAAACATCATACTAACTTACTGAAAGCTCAGGGCATCAATGGTATCCTTTAGGCTGAAATCCATCAGTTTGTAACCCTCTCTCTTCAAGGACAACACAGCGTTTGGTCCGAGCCATACACTACCATCCATGCGAGGGGTAAAGTGAACCCCTAGAAATGGGAATTTCGGGTTGGGAACCTGCAGTGTGTGAAATTGAATGAAGAAATAAACAGAACTAAGTGGACAGTTATCACAAAGTGTCATTCCGTACTGGTACTAATACACTATACATAGAAATATACTAGTTATATCCAATAAAAATCTGGTTACAATAGACTGATTGCGCGACCAAATTTTACATGCCATCATGTGACGTATAGCGGGTATATTGTCATCTCAATCCGTCTATTGACACAAGAAAGACATTTCCCATTTCCTGTGTGTTTTCCAAATTTCGACTTAAATTCCAAAATGCGTGTTTGCCGTTTTCCCAAACATTAAACAAAATTTAGGGAACAGACTTGAAGACGTTGGTTGCCTTGGTATGGACTTACCGGGTAGATATTTCCTCTTGCTAGGTGGCTTTTTTCTGGCTTGAGGAGCAGGTAATCCCCACGGAACGGTACGATCCTTGGAACTGGATTACAACCCGACAGCTCAGCTAACCTGTCTGCAAAGAGGCCGCCGCATGTCAGCACGTAACGACATTGCACAGAATGCTGGAGGAAGACAAATAAATACGTTTTTAAGTGAACAGAAATTGTGAGTTGATAACCAAGGCATGTTCATCTTTTGGCTTTAACCCTAACCCATCTGCATACCACAACTTATTACATGGTTTCTCCTGCGGTAACTGTGGTACTATCCTGCATATGGCTAAATACAGTGTGATTTTTGTGGTAATGCGTGGTTGACGATACAGTTCCCCTGTAGAGACTGTGGTAATGTACAGTAAACAGCTCTTGTCTTGTGTGGCAAATGCAGAGGGTTTTGTAATGGAGCAGTTTGTCTATTAGAGTTTGGTGTCACGTCAATTTAATCAGTTTGGCTTGATTTCATACATATGCCTTTATTTTCTATCATTTGTCCAAGTACAAGGCAATTACAAAAGATGCAAAAGAACAGAACAACAACATTACCGCTTTTGTGCTTTCAACTGTTACCGGGTATTCAGCACCTATTCAAAAATGACAGGAATATAATTTTTAAGCAAAAGGATGATGCAAACCAAATAGAGGCTAAATTTGGGATGATACTTCATCGCAAATTTGGGATGATACTTCATCGCATATCTAATCACCCGAGAGGAGATTATTGCAGTATATTCCAATGATACAGATGTCTTTCCACATTTTCTGTGACAACAGACAGTTTGCTTTTAACCAGAACCATTTGGATAAAAGAAGAAAAGAAACCTCATCCCCCGTGGGGTCAGCACTTCAGACTGCCTCGTCACTCCATTATCTGACACGTCATCTACATGGCACTTAATCTCTGAGTGACTACAGAATTCTGCATGTCTATAAAGTGATAAACAGTTGATGTAGTGTTTCCCAAATGTTCACTCAACTGAACTCTCCTGAACAAACTATGACAGTTTTTACTCTTCACAAGAATCTCCCTGTTTATTTTTTCTGCATTAGTTATCTCTAATTATATTTGCTTTGATAATTTTTGATTTCTAGTCTTATTTTGATACTGTTCGGTTGATGAGTAGTTTGTAATGTCAGCTAAGTTTTATTCTAGAAGAAGAAACAAAAAACATGTTTCTCTACTATACCGTGACAGGGTAAAACTCAGACCACACACCACCCACCTTCAGTTGTCATGTGAAATCCCTTGACTTCAAACCCGGTAAAGATATGACCTCCACGCCTTTTGAAGGTGTTGCCGAAAGATCTGGCAACCTCCGCCCAGTCAACAATACCCGTATGAGGAGAGGATATTGCCTTTATTCCCTACAATAAAACCCATAAAACATCAAATATACAAGTCAATGAATATAGGACCCTTTGACAGGGCAGAAACTTTGTTCTTACAGAGGTTTATACGAACATTTTGGGACAGTAAGGCAATGAGCATGGGCCTTATGTCAAGTTCATACCTTGCATATTGATAACAATGATAATTATTTCGTACTGCAGCGGCCCCCAGCCATGGCAGCCCCCATTAATGACAGGTGGGATTCATCTAAGGGCCTGTTTGTTTCAGGAACGCGATCACTGATTTGAAGCGTAATAGCTGCTCTTGATCCCATTTTAGCGTATCCTGCAAGCTACGTGGATTTACAAGATCAAATACCGCGATCAAGATCTGCAGTGAAACAAACAGGCCCTATAAATCAATGTACAATGCAATGAATTTAATACATTGTATAGTCTGTGTATACACTTCTTGAACCTACCCGGCAGTGTGGTTCTAGCTCTCTTATTTCGTCCGGACCGATCATCTTCATGTCTTTGACATTGTTCTTCTGACCCCGTTCATACAATGCTTCCAGTCTTGGTATCTCTTCGGGTTCCACAGCAACTATTAACTGTCATACAAGCAGATAAGATCATTACTGCTACGTAAAGTAATAGAAATCTCTCAATATTTTGCCTTCATCAAAGAACCATAATGTTTTCCTGCCCATTTCTTTAAAATTCAGTGAAATTATACCGAGGTCTTACCTTTCCGCACTTCTTGTATGGTATATTCTCTTCATCACAGTACTTATAGGCCAATGCAGCTCCTTCTACACAAAGCTTGGCTTTGAGAGAGCCTGGGAGATAGTAAATACCGGCATGGACCACGCCGCTATTATGACCAGTCTGGTGCACAGCTGAGGAACAAGACAAAAGGACAAATGTAAAAGATTCACAAAGCTTCCTGCTCAAGGTTATATCAATTCATAGGAAGGTATAGTCACTTGTGCTCTGGCCATCTGAACTCATCTAATACTCATCTATTATTATGGAAGCCGAGTGACTTTCCCAGATGGACTTATAATAACTTCAAGAGAGTTCAGTGGCGCACCCAGGGGGGGGGCTCGGGGGGCTTGAGCCCCCCCCAAGAGGGTCCCTGAAAAAAAAAAACGAAAAAAAAGAAGGAAAAAAACGAAAAAAAAGGGGGAAGGAGAGGGAAAGGGAGAGGAGGAAGGGGGGGGGGAGTCACAAAATGTTTTGTGGGAGAAAAATTTTCTTTGAGCCCCCCCCAAGACAAAATCCTGGGTGCGCCGGTGAGAGAGTTGATTTGGAAGCAACATGGTTATAATTTTAAAAGGCAAATCATCAACATTGAAATCAGTATCTCAGGAAGTGGTGAAATTCCACCAAATAATGGTACCTACTATCTACATGTACAAAAAAGTTACAGCCTTGGTTTTAGGAAAAATTACAACTTGCAGCCATTACAGCCATGCTGTGAAATATGTAATCATTGTGAATCTAAAATGCTTGGAGTTAGGAGGGTCTGACGCGTTTTGATCCTAGCAGGATCTTTATTGAAGGCTAAATGACAAGAGGACAAGAACATGCAAGTAAACAAATCACACAATTTTTACTTGCATGTTCTTGTCCTCTTGTCATTTAGCCTTCGATAAAAATCCTGCTAGGATTGAAACGCATCAGGCCCTCCTAACTCGAAGTATCTGATAGATTTCATGTCATTATTTTGGCTGATGAGCAGATTACAGTGCAGTTCATTACTTGCATAGTGATTCTATGAGAAATGTTAGTCCTCTCAAAAAAGTCAAAGGTTTTAAAATGCTTAAACCTCTAGTAGTTTTTGTCTTAATTTCACTTACACAGTTCTTTCTCTTTCTCAACTACAGCACATTTGAGATTTGGGTGTCTTTGGATCAGTTCCTTTGCAGTTGCTAAGCCAACAATCCCGCCTCCAACAATGCACACATCATAGTCTTCTTTGCTGTGTAGAGAAAGACATGCGCATCAATACATCAACAAATACATGTATTCAGATGGAATGACATTCTACAACTGAAGGACATTTAAAAAACCTTCAATAGCATTCCGCACTAATGACGTCACACCACGCGCGACGCGCACACATACTTCCACTCACCACACGTTTGCATGGCCACGTTGCAATGTTTGTCTGAGGTTCGATGCTATTTTTAGCGCAGCGCTATTGCAGAAGATCCCGCTACTGTTAAAACCTGTGCATAAACT
The DNA here is from genome assembly GCA_963971285.1 of Astropecten irregularis. Classification (NCBI taxonomy): domain Eukaryota; kingdom Metazoa; phylum Echinodermata; class Asteroidea; order Paxillosida; family Astropectinidae; genus Astropecten; species Astropecten irregularis. The sequence goes on along the minus strand of OZ020245.1, from coordinate 25,115,926 downwards.
TAATGACGTAATTTGGTCGAGATGGCACACTGCGCACTATTGAAAATGGCCGACTGACGGCAAACGGAGGGAATCTAGACACCTTCGGTAAGTTTTGGGTCATTTTATCTGAATATAATGATCTTTCGATATTCAAAATGGTTTTATATGACTCATTGATAAGTACCAATCAGATCCATGTAGTCAGATTTTGTGTTGGCCAAAAAGTTTTTCTCCAATGTTTGAATACACTTCTTCGTAACCCTAAGGTCCCAGTCCCCATGTCAGACCTAGGGTTACGATCATCGCAACTAAAAAACTTAATGCTTTGTTTCCATCGGCTCCAAGGTCGGTGAGTTGGAATGACGTCACTCCGCACTGATGGGATGCAGGTCATAATTACCTTCAATCTCAGGTGTGTATACTGGGGTAGCATGTCTGAAAAGTGAGATTTTCAGTGTTTTTTGACCTACAAAAAGTACAATGATAGTACTTCGAACGCACCGGTAGCCATTTTTCTCTTAACGCCCTCTGTTGGACCCATACATGTAGGTTTGTGCACAAGTGATGACCGCCGGTGGAATTCTTCCCTTTAGGATTTATTTATAGCACTTTTAGAAAAGCTAGCTAGCAACCCTGGGTGGTTGTCTTTGTTAGTTTGTATGTACCGACCAAGTTGACTTCGGACCGAGTTAATCCGGTATCTGAACGTCCGCCCATTTTATGTACACACGATCATGATGTACATGTACAATACACTGATCAAACTCAGTCACTCACATAGATGATGCGCAGAATGGCCGTAAACCAGAGTTCCAGTGCTGCAATTTCAAAATACGTTTCAAAATAAGTTGTCCTACACATGGACGTGCAATCGAGCTGACTTTATTCAGATGGATCGTTGCCATATTTTAAGATTTCATACATATTTCAAGACCGAAAAACCAGTTTGACAAGCTGAAGTTACATTTCCCTTTATTCAGTGCAGGTGGTATTGCACCTGTACAGTGAGTGTCCAATATGCATTGGTTTCGTAAAGCGGTACGTCTCCATGGCTTTGGTGACCAGACTGTTTGGATTCGTTTATTATAAGGGGGAATTTCTTAACCAAAATAAATATGAATGATCTTACATTTGCATATATCAACCAAAATGAATTTACAAATTGACGAAAGTAATTTTTTCGTATTATCAACAATATATAAATTGTTTAAATAATACATTTTTTGGCATTAATGCTTGTTAAATTATTGATTATTTTAAAAGTTACCTCTTTGGTAAAATTGACCATTCCTACAATACACGCATGCTCAGATCAATAAAAAAGTCAATCGATGTCTGGCTTCCATAGTATTTTTCTTATATCTTTATTAAGTGTTATTGCAAGTTGTTCATAGTTGTAGCAACAATGCACCAGACTAAATCGATTCAGTGTGTATTCAGTGTGTATAATGTAGCAGTTGACAGCTATGCGTATGCTAGTAACGCTGTTTGTGATCGACCGATATAAAGCATAGGGCTACTGTACGTAGGATGCAATGCCGTGTAGCAGTTGAATGTGTGCTTGTTGGTCAAGACCGTACCGCCTGAACATATGCAAAAGCTCTTGGAATCTCTGAATTTTATACTTAGCTGTTCTGATAAAAGATTAGCGTTGACAATGATGGAACAGGAATTGTCTTGCCCGGTTTGCCGTGGCCTTTACAATGCTCCGATCATGCTTCCGTGTGCCCATAATATTTGCTTGAACTGCGCTCACAGTTTACAAGCAAACGGCCCATCAACGCAGGGCAACCACCATACACACGGCCACCCGGAGTACCTGGACTACGGCGAGGCCGACCGCCTGAGCGAAGCCGACAGCGGGGTAGGTTTCTCGGTGTATGCCGCCAGTGCGGCAAGTTCTTCTTCGAACAGTTCTAGTGCCAGCGGAGCAGGCTACCCTGCCCTACAGGTAGATTCTTTGAGAATTATCTGTCCACAGTGCCACCGATCTATTTATCTGGATGAAACTGGGGTGCTGAGCCTACCGAGAAATAGGGTCTTGGAAGCAATTGTTGCTCGGTATGCCGGCCAAGCCAAGAACTCGGTGGTCAAGTGCGAACTTTGCGAAGGGGATGCCTTGGACGCCAATGTCTACTGCGAACAGTGCGAGGTGTTCTACTGTGCAGCCTGCCGTGAAAATTGCCATCCTGCCCGGGGACCTTTGGCCAAGCACAGCCTCATCCCACCTGTCAAGGGAAAGATAAAGGCTCGAGCTAAGGCCCAGGGCCATCAGCCAGGCAAGCCATCAACCTGCTCTGAGCATACGGAGGAGAATCTAAGCATGTATTGCATCCTGTGCAAGCTACCGGTGTGCTACCTGTGTCTGAATGAAGGGAAGCATGTCAATCACGAAGTCAAGGCGCTTGGAGCAATGGCAAAGACACAGAAGGTATGTAGCCTAGGCCTGCAGTGTTTACTTCTACTAGAACTAGATATTCCTAATACTACAGTAGTTCTAGAAGTATCCAGTGTTTACGGTACATTCCAGGAGGTAATCTCATTCTCAATATTGTTGAATTTGAAACCATACAGAGATACAATGTCTGTGATCCTGTCAAATATGTTTACCTGTACTGTAGACCAAACAAGGCTTTACTACTAGAACTTATAGAAGGCTGTGTTAGGGCTCATAATACGCCTATAGATCAATATTCAAAAACAAAACCTATTGCAATGTGGATGGATGTATGGGCAGGGCTCGAAATAAAACTATTCCGGCATATCAAAAACCTCTCTGGGCTAGCTACTGTACTGTAGACTGACTTCCTTGGTTGCCTGTGAGCTAGTAAAAAGATCAATAACCTACATAGTATTAAGGAATGGATCAACATGTACGGGCTAGACAAAATTTAAACGAACTAGTAAAATCTGAATTACCGGTAAGCTGGCCCGGTGGGCTAGCCAGGAGAAAAGTTAGCGCAAGGCCTGATGGATGAGCTGATTTGTGGATGTGACAAAGAAGGTGACTTCTTTTGCAAGAGTTCTAGAGTTGATACAATTATAGAAAAACAATTGTTTTTTCACCAAGAGTAAATAACTCAGATTATTACACCAAACATGCACATCCAATTAAAAGTTGTTGGGAATTCTTTTTTTAACCAATGCACAAACCCTACAGGTTCACCTTTTTCTAAAGAGATGTACTGTACATAGTACATACATGTATCTGCTTGCAATTCGATCTCCCATCAAATCTGCACTTTTTTATTTAGTCAATACAAGTTATAAACTGCTCATCAGCCAAAATGACCTGAAATATATATCAAATGTTATACTAATGCTGATGATCTTTCTCAAAGCGTTTGAGAAAGATCCTGCTAGGATCGAAACATGTCAGGCCCTCTTAACTCTTTATTTAGTGGTAGAAAAGTGAACAAAGAAAGATAGACTGGAGCGGGATTCGAACCAGTGATCTCTGGAATACTGTACCGGCGCTCTACCAACTGAGCTATCCAGCCCTATGTTGGTGGTGTCCCTGATAGTCAATTATCTTTGTTTGTTAAAAATTCAATCAGTTTCCCCTGCGATTATATACATTTTTTTTATAGTGGTTGATATTTATAAAGCTTTAATAAGGGAAATTATGATAAACCCTTGTTGAAGGTAACCAAGTAAAATTTTACTTGTTTTGAGTCATTTTGAACTGAATAATCAGTTATGTCAACAAATGAAAGAATTTGGTATATCCTACCAACTGACCTCCAATCCCTGCACTAAAACATCTTCTTTTTAGGTCATTTTTTGTTGCCACATATAATCATTTAGAATTAGCTACATTATTCTCTCCGAAATATTCACTTTTACATTTTACTGTCAAGTTACTTGACTGCATTGTTGTCACTAAACCAGCAATTAACTAAATATTCCTGTTGTGTCGTTACTGCTGTCTATTTATTATTAATGACTGTTTTTAATTTGTATAGGCCTTAATTGATGCAAACATAATAATTTGTCCATTTGATGAAGCAATACACTCAGTTTTGTTGATATACAATTGACTGTCGTGATGGACAATATATGAGTCAGATTCAATTCACCTGCCTTTTTCTGCCTTGAGGCTATGTTGTATAGAAAGATTTGCCACATGTATGTAAATTGCTGAGTAAGATTTTGACTTTCTGTAGATACAGAAAATGTCCACGAGTTCTTTTTCCCCAAGGGGAGCAGTTTTTTTTTAATCAATGTCTTGGGATTTCATTTATTTAGGCTGTTGATTGGAAAAGGGCACAGCACTTTCTGCCCGGAAACTATGGTAACTCAGAAGTAAAGAAAATTCTTTGGAGAAGTTGCAATTTAAATGCCTGGGCTTAAAATTAAATGCAGAATGTTTGGGTGAGAGCAGGTACAATACAACAAGGGAAAAAAATATGGACAACCCTGGTATCCCTTCTTTGAAGCGTCATTTATTAATTTACATTTTTCAAAGATGTTCCCCCAAAAGTTCACATCTGTGGCAAATTTTTTGTCAAGTGTTAACAAATTTGTCCTTTCTAGTTTTAATACAGGTTTAAGTGTTTCTTTTTTTCTTCAAATGTTGAGAAAAAATTTGTAAAACACATTTTATTGGCAGAACAATTTGCAGTAGGGAGTGAACTTCTTAAGAATAGACATTTGTGAATTTAAGCATTTTAATGTAACTTTTCATTTTCATAGTCATGGCATCCACATTTTCTGACTCTTAATTCAGTTGACTTTCATGTGCTAATTATGGAAACAAACCTCTAGAGACTTTTACTGTACATGTATATTTGTGTCAATAGTCCTTTTGAATCTGGTCTTGCTGGAAAGACCATTATTTCTGTGTGAGTCATGGGTCACTGTAAAGCATAAATCTGTATAGTATAATTCATAAAGGCAATGAAAGACAAAGTCCTTTGACCTATAGTGAAAATTAAAATTTTGTAAATTTTTTCTCGATATCAGATTTTCTTTTTATTCCTGTTGAAAAAAAAAGATGTCCGGTTAAAAATAACTGCGAGTGTACAACAGAAGACACCTGGGATAATCAATTTTACAATTCACATGCGCTGAGCACTCTCAGCATTCCAACTGCATGAAAGCTGCTGTGGCATATATCTAAATTAGTACTACTGTAAATTGGATCAGTTTGGTTCATTTATAACTCTAACACCATGCTGCATACGTGTATGTATTCATGTACATACTGAGTACGTGTACAAAATTTCCAACATGTTCACTTCAGATGGTTCTGAATGCATGTAGGGCTTGGCATTCACTAACACTGAACTGACCCAGATTGTCCATGTATTTGTGGTACAGCATGGAGGAAAGGGTACAATGTGAACATGTCGCTTTTTTAGATAAATGAGTGTCTTAATTTTCATTTGAATTTCCAAGGACAAGATGTTGATGTATCCTTGTGAAATTTACATTTTTTATGAATCAAAAACATATATGGTATTATTAATATGTGTGCAGTTTCAAAAACACTTTAAAATGTAATGAAAGTGAAACTAAACAAATATTTATTTAGCCCTAAATACAATACATGTATATTTCACCGTATACATGAATAACATGCTATTTTATTCTTCCATTTAATACCATAATTTACCACAAAATACAATAGACACCCATTGTGTCCTGGGACCGATTTCACTAACGCTTTGCGACCATCGTAAAGCCCAAATCCATCGCTAAACAAACAATATTCGCTACTTTGTGTAGCAATTTTCCGTTTAGCGATGGATTTGGGCTTTACGATGATCGCAAAGCGTTAGTGAAATCGGCCCCTGAAACACATTAGGAGTTGAGACTTTGCAAAAAAAGACTTGAAAATTGTAGGAATTTGTGCACGGACTCTAAGATGCACACATTACAGTATTCATGAACATACAATGCTTTCAATTATGTCTTCAACTAGGGCTGAATTCCATTGTTAAGTAGCAAAAAACCAGAACTTTGATAAATTAAATTTTCACCTCAAATGGGAAATTATTGCCTGCCACCATTATTACCACCATGCTTTGGTATGCTTTACCAGTATATAAGCATGGTTACATGTTTATTGATTTTTCCATAATTCCCTCCCCATGTCCCTATATATCAAGATGCATATATAACAAAATGTGAACTGATGGCTATTGTATGATATTGTTTCCCTGTTTGTCCTTGTTCAACCCTGGCCTTTGTCGTGCAATCTTTGCGCACTCCTACCTCATAATGGTCGCGTGCCTGCTAAATTTAGTAGCTTGAAAAAGTTTCAATGCAAAGAGACTGGCAGGTGTGCTTGCCTGCTGGCCAGGCATTAGGAGGAATTGATTAGACTCAAGAGGGTAAACAATTACTAATCTGCTCACTGCTGGTGTCTTGACTACAGACTTTTGTGCCTGACCACAGTACATACATAATACATTGGGCATAACAAAATTCTCAATCCACGTAGGAAAGTTATCGGATTATTTTTCCTTTTCAATAAAGCCAGTTAAGTGTGCATGAGCACATACACGTACACATGTACAGTATGCATATTTCCTACATTTGTAGGAAAACCTTTAAAAGGCAACGCTGTTCGTATACGTTTGCATATATTCGTACTTTGTTAAGCATGCAATAAAAGATATTTCTAAATTTAGGGGACAAAATGTGTTTTATTCTTGTTATGATTTTAATAGAATCTCTGATAATTTATTGTCTTGTATTATTGAAACTAAAAGAGCATTTATTTTTATTGTTTCTTCATACACACTGAATGAGTAGTAGGTCCTATACATGTGTCTTTCAATTTAATTGTAAAAGAGCATATTTTTCTTGTTTCTTCATACACACTGTAAGAATAGTATATTTCAATTTAATTGTAATCCGTTGAAACGTGCTACAGTTTATGTGTAATATTTTTTGGGCATTGGAAGATTTTGTGTGTAATACATGTAGGCCTGTACAGTGTACAATGTACAAGACAAATTGAATTGGGTCACAGCACAAACTACACAAAGCACTAAAGCAGTCTTAAAAGCAAAATTATCCATAAATATCAAGAATCTACAATACATGAATTGCTGAAAAGCAGACTTCCCTTATTTGATATTCCTCAAGGATTTTCTTGTCAGGTCAATAAATAATGAGCGTAAAAAATATGATTCATTCTGGGGCTGTCTCTAGAACCACATGTAGTGCTGTATTACAATATTTGCATGCACACTTCAGTACATGCCTCCAGGAGCTAGAGTCTGGAGATCACCTCTTGATACCACAACTTGATAACCATGTGCCCAAATAAGGCAGTCATTATTCCAACATATTCTAATCATGCACCTGACATGACTGATTTTTTATTCCTTTTTAATAAGTAAATGCTTAGGCCTACTCTATTTTTCATTTTAAAAATATTTGTAATATATTGCCACACTTCAGCTTGTTGATATGAAAAATACTTAACTGCAAAGTGTAACATTTTATTAAAATGTCTACTGCGCTCCATTGCTCAAGCAATTTCACGTTACTAAATCACCCAATGCTCAAAATAAAAATGCATACAGTCGCCATCACAGATGTGATCACAGCGGTAATATTCGGGGAAAATGAGCCAAAATGACAGTCATTTTCCTGGCCTGCGATGCACACAGTTGCTGGAATTGCAACCACCCCCCCCCTACCAACCTCATCCCCTCGGGCAATATAGAAAAATATGAGGAAAAAAGTAGTGTCTGTATGAGTCATTCAAGTCTGGCCCAAGCTGCTGTGCTGGGTCTGTGTCATTAAGATAGATGGCCATCGCCAGACTCTCAAGTAGTCGGTTGGTAGTGCTGTGCAATAAAGCTAGAGGGGGGTCCTGTCCAATTAGTTGGGGAGGGACACCTGTGTTGCTGTGAGCTTGTTAGTGTCTGATGAAGCTATCTACAGGCAATTTGTGACCTTTTGATAATTGGAAGAAGTTTTTTTTTTCCAAAGCGTAACGAGAAAAGTGATTATTTTAACACTTGCTGCTCCCTGTGCAATATTTGAGTTTTAAAGTAGATGCGTTTTGCTGTTATAGAAATTGCTATTTTGGGGAATAATAGATGCACTAGCAGTATTGCAGTATGCACTGATATTGCAATACCTTTTCACATTTATAATCAAAATATATTACATTACGCTTCAGCAAAAATGATTTGATTTATCCATTTCCTAACTTTGAAATTGGACATTAAGCAAAAATGTGAGTACTCAAATGTTATAGTGAGTAATTGATCATTTGAATGACATGATTATGATATCAAATGAAATTATTTTACAGTTGGCTTGCATCACAAAGACACAAACTGTATGTAGGTTATGGATATAATCTTCCAAATGGCTCCAAGTTCTTGAGTGCAATGTGTAACAAGTAAATACTTTGTGTGGTGCAGTCATAAGAGCCAATCTTAGAAACTATAATGCATCTTAAAAAAGATGCATGTAATTGCAACTTTACATATTTATTTTAAATTTATACCATACCAAGTTTGCCACAAATCCATCTCTGGTACTCCCAGACTTTAAAGAACTCTTGATTGGTGCCACATATTTCCAGATCCAATGATTATTCATACTGCATTTAAAAATGTATACATTTATGTAATGGAAGAGAATAAAACACATGATTGGTAAAGGTCACAGAACAGCACTCACACTTTGTCTGATCCAACATGTGCATTACACACCCGTGAAAATTTAAGCCCAATCGGACATCTGAGTCACGAGAAAATCGCAAAAAAAAACAACTCAATTTTTCTTATAAAACACACCCCAAGATCAAAACTGTTTTCGGTTTTTGTTTGACTAATTTCTGGATAAATACACCATTTCAGGTGGAAATACATGCATTTTAACGATATGTTTCTATTAGCACTATCTTCATACCCTGAAAGTTATACGTAAATCTGTGAAAATTTATGTTTGGGTATGTTACCAACGTGTACCTTTAAGCCATTTGTTTTTATTTGACACTAAAGCTTTGCCATATTCCAATTTACATGTAGTTTAGAGCCCATGAACTCCACAGAGACAACAGAAGCAATTTTTTTCCAATGCCCAGAGGTCTTCGTCTTCTCCACTGCCCGATAGATTGTCGCTGCTTGTTCATTTTTGTCTAATCCAAGTGTGCTTTTCACAAGGGGTAATTGCCTTGTCCTTTCAGGAGTAATATTTCAATACAATACAATACATTGAATTTGTGGCATTTGTGTGGCACGGTAATTACACATTGTGTAAGGAGGCATCAAGCCATTACAGTCGTGACTAAATTTTTAATGAGCCAAAATCACTGGAGACAGTCCATGTCTTCCAAGTGTATACATTATTCTTTGCTCTGAAAATATATGCGTTGTGGTATTTTTATTGTAGTTTTTTTTTCTGAGTCATGTGGTAGTAATCCCATGATGCTGTCAAAATATTTCTGTTGGTGTAGAGGGGCCAGTTTCAGCATGTTTTCTGCCAAAAGGGAATAAAATGTTGACACCATATGGTATGTGTAGACAGTAGACATACATATATAGACGCTGACAGCTTTTAAGTGAGCTGTACGTGTAAATATTCATATAATGTGCATGATAGCATCTTTGTAATGTAAACCATGTACAGTATGTTCGTATATTTTTACACAGCCTTCTTGCCAGTGAAAATATTTAGAAATTCTGTTGTCCCTCAGTAGTAGAATTAATGCAGGCTGATATAAAAACTTTATGAACCAGTCAAAAGTAATCTGGCCTTTTCACACTAAACTCTCAACCTGGGTATAACTCAAACCCGGGGAAAATTCCATTCCCGCCCCGGGTCGAAATTGAATTTTTCAACCCCACATTCAACCCAGCGTCGGTTCACACTTGTCTCTTGCGAACCCTCTAATTTCGGGGAGTTTCATGTACATGTAGTTGTAGGGACTGAGTTTCAATTTCAAACCGGGTTGGAAAATCTCAACCCTGCTCAGGAATTATGGTTGAGTTTAACCCGGGTTAAAGGCAATCTTGGAGTTGCCGCTGGGTTGGTGTATGAATCGCCATCGATTGTCAACCCTGCGTCAACCCTGAGATTTGTCTTGTGGGAAAAGCCTTGTAGTGTATCAGGCGCAGTATCAAGAAAAGTACAAATGCGGGGCACAGTGGACTTGTAGGGTAATCCAGGATTCAACTGGATCCTATTAGAGTATTGGTAAAATATAAGGCCTACCTGGTATTTGACATGATCATTAACCTCCCTGGCTTATTTGAATGGTATGGGCTATTGCCTAAGCCCCATGTCTAGACCCAACAAAATGACTATGAACAATTTCTACCAGTACCAGCCATTCAAAACATCCTTGAAGAATTGCAGATGTTGGTTGTAAATTCATTTTGTTTACAACCGTCCTGTCTGTTTGCCAGGGATTGTATTTAGAAGTTTTTGAAAGCTCAGTTTATGAGTTGCCTTATTTAGATGGGTCAGATCAGGAGGGGCATGATGAAGTGTCCTCAGATTTATGATTGGTGGAGACTGGGGATAATGAAGTGTAAGTGGACAGCTGTTTGTAACCGCTGGAATGAAAGTTAATTTATCAGCACATCTTGAGAGGATGATTTGGAGATGCCATTGAAATGATGTTGCTTAAACATGGAGCACCACTTCAAATGAATGTGTAGGCCTACATTCTTGGCTAACAATACTGTAGTTGAATTTGGGAAGAACAAGAGCACATTTGAAATCCAAAACTTAAGAGGAGATTTTTGGATTTGTAATTTTTCTTCCGATACAGACATATTAAATGTTGTCATTGTATTTAAAGTGATTGAACAAATTCAGCCTTAGCCATAATGAAATTCTCTGTTTTCAAAATATTTGTTTTGTTGTTCCACCCTAGTTTTATTAGCTATTACCGTGGTGTAAGGAACATACTTACTCCACGGTTATACACCGTCATATAATGTTCCGTGGCTGTATTGTGCATCATCAGTAGTGTCCATACTAAACTACAGGGGCAACAGATTTGACTTAACCATATCATTACACTTTTTAAACACTCCCTTAAAATAAATATAGTGTAACTATTTAGTGATCTTTCCTATTGGCATGATTGGACTTAGAATAGCGAGCCTCATTGTCTCATGCAATGCATATTATCATATTCAGTTGATTTCAGTGGCTGGTTCTGTTCAGTGTACACATCTGGTGTTGGTTAGAGTCAACACCTTCTTGTATCACTATCAGCAGTAGGCTTGACCAATCCAGATGACCATTGTCCTGATGGTGAGGTGACTAATTAACTCAGTGTGTGGATTGATGCCCTCCATCTCAGCTCAGTACAGACACTATGATCATGGCGCTTCCTTCCTCCATGCTGTGATTATGCTGTGATCAACTTGTACAGTAGGCCTATTCCTACCTCCGTGCATTGCTCAATGCTCCATGGTTAACATGGAAAATAAAAAACCGATCTAACCGTAGACTGACATATTTGGTAAAAATGCATTTTGTAATTAATTTGCGGAGTAAAGTGAACAAAATCTGAAGGTACAATGTACCGGTATGCTTACATGGTATTTCTACCTCCATGGTTATCTGAACATGGAAATGAAAAAGATCCATTGGTGAAAATTGTATTTTGTAGGCCTTATTAATTTGTGGAGAAAAGTGAACAAAATCTTTAGGTGACGTAGGCCTACTTGTACCGGTACAATGTACATATGTACAGTGTACAATTACATACAGTAATGTACACATGTACATGTACATGTACATGACTGTACAGATGTGTGCAACTGGCATTGAATTATGCTTCAGTGAGGAAAGCAGAAAATGGAATTTGCCATGTTGGTTGAACAGGCATGTATTCCCATCACTTTGCTATTTTTATGCCAACGTGTCAACTACATAGTCCAATCAACAGAATGGCATCCAAAACCTTTTTGCTTTCTCTGATAACAAATTTAGATGTGAAAAGATAGATACAATCCATACACCATCCCGTCTTAAAATATGACATGCCTGTGCTCCAAGCAACTGCTTGGCCTTAGGTGCGAAGGCCTCCTCCATAAGTCAGTCCCCCCCAAAGAAGAAAAAGATCAGAATATGAATGACAAATGCAGTAAAACTAGCCGGCCATGGGCTCCCTTTGGGAAATCAAAGAAGATTCTGAAGTGCCAGAAATGTCAAACGTGCCGGCAGTAGAGGCCAGTCCTGGGGATAAGTTTGTGATTAAGACTGCTTGCCCTTGGATCACTACCAATGATGTGAGTTATTGAAGGTATGTCTGATCAAGCTATTGCATGGGGGATCTGCCTATTGCTATTGGCCTTACAGTTAGTAAGTGTAGTTAAGACTCCTCCTGGGAGGCAGATCATTGATGTACTTATACTGTACATGGTAAGAAATTCATTTCCTGTCAACAGCTGTAATGTACATTTACACACGTCCATGCTAGAAATCATTGACGGGTTTTCAGGTATTAATGTCACAACTTTTTGGTCGTCATACAATTTTCTTGAGGGAAATGATGTTACAAGAAAGAATTTGTCTTGAAATAGAAATGATTGCTATAAGCCTACCAGTACATGTAATTTGAAAATTACAGTATCATATTCTGCTACATGTGCAGTCAACGAGTAGCCTATATTTGAGTTTGTTTGGATTTTGGTGGTTTCAATGTGTAGCCAACATGTTTTGAAACTTCTCTTAAAGTGAATTTAAAAGTTATGTCTTTCGTGTTATCTGATTCCTTTTTGGTCCCATTGCATTGTGGGTGTGGAGTAACTGCAGACGTCTCACAGACAAGATGCTAAATTTTCGGTCTTTCTAAATTGGAAAACAATTGAAAAAAGAACAGAAGATAATATAGCACTGGAAACCTGGTTTTCAAACTGTTCTAGATTTCTTTCAAATGTTTCCCCTGTTTAAGGGAACTATTTTCTTTGCTTTTCTCAAACCTATCAAAAGATGTGCTGAGATGGCTTTCAGAGGTCCAGCCTTAATCCTTCCCTTCGTGCTAGGTATTAAAAACTTGTGGATATTATTGATATTCTTAAATTACATCTTATTTGGAATCCCAGCCCATGGGCTTTAATTATCACCAACCTTCATGTCCGAGAAAAAAACCTGATTAAATTGTTTTGCAAGCCCACAGCGGTCATTTGTAGTATATCATTGCAGCATTCTTAGGTGGTACATGTAGTTGCCAATTTGTGGTTATAGCTAGCTACACCCGGAGGCCAAAGATGAAATCTGTTTTAATCATCCGCCCTTGATGATTTCTTCCGAGGGCGTTTTTCGGATTAAGGACTTACTCTTACCACAAAATAAGACCAGTAAATGGTTTTGTAGCCTCACTAGATGATTTGCGCTTTTACAGTGTATTGCTGGGTTGAATTGGATTGTGTGCTTACTTGTAACAGTCTTACACAGAACTTGTGTTAAAGAGCAAATACTGGAAATTTTTCGGCTATTTTAATTTTTTTTTTTAGGGGGAAAAACGTTTCACCAGGTAGGCTAAAATCGGCGCAGATGTAGGACATTTTGACCAGCTTGATGACCATAGCATGATACAAGGATATTATGGCTTCAGCTATGGGCAATTCCAGCGTAACGGACATGACAATTACACAGTTTTTGCCTTATTCAGAGTATCACACAGTAGGATTGGCAGTTTGCAAACAATTTAAATTAGGCTTATCAGACACATTTAACTATCAGTGACATATGTAGTAAATTTTATGCAAATTCATTGAACAGTTGTAGAGAAAATACACTTCTTGTGACCGTAACGGACATGACACTGATTGGCATTTCGTGTCATGTCCGTTACGGTCACAAGAAGTGTATTTTCTCTACAACTGTTCAATGAAATTACATAAAATTTACTACATATGTCACTGATAGTTAAATGTGTCTGATAAGCCTAATGAAAATTGTTTGCAAACTGCCAATCCTACTTTGTGATCCTCTGAATAAGGCAAAAACTGTGTAATTGTCATGTCCGTTACGCTGGAATTGCCCACATGGAAAAGTTTCAACGTATGTACTGTATAATTTTGAACACACATATCGGTCTCCACAATGTTCCTGTATACTTCCGCCTTCATTATTTTGAATAAAAATCAAGTTTGAGCTGCAAATCCAACTCCTTAAATCAACATAGAGCCTACTCATACTAGTGAATAAAGAGAGCAGGTTGCTCTTGCTAAACCAAGTTTCTGCATGTGTCCGGTGTCGGAAAAAGAGAAAATGCAAAATTTTGCTTGTCCTGTTGAAAATGTTTGTATTTTCTGCATAGGGTGAATGTCAGCTGGAAAAAACATATGTGATGTTTTGAAAAAAGGAAGCTCTCCTTAAATTGTTACCTGAGCTGTGTTTTTTTTCACTCTCCTTGGAAATTATTAAGGAGAGCAGAGGAGAGTGTTCACTCTCACTCTCCTTAAAAATCAAGGCCTGTATACTATAAAGGGTTGGTATCAAATTGTGCAGCACAAACATTTAGACCAACATTATTTTCCCGATTTGTCTATTGACCCATGGGCCTCATATGCAGTTTGTACTTGTAGTGAAATTAAACGGGAATGGTGTATGGTACATTACATTACCCTGTCTACATTGATCTGGGGCTGTACAGCTGATGTATGTCTTGATCCTTCATTATTCAATGTTCAAATAAAAATCACAAGACCATCTCTGACTTGGTAACCAAGGAAGCACTAAAGACATGCACTTAGAGGTTGTCTTGAATCATTGGCCGTGGCTTAGCGTTTCTGGGTCAGTTGTCTGTATTTTGAGTATGTAGTAGAAGCAGCTTAACTTGGAAGCATCATTCAGATCACTGGCACATGTTCAATGTACATGTACATACACGTACAGGTCTGTCTATTATTTTGAAATTATTTAAAGGTACAGTACAGGGTTGGTAACATACCCAAACAGAAATGTTTACAGATTGACGTATATAACTATGACGTATGTAACTTTCAGGATATGAAGATGGTGTTGGTAGAAACATACCGTTAAAGTTGTAAAACAAAGACTGAAAAACAGTTTTGATGTCGGGAATATCAAAACCATTCTTTATGTTTTAAAAGAAAAATTGAGTCGGGTTTTCGTTAATTTGGTATATCAATTAAATGAAAAATTTGGTATATCAATAGAATGAATAATTTGGTATATCAATTGAATTAATAATTTGGTATATCAATTGAATTAATAATTTGGTATTATCAATTAAATTAATAATTTGGTATATCAATTGAATTAATAATTTGGTATTATCAATTGAATGAATAATTTGGTATATCAATTGAATTAATAATTTGGTATATCAATTGAATGAATAATTTGGTATTATCAATTGAATGAATAATTTGGTATATCAATTGAATGAATAATTTGGTATATCAATTGAATGAATAATTTGGTATATCAATTGAATGAATAATTTGGTATATCAATTGAATGAATAATTTGGTATATCAATTGAATGAATAATTTGGTATAGGCCTATGTCTGATGCAGACTGTTTGATTTAGTGATTTAGTAGTCCAAACCAAAAAATTGATTTTTCGAAAACAGAAATCATTAAGCTGTGAAGCTGTTTGCATGTATTTGATGTCTGTTGAACTTCTTGATGCCTAAGTACCAGTATTCATGAGTAATATGTGCTATACATAGGCCTACATATTTGTGTATGTACTATGTACAGTGATGGATACCTCAGAAGCACCAGGCTGGGCACACTTTCTCTTTCATTTCAGTTCACTGAATATGCCCACAATTTCAGAGTGCATGTAGGTCAAGCAGAATATATCTAAATGTCACATTTGGCAACGATTTGTCGGCGGCGAGGGATTGGCCGTTCATACCGACACCTAATCAAAAGTAACTCCCTCGGGGAGGCCGTGTCCTCCATCGGTTAATGCATTAGCAGCATTTTAGAAGCTGCTACACTTCAGATTGTCCCGACACATGAATATTTATGAACGGAATTATTAGGACTGTACGTACATGTACGTCACTTGTACTCCACAGTCCACATGTTTCGCTGATGGTGCCAAAATAGATACATTGCACGTGCCCAGAAAACAGATCAGACCACAGACCTTTGCTTGATACATGTAAATTTTGTAAATGCAAAATACGAAACAGATAAAATCATTGGCCTGATCAATTTGAATGTTTACATTTGTGAAAAAATATTTCATTCATGTACATACGTGTACAAGTGTATGTATGCATACAGTACAGGCAGCCTGATATGTATGTTGATACATAACACATTTTTGCACAAGTTTGACCACTAGCCAGTACCATCAGTACCAGTAGTATCATGGAACAATCCTTTATAATATGGTACAATGCGAGTGTCCTGGTTTCTGCAGTGTCACCCACAAAGGCCTATGTAGGGCTGGGCAGAGGGTAATTGAGTATCAGTTTCTAGCCCCAATAAAACAATACCTTCATGGCCCATCCATCAAAAATTATATTAAAAAAGCCACAAACCACAGAAGTAATTCCTTCCCTCCAGAAATGCTCATTTCAAGCCCTTCACTTCTATTAAAATTCTAGTGGGCATTGTATGGAATTCTTCTTGGAAGGGGCGGTGACAGTTTTCTTACATTATTATTGTGAGATGGAAGAATCTAACTGTGTATGGGGATGGAGGGGCATGAAGGTCACAATCAGGGCAGCTGAGGTCAGAGTCCAAGGTGGCCATCGGTAAATTTGGGATCTGAAACAAACATCAGAAAGTGATGATTTCTGTCTGACTGCCATTTTGTATCAATGGATCGAACTGAAGATAGTTTGGGCAGTAGTTTATTTCATGAACAAGTATATTTATTTATACTCCATGTATGTATTCTTTTTGGCACTACCTGCCCATTTGTTTCCTGAGTCTCCTAAAAATAAGGATACATGTAAATCGAAATTATTTGTTGCAACAAATGTGTTATAGTTATGATTTGTTTGATTATGCCGTTGAGTGTTCTTACATACATACATGTACATGTACAAGAAACGATTGCATTTTCATTATTTTGATGGCATAATTTGGTCCAAAGAAAATGTTATTTTACAAACCCTGCTTTTTATCCGTATGTTAATTTATCTGTGCTCATGCTTTTTAAAAATATGTAAATTAAGTTTGTTTTTCTACAAAAATCACCCAACTGCATGCCAAGTGGCTACTGAAGACGAGCTGTACAGAGAGTAGACAGTGCCACGTATCAGTGACTATCTGCTTCTGGCAGGTTGGTCAATATTTAAGGTGGATTCATTGTCAGTGTGCATTTGACGTGCAGTCAATTCCTGTTCAGATGACGGCATTGTGTAATTTGCAGAATATCTAATAAATTATGAAGTCTAACTTGGCTACATTGCGTCAAACGGGGCCCTCTAATTTGTCATTTCTAGAAAAAAAAATCTGCGCAATGTGTGACTGATTTGGCCAAAAATAGATGTACAGAAATGTTGTGTAGGATGCCGTGAGTTAACCAGGGAACCTATTGTAATCAGTCATTTGACCAATCACCATCACCAATAACACAAGGACCCAAATTATTGATTGGCGCCCGGCGCCGTGCTGTGCCGCTTTTTAGTCCCCGCTCACTGGTACCCATCATCCCGACTTCTCGTATAGTAAAGACATGGGAGTGATTCATGGGAGCCAGTTGCAATTGAATCTTGGATCAATTTGACGGTAGTCATGCTGTGTCGTCACAATCCTCTGGCGCCAGCCCAGAATTCTTTCCGCCGCCATCAATTTGATGACAATACAAGAAGTCAAGTTGGCTATTGTGATGGATCGTAGTGGGCGGCATGATCAAAGGACGGCTTGATCTACGGTCCTACGTGCATGTACGTATGATTCACTGATACTGACCTTGGCATATGAGGAGAAATCATACCGCAAAAAAATACTACAATACAAAACAAGAAATAAATAATACTGTTTGGTAAGCTATGACAATGGAGACTCATACGTAAATGATGAAGAGAAGGCCTGGTGTGTACATCTGGTTTATTGTGTAATAATTATGTGAAAGCCAACTAGATGTGTTAAGGCCAATTTCTTTACGTCTTAATTTCTTTATAATTGCGGATTTCAACTCCATTAGGATTCTGTATTGATTAATCCATTTTATTGGTATTTTGCTCACATGGACAGTACTGTACATACATGTAGAGTTTACTGTGTAAACATGTACTGGGTATTGTATTCTCCTTGAAAAATTAAAATTGCATTCTATTGATACTCTGATTGAACTTGTTCTAATGAACGTTCGTGGTACATAGAGTTGTGTGGGTGGGCAAAAACTGCATTCATTTTGTCAATGCACCGTATTTATGCAATATGTTGCAAGAACAGTGTACAAGACAGTCTGCATACAGCACAAACAAAATAACTGTCTCTGATAATCATATAAACCCCTTCAATTAACGACTGCCCCAAGATGAGGTGAATAGCTCCCCCAGGAAAACCTCTGAGCTCATTTGCATAATGGCGAACCCCCGCTGACATTGCTCGCCGGCCCATGAATGAGTTGTCTCACAGTTGCTTGGCCAAATGTTGCTAAGATTCACAGAATTATTATCGGATGTTGCGTTCCTCTGGGACAGCTTGCCATTGGGGCTTCCTGCCTAAAATCTCAAATCTATTCATGTGCAAATCGTCTTGTATGTAATTGAATCATGCAGACAGGCTATATTCCGGTAGCTCTGTAGCCTCTACCCAGCCGTACGTTCATGCACACGCACCACTCCGTAAATAATACAAGCTTGCCATCCGTGCATCCTTGTGTTTCCTTGCAATCTTGTTACCATGGTAATTATGCAGGGAGAAGCTTAGTCACTCTAAATGTCATTCTTCTCTTTGTTTGCACGTTGTTATATTAGCTTCAGAATCAGGTATACATACTGCATGCTGTATGTTACTGTATGTTGCTGGTGTATCCATGCATATTAGGGCCACTCATCTTCTCTTTCCAAAAAATGTGTGTTTTCCATGTGTGAAACATCCATTAGACCCACATGTGTTGACAAACCCATGTCACTTTCAGAATGTGTCATATGAACTTCATGCAAACTGAAAATACTAGGACGTACATGTAGGCCTTTTTGTTTTGTGGATGAATTTTGCCTCAGGATTTGCCAATAGATAAGCCACCAAAAATTGATAAGATTTGGAATTCTTTACATATTTTTTACTCTATTTTTGTGTCATCTCTTTGACACTCCTCAAATTATGATACAAAAGCAGAATTCTTTGGATAAAAGAGCAATAACTAGAAATTCAGTGATGCTGCATGTAATGTACTTTAGATACAAGCAGGGTCACAGACTCACTTTATATACATGTACAACATCCTTGGACTCCTTGAACATGCTTTTCATGCAAGAACTTTGATTTCTTTTTACCCAGTATAAATTATGGTCATTAAATGTGTGTGCAGTGGTCATGTGTATATTTTACATGATACATACAGTACACCTTGCCAAGGTGTCATTTTGAAATTATCTTGGGCGTGGTAACCTGTACATAAATTTAACCAAGATACGAAAGATTATCAAGTTTTCTTTCTGAAACTGAAAGTCTTTTTCATTCAATCATTTCAAGGATTTCGGAATTCTGAATCCCCTCACATACCTCAAACTTCACAAAATGACATGAAATCTATGCATACTTGTAGTAAAGTTCTGTGCAATTTGAATAACAATGAGTAGAATATTGGTTGTGTAAATTGTATTTGAGCGGATGTTTGACGGTCTTATTTGCTCATCATGGAGACATAAATTGCGTGAGTCATTTGCAGACATTTAATACAAGGCCATGTGTTGGAATGGTGTTGCAATTGGGCGCACGTGGAACAATACATTATGCATGAGGTCCACTAAGCTGAGCCAGGCTGATGTCTCCACTGGAACAGCTAGTTAAAGTGAAGAGGATGCATTGGGGAATTAGCTGAGAAAATGAAAGAAAGCAATGCATTAAACTGATGTACATGTAGGCCTACGTGTATTCAGAAAAACAAAATCATCATACAAAATTCAGAAAATGAACAAAATATGATGAATGTATTGCAAATAAATCAGTCATTCCTGCAGTTGGGACATTTGTGTTGAATGTACTCAATTTGGGTTTACCCTACACATGTTCACATTATCCGTGATTTCATTTTTAGTGCACATTCACAGTGTTAAAATTACGTCAGACTGAAATAAGTTACTGTGATTCACTGAAATGTGATTCAATCTGTAACAGTCAAACGGTTGTTGTTATTGAGTCCAAATCAAATTGCATTCATATTTTCCCCTCATAAAAACACATTGTGCAACCCAATATAAGCCTGTGTCCCAAATCTCTGGCTGCGGCTGCAAATTACATACACACCTATATGGCAGCAACTAGCCAGTGACTGCAGCCATTTCCATAGACTTTTGAGATTTGGGATATGGCCTAGCTTACATTTTAAAATGTTTACCGGTACTTGTTTTTTGTATTTTGTTGTGTGTTTTGTATGTCACGCCTTTTACAAGCTTCTGGCAGTTCTGTTTGTTAGGTTCTGCCTCCTCTACCTAATTTGATTATCTGCTCTTGTATTTTGTGAATTTATAATTTATTGTGTTATAAGAAGCGGAAATAAATTTAGCAAAATTCAAATGCAATTGAGAATTTGTTCACTGCGTATGGGGAAAAATTGTGTCCATCTATCTTGCATCTCTCCTGCACACTATACATGTACATGTAAGCCTACAGTAGAGTGTATGCACACTGGTCAATTTAAGAAACAAAGCTGTACTGATACAATGTTAGCATTGACTAAAATGAATAGATCAACTGTGCGGATGATTAGCATAATAGTCAAATTGCAAAACCTAATTCATCTGGATGGCTTCATCATGGTTATTGAGATTTAATGACTTGACACCACAATCCAATTTGACAGTCATTCCCTCCTCAGCTCAATATTTCTACTCTGCTAAGCGTCATAATCCCTGTCTGATTGAACAGTTACTTGTACCAAGCACACATCAGGCCAAATCCAATTTAGCATTGTGTAATGCTTTTGACTAGCTGTTAAGAGAATAATTAAAGAGCTGAATGACCCAAGGTTTATTCAATTAGATGGTTTGTGCACCTGTTCGGATGGATTGATGAGGTGATCTTTGTTGGGATGTACGCTAGCATAATGCCGGCAGCAGTATTGCTAGAATAATTCATTGGCACTTTATCCATTTTCACTGTTTACTTAGCTTCCTCCTCCTCCTATCTTGCCACGCCCACTTCTCTTCCTTGTCAGTATTGGGTTCCAAGTATCACTTTTCCTTGATAGCAAGTTGATGAATGTCTTCTTTTTTTTACTTTTTGAGATGCAAATCTAAATTCATAACTGTGTTGCATATAAATTTGGTGCTTTGTATCATGTGTGTACATTCATCCATGTATGAGAGTTGAGACTGTTGTAAAATTGTGTAACATATGCCTGCATCACTTAGGAATTTATTTATGTAATTTTTAAACATTAAAGAAAATATTGTCATCAATATATCGCTGGATATGTCATTCAATTATTTGTTATGTAATGACATGAAAATGTGGTTAGCACTTCTTACTTTTCTCTGCAAATAAATAACACAAATTTTAAAACTGATATTATTATTTTTCTTTGAGTAGGAGGGCCCAATGTTTCGAGGCTTTTGATCCTTGAACTAGGATCGAAACGTCAGGCCATCCTAACGCCAAGCATCTGCATTTTATATATTTCAGGTCATTATTTTGGCTGATGAGCAGTTTACTTGTATCGATATTATTCTTTTAACTGGTGCAATATTTGAATTCAGAAATATTTGTTTCGTTTTTCATTTTTTATCAAAAAACTTAACATACACTGTACATGTTTGAAATGTTGACAGTGTTTTTACTGTTATACTGGTCAACACGGAACCAGTGCAATATGTAAATTAAATGTTTGCATCAAGTTGATCATCAGCGCGGAGAATTTTCATTTCACAAATCAAGATGCTGTTCTGAAACAAGGGCAAATTCTTATGAATGTGTACTATAATATAAATTGCAATACTCCTCATAGTATTAAAAATTCTACATGTATGTATCATGTGGCTTGATTCATATACTAGGCCTATTGTGTACAGACTTTGTATTTATTTTACTCAAGTCATAAATTGATCAGGATGGAACTGTCTGGGTGCTTTTCATATAAAGTCTTCATGGTTTCTTTCAAATCACTAAGAGGCAAAACAGATGCATCATAGAGCATCTCCACTCGACAAACCACATATTATGACAGATCCTGGCTCCACTCTTTATTAGATGAAATCACAAGCTCACATGAAGAAGAATATATTGAACTACTTGTAGTACTACCTTTCATATATGATTCCTGCATTGGTGTAATAAATGACCAAGCATTCCTGATAAATTGATGATGATTGGATCGGCTCCTTGCTACTTACACATCAACCGCAGACAATACTGGGTTTCATCGCTGTCTTGATTACTTGGTTCATGCCAGGTTGGATGGACACATGTAAAATAGCCCAGGGTTTGATTAGACTGGACAATATTTGAAATTGAATGATTGATATACAAAACCTGCATTCAGCATTGCAATATTAGTACATGCACTTCTTTATAGTAAATCTTATTATGACCATTAGAGGTGGGGACATCAATGGGAATTTAAGAAAAATGACGAAGACGCCAGTGACTAGAAAAAGGCTGTGATAAGGTTTAGTGTCTTTGGGTCCTGTGGCCTCCTGGTCTGGCGTGTCATACTCAAGATCTTGTGTACTGATTTTGGGTTTGATTCCAGGGGTGGGTTTGTGGTGCTTGTATCTTTAGGCAAGATGCAAGTGTCACTTTATTTGCTTCTCTTCACCCAGGAGTAAATGAGTATGTGGGAGGGTAGAGATTAGCCTTCGTCAGTTCGTGTACTTTACAGTAGGAGGGGTGTAAACTCAGTCCCCAGGGAGTTGAGATTGTTTCAGGAATGTAATATAAATGTAGCCAAATGACCGAGGATAATAGTAATACAGGAGCACTATTAGTGCGATTTGAATCACGATTATTTGTGTCCACACTCCACACACGGAAAAAGAAAACTGGTTTTTGAATCGCAATTCAAATCATGACGCAAATAATCACGATTGTTTGTGTCACACAAACAATCGTGATCATTTTGTGTGTGTGTGTGTGAATGGGCCTAAATATGTACAGGTATGTACATGTAACTAATACTAGACCCTGGTCCATGGCTGGATCATGATACATGAACAGATTGACTCTATCAATGCATCAGAGACAGGAAGATTAATTGAAAGGTTTCAAGTAGAGCTCTCTTGGTCAAAGACCCATTCCTAGAATTAAGGAGGCAGCTCCCACTCCAACCTTGGCTCCCATCTTGAGTGTGTCTAAGTGACACATTCTTGTTTGCCCTCCTCAAAGCTTCCATCCATCTTGGGAGGCGGGGCATTTTTTCAAGGCTTCAGACTCTCACATTAGGAGTCCAACTATTTATGAAGTAAATTACACATCCACATTGCATACAGTGCATGGTGACTAGAAGCACATTTGCATTCAAATATTGAAGCTAATACAAGCACAAGGGACCAATTTCACAGCCCTGCTTAGCACAGAAATTTGCTAACCATGAAATTTCACGTAATAAGGAAAGGTTCCGGCAAGTGTACTCTAGCCATCCTCACTCTCCTGAGGACGGCCAGAGTACACTGGCCGCAACGTCAAGATCCAACTTCTCACAGGTTCTTTTCAGAATAACACATCTACATAGTTATACATGGTGTCTCCGCAAACCTGTCCTTATTACGTGACTTCCACCATACAAAGCTTCAAATCTTACTCATGAAATTTCAGTCTTATTAAAAAACAATCCCTTGTGATTGTTCTTTGGCTGTTGTTCTCTGACCATAGATATCAAATTAATTTTTTTATGGTGGTTTGTTTTATTGGTCAAGACATTTTTGTGCTAAGATTTTTGTGTGTGCTTTATAGCAGCTCCTGAAATTGGCCCCAAATGTGTTAGTGCATGTGTTTCAAGTGTAATGGCAATTGTTACAAATCACTATGTAACTTGCAGTTTGTTTTGCCAAAGCATTTAGGGCCTACAATCTACTTCATAATACAGGTTTGGATCAAATTACTGGTCTGGTTTTATTTTGGAACTTTTGAAAAGAAGGCTTTGCATTGAAGCATTGAAAGAAGTAAAGAACATAACTGTATCATATGCTATACCCTCATTCTAATCATTGTCAGTAGTAGTTATGCATTACATACAGATTGGATTTCACGACACACTACTGCTTTGTCTTACATTGTTGACAGACTGAGATTGTGATACTCAATATCTGCTTACATGCATATACATGCACGTACACTATGCAAGAAGGTATCTAATATTTGTAACTCATTGTGTCACTTATTAAAGTATAGGTGCCACCAGCTGGGGTCTGTTTGACCATGCATTGTTTGGCTTTGGTAATTGGCCTGTTGGCCAAACAGTGTCAAAGTAAACAACTGGAAGATTAAATTCCTTTCCCTAAAATAGCACCAGAATTCCTTAATGAATAAATAAAACAATCCTGGGTTCCAGCACAAGTAGGCCCTACAGTTTACGATCTTTTTATATGTGCATTTAGGTATTGTACGCAAATGGCCTTGGCAACTGCTTGTATGCTATACATGTCCGTAAATTCATGCATTACTCAATACATCTGAAATGATATTTCATTAATTATTCTAGTAGTGAACCTATAAGGACTCTCATTGAATGCAAACCCAGTCACTGCCTGAGCCATGAACGTATGAAGGGAAGATGATGAAGAAGGAAATGCCAAGACATGGGAGGAAAACCTGAAAGTCTTTCCGAAGAAAATTCAAAATTAATATTCTATCGGTGTGAGAAGCCTAAGATTTTGGATACCAGAATGAAGGAAAAGAAAATGATGACTTAGTTTATAGGCAAGGTATATTGAAAGCCCATGTCACCCGAGGCAAGTTACAGACAATCAGCTCTAGGCAATCTCCAAGAAGAAATATTATGTATCATTCTCCTTTAGATTTTCACCGTTCCTTGGGTTGGGGGTTGGGGGTAGGGGATGGTACCACTAATAGAATGGGAGACTTTTGAGAATCGGTCTTCATGTCAACAGCGCATGTACACGCAATTGTGAGCATGCGCGTGCATTCTCACAATTGCGTGCGCGTGCGCTGTTGACATGAAGACCGATTCTTAAAAGTCTCCCATTGTACCACACTGCCAGAATAATGCTAATTAGTTTTACATGCAGTGTGCATTGAATAGTTGCCTGTAATTTGGCATGTTCTACATGTATGTGTGCATGTACACATAAACAGGAATTTCAATTTCAAGACCGCGATAGCATGCAGTAAAACTTGAACTCCGTTTCTGTCTATGACGTCTACATCCACATTGTCACAATGTCAGTTCTAAATGTACCGGTATCCAGGGTTACTAGATGTCATTAACCTCAGTGATTGATTGTACAAGCCATTAGTAGGATTAGATTGCTGATAATTCCCTTCACCACAGGAGACCAAATTAGTGGCACCTCCCGCCTTCCACCCATCATGCACACATGTACCCTCTGGCAATAGTCTAGTTTCAGTGTGAGTTGAAACCCTTATTCCATCAGGGCAGTACCCAGTTCTCAGAAATGATTGGAGGCCCAAAGCAAAAATAGTTCTGGTTTGCCTGTACCCACAAATTTTCAGATGCATGGAAAAGACTATTTGGACTCAATCCTGGGAATGGGTTAAATAACTTAAATTTACCATTATTTGATTAATACCTTTTACACTACTCCATGATTCAAAAGAATTAGAAGCTTCTTGAAATAATCAAAGGCAATTACTGAATTAGGGAAATGAGGTTTGACCTGAGGCTTTGCATGGTTGAGCAAGTTGAATAACTCTTGTGGAAAGACAAGTACCAGTGTGTGTAGGTAGATAGGGTGATTTGATTGTGGAGGTAAGGAGTGGTATGACAATAGGTGCGTTCCCACTAGAAAAAAAAGAGGTTGGAAGTGGTAGGCCCATCCAGGTATAGGTAATATTATCCCGGATATGAGGGGTTATATATCTTCCTTGCTCTAACTTAGGGAGTAAAGGCCTTTTCATACCATCATCTTTTTGATTCGTGTTGAAACCAACTCGGATCCGCCCCGGTTCAGCTCGGCAAGTGGCTCATACAACATAGATCACAGTGAAAAGTGCAATTTGGAACTGGTTTGAGATCCCTACCAATTTTGTACCATGGTTGCTTTCGACAAAATTGGGTTAAAAGGGTTTTAAAAAAATCTTGGGGTTTGATCCAGTTCCATAAACCATGCACTGTTTTTCTGAGAAACGGTTTCCATGCTGATCATCTGATGGAACCTAAACTGACCTGGCCAAACTCCCCCCCCCCCCAAGCAGAAATTGGCTGATTAAATAAACTGCTGACAACTTCCAGATTGTTTGTTTGGACAAATACTAAGGACAAGTAACCACTAACCACCTTCACCTCAAGTAATAACCCACCCCAGTGTCCTGGGTCAACAGGACTGGGGTAAGAAACACAAACATATGATGTAGTTAAAAGCTACAATTTGTTGACAGTTACAGTTTATTTGTCCTTGAACAGTCAATTGGAATGATGACAAATGGTTCGCTTTCTTTCTTTCTTTTTCTGTGCAGGCGGAGTTGTCTCAGACCCTGACATCCTTGACAGAGAAAGCCAGACAAGCCAAGGACTTCCTTGTTCATCTGAAGGAGAAGGTCAATCAAGTCCAGGTAGGCCTTTAATGTGTTGATTGTTCTACTGGTTTTATGGCCACTATGCTGTGCCCATGTATTAACCGACAGCTTTATGGCCATTAACCGTCATCCTTTGAAGTCAAGTCTCAAATTCTGATGTTCAAAGCATATTGTGGAGAAGGAACTGTTAAATTCTTTTTGCCTTTTGAACTTGAACATAAACCAGAAACCAGGTGTTTGGAATTTTTGTGTATTCTTTCTTTTTTGTTTTTTATTTAGGAAGCAGATTCAAATGACTTTTGTACCTGCTTCCAATCTGCATTTGATAACTTCGGAACTCATTATCTTACCCCCGTTTCAGACAGGCGTTACGGTGTCGCGCCGAACCAATTGAAAGGCAAGATTTGAATTAAGTAGGCCTACATAGAAAGTTTGACGTCTGAAACAATTAGGAGCGACCAGCTAGGGGCGCCTGATGCCGAAAGATTGTCGGTCTGGGTCGTTCAGCATGGCGCTAGAGCGACATCGTTTCAGACGTTGCTCTAGTTTTACCCCCCCCCCCCCCCTTAAAAAAGAAAAAAGAAAAAGGCCCAGTCCGAACAGGGCCCAATTTCATGGAATCCGTTACCGTTAGCAAAAATTCTTCGCTTACGGTAGCATAATTTTTTGGGTTACGGTTAGCGTATTTCACGGAGGAGTTTCCTTTTTGGTAATGGTAAGCAAGGAATTTGTGCAGAATGCATACGACAGCGCATTAGCAAAAAATGATCACGGTTACCCTAGAAAGCTCTTCCTTCTTCAGTAAAACATATGACTCGCTGTTTATGTACAGGTAGATGTATTTCCTTGTGAATTTTTGAATGGGTTTGAATTCCCAAAAAGTAGAAAAGGAAAGGTAAAGCTCATCAGCAGTTTGATGAAGAAGTGTGCATCAAGCAAAATATCCAGTGGAATTTTGTTTGTTGGTTTGTTTAGCGACATTTCTATAAAGAAGTTGACCTTCTTGCTTTCATGCAAAACTTGTTACATGTACAGCATGGTACTCATGGGATTTTACAGTATGTACTTAGGAGTGCCATCATGAATTTGCCACCTGGATTGCAAATTGAATAGGAACTGTGATGGCATGTTGAGCTGTCTCCATGGTTGCGTGAAGGTGTCAGTTGGATCATGGAGGAAGGAAGAGATTGGATAGGCATGCAGGACAGAGCAAGGACAAACCCCCATGGTCTGAGCAGTGAGCAGGGTCTGAGTATATATACTGCTCAGGATTGTCAAGGGTTTTTGTGTGAGCTAGAAGACTAGCTCCCTTCCCCCTAGACAAATGAACTCACTGGCCCATGACATTGACACCTCTAATAGCATAAGGGGGCATCACTCTTCCTGTCACCATAGAGGGGGGGGGGGGGGGACAGGAAACCTTTTTCCTCTAGGCAACTAGTCCTCAAGGATGCCCATGTATGAGATCAGATTGATACATGAACAAGGTCAGGCCATGGGCATGGAAACTTCGGGTGTAGAAAAGCCCTGTGGAGTTTTGTCAAACAGAGGGTGCATATCTTCCTACTTGTATCCAAAAAGACCTTTTTACACTATTTCCTTATCAGTCCATGTTGAAACCAACCCGGATCTGCCCCGGTTCATCCCGGGAAGTTTTGTGAACCAGATTGACAAGACGTTCACATTACGTTTTTGTTGAACCGGCTCGTATGACGATGGATCGCGGTGAAAAATGCAGTTTGGAACCGGGTTGAGATTTTAGGGACCAGGGTTCATTTCGATTCGGTTAGGCCATAATCCTACCCGGGTCGGCTTGGGGTTGAATCTTTTTAAGTGTGAAAAGCATTGAAAAAAATCTTGGGGTTCGATCCTGTCCCGACCCCAAGAATTTGGATAGTGTGAAAAGCCCTAAAGTCCTGCACTCCAGGTGTGTCATATATGGCTACATCATGTGCTTAGTCTGAGCACCTGAAAAGTGCAGCAACCTGATGATGTATTAGAAGGATTGGTCGTATAAACCTGTGCCTGCTGCGCAGATTTTCTGGACTCACATTTTTTATTGCCCCTGGCAGTTAGTACATGGTACATGTATGGTCTGCCTTATCACTGTTGCATTAATCCACTGGTTTGATCTCATGTTGTTTGTGAATGACGGCTTCTCTCGTCAAGTTTGGTCCTGACTCAAGTGTGGAATACACAGGATTATGAGTAGTCTGGACTAAAGCGTCAATTTATCTGAATCATCCACAAGACCATGCATAATTCATGACCGTCTGGATTCACTCAACATGTTTTTTGGCTTCTCTTTCCTATTTTTTTTTTTTTACCCTCCGCAAATTGTTAAAACCTTTGGAACGTCCCAATCAGTGGTTCATTATCTAAATGACCAGTGCCGAAGTGACACTCTTAATTTGACAGCTCCCATGCAGAAAGTGCAGTGGTACAGGACAGAAAGTGCATTTACCCGCCAACAAAGACCGGATTGCTCTATGGATCGTAGATGCTTATCATTAATATGATGGATATAATTATGTCTGACGTATTTTGTCTTCAGCGATCCTACCGTATACTGAAAGCCATACCCACAAGGGACTAGGTTGACTCACAGGCATATTACACAACTTATGAATCTATTTTCTGGCTTGGTGATCTTCACAAGTCATGTGTACTACAGTGTTCTTCTTCTCTTCATAGCCACATTCTGGATATACTCTTGTGAAATGAGTGTTTCCATTTTCATAATAGCTGTTGGGCCAGAATTGGATTGTTTGTATTAATTACTAATTTAGTGTTGATGTCGAATATTCCCTTTTAGGTTTGAAATGTACTCTGTACCTGTAATTGAATTCATCATGACTATTGCTTAGGGGCCTTAGTTGAAACCAAGCAACCACAACCAAGCTTGGTTCATATGTATTTTGATGCAGATGCAAAGCAAATTTGGTATTGATGATATTCTGAAATTTTGAGCTTTTGCTTTGAGGGTATTGGCCAGTAAACGTGTGATGACGAAGGCAAATAAATATAAATGTTACAAACATTGACTTTATTAAGGTCGGAAATTGCCCTCAAACATAAAATAATAAAAATGTCAATGACCTTGAATATGCATGTGTTTTTAAAACCTGTTTGTGCAAATACAATGTAATGTACTGTACATGTAATGAAAAGAAAATCTTTGCTTTTTCTTGGTAGGTTGAAATTTGTTTTTTTCATTGTTAAATTTGAACTCTCCTTGCAGGAATGCACCGTTGAGTTTGAAGCAAGTCTTGTGGCCAAGTTTGATGAGCTGATTGAAGCGTTGAAGAGACGTAAGGAGATGCTGATACGTCAGGTAAGGAAATGGCAAAAGGGTCCGCTGTGGCATTCAGAGCTATTGAATCAAATCCTCCTAAAAGTTTGAGAACGGGGAGGAATTGAAGCCCAGTCATAACTTCAACTAAACTTGGTTTATTTCAACTTGAAGTAAACCTTGTCGTCACACAAATGAGCATTACCTCCCTCAAATTGTGGAAGTTTGTTGAATGAATAATGTATTTTTTGGGAGAGTGAGAGAGTTGTGAGTGTTATTAAAGAATGAAAGACTGACAATTACATTTTTATCACCATTTTGCTTCGGCAATAGGTCAAGCCTATGATTATTAAAATATGCAATGAGGAAGGGTTTTCTTCTGTGCAATCCAAGATGCCTGTGTACCACCATGGTGTTGGACTGTGGTTTGACCCATACATACATTCACTGGTGTTAGTTTCATCCAAATATTTCCCTTTTAGCAATGGGCATTTGTGGAGTACTGAGAATTCTTAAGCTCAGCATCAAAGACTGGTCCATATGATTTGCCATGTGAACCAAATTACGATTTCACAATTGAATATTTGTAATTGTATCAAATGTTTGGCTCTCTGAAATTATTCACTGTGCACAAGTTTATGGCTTGATATAGTTTTGCTTCTCATAGCATTTCACTGGCAATAACTATTTTGATAATGATCAGGGGAACGAAGGGAACAGTTTCTCTTTTGCCTCAATGAAGGTCAGCCTCTTGATGTAGCCCATGACACATGTAGGCCTACATTGTAAATACACCTGTAAATCCATGCCAGGATTAAAAAACTGCTGATGAGTATGCATTTGGAGTTTTGATCACGGTACCGGAAAAGATTGCTTTCCCTAGAAACGTCTCTGACCAAATCCTAATTCCTTTCGCAGACTAGAATAAATTGTGACTGTGAATGAATCCTTAACCCTGACTTCTTGTAACCTTGCACACCCATTAAGGTCTGCTCATAATCCTAATGGAAAAACAGGACTGCGTTCAGTAGGCGTACATTTTATGTACATGTAGGTACCTACTGGTAGGTCTACATAATGTATAGCACTTAATACTGTATGGTTTTTCTAACCTGGTTTGAAGCAACCACTGCTGGTTAGCCCAAAACCGTATGAAAACTAAATCAAAATTATTTCAAATGAAAAGAAATTTTAGACAATAAATTTTATGGCATTTGTTTATTGCAATCTGATGTTTCTAGGGTCATTTACGAAACGGAGGCTCAGGCTAAGGCTCCAGCTCTGACATCCATATGCTGAAAATATAGGTTGTGGTTTTTCCATTGAAGCTGAAGCTCTTTTTTCTGTTTCAAACCAGAGAATCTACATTGTACTTCGGAACCGCAGACAAAAGCCTCTATTTTGATATCAGTTATTTCAGAATGGATTCACGAAATGGAGCCGGAGCCTGCCTCCGTTTCGTAAATGCCATATGTGATTACACTTGCCTGTTTGCAATATAATTGAAGATTGATACATGTACATATGTAAATCTCTCTCTCAACTTGTCCAGGTTTTTCATTCGCAAAATGTTTCCAATTTTTCACTGAGTAATTAAATCATTCCATGCAGGTGCACAGTGCATACATGTGCACTTCAACGTGTGCAGTGTGTTTTATTAAATGCCAGTTTGTAAAAAAAACTCCAACATCTTCACAAAAGTTGATTGATGTGTGTGCTTTGCAGCATGTGGCGCTGGCACGTGATGGATCTGCCTTTGGGAACACTTTGATTGATAACACTGTACTATGATGTCACCTCTGAACCTCTTCATCAGAATGAAGCCATCCATTCCCTGTCCAATGACTTTGTATAAATTCATGACAGTTTTACGCCACTAGGATACACAAATCGCACGTGGTATCTTGTCATTTAATTGGTCGAATGCACATTTATA
Organism: Astropecten irregularis; assembly: GCA_963971285.1. Lineage (NCBI taxonomy): Eukaryota > Metazoa > Echinodermata > Asteroidea > Paxillosida > Astropectinidae > Astropecten > Astropecten irregularis. The sequence continues at coordinate 25,083,949 of OZ020245.1, read as the reverse complement.
TATATATATGTCATTAATTATTACAATTTGTTTTTCTTTGTGGCAGTTCTAAAGTACTTTGACCAATGTTATAATATGTACGGTACCCATTGCACTGTTGGACCGTTGCCAATAGTGGGATGTGCGCCCATTCGCATCCCAACACGCCTAATTCATAGATGGGCCAAATTGACAAACAAACATCCATCATGCCATTGAGTACGGGAAATGTCCTGGCCCTCGCATCCGCTCTGGACATTGATTTGAAGGGACTAAATACCGTAATTGATGCAGTGGACTGTGAACAAGCCGTGTAAAACAAATCTGGACTCTTCTTGAGTGCCACGTTCTGTTGAACAGTGCAAAGAATTGCAAAATCTGACTGAAATTGTTCACTCTGCTGAAACTGACCTGTCAAAAATTTGAATCTGTGGCACGCCTGTTGTGCTGTGAGGCATTTGATACCCGTTATTTTAGAATGAATTCACGAAATGGAGCTGGAGCCTGAGCCCGAGCCTAAGCCTCCGTTTCGTAAGCGCCCATCATAGTCTCAACACATTGTCAATGTGTTGGTTGGATGCAAGACTACATGGTACTGATGTGATTTTTGTTTCGCTTGGGTAATTGTCTTTGTACATTTCCCTACCAAACTTGAAATATAATTAACTGTTACTTCCAACATTTTTGGAAGGGTCATGGTACTTTTTCTTGAGGTTGATACTGTATGTAGCAGCTAGCTTAGTGGCTGCCCATTGGAGCATAACAGGTTTCAATTTGCACCTGTCATAATGACACTTGTGCACAATTGGCATGATTGATGCCATTATAATTCTGGTGAAATGAATCTACAATACATGATGCAGATTGACCCAATAATCAACCGGGCTGAGAGTTTTTTTAATGACATATCCGCATACGAGATTTGTGTGAAATAATGAGCTGGCAATAGCACTCCGCACTTGCGCTAAAAATAGCACACTAGCTCAGACAAACATTGCAACCATGCAAATGTGTGTTGTGTGCGTGTCGTGCATGCATGGTGTACACTGCGTGTGTGAGTCAATGTTTGTCTGACATCCGGGGATTTTGTACACTCATGTGACGTTAGTGCGGAGCGCTATTGTGTGAAGCTCCCTCATGTGCTGTTGCAAATTCATTATGATGCTGTACTCTTGAACATTAAAATTCTGTATAGTACACCAAAAGGCCAATTTAGCCGGCATTGGGAAGCATGTTATACATGAATCAGTAGTCCCAAGACATGCGAGAGGAAGTTGAGACCATGCAAGGATGCACGCATTTCAGTCATATTGCTTTTATAAAGAAAGAAGGAAATCTTGTGCACCTACATGTACATGTAGTTCAGGGCCTGTTTGTTTCAGGAACGTGATCAGTGATCCGGCGCTCAAAAGCTGCTCCGGATCGCATTTTAGCGCTTCCTGCTTGGGACGTGGATTTGTAAGATCAAATAGGGCGACCAAGATCCCGCAGCAAAACAAACAGGCCCTCATACTAATAATTGCCACACCCTCTTTGATTTTTAAAACGCATATGAGCTTGTGTGTATTCATTGGATTCTTGATCATTGTTTTGGTAGATTTCAATGACCAATTGTTAATTTAGCATGGTTCAGCAAGTACGTATTCTATGAATGAGACCGACACTCAAAACAGAGCATTGGATGGCTATTATGAGGTCAATTCCAGTCAGGCCTTAGTTTGTCCAATGGAGGTGGCCATAGCTGAGCACCATTCCATACCAAGCTCTGTCGACCAATTGTATTCAGTCCTCTGCACATGAGCAGACAAAAGGCTGGTTCCCAGACATTAGGGAATGCTAGTCTCCTGATGATGACTAGAGCAGGCTAGTCGAAACGTTGAGACCTAACCAGAAGTGCGACGAAACAAGAAGTGTGAAAGTACGAAGGAATATTACATGATGTTTCCACAAACCAATCCACATACATTGTACATGTTCACAATGTGGATGCAAGATCAGCATAATATGCAGTTACATTGAGGATACATGACTTTGGCAAAATTGTGAATTCATGAAGGCACGATCAACACAGTAAATTAATGACATGCTTGTCACTCATTACATTCCCAACTTGGTGGAGTGTCACAGCCAAGTGGTCCTGAGTGTCTAAGTCAAGATCTGGGGCAATTTCATAGACCTGTTTAAAGCAGCTAAATTTGCTTAAGCACCAAAAACCTTGGTAAATAAAATCAGTATGCCAGCCAAAACTCCTTGTGAATGTTATACTCAGCAAACAATGGTTGAACACAAGTGAGCAGTAAACCTAGCTCACACAAAAATGTGGTTGGTAATCCTGTTTGTTCAAGGAAAACTTTTCATACTTATAAAAGCAAATTTTGTGCTTAAGCAGCTCTATGAAATCGGCCCCATTTTGGCTTCACAGATTGTAGGTTTTAAGTAACCCATGGACATCTCACAGAGGTTGTTCTTCTTGAGCAAGACACTTTCTGTATCTTTCTGTGTCTCTCCAGTAGAAACAGGTACCTGTGAGGGTAGAGATGAAAGTATGTTGCATTTTACAAATTATAGATATATGTAGCTGTACATTTCTGCCATTTATTCCCAAGGAGTTGTGGTGCTTTCAACATGTTCACTGGCAGCCCAGTGACCATGAATATTATTGTAATTGTATTGTAAAATTGATATTTTTTGTTTGTTTGTGAAATGCATAATAGTTGACAATTTTATTGTTATTATTCTTCCTTCTCATTGTCCTACGTGACGTGATACAGGCATCAGAAATCAGGAAGAACAGTGCCCAAGCAGAGGCATTTAGAAATGTGGTATGTGGTCTAGACTGTCTCTATAGTTAGCTCTAGGTGTGAATCAAGACTCCAGAGGGTTCCTATGCTTACCAATGACAAGACTTGAGAGATAACACTAATACAAATGCGATTTTAGTTATTTTCAGATGGCAGTAAATTATTTTTAAAAAGAAGAAGAAGAAATCTTGCAATTGTTAGAAGAAGAAATCTTGCAATTGTTCAGATACAACCAATTGTTTTAGAGTTTGTGCCAAAGTTCATTTTTAATCAAAGATATTTGATTTACATAGTCCTGGTATTAGTTATATCAGTGTGGCATTCAGATGTAGATTTGATTGTAAAATGTTTATAAAAGTACAGACTTTCAATCTTAAACATCCCTAAAATTGCATGTATTATCCTTAAAATCCCCCATTCTCCTTCTGCTAATAAGGAAAGCATTTCCTCCAACACACATCCGTACATGTAGATTCTCACACAACATCTCCTCCAAAAAAAAAAGAAAGAAAGAGAAGAGATGAAGAACATGAAGAATGGAAGGACTTGTTTGCGAGTTCAGAACATCCACATTAAGCCACAGGCAGAAGCACATGGTTTGATGTCATTACAATTTGAGGAAGAAGCATTTCATTATACAGCAGTACATTTCTCATGATGTTTACAATGAGCATGACTACATGTGCGTACTTTCATAGGTGCCGAAATAGAGTTTTTTTTAATCAATTCATTTCAAGCAATTTTCATTCCAATCAACTGCAAACTCATTAATAACCTCTTGTTTTGAAGAGAAATTAAGTGGCATGCTCCTGGGAACAGAACTGATCATAGTACATGTACATTATGTACACAAACTGTACAATTCATTATGAAGATACTAACTTGAGGCATCATTTTATAGATGAGTCAGCGGAAAAGACAAGGACAGAAATTTATCTTGTGGAAGATAAACCCCATAGAATGTATTTGAGGAAGAGACATGTCATCAGTTGGGTACTGACAACCCAATCCACCTAATTTCCCAAGGTGGGATTCAAACCACAGACCGTAGAGATGCTGTGCAGTGAAAAGACTACTCAACCTTATTATTGTCAGGAAACAAGTTGAAATTTTAAGGACTACATCATACATTTAATACTACATGTTGTTTGCGATACTTTAGGAAAAAAAATAAGCGGAGGAATGATTTTTAAGCAGTTTTTGAAATATTTTCAGTTGATAAATAATCAAATATTCAAAACCAAGGAATGATTTTAAGCAGTTTTTCAAATATTTTCAGTTGACAAATAATTAAAAATTCATAACCAAGGAATGATTTTAAGCAGTTTGCCCCTTTAAATTTCACTTTAAAGTTCATAATTTATTCATTTTATTCCACCCAAAGAAAAAAAATGCAGTATCTGTAAAACATAAAGAAGCCAAAGATTAGGAAACCTAATGCCACAGCCCTGAAAGATCCAAGTCAAGATTTATTGACAGCAGTCTAGTTAGTACTAACGAGATGGAATCCGCTAAGGCTGAACTGCTGACTGATTCTTGTTATTTCTGTATGGGGAGGAAAATATCAGGTTATCTAAAGTTCTGAAGCTAGAAGGTATGAATAGAAGGGTAATTGATGAGACTAATGAAAGATGGCATCGCTGAACATCTCCCGGAGTCTTGTCACATACTTCTACTAGAGCTAACTAGACCAGCCTTATGACTTGTTTGTTTGGTCAGGACGAGTGGCTTCAAGGTTTTACCATCTGTACTTATCAAAATTTCAGGCCTGAAAGACAAGTTTCAATTGATTTTTGTACAAATATGATAGGCTTTAAAAGTTTGGAGTCTTCGAAAAGTGCACACAGTGACATTTCAGAACAAATATACACAGGTTTCTTAATGTGCATGTATATGTCACTTGACAAATGATTGCTTGTAGTGCAAACTAATGTTGTGAGTATGAGCACTCTTTAATAGGCAGTTCATGGATGTGTGTAACGTGATATATCTCATTTTAAAGCTCATACTTTATATGTTAGTCTGGCACCAGATTGTCTGTACCGCACCTGTACATATATCAATGTAAGACCGAATTTGTTCAGCCTGAAATTCTGACAAGTGCTGACAGTAGGCCTAATGTCTGTGTAAACTTGGCACAGTTGTTAGATGTGTTATATTGTGCCTGATATTGTCTGTTGTTGAATTGGACATTGTGGTTTTTGTGGGTATTTATTTGACTTGATCACTAATATTATTTCATTGTGGTCATTCATACAGTATGTACTTGTCCATTTCAGTTTTTCTGCTGTACCGGTACTTTTGGTTGTTTTTCTTTTTTTTATTTTCTATGAAAAAGCATGATTGGTCGCTCAGGATGAATTCATATGCTTATTTCATTTGTGTTTTTTTTTCACATGGATATGGGGAATATCATTGCATGTATGCAAATTTTATCATGAATATGTATGAGAAACATTTACATTCACCATTTCGATTCATTTAATACACATATGCACAATGCATGGTGTGAGCTGAGCAGTGTAATTGCATTTGTACATGTGCATACTTTTATATCGTGGATTTCTTTCATTTTTTTGTACAAAGCTTATGTATGACTTTTGGAAACGCTATAAGTTATCATTGTGATTGTTTCATTGTAAAATTGAAGGTGCAAGTAGTAAAATAGTTATAATGGTTTAAGATATACAGTATAGTATATCTTCTGTATTGCGATGTATAGACACGTACACATAATGGTAATTTCATCATGGCATGACTACAAACTTCATCAAAAATGGAAGGCCGCCTTCCTGCTTGGAGCCTATAGCCGGCCAGCATGATGATTTTTATGTCAGGTATGTTTTTCCTTCACCTATTCTGGAGTAGGGTGTCTGGGCTCATTCATTCTAGATGACAAGAGTGAGCCTGTCTAAACAAGGACTAGTGTATTGGAAGGATGAGATGCAGGTGCAAGGAACCTGCAGGTATTAGTCAGCTCTACAATACCCTTACTGTAAGAGGCATGGGAAGTGGCCGGTTGCTGCACCGACAGTTGTCAGCATCAATGCAGCTGAATCCTTCCTTCCTTTTCTTTTTTCAACCAACACATCTCTGTCTGAATTCAAAACTTTCAAGAGCGTTGTTAATTCATCGATTGTTTGAAGCATTGTATTCTCTAAGATTCTGTAGGACGTAGAATGTGCAAGATTTTGTAACTTCCTAGAAAAAAATTAATGCTTCCTGTATGTATGCATCGGCCTTGTTGTTGAATATTATTCTTCTGCAGGGATGGCAGTCTTTACCAGCGGTTACAGGATGCAATATACAATTCTACATGTGTCAAACATACGATGACATGTATAATTCCATAGATTTAGGGTGCTTGCATCCTTAAGCAAGACACTGTATCTATCACTAATTTACTTCTCTCAAACCCAGGACTAGGTTTTTACCTGTGAAAGTACATGTGTAGATATCTTGGATCTTGGATGAATTTTCTCCTGAATGTTCCACTAGGGAACTGTAACTGAAGGCATGGTTTCGAGTGGTATTATAGTTTGCGAACTTACATGTACATTGATTAGACATACACTGTATACGATATCAAGGCGGAGGTTGTCTTTTTAAAGACGTAATCTTAAGATGAACACTGGTTTTAATGATAAGGTCATCACATTTTTCTAGACTGAAAACCAAAGTGGGAAAACATCCATTGTTTTACAATATTATCCTATCACCATGACATTGCACATGCTCGCAGCTCACCCCACTATGTATATGTTGAGGCATGTACCTGGTACATGTAGCATCAGCAAACATTTGTTGTCCTATTATTATACCCGATACCCAGTTCTAATATTGTAATGAAATCATGCACTTGTAAAGTTGTATTCATAAAGGAAGAAAATTATCATGAGTTATTTTTCATCGAGGAGATTGAATTATGCGAGCCTAATTTGCATAATTATGAGTTGCAATGAAACATGCACAATACTAGAATACTGCCGGTAAATACTGCATGGAATAACTTACATGTATAACGGCTCATAGCAATCTTGAGTTTTATAGATTTACCTTCCTGAAACATGTCAAATCACACCCTAGGCTAAGTTCCACCGTTGTTAGACCGTTGATGTGCTGAGGGTTTGGTCATCATCAGCACCTTAGGACGGTATTGATTTGACTTGAGACGTTGCCTGAAATTGGCTTGATTCCTGCTCGAGTCTCGAAAAAATATGTGACTCATTATTATGCTGCCGTTAACATTTTTCAATGTAAAAAGAAAGAAAACAAGAAAAACCCATATTTTTTTCATTTTTATAAAACACTGGCTTCTCCCATTGTTTACTTTAAAATTGACTGTACAGAAATGATTTGTAGTATTGATTGAGTGGTTGTTCCTTTCTTTTTTTTATATTCAGCCATTTTACTTCACATTTTGGGTATTTTAACTGCAAATATCCTTTATATCACATAGAAGGGTATCCTGGCTATAAGTCTACACATGGAGGGGCATGGTGGTTTATTTTTGACGCGACGGGTACAGTGGCACACACATACATGTGTAGGCCTATATCCTGAAACAGTGAAAGAAGAAAGGTTACATATCAGAGAGAATACTTTTTTTCTAAAAATAGGATTGTATAAGATTAATTCAGATGGAAATGGTTGAGCGTGGTTTAGTAGTTAGGCTATCCAAGAGATTTCTGGTTCAAGTCCCACTTCGGGCAAATACTGTGTTTAACTTGACTTCTTTTAAATTAGATTTCTACCTCTATGAGTTGGCAATAATACCCTTGGTACTTGGTGATTCAACAGGCAGGTTGTTGTCATGTCATGTTCTCACAAGAGTCAAGTGACTAGCTCCTATATACTGCCTCCTGCCATGCGGACATGTAACTGGGCTTATTTTTCACCTGTCTGCACAAGCACTAGAATTACAACTGCCCTGTCCCTAATCTGCAGTAATCGCCCCCATGCTGACAAGCGGGACTGTCAGAACACACCCCTCATATGGGTCTAGGGAAAAAAGATGCTGAGGGGAAATTGGAGAAGTGGGGAAGAATTATGTCAGGTGTATAGGTTATGTGATGCCGTGGTCTTGAGCTATACAACGCCCCAAGCTCTGAGGTTATTGTTTGTATGAAATTTTGAGATGGTATAGATTTACTCGGCTCAATTTATCGCAGTTGTTGAAGTGATGCTGGTTGTAATGTGGGGCCTGAATTGTTGGAATGTAAAATATGGCCACGCTTACATTGCAAAGAAGATTTTCATTACCAGTGCTGTTTATTGTGCTCATTTGCATGTATAGTTTCTTTTACAAGGTTACAGATGTTTTTTTCTGTGATATAGTGTGAAGTCCGGCTTGATTATTAATAACCAGTGTTGACCATGGTCAGTGTATGGCCTCGAATCCCATATCCTTGTGGTTTCTCCCAGTGGAAGAACGGGCAGGGCATTCACCCCCCCCCCCCCCCTCCTGCTTCAGATCATGAAAGTACATTACCAGATAAGCAGAACTACAAGCAAAGATTGGTGAATGTTCAAACTACAGGGAGATCTCCTATATGTATAGATATATGGAAGTTGAATGACGTGTGAAGAATTTAAATCGGCCACAGACTGACTACCTTTCCCTATTAAAATACACCTGCCCTTGTATAATCACAAAGGGAGCCAAACATCTCCATTGCAAGATACACCTGTTCTGCACTGGGTGAAACTGTATGTCATTTTTTTCATGCTGATGTGTGTATCACTCTCCTCCTGCCATCTCTTCCCTATTCCACCCCTCAGCCCTCGAGATAAGAATCTCAATATAGATAAAAATCAGCAATATGTATAAATATGCATTTTACATGTAGGTACATCGCGGTAATGTGCTGCAATGTAGCCTTAATTTTCATAACATCAGAGGAGTCGCTGCAGCGGGGGCCGAGGCGCCTCGGAGCGGTCTCACTTTGCCAACATCTTCCTGTTGCCTGGAGGTACAATTAGTACAGAGTAGACTAGATATAGTTGAGACACAAGCTTGCAGGCACAGTGGACACGATGATGGCAATGCACTTACATCTCCCATTTAGTATTTCTCCCGAGTCGATAACATATTCTCTGGGACTGTGATAAGAAAGTGTAGCATGTCTTCAATTACATTTGTCTGGATATAAGTGCGGATTTTTTATTTTTTTTTGCTCTCAGAGGAAAATGATTACAATGCAAAGTGAAGGATGTACATGAACTCGGTAAATAGTAGTTCTTTACGATTGATGAAATGTATCCAAACCCTCTGACCCACAAATGCAAGATTGCATTTTATCGTGGAAATTTTAAAGAGAAAATATACTTCAAATTTGCTACTCCTTTTGTTGTGCATTTTAACATTTTGATGAAAAGACACAGATTGTTTGAATTTTATTTTAGATTATGTGCAATTTGTGTATCAGTCACCCAGAATATCACATTGTTGAATGACATTTGATGTCGTTTTTTATCCGATACACTCCTGCATACCGATGCAAAGAGGGAAATGATTATGCTTCCTAAATCTGACATTGGTCTGTAGAAAGTTTTGACTGATTTCAATTTTAGTGAATAAGTTACACTGCTTGTGGGTGAGACTCAGGTTATGCTCAACAATTCAGGGGGTTTTCCTGTCCACCATAATGGGCATATATCTGGTGCCTTGTAGAGGGACCATGGAGGAAGGCCTCTCTCCGTGTAGAGGCCGAGCACAGTGCCAGGTTGAATATGTCTCCACAGGGAAATTCTAAAGGTGTATAGGTCTCCACAAGGTTTTCAAGAAAACTGATATTTGGAATTTACTCAAAAAAGAGGAAACTCCATTCCAAGATGAACTATTTTGTCACAAAGAGAAGTATATTTTACATAATATAAGGGACATTCACTAGAAATTTCAACGCAGGATGGTGAGTCTCGTTCAAAGCTGGGAGCAATTTCAGTTCTGCTCTTCGGAGAGTGTTCATTAGTACACGAGAACAAAGCCATGTCCCCACAAGGATACAAATTTCAGACTTGGTACCTTTAATCATAACATGAAGGTTTTGCTGAAGGAGAAGTAGGTCCTCATTATTTATCTTATGGAGTCTTGTGTCTAGTCATTCAAGACAATCATCACTCTCCATGGGGGAAGTTTGGAAGCCTGCTACAGGATTCCGCTGAGGGATGTTGTCCCAAACAAGACTTCCTCCAAAGCTTGGGGTTTTTGTTTTATTTGTCTTGTATCAAGTTATAGGGGAATGTTGTCAGAATCCAAAGTATTTTTGACTCCCGGGGATTGAATTTTGTGGCCCAAGTTGGAAAGGTCGGTAGCCTTGTCCAAGTATGGAGCTCCATGGTCTATAAGGGAATGGCTTTAATTCTGACAGCAGACTCCAACATTTCCACATCCCACTCAGATCATATGTGGGCCAAGTACATGTACATGTCATGAAGGCCTCACTGAATGAGAAGTAAGTGTATATGATATGTATGTTTACATATTACACATGAAATCTTGTTTAACATAATAATGTGGACTTTCGTTTGTTCTCATGTACTGACCAAATGGACAATTTCTAACGATTGGTATTTGAACTGTAGGGCCTACATGTACCTATTTTTTTTTCATGATGGAACTTGGACAAAATATCCCTTGAATGATAAATTTCATTTTTCGACGGTGATTTGGGATTTTGAGGTATTTACTAATGAACCCTCTCTTAAGTTCAAAAGAATTGAAATACCACTTCCCAAATAAGAATTACTATTAATTTCAATCATACAGGTCATAAGGTTATTGTAAGATATACATGTATTTGTTGTTTTTTCCAAATGTGTGTTATTCAGCCAACTCTGCAGGATAATGTAAACAAACTAAAGTTGACAATAGAATTCTCAACCCGTGTGGATTTCATCTTTACTTAAATGTCAGATGCTCACACATTTGCTGCAGTTCTCTTTATAGTATAGTGTGTTATTTGTTAGATTCCCCTATGTATGTATAAGGATATGTTTTTTTCCCCGCCAGCACTCAGCTATGTACATTACATTTACATAAATCTAAATCCTCCTTTCAAAGTGCAGTAACTGGCCCAACCTCTAGAGACATTAACCCCATCCTGACATTTTGCCTCCTCACTGACAGAGTAAGTTGCACTCTCCTTTGGTACAGCAAAAGCAAATATAGTCTCTGAATTTGCAGTCAATGGCATCAGACTATACTCAAGGAATATATTGACTTAATATTGAGTGCCATTTTGTCGTGGTTTCACATCCAGTTATTGTTAATCAAGTCCCATGAGTGGCAGACAAAACACCCGATCTGGGAAAAAAGACGGAAAGGGTTAGAATCTCTTCTCCAGCGAGTTCTTGCATGAATCGGACTTGAATCCAGTCTACCTTTTCACTACTGGAGGACAGTGTACCCTCTCCCACAGGCTCCCCTCCCCCCCACACCCCGGGGGAAGTGGGCCGAAGCTGGGTTATGAAAGCGCCTCGATATGAAAACAAAGACCCATGTACTATAATCTGCTGGAGTGAAGAGGCTTTGTTTGGCTAGGCATTATAGAAGCTTTGTGGCTGGCTACCAAATCAGTGCCGGGGATGGCAGTGTACTATTGCTGGAATAATTGAAACCCAAGATTGGCTGATAATTGTTTTCTTTTTGAACGGCTCATCATAATTTCACAGACGAGGAGCAATAATTAGTGAAGCGCTGTCTGGCATTAGTAGTCAACAAAAAACAACACAGTAGGATAATCTATTAACCATGCTGTAGCCACACATAATCAATGTCAACTGAATTCAACCCTTGGTGATCTATTGGCTTGAAAATAATTCACCATGGTCGATGATTTAGATTGAAAAGCCAACCTATGTAACCCATGTGTTAGGAATATTAACACGACAAAGATCCTGCTAGGATTGAAATGTGTCAGGCCCTCCTAACTCCGAGCATTTTATAAATTTCAGGTCAATATTTTAGCTGACGAGAGGTTGCAGAAGTTTATAACTTGTAATACTGTATTCAAAACAACACGGTAACGTATATAAAAATTAAAAAAGATCTGCTGAATTTTTCTCTGAAATGCCGGAATGATTTGGAAAAAATGGAAGAAAGAAACATGGTAATCTGCTTGTGACTGTATTGATTTTAGAGGAGTGTCAGCAGGTCATTGACTCTTAGGATTGTCATTCCACACCATAATTTGTGGACGTAGTTAGAGACTTTGGTACTTTCTTAATCAGGTTCTTAATATAACCATGTAAAATACATTATAAACCCTTTTCAGTAACTTCCATTGCTTTTGATTGCTTAATATTGGAAAGAGGCCAGTGGTTTCTCCTTGTGAATTTTCTGCCTCTGTGGTGATTATGGTAGAAATTTCCTCAGTAAGTCTATTTTTTTATGTGAAGTTATTCTGCATCTACATCGGTTTTTTAACAAATTGTAAATTTAATCATCAAATAGCCACAACTGACTGAATTTAAAGTTCTTGAAAAGTGAATTAAGAAAAATTGACTGGAGTGGGATTCAAATCAGCAACCTCTGGAACACCATACGCATCAGCAAGCAAAGCTCAATTTCTGTTTGTAAGGTGCTTCGGAGGTCGCTGGTTCGAATCCCGCTCCAGTCAATTTTTTCTTGTTCACTTTTCAAGTTATGTGTAACTCTTTAGATGTGAATTTGTATTTATGTACTGATCCCTATCTGTGTTGTACTATTGTAGTGCCCATGTAATTTGGATTGTTTGAAAACCTTGTTGCAAGTTTAAATTACTTTGTGCCTGTTGCTTAAAATTTTGTTATTTTGATTGCTATAGCAACCAATAAGCAAACAATGCTTAATTTGTGTTTGTGATTTGTTTGAAGTGTGAAGTTATTGATGATCTGAAATCTGAAATATGGATGTCTGCCATAAGATATTTAAGATTTACTCATGTTTTTGTATCTGAGAAAATATTCTGTGAATGTCTTGAACCTGTTCTTTGCATGCATTGTGTTTTTAATTTTATGGTAAAGGTGGGGCAAGTGAGAATGTTATGTATCTGAGATGTATAAATTTGCATGACTTTTTTGTTACATTTTTTGCATGGTCACATTGTGTTTTATGTTCAAATATATATTCTTGCACAGTTCCAGTGATACCTGTTATTGTTGTAAATCTGGGGCCGATTTCACGAAGCACTAAGATTGATATCAAATGTGAATCTATCCTTATTGCTATAAGCAAAGCATGAGGTCACAACTCAAATGTGATACTGACAAATCATCTAAAAGATTAATCTTAGTGTTTGGTGAAATCCAGCCGAGGACCTGTGCATTTGACTGATTATTCTCAGTATTTGTATTAATACAGGATTTGACCCCTGCCATTTCAGGTGCAGAGAGAGCGTGAGTTTAAGACCAAGATGATAAAGAATCACATCGGACAATGCAGCTGCAAACTGAAGCAGACTACGGGACTGCTGGAGTACGCTATTGAAGTCATGAAAGAACAAGATCCAGCAGGATTCCTCATGGTAAGAGGCTATAAGAGCAGTGGCATTATATATTGATGGTCGCTCGGCAGTATCTCTGTATGAATGCCTGGGATTTATCACTGATTGTTGCTGGAGTGCTTCTTCATTATTTCCCCTGCATCTGCTCCAGCTCCACAAAAGCCATCCCGTACACAGACATGTACGTTTCCTCAGTTCAGCTGATTTCCTCGTAGTCTCTCTCTTTCATGCCATTGAAAAGTGAAGAACACTGTACAAAGTCTTGTTCTTAAGATATGATTTAACTCGGTTTTTTTTTTTTTTAGTCCAAGTTGCATGCCTGTGTACAAGAAGAGTAGTAAGGATTTGACAACAGAGTGTCAACTGTCCGTTATTCTCTTTATGCCTTTTTCTTCATAAACTAATATGATAGATTCTTACATTTGGTATGAATGTTTTGTTTAAACTTTGTTGGTTATTGAAAAGCATATGTATGGGAAATAGAGATTGGCAGTTTATGTGTTAACAAAGTGACAGGAGATTTTTTTTATATGTATAAATATAACCGAGGATGGGTACTTAATAGGGAGACTTTCTCATTGGGTCATGCACAAACTTGACTTACCTATTTCTAAACATCCTCCAAACCAATGAACTTGAAATTGAAATATGTTCATATTGAGAGCATTTTTTGTATTCTATTAAAATATGGACAGGAAAAATATGTCATTAAAAGGTAGCAGGTACCTTAGGGCAGCATCGAAAAGTCCCGATGTCTCCATAATGTTCAGTTTTAGATGCTAACGTGTCTCCCTAAAGAGTCCCTAATACCCCATTTGTAATTATACCCCATACATAATGTCCATGGTACACCAGTATCATGCATTTATAGCTGTCCTTGACTTTTCACATCAAGAAGAAGGCTTTTTTATTTCATGCAGTGGTTTTTGCATGCACAATAAAATGCACAGCTAATCAGAAGTCTGACAATGCCAGTCTTTGGCCGTTGAAACAAAGAGCACGAGACTTCTCTATCTAGATTCCCTTGTGGACCCGTCTGAAGTTGATTATGTGGGACATACGCATATCATTTACAGTGTGCAACCATATATCAATTCACTCTTGCCGTAGAATTACGGGCATTGCACACAAAATGGTGTCCAATCTCAGCAAATACAATTGGTTGCTGAGATTACAAAATTAAAGGCGGCCTCCGGGTTATATGGCACTGCACAGTCGATGACCAGATTTGTACCTGATGGAATTGCGCCTGAGCCAAAATTGCACGGAATAGATTAGTTACTGGCCCAGTGCAACTTGAGTGTATAATTTGTGATGTGTTTCTGCGATGTATATCGGTCAGCACTCTCGTCGAAATGCTCTGCTATGCGATTGCAACCTATATCCCTGACAAGTGGGAATGAATTGCAGTTTAAACCAGAATGAAAGAATACAGAAATACAATCTGGATCCTGTGTGCCAACTGTTTCTTCAGGATACAATCCTTTTTTTTGGTTCACTTTTCAATGACTCTTAGATTATTTTCCTTAAAGGTATAGTACATGATTAGTAAAGGTTACAGAGCAGCACTTAAAGAACATACAGTACATGAGATAATAAACATGTGAAAAGTTTAGCTCAATCAGACATCTGAGTTCCGAGAAAAAAGCGAAAACCCTACTCAATTTTTTTTAAATAACATAAAGAATGGTTTTGATCTTACCCCGAGATCAAAACTGTTCTCGGTCTTTGTTTGACTAAATTCTGGATAAATACACCATTTCATATTTTAACTGTGTGTTTCTACCAGCACCATCTTTATATCCTGAAAGTTATGCGTAAATTTGAAACATTTCTGTTTGGGTATGATTACCAATCCTGTACTGCGGACCACCACATATTTTGTCAAATTCCCGATGGAGTTTGTAGTACCACTTTTTAATTTGAGGCATTGCTTTAAATGTAAGCATGTGCTGTATAGTGCACTAGGTGTGTGCATGCGTTGTATATATTGACAGAGGTTAAGATTTTTTTATAGGTAACTGTTTAGTGTTAACCACACTCTATGGGTTAAGATAACTGTATTAGGATGATCCACCCAAAATTGCTGTTTGGTTTATATGTATACCTAGCCTGTGGATGAATTAGGGCCTGTTGTTACGCCGCAGGTCTTGATCGTCAAATTTGATCTTACAAATCCACGTCCCAAGCAGGATACGCTAAAATGTGATCCAGAGCAGCTTTTGCGTGCCGGATCACTGATCGCGTTCCTGAAACAAACAGGCCCGTATATTTATGAGGAAACAATTTTGAAGGTTAGGCTGGAGCTATTTAGCTGTGATCAAATTGATAATGATATTGAAAGTGAGAATTTTGCCACCTTTATGCCTGGGCTTTGGAAATTAGAAAAATGGGTCAGTGGCACCATGGGCCTATGCCAGTAAATGGCAGGTTAGGGCCCCTAGGGACCTTCAAATAACAAGCTTGGGAGGCCCTGATGCTAGCCAGACTTCATGATTGATTTCACTGTGTAATTTACCATCCTTAAAAGAGCTGCAATGTCCAGGCCGATCAGATCATATTATATGCCCAGGCATGGTGTACAACTGTGAACTGTACAATTAGGAATGAGGTCATTGTCTCACCTCATATTGCATACCTCAGTAACTCAGTTTATTACAAAAATAGCCAAGTTAATAGGAGCTAGTTCCGCCCCATTTGACGATTATACAAACATGGTTAACATTTTCATTTTTTATTTGTAATATTTTTTTCGTTTTATTGATTGATTTAAAAGAAAATTATTATTATACTGTTATGTTGTGTTTAATAGGGGAAAACGTTTTGCTATAAAAGTCGATGTGAGGGAGAAATCGGACGTTGGAGGGAAATTCCAATTTCGTCTAACAAATCGGTCTACCTCTTAAAGGAACCTTTTTACCGTCCATATTTTCTTTATAAGATAGAGAATGCTCCCAGTAGGAAACATTTATCAAATTCAAGTTGATCGGTTTGGAGGTTATTTAGAAATAGGTAATGTTTGTGCACGACCCTATGGGAATTTCGCCCATAGCAGTTAGAGTTATTATTTGGGTGGGTTTTTTTGTTGGGGGGGGGGGGGGGGGGGTTAAGGTTAATGCCTTCAAAAAATCCACAATGCACCTAGTGAGTCACAACCCGTGAATCATTGGGCCATTCACATTACGTACCCTAGTTACTTATATTTCAGGGTGATGACATGGAATATTTATGGACAACAGACATTTATTGTGTACTTGGGTTTGGGTCATTGCCATGATGCAGTTTGTCTGCTGTTTATAATGAAGGATCACCTGACATAGATGAGGAACAATAGAGATGTTGTAACAAATGGTTGGAGAATAAGTGCTCCTGTACAGTATGTCCATTGATATTGTGAATAATGATGTGTGTACAACAATGAAGAAATAACAAAAGATTCTAAAGAACAATAGGACTCCTAGTCCTTTATGCTGGAGCACTATTTCATGAATGAGTATGGCACCGTATCGAATGAGAGCACATTCACTGTGATCACACTCACTCACTCACTCATCCCATGACCGGGGTGGTCGTCGGGGGGGCATGAGGGATGCTGCAACAGTTATTCCTTGCCACATGTCTCTGTTGGCGGCTGACCGAAGGAGATCCGGCGTGGAGAGGGACGTCCAGTCTTTGATGTTGTCAGACCAGGTCTTGCGTTGGTGTCCTCTTCTGCGTCTGCGTCTGCACTGTGATGCTGCACCTTAAAGATAGTATCATACTTTGGTAGCACACCGAAACAGAAATCTTCACAGATTTACCTATAATTTACAGGGCATAAAGATAGTGATTTTAGAAACATACCATTACAATTTTTCTGCCTGAGTGCTGTATTTATCCCGAAAAGATTCAAACTAATTGACCAAACAAATCATAATTGATCTTCAGAAGATCAAAAATCCTGTGAAAAGATTTAAAATGTCGTGGGCGTTTTTCACTTCTTCTGGGCACCGTATGGGATTGGGAATAGCACTCCGCACTTGTGCTAAAAATAGCACACCAGATCTCAGACAAACATTGCAACCATTCAAACGTGTGATGGGTGTGTGTGTGCATGCACATGCATGCATGAGTTGTCTGACATTTGCGGATTTTGTACAGGCGCGCGCAGGCCATATCACTCGTGTGACGTCATTATAGTGCGGAGCGCTATTTCACAAATGACTGTTATTGTACCTTTCCTGATATTTTTGCCAGTGAATCTGCATTTCTTTGACAAAACCAAAGTACGATATTACCTTTAATTAGGAATTCGCTAGGAAAGGAAATTGCAATCAAGTCACCTTTTTCATATCTGTAATAATGCAGTGACTTTCATGCACTGGGCATTTTAAAATCTAGGGTAATCAGTTATCACAGTGCCCATCACATTATTAACCTGAGTCTTTCTCTTAACAAGCCCATTGGGTTTCACGTTAACTCTGTCTTTCTCTCATCAGAGTAATTGCATCCTCTTTCACAGAATAGTAATGTCTCTTTCTCTGGTTTTCCCGACCTTTCGTTCTTTGTCTCTTTTCTCCCCAATTTCTACCCAGGTATCTGGTGCATTGATCAGCCGTGTGCGCAACACAGAGATGTCCTGGAAGAAAGAGATGATCCTAGAGCACAGAGTAGACGCCGAGTTTGACCTGACGCTGGACAGTGGACCAGTATTACGGGCGATCGAACGACTCAATTTCAAAGAGATGAAAGGTAAATATTCTTGCTCGGTGAAAAATGAGACATGCCGCTTAATAAGCTTTTTTCTTTTGCATCTATGCATATCCTTCTTTTAAGTGGGATACCACAGTGAGATTTAAAGGCCTCGGACGGCGGAGACAGAATAATTGGGTGAGGATTACGGTGCACCTTGTGAATTGACTCTCCCGGGAGTGAGATTTTGTTGAACCGTTTCATTTGTATTGTCTGTGCACACAGTCCCAGACCCACCGATGATCATCGCTGAAAACTGCAGCGCCGAGAACAACAGCGTGACCCTAGCCTGGCAGGCACACCCCTCCAGCTGGGTAGAAGGCTACGTCCTGGAGCTTGATGATGGTAACAATGGAGAGTTCAGGGTAGGTGAATGTACTGCCACAAGTCTCTCATCGGATATCTGGAGCATCACTGGAAGGCTTTTAAGTCTGTCAAGATGCCATACACGTGTGGATTCTGTATTGGACGGAGGGTTAGCTTTTGTAGGGCCATGTACTTTCTTTTTAACTTCATACGCTTTGTGGTCGTTTCAATAGACAAATAATCACACTCAAAGCTGAACTTCATGAAGAGCAGTTCCATCGATGCCGTCCGTTATCAATTACTTTTTGGTATAGAATCACCGGTTCTGAAATCAGCATACATGTACTCTGCTCTTATGAATGACAACTGTTGGAAATGTATTCCTCAGTATGCATGCTTATACATGTTAAATCGTGGACAGTGATTCACCAGAGTAGGTTAAACATGCATGTATTCTGCAACATAACTGGAGCGGTAAGTGGCTGTCCAAGTTGCCATGCTGCATGCCTGGGTCCTTGGGGAGAAACTGGCCTAGTATATAGGTTCATTGATCGCTGTTAAGTCCCACTCCCTCTTTTGGCCTCTGAGAATGTTGCATTACACGATTTATGGATAATGTCTCTGATGATTCAGGGAGGTTTTTTTTTTGCGTTTATAAATTCAGGTGCGCATGCATTTCAAGTTGATATTTTTGGTCTTCATTAAAGAAGTGAAGTGGAAGGCTCTAGGCAATGGACCTTTCCCATGAAATATGCTAATTAGATATGCGCACGCGCAAATGCACTACTGGTTGGCAAGAAAGTTGCAGCTCCATTAGGCATGTACGTACCACATACAACGCAGAGGGCATGTAGCTTGCCAACCAGTGATGCATTTGCGCGTATCTAATTAACATATTTCATGGGAAAGGTCCATTAGATTTATGTGTGGGTTTTATCAGTGAGTATACAGAGATGCAACTTATCAGATTTTAACCTAAAATCAGATTACATTTCAATTTTCTACCCCAATTCCCCTTCAAATGTTTTGAATTGTACAATTTATTTTCAAGTCTCCTTTGATGATATTCACTTCTGCGGTGCTGCCTTGAATCATGCTATGTGTCTACACGCAGCGCAAATATTACGTACTATCTTGCTATATTAAACACAGACGGTCATTTTCAGATTTTGTTGGCATTGGGCAAAATAAGTTTGACCCATCCCATGCAAGATTTGCCTCGTACCTTAATTTCATCTTTTGGGGCTCCTTTGTCACCAAAAGCCCTAAATGTGCAATAGCGCTCCGCACTAATGCAGGGCTCGAAATATCCACAAGACCGTGGACCGAGTCTAGTGATTTCAGTGTTTTCTAGTAAAGTGTGTACTACACTAGTCCGACTGTCTACTGATTTTATTTTCCTTGCACAGTTAAAATGGTGCCTAAATTAATTATTTTGGACACAATATTGCATACAATTACTGTTTTCCTAGTTGCGATGATCGTCTGACATGGGGACTGGGACCCCATGTCAGTTAAAAAGGTCCAGGTCCAGGTCTAGTAAAATGCTCCAGTTACTAGACCTGTCCAGTGCTTTTTTTTTCACGAAATTCGAGCCCTGTAATGACGTCACAAAATCCCTGGATGTCAGACAAACATTGTCTCACACATTGTACAAATATGGACATATAAAACATTGTACATATGGACGCGCACACGTTTGCATGGTTGCAATGTTTGTCTGAGCCGGTGCTATTTTTAGCGCAAGTGCGGAGCGCTATTAAGATGTTACAGGCTATGTAAGATTTTTTCATGAAACAAACATTGAGACACATGTTTGATTACTGAATCCTGATGTATGCAGGCATGTCTCTTTCAAAATGTTTGTCACGTTTCTCTTAGGCACGTTATTCTCTTATAATCATGGTATTTCCTAGTCTGAGTATCACCCATTCTACTCCGTACAATTACGTTTGAACGTCTGATACGTGCGTGCATGCAAATTTTATGCAACACAACACATCAGCCAATCAGATCTGTTTTTAGAACATTTCCGTCAGGATTGTGATGGAGAATGCTAATTGGTCAATTTTGCAAGTTCGCGCGGCATCACCTATCTTCGTGATAGACGCACTCGCCGGTATGATAATAGATGCCCTCTGATTGGTCAAAACTTAGAGTAGTCAGTGCTGGTTTGGCTTGCATAATTAATCAGGGAATCTGCACACATGTGAGAGATGCTCGCTCGCTGTATGGCGAGTGCGTCTATCACATAGACTAGGTATTTCCTTGTGTTTGATCAAATACTCTGATAGCACATCCTGTGTTTGTCTTGCAATATTCTATATCCACTAACATTGATGTGTTTCAATGCTCTTCACAGGAGGTTTACTATGGCAGAGAGTCAATCTGTACGGTTGACGGTCTCCACTTTGATACTACATACAATGCTAGGATTAAGGCATACAACCATGCTGGTGAAGGAGACTACAGTGACAGTGTCTGTCTACAGACAGCAGAAGGTAATAATGATGTAGTACATTTCTTGGAATGTGTCAAGAGCCACTGCCCTACCTCTAGGCCCTTGAACCATCTGCCTGCAATGCCTGACCCGCAAACTTGACCTCAAACCTTGACGTCAACACCTATGCCCTCACTCCTTGGCCTTAAATGTCTAGATATTCCCACCCCTAGATAAGCTGCTAAAGTCTAAGCCTCCAAATCCTTTACCCAGCTAAGGCCCCAACCCAGGTCCCAACTCCAGGGGTCGATTTCAAGAAGCCCTGCGATCGATCGTAACTCGAGTTACGAAGGATAACCCATCGTAGGGGGCATATCCGACGTAGGGCTTCAATGTATATCAAAAGTCCTACGATTGATAGTAAGTTACGAAGAGTTTGGTGAAATCGACCCCTGGACTTTTAACCCCTTTAGCCATTTTTTCTGACTCTTTCTATTGGTCTACTTTAAATCCCCAGACATTCAGTCTTTAAGTCTTCAAAGCCTAGGCCTTTAACAATATCTGTTCATCTCAGTGTACAATTTCTGTAGCCAACATGCTATCATGCCTTTTATTATTTGTATTTTAGTTGCTTGGTTTCAACCCGATCCTCGCTCAGCCCATCCTGACATCATCTTCACCAATGACAACATGACACTGACATGCAACACGTATGACGAGCGCATCAGCCTGGGCAATGTAGGCTTCTCCAAAGGCGTCCACTATTGGGAAATCACCATCGATCGCTACGACAACCACCCAGATCCGGCATTCGGCGTGGCCCGATTCAACACGGCCAGGGACATGATGCTGGGCAAAGATGACAAATCCTGGTCCATGTACGTGGATAACAACCGCAGCTGGTTCATCCACAACAACGCCCACGCCGACCGGACGGAAGGCGGCATCGATGTAGGGTCTGTTGTGGGTGTCCTGCTGGATCTCAACAAGCACACGTTGAGGTTCTACATCAACGATTGTAAGCAGGGACCCATTGCATTCTCAGGACTGAAAGGCGTGTTCTACCCTGCTATCAGCCTGAATCGCAATACACAGGTGACGTTCCATCCTGGCTTAGAAATTCCAGCAGACATCGATTAATGTCAGGTCATGATAATAAGTCTGATTCATCATGACGGAGACAAGGCAATTTGTCGTATATGAGTTTCATCGTCTTTTCAATGATGACACATGCATTCATTTATTTGTTGCATTGCTTTTGTCGTTGTAGTCAGTCACCGGCAGTAAGCATTTCAGTGTTAATTTTAAAAGTGTATTTAAAATTCATCAAACCCATCCATAAAGTGTTTATTTCAAGTAGGAATGCTCAAATAGCAACATATGTATTGCTGACTAGAATATACATGTACATGTAGTATCTGAACATAAGGAAAGCTTGTGGAATGCCCCAAATGTACGTCTGGAAAATCATAATTCTTCAATTTGATCAGAAAAGCTGTGCTACTCACTAAAAATATTATTTTTAATGATGTTCTGAAGATGATGTCTGTTGGTTGGATATGAAAGCATATTCACAATTGGTAAATTTAATATTATTTTTGCTCTATATTTATGTGTAAATATTTATAAAAGTTGAGGAGATGTTTTAACCAATTATGGTCCACCATTTTTTAAGGCAGGATACAGCGTCTGCAGCCTTAACAAAAAAAGAAATTCAATATATAATCTAAGCTTATTATTATTAAGATATATTTAAAAGCTTTTGTTACTTTGAAAAAGTTGTATCGGTTTATTTTGTCTTTGATTATGAAAATGCTACTTTATGTGCTGTACACATGTATTATAATATCTATACCATGTAAGGGGGCTGTTTGTTTATGGTGTTTCTTCCACACAGAAGTTCATAGAATTTGGGTTTTAAATATAAAAACTGTATTGGTTTATCATGTGGTATCCACTGGCATACCCTGACTTCAGATCACTGCATTCAGTGAGACTTCTAACCTGTCTTTGTGCTATTTATAATGGAGATGTATTTAATTCTGAAGTACAGTAATTTTGTTTTAAAGTGACATGTTCTGGATCTCATGTCATACTTACCTTTCATGTTAATTTGAGAAATAGATTATGATATCCATTTCTAGAAATATGTTTCTACTAACTAAACCCTATAATGAATTATATTGTCTTTCTACGCTACATATTTGCCTGGTTTTTGTGTTGCATCAACAAGGCGTGTTTTTATTCAATAGTTGTCTGGCAATGCTTTTATTAAGTTATTTCGTCAGTCATGCATATTTATTAAATGTTTAATAAGTGATGTTTTTATAGTGAGTAATTAATGTCAGGTCGGTTTTATGAATTTATATCTTGAAAAATGTTACCCACTGTGTAATGTGATTCTTACCTATAAAGACATATAGAAAGGAAAGGGTTATTCAGTCATGCGATAACGTGTTGCTGGTAGCGAAGTTTTGGCTGCTGGTACTCAGGCGCGGTTTTACGGGGGGGCTAGGGGGGGCTGTAGCCCCCCTAAAATTTTGTCTAGCCCCCCCCAAAAAAATGCAAGTGAAAAAAAAAAAAATCTTGAAAATACTGGATTTTTTCAGTTATTAAGCGCCAATTACATAAAAAACGCGTTGTGTGGGCTATAATGTGCATGTTTTCGACCCCTAATAAGACATAGCAGAAGCGACTGTTAAAAGAACCCAAAATATTGGGTCTTCTAGCCCCCCCCCCAAAAAAAATAATGGCTCTTCTAGCCCCCCAAAAATTTTGACTCTAGAACCGCGCCTGCTGGTACTGCTAGCTACCTTCATCAGGCAACTAAAGAAATGACGTATACCTTGGATGTGTTCTGCTTGCGCGGACATACGCCAACATGTTTGCTCTGTTCGCGTTACGCTTGGATTTTGTAGTGGAACGCACACGCCAGAAATTGCGAACATGTGTTGCGTACTGCGTCCATCTTTCATTAAATGTAGTTAGCCAACTTCAGCAAACACCTCCTCTACACCGTTAGCTACGTACGTTAGGTGAACGTTGTGTGCGTGTTTGGCGAACAGCGCGTTCCGGTTTGAAAACGGTGGCGCTGTGCGCTTAGTTAGCTGGAGTGGAACGCATTCCTTGTTTCTTTGGAAACTGTTGGAATCTGAAAAAAATTCCATTGTGACATTTTCATCAGATAAAAGGAAATCTCATTGCATATCACAATATTATCTTCATTTAACGTGGCCACCCAAAAAATTGAAACTCTTAAAATCATTTCAACTCCTTTGGGAGTATACGGCCCTGGTTGTAACTTACGTACAAAAAAGGCTCATCAAACAAAGCCCTCTCTACCCTCACATGCAACCAATATACTCTTGGCAAGTTGTGAAGTTGTAAGATGACTAACCAACCAAATACCTTTGCTATGCCTCAATAGGGCTCAGCGCTCTTGACGTCACATTAAGATGTTTGGACAAACAAGTCGCACGTTGCCCAATTAACTTACACTTAAACATTGTGAAGTTTGTCCGAACATCCAGGTACTATAGCTGTTGATATAAAGGGCGTATTTTATAAATAGCTCAAGCGCGGAGCCCCATTCAGCCCTCAATCTTAACAACTCTAGTGTTTAACAGCTAATTTTACCAAATGGTGCATGTCCTGGAACTATGCTTCATAAAGTCGCAAGAAATAGGCTGCTTTGTATTGTCATGTTGATCATGATGCCAGTTTTTCCAATATCAGGCATGCAACTCTTCAATTAAAAAAAAAAAGAAGGAAAATAAAACTGTGCGCGAAGCGCTGAACGCGAATTGGCGTGGGGTCTGGGGCAAGGTTCCGCGCGTTTGCACCGCGGATCGCGGCGCACGCCGACCGGTCAGAAACGAGCTGAAAACACGAAAATTTGTTTAGGCTTGATTTAAAAAAAACGCGGAAACCCTCGGATTTTCAGAAGAGTTGCATACCTGCAATACAGATTCATTTCCTACAAATTTCAACTCAGGAAAGTGATTCTGATTCAAATAGGATCGATTTCAATTCTGCTCCTTGGAGAGTGCTCATAAGTACACGAGAACAAAGTCGTGTCTCCACAAGAATTTATAAATTTCGGTATGGGTGTAGGAAAACTTGTAAGTTAGGTTATATGGCTGCCTGATACTGTACTCTCTCCACAGACTTGAGGTTTCATCAATAATTCCCCTGCGTACGGAATAAAGTGAGTGCATAGCACATCATTTCATTACAGAGCACTAAACAGATGACATTTTGTCATGATAATGAAATATTATGTGTGCGGTGCCTTTTTATACTGGATGTAGTAGCAATACCAACTTGTAAATATCAGTGGCTGTAAAAGGTTAACAGCTGCTAGCATTCTCCAAGAAATTCAATGTAAATTTCATTAATACAAACTCGAAGTGGTTAAACCCAAAATGAATACAAATTGTGTAAGCGTCTACTTTATGTGATGAAATGAGCAGTGTTGTCGTACTCAAACTCGAACTCGAGAACCACTAAGTACTTGGCCCGTACTGGGTCATAAGTACTCGGGAAAAACAAGTACTCGGCCCGTACTCGTAATTTCGTACTCTGACTCGTCCCCGAACTCGCCCAATTGTACTCGGTGAACTCGATCCTTATAGTTGCAACTACTTGAAATAAAATTTCTTTTATATTGATTTTTCAATGCTGAAATTATTAAAATAATGATGAATGTATTGCGTTATTGACTCTAAATATGCAGCGCATTTTGTACAAACACTACAAAAATACCAGCGAAATATATTGCAACCTTCTTTTTATGAACCGCATTCATTACATGCGGTATTTTCTAACTAACAATGTATGGAAAGATCGTGGGGGGGGGAGATGTTGTGACATGTACACAAATACGTCACATTCTCTAATGGGCACATGGCCTAGTTTTAAAATGTACTCGGGATGTACTCGATGTCTTTGTACTCGAACTTGGCCCGTACTCGGACTCTGAAAAAACTCGAACTCGTTTGTTTGGGCACAGGACTCGATGAAAAAGTACTCTGACTCGGCCCGTACTCGGCACTGTGTGTGCTCGGAACACTTACTCGAATTTTTGTTCTCGACTACAACACTGCAAATGAGCCAATGTAGAATGTGTAATTTCCGTTCTGTTTATACCTTAAAGATGATTTTGTAATAAGTACATTTGCCAAATTGTAAGATTGAGCAATTCTATATTTTTCTCTGTTTATTGTTTAGTATTCATAATTGTGAGCTACGGTACTGATAGTTATAAAGCTTTCATATCAAATTGAAAATTAAATCAAAGGAATCATGTTGAATGGAATGGCATCGGCATAAAACATATAATGATATAATTCATAATTAGCATAAAAGTGGCATTTCCTAGTAGCATATATTCAAGGCCTTTCAGTTGCAAAGTGTCAGTCATGTATAACAGCATTACAAGATAGCATATACGTGATATAGGGACATTGCAAGATAGTTATACATGTAGACTACTGCCAAATATGGACATTTCCAAATATGGGCATTTTCATAAATAGCCATTGCCAAAAATGAACATTGTCATAAATATAACCGAGGATCTGACCTTAGGGAGACTTTCCCATAGGGTCGTGCACAAACTTTACTTACCTATTTCTAAACATCCTTCAAACCAATGAACTTGACATTGACATATGTTCATATTGAGATCATTCTCTGTCTTCTATTAAAATATGGACAATAAAAAAATATGGCAGGGTCGCTGGTACCTTAAGGAGACATCAAAAAGTCCACTTTTAGATTATAACGTGTCTCCCTAATACCCCATTTGTAATTATGAAGCAAACAGTATAGAAGTGCATGGCAAAATAGCATACCAGTATAATAAAGGGCAGTGCCACGTACAGCCGCAGTGGCAAATTGTACTTAGAAAAATTGCCCAAAATACTAATGCAGGTATAATTTAGCTCTTATACTCATTGTTTCCTAAACAGACATCAAACCCCTCCATCATCACCTTGAAAGAAAAGGAAGTGATTGGACCAAATAATAAATCATTGCACTCTTGCCTCTTGTCATAATTCTCGAAGTTTGCTTGGAGTTTATAATGTAGGTGATTAGATTTTTGAACAAAATCTTTTTTTGATAAAGAAATGCTGCATATTTTGTACTCTTCAATTCAGGGTATTGCCATTCTGTACTTATAAGTACATTTTAACATTTATACATACATGTTATTGTTACATAAGATGTTCTTCATTGCTCCTAAGCAAATTCCTCCAAATTGTGGGTTTTTTTTTGCTGGGAAAATGGTTCAAAATGGCAATTGTAGCATTTCCATGATGAAGAGATAAGCAGTTTTATGTTTGTCTAATTTAGGTATAAAGGTAGCATCATCCTTGGGCAGCATAACAAAACAGAAATCTTCACAGATTTACCTATAACTTTAATACAGGGTACAGTTTTTATAGATGGTGATGATAGAAACATACTGTTAACATTTTTTGCCTGAAATGCTGAAACGCATCAAGAAATGAGTAAAAATCAATCACCAAAAACAGTTCTGATCTCAGGGAGCTAGATCAAAACTCCTGTGTATTGAAACTCAAGAACCCCTAACAAATTTTTCAAATTACCAAAAAGTTGACAGCAGAATAAGAAGTAAAACCCAGGCCTGAATTAAAGAGATGTATTAAGGGCATTCTCTGTAATTTATGTCATTGTACTAATATTCAGAATTAACATCCGTGCCTTGTCTGTTGGGTTCAATAAACTTGGCCTTTGCTTTATAATAGTTTGCTTTTTTTGGACAGGAATTTGCCCAAGATTTGGCTCATGTATGTCAACGTGTAGGTCATTGGCAAGATGTACACAGAGGACCCTTCTCCGTAGATAAGCTAGTGTCCCTGAGTTGTAAATGTGGTTCCGATACTTGTATAGCCATCAAATCATTTTGTTAAAAGAGATATATCTGCTTGGATTTAGGAGGGCCTGATACATTTTTATCCTAGCAGGATCTTTCTCAAAGGACGCGATTCGATCTTGGCAGGATCTTTCTCAAAAAAGGCTAGCCTTTGTGCTAAACTAAATGCATCAGGCCCTCCTAATAACTCCAAGCATTTGCTATATTTCAGGTCATGTTTGGATGATGAGCAGTTTGCAGCAGTTTATTACATGTATTGAGATATTTATATCAAATATATGACTCGGTGTATTTCCATTCTGTGAGGAATTCGAGAATTGAGATTGTCTTCCCAGAGAGATGGATATTATGATGGCTTTTTGGGGGTAAATATTTTGTAATTATCATGTATGCAATTTGGAAATATTGTTTGATATTTTAGATTATTAGATGGAGTATTTATGTAATTCTTTCAGTTTATTTCATGGTATCGAGCTATTTGCTTTCATTATAAGCAGTACTTTTATGATTGTAATAACTTAATAACACACCCACCATAACATGATGTATGTAGTTTGCAAAGTATGTCAGAAGTATTGAGCTTTGTATTCATTATGTTACTATGGCTATAGGCATTAAAACAAGTGACTTTGTGATTGCACATCTGAGATCAATTGTGTTTTAATAAGAACATTGTACCGTCTATTTATCTTTCCCATTGACAAAGAAATACAAATATTTGTGATAAACAGCATTCATTAGATGTATGGGGCAAAGAATGGAAACTCAATTGGACTAGAACCCTAGACCAGTGGAATAATGTTCAGGTTTGGTCAGCCAGCCAGCTAGCCTGATGGTGCTCATGTTCTTATTGTTAGACGAACCCGCACGTCTCATTGGGAGAATGCTAGGAGGCAGACGTACGAAGCCCTACGTTGGTAGACGGACCCGCTTGTCTCAACGGGAGAATGCCAGGAGGAAGACGTACCAAGCCCAATATTGGTAGACGAACCCGCACGTCCCAGTGGAAGAATGCTAGGAGGCAGACGTACCAAGCTCTACATTGGTAGACGAACTCGCACGTCTCAACGGGAGATACTAGGAGGCAGACGTACCAAGCCCTTCATTGGTAGACAGGCCAACGCGTCTCAATGGGAGAATACTAGGAGGCAGACGTACCAAGCCCTTCGTTGGTAGACAGGCCAACGCGTCTCAGCGGGAGAATTCTAGGAGGCAGACGTACCAAGCCCTTCATTGGTGGACAGGCCAACGCGTCTCAATGGGAGAATACTAGGAGGCAGACGCACGAAGCCCTAGATTGGTAGACAGGCCAACGCATCTCAATGGGAGAATACTAGGAGGCAGACGCACGAAGCCCTAGATTGGTAGACAGGCCAACGCGTCTCAATGGGAGAATACTAGGAGGCAGACGCACGAAGCCCTAGATTGGTAGACAGGCCAGCGCGTCTCAACGGGAGAATGCTAGGAGGCAGACGTACCAAGCCCTACGTTGGTAGACAGGCCAACGCGTCTCAATGGGAGAATACTAGGAGGCAGACGTACCAAGCCCTAGATTGGTAGACAGGCCAGCGCGTCTCAACGGGAGAATACTAGGAGGCAGACGCACGAAGCCCTAGATTGGTAGACAGGCCAACGCGTCTCAACGGGAGAATACTAGGAGGCAGACGCACGAAGCCCTAGATTGGTAGACAGGCCAACGCGTCTCAATGGGAGAATACTAGGAGGCAGACGCACGAAGCCCTAGATTGGTAGACAGGCCAACGCGTCTCAATGGGAGAATACCAGGAGGCAGACGCACGAAGCCCTAGATTGGTAGACAGGCCAACGCGTCTCAACGGGAGAATACTAGGAGTGCTGTGGCCTAGTGTGTTGAACTCAATGTCTTGTGGTCAATCTACAGATTGTGGGTTCCAATCCAGCCATGGGTTAGTGGTGTTTGCGTCCTTGGGCAAGATGCTTTGTCACATATTGCTCCTCTTCACCCAGGTGTAAATGGGTACCTGTGAGGGTAGAGATGGCTTTGTGGTTTGATTAGCCTCTGTGCACTGAATACGGTAGCACGAGGCTGTATACTCCCAGGGAGTTGAGATGGTTTCAGGAATGTAAATTTTGGCCCGATGACCAGGGATAATAATAAATGTGTAATGTCCAGTAGAGTATATTCATATAGTAGCTGCGCAATATAAATGTCCGATATTATTATTATTATTTAGGAGACAGACGTATTTTAAAAACTCAATATTGGTAGACAAACCTACACGTTTTTGGGGGAACAAACTCACATGTTTCAGAGGGGAGGGGTGGTCAAGTGTAGTAATGTGAAAGGGGACGGGGACGGGTACAGTCGCATTTGAGCTTCATACGTCCGACTACATAATTATATGCCTCCTAAGATGAGCAGGGTTGTGACTTCCTTATTATTGTTGTTCTAAAGTGACCACAAACTTGTTGTCCCCTGACCATGATCACAGCAAAGAACTATATACTACAGGAAGCAATTATCATGTTATCCTCTCATTATTTTATTCAATGACAAATAGAAACTGAATGCAGATGGAAAAAAATACACAGAAAAACAGACGACTACAAAAATGACTAAAATGTACAAAGTTCCACTAAAACACACGGACATCATCAGTTGGAAATAAGATGTGGCATGCATAATGTGCATCTTGCCATTTCTAGTTTGAGTTACACCAAAATGTAGAGTACAGCACTAAAATTAAAAGCAAACTGAATATTATTAAATGAAATGTTCGAAATCAAATTCACTTAAGCCAGGATTCTTCCATGTACAAAAACACAAGCAAAAGTAGTAAAACCCACATTTGTAAACATCTACGAACCCCATCAGCTTCCTTTAAAAATAAAATTGAAGAATATGTACAGTATGGATATCCCAATTCCGTCAACATCAAAAGGATACATGGAACTATTACTAGTATGTAGATGGCATAATGATAGCTGCAGTAACTGTAGCCCTATATTACTTCTGATGTTGTTGTCGTATATAGAGCTACAGGATGTCTAACTTGAAAAACACGAGTTCGTTATTCCCCACCCCTAAAATGACTGTTAATCGGAGATCCGTGGCATAATGACTCACCCTGGAGTTCCTGATGTCGTGAAGAGGCATTCAGAAGATATAAAATTCAATTATCATTTCGGATGTCAACAAAAACGAGAAATGTTCAGCCCAAATTTCACTACGTACAAAAAAGTCACAGATTCTGTGACTATTCTGCACTATTATGCGATGACTGTTGCCTGAAAGTCTTACTTCCATGGTTTAGCAATGCATTTTTCGCCCAAAAAATTTGTTCGATCCAACCCTTTGGAGAGGCTCACATGAGATCTTATGACGATGCCAACAAATTGGTTTATAAACAGTCAAAGATAATGAGGCCTTGATAATGCTGTGCACTTATCTTTGTATTCAAATCACCATCTATACCCTCTAGATATCAATGTGCTTTTGTTAATTGTCATAAGGCATTACAATCTTAGTACAAATTTACATGAAACCATACAACATGTCACTATTATGAGAAACTGTGCTGCAAGTATAAGATGATTCGTCAAGATTTGTCAAATAAAAGTCACCTCCGTGATCAAGTAGCAAAGCTTTGATATGGCACATAAAGGAGGTTTGTAATATCATATGCTGACATGAAAATATGTCACAAAACAAGATATGTCAAAATGTTATTCTTTGATTTCTATAAATAGCTAAGAACTCTCCAAGCAAACAACGGTATAAAAGTAAGGAAGTTTCCCTTCAAAACAGAAAAAATTAACACTGCGACGGAGGAGTGGTGAATTCTGAGTGACGAGTCATGCTAGTTTTCTAAAACCAAGTGGTTTTCAGTAAAAAGTGATTTATGATTTTTTGATTTTGATTCCCATTCTGCACTCAAATTTAACGCGGAGCCCTTTAAAAATTACTTGTTTTAATAAACACAACCCTACTAAAAACTGCTATGTACAGAACTTGTGTGAAAACAAAAATTCATATTTTCATGACAGTATTTGACAGTATTTATATCTAAGCAGAACTTACAGAAAATGTCATAGGAATTTTTTTCACGGATCAAAAACAACGATTCTCCATGGAGATAAATCTTTCACAGCCAACAGATTTCCAAAAATGTGTGGATTGTAGTTTTTTTCTTTGTATCGACTTGTATTATTCATCTTGTATCTCCCGCTTTGGTCTTTATACCGGCTCTGAGCCTCCTCAGATCAAGTCAGCGACTGTTGACGAAAATAAAGAGAGGAAAATTATTCAACAAATCCACAACATTATTCAACAAATCCACAACATTACCTGATTTCAGTATCATCTTTCTACAATCTGGCCGTGTGTTATTTGTAAACATCCACATAGTCATGTGTGAAAGTTTCAGTCCCATACGGTGTCCAGTTTTTGAGAAAACAGTAAAAAATTGCCACGGTATTTCTTAGTCTTTTCACTTTTTGATTATTGATCAAAAATAATTCTGGTCACTGGTTTTTAATACTCTTTTCTGGATAAATGCAGCATTTCAGGCAGAAAAAGTTTAACGGTATGTTTCTACAATCACCATCTTTATACTCTGTAAGTTATAGGTAAATCTGCGAGGATTTCTGTTTCGGTATGCTACCAAAGTATGATACTATCTTTAAAGGCCAAATACAGAGTTGACTTACCATTCATTGGCATTTCATCAATCTGTGTGCTGTAATACTGCTCAATATCTCTCAAGATACGAATGTCATCACTCTTGACGAAGTTGATGGCGACACCTTTACGGCCGTAACGACCCGATCGACCGATTCTGCAACACAATAATCATTCGCATCAAATCATCAGTTAAGAACATATTAAGTACTATGAAGACTTAATACTACAATACATGTACAGCTTCTGCAAGAAAATCCATCTATCTAAACTTTATCCCCAAAGTCTATCTTTGTATCTCTAGGTATTTGAAAGAGACTAGGAGGTTTATGAAACGGAGACTCAGGCTCCAGTTCCATTTTATGAATCCATTCTAAAATAACGGGTATCAAAATAGAGGCTTTTGGCTGCGGTTCGGAAGTAGATTCTCTGCTTTGAAAAGGAAAACAGAGTCTCAGTTGTCAATTTGAAGCTGCATACTAGACACTCCTATATGTGCATCTTTACAACACCTTGCTTGTTTGAGCTTACCTGTGGATGTAAAGCTCACGGTTATTGGGCAGATCATAGTTGATAACAAGCGAGACTTGTTGCACATCCAGACCACGGGCCCATACATCTGTGGTGATCAGGACTCGCCTGAAAGATAATAATAATCAACATAAACATGTTACCATAGTCTCGGCAAATTACACACACAGACTTGATGCCTTGAGTAAGTGGATTTACACAGGTTGACTTGTTTGTACATTACAGCAAACCTTACCATCTGTGCTTCCACTATGCATGTACTGAATTGATGCAACAAGCAACGTTGGTATTAATAGCAGATTACACCATGACTTAGTTGATTATAAGGGTAATCTACATAACCGAGGATGGGACCTTAGGGAGACTTTTCCATAGGGTTGTGCACAAACTTTACTTTAATACCTATATCTAAACATCCTCCAAACCAATGAACTTGAAAGTAACATATGTTCATATTGAGAGCATACTCTGTCTTTAAAAGGTAGCTGGTACCTTAGGGAGACATTGAAAAGCCTCTCTAAGTCCCAATGTCTCCCTAATGTCCACTTTTAGACACTAACGTGTCTCCGTAAATCCAATTTGTAATTATCTTGTGACACAGAAAGTTATAATTTAGAGTTCATACCCCTCCCCGGTCCAACCCCATCCTGTATTAAACCTGACCATCTTGTACTCACGTCTCTCCAGCCCTAAACTCCTTGGTGATTTCGTCTCTTTCTTTCTGTGGCATATCACCGTGCATGGAAGAGACGGTGAAGTTAGCTTCTCTCATCTTCTCAGTCAGCCAGTCCACCTGTGCATCAAGACAACAACACCAGCATCCATCCATGTTTCATATTACACTGAGGATAATCGGTTAATAAAGAATGTCTACGCTAACCTTGACTTTCTTCTGCTAACATATTGTCATGTCCATTCTGCAGAAAGTCCTTGCTTTATAGTGTAGCGAGAAAGAAAACTCTCCCATGAAATATGCTATTAACCGTAAGCAAAAAAAGTCAGCTATCGTAGCGAAGAATATTTGCTTACGGAAGAGATTCCATGAAATTGGCTCATTTCGTGGAACTTGCAGCAAATTGGGTCACCAAGCTCAACTCTACCATGCAAGGCCTGAGCTGTCCTATGTCCTACAAGATGTTGCAGTGATAGGGATGTATTATGGATCTGGGATGGCTGGGATTATGGACACCAGAGGACCAGGGGAAACTGTCTCACCTTGCGCTTGGTGTTGCAGAAGATGACAGCTTGTGTGATGGTCAGCGTATCATACAGGTCACACAGAGTGTCAAACTTCCATTCCTCTTTCTCCACAGCAACAAAGAATTGCTTGATACCTTCCAGCGTCAGCTCATCACTAGGAGGGAAGCAATGGGGGAAGGCCAAGGCCACAATCAAAATGACAGATCACATTTGAAACAAATTCATCCTCAAAACACCTCTTGTACATTTTGTACACTGATTTCACAAGTAATGCATGGAAGTTGGAAGTGGATGAGGTCCACCAACAACATTCCAGGAAGACTGCACTGGTTAATGTCTTCATTTACATCTTGTCTTTGCCTTGATGCCATTCCCTGGCATGCCTAGAGCATAACACTGATCTACTGGTTCATCAATAATATCCTACAAGAAACCTACAAGTAACCTCCGGTCTGTGGATCGGTTTGCGGAAACACCATGTAAGAATCTTTCATACTTTCGCACTTCTATTTCCATCGCACTTGTCGTAAAGGTCTCAACGTTTCGACATGCCTGCTCTATTCATCATCAGGAGACCTCATCAGGATAGACAGTCAGATTTGTCTTCAACTGATACTGTCGACTCCCTCCCAACAAATCCAAAAATGCTCACCGTTTGACCAGGATACGGATGGGCTCCGTCATAAACTTGGTGGTCATCTCCAGGATCTCGTGAGGCAGGGTAGCACTGAAGAGAAGAACTTGGGTGGCCGGAGGGAGGTACCGGTAGACATCATAAATCTGCTCCTTGAAACCTGTGCACCAAGGAGTCATTAGGACGCAAAATCAAAACCAGTGAGCCAGAGAGAGAGGGACAATGACTTGAAATGCGACGTGAAACACATGGATGACAAAAGTTGTCAGGCATCATAAACAGGCTGTTTGGCTAATCAAAGGCAACATTGAATACCTTTATTCAGCATCTCATCAGCTTCATCTAAGATCAGCATCTTGATGGAACGGGTTCTCAGGTTCCGTCTTTTGATCATGTCTGATTTGCCATGTGGATTAAGGAGGCAAACAATGAATTGACAGTTATATCCAACAGGTCTGCGCGTGGAATGCATACACACCTATAGCATAGCTGCCAACCTAACCTAACGTTTTACCACAAAATGGAGTTGGCATGGATTTCGGGTGGTCATATTGAAACCACATTTGGTCATGAAGAAACATTGCTCACTAATAGCTGCATGATCTGACCAATATCCAAATGCATGGAATCATCAGTCTGAGGAGGTACGTTTGCGAGTTTCACTCTTGATGGAGTTAATATTAATGTTGCCAAAGGATACCGAAGACTCTGCCGGGCGTTCCCGAGACGACATGCTGGCCAAAGTCCAGCTTGCGTATGTCTTCTCCGATGCTGGTTCCTCCGATGCAAGAATGGCACAACACGCTCATGTAATCCCCAAGGGCCAAGATGACCTAAGATACACAAAGAACAAGAGTTTACATCAAGCTATGTGCTAATCAATACCCAATTGGCTGGGAACCTTCCTAAATGTAATCCAAGTATCACCTGTTCTACTCCGTACCACACTATGTACAAACGTCTGATATATGTTTGCATGCAAATTTTATGCAACGCGGCACATCAACCAATCAGATCTGTTTTGAGAACATTTCCTTCAGGGTCATGACGGAGGATGTTGCTGGGTTGGTTTGCATAATTCTCAGGAAATCTACACGCAAGTGACAGACAATTGCTTGTTGTATGGTGAGTGCATCTATCACAGAGACTATTCTGAATCCAGCAAAATCTGACACTGTGCTGTATTTCTACTAAACAAAAAGGATTTCAAAATGATCCAACAAACATTGGTTTTAACATCAGAATTAAATGACTCGGAAAAACAAAGCAGAATTCAGTAGGAACCTCCTCATACCTTCTGAATCTGCACTGCCAGCTCACGTGTTGGCGACAATATCAGGGCTTGTGTTTCTCGGACCTGAGAGTAAAAAAAGGCAAATAGATCAATTACAATTAGCTCTCATACATGAGTCAGAGAGTGGGTAATGCACTTAAGGACAAGGCATGACTTCAAACACTAGACTGCTGGCACAAAATGCAACTTTAAATGGCAGCAGAATCATCATTTACCTGTCTCCAAAATGTTCAGGGCTCCGGGCCGATCAGGCCAAACAAAATTTTTTGCAGGCCAAATTAAAATGCTGTTGGCATCTGAACATGATGATGTTAGTGCCGCAAAAGATACACTGTACCATACATGGATATTCACCACAAGGTACATGTACAGGTAGGGTAATATATATAAACAAAAAAACAAACTTTCCATGGATCCAGGTTGTTCAATCTTTCTTTCACTGCCAGTCTGAATGTTATCCTGGGTTGGATTTCACAAAACTTTAAGATTGATTTTTTTCGCCAAGTCTGAAAACTCTACATTATGAACTATTACCATACCTGAGTGTCTAAACACTGTAGAACAGAGATGGAAAACGTTGCAGTTTTTCCAGTACCAGACTGGGCCCTGATGATAAAAATGAAAGCAATAGAAACATTTGTTTAGGGTTGTGGAAACCGTAACGCAAATGTCTTATCATGTAAGGAGTTAATTAATAAGCAGAACATGGAACGTAAATAAAGACAGCTGTCTTTATCTGAAAAATCAAAGAATCAGGCACATTAATTTAAGGTAAGTTATCCACAAAGCTGCATTATTGAAAATTGCAGTTAATAACTTACTGTGCAATGACATCACGACCAGAAACTACTGGCTTGATGGCTCTTTGCTGTATAGCAGATGGCTTCTCAAAACCTGTTAAATTGAAACAATGGACAGTTATTTATATTAGACTGGAATGTGATAAATAACTTTTAGAATGCTATTGCGACATTTGACGTTAAGCGTAGCCTACGTGTATTTGGACATGGGTTTCACAATACTTCTTCATTTCTGTTTGAGAAGAGAAGGGAAGAATTCCACTGACGGTCATCACTTGTGCACAAGCATGATACGGGACCAACAGAGGGCGTTTTGAGAAAAATGGCTGCCACTGCATTCGAAGTGTATCATTGTAGGTAAAAAAACCACTGAAAATATCACTTTTCAGATATGCTACCCCAGTGTTATACACCTGAGATTGGAGTTCATTATGACTTGGCCACCCAATAACTGAATAGGCCTAAGTTGACTCTTGGTCTTGGAGGAATAGGCCGAACCCTTTTTCCGTAAATCTCGTAATGCCGTCAGTGGAAATCTTTCTGTTTTGGAACCCACGTATTCACAATCGCCTTTACTCTTGAGTCTTACACTGAAATATTGTCAAAGTTTGTTCAATCTAAGATTTTTAAGACTCGGGAACATTTGGTTAAAGTTTAAATCACATTTTGGAACAGTAAGAAGCTATTAATTTGAACACGTTCAAATTTTATCACGAATTGGATGCAACACAAAGTATCATCGAGAAGTAATCAATTCTGTCAATCCTACCGTAAGCATATATGCCTTTGAGAAGATCTTCTCGCAGATTCAACGCATCAAATGTTGGCGTAACATCTACACTTTCACTTGTTTCGAAGCGCATATTTGTCGCTTCTTGAGTTAAAACCTTCCTCGTTACTGATGATGCCGCCATGCTGACTCCGTTTTCTTGTCGACGCGGTTTGCGTTGTTGAAATTGCACGCATTTGTTCAAGCCCGCCCTCTATTTTTTATCGACTTATCTTCCACGTTTTGTTTGCCGATGACGCGAAAAGCTTCAGGCAGGGCACACGTACGTCTAGGCTAGGCCTATACTCATTGACAAGAGCCACTTTATCTTTGGAGGTCAAATTCGGAAAGAATCCCCTCGGTTTATGTTGAAGATGGGCTGTATTCTGTCCGGGATGACCAGGCTTTGGAGAAAAATATCAACTATCAAGTAGGCCTAATGCAGTGGTACATAATTATAATGATATTATGCCTCATGGCGACTTTGCATCGTCTTATCACAATCCCCCTTGCCTTTTTATGGTATTTCAACTACAACAGAAAACAATTGACATAATTGTGACTTAATGCCGAAGGTACTAGTTGTCTTAACTCAATGTACGAGTTGGCGAAGGTACGAGTTGGCGAAGGCACGAGTTGGCAAAGGCACGAGTTGGCGAAGGTACGAGTTGGCGAAGGTACGAGTTGGCGAAGGTACGAGTTGGCGAAGGCACGAGTTGGCAAAGGCACGAGTTGGCGAAGGGACGAGTTGGCGAAGGCACGAGTTGGCGAAGGCACGAGTTGGCGAAGGCACGAGTTGGCAAAGGTACGAGTTGACTCGAAAGCGTTAGTTCACTTACTAGGCCTAAATACAGTACTATTAGTTATACTTAGTTATAATAGTTATAGGCCTATCCTGCAGTTATCGGTTTTCGCTCCGATAACAGGAAAGTTTCTCAAAAATGGAAACGAAATGGAATATCAGAAAATCACTCCTCACACCTTTCAACTGGACACTTCCAGATTATTATCTGTAAAAATCCTCGAAGTTTAAGTCTTTTCTTTGAAAATATTGTCCGTCATTTACAGGGACACCAATTCCGCTACGTAAACGCGACGTCATGTGTTTTCACCCCCTTGGCTGAGTGGCAAAGTTCATTGACATCGTGGTAGCTATGGCGCACCTAGTCACTCAAACACGGCTGGAATATTGTCCTGACTCGATTCTTCTTACTGGGTCAATTGAGTTTATTTTAAAATGGTTCTAAAACAGTCTTGATTCCAAGATTGTGAATTATAGATAATTTATCAACAATATCATGCATGACATATTTAAAGGCAAATAAAAATAAATCTAATTTTTTATCTTGATGCGAAATATTATTAGAGCATTTTTCATAATATCTGGCATCATTATGAGAGGCCTGAACATGGATACATCAGCTTAAAGTTAAAACTTAAAGAAGAAAAACAAAACACTGTCACTCCGATAAGACTGGAAAGACTTTAACACTTTTGTCTCATTGGCACGCCATAAAAACCCAGATCGCAACAGGGTCACATAACCTGCCGTCTGACATCGGAAGAATGAAAGTTGCTTGAGCAGACGACAGTTTAGTTTGGAATATTTGACCACAGATTGTGTCTTTTATAAACGTTTGAACATAAGCCTTAAAATGCATTAGTAAATACACCCAAAATCACATAGTATTTTAACTTTTGAGTATCACTCACGACTGGAAACTTTATTCTCAACATCCTGAATGTTGGAGATAGCCCTTAGTGTAGTCATCACTTCAGGGATACTGATCACAAAGAATCTTGCACGATCTCGCGGTAAACGGGACTCGAATTTGGGGAGCGAAAACACATGTCGGGTGAAAACACATGACCGGACGATACCATATAGAACCAATTGTTGGATTAGCTCCAATAAGGTAAAATGCAATTAATATAAGATTTCACACACATTATAATTGTCTTTATTCTCTTTCGTCCTGCCAAACGGTTGTGGAATTCTATCCTTGGACGGTTGGACCGCCAAGATGGGGAAAACGGGGGGCACGTGGGAATTCAGGTGTGTGAGGGGGGGGGGGT
This sequence comes from Astropecten irregularis, assembly GCA_963971285.1. Taxonomy (NCBI): domain Eukaryota; kingdom Metazoa; phylum Echinodermata; class Asteroidea; order Paxillosida; family Astropectinidae; genus Astropecten; species Astropecten irregularis. The sequence goes on along the minus strand of OZ020245.1, from coordinate 25,044,343 downwards.
ATTTGAGGTGTTTGGCTAGTTATGGTAACACTCTCCAGTGGTTTTTTATTGTTACTCTGAGTGACCAGCTGTACAGAGATGATCTCATAATCCTTTCTTGGCAAGTTCTTTTTCATAGCACCGCGCGCCCTACATTTTTTGTTGCAAAAATTAAAAAATGCCTCATCTTAACAACATGTGCATGGTCCACACTATGAAAGCCGAGCAGTACCGCTTGGGGTATGAGAATTTAATTTGAATACTTTTAAACATTAAAACTGAAGTTCAAAACATCCCTATGACAAATGGTGGATCGCTATGCCCGTCTACATGCGGAAAGCAGTGTCACCTTTTTTAGAAAACGACTTTAAACATTATCATTGCCCGTTTCCTTATCTTTTTGCTATAGTCTAAATATTTGTTTTACAGCGCAGTGATATTTTTGTAAAGGAGCTTTATGAATACCTGCTATTATTATTACAGTATTTTTTTTACCTGGTGGTTTTTAAATAAAATCTAGATTTAGGTCATCCTTTATGGACCACTTTTCTGCAGCATAATAAGAGATTTTCCCCATTTGTGCTGGTCACAATGGCTTGCAAATTCGCCAATGTCACTTGTCCAAATATTGTTATGGCCTTGTGTGCTATGGTAATAAAATCATTATTTTCTACACATGTTTCAATATTAGGGCAATAGTCCACCAAATATGAATTTTTGAAGATCTGGGTTTTTTTCTTGTGTTTTTTTTAACCGCGACCAACCTATTTTACAGTCCCTTACTCTTCAAAGTTCCAGTTCATTTTATTTGGAGTTCGGAATAATATTTAGTTGGTAAATTAATGCGTTGATAGATTTATTCAAATGAGCCTGATCTACAATGGAGCATCGTGATAAATTATAACTATTGTAAAGTCACAATCGTGTTGCTGTTATAAGTGAATGACTGATGGACACCACTCAGTGTATAGAAACTACATGTGTACATAAACAAACCTCAGTTAAAGGTAGTATCATACTTTGGTAAGACACCAAAACAGAAATGTTCACAGATTTATAATTTACATGGTATGGAGATGGTGGTAGGTACGTGGTGGTAGAAACATACCGTTAAACATTTTCCGTCTGAAATGGTGTGTATTTATCCAGAAATTAGTAAAACAACGACCGAAAAGAGAAAAGACTAAAGAAATATTGTGGCCGTTTTTTACTGTTTTCTCCAAAAGTGCATGGGCACCGTCATGGGACTGAAATTTTCACCGATGACTATTACTGTATCGTCCTTGTTTTTGTCCATGAATCTGTATTTTTTTTGACAAAAACCAAAGTATGATACTACCTTTAAGTGGCTTGATAGTAGTTCCATGGTTAATTATTTTAACGACCTTCGGTTCAGAAACTATACCAGCAGAAATATCACATGTACCATGATTGATAGTACGACCTGTTCATAATAATGAACACCTTGATTTTCACCAAGTTCAGTTGTGGATTGAACTCTATTATGATGTGGTGTTGACCATCATTTTTTTTAAAGGAATTTTGGTACGGAAAGCTTTAAGAGTGGGTCCACGTAAATACTTCATATTTTTGTCCTCGGCCAATTTTTTTTTTTTTTTTTAAATGAAAGCACTATGTGAGCAAGCAACAAAAAAATATTAAAAATTTTTCCCAAAAGCCCATTGCCATAGTTACGGGCTATTTCGTGTTTTGGGCATTTTAAGCCAATTTTGAGCCTCAAAAACGGGTTTTGTAGCTTATTTTAAAATACAACCAAGCTAAAATGCAAAGTTCTGTCACAAAACTAATTATATCATTACAAAGTATCATCCTTGCCCTTACTTCAGATATTTTGAAAATATTTTAAATGCCATCATTATGCTATTTTTAGAACATGCCTTAAAGTATGTTTTTAGTACTTGCAAAATTGGCATTTTTACCCAATTTTTGTCTCTCAAAAAGTCAACTTGCCAGGGGTCTCAGAACATTTTCCTTTTGGATTTGTTTAGAGCCAAGATTGGTCTTTCCATATCTGGTGAGAAAAGTTTGGGGGATTGTATCTTTTGGGGGCAGTACCGCATCAAAAAATGTTATTTTCCCCCAAAATGAAAATTGTGAAATTTGAGGTTTTCCTGCGGTTTGAAGTAATAATACACACAAAATAAATACTTTGATGAATCTGGAGCCTTTTTCCATTTGTTCAGAGTGAATTGCAGGCCTATGATGTATTCTAATGGATAAGCAGCATTGTTGTTTGCCTAATTGTGTTTTTTTTTACCCCCCCCCCCCCGGCTCCTACCCTTCTAGCATTCTATTTTCTGATTTTTGTTAGTGGTATGAAAACAAATTAGCAGTACTTGTCAACTTTGCAAACCATTAAACAGAGTTACAGACTCCAACTAAAGCAGTATTTTCACACTATCTAGCTGCCCTTTTAAGCGTGTCATCCTTAAAGGTACATCTTTTAAAGATCAAAAATAAAAGAGAAAAGATTTAAGAAATACTGTTTTTCACTGTTTTTCTCAAAAAGGAGGCACCGTATACAACTGACATTTTTACAGATGACTGTTACTGTATCTTCCTTGATATTTTTGCCGATGAATCTGTATTTCTTTGACAAAAACCAAAGTATGATATTACCTTTAAAAACAGCTTTATTGCTTGCAATTGGTAGATGAAATTAATTTGTTATGGTACTCTCATTCGTTAAAAGTGAAGTGTGAGGTTTTACTTCAAAAAGCAGTAATAATATACCCAAAAGGAACACATCAACAATCTATTGCTTTTTTTTCTTCAAATCACAATAGTGATTTGTACGCTTGTGAATTTGTAAGCTTCTAAATTTATCCTACTAGCTTGTGTGTCGTGCAAACTATCTGTCAACATCACCCTAAGCTCAGAGAAGTATTTTTCCGCAGTGGCAATGCACGCAGTTCCTCCAATGTGCAGACGATATGACTTCTCAGAACTTCAAGATGGGAAAGGTGCTTATGACAGAATGGCTTCAACAATCAAATCTCACATCTGTATCTACATAAATGAAGGCAATGATGTGGAGACACCTGAGCAGTTTCAAAGAGCAGTGGAAAGTAATGGAGGAGTAGCTGGTGTCCAGGTGTATGTTTGTGATACCCAAGGGAAAGTCACTGGGACCAAGCCCATAGAAAATATCACACAGTTGAACAACTTTGAATACACACATGTAGATGGTGGTGTGCATGCTTGGAAGGGCTATGGTATTGAACCAGCAGCAATTATCATCTCACCTCAGCAACTGAGCAAAGGAGGGTTTGAAGCTCCATCACTGATGATTCGAAGAGGCCCTTCAAAGCAAGGGAGCATGTTAAAAGAAATGCGTGCAAGAATACAGCCAGCCCGAGAAGCTACAAAGTGAATGTACCACCGAAGATGCTCTACCTCACCCAGAGCTTTTTCCTCTGCATTGATTCCTACAATACATTTAGTGATTAATTCACCATCTGTAATGTGGCAATCACACTAGATTGTTAGAGAAGCACACACTCCATGACAAAGTGAAAATCATGTATGTGGAGAAGTTGCAGGCTAGGCAGGATGTAATAATAGGCAGAGACACAAATGTAGTTCCAGCTGAGGGCAGCTGCCCTCAGCTGGAACTACATTTGTGTCTAGAACAAAGTCACAAACACTGCCTGCAGGATGGGCAGTGCAGAAACGTCGTCAATCTTAGCCCTTCAACGAAAATCAAAAACAGTTCCTGAATGAAAAATTCAATGTGGGTGAAGTGTGCGGCACAATATGTGACCATGCGATTGTTTCAAAAGAAATACACACCAAGAAAGACACACAAGGAAACAGACAGTTCACTCCTTCAGAGTTTTTGACAGCACAATCAACAGATCTCAAGTTACTTCAGACGACTTGCCTCAAAGGTTAGAGTAGTGGGACCAACAATAGAGGAGGACAGAGACAAAGATCATAAACAGCTCCTGGTGTCTGTTCTCGAGACAGTTGGGCTACAGCATCCAATCATGTTCAACATATATAATATTTGTGAACTCTTCAGATCAGGGAAACACCATACTCTCAGCCTAAAAATGTTGACAACAGTTTGCCATGACCTTAACATTGGCACGCAAGATCTGCATGATAAGCACAAGAGGTCAGCTTATGAAGCAAAATTGAAAGAAGTTGTTAATGTTTTCACCTGCTCAACTGCCAACTAATCATCAACATGTAAATACATGAGTTTAGGGGTCGGTTACATCATTGGTAATTTCTCCAAAAAATTATTTAAATAATGCTTTAGTTCGCAACAAGTCCTCCTTTTAATTAAAACAAATTAGCCTGAAACATGCTGGATTTGTTGGTGGCGTAAATTAACAAGCTAGTAGGATAAATTCAGAAGTTTACAAATTCACAAGCGTACAATTCACAATTGTGATTTGCAAAAAGCAATAGATTTTTGATGTGTTCCTTTTGGGTATATTATTACTGCTTTTTGAAGTAAAACCTCACACTTCACTTTTAACGAATGAGAGTACCATAACAATTTCATCTACCAATTGCAAGCAATAAAGCTGTTTTTAAAGGTAATATCATACTTTGGTTTTTGTCAAAGAAATACAGATTCATCGGCAAAAATATCAAGGAAGATACAGTAACAGTCATCTGTAAAAATGTCAGTTGTATACGGTGCCTCCTTTTTGAGAAAAACAGTGAAAAACTGTATTTTTTTTAAAAATCTTTTCTCTTTTATTTTTGATCTTTAAAAGATGTACCTTTAAGGATGACACGCTTAAAGGGGCAGCTAGATAGTGTGAAAATACTGCTTTAGTTGGAGTCTGTAACTCTGTTTAATGGTTTGCAAAGTTGACAAGTACTGCTAATTTGTTTTCATACCACTAACAAAAATCAGAAAATAGAATACTAGAAGGGTAGGAGCCGGGGGGGGGGGGTAAAAAAACCACAAACAACAATGCTGCTTATCCATTAGAATAAATCATATGCCTGCAATTCACTCTTAACAAATGAAAAAAGGCTCCAGATTCATCAAAGTATTTATTTTGTGTGTATTATTACTTCAAACCGCAGGAAAACCTCAAATTTCACAATTTTCATTTTTGGGGAAAATAACATTTTTTGATGCGGTACTGCCCCCAAAAGATACAATCCCCCAAACTTTTCTCACCAGATATGGAAAGACCAATCTTGGCTCTAAACAAATCCAAAAGGAAAATGTTCTGAGACCCCTGGCAAGTTGACTTTTTGAGAGACAAAAATTGGGTAAAAATGCCAATTTTGCAAGTTCTAAAAACATGCTTTAAGGCATGTTCTAAAAATAGCATAATGATGGCATTTAAAATATTTTCAAAATATCTGAAGTAAGGGCAAGGATGATACTTTGTAATGATATAAGTGGTTTTGTGACAGAACTTTGCATTTTAGCTTGGTTGTATTTTAAAATAAGCTACAAAACCCGTTTTTGAGGCTTAAAATTGGCTTAAAATGCCCAAAACACGAAATAGCCCGTAACTATGGCAATGGGCTTTTGGGAAAAATTTTAAATATTTTTTTGTTGCTTGCTCACATAGTGCTTTCATTTAAAAAAAAAAAAAAAATTGGCCGAGGACAAAAATATGAAGTATTTACGTGGACCCACTCTTAAGGACTCAGAAGGAAGGTCTGTGTACAAACAAAACCCAGTCAGTCTCCATTGTGGTTTTTTTATGTTTACATGTAGGCCTATACAGATTAAAAAGCCGCATCCTCTTTGAGTGATCCCCCATTGTTTCTCAGGTTGCAGCCTTGCTAATGCTGCGCGCATCTTCAATTACTCTTGAGATAAAGCGGTATGTGAGTGCATGGTTTCATGGTTTTTGACTGCCTTACCAACCAAGACAATTGACTATGTATTTGGGACACCTCAAAGGGCTGGATATCGGGTTTCCGTGGGTCGCAGGTTCGAATCCCGCTCTAGTTATTTTTTTTCCACTTAAGTAAAGAAAAGGGGAAGAGGAAGAAAACGAATCGTGGCTGAAACTCTGTGATTCTAAAGAAGATGGTGTTGAAATGAACCTCAAATTCGAATGAGGATGATTGTGACTCGCCCTGGGTCCGTCGTCTCCGGGTATCCGGGATACTTGGCTAGGCGTGAAATGGTCCTGCATGCTGCTAGCTGCTTCACTGGACGTGCTTGCAGCTGTGCAAAATTAACTCCGATGATAGCCGAATGATTCGGACACACCTTCATACTAAGCGTCGAACTCGAATCGCTTTGTGCATGGAGGTATAATTCTGTACCTCCATTCCTCGAGTCACTAGCTGACTCCATAGACGAACGTGACCGATCTGAGTAGCAAATGCAGTGACTCGATCATCACAACGTCACGGTGATGTCAGTGACCCGGTGGATCTGTGTCATTTAATGGCTACCGTAGCTATTTGATTGGCTCTAGCTATATGACTGGGTAGGGCTTTCTCATCCGTGAAGGCCGTTGTAGAAGCCACCTGATGCGATGAATTCCCTTATGGTATATCACGCCTATATCATTACACGTATAAACGCTTCAGTTCTCTGACTACAGCAAGTTGACTTAGCCCGGACACCATTCCTATCTTTATATCCGATTCATCAACTTCTATACCGGGCCTCTAAAGTCCACAAACTGCTTCCATCGTCACCAGCACCGAGATGACCATCGTGTCCAAGTCCAAAGCGATCTTTGTCCGGTTGCTCTTCGGAGCTCACGGTACCTTGGCCGTGGTGGCCCTGGTGAACATCACGGGCATCAAATGGTTCCTCTTGTCGGAGTGTCTTGTGGCTGTTTCTCTCTTAGAGGCGTTTGTAACACTGAAGGTGAACAAGCACGCAGAATGGAAATGGTAAGATGATCGTATTATCATACATCTGAGGAAGTGAACTTAACTAACTTTGAGAAAGATCCATGCTAGGATCGAAACGCGTCAGGCCCTCGTAACTTTCAGTATTTCAAGTCATTTTTGGCTGATGAGCAGTTTGCAGCTACTTGTATTAACAAAAATTAATTGTCAAACTTGTACAATTATTCAATGTTTTCTGAATAGACCGTATAGGATATCATTGTGATTGATATTAATGATAATTTATTATGCAAAACGCATGCACGAACAAACCCACAGGTAAAGTTAATCGGTAAAACAGTTGTAATTAAGTTCGAGGACAGAATTGTATAGTGTGACTTTTGTAATTTTAATTTCATGGCACTTGTGTTTTATCATCATTAAAGGGCCCGATGAATCACCGTGATGGAACCTACATAATTATATACGCTATATAAACGGCCATGACTGCATTGTACTTTTTATTAATTCTGACTGAATGTTGGTCATCGTTTATACATCTGGATGTCATGCACTGTCCTCACATGTGTCCTCTATTATGGACGTTTTGACGATAATACATAAGATTAGGCTTCTGTTTGCTTTATTAACACCATTTATAGACTTTGGTCAAAACTTGAAGATTACAGTTTAGTAGAGCAATGCACTTTTTGGAGAGGAGTTTATTTTCATCTGGTTTTCATTTTGATTATGGGAGTTAGTGGTTATACACCTTGACTGGTATGAGATGAGTAAGGTTGGGCCCATTATAATCAGCGCCACATGATTGCTATGTTGTGCATTCTGACTTGCTGTGATCTGTGGTAACGATTGCCGTAGAGATGCGATCAAGCGAAAGTGAGTTAATTATTCGGTAGTTGGCATAAAATGATATGGACCGTAGGCTGATATGTATTATAACTTGCGTGTATATCTTTTATGATTTTAGGCGTAAGCAAGATCCCAAATGAAATCATTGTTGATCACAACCCCACACAGGTGTCATAATGTTACTGAAGCTATACCATCCCTGCAATAGGCCACAGCCACGGTGGCAAACATGTTTTCCTTCTGTAAATAAATGGACAAATATGCCAGCATAAATCTCCTCTGAAAGGAAGAAATGTTCAGATCTGGATAATTTGGCCAAAGTTGGGATGGATGGCGTTGGTTTATTTCAGGCTTGTTATAATTTTGCTTCATTGAATTGTGAGGTTGTTTGCGTTCTTCCGAGTTAGCGTGGTGATAGGCTGAGCAAAGTTCAATTAAAACTCACAAACTGAGAAATTGACCGGTCAAAATAGAGCAAAACGTGTATACTGAACCACAAAAGAAACGCAAAGGATGGTTCCATTCCATTTATTGCCATTTAAGACACATACACGCGTTACTGACCATCTCTGTGACATTCGTGATACGTGACCACTTTTTAGTTATGACAACAAGATCAACACTCAAGTGAGAAGCTTTGTACTAAATTTGGTTGAATTTGATTGATTTAAACACCCGCAATGAATGTCAACAAATGAAATTGAATAGGCCCATCGTTTGCGTTTCTGTTGTGGCTCAGTGGGACCTTGGGTAAGCTGTGATCACAGTTAGCAAGTGCAGATAATGCATGTAGCCTTCCAGATACAGTAAACTGTGATCATATAATTGTCTTTACGATGTTCAAGTATCCATCTAATCACTCAGTCGAAAAATTACTCTTAAAGCCGCTAGCGAATAAGAACACAAGCAAAACTTAAAAATTGTGCCACCTATATAGCGGTGGATCGTGTAATGGTTTTAACGTATGCCTGGTTTTGTCTTTGATTTTTGTTGGTTGGCTCTCGACCTCGATACGTGATGGCTTAGCTGCGGGCCAATGCGTGCATATCTACAGATTACACTTGGTCCAACCGTTCAAATTAATGACACTTTGAGAATTTCGGCCAAGTGTTCGGTGCATTACGGAGATTAAACCGATGGACGCATTGGGATGAGTATTTAATCGAGATATCCCAATGCCAATGGGTATGCACCGTGTTAGCTTCAGGTTCATGAACTTTCGGGTGGCGAGAAAACTCAAGTAATACAGCGATATAACTGTATGTATAGTGACCATCTATCAGTGGATATAGGTCACAGGGAATGTAAATAAAGGGAAGATAAAACAAAGTCCATCTCTATACCATTGAATATTATATCTATCTTGTGTTATTTTATCTTCATTATCGTCAAATAACCACAAGGGAAACTGACTTGTTTTTCATCCGATGAAATGTGAACAAAGAAAAATTGGCGGGATTCGAACCAGCAACCTCCGGAATACCGTATCGGCGCTCTTATTACGAACTGTGCTATCCAGCCATATTTCATGTTGGCGGATAGTCAATTATCGTTTGGCAGTCAGAAGCCATGAAACCACTCACATAACACCGTAGATCCCACCTGCAAGGATCATTGAAGATACGGCCAACATTAGCAATGCTGCAACATGAGAAACGGCACATGGGGGATCACTCAAAGAGGATGCGGTTTTTAATCAATGTAATAATCAAACAACTACTAGGGCCGGAACTGAGTAGTTTTTAATTCATTGAAAATAAATGTTGTTCTTATTTATCTTGTTAAAATTACCTTGTACTTCCAGTTTTCACGTATTTTAACTCCTTTAGCTTCGAAGAAATTTACATTATCGTTAACTTTTAAAGGCTGCAAATCCTGCAATATTGCAGTCCTTTTCCAAGTAGCAGCATATCATAGGTATGGAGTTATAATTATGCGGGCTTTGATTGGAACGAGCCGAGGCACGGAGGGTGGCCACTGTACTAGCAATGGGGTACGGGGGAACACGGTGTCAGCGACCCGCTGAGAACCCGTGCTTCCTGAGTAATAAATTATCCTTCCTCGGAAAAAAAGGCTAAGATGTCTATCATGTGTCTAACCACTCACGAATTTCAAACTAAATCGGTCCTTCAAAAAATGATACTGAAATTCTAGTATCCTACATGGCAAAAAATATGAGACGAGATTGTTTAACCTATACTGCTGATACATCCAACTATACATAGCCGTTGACTGCAGAAGCATTTGGTTTAAAAAATATTTGCCGAATTTATGTCTCTTCTTCTTCAACTCAATCGTGACTTTTTGCCTTTTTTTTTAATATGGTCTTTCAATGAATTATGTTTGAATATGAAGAATATACATCATTGTTTTAAGTTATTCAAATATTGTAAAATGGTATGGCATGTTTTGGGGGTTGTAGAGAAAAGAGTTGCTCAATAGTGTTTCCTGTTATACGGGAAGAACTATCCTTCAAGTAAAATACCTGGCACCTTTAATTTGAGAAGGGCATGTTGTATATCACAACATCATTCGTAATATCTACTCCGAAAAAGCAAGGTTTTATCGCATACATAACAAGACACGCTAGCAAACATCTTTGTTGGCGGTACCGGTAGAATTACCTCCATAAATAAAATACAAAATATTCGTAAAATGTGCTCGCTTGAATTTCACTGTTTCCTTTACGATACCAGGAACATTCTATACTTTCAGGAAAAAAAACCAAAAAAACAGGGGCCCATTAAAAAACGACAGCGAAGATGTGCAGCCGTAACCCATATGGTATTTGCTGATGCGAAGCAAGTTAATTGGGCAAAGTTGATTTTTGATGATCGTTCGCGGAATTTTCCCACGTCATTTCTCGTCATTACTGTGTCTGAACGGGATCACATGACACCTCTGTATTAACGTGCAAGAACACCAGGGAGCCCGTTGTGTCCCATACTCATTATGATATAGCTTGTATATGCTCTATGGTATATATATACCAATCCTGGCAGGAAGATGCGTATAATATACCATATTTCTAAGACTGTCATGATGGTATGATATGAAATAAACGAAGACTGAGATGATATAAGAAAATTGATGCTTTTTCATTTTTCGGTGTTTTTTTTTCTGAATAATAGTTGAAGTTGGAGAAATTGTTATAGACTTCGCTATAGTACCAGAGCAAAAGGCAATTATGTTAGGCCCAATAAATAATTCAATTGTATGTAAACCAAACACGAAATGACAACTTGACTGTAAGCCTGTCGTGTCTGTCGCATTTCATTAGGCCTATACATCTTAAAGTTACCTGGTGTCTGAAAACTGTTATTGGCTCCAATCATCAACGGATTAAATCGTTGTTTTCCTGTTAGTCCTATCAGTGGTGACTCCTTCATTGCTAACTTAGTGTCAATTATTGTTAATTATGTAATTTTTGCCGTGTGCCATCATTTTAAGTGTTTGCTTATGTTATTTGGAGAAGTGTGCTGGTTCTCGGTCCTGATTCAAAAGGAGAAGAATTTCATGCATGATGCACAAGCAAAAACATTTTTGTGTTTTTGCGCATGGAAAATTTGAGGACAGGCAAACTTGTCCCAGGGGCAGCTATGTGTTCATCTCATCTCGATAGTTGTGGGAGCGCAATTTACAGCTGTAGGAGCCGTGTCTTTAAAAGTTACACAATTTGAAATATAACCTTGCTGAAGCCGAGCTCAGTTCTTGTCTCGACTGGTCTCCATAGTGGTCATTAGTAATTAATGTACGTTTGTATGGTATTGAAGACCTACCCAGCAAGGCCTGCCAGGAACATTCGATCATAACTGGGATACTGCCATGTTTTGTTGGACGATATGTATTTTTTGTGGCATGTTCTCGAAAAAGTTTACTTGTTAGGCCTACTTCTAAATCCATTTTTCACAGCAACTTAAGTCCAGTTGAATCTAATGTCATTCTTGCTTGTAAATACTCCAGTTGAGTAAAACAATACAAAATGGTGGTTAGCTATATCATAATCCCGGTTGTTACTTACGGAATTAGATATTATTAGTATTAAGGAATATTCAGAAGCAACATTAGGCCTATCTTGTTGCGAATTATTCGCTGAGAAATGATGACATCATGTTTCGCTTTGCACCGACTTAAAGTTACAGTAATTAGTAAATTAGTAAAACAGCGACGGAAACCGAGTTTTGATCTCGGGGTAAGATCACTAAACAAAATTCTTTATGTTTTATCAGAAAGGTTTAGTTTTCGCTATTTTCTCATGACTCAGATGTCCGATTGAGCACAAATCTTCACAGGTGTGTTATTCTATGTACATGTTGGATTAGGCAAAGTGATGTTCTGTGACCTTTACCAATCATGCATTATACCATAAGATAATCTTCATTTCTCCTGGTTATTCTTGTCAGGTTTTTACCGAGTGTGTTCCTGTATCTGCTCTGGATTGTGCCACCGATTATACTCTTAGAATCGTACGCCATGGACTATCGCCATTACAGGAGAAGTCTGTCCAATAATGACAGGTGCTATGTGGAATTCAGTGATGCTTGCATCAGTCAGAATGGCACTGTGTTTTATCTGGAGGAGGGCCTGCACGACGCGTCGTCCTCCAATGCAGTCCTTAATGAGGTATAGGCTTATAATATTACTGATTATTAAGCCTTTGCGAACAAGTAGACCTAAATGACTGGAATACACTTCATTGAGCGTGTGGTATGAAAAATTACTCTGTCCATTTTCCAAAAATATTTTGGCAGGTAGATATCTGAGTTAAGTAGTAAAGTATTAGCAAAGAGTACATTACATTTGTTATGTCAAGTATTCCAAGTACAGCTAGCAAAATGGGACAAAACTCATCTTAGGAATGTTCAATTTGTTTCATTCTTGTTTTCCTTATAAGCAGAAGAGAGTGCTACAGACCTATGCTTTACTGAACTTTTGAGCGTCATTTGTTTGTTTTGAAAAACATCACCAAATCATCCGGGTCAACTTCTTTTTGACTCGTCCTGTATGTTTCAAATTTAAGGGAATGTCGCGCAATTTCGGTGGTGTTTTTTTTTTGTTAGTGTGTGATTACACACTTCTGTTTGAATGTGCACCAGATGACTGTCAATTTCGTGTAAGCCATGGACCTATGGGCATACGTATAAACCATATACATGTAGCTCTTTTAGTAATGACCATCCCGCACCACACGCAGATGATTTCCCAAACTCCCTGCTCAATTATCTAGCAAAACTGAGATGTGCACGATGTACATACATACGGGGCGACATGTAATGTGACAACACTTGCCACGACACAGTGAGGTTGGGTTGTTTTTTTGTATTATTATGAAGTCCGGACGACTGACGGTCTCCATTAACAACTCGTTTATATTTCATGAAATTAAACTCGATTGGACAAGGTAGGTCAATATAATTGGAGGTGACGTTTCGCATGGAAGCCAACATGTCCCTAGTTGGGGGGTTCACCGTTCGAGTTGAGTGGAATGCTTTGACATTTGATTATGTTGGAAATGTAAAGAGTGTATTTTAAAATTGACGTTGACACACATTAGGCCTGTTACAGAATCCTTTAATCGTCGATTTTGTGAGAGATTGTATTATTTTCTGCCCGAGGGTGGATTCATTAGGTCTTTTTAATACACAGAGGTTGCATTATACGGGCAAGCAGTTTACAGCATTTGTAAATGCTTACAATTAAAATGGTGATGTTTTCGTTCTTTTCTTGACATGGCTTTGCAGACGACGTACGACCAAGCTAGATACTCCGCGCTCATATTCCAGCAGACGATGATGCTAGTCCTCATCGGTGGGCGTTGGTTAGGACCAAAGGGCGCCCTCACCAGAGACCAGCTCTCTCAACTCCTCCTCGCCCTGACCGGCATGGCAGCTGATATATTGGAGTTTGTCACGGAGACCGTCAAGCTGGAGGAGACGGCCTGCGACTATGTCCTCATCTACATCATCCTGGGCATCTGGGCCTGGAGCTTGTTGCAGTTTACCCTGGGCCTGACGGCCACCAAGCAGAAGAAATCACGGGTGGCGAACACCGGCAACGCCCTGTCCATCAACCCGATCACCAGCATCGCAGCCTGCTGCGAGACTGAGATGTGGGCTCTGATGGTCAGTGTCATCATGCAGGATGGACCTTACCTCACCATGAGACTCTACATCATGTTCACCGTTCAGAATTTCGGGCAGACCATGATATTTTTCACCGCTAAGAATGGCATTCTTTTCCTGCTGCAGGTGTATAGGTTGTACGTTGTGATCGTTGAGAGGCGAAAGGCAGGGAAGCAGCAAGGCAGTCATGAGGATGATACGGCTGGAGATGATGGTAGTGTAGCCTTTGAGATAAAGGAAGCTAGGACACCAACAACACCTGTTGATGGTTTCTAGAAAAGGAGAAAAGAATAAAACAGAAATCAACAAAGGCCGTATAGAGTGTCTGTTTAGAATTGGAAATAGCATACCGGTCCATTCTTAAAAACACCGCGGGCTATTATCGTAGTTTGTTTGGTGAAATGGCGATGCTGAGGATGTTGCCATCATGGTGAAGATGATGATGGTGGTGAGTGTAGGGAATGTAGATGGTGAGAATGGGGAGATTCGTGGTTAGGCCGATGGTGATCATTGAGATAATTCTGATAATGATGATGGTGTAATTCCATATAGTGGACATCTGAGCTGATATCTATATACCCTTGTATATGGAAACCCGATGCAAATCATAATACCGTCTGGTAGGATCAGTCACCATAAACATAATGCATTGGAACATCTGTACACATAATATCATAATGGCGATTTCCCACTCATTACAACATGCCAGTCTGCTTTTACGAACAATATTGTGATGAAAGATGAAACTTTAGGCCGTTGTCGTAAGCAGTATAGAGTAGATGTAGTCCAAACAGTGGCGTGGCCAGACGCAAGGGAGAGGGGTAAATGCCCCCTACCCGGTATTGGATGCCTGTGCCCTCCTGTGCCACCTTTCGAAATCCACCCCCTTGAAAAATAGGCCCACCCCGTGTGGCCCTCTCCAATTTGACCCTATATAGTTGTGCTACTGATACTGATGGCAAACGCTTGTATAAGTGATGAGGTTGGAATGTTTGTGAAGAACTGTTACGATGGTAACAGTAGTCAAGGTGGTGATATAGTGAGAATGGTGACAGCATAGAGCAAGGACGTACGGTGGGTGGGGATGATAACGATACGTTGTTGGCAGCTATTGGCAAAACTGTGTATTTTGTATGGAGGACGAAAAGTAGCCATCTGCTTTTCTGCTCTCAGAGTAGCAAAAAAGCAGATTTTACGTTTTGGTTAGATGCAATTTTCCACTTTTCTTCTTTTTTTGCTACCTCAAAAGCATATCGAATTTTTGTAGAAACTAATTTTTCTGCTTTTCTTCTACCGGAAAAGCAGATCTTAATTCGGCGGCCTAAAGTGGCCATCGGCTTTTCTGCCTTCATATTAAAGAGGACCGCGCCCTCCTGTTGCGCTGACGGTGAAGAGGGGTTGCTACCGGTTCCTTTCCTGGGAATTGAAGACGATCGCTGTGGAAACCAATAATATACCATGGTCCACCCTATTATT
This sequence comes from Astropecten irregularis, assembly GCA_963971285.1. Lineage (NCBI taxonomy): Eukaryota > Metazoa > Echinodermata > Asteroidea > Paxillosida > Astropectinidae > Astropecten > Astropecten irregularis. Next base: position 25,029,095 of record OZ020245.1, on the reverse strand, counting down.
CATATGAACGATTTCCCGATCATTGTAGGCTGTCTAGTATTAGATGATGGCTAGATGAATAATTAATTATGCAAATATAAATTATTCTTTGAGATGCGGTTCAGCGCTAGTAGGAGGAGGGCACGGTTTTCTTTGTGAAGGCAGAAAACCCGATGGCCACTTTTCGGCCACCGATTTTAAGATCTGCTTTTCCGGTAGCAGAAAAGCAGAAAAAAATAGTTTCTATAAAAGTTAATTCTGCTTTTGAGGTAGCAAATAAGTAGAAAAATGGAAAAGATCATCCAACAAAAACGTAAAATCTGCTTTTTGGCTACTCTGATAGCAGAAAAACAGATGGCCACTTTTCGTCCTCCATAATTTTGGCCGGTATGAGTTTCTACGTTGAGATAATCTACAAAATGTGTACATAAATAGCATTTTGTCTTTAGAAAGGGTATACGAATTCACGTCTTAAGGGTTTAAGAAACAATAATAGTTCATCCTTCTTTTGTTTTAATATTCTGATCCGAGTACGATTAGCACTATACGAGGATTTTCTTTAATAACTTTAATCAGACAACAGCTATAACAGCAGAGATAGAGCAGGGTTTTTGTGATAAGTATTAACGTTAACATTCAAAGAAATGATATGTCTAATGCATTGTAAACATGTACTTCGATGACTCTTCGATGAAAATTAGAAAATAAAATTGCTTTACGGTAATCTGACTTAAAAGTATTCTCTTTTCATTTTCAATTCCAATTTAGGTCTAAGTCCTATACCTGTATTTATTTTAACTGTCGATTGAAAAAAATACTAATTAGGTTGAATATATTGGATTATCTGTGTCGGAAACCGCCGCGTGTCCTCATCAATCACTGACACACGATAAAAACGAGAATGATTAATTTGATAAATTGCGGCATCGAATGCCATAATGGATAATGAAGTGACGAATTGACACCTCCTATGTACTTTGGTATATAGGCCACAGGGGGCAATTCCATAGAGCTGCTTAAGCACAAAATGTGCCTAAGCATGAATAGTCTTCCTTGATTAAACAGGACTACCAACCAAATTGTCATGTGATGTTTACTGCTTTTGACTTGTATTCGGTCATTGGTTGCTGAACGTAACATTCAGGAGTTTTGGCTGGTATACTGGTTTTATTCAAGGTTTTTGGTGCTAAGCTGAATGTTAGTGCTGAAGCAGTTCTATGAAATTGGCACCAGTAAGATAGTATAAGCGACTTCATTATTTTTACGACACTCATATGCACTATGTAGGCGTATATAAAGTGCTAACCCGTATCAAACATATTTGAATTTCAGTGTACATTATAGATTTATTGCTGGTACTATTATCATCCGATTTCTGTGTATACTTGATCCTTGTGTTTCATTAGTCTGAATGTGCTATTATAGTAAGTGTTGGTAATCATGAAGATTTATTGTGATGTCTTTAATTGCCCGTGATCATTTCAAGTCCATAGCTGATTACTTCCTTCTTATTTGCCTTCTTACCTTTTTTTTGGGGGGGGGGGGGGCTTAAAGAGGTATTATGTTGTTATTTTTTGTTGATGAACTACAGATCCTGTAGCTGCAGGGTGATTTTCAATACTACCTTTGGGCTGTAATGGAAAAAAAAATTCAAATTGATATTTTTGAAGGTTTTCATGTAGATTGAGTTGAGGGCCACAGATGGAGAAGAGTGTAACAACCTCAAAGTCTGGAATCAAAACGGCTCATCATGGCAATTACTGTGTACCGCCTTAAGTTGCCCCGTCATAGCTCGTTCAATTCTTCAACTACCAAGTCGGCAGCGACCATTGCATGGGGAGCGCCATCCATGTATAGAATGTTTTGCCATTTCACATGCATGATGCAGTGGGTGCAACAAGTACACAATCTCCAGACAAAATTTCATATTGGTGAATGAATTTGGTCATTTCTTCGGGGAGATAATATGCAAACTAGGCTTGCCCTTCGCCAACGTAGATGAGCACTGCATGCTCAGTGCATGTTGAGTACACATGATAAAAATCATGTGCTGAATGAGGTGAATTTGGGTTAATTTCTGGAGAGCCCAATCACTGAAAAGGTGGACAATTTTGCCTGAGTCTTGATCTCATAGCTTTAATTCGGCCTTTCTTGTTCTTCAGAAATAATACGATTCTACAATCAAGCATCTTGACACATCATCGCCTATGCTTGATGCATAGGCTAGTAAAAGCGTTGTACCTACACAGAGATCAGTGTGTTTTAAGGTATCAAACACCTCCTTCCTCATAAATTTCCACGTTTTAACAGAATGCACTTTCATTTATAACTGAAAGACTTATAATCTATACATCTTTAGATATACCTGATATCAACTGACCCTTTCAATCATAGATAAGCTTTAGTTCAGTGAGCTCAAAGTGTTTGAGCTATTGTACGCGATGCCAGATTATCCTCGGATTCAAGCTGATTGGATGAGAATAAACGCATCTGGGCCCAAACATTTCAACTTTGACAGGAAAAACGTGTTGTCTAATGCCACCATGTACTCTGAAAACACGGTTAAAAGCAGAGTATACTGACGGTATTTTGTATTTAGCACTGAGGAGTTACATCTGATCTGACATGATGTTGAGCTTAAATGCACTGCGTGTGTATTTCCCTATGAAGCTGTTACTACTGTGCCTGTGTGCAGCAGTAGTAGCATTGACTGATGCCGGTTTGGCTCCGATCTACAAGTCCGAGGATCAGCGCTCACTTCCAGACGGATGGATCGTCAAGATTAAGGCAAGAATTAAAGCAAAATCGTGGAAGAGAATTACGATATAGTCAGTTTTCAAGATAGGCATTTCAAAATAGTTATAATGGCAATAATAATAGTAATAGATTTGATGCTTTGCATGGTGACAATTGGCATGTGGATCGGTTTGTGGAAACACCATGTAATATTCGTTCGTACTTTCGCACTTCTTATTTCGTCGCACCTCTGGTTAGGTCTCAACGTTTCGACTAGCCTGCTCTAGTCAGGAGACATCGATCCAGATAATAATACATTTGTTTTCCCCTCTCGTTTTCGCCCACTGGCTCAAGATAGTGATATAATTTTACCCCTAGAACGAGAATCAAAGACGTACCTGAGAGGAAAGTGTGAAATGTCTAACCTCGGCGTGCAAAAACATTGCTTTGTTCTGAAAGTGATGCAAATTGCAAACGACTAAAATTAAAGTAGTAGATAGTTACTATTACTTTCGTAGCAACTTATTCCATAGCTGTTCTACCGATTCTTCAAAGATTACAGCAATTATGGCTTTTCATTAACATAATAATTATGCAGAAGAACCAGAGAAAGACATGTTGATTTTCTGCTCTGTCATATCACACGAGTTCAACTGACGGACTCTGACCAGTATCATTAAAACACAGGCACCCTGATTCTTCACTATGAATGACTTTTTATTCCATTTAAGGATGCCGACCAACTGGACAAAGTGGCCGAGGAAATCGGTAGCAAATTCTCCGAGATGCGCGTCCGAATTCCTGAAATGACAAAGATCAGAAGAATTATGTCTGCCGTGGCCCTGCGCATTCCTCCATTCCTCATCGACCACGTAAGTCAAGTTCTTTATGGAAGGCTATAAAATAAATATAAACGAAAACGGGAAATTATCCTCCACAGATTAGTTACGTTCAAGCATGGAGACATCAAGTAAACTTTAAAGTAAAACTTTAAAGGTTTGCTGTAATCAAATTTGGAAAAGGGGTGAAAGTGCTTTAAAATTATTGCTTAATACATAATTAATGACTATATAAATGTATATGTTTATGTAAGTGTTACTTGTCACCAAAAAGTTGCAAAATCAGTACATGTATGCCCCCCCCCAAAAAAAAGTCCCCCTTGGAACCGATCCACGCAACAATAGCGAGTGACATCACCTACAGAACGAGTAGGCCTATAGGCTGGCACCACATAAACTGCATGCGTAACGTTCTGCATGTGACGTAATAAGCAAGGTTTTTCGTCGCGAAAAGTGGGGTGTGAAATTATGGGTCTAAAATACCTCCCGTTTCTATATAAAATAGCATAAAGTAGACAGGTTGAGTTTTTTAACAATACAGATGATGATAAACAGGTTTTTCGTTGCAGTTTTGTTTTCATTTTAATATTCGTCAGTTAGGCTACTGTTACAATGAAAAGAAACACTTGACATTCAGTCGGCAAGTTATATAAAATAAATAGCGGCATACTACACCTCTCATTGTGAACACAATGCAGTGCAGTCATAGCAACATTAGCCAATTTTATAGAGCTGCTTAAGCACAAACATTTGTTTAAGCACCAAAAACCTTGGTATAAAATAGAATTAGTATGCCAGCCAAAACTCCTTGTGAATGTTACGCACAGCAAACAATGGTCGCATACAAGTCAAAAGCAGTAAACATCACATGAAAATGTGGTTGGCAATCCTGTTTGATCAAGGGAGACTTTTCATGCTTAAGCAAATTTTGTGCTTAAGCAGCTCTATGAAATTTGCCCCAGATCTTGTGTAGACCTACAGCGGTTATGTCAATACTTGACTGATTTCGAGTGAAAGTCAAAACATATCCACTACTCTGTGTCGTAGACCTTGCAATTGCGTTCATTGGTTCAAAACCGTTTTACTAGAATGACCCACTGACTGACCGTGCCGCCCTGACCGAAGTCCGAAGGCATGTAGGTCCTAATTAGAATAACGTGGTAGGGTATTGCTGGTAGTAGGTGAATAAGTCATGCCTGATGGCCGTGTTTTGTTGTTCAAAATCAACGTAAAGGGAGAGTTTGTTTTATCACCTTCTTATCATCAACGTCAAAATTGTAACCAATTAATTGAACTTCAGTGTCTACAAAAAATAATTATTTTGTACATTATGCCGAGACAAGCTTAAGCTGTTGACATTTTAAGGTATATTATGAACGCATACCCGGTGCCTTGTGGAGACCGAGCACAATAGGTTGAATATGTCTCTATAGGGAAAGTCTAAACGTGTATATAGGTTTCTTCAAGGTTTTCACAAAGCTGATATTTCGAATAACTCAAATAGGAGACATTTCCAAGGTATACTTATCAGTCCTAAAGAGAAATATTTAATATAAGGGACGTTCGTTAGAAATTTCAACCCATAAAGTGGTTCTGGTTCAAACGGGAGCAATTTCAATTCTGCTCTTTGGAGAGTTTTCATTAGTATGAGAGCAAAGCATGTCTCCACAAGAATACTTATTTCGGTTGGGAATGTTTGCTACAGATATCACTCAGTCAGTGCAACGATGGAGCTACGAACAGCTCCATGGTGCAACAATAATAGGCAATACCTGTAGGCCTACATTGCAGTTGGTGCGCAATCTTTGCTTCTGTAACTTGGTCCGTGCTTGGACTAGGTCTATACGTCCGTGGAAATAGTTTAAGGTCACCATTGGATGAATAAGAACTGTTTTTATTTCTCCATGGGCCAAGTGTAGTCTATGTGATAGACGTACTCGCCATACAGCGAGCGAGCGTCTATGGGCCTTTTCCAAACCTCGGCTCCGGCACAGGCTCCGGCTTCGGCTCCATTTCGTGACTCCATTTTTGAATAACAGGTATCAAAATAGAGGCTTTTGGGTACGGTTTGGAAGTAGATTCTCTATTTTGAACAAGAAAACAGGGATTCAGCTTCAATGAAAAGCCACAACCTACATTTTCAGCATATGCATGACAGCGCCGGAGCCGGAGCCTGAGCCGGAGCCGAGGTTTGGAAAAGGGCCTATGCGTGCACAGTTTCTGATTAATTATGCAAGCCAACCCATCACTGACCGCTCTAAGTTTTGACCAATCAGGGGACTCAGACTATACCAAGAGTGCGGATCCGGGCAAAATTCGCCTTTGTAGTCACATTGTGGAAGTTTGTGCACTGCGACTCTGGCTTTTACCTCTAAATCCGATATTTAGGGGCAATTGAGGCTCAGTAGGGGTCAGTTAGCTATGCATTCTATTATAACTGGCATTGTTCACTGCTGGTCAGAAAGGAAATCACCGTTTAATTATGAAGTTTTGAGATTGTCTTATTTTTGTAACTGGCTACAGATTCGCTCGCTTGAAGGAATTGAGTACATAGAGCAGGACAGCATCGAAACTCTCGCTGTATCGCAGTACAATCCAACCTGGGGATTGGATCGTATTGACAGTCGTACTGGAATGGATGGCTATTACAACTACAAACGAAAAGGTATTGCGACAATATCTGCCATTTGGGGCTCATCTACGGAAGCTTAAAATGAACGTTCGAGTTTCCGAGATAGTTATTTCAAAAAGACGTCTTTCCGTAATGGATATGACCATAATCCCGTATGCAAATTGTTAGATCACGCACATTGCTGTAGACTACGGAAGCCTCTGGTTCTCGACATCTCAGAAAGATGTCTTACCGATTTAACATATCAGGCAAAGACGTCTTCCTGAGATAATTATCTCGGAAACTTGGAAACTCGGATGGCCACTTTAAGCCTCCGTACATTGAATGCCTTATATTTTGAGGTGACACTTTGATAAGTTATTAATGTTCTATTGTACCTCTGGGTGCTTCTATGAAGAACAAAATGATCAAATGAGCACACTGATGTGTTCCTGTCGCTCTGAGAGAGAAATTTAGCTTGTGGCCTACCACCAGCGGCATAGGTAGAGGTACTAATACCCATGAACTGTTAGCAATTTGATTAGATATTATTAATTCTTAGTAGGCCTACATGTCCGTCAGAAACCGCGGAGAGCCATACATTTCAAAAGGGTCCGCTCTGTTGGCAGTATTGCTTTCATTTTCACTCCTAAATTGATTTAGATTTAAAGGTATAGTATCATACTTTGGTAAGAAACCCAAACAGAAATGTTCACAGATTTACGTATAACTTACAGGGTATGAAGATGATGGTGGTAGAAATATACCGTTAACATCTTTCCGCCTAAAATGGTGTATTTATCCAGAAATTTGTAAAACAACGACCGAAAATCTTTTTGATCTTTTAAAAGATCAAAAATAAAAGAGAAAAGTCTTAAGAAATACTGTGGCCGTTTTTCACTGTTTTCTAAAAAAGTGGGCACCGCATGAGACTGAAATTTTCACAGATGACTGTTACTGTATCTTCCTTGATATTTTTGCCCATGAATCTGTATTTCTTTGACAAAAACTAAAGTATGATACTACATTTAAGGCTATGTATGGTGGAAGTACATTAAGGTAATTGGTTTTGTGGTAACACCATAAGACATGCATAAAATACCCGCCTAATACTCTGTTATGGGTTTGGGTGCATGGCTCTGAAAAGAACCGGTAACTTTAACTCGACGTTTCAGTCAGTAGTCTCTAGCCGTCTTCCTAACTGATAATTATCGTATCATGCTTGCACGAATTTGCAGTTCAGGGGAAAGGCGTGAACATCTACATCATGGACTCTGGGATCCAGACCACGCACAATGTATTTGGTGGGAGAGCTCACTTGCTGTTCGGTGAAACTGATGACCATGGGCATGGTACTCACTGTGCCGGCACTGCTGCAGGGGATACGTATGGGATAGCACGCAAAGCCAACGTCTATAGCTTAAAAGTCTGCACCAGTAGTGGTTCGTGTTCCCTCAAAACATCACTGAAAGGTATAATTTTATAAATCACAATGGTCAAACCTTTAGTATAGGCCCTACTACGAATCGCACATGCCACGTGAAAAATATGCATCCCCAGCATGTAATTTGGGCAACGTAACATGCAACTTACATTGTGAGTAGGCCTAGACCCTACTCTATGTGCACAATTTGAATTGACAATTATTCAAATCATTCGTTACCCGTATGCCTGGATAAATCGAAGTTTACATTCGTTCCCTTGAGGTTCGGGTTATCCTGTACTTCAGTTGTTTTCTGTTGCATTCTCACAAAATTCGGTAAGCTCTGAATAATTCCAGCCATTGAGGGCTGGCCTTCTCCCAACGTTACTGACTGTAGCTTAATGGCAACATTTTACTCAGTCTTGTCATTTTTAATGTTGGATGTGCACATGCAATAAATTGACATTTCTTCACATGCAAACGGCTCATTCCCCTCTTTTCTTTATCGCTGCATGCTCTGATATTACACGGCTTTGTCTGTCATCCATAAACACGCATTTTCTTGTTGAAGGTTTCGATGCCATTCTGGAGCACGTGGGTAGTGGCGGTGGAATCATCTCTAGATCACTGAGTGGTTTAAGGAATGACTCTCCATCTATGACGCAGGCAGTGCAGACCATGTGGAATAACGGAGTGTTGCTCGTCAACGCGGCAGGCAACGATCAAACAGACGCATGCGTGTACACGCCTCAGAAGATGGCCGAGGTCAGTATCATGCTGCATGGCATCCTGAGGCTTTCCTCAAAACACGGCTCCGACTCCGGCTCTGGCTCCGGCTCCGGCTCCGGCTCCGGCTCCGGCTCCGGCTCCGGCTCCGGCTCCGGCTCCGGCTCCGGCTCCGGCTCCATTTAGTGAATCCATTTTAATATTGTGGGTATCGAAATATAGACTTCTGGGTGCGGTTCAGAAGTAGATTTTCTGGTTTGAGCATGACATCAGAGCTTCAGCTTCAATGAAATAACACAACAGCATGTGGATTACAGAGACGAAGCCGGTGCCGGAGCCGGAGCCGAGCTTTGAGAAAGGCCCCAGTTGCCTAGAGCTATGTCTAGGTCTGGGCCCATTGCATTGGGAACACGCTGACTTAAAGGCATTGCATACGTTTGGTAATGACTCTGAAAATTTATGGCAATAAAAACTTACTTGGTGAGAAGTACTGCTGCTTTGGATAGTATAATGCATATAGAGAAACGTTCAATTCGAAGTACCGCGGTTATGGAAAAATATGTCACTTTTTATCTCCAAAAATTATGAATCTGAGAAGCGTCATGGCCGTAACGCTTCTCAGCTATTGACTAACTGTTATCTGGCGTGAAATAACCGCTCTAGTTTGTCGCCAAAATCTCAAAAACGCTACCACCTTTTGAATTGAAACTTTCACAGGTTAGTTTTATGGTATATATATTCAATTATATTGGTTTGAAACAAACAGTAGGCTCAAATTACCAAACGTATGCAATCCCTTTAACTAGACGTAGCCAGGTTCTCGAAACTCATTTCGGACACGGCCTCAGTCACATTATGATGTCATTGAGTAGGCCTAAGGCCTAAGGCTCCCTTATGAGGGATGGTAAAAAGAAGGTAGCCAATACCGCAAGAATAGACCCTATACCCATTTCTATACAGTTATCATCGGCTCCGCCCCATGCTGATGCTCTGAAGAAAAGATGACTTTTGGGTAGAAATCGAAAGGTTTGGTACGGTCTGTTTTGATTAATGCACACCACCCAATAGTAAATGGACATTAGATACTGGTCAGAGTTGAACTAAAGTTTGACTCTTTGCGCACTACACGGTTGTATACCTTCTTGGGAGTTGAGAATCTTAAGGAACACTAATATAAAAGCACAATGATGATTGGAATTTCACTATTGTGGGCACCGCTTTCTGTTAGCAGGAGAACGCCACTATAGCTAACACCGCTATACCGCGAACATGTACATTAGTCTATGTGATAGACGCACTCGCCATACATACAGCGAGCGAGCGTCTATCACATGTGTACAGATTTCCTGATTAATTATGCAAGCCAACCCAGCGCTTACCTCTCTAAGTTTTGACCAATCAGGAGGCATAGCGCGTCTATCACACTGCCGCGCGGACGCGCGAAATTGACCAATCAACATCCTCCGTCACGATCCTGACGGAAATGTTCTCAAAACAGATGTGATTGGCTGATGTGTGTATCAGACGTTCGTACGTAGTGTAACACGGTGTAGAATGGGTGATACTCAGACTACACTGTACATAGGCCTAAATTTGAACGTGTTTTTTTTTATTGGTTTGACGGTGAGACAGGCGATTGCAATAGGAGCAACGAAAAGCGATGATAAACGGGCAGGCTTCTCCAACTATGGTCCTTGTGTTGACATCTTTGCGCCTGGAGTCAAGGTGGAGAGCGCCATGTTCAGTACGTCTAGCGACTCAGCTACCTCTACCAAGTCTGGCACATCAATGGCATGCCCTCATGTGGCAGGTGGGTCACGTGAACCTCGTCTGTCCCTCCGTCACTATGTTGGTGTGGAGTTGGTTTCTTTTATTACCAATAACAAGTGATAATTCTCACATTAGGGCTTGAGATCTAACACTGGTTACCCAAGCAGTGGTGAGTTTTGTACTTCGGGGATTCGAATTTCATTCTTGTTGCACATGAATAACGCTGAAGACCTCTCAACTATTATAGCTGTGCCATAGGCCACCGTGACAATCCGAGGAGGCACCGAATATTGGGATGGTCTTTTACTGAACACTGGCAATTAATGTAAAAGTTATAATTTCCCCAAAACATTTTTCAGTCAGTAGATAAAGGGCACATGGAATGCAGTCAATGATTTTTCTTAACTACGTAAAGTCTAATTATAATAACAGCGTAAACTATCAACTTGAAAAAAGAACCAATTTGCTCATTCGCATGAATTTCGTAAGGTTTATGTTGCATCAGAGAGTTTGTTGAATAATTAAAGAGAAGTCTCATCAAAGACCGAGAAATTTGGGGTGTCTGTAAAGCTGTCTGCTGGTATAGCTTGTCTTCCTTAGAATTGTTGATCTTTGAAGCAATATAGGGTCCTAGATGTTCAGTAATAGATTATCATCACCTGAAAATCAAAGATATATATAATGTGAGTAACTGGAGATGAAGTAGAATATAGTAATGAGTTAGTGTTTTAATTTTCCTGAGTTGTTTTTTAATTGTTCAGGTGCTTGTGCTCTTCTCATGGGGTCTATGGATAACCCAACACCCCAGGCTGTCAAGGACGCCCTGTTGAATAATGCTACTCCTGATGTAGTCGTTGAGGCTAACGGCTCCCACAATAGGCTGCTCTACATCAGTCCTGTGAGTGTATCTTTCGAATTGTCATCACGATGACGGTATAAAAACAAACCTATGAAACTTTCAGCTTAATTGATCATTGGGAACAGTAGAACACAGTGAAAACCCGTTGCAAGTGTTACGCCAAATTGTGAGGTTTTGATCTCGGAGATCAAAACTGTTTTCGGCATTTTTGTTTTAATAATTTCTTGAAAAAGACAGCATTTGGCACCGTCACAGGTCGTGTCCTTACAGTGGCGTCACCAGACTTTCGAGTCTGGGGGCACAAGGGGGGCACTAGCAATTGTTGGGGGGGGGGGGCACTACAATATGTATTATATTTTTTTTCACCAACCCAAATCTCAAATGGGGGGGGGGGGGAGGGCACGCGGGGGGCACGAGGTTTTCCAGGGGGGCACGAGGTTTTCCAGGGGGGCACGAGGTTTTCCAGGGGGGCACGTGCCCCCCTGCCCCCCCCCCCCCCCCCCACTGTGTCCTTACCTGGTGCATGGAATTACCCATAAAATGCATCAAAGTTAAATTTTCAGAGCGATGGGATGTTGAACAACATGAATCAAGACCAATTAGTGTTATATTAATTACATGTTTGTGTATGTTTTCCTTTTAGCCAGGACTAATGGTTGCAAGTGGAGTATAGACGTCGGATACATCCTGAATGATCCTGAGTGATCCCGGTGCTTCCTATGGCAATGTGATCTTTCTTTTCTAATGACCCAAAGATTCAACATCGACGAGATTACCATCAAAAAGCTGGACTGACAATCTGAGGCTAAATTACAATGTCTGGCTTTGGGTGCATTCGGCCTAATCTCTTATCGTGATAATTAAAAAAAAATTAAAATTAAATTTTGATTCAAGTTTCCGGATTTATAATATTTCGAAAGGAAGTATCATGTCTATTTGCATTTGCCAGGAATGCCGTGTAATTAGGCAAATGCACTTTCCTCTCTGTGAATTGATAATTTCATGGTTTATTACATGGTACCGTCAGGCTCATTATTTTGCCGCATAGGGCCTATGCAGTATGCACTTTGTGGCTTAATAACTACATGTATATCCCTCAACATTTAATTGCAATGACCATGAAAGTGTTTTTGAATGCAGTTAATACTTGTGATGAAACATATAATTATGATGGATGATTCGAGTGTTTTCATATTACTATTTTAATGATTATACCTCTTCAGTATGTCATGGTCTTGGAACACACTGCAGCCGTGCCTAGCGTGCTATACAAAACCTAATTATAGTGTACGACTATAGACAGACGCCCTCAATGCTATGATTTAAAGGTAGTATCATACATTGGTTTCTGTCAAAGCAATACAGATTCATGGGCAAAAATATCAAGGACGATACAGTATTAGTCATCTGTGAAAATTTCAGTCCCATACGGTGCCCACTTTTTGAGAAAACAGTGAAAAACGGCCATAGAATTTCTTAAGTCTTTTCTCTTTTATTTTTGATCTTTTAAAAGATCAAAAAGATTTCCGGTGGTTGTTTTACTAATTTCTGGATAAATACACAATTTCAGGCGGAAAAAATTACCGGTATGTTTCTTCCAGCACCATCTTTATACCCTGTAAATTATACGTAAATCTATGAACATTTCTGTTTTGGTGTCTTACAATATGATAATACCTTTAACCACGTAGTCAAAGCTAGGTCACTTGTTTATCTTAACTCGAAATGAAAATAAATTAAAAATACCAGAAGCCTTAAAACAATTTGAAATTTTTAGATATTCCACAAGCGGACATGATTGTTTTTTAACATGGTGACTGAAAGAGTTATACGGAAAGCACTTATTCTAATCATATTGTGTAAAAAAATTAAGCAAACCAGGCGCGGTAATAGAGCCAATTTGTTGTTGTTGTTTTTTTTTTGGTGGGGGGGGGGGGGGGGGGGCTAGAAGAGCCATTATTTTTCGGGGAGGCTAGAAGACCCAATATTTTGGGTTCTTCTAACACTCGCTTCTGCTATGTCTTATTAGGGGTAAAAAAAAACGTGCACATTATAGCCTACACAACGCGTTTTAGCGTCTAGTTAAGTCGGTGTGTTCCTACATGTTTTAGTATACGTATTATTTGGCCAGGCTGTATCTGTCACCAACAATGGTGTGTCAAGCTAGGACCGATGCATAGATTTTGAACCATATTTATTTGATTGATTAGTTCAATTCGGTGCTGGTAATTGCAGAGTCGTCAGCGGTGCACGTACGAAGTACAGGGTCCGTTGCCCTCTTTGGAGAGATAAGATTGACACCAAAAACGGCAAAAAAAATATAATCTTTAACGACTGTATACCGTGGTGAAATACGTAATGGCTGTCTATACGGGATTATTCTGAGCAGAAATCGTGCACTTTGCCCATGAATACATGTATTGGGATTGACCTCTTTAAAAAGGATCACATGGTAACGTCATTATACGTAATTTCAGTCAGCTGACAATCACGGGGAATACTGGTGAATTTATTTTTCTCATGTTCCTGCAGAGCCACATGCAGAAAACGGTACGTTTATTCCATTTTTTTTTTGTCAAACTGTTTGCCATTTTGGGGTTTTGAAAAAACTTGTTATAGGGTTGGTCTTAAGGTGTCGTTCAACGTTCAACTCGAGCACGATATTTGTGTCACATTTACGAGACTTGGCGACTGAATTGAACTAAATAAACTTGTTGAACGTTTGCTGGTAGTATTATTAAATTTAATGAGAGCTCGGTCTCAGGTCAACTCAGTCCCAGGTGACCGGGTCAACTCAGTCTCTGGTCATCGGTCGAAATTGCAGAAGTCAGAATGTGCACAGAATCCCGTATAGCACTAACTGTTTTTCAAAACTGAACAAAGCAAATACGACTGGAGCGGGATTCGAACCAGCAACCACCGGATGATTTATATTGATTCAAAAGCTGTATCCTCTTTGAGTGATTCCACATATTCTGTTTCTAAGGTTGCAGGCTTGCTAATGCTGCGCGTATCTTAAATTATGCTTAGGATATAGCGGAATGCGAGTGGTTTCATGGCTTCTGACTGCCAAACGAACAAAGACAATTTTGCTATGATTACGGACTCCACCAACATAGAGCTGGAAAGCTCAGTTGGCAGTGCGCTGGTACGGTATTCCGGGTGTCGCTGGTTCGAATCACCCTCCAGTTTCTCTTGTGGTTATTTGATGTTTTGGATTTCTCCAAAACAAGAAAACCACTTATGAATTTGTTCCTACTTTTAGTTTGATGGTGTACATATTGAAAACTAGGATGATCGGCATAAATGCTTTCTGCCCACAAGAAAACATTTCCAATGATGTATTTCGTTTTGGATGAACAATTTTGACAGACATTTTTTTATCGATGCAAAATTTATGTATTGATGAATTTATGTAGGATGGCAGAAAGGATGGAACTATTGTAATGTCCACTTTTTTTGTAAATAAATTCTTGCTGGTTTTTTCCCCCCGCAGCACGATGGGATCTAGCGAGAAGACTCCCATCATCTCCGGGGCAGCCAAGGGGTCCAATCACGACCAGGCACGGCGGCGCTGGGTGACCGTAGAGCCCGTAGTGGCTATGTCAGTGGTCGGCTACATGTCCATCGGACTAATTCGGCCATTCTATCTTAAGAGTCGACTTGGAGAGTCTTTGTACAATTTTACAAGTTCGGACGAAGTTTCAAAGTGTGAAACGAACATATCTGTGGATGAAGATATCGAAGATGACATTCAGTCTCGGGCATCTCTATGGCTGTTGTACCTTGTGACTGCTATGAACGTACCCATTGTCGTCAGCACAATAGTTTTGGGAACCCTGAGTGACCGACTGGGCAGGAAAATGTGCATGGCCATTCCTCTACTTGGCTACATTTGCCAGGAAACCGTGTATATTGTCACTGTGTACTACAAACTGCCTCTACCAGTTCTCTTCGTGGGAGAGATCCTGCAAGGTCTGTCGGGAGGTTTCGGGCTGATTTTGTCCGGTTGCATCTCATACCTCGTCGATATCACGACGGAGAAACAGCGAATTGTACGACTCGCGGTGGCCGAGATGCTGGTCTTCTTAATCGGTGGTCTGGTTCAAATCGGTGCTGGGTATCTGATACGAGACTTCAGTCCCATTCCACCTCTGGCGATATCATTGGTGTTAAATGTCTGCTGTTTGCTTTACGTTGCTATACCGGGTCTCCTGATTGAAACGGTGGATCGAAGCAACATCCCTGAAGATCGCAAGGGTATGAAAGCTGTTGGCCGGAGCATGATAAGGCTCCTGAAATTCAACGAGAATGGACGGCGGTGGCAGATGCTCCTCCTGGATTTCTTCCTGTTTTTCTTCCTCGTTAACATCAATGGTACCATCTCCATTTTCATCCTGTACGGCACAGCCAGACCGTTCTGCTGGACTGCCGTCACTGCTGGGCTAGTTGGGTGTTTTGCATTCGTAACCGGTGCTCTCGGTAGGTTTCTAACGTCGGCAGATTGTTTATATTCATGATTGCCTGATGTGCAAGGTCTTGTTAGACCTCAGATCAAGTCTTACGACTTCAATACGGTCCGTTCGTACATTTTCTCAAACAGGACAAATCACAGTTAAAGGTAGTATCATACTTTGGCAGCATACCGAAACAGAAATCTTTACGGATTTACCTTTAACTTATAGGATATCCAGATGGTGATGGTAGGAACTTACCTTTAACACGTTTCTGCCTCAAATGCAGTACTTATCCAGAAAAGAGTAAAACCAGTGACCAAAATTATTTTGGATCTATTAAAGATCAACAATAAAAGAGTCATTGAAAAGTGAACAAAGAAACATTTACTGGATCGGGATTCGAACCAGCGACCTCCTGAATACCTTACAATCTTTGTTCGTTTGGCAGTCTGACTGCCAAACGGACAAACTTAAGATAGTTGACTATTTGGGACACCACCAACGTATAGGTCTGGATAGCTCAGTTGGTGGAGCGCCTGTACAGTATTCAGGAAGTCGCCAGTTCGAATCACGCTCTAGTAAAGTTTTCTTTGTTCACTTTTCAATGACTAAATTCAGTCAGTTTCCCTCGTGGTTATTTGACGATTTTAGAAAAAAAAAGAGAAAAGACTTAAGAAATACTGTAGCCGTTTTTCACTGTTTGCTAAAAAGTGGGCACCGTATGGGACTGAAATTTTCACAGATGACTGTTACTGAATCTTCCTTGATTTTTTTGCCCATGAATCTGTATTTCTTTGACAAAAACCAAAGTATGATATTACCTTTAAAATATAAAATTTTAATGTTTTTCTTTTGATTCAGGAATGTTGATTGGAACCAAACTGTTCTTATTCTGTCTCGGGGATTATTGGATTATGCAAATTAGCACCCTCAGCCTCCTTCTCTTCAACGTCATCATGGCTGAGTCTAAGACGACACTGCTCATCTTCATAGGTAAGTGAAACCATGGCAGGATGTAGCCTTGGTTCAAGACTTCAGTAAAGTAACAGCGTGCCACAAAGGGCGCCATCAAATTGCTAGATTGCACAAAATAATCTGTCTAATGCCTATGATGTCCATTTAGTTCAACATTCAACACACAACATGATACACTAGTATCATACTTTGGTAGCATACCAACAGAGAAATCTTCAGAAAAGAGTAAAACCTGTGACCAATTTTTTTGGGATCTTTTAAAGATCCAAAATAAAAGAGAAAAGACTTAAGAAATACCGTGGCCGTTTTTCACTGTTTTCTCAAAAAGTTGGCACCGTATGGAACTGACATTTTTCACAGATGACTGTTACTGTATCTTCCGTATGATATTTTTGCCCATGAATCTGCATTTCTTTTACAAAAAACAAAGTATGATATTACCTTTAAACTTGTCATCAGACATCTAACCTATCATCGGATTCATGATTTTAAACGATGAAATGAACATTTTGAATTTTGCAGCGAATGGTGTAGGTACACTCAGAGGGATGGGGTTTCCCGTAGCCAGATCAGCCTTGTCAAAAATAGTGGATCCGGGTGAAATAGGTAAGTAAGCCAACGAGTCTTGGGGGCAGTGGCGTCACCAGACTTTTGAGTCTGGGGGGGCACAAGGGGGGCACTAGCAATTGTTGGGGGGGCACTACAATAATGTATATTATATTTTTTTTCACCAACCCAAATCTCAAATGGGGGGGCACGCGGGGGGGGGGGGGGGGGGGGGGGGCACGAGGTTTTCCAAGGGGGGCACGTGCCCCCCCTGGCCCCCCCCTTGGCGACGCCACTGCTTGGGGGCCTATGAATTAGTATAGTTTTAGTGTAAGCGGCAATTTGGGATGGTCCCCCACGTTGTGAAACGCAATGATATACTATAAGATGGATATTTTCCAAATATTTTCAAACGCTGACCTCAACGTAATTAAAACTTGTTTATCACCATTTCTCAAGCTTTTATGATTTTTACGTACATGTATTTCTGTTTGTTTTCAGGGGCTGCGTTTGCAATAGTGGCGTGCCTGGACAGTCTATCTTCATTTCTATCTAACTTAATGGCTCCCAGCATTTACGCAGCAACAGTATCCTTCATGCCGCAGTTAATATTCTATGTGTTTTCTGGAATGTGCGTCATCCCATGTGGAATTGTACTGTAAGTGCACTTTTGGTATAATTATTTCGATTTTATTTATTCATTTATTTCTAGTAATGACACCAAGGGTTCCTCAAAAGCGCCCTAGGCACTGTAGCTCGAAAGCCTGGTGAAACCTTTTATGGAAAGATGATGAGAAGAAGAAGTTTTAGTGGATTTGTGAAGGAGAACTAACTATGGGCTGCTTTTCGTGTGCATCTCTTTGAAATTTGCCCCTCATAACTCGGTGAGATTCGACGGAGGGCGCAAGAGGCCAAATTGTACTACGGATATTAACGATGGGGCATTTCGTTTTCTTTTATATAGGACTCTGCAACTATTCTGGCCACAGAAGAAAGACTACAAGGCTCTTCACCCCGTTGGCTATGAGGAATGTAATGTGGATGAGACAACATCAAATGGTTATATATCTAATGATATTAAAGACAAATCCCCGCAAACTCGGGTTATTTCACTGTAAAATATTGTGTTTGTTGTAACATTTTGTGTGCACAGTCATCATGAACTATTTTGTAATGAGTGACAATCGCACACCACATGTGAATCATGGGCGTAGATCCGGGGGGGGGGGGGGGGGGGGGCTAGGGGGTTGCAACCCCCCCCCCCCCCCCCCCCGCCCCCCAGGTTTTCACTTTTTATATATATAAAAAATGATTTTGTGCACAAACGTATATGGAAGAACGACCCAGCTACACGATCAACCCCCCAGGTCTGAGGACGTGTCTACACTACCGTGTGAATAGATGTACTTACGATATGCTAAGATACTTGCGATGTGCGGAGACACCTACGATGTGCAAAGATACTTACGATGTGCAAAGATACCTGCGATGTGCTAAGAAACTAGCGATGTGCGGAGACACCTACGATGTGCAAAGATACTTACGAACGGTGCTAAGATACTTGCGATGTGCTATTAAGATACTTGCGATGTGCTAAGATACTTGCGATGTGCGGAGAAACCTACAATTTGGAAAGATACTTACGATGTGCAAAGATACTTGCGATGTGCCTTTTTTTCTCGTGTTTTCCCGCGTGGTTTACATGCACCTTTTGCCGGACTAGGTTTAGCTGGTATATAATTTCTCGGATCTGTCTGGTAGGCCTATTATATGAGTTTTTAATTTCCATAGATAACAATTTCTGCCAGTTTATTTCAAAATTTGTATTCCTAATATCTTCTATATGTACAAAATACCTCGTAGTCGTTACTTTTATCTTTCCAATCACAAGCGAGTATGCATTGTCGTAATGTACATTTTCACAATTGCGATTTTATACTTTGACTGACCATTTTTGTTGTTGCTTAATTTCAAGTTTCAGATCTACATATCAACAACCTTTCTTCAAAGAAGTCCAGACTAAACGGTCTTAAAACTGTCTGGTTCCCATGGTAGGTGTCGAAAACATTACACTGAAAAAACACCTGATGCAAAGCAAAGCTAAAGGAGGATTTAACAGTCAAATTCATCCAATATGTACATGTGTATGTTAATGAGAGGAAATGGATAAGTCCCTTTAAGTATGGGCTCCCGCTGCCCCTTTAAACGTTTGAACTTCGTATGTATGTACCGGTAGTGCTTATTTCATCCCCTATAATATTACTGCCCAACATAAATTGAAGTAAAGCAATGATTACTTTAATTAAGCTTATTATAACAATGGGAAATTGACTTTTCATCACCATAAGAATGGCCCATTAATATTGTATTGGCGATGTGGTCTCTCCATCACAAGAAAATAGCAACATCTTTCGTTGGTTCGTCTCTAAAAGTAATATAAAGCCCTGTGTATAGTGTGTGCTTATATACAGTGTATGATAACCGGCTCATAGAATGTTGGGGGTGTTTATTTGGACTATGACTATATGAAAATAAAGATTGCTCAGTGCTCAGTACTCGTTTTCAACTCATGTTGCTCGCCACCCCAACTCGAAGCGGGATCGATTTCACCAAACTCATCGTAACTTACTATCAATCTTAAAATGCATTGTATCCCTTCTTTGATACGATGGGTTATCCTTCGCAAATCGAGTTATGATCGATCGTAGGGCTTCATGAAATCGAGCCATGACCAGAGATTTACCCCATCGTAGGAATTACTATAATATGCATTAATACAAAACCTGCTGGCATATGTTGCATTGAAATCAATATAAACCAAAATGTTGGTTCTGTATATTACGTTTCAAAGATACAATTACACAGATTTTTGACAACGGTTACATAATTGTGAAAGACTTTTATGCTGGAAAAATAATCTGAAGGAATTGAGGTAGTGACACCAGCATCCATGTTTCAATTTCATAGAAATAAATGAGTGTTTTTAATGGAAAGCACAATATTCAAATTTAGACGAATTTGGAAGATTCAAAATGGTGCGCCACCAAGGGTTTGCAACCCGTTGGCCAAACACAATTCACATGGAATTTGTTAGTCTGGTTCCCAGACCAAGAATCTCCGACTATTCTCTGTCAATTCTAAGATCTTTAATAAGAGTCGTCGGGAATCTTTAGGTAGAGAACCAGACTATGAAATTGCCGACCCAATGTGTGCTCTTCCTACCTGGGTAAAAGGAGGGTTGGACGGCCAAAAACAACCTGTCGAAGGACCGTGGAACTAAGGAAAGAGAGGATCTCGGATGGAATTCTTGGACTGGAGGCCAAACCTGTAGCCGTGGACAGGACAGACTGAAGGAAGAAACTTGCAGCCTTATGGGGGAGTGAGCCCGAAGAGGGTAAGTGAGGGTAATGCATGTCTGGAAAGGGTCGACACATTCCGTGTATTGTGGTTGGCCAACCGTGTTGCAAAACTTGGTTGCACGGTGCATTTCAGTGGCATTGCTCGTATTCAGTAGGCCCTCCCCATCCCTTCCTATACGTCATAGGAAAACATGTACTATTCTAATTACATGTATGTACAATCGTGGAATGCAAATCTGTGTTTTTGTCGTGCACTATATACGACTGATTCAGTTGGCTGATTAGTTCGCCGTTGGTTTCTCTATAGCATATTAGCATATTAACGTCGCAGTGATTATGACTGTAATTGTACGTGAAAAGGCATCGTAATAAAATCCACGACAAAAGCTTATTATACAATTAGGCCTACTCTCTTTGGCGATTTTCCTCATGTAACCATTTATAATGGATACAAAGTACTAAATTTGTACGAAAGATATTGGTCTATACATAAAAAACGTCCAGGTAAAAGTGCTAACCTTTCAGTCTAGATATTGTAATTATGATTTTCCTTTTCAGTTTGCACAATTAACTAAAAAACCTAATTGATAGAGTTGGTTTGGTCAACACCTATAGATGTTATTGGGTTTATTTCCTCCACATAACATTCTTCATTGTCTTCATTGATAAGAACTTTGCGGTTTTTCCTCTGCGGCCAGAGTAGTTGAAGAGTCCTACAATAGACAGGGGTAGAGGAAGGAAGAAAGAGAAAGGATAAATAAATTTCGTTTACGGACGCTTTTGCAGGTCTCATTAAACTCGTCGCAACTTACTATCACTCGTAGGACTTGTGATGCATATAGCAGTCCTATACGTAGGATAGGCCCCCTATGGGTTATCGTTAGTAACTTGAGTTACGATCGTTCGTAACTTGAGTTACGATCGATCGTAGGGCCTCGTGAAATCAACCCCAGGACCGATAACCAAGAAACATGCGATTCAGCCTATACAGGGGCGGGCCTATCTTTTAGGAAACAGGGGGTTGGAAATCAAAAAGTGCCATTTCGATGAAATCAAGTCCTAAACTGTGTCGCAATCATGAAGAAGGTGGGCCTGAAAAACTTATCGAAGGACGTGTGGATGGGTATAATGTGACGAGTGGCACGGTCTCCAATTTTTCGTTTAAAAACATAATATTTTTTTAGTCGAGTTTGTTCACAAATTATATGGCATAATTATGGCAAACAATGAAATCAAAGATGCGAAAATGGTTTGAAAAATGACTGGAAGTAATTATTTGGTTAAAGAGTGCTCATTTTTGTTCTCCATTTTATACTGATATAGGCCTAAATAATAATATTGGTCTGCGACTGCGGCCAATAATCATTGGTCTGATCCCTCTAGATTCTTATCTTTAAGAATAAAATTGTTCAGAAACAACAGGAACTCACAGCACAATTGCAACTGGGATGACACACATTCCAGTAAACACATAGAATGTCAACTGTGGCATGTAGGATACAGACGATGCATAGATGCTAGGAGCCATAAGGTGCGACAGAAATGAAGACAAACTTTCCAGACACGCCACTATGGCAAACGCACTCCCTAAAACAGAAATAATACCACATAATCATCAAACGATGGAAACTGAATGGATTAATTTAAGAAAAAATGACTGGAGAGGGATTCGAATCAGCGACCCCCGGACTACCGTTCGGCACCGGTAGCTCAGTCGGTACAACGCCGGTACGGTATCTCGGGGTCATGTTATCACCGGTTCCAATTTTTCTTTGTTCACTTTTGAATGACTTCACATTTGATTTCTAATTCTAAACATAATTAACTACAAATATAAATTCTGATGAATGAATCACAGAATCCGTTAAATTATCCGTTTAGGTTAATTGTATTCGATCAATGGTTTATTTAAAAAAAAAAGACAATGATGTAAAGTTATTTGAATGGTAATGGCCATTTCAGAGTATAGGTCTAACTGTCCGTTCAATACCATTAATACAAACATCCAGTGGCCATTACCGCAACAACAGACATTCAAAGGTTTACTGTAATTAAAACTCATGTGAAGTTAAGTACATCTGTATTGTTATAAAACTGAACCTGTTTATCATTGTTTGTGCTAAAAAATATTGTAGATAGAAAAAGGAGGTATTTTAGACCCATAATTTAGCACCCCACTTTTTATTTTCGCTATATGAAAACCCTTGCTTACGTCACATGCAGAACGCCACGCAGTATACTGTGATAGGTGACGTCACACACTATTGTTGCGCGGGTCGGTTCCGAGGGGACTTTTTGGGGGCGGGCCATACATGTACTGATTTTGTAACATTTTGGTCAAAATTAAGCACTTACATAAAATATAAATTTATATAGTCATTAATTATGTATTAAACAATAATTTTAAAGCACTTTCATTCCTTTCTCAAATTTGATTACAGTAAACCTTTAACTCAAAGTTATTGATTTGTGAAATCCCACTATAGCATTATAGCACTTACTTACCTATTTCTTCTGGGTCCACCATTTGGGATATGACTGATCTGGCTACTGGAACTCCCATTCCTCTTAGAGCACCAGCAGTATTCCCTGCAACATAATAATGTGTACCAGTTAAACCAGATTTGTTGTGATCTTCATAAACATAATAATTTTAGAAAATAATCTTTTCATTCTTCCATTTGCCGTCGTCGAAGCATTAAATCAAGACATCTACAGTCATCAGACGTTTAGTGTCGTATCTTTTTATGGTGCCACTTTTTTAGGGGGCGCAACAAACGCAAAGCCCAAAAAATAAGTAGCTGTACTGTTGAAGTTATTGGAAATATAATCCAATGAACAAACAACGAAAGATTCAAATTTCAAATTGTCGGATACGCCGCGGCAAACCTTATTGGGCGTTTACGAAACCGGCTCCGGCTCCATTGAGTGAATCCATTCTGAAATAACTGGTATCAAAATGGAGGCTTTTGGCTGCGGTGAAATACGTACACATCGCGCAGTGAAAGACGTACACATCGCGCAGTGAAAGACGTACACATCGCGCAGTGACACATAGGCACACACCGCGCAGCGACAGATACACATCGCGCAGTGACACACACACATAGCGCAGTGACAGATACACATCGCGCAGTGATAGACACACATCACACAGCGGTATACACATGCATTACAAGTGACCTTTCTAGGACACCATACATAATTGTGCATATGTTGGTTGTAGTAGTCTCAAATTAATTGGAGATCACTGGTTGTAAATGGCGTTTTACGTTCTTGTATAATTACCAGTATGCAAAGGGAACAATATTGCTTATTGACGTCTGAAACCAAGACTATAATCTGCCATGGTTTCACTTACCTATGAAGATGACCAGTGTCGTAGTAGCCACAGCTATGATGATGTTGGACAGAAAGAGGCTGAGGGTGCTAATTTGCATAATCCAATAATCCCCAAGACAGATTAGAAACAGTTTGGTTCCAAGCAGCATCCCTGCATTAAATAAAGAAACATTATATAATTATGTACAAGTTGATGCTATTAAAACGATACAACCGGGAACGGAAACAGTTAGACTTGCTATTCCTTCAAGTTAAGAAGCGATGTAATGGCATGCATGTACTACATGTACTTCCTTTCATTATGTATAGTTACATCGGCCGTAGCAAGCAGGCTTGTATTATTGAAATCGTCGGCTTTCTTTCTCTCTTTCTTGGGGCAAACGCTCGCACAAAAATGAAATATCTTCCAAATTCCAAAATGTGCCTTGTCTGAACGCTCCCTGTGGTCAGGTTTTCGTTTATGAGTCAGATGGTGAGGGTGAACCTTAGACCCTGTTTGGGATGATGTATGTGTCCGCCATAGCTAGGCCTACAGTTAGTAGACGTGATGGCTGAGAATATGGCTGAGCCTCGGGGATCAGAGTTAAGGGCAGCGTACAGGATTTGCAAGGCCTCCAAAAGAATTATTGAATTTGAGACAGAAAATTGACTCAACAGTTCGTAAACAGTGCAAACAGTCATTATGGGAAATCTTGGTTCATCAGATGCTTGGTTTTTTTAATGAAATCAATATTTAGTGTCTTTAAAAAGATCGGGGTCCGAACGATTTAGTAGCATTTCGAAAGAGTGGTGTAACCGTCAAAGATTCGGAGGGGGCAAGATTATTTGGGCCGTATTTCTACTATCCAGATGAACAAAGCGTAGAAAGGTACATGAAACAACGTCTGTATATAAGGAAGTTTAAGACCTTCACTCCAAATTCAGCCAAAACGCACATCTTTGCAAATCCTGTATGCTCCCATTAAGATTTATTCTCATGACAACGAGCAGCGTTCGTGAATCGTGACCCCATTCTGTGTAGGCCTACTAAACCTCCATAACAAAATGTTTTTAAAGGTTCACTGTAATAAAACACATTCTGAAGTTAAATACATCTGTACTGTTATAAAACTCAACCTGTCTATCTTTGTTTACGCTAAATAATATTGTATATAGAAAATTAGATATTTTAGACCCATAATTTAGCACCCGAAAACCTTGCTTACGTCACATGCAGAACACCACGCAGTATACTATGGTGCGAGCCTATAGTTCTGTATGTGACGCCACAAACTAATTGTTGCATAGGTCGGTTCCAAAAGGGACTTTTTTGAGGGGCGGGGCATACATATATCTACATGTATTTTGTAACTGTTTCGTCAAAATTAAGCACTTGGGCATCATGACAAAATGTAATTTATATTGTCATTCATTTATGTATTAAGCAATAATACAGCACTTTCATCCCTTTCCCAAATTTGATTACAGTGAACCAATGCACTTGTTCGTGTAAACCGGGACGTCTGACGCTTACTGGTTGAACGAACGACTTACCGAGAGCACTGGTTACGAATCCATAACATCCAGCAATCCCAGTAGTGACGGCAGTCCAGCAGAACGGTTTGGCTGTGCCGTACAGGATGAAAATGGACATGGTTCCACCAGTATTTGAGAGGATGAAAAACACGTAGAAATCCAGGAGGAGCAATTGCCACCGCCGTCCATTCTCGTTGAATTTCAGGAGCCTTATCATGCTCCGGCCAACAGCTTTCATACCCTTGCGATCTTCAGGGATGTTGCTTCGATCCACCGTTTCAATCAGGAGACCCGGTACAGCAACGTAGACTAAGCAAAAGACGGTTAACCCCAAAGATATCGCCAGAGGTGGAATGGGACTGATGTCTCGTATCAGATACCCAATAGCGATTTGAACCAGACCACCGACTAAGAAGACCAGCATCTCCAGAACAGCTATTCGGACAGTTCGCCGTTTATCTGCCGAGATATCAGTGATGTATGACATACACCCGGAGACAAGCAGCCCGAAACCTCCAGTCAGTCCATGTAGAAATTCTCCAATGAAGAGGACAGGTAGGGGAAGTTTGTAGTAAATGGCAATGATATACACTGTCTCCTGGCAAATGTAACCAATGAGAGGAATGGCCATGCACATTTTCCTGCCCAGTCGGTCACTCAGGGTTCCTAAAACCATTGTGCTTATCATGACTGGTATGTTGACGGCAATCTGGAGGTACAACAACCACAGAGACGCCCGAGCCTGAATGTCATTTTCGATGTTGTCATCAATGGTCACGTTCCCTTTACACTTTGAAAACTCTTCAGGATCTGTGAAGTTGTACAGCGATTCCCCAAGCCGCTGCTTCAGAAAAAACGGCCTTACGAGACCGATGGAGACGTTGCCGACCACTATCAAGACGAGTACCGGCTCTACGGTCACCCACCGCCGCCGTGCCCGGTCACGATCACCCTTGGTTGCTGGGATCGAGGTGATGGGAGGTGGATCATCAGGAGGGTCCATGGTGATGGGGATTTCAAACTGCTTTCTATACGTGGATGAAAACAGAAGCACTTAATGGATCATACAACAACATCCCTGCCCCTCTGAGAAGATGTCTAGAATTAAGGTATGTACAATTAATTATTGGCGGTAAGAATCAAACAGCTTCATTTTAAAGGTAGTATCGTACAATGAGAAATGTTCACAGATTTACGTATAACTTACAGGGTGGTGGTGGTAGAAACATACCGTTCAAATGTTTCCGCCTGAAATGGTGTATTTATCCAGAAATTAGTAAAACAACGACCGAAAATCTTTTTGATCTTTTAAAATATCAAAAATAAAAGAGAACAGACATAAGAAATACTGTGGCCGTTTTTCACTGTTTTCTCAAAAAGTGGGCACCGTGTGGGACTGAAATTTTCTCAGATGACTGTTACTGTATCTTTCTCGATAATTTTGCCCATGAATCTGTATTTCATTGATGAAAACCAAAGTCATTACCTTTAAGTTCCGAAAGTTAAATTGCTATTTCTCATAAGTTCATACGAGACGTTTCAATCCTGACAGGGGCCGCTTCAGCCTTTACACAGAGTGCAGTTGGCATAAGTGTTATCTACGGTGAATCAGCACATCCAGACAATGTACATTGTACATGTATAACTATAACACATCTGTTTGTTTGCGGTTTGCGGCAGGACCGTCACAATGTTAACATAATATTCATTTATATATTCAGTTTATATTTTATAAGTATCTCTAAAGCGCATTTTCTACAGTGACAAAGCGCAAAACAGGCCTAACTTGCAACGAATCCATCCTGAGATGATGTAATTGAGCGGCAAAGACCATCAAACTTACCTTGAAATTGATGCCAATCAGTACCAGACGGATTCATTAAGTAACAAATGTGTGAATTTACAGAAAAGTAACCGACATGTTCATGTGTATACCCGTCCACACACAGTACATAGCAGACCTCTGATCTTGTACCAAATAAAACTGAGCAAGTGCCCTTTGTACAGGGTACATGGAGGTCAAAGTCACGGCTGTTCTGCCTGCTAGTTTTTGAGACCGTACGGTTCATATACCTGATATTTCCAGGGAATTTGCACAAGGAACCAATAACAGTGAATGAAACGAAATCTGGTCGGGTATTTCATTGCTTACTAAAATGGATCACGGTTTGGTTTCAATGCTTTTTAGCGAATACGACGGATATGAATATGCCGATGTGCAAATATTGCCTCAAATGTATTAAACGTTGTTAAACTGGGGGAGGAAGCCGACATAATGTCAAGCCGAAAAGGTCACAATGGAATGAATACATAACTGAAGTGTCTCAAACAGTTGAATTCATCAGTGAAACTTTTGCATGACAGCAGTAGACTTATACAGGGTCGGCAGTTGCGCGTGTGTATATCTTTTAAAAGATCAAAAAGTTCGGTCGTTGTTTTACTAATTGTTGGATAATATACACCATTTCAGGCGGAAACATCTTAACGGTATGTTTCAGGCTACCACCACCATCTTCATACCCTGTAAGTTATAGGTAAATCTGTGAACATTTCTGTTTTGGTTTTTTACCAAAGTATGATACTACCTTTAAGTGCTATCATTATAAGGTTACTTACATGTAGGTAGGCATAAACCTTACAAATCACACCAGCTGGGGAGTGATTTCAGTTATAACAAAATGGGAATCCACATTTAGTTTAACAAACACAGTTTGGGCCTTTTCGTTCACTGAAGTTCTTAAAGGTTTACTGTAATCAAAATTGGGAAAGGGATGAAAGTGCTTCAAAATGATTGCTTAACACATAATTAATGACTATATAGATTTATATTTTTATGTAAGTAAACCATTAATAACGTGATTACCTACTTTCACCGACTTTTACCATGCATGCATTTTTGCAACTATAAATTGATTTAGGACCGAACGCCCCTTCAAAATAATCAATATATCCTTTCACTATATATACACTGCTATGTACCAGCAAAAAAAAATTCAGTGTTATTTAATGTCAACAAGTAAAGAGGCGGGACTCAGATTATGCACAATCGTGTTCAGCAAATTAAGAAAATGTAAATTTACAAAATATGAAATCAAACCCTGCAATATTTGTATTGGTATATAGAAGCAGGAGACAGAAAGAAACAATTGAACTACTTACGTATACGCGTTAGCCTGAACTAAATCCAATGACAGTCAATAACAGTGCCTATATGGGAAATGGCAGGTAGGTCTTATTTATAGGCTGCAGTTCATGATCGTCAGTCAGCTGACTAAGTTAAATATTGCCCATGATCTCATGTGGGTTCATTTCCAATACAAAAGATGAACAAACATGTTCATCTGGTTTGCGTAGGCTAAACGGCACAATCAACAAACGATGCATAGTGAACCTCCCAAACATCAAGTTATCACGTGAACATTTTAGAGAAAAAAAAGATAATTCAGTTCGAACATACAACTTCTTATCTATTTTTGTGCACTTCGGACATGAGGGGCAGCATGGAACCACGAGACCAATCAAATTGAGAGGTGTCGTTCAGAGGGAAATTATTATCTGATTTTGAAACATGTCCTAATTTATTATGCACGGAAACCTTTGGCGTACTTCTATTTACGTCATGTAGGCTTTCATCTGGGAAGGGAAGTTTTTGCACGACACTGCGCGTGCGCTTAAAGGTAATATCATACTTTGGTTTTTGTCACAGAAATATAATTTTATGGGCAAAAATATCAAGGAAGATAAAGTAACAGTCATCTGTGACAATTTCAGTCCCATAACTCCCATACGGTGGCCACTTTTTGAGAAAACGGTGAAAAACGGCCACAGTATTTCTTAAGTCTTTTCTCTTTTACTTTTGATCTTGAAAAGATCCAAAATAATTGTGGTCACTGGTTTTACTATTTTTTGGATAAATACAGCATTTCAGATAAATACAGAAAAATGTTAATGGTATGTTTCTACCATTACCATCTTTATACCCTTTAAATTATAGGTAAATCTGTGCAGATTACTGTTTCGGTATGCTGCCAAAGTATGATACTACCTTTAAGGCATGGTACCCATAGGCCAAAGATGTCCAATATTTATGTCCAATATTTTTCTCCAATAAGAATCCACTTCAAATAACAGCACACAAAGGCTATTTCAATTTTTTTCACCAAAATTTATTTTTGTCCAACATTATTGTTTTTACCATGGAAGTAGTACACACACTAAACATAGACTTTAAAGACTACTGCTCCAGCTTTAAATATTCCAAGCTACACACAAAAAGGTGGAAAGAAGTATAAGCGAGTAGGCCTATGGTTTGCGAAGAATCAGTATATAAGAGAGCTATATGAATATTTTGTCTTCGTTCTTTAAAAACCCCTCCCTCTCATTGCTATACATCAATACGTCCAATCCAGTCTACTACACCTCGACTAAGATGTCAAAAGTTATAACCTTGAGTGAGTCACTCTTAGGTTTGTAAAGGATGAATCTCAAATAAGGAAATACATGTACATGTACTGTGTATTAAACTGTATGGGACCATAAAGAAAAACTAAGGATGCGTGGTTCTTTAAGGAATACAAAACTAACTTTCAAGCGAAAGCCGCCAGAGCATGCTATCGTACCTAAATCAAGTTAGGATACTCAGAACCTATATAAATATAAAATAGTTCAGAAACACACAACTGATGTGGTGTCATTATACATGGTGCCACCGCAAACTACCATACCTTCTTTTATTTTACTGCTAAGTTGCTCTATCCTTAGTAGATGCTACATTTGTAAAAAAAAATAACTGCACAAACCATAAAATATTGTTCTGTTACCATGATCTGTGACCCCCGGAATACCATACCAGTGCTCAACCAACTGAGCTATCCAGGTAGTGTCCCTAATAGCGATATGAGAGTGGTTTCATGGCTTCTGACTAATTAACAAATATAATTGATTATTAGGGACACCGCCAACATTGGGCTGGATAGCTCAGTTGGTAAGAGCGCAGATATGGCATTTGAGAGGTTGCTGGTTCAAATCCCACTTCTGTTAATTTTTCTTTGTTCACTTTTCAATAATGTGGAACAGGATTGGGATAGAAAGACCCAAGAAGTTATTTGACATTGGGTACAATAAATCATACCAATTACAAACTGGTAAAATATACTAATCATAATGAATCATGTGTACCCACCAAAAGGGTTGAAATAAACTTTGTTTGCAAGACCCTGTTCTCATCTAGACTTGGGTTTAACCTCAAGTCAAAAAAAAAAACCGACAGAGAAGGGGAGAAGGGGAGGGGCAAAAAGACCAAACTTAGAAAATCTCATCATTTGAAAATAGAAAGATAGACTGCACCAATTAGATTGGTTCTAAATATTTGTCCTCTTCGACGACCATCAGCATGAATGAGGTGCAGCAACAATCCCCTTCCATGCGGCCATGACGGACAGCAGATGACTATCTCAGATCCTCTGGGCAATCGGGCTGTTTTGTGGGATGCGCCACTTTGAAGGCGTCCAACTCTAGAAGTGCAGCATTGATCCTTGATATGGCAGGATAAGAGGACATGTCCACTTTAAACCTGCAAACAAGCACCAACAGATTCCAATGCAATCATTTCCTTTGTCAATGACTGTCAAAAAGCTCTAAAATCATGAACAAATACACTAAATTTATCTCATGTTTAAGGTACAGTATAGGATTGGTGACATATCCAAACAGAAATGTTTACAAATTTACATATAAATTTCAGGGTGTGAATGTGGTGCTGGTAGAAACATTCTGTTAAGATATCTCTGCATGAAATTGTGTATTTATCCAGAAATTAGTAAAACAAAGACCGAAAACAGTTTTGATCTTGGGGTACCAAGTAAGATCAAAACCATTCTTTATGTTTTAAAATGTTTTAAAAGTCAGGTTTTCGCTATTTTCTAGTGACTCAGATGTCCGATTGAGCTCAACTTTTCACAAGTGTGTTATTTCACGCACATATAGGATCAGATAAGTATGAGTGCTGTTCTGTGACCTTTAATACCAATCATACATACCTTTAAGTCAAAATATTTAACTTTGAATGAATAAAACTTTTTTAAAGAGCGTGATCCTGAAATTTGATTAATCTAATTATAAAACCTGACCAAGCACATTTTCCAAAGTTTCGTTCATATTTTCAATTACGTGTATAATAACTCATAAATGATAATAAATCAAATCAGTAATAAAACAGAGAAATTAATTTCTCGATACAAAATTGAAATTATCTAACCTGTTTGCATTGTAGACTTGCGGCACAAGGCAAAGATCGGCCATAGTGACCTCATCTCCAACACAATACTTCCCAGATGTCTGGTTCAGGAGCTTCTCAAGAGACGTAAAGCCTTCCGAGATAACTTTCAGTGCCCACTCTACTTTCCGCTCATCGCCAAGATAACGGAGAACACTAAGGTTCTGCAAGAGAAATGAAGCACAGGGGTAAGTGAAAGCAAGACGTATGATATGCAGCAAAAAAAAAAAGAAAACGTAAGAGGAAAAATTGAAACTGGTTTTTACAGCCGGTTATTATCCAATGATCGATTCAACCATCTTTTCTGGGGCCAATTTCATAGAGCTGCTTAAGCACCAAAATCTGCTTAAGCACCAAAATCCTCGGTAAACAAAATCAGTATGCCAGCCAAAACTCCTTGTGAATGTTATGCTCAGCAAACAATGGCCGAATACAAGCCAAAAGCAGTAAACATCACATGAACATTTGGTTGGTAATCCTGTTTGATTAAGGAAGAATTTTTCATGCTTAATCAAATTTTTGTGTTTAAGCAGCTCTATGAAGTTGGTCCCTGATCCAGTTGGAGAGCTGTGACAAAGCTGAATATAAAAGAGAACTTGGAGACAAATGAGAGACAAATTGATCACAGATTCTGGTATTTTTGACTGATTGGCTCACCTGGAGAGGTTGGATCCCGCAAGAAATAACTTGTGAAAGCTGACGAACCTGTGTATCGTTGGGGGAAGAAAATCAGGAAAGAACATTTAAGGATTCAGAATAGAAAAACTGAAAAAACAGTGAGAACCCAATTAAATCTAGCTGCTCATAGCTATGGCAAAATGACGGTCTGATCTTGATCAAGTTAATTTTCTTTCAGTGCTGACCGAAGCAGGCTGAACCTCAGCTTGACCTAGAACTGAAACAGGTCATCAAATCAATGTATCAGTTGTGGTTACTAAATTGTTAATTGGTGACCACCTGATTCCAAATTTCAAGGGCTTCTTGGGGATGGTTTGAGAAATCACTTCAAGAACCTCTGCTGATTATTTTGCCTGAAACATGTCTCCAGTTTCATTGCATTTCATACTTAATCGTTCATTTGTTCGTTCGTGTAAAGACTACCAGCAAAGTACATCAACTACAAGGCAAGGTCCTGTTTTAGCACGAAGAAGAAAGAACAAGTCCCAGAACTTACGAAGAACCTTTTCGTCGGATCTTTAGGCAGCAATGCTGGATCAGGTCTGGTCTCGTCCAGATATTCGATGATAGCATTCTGCAAGAAAAAAATTAAATGGCCTCCTTCATTAGTCAAGTTAATAGGGGTCCATCCATAAAGTACGTAAGCATGAAATGCAGACATTTTAGATCCCCCTCCCTACCCCCCTGTACACATACACATTTCACATTATGTTTTCACTTCTCAGAGTACCTTGCTTTAGCATCATTAAAATGTCACAGTAATATTCTACACCGGGACCGGAACCGTTATTGGGACGTCATTTGCCAGTATTTGGAAACCGCCGTGGATGACCAAATTAAATTCAAAAGGTTTAAAAGGGTGTCCAACTCCAAGATGCCCATGCGCTCTCCGGGAAAACAACAACATACTTTATAACCTGCCACTTACGGACTGTGTAAGCACCATGCTGTCTATCTGGAGGGCTGGAACCTGACCAGTGGAATTCACTTCCCGATATCTATCTCCAAGTTGCTCGGATTTGAGCAAGTTCACTGGTGAGTACTCATACTCGATGCCTTTCAATGCCAAAGCTGTTGAGATACAAAAAGTTGTGCAAACATTAAAAACAAGATTGTCTGTGCAATGTCAAGTGACTCCTTGGTCCTTGCACAATGCACATGATGTCCAAACTGCGGCCTCACTGAGGTCACACAAAGACCATACACTGGTTGAAAAGTTGCACACGGCACGTACATGTACATGCTTGTGTGTATCCATTGTTTGACCTCACTGATGGAGTCCTATGCAAGGTGTTTGTGTCAAAAACATATGGATAGCTAAAATTACATGTAGGCCCCTATTTGCCACCTCACACTAAGTATAAAGCCAGGCTTAATATATTTAAGTCAATTCTTCTGGATCCTAAATGTAATTTCAAGCATTGAGTGACAGTGAGACCAGTCATAAGACCAGTCACAGGGCCATCAGTTGTGACTCTAACAAAATGAAAATGTGGGACGCCCAATACTCAGCTGATCTTGCCCCTGCCTACCCTGGGCACACTGGTCACACAACAGGGGGAGCAAGTACTAGTCACTGACAGACTTACTAGGATTTGCTTTCACTGCTGAAGCAAGCAAACTGCTAACAACTGCACATCGTAACCCTTTGGTCCAGTAGACCAAGGCAAGGGTTAAGATCATAAAGCAACTAGCAACTGCCAGGCTTTTGAGTTTCTACATTTGTAGCTTTTATAAAGTTAAAGCCACTTCATTACAAATATTACTAGAAATTATTGCTGCTCCACACTGTAAAAACAATAGACCTGTAAACAGGGCCCAGATACATCGCTATGCTCATCCGAGCATAGCGATGTATCTGGGCCCTGTATATGGCTCTATCTTATTCTTAGTCATGAAGAAACCCCTGATTTAAAGGAAATACTCACCAATTCGCACACGCCAAGAGCAGGAGCTCCGGAAGTAGGAATACAAAATTGGCTGATGGAAGAAAAACATGATGAGGGTTTGGTTTTATCATTGATGAATGCCTGGGATGCTGAGCAGTTTAGAAATTAGGTAGGCCTAAATTCTAAAATAAAATAACCAACATATTCAAATGTAAATAGGCCTAGTGGATGTCACACTGACACTGTGACTGCTGTGCATACTGCATAAACCCATCAACTAGAGCCATCCACTAAGTAATTGCACTATGGTGCATATTTATTACAATGACCGGCATTTGTTTCCGACATTGATGTTGTTTGTTTTACAACATTAATTTTAATTTTTATTAAACGTCCCCCTTTTCTTTGCACGTAGGGCCTACTTGCAAAAGTTGCAGCAACATGACAAATAAAGATTATGCCTACCTTTCCACCCATCACACTATCTTTTCTCCAAGTCAAATTTGTTTCACCGTATTGCAATATAGCGTCGATGTATTCAGGGGGATATTTTGTTGACTAAACTAGTATTTAGTAAACCGAGAGTGATGAGATGAGATGCACAGATGATGCACGTACACCTGTAGCAGTACGCGCATACAGTACAGTACAGTGTACATGAACCGCAGTCTGGTTTCCAGACCAAGAATCTCCGACTATCCCAGCACTCTATGAACACAGGAGGGCGCTTTCTAACAAAAAAGGGACTCTAAAACAACTAGACATTGTGGTTGTGGGAACAACCACTAGGTGTTCGGGTCTTATTTCGTAGTGGAACTGTTAAAATGTGAACATGTTGGAACGTATGTGATCAATCGTCCCTCATATAATGGCATTTCGAAATACATGTACGCTTAAACTGCGTGACTGAACAAATACTGATCATACTGATTGCTGTATTCGTACACTGACTGATAGAGTATAGAAAATTGCGTCACCTTTAAATATACATAACATTGGCTGGACAATAACTTCCGGTCAGTTCATCACAGCTAGCTGAACATTTACAGAAGTCATTGAATGCATACGATGTATATATTTTACAATTTTCACCGATGTACGTCATGTACATGTAATTACTGAGTAAACAGTATTTGAATAATTACATAATTTTCCCTTTAAATGAATGAGCATAACTTCCGGTTGGATGACGTCACAGATTTGAAACTTCACATACATGTCAAAGTGCATTTGTGTTTCGCACCCACGAAATTTGACAGAAATCCATTGATTACTTTCGGATAACATAATCACTGTATATCTTTAACCAACCGTAGAGGGCGCTATAAAGCTCGCATGACGTCATCGTTTATATTTTCTGAAAGCTCAAGACTTTCTCTATCTTTTATCCAAAAATATTTTATGTGCCAAAATCCTTCCGTTTTCGAGTTATTTTGAGTCAAACCTCAACTTCCGGTAACACCGGAAGTGGAGGTCATTTGTACACAACATTGAATATATTAATTGTTGAGATTTACGTGTTGAGTAACATATGTCAATCTCAAAATCATAGGTCATGTGGTTCTCAAGTTATAAAGCACCAAAGTTTTTCCTAAAAACGCGTGTAATTTGATACCCGATGACGTCATCATGACGTCAATCTTCTAAATACAACTTGACATCATGACCAAAGTTCCCACCAAGTTTCATGTCATTATCTTGTACCTGTGACCAAGAAGTCCTGCGGACAAATTTGGGAAGAAAAAAATAAAAAGTAAAAAAAAAAAAAAACTAGACATTGTGGTTGTGGGAACAACCACTAGGTGTTCGGGGTCTCATTTCGTACTGGAACTGTTGTTATGAGAATGTTTGATGGAACGCATGTATGGCATATTGAAATACACTTAAATTGTGTGACTGAGCAAATACCGGTACTGATCATGCTGATTGCACAGTGTATTCGTACAAGTACACTGACTGATAGCGTATAGAAAATCGTGTCACCTTTAAAAAATGTAAAATTGTCAGGGCGATAACTTCCGTTTAGTTAATCACAAACAACTGAAAATTTGCAGAAATTATCGAATGCATAAGATGTAAACAATTTGCAATTTGCACCAATGTACGTCATGTAGTTACCGAATAAACAGTATTTGAATAATTACATCATGTTTCCTTTAAAAATGCATAACTTCCGGTTGAATGACGTAACAGATTTCAAACTTCACACGTATGTCGAGGTGCATCAATGCTTCACAATCACCAAATTTAGCGGAAATCCGTTGTTTACTTTTGGATTACGTAATCACTGTATATCTTTAATCCACCATAGAGGGCGCTATACAGCCCGTATGACGTCATCGTTTATATTTTCTGAAAGCTTAAGACCTACTCTATCTTTTACCCCGCGAGGTTTTATGTGCCCAAATCCTTCCGTTTTCGAGTTATTTTGAGTCAAACGTCAACTTCCGGTTACACCGGAAGTGAAGGTCATTTGTACACAACATTGAATATATTAATTGTTCAGATTCATGTTGTGAGTAACATATGTCAATATCAAAATCGTAGGTCATGTGGTTCTCAAGTTATAAAGCACCAAACTTTTTCCTAAAAACGCGTGTAATTTGATACCCGATGACGTCATCATGACGTCAATCTTCTAAATACAACTTGACATCATGACCAAAGTTCCCACCAAGTTTCATGTCAATATCTTGTACCTGTGACCAAGAAGTCCTGCTGACAAGTTTGGGGAAAAAAAAATAAAAATAAACTAGACATTGTGGTTGTGGAAACAACCACTAGGTGTTCTGGGTCTCATTTCGTACTGGAACTGTTATGAGAATGTCTGTTGGAATGCATGTGTGGCATATTGAAATACACTTAAACTGAGTGGACGGAGTGACTGATCATGCTGTGTGAAGTGTATTCTTATATGTACACTGACTGATAGCGTATAGAAAATGGTGTCACCTTTAAATAATGAAAAATTGCCCGGACGATAACTTCCGGTTAGTTCATCACAAACAACTGAAAATTTGCAAAAATCATTGTATGCGTACGATGTAAATAATTTGCAATTTGCACTGATGTACGTCATGTAATTACCGAATAAACAGTATTTGAATAATTACATCATGTTTCCTTTAAAAACACATAACTTCTGGTTGAATGACGTCACAGATTTGAAACTTCACACACATGTCAAGGTGCATCAGTGCTTCACACTCACTAAATTTAACGGAAATCCGTTGTTTACTTTTGGATTACGTAATCACTGTATATCTTTAATCCACCGTAGAGGGCGTTATACAGCGTGTATGACGTCATCGTTTATATTTTCTGAAAGCCCAAGACCTACTCTATCTTTTACCCAGAGAGGTTTTATGTGCCCAAATCCTTCCGTTTTCGAGTTATTTTGAGTCAAACTTCAACTTCCGGTAACACCGGAAGTGAAGGTCATTTGTACACAACACTGAATATGTTAATTGTTTAAATTTACGTGTTGAGTAACATATGTCAATATCAAAACCGTAGGTCATGTGGTTCTCAAGTTATAAAGCACCAAAGTTTTTCCTAAAAACGCTTGTAATTTGATACCCGATGACGTCATCATGACGTCAATCTTCTAAATACAACTTGACATCATGACCGAAGTTCCCACCAAGTTTCATGTCGATATCTTGTAACTGTCATACAGAAGTCCAGCTGACAAGTTTGGGAAGAAGAAAAATAAAAACTAGACATTGTGGTTGTGGGAACAACCACTAGGTGTTCGGGGTCTCATTTCGTTCTGGAACTGTTATGAGAATGTCTGTTGGAACGCATGTGTGGCATATTGAAATACACTTAAACTGTGTGACGGAGCAAATGATCATGCTGAGTGCAGTGTATTCGTATTATGTACACTGACTGATAGCGTATAGAAGATGGTGTCACCTTTAAATAATGTAAAATTGCCCGGACGATTACTTCCGGTTAGTTCATCACAAACAACTGAAGATTTGCAAAAATCATCGTATGCGTACGATGTAAACAATTTGCAATTTGCACTGATGTACGTCATGTAATTACCGAATAAACAGCATTTGAATAATTACATCATGTTTCCTTTAAAAACACATAACTTCTGGTTGAATGACGTCACAGATTTTAAACTTCACACACATGTCAAGTTGCATTAGTGCTTCACACTCACCAAATTTGGCGGAGATCCGTTGTTTACTTTTGGATTACGTAATCACTGTATATCTTAAATCCACCGTAGAGGGCGCTATACAGCGTGTGTGACGTCATCGTTTATATTTTCTGAAAGCCCAAGACCTACTCTATCCTTTACCCAGAGAGGTTTTATGTGCCCAAATCCTTCCGTTTTCGAGTTATTTTGAGTCAAACTTCAACTTCCGGTAACACCGGAAGTGAAGGTCATTTGTACACAACATTAAATATGTTAATTGTTGAGATTCACGTGTTGAGTAACATATGTCAATATCAAAATCGTAGGTCATGTGGTTCTAAAGTTATAAAGCACCAAAGTTTTTCCTAAAAACGCTTGTAATTTGATACCCGATGACGTCATCATGACGTCAATCTTCTAAATACAACTTGACATCATAACCGAAGTTCCCACCAAGTTTCATGTCGATATCTTGTAACTGTCATATAGAAGTCCTGCTGACAAGTTTGGGAAGAAGAAAAATAAAAAAAAGAAAAAAAACAAAAAAAACTCGAACAATAACAATAGGTGTTCGGCTTGAACCCGAACACCTAAAAAAAAAAAAATAAAAAAAAAAACTCTTACAATAACAATAGGTGTTCGGCTTGAACCCGAACACCTAAAAAAAAAAAAACTCGAACAATAACAATAGGTGTTCGGCTTGAACCCGAACACCTAATTAGTCAGTATAAAGGGACTCTAAAACAAATTAATGGAAAGTTGTCTTCGTCCATCCAGGGTGTGCATAAAGGATGCAGACGATGCACAACCTGTCTCTAGCTTTCAGTCAGTCTCATGCACGTGGCGTAACCTTCTGACCGCATAGCCTGTGTCGTCAAGTCTTGATTCTTATCCTTGGAGTGTTGCTGTCCGCTGACTATTATTTTAATCCTCCGTTGTACTTCTCGCGATTTCTCCACCACCATTTCTAGTTTTGCATGGATTCAGGACGGAATACTCGCTGAAGTGAAGGTTAGTTTTATCACGGTAGGCCACAAATTGGGTGTGAAACATTGCCATGCCAATTACCGATCCAGTGTCCTCTGGAGTCTCTTGGCCAGGCTATCTGAAATACCCGATACGACAAAGGCACGCGGCCTGTAACATACTTTAATTTGTACCATGCCAAAACAAAATTCTCTTTTTGCAGTGACTGTAATTGTATTAAATGAGTTAGGCCTACGTTGCTCCAGTCAAATTTGCAGGCGCGGTTCTACGGGGGGGGGGGGGGGGGGGGCCGGGGCTGTAGCCCCCCAAAATTTTGTCTAGCCCCCCCCCCCCAAAAAAAATGCAAGTGAACAAAAAATTCTTTAAAATACTGGATTTTTTTAGTTATTAAGCGCCAATAACATAAAAAACGCATTGTTTGGCCTATAATGTGCATGTTTTTCGACCCCTAATAAGACATAGCAGAAGCGAGTGTTAGAAGAACCCAAAATATTGGGTCTTCTAGCCCCCCCAAAAAATAATGGCTCTTCTAGCCCCCCCCCCCCCCCAAATTTTTGCTCTAGAACCGCGCCTGCAAATTTGTCTTTGTTTTCTTTTCAATGACTTAAAATTAACCCAGTCAGTATCAGTTATTTAATGGCCTAATACCTTTATTTTCAAATAAGTTCAAGTCGTGCAAATACATGGAAATGACGTTTTCTGATGTTGGTTGCACGTGGCAATCATGGCAATAATGTACATCTTCAACTTAATAAAAGGTCTATACATCACTCACCATTTTGAATGAACTCAGCTTTTATTTACGCATCTCATACATTTGACAAAGGCTACATTTTTAAACTGAACAAGATTTGAGTCGACACCTTGTACAATACTCAGATGTGTAGTTCTTATATGCATGAATGTATCTGCATATACTCAGTCTAGTCTCCATCATTCAAAACTTCGAATCCCATTCAGACCTTCATTTTCAAATCTTCGCCCAAATTCATTTACCTCAGTAACTGTCACTGTCTTGTGTGCAATAAAACAAAATTTCCGTTCCTTTCGCGGTCGCAAGTTAAAACCACTGATGGTCTCAATGCAATGGCAATTCTTTATCTAATCTTTAGAATCATTTGAGGAGATATGATCGATATTTTTGTACATAAAACGTTTGCAGTAACAAGATTTGGAAACTAGACCCATTTTCTACGTGTTTGTTTAACAGGCTTGAACTTTCTGACACAGAAAAAGTTATTTTCTTACATTACCATCTTTGAACAGAATCATTAATGATAAACAAAATAATAATTATTCGTTCTCTGATTTAAAATAAATTTTGAAATCAATGATTTTTAGGACTACAAATCGTGACTGTAAAACGATTATTATATTCCAGATTTGTAAACTTATAGACTACGGAAATTAAAGTTCAACTCTATACGGGAAAACTATCATTTGCCTTTTATCTTTTAGGAAAGAGCCAAGGTTAAGGTTAATTCAAACAACCAGAACTAAGTGTTATAATTCGTATTAAAAGCTTCTACATAAAAGGTGTATATCTTTCAACCTGCTTTTAGAGGTAATTACGTATTATTTAATTATAACTTGAACAATATGATTGCGTATGGTAAATTTCTGCGTAAAAAAAATAATAAGATATTTCACAAAAATCTAAACAATAAGTCAGTCTGAGTTGTAAACAGTTAAAGATGATATCTTGAGTATTCTTTTTTGCATCATCTGTTTAAGCATAATGAATAACTATAGGCAATTATAGGCTCATTAAGTTTAGGTTACAGAACGTCTCAGTTTAAGGCTTCACTTGACTAAAATTGATTCAGCCATTGCACAAGATTTGATTCAGGTTTGGAAATCATCAGGCCTTATAAGCCTATAATGCTGTAATTTCGGAATTTCAAAATATTTCAGATCATTCCGGTCCGTAATTTGAAGCGGTCTATTACTTCTAAGAATCGTGAAATTCCAAAAAGCTCGTGTTTGGAGGACAATGAAACTGTAATAATATTAACAATGATGTTAACAATAATGTAAAATTCTCCATAATAATATTTGAGTACACAGTGATGTAAACATACTCCATAATAATATTTTGTGTCAACAACTATGAAAAATGCTCCATAATTATATTTCTGTGTAAACAATGATGTAAAATGCATCATAATAGCATATTTTGCGTAATCAACTATGAAAAATGCTCCTTCTTAATATTTCTGTGTAAACAATTATGTAAAATGGTCCGTAATACTATTTTTATAATGTAACTAAATATAAAATGCTCCTTACTAATATTTCTGTGTAGACAATGATGAAAAATGCTCCATAATAATAATATTTTGTGTAAACAATAATCTAAAATGCTCCTTACTAATATTTCTATGTAACTAAATTTAAAATGCTCCTTATTAATATTTCTGTGTAAACAATGACGGAAAATGCTCCGTAATGATAATATTTTGTGTAAACAATAATCTAAAATGCTCCTCGATGATATTTCTGTGTAAACAATTGTGTAAAATGTTCCATATTAATACTTGAATCTAAAACAAAGCCGTCATTTCCGAGTTAATAAAGGCAACATAAACATATTGAGTAATGTATTTTTATCACCATCTGCGTAATACATGTCAAATACATACAAAGCATAACTTGAAATAATATAGATGGAAAACGTTAATTTTTGTAGGCCTATTTCATTTGAAAAACTCGACGGAAAACACAAAATTACCTATTTATTTGACCAGGAAAATGAAATTCAACTTATAATTATTGGTACAAAATGCAAAAATGTTTACATTGTGGCTGCCGATGTAAAGTGAAGGATTATTGGTACATTGATAACTTTTCGAATGAGAGTTTTGAAGGTAACTATCATATTGAAGATTATTGAAAGGTTTTCCATCATTTTAGGCTTCATACAACAAACATAATTATTCTGAATATTTGGAGAAAATGCGGAATTAGTTGAAGCCAAAATAAGGAATATCATGTTAACATTCAATAGCAACACACAATTGGATGTGTGTGCCATCACGGGAGGGTGCAAGATATACACCAATCTGGCAAAATACCAGATAAGCTATCATTATACTTTATACATTGTACTCACGTCATTCCCACCGATTTCAAGTGCTTCCCGGAACTGTATGTTTGAAGTTTGTTAAAATAGTTTGCAAACTTTGCATTTTGTATTTCATTTGTCGCTTTGTTTTCACTTGCTGCTAATTTCATCGGTTGATAATTCAGCAAGAGTGCTATATTCATTTGTTATTTTATCATTTGCTATTTCAGTAATTGCTACTTCATTTGTTGCTATTTCATCACCAGCTGCTATTTCAACAATAGGTATTTCATCGGAAGGTACCAATCTGTCAGTGCCTGTGATATAAGACTCATAAACGGGAGGCTCTTCTTTGCAGTATTTTCTGCTGGGTACAGATGACTCCGCTGCCCTGGAACTGGCCGTCATCTGGCTGCTTGTCTTGATCTCCAGGGTTGTCTTCCACCTTATACAAATCAGGTCACTCACTTGCTCTCTGATCTTATTCTGCCTCAAGACGAAGAGCAGAAAAATGAAGAGA
The DNA here is from genome assembly GCA_963971285.1 of Astropecten irregularis. Lineage (NCBI taxonomy): Eukaryota > Metazoa > Echinodermata > Asteroidea > Paxillosida > Astropectinidae > Astropecten > Astropecten irregularis. The sequence goes on along the minus strand of OZ020245.1, from coordinate 24,986,390 downwards.
CCTTGGAGAGAGTTGAAGACACAGAAGAGGACCTGGAAAGTGAACGCGGCCGACTTGACGACGGAGAACAGACCGAAAACCCAGGTCAGCCCGAGAATGACCGAGATGGATGTCATATTCTGCAGACGCCGAATGATCTTGCTTCGCTTACTGTCATCAGTGGGATCCTGGACTTTACTTTTGCTGCAGGTCAGCTTCCGAAAGACGAGCACAAAAATGATGGCATTGTAGAGAATTATAAGACCGATGATGAGAAGCTGACCATAGTAGAAGGCAGCACCAGGCTTCAAGAAGCAACTATAATGACAATACAAAACAAAGGTAAGTTAATTTATTATACAAAACTTATGATGTGGATCCCCAGACAATAATACAAAAGCATGCATGACTGTACAAATTACTTTTCACTCCGCCCCCATCTCCCATTCCTTTCATCATGTCACCTGGATTTTCTGCAGCCAATACAAGAAGGTATGAACTATCTTCCACTCTCTCTAAGCTTCCAATTGTACCTCTTGGCATCTTCAAATACTGGAATTGGACATGCTTTCCTAACTTTGCCAAATTAAGATCTAAAATGATCTTCCTTCCTGAGTTTTGTGTGGCAATTGTGATAAACGGACCTTTTTTACGCAAGGCATTATCATTGTGTAATTAATGTTACTGATGAAATTACATGCAAATGCATGCTGATAGCAATGTGTAAGTACTTGGTGACAGTACAGAATACAAGACTTAACATACCTTGTTTCGTTTCCATATACTGTATAATCCACAGCCAGAATCACGATAATCACAAGCAATGGGAGTCCTGACAGATAATTAAGACAACAAATAGTAATAAGACAGGCTTCACAGCACATGATTATTGTTTCGATCAACTATAGCAGTAAGCTGATGACTTTTTCATGTTCTATGTGACATTTAATAGATTTTGTATAATTATTCTCTGAATCAATGTCAGACTAAGATATCAGCATTTTGTCTAGGTTACTGGTAATACACCTACCCCAGGCAGCAAGAGATGCTTTCAGCATGAAGCGATGCACGTGAGCATCAAAGATCTTGACCAGCTTGAGATAGAGGTTTGTTGCTTCTACAGCCATCCAAGCCACGGAGGTCAGTGACAGGTAATGCAGCAAGACGGCTGTAAAGATGCAACCTCCTGAAGATGATGTATGATCTATGCCAGCTACGAAGACGAGGTACAGCAGGAGCAATGAGAGACAGAAACTGATGAGGATGCGCCCAGCTGTTGATGATCTTACTGACCTATGGATAGCACAGAAAAATTCAGTCAGGCTGGCAAATGCAGTAGAATGTCTCCTCATTAGAAGACCATGGGTCGATTTCACCATCGTAACTCATCATAATTTACTATCAGTCGCAGAACTTATGATACATTGCAGCCCCACGTAGGATAAACCCCTACGATGAGTTAGCCTTCGTAACTCGAGTTACGATCGATAGTAGGGCTTCGTGAAATCGACCCCATGATCCTTCACCTGACATCTGACAAGCATTGTACCATTTCACTAGAATCTGCAAGGAGTTTGGTGCATGTATATGTTTTGCCCAATAAGTGAGAACCAAGTTTTCGTATATGAGACAGGGCCTTAGAATAATAACGTGAGTGTGATTGGTTAGTTTCACTTACTTGATGGCTGTGTATACAAAGATTGTAATAATCAGGGCTATGATGGAGATACTACATCCAATTTTACTGAAGACATCCAAAGCAAAACTGCTCACACCATGGATGGTCTATATACAAATACACAAATTAAAAGGAAGAATGATGGAAACGGGTAAAACTGCATGGGAAAAAGCATAATTGTAATGTTGTTCAACCTTCAGTCAAGAGTAACATTCAATGGCTCCTGTAATGTGCAATTCTTAAATGTATGTCTTATTCTTATTCTGTCATTATTTGTCTTAGAACATGCTTTGATTTGATTTACACACATATTCATGTTACTTTATACTAAGAACAATATAAATGCTTTAATCCCTTGCTGTGTATCTTCATAATCTTTGTCTTACCACAAGCACGGCGAAGTTGGTGGTATGATCACAATGACAGATCGTCCTTCCATTGACCGCTTGACGCATCTTGCAGCCTTCGGTCGACCAGTCTCCAATACCATTCTCAAGACCGAAATCCCAGAACACACAGTGTGAACTTTGTTGGCCAGTATTTAGGTTGGGATCCATCATCTGAGATAGGAATGGATACATAATTCATGTGTGCTGGTGATCGCATGTTAAGTTCAAAGTATTCTCCCTGGCACTCAAACCCCTCCTCAGTGAGAACATTACCAAAGGGATATGTATTAAAAGGGATATCTTTACATTCGTGGATGATTTTGTGTTCCTCAGCATCCCCTTGCTGTCATACACAACTCCCACCCCACCCCACCCACGCCCAAACCAACTTGAAAGTAATGTATCCACATACAATCGTTTCTTACTTGTTTCTGATGAAATGCTATGGCAACTGGATCCTCCTCCTGAAGGTTTTCAATACGTGCTCCCTCCACTGTGGCAGCAATGACCTGACTGTCAATGTACCTCATCGTGTTTGATGACTCAGAATTGCTGATCATCTGAGACCGGAAGAGTTTGGTGTTCTGATACAGGATGAAGCTGACTGGAATGGGTTGACCTGTAGGTATAGTAGATGCAGGAGAATGCATAGGCCTACATTCTGTATACCTTTTCAACATTTAGCTCAAACTTACTGCAACCTACTATGACAGCAAAAACACTACTGCATTGTCTTTTCATCTTAAAAATTATTTCTTGTGATTTTTAAGTTAATTTGTTTTACCTGCAGGAAATTGTTCCAGAGCCTCTCCTGGAAGTCGAATTGATGCTGTCACTTGCTCAGCTGGAATTTCTTCATCGGAACCATACACAATCTGTTCCTCGGTCAAAGACTGAGGTCCATTCTGTCCAGAGAGAGCTGCGAAGCTGAAACCATCTGCCACAGTGGCAGGTGGGACGTGAACAGCAACGACAGCCAGGTTGTCCCGAACCTCAGTCACGTTCTTTCCAGCGGCGAGAACATTTGAGATCTGCTTGGACAACGATCTGATGATTCGAGAGGAGGAGTTGGCAGCTGCCTGGGTTCCGCTCAACTGATCGTCATTAGCTTCCAGGAGGTTGCTCACTGCCCCAACAACATTTGTGGTTACCTGTCATCGTGAAAACCAGTCAAGGTATCTTTGACACAAGTTAACTGCAAAATCTTAAATGGTATATAGGTTTACAATAGGTCTAGGTGTGTTAAGTGTATTCATTCCTTGTGTTTAAAGAGATTCGTCCAATATAAACACAGTGGTGTGGTTTCTGGAGTTCAGGTTTAATCGTGGTGCAAAGAGGTATAACTCACCTCAGGAGACGTGTCTTGAATGTCTACAATGCTATCCAATATATTGGCCACAGAATTCACAGTAGAATCATCTATCATGGAGGTTTCATTGGTAATAGCAGACAGCGATTCAGCCACTTTGACAACAGTGCTTGAAGTCACCGTGATCTGTAAATCAAATAGCCAAAGATTTGTCTAAATCTCTCTTTATTTATATAAATATCCTTATGATATTAAAAAATGCAAGTTTGCCAGAAACAAGGTCACTGGCACTTTAGTTAAGGGAGCTAAAACAGAAAGAGACCACAGGATATAAAGCAATTTAGCAAAACATACAAGACCTGATCATAGGCTTGTACCATGCAGGGCTTTTTACTTACAAAGAGAGCAATACTAGCAAGGATGAGATATGTTGGAATTGATCTTGACTGTTCTACAGGCAAGCCTGTGGTACATTTAGTCCGGTCTAGCGACCGTCGCAACCCCCCTACCCCCCCCCCCCCCCCCCCAATTAAAAAAGGGAGTTCAGCACCCCTGTTACTGGATCTAGATTTGGGCCTACCTTCGCTACGTCATGTGTTATAAGTCCAGCACGGTTGAATACCGAGAGTCTGATGTAGTAAGCTCGATCATGGAAGTCTTGTGGTAAATCCACTTTAAACGTGTGCACTACTGGGTAACAATCACCAATCGGGATGCACGTACACTCGGTTGAATTGCACTGTTCATTATCCTGTTGAAAATTCAAATGATGCAGGGTATAACATTTTGCAAACTTATACTGATTAGGCCTACATGAAATTGTGGATTCTGAGACAAAGTACTTCAGCTGTAAACAGACCCATCGATCATTTTGTCAACCATCTGCAAAATGTTTATCGCATAAGGACATCATGAATATATTAATAGCGTAACAGCCTATGTCATGTGCAAATGCATTTTTAATACAAGAGCTTCGTCCTCTCTAAAAACACGAAAAAACAAGCCGTCTTCTTCAAATGGTTGTTTTAGGGATCTGATACTGACTGATTCGACCTGGCCTCATAATGAATGATGTTAACTAATGGAGGCATTGCATACCAGTCTGCATTCTACCATTCATTAGCCAGTCCATATACGACAAAATGTAAGTGTGTAATGGCACCCATCTTGACTATAAGGCCACCTTTAGAAGTCTGATTCCTCTTTGGTGATTCAGAGTGACCATTGGGGCCAACCAGCTTTATAGTGTGTTATACAGTGTATAGTAATATAGATCAGAAGATTTTTGTATCATACATGTACTCCAAAAGCAAGAGGAAGGTTGGTAGGAAAGATATACACACCAAAGCAATTACTGAGTCACTCCCAGACACTACCACTGAGCCAGTTGCATTGTCAATCAGAGTCCAGGCAATACTCTGTATACCACTGTGCATGTCATAGGCCTGCAACTCCGCTCTGTAAAGAATAACATTTTGTTTGTTCATTTTATGCATTAGAAATTGATAACTTAATCAATCATATCACATTAAGCTTCTTGATCGATTGTTCCAATCATATACTAACCTTATGTTAAACACATCAACAAATACCTCAAAGGCTTTGATTATTGGTGGAGATGAATCAAAATGAGCTGACAAGCTGTCCCTCACAAAGTGGCCAATGAGGTCTCTGGCTTCCACCCAAAACTTAATGGAATCACCGTCCATCAGTGTCAAGTTGAAGGCTGCTTCGGTGTTCGTGGCTTCTTTCCTCCAGTGGTCTGTTGACCCAGTAATGTTCAAGATGGATTGTCTACCGGTGTTATCAATGTCATGAAAGACTCGGAACTCAGTAACGCCGAGGGCATTGTCAACCGCTGCACGACCACGCTGTCCAAAGTTCTGGTCATACTCTGATGACAGAAATCAATTACAAAATTAACTGGAACCATTTTAACGCTTACTATGCCTGTGGTACAATTTGTTTGCTATCATAATACAAATTAATGAGTTAATGAAGCTATGAATTGCCTTAAAATAATACACCTTTCAGTCAATTGGCCGTTTTAATAAGAGTTATAACTTGCTGACCTCAGTTGTAGCAATTTTTGCCGTACCATGGCTAAAATGTCTTTATATATTCAAGCTATATACTGCCATCCATTGACATCAATATAACTCAAACGTGACCTTCCCGCCTGTTTTTACTTACCAAAATCAATGACGCCCTTTGCATATATGGCAATGGGTTTGAGCAACCCTTGATCATTGTGATAGTGATTGATGAAATGGTTCTGCCAATCAAGACGTACTGACATTGTCTTCCTGTCAGGGTCTAGATTGGACAACCAGGCGAATCCGTTGTCTTGAGTAAGTTGAGTTGCTGCCAGCACACGCATAGGGTAATTACTTCGAACAGTAACGCCACTCGTGTTGTTATCAAAGATGACAAATCGTCTGCTCAGCCTCTCAACGTTAGCATTGTCAATGACAGAGAGTACGACGGAATAAACTCCTATGGACAACGAATTGGAAGAAACAGGAACAACAGCATCAATTCAGGTTAATAATCACATCATTGAAAGTCATAATTATTACATGCCCAGAATAGTCTTAATGTTAGTTTCAATGATTGCAACAACTCACCAACATGCGGAAGAGTTACATTTTGTCCTGATGCAGCCACACCATCATACACTGCTGGGATGTCAAAGTCTTCAGTCATCTCATCTCCATTAGTACCTGTCAGCTGCCTTACTTCTAGGTTGTATTCCTTGATAGCAGCGTGATCTGACTCCCAGCCTTCCCATGTGACTGATAACACAGGCTTCGAACAAAATTCAAGATAGGGGATGATGTAGATTTGATAAAACTAATTTTGTGATTCCTTAACATAGCATTTACTGGCCTTCTACACCTATGATTGACTCCTCAATAATGATGTACTATTACAGACTGTGTTAAACACAGTGGATGCATCCATCCTGTAGACATACAAGTAGACATAAAGGAGAGTAATCAACCAACATCCACAAAAAAGTTCCAGAATATACACGATGAACAACCAACCTGTGATGTCACATCCTTGCTTGCATGTAGCATAGACGTTTGACACGAGGCATTACCCACACAGTGGTAAGGCCCATCCAAGGCGAATGTGTAAGACCCATAGGTGGTTCGTGTCGCACCGTTATAGTAACGGGTAATGATGTAATTGGCATGGTCTCTGTCGTACAGTTTCAAGTTCCCACCACTTGTGGAGTGAATAGCGTAGCTCAAACTAAAAAAAGGGTAACAAAAGGGTACAAATGGTACAACCTCTTAATATGTCTACTGCACATTATAAATACTCTACCACGTTAAAAATTGAGCTGAACTGCATCAAAAGAAACTCGGCTATATGATAATGCAATGACGTTGTATATTTTTCCTCATGTAAAGGAAATGAAACATAATATCCCCATTCTTTTGAGATTCTTTCATAACAAACGTACTCCATACACAATCATTATTCACTACCATTGATATTATAACGATTCAACCAAGCATTTCATCCCTTTAAATTTGTCTTAAACAACATGAATACGTGAATATGAAATGAAACCTCCAGATATTCCAACAATTATAAGATCAGGGTCATAGATTTGAATTTGACGAAAATACATACACATCTCCAGTTGTCCATGTGCTGTTATCAAAAGTAAAGGTAGCATCACATGTTAAGACGGTTGCTGCTGGGTCATTACGATCAGCAGTGAAGTTACACGGATGCGATGCTATCAACATGTTTTCACCTGTTGCAGCTGATGTGAAACAGAAAAGATACCCAGCATTAAAACATTCTCAGGGACCATATGCTGTTTTAAAAATGGAAAAAAATGCAGAGATCTATATAGTCTTCCAAGACCTAGATAGATTAATTTCCAGTCAGGATAGCCTAAGTGTGGTTAGTTTCAAGGACAGCTCACACAATTTTGGCGTGCAAGCACTGTACGGTTAGGAAAGATGTATTTGGAAAAGTCATGTGTACACTTACACATCACATAAGCCGACACTCCTGAATTCACAATACCAAGACTATAACTCCAGACATATGGATGTCCCCCAGCAGAAGGGTCTGGAAGTCCAGTTGGTTGGTAGGATGTTGTCCAACTGACCGTCAAACTGGTGAAGCCAATCTCATCCGTGAATACTGTACCAGTGCTACCAGGGGTTGATGGAGACTCCAATGATAGGCCTGGCTTCATGAGCGTCGCACGGTAGTCGTGTATCACAGGGACTTGGCTTGCAGACACTGAATTTTGAATGAAACAAATAACAACAAAAGTAGAGTGCTATGTGGTCATCTTCAGATTAATATTATATGCACGTAAATATATACACACCACATGGAATCTATAACTAAACAGGGTGTGACAGCTACGAATATATCTATCTTTATTTTACAACAGGATACATTACATATTTGTGGCATCTTTTGGTGTTTTCGACTAAATTTTTTGTTGTATTTTGCGACAAAACGCTGGTATTGACAGTATTATAGGTCACATGAGCCTATACGTAACTCAAATGATCTAAAAAATTGTATTGCTTTGCATTGGACTAACATCAGAATGATCGAGTGACCTCATAGGTCTCAATAGATCAGATGACAACTTGCTTACTACAAAATAAAATCAATTTCAATTCAAAATACTTTATTTATCCTTTAAAAAGGGCAATTTTATTGTAAGATTATATTGAATTAACTGACTTGATCTGCAGTCTGGTCCGTAGAATCCACTGCTGCATGTACACTCTCCATTCGTGCAGGATCCTGGGAAACAGGCATTACTGTCACTCCTCCAAGAACATTGCTCTGGAAAAAAAAGAGGCAAGTCAGACTCTCTGATTAATGGAATATCATACTTTGGTTTTTGTCAAAGAAATACAGATTAATGGGCAAAAACATCAAGGAAGATACAGTAACAGTCATCTGTGAAAATTTCAGTCCCATACGGTGCCCACTTTTTGAGAAAACATGTAACAAATGGTCACAGTATTTCTTAAGTCTTTTCTCTTTTATTTTTGATTTTTAAAAGATCAAACATTATTTTGTTCACTGGGTTTTACTCTTTTCTGGATAAATACAGAATTTCAGGCAGAAAAAAATTGAACGGCATGTAAGTTATAGGTAAATCTGTGGAGATTTCTGTTTCGGTATGCTACCAAAGTATGATACTACCTTTAATCTGTACTCAGTTCATCTCACAGAAAATGACATGATTTTAAGCCTGTCATCAAAAGATCATTTAAAGGGATGTTGGTCATATTTGAGCAAATTAATCACATTGTAAAACCCATAACAAATTCTTTGACCTGATTTTTGTCGAACCAACAGACACTCACAGTTTTTGATCCTCATTTTTCATGGAAATTGTTCTCAAAAACCAACCCAAAACAAGTACAGAACATCCAACAATAAATTCATATCTTGTATTCTAATCCAGAGAAAATCCCGAGAATCTCTTTCCTATTTCCCCTTCATGCCTGGCCAATGTAATCTGCAAAGTCCTATCCGACCAAAACTTACTGATGCACTGTCTTTGATCAGATGACTTCTTGAAAGCTGATCCCAGTGCAGGGCCGAAGTCACCGTCACATGCGTCGCATCTTTGGTTAGTTCCAGTGCTGCAATACACAGCGAGACAGTTTGGGATGGAGTTGCACCCTGTTTGTAGAATAAACCCCACAAATTGCATTAGAATGGGGTAGATTTTAGTCGATCAGAGCTTTACATGTTGGGCTAAGGTCTTGGGCGGATCATAGCATGTAGTAGCCGGCTTGCCAGTAATTAGCCAAAAGTGGACTTATGGGAGCCGGTACGCCGGGTGAAAGAATCCCGGGAATCGCAGCCACCTGAACACGTTCTTGACTATTGCTTTTCCATTTTGAGAGCTACCTTTCTGTAATGTGTTAGACTAATTTTTTTACGATTCTTATGGTTTGTTTGTTTGTTTGTTGTTGCTGTTATGTGATGTTCGTAAATGGAATTTTTGGTGATGTGCTAAAAGCTATTTAGCAAAGATGTTTCAGATTTTTGTTGTATCTCTTGGGTGTAGAACATACATAAAAAGTCTAGTTTTTTCACGGAGCAAAAATACCGCGGAACGTACAAAATTCTTGTTTTTATGTATACCTAATTGACAATTGATGAATATAGCTACTGGAGATATTCGTTTCAGGAACTTTTGATGTTTTCATTTGTACTGTATAAGTTGAATTTTTTTTTTTATTTAAACATTTTTGTTTGTCTCTCATGATTATTTATTGACATTGTAAGATATTCAAGGCCTTGTGGCACTAACTGGCACTTACAAAAAATGTTTTCACGATTTTTTGTAATTTTTTTTAAGTGTTTTGTGATATTTCTGAAAAGCCTAAATATTTACTAAACTATACATTCTGATGATGGATGCAGTTCATGTAGACTTACGGTTGCATCGTGGTGAGTAGTAGCCCCGGTTACAGCTACTGCAGTAATTTGGGCTGGTGCACCTACCACCATTGGTGCATGATGAAGTACATATGGCTGCAATAGTTCAATAGAAAAATGCATTAACTATTCAACTGCACCAGGATCTGAGTTTGATTACGGCATAGCAAGATCCGTTTCGTGATCAACATAGGATTTGTGAGTTTTTGTTCTTTTTAGGAAAAACTTTCATCATAATGCTTCAATAATAGGCATGAGATAAAACTCTTACCTTGCTCAGAGTGAAGTATAGAGCTAATCTGAGATTACAAAAGTCGTTGTACATTGTTGTCACAAAGGGGGCACATTGATTTTGTCTTTCAAGAGAAATGTTTGTTTTATTTGTATGACTATGTCTAGGCTTATATAATTATTCCTCTCTATGCACCAACAAGTAATGCATGATTCATCACAGGCCAGCATGACATGTGTTCACTTGCATTACTGTGATATATGAATTCCAGTCAATGTTTAAAAAAACAAACAATTGTAGCTCCAGTTACTCTATTTGAGACATAATAATAAGATACTCACGAGTAGTACATCCCGTTGAGGTTGAACCAGTCCATCCCGCACAGCATCTATAACATGTAGTGTCCCTGATGCCAGAAAGGTTTGTAATTGTAGCAATATGAAACGTCGTTGTATGGAGGGCAGTATAGTCAGTAAGAGCGACGAAAATGAATTAGCCAATAAGGCCGAATATATTTAATTAAGTATGATACATGTACATGTATACTACAATCACAATATCCTAAGAAAGAATCAAGAATATCCCTCCCCAAATGGAGTAAGTAAACAGTGTGTTTAGCATTAATATCCACAAAAGAAAAAGCATCAACCCTTCCAAATAATTAATTTAGAAAGATAAAAAGAAATTAACAACAATACCAAGAACTGTGACTCATTCTTTCCCAAACCCACAAATTATTGGTTTCCAGGAAGCATCCAGGCTCCACTTGCAAGGCCAAATGAAACTTCAGAGACTTCAAAGACGAAATGTATCTAGTCTCCTCACTAGAGGTGAAGCACAGAACCCCAGGTTGTGATAATTTCTGAGAAATACACATTACACGGCCCCAGTGATAGTTCAAGTGAAAGTATACAAATCATGAAAATTAGGTCGGCGCATCCTTTTTGTCTATCCTCGTGTGTATTCTTTAAAACATTATAGCGCTTTGTGAAAACTGCACACAATTGGCTCCTAGAACGGTAAAAGAAAATGGAACACACCTGTATCTTGTACACCTGTCCCAACCCCAAAACCCACAGGATGTTGTATATCTTTGCGGGCAGCTATATGAGCATACACTATAGAAATAAACAGAAGGGTTACATTAATGTTGACATCTGGTTACATTTTTTTTATTAAAAAGAGAAAAAAATATAGATGACATGATCGCACGACATGATCGTGCTGCACAGCCAGCATAATAAGACAATAAAACATGTAGTACACGCCCATGTCTGATCCTTGATATAGGGTAAAATCTCACATCTTCATCGGCACTAAATCCACCAGGTTGAATCTGCAGTTAATTATCTTGTATACGATCACAAGCGATAAAGAAATATTTCGAATTCAGGCGCGGTTCTCGGGGGGGGGGGGGGGGGGGGGCTATGGAGTTGGGGTTGGCTGGCTTGAGCCCCCCCCCCAAAAAAAATTGTCTACCCTCCCCCCCCACAAAAAATGCAATTGAAAAACAAATTCTGGAAATTACTCCATATTTCCAGTTATTAAGCGCCACTTAGATACATAAAAACGCATTGTGTATATACCCCCATAATGTGCATGTTTTTCTACACCTAAGGGTGCCCCTTTACAGTATATAACTGTGGTTCTCATTTCTTATTCACCTTGAGGGAGGGTCGGTCGGTCGGACAAAAACAAAGTTTGGTGGAAAAAAATCTGGCTGAATACACAATTTATAACCTAAAGAAAATGATGAGAAATGTTCATTGTAGGCCTATTCACTGTGATCTTATTTTTTTAATTATTTCTGTGATAGAAAGTATGAAAATGTAGGCCTATAGGCAACATTTTTTCTCCACAAATTCTGGAAATTTCTTCTTTTTATTTTCTTGTGTCATGCATTTTATATAATGTCATTCTGGACAGGGTCGGCGGCAAAAAAGGTTTATTTTTATCTTCGGTCGGAGCCGAAAATATGGTTCGGTCGGAAATGAGAACCACAGTAATAAAAAGGGGCGCCATAATAAGACCGTACTACGGAAGCGAGTGTTAGAAGAAGGTTCTAGCCCCCCCAAAATATTGGGTCTTCTAGCCCCCCCCCCCCCCCCCCCCGAAAAAAAAAATGATAATAATAATAGGGAGACATTCCCATAGGGGCGTGCACACGACTTTACTTTTTCTAAACATCCTCCAAACCAATGAACTTGAAATTGAAATAATTATGTTCATATTGAGAGCATTCTCTGTCTTCTATCAAAATATGGACAATAAAAATATGTCTTTAAGATGTAGAAATATTTTTGGGGAGACAACAAAATGTCTCCCTATTGACCGGTGTCTCCCAAATGTTTACTTTCAGATGCTAACCTGTCTCCCTATCATGCAATTTAGAAAAATAATGCCTCTTTTAGTCCCCCCAAAAAATAAATAATAATAATAAATAATAATATTGATTTCGATGTCCATTATGAGGCTCCTTAGTACCTCGCCACTTGCCAACCGGAAATAAAAAAATATATATTATTTGTTACAAAAATAGACCCAGCTATATCTCGATATGGCAAATGTCACACATAATTTTATAGCAGGAAATGGTGCAACATAATAATAAATGATAAGCATTTTAGTTTCCTTTTAGTGCTAGAAGACCGCCTGTGTAAAGGTTATATCTGTCCCCCCTCAAAACGTGTCCCCCCCGGACAGATTCAGCCAGCTAATGAGTGTCCCCCGCCGTGTTAATTATGTCCCCCCTGAGTTTAACCTGTCCCCCTCCATGTAATTTGTGTCCCCCCTGGTTGTTCATGGATAATGTGATATTCCCGTGCTTTTAAATGAATTAAACCATAATTAGATATGCATTTTGACTGCTTTTTAACCATTGATTGAAATAAAATTCACGTGGGTGCACCTGAAGGTGAGAAAAGTCATGGCAACGACTGAGTCGTGTCTAGTCTCAAAGCGTGTATCCGTATAACCATAACGTATCGTATACGCTTTACCACATGTACATGTACAGTTAGAGACAGTAGCAAACGGCCCGTCATGCTCTTACACACGATACGTGATTGCACATAAACAAAATCCTCGCATGCAATCGTTTTAATCACGAAGCACACATGGTTTTGTCATAAAAGGTGCTTGGATGGCGTGTGGGGAGAAAGGAAACCAGCGGAACTAACATGATTTATAGTAGTGAAAACAGCTAACTTACATTCCAACTGAGGAGAACAGGGGTCCTCTGCCCCTATTTCTACCTCCATGCTTGTATTAAGCTGTTTAAGCAGTCAGAAAATATCAATCAATTTATACAAAATCATCATAATGTCAGTGGAACCAGGTCAGTGGAAAGAAGGAAACAGGAGGGGAATGAAAAGAACTTTTAAAGAACAACTTTATTCCGGTGGCAATTATGCTGAGCCCTTTTGTTTTTTTATCCTTTTATGGGGGGCACAAACTGCGTATTTTCTGTGCTTTTTGTTGCACATCATGAGATAATTTATCACAGGATTTTGACTTCTTAAAATCAAGATGACGACAGCCTCAGATAATTTATCACGTGATGACGACATCCTAAAACCAAGATGACTCCTCCAGCCTTTTTTACTTTAGTGTTTTAATTTATTAATGATGTCAAACAAATGAAATTCAAGTCATGCCATATATAGTATTAGTATTCATAAAATTATGATTGGACCAATTAAAACGATGTTCAGTGCTTTTCCCAGCTAACTTTTGTCACAATTTTTATTGTGAGTAGTGTGTGAGTAGAATGGGGATCATTGCAGAGTCCTGAAATATGGCCCTGATTTATATTTCCTATGAATTAATTAGTAAATAACATGTAATTGACTGTTGTTTATAATCATTAAACAAAAATAATGTAAGTTTTGTGATTCCTAGTATTTCTAATGTGTACGTGTGACATGATTCAAACACTGCAAGTTATGTAATTCTTTTTAATTCCAATCTCATAATTAATTTCCAGGCCTGAGGCTTAAGTGAAAAATAAAATAGTACGGTAGGCCTAATCAACATTTATTTATGGCCTCACATGTAATTTCCCAACACTATCATCAGCAGTATAACCATCAATCGAGATCGAGAGTAAAACCATGGAGGTAGAAATAGATACAGATTCATCTAAACAACAAAATAGCCCTCTCCGATTACGCGAGTATCGTGGACTTGGGAGCTATGTTGCAGCATTTTAACCGCGAATAATGCGCGTAGTACAAGCAGTTACAATGTATTACAACAATGTACATTACTATACTATCCCAACTATGGCCGATCACGCACAGCCGATCCGCGATCCATCCACGTATAGAAATCCACATTGACCAGTTCATCATCTTTGACGTGATCTAAAAGAGCATTAAAATTCATCCTTCTACGCACCCTGCCCTAAAACAATGTAAAATGCACTAACGTAGTCTAGGTGGTAGACTGGTTACGCATCACGAGGTGGGGGACCAATCTAACCGGGGGACACAATTATCCTTTGGAGGGAGACAGATATTATCTGAGGGGGACAGATTCATCCATGTGAACGTGTCCCCGCGGACAGCTGTATATGGCCACAACGGCGTAAATGTGTCCGCGCGGACTCGTTTTGAGGGGGGACAGAAATAACCTCTACATCTGAACTCCCCTGAAGCATAGTAGTAAAATGTTCTATACTGATTTGGCAAAGTTGATGTAATCATTACTGGGAAATACACAATACAGAATACACGACGGCGTATCTATATGATGTTTTTCATTATGGAAACTGAGGCTGAGGAGTGGGGACGTCTTTAATCAAGATTACTGAAATTGTCATCTTAGTTTTGTTTCTGAAGCAGAGATTGTGGAGGTGGCAATACTTTCAGAGTGCGTGGTATACCCTTACAACCGGCCATTTACTGTACAGGGTGTCCCAGAAACAAACGCAACACTGTGTCGGGACCTATTATGCTAAAATTGAACTGTTTATCACTTCAAGATTCAACTATATGATACAATCATGTCTTGGCTATCACCATGTAAAATTTAAGAAAAATCGGGCAGAAATTGGCGAAAATATAACCAATTGAATGAGTACTCCTTAAAAACAAATTTGCAAGGATAACACGCACAGTGGTCAATACACACATAATGTGTATGAAAGAAAGATTAAAATTGGGTTTTGAGGTTGGGTAATTCAGTCTTAGTTTGTTCATTAAATTTCCGTCCAATTTTACTCAAATTGTACATGGTGATAGCCAAGACATGGCTGTATCACATTATGTGAATCTTGAAGTGATAAACGGTATAATTATTATATAATAGTTCCAACGCAAAGTGTTCCGGGTTGTTTTTTTGTTTTTTTGTTTTTTTGGGGGAGACACCCTGTATACATGCACTAATACCGGTAAAGTTTACTGCATTCTGCAAGTGTGTTTTGCATAAACCCAATCTATTGAGGTTTTTAAACACTTATGTTTTTTGCTGTGTCAAATTAAACTGTACTGTCAGAATGTATAGTAATGTATACTAATTCATGAACACTCACTATGCAAATGACAAATTGCTGAGACTCGTTACTAAGACGGCAACCGCAAGGCAAATGATGACACGCATCATGGTACTGTCTCAGGTAGACCAACACTTCATCCAGCGTCAAACCTGAAAATATGATTGAATAGAAAATATGTATGGTGAGTTGGTGACTCATGGAATAGGCCTAAGCATCCCTTCGAAAACTAGTTAATTCGTGTCAATTATTCAACATATTTGCTGACATAGTCATAAAGTTTGTATCCTGTCTGGCGATATGGCATTCTATTGCTTGGAAATGATATTCCGGAGTCAGAAACCAAGTTATAGTTGTTAGTACCACAATGAACGATACACAAAACAAGCTCGATTCATACCCAATGGATTTGGAACTGCAGGAACTCTTTAAATATAATAAAAGAAACACATTTCAGATCACTGAAAACGTGATTAAGTTCTGTACAGAAAAAAAGTTATAATCTACGTGTAAGCCTACGTTAAGTTTGGCTAATCATTACCATACAAGGAAATTCCGAAACGTCTAGTACTTGGTAGGCCTGCTGAAAAAATCTCATACATCGGATGTGCTCCGTGGTGTTTATCCCAAATGGCAGGATGTTTGATGGAACATGCACGCATTATATGTGACAATTATTTTTAGCTTGCACGCACAACAGCCTGTATTTTTTTTTGTCCTACCATGTTAAATGTCAATTCACTAACTAGTTTAAAGCATCCCACACTTCTGTAAATGGGCATGTCATCAGACAGCTGTATTTATTCATACCATGTTGTTCACCGTATGCACAGGATAAGAGTTGGCCTATATTGATGCATTTTGAAAATCATCAGAAACGCTGGAAACACAACCTCGTAGTCCAATTTATAAACATGTATTTGTGATATATTTGTTATATATACTACTGTATAAAGAAAAAAGAAAACTGAAATATGTAATAATTATTTCATTTTAAAACTAAAAATAAAGTATTTATTCGACAGAAATCACATTGAAATTTGCAATAAATAAATCACTTAATGTACTGGAACAGCATGAGTTTTCATTTTAATTTTTATATTTTAAAACATTACAATTATTGTGATTAAGACCTAATATGCCCATTGTACCAGGTGTGGTAACAACAACAAGGTAGCAGCTTTGGCTAAAAAATATTTCCATTTCCACCACGGCAAGTCCATAATTTTATACACCCTTTTCCCGAAAAACATAATATAAACGCATATTATTTCTAATGCCGGCCGAAAATTACCCAGGTATTCATTTGGATTCCCTGAAGTAATCAAAATATACACATGCTAGAACTGCCGCTTGTAACAACAATGTTATGTGCATAGAGTTGTACTTGATCTACCAATAGAGGCCGCTGTTTCTTTTATGTTTTCTTTATACACGAATTTTGGTCGTTTTTAACCGCAAATTTCTCTTTATGGAGCAATTTGTGCAAGCGGGAACAAATTGTTTGTTGATGAGTGTACCACAATCTACACCCCTGCCAAATTTTATGGAATTCCGTGATGCAGACCACGTATCTCAAAAACTAAAGCGTTTTCGGCTGCTCGGCCCACGGACTAAAAATGGGACCAGGGCCACTTGCGTACTCCCTAGGTCACTAACAAATTGCCCGCAAAAATGACGTCACCCCAAAGGTATGCGACAAAGGTATGCAAAAAAAATTCACGACATTGCAAACAAATTCGCATACGTGTGCGCACATATTCGCAAGTTGTTTCACGACATCGCATACGTGTGCGCACATATTCGCGAATTGTTTCACGACATCGCATACGTTTGCGCACATATTCGCGATAAATTTTGCGACATCGCATACGTGTGCGCACATATTCGCGATAAATTTCGCGACATCGCATACGTGTGCGCACATATTCGCGAATTGTTTCACGATATCGCATACGTGTGCGCACATATTCGCGATAAATTTCACGACATCGCATACGTGTGCGCACACGTTTGCGATATGTGATGTCCCTTTAGGGCCACCATAGTCACGGCCGAAAAATATTGAATAGGCAGACCTAAAAATAGTGCATTTTGTATGCCTACATTGTTCACATCGGGGCAAGGGATTTATAGCCTAAAGGAGCTATCATTGTACGAAAGCCCTACGGTGCCATCATCGGGTACCATTTCAAGAACTGTGAAAAGGGTAAAGTTTACGTACGTCCATGCCCTTAGTGGTGTACGCTATGTACGTAGCGCACGTGCAGATGAAAAAATATCCCCAAAGCAAGCCAAAAATGTATCTCGTAGAAACATTTTTGGAGGAAAATACTGTCCCTGTTATACAGTCGTGTAGGCCTATTATACATGTACTTGATGGCATTAAGAGGCTTCCGTAATTAGGTAATCTGAATGCTGGGGTGAACGTATTACACCAGGAAATGCAACGCATTAAAAAATGTAGAATATTATTGCACAAAGTAGGCTATTATAAATCGGATCATAAACCGAACGAGAGAAAAACATGTGAGTTTCGTTTCTATACAGTCTTTACTCTGGCGTCATTTAATTTCAAGGGATGGTGCAGAATTGGTAAAAGACAAAATACACTTCAAGATCACAGATTCACAAAAAACTTACACAGCATAATGGTGATGATAGGAGAAAACATCCCATGAAATTGTTTTGTCTGAAATGCCATATTCGTTGAGAAATAAATGAAACTATTTTCCGATTGGAATAAATCGCTTCGAAGCGTTTTATTATGAACGCATGACAAGTATCGTTGAAATGTGTAAAGGGGTTTTCACTATTTTCTCGTGACCCAGATGGCTGATTGACCTCAAACTTCTACATGTTTGTCAGTTAAGGTATATGATGAATTAAATAATGTGCTTTCACTGTCAGCAACGAATTTGTCGCAAAAACCAGTTCTGTACCATCCCTTTAACTGTGCAGCACATTTCGGGAAATCGCCATTAGGCATGTACATGTACTATACAATAGTCTACGTATGCTACAGTAAGAATGAAACTGAGAGACATTGATAATTGTATTACATCGTACAATGATTGATTGCAATGAGTTATAAGGAATTGCCGCCGACACATTTAAGAGGAAACAATACCTTTCGTTTTTGAGACAATTTAACTGGTTTTGGAATCGTTATACTGTAAATCATGAGTGGGCCGGGTACAATATGTTTCCTAGCGGCTGGTTTGTTCTGGTCTTTCAAGAATGGTGACAATGAATAAAGCTGTCAGACTTTGACAAGTACACGTAGGCCCCTACCATGTCGTATGCTACCATTCCACACAGGGATGAAGAAATAAAAGGACTGAATACGAATATATAAATATACGAAACAATTAAGAGCTTCAAATACTGGTAACTACATTATTCAGATACGGAGGCTAAAAATAATTGAGAATTCGTGGGATTTGTTGCTTGTGTGAAATGTGGCCAGGGGTACATGTAGGCCTATTGTATTGTCATGCACCTTACTTTGTCTATTATAGTGATCCAGAGTAATATTGTTAGGCTAAACTATACTGCATTCACTTCATAGACCACGTCAATAATTATCAAGCAACAATTGTCCAGCTTCCCTGCAGCTTTACAAATTCAAATGCTTTAGAAAACGTGCTGGTTCAGGAGGTCAATAAGGACAATAAAAAATCTAACGAAACTAAAAATGAAGCCCGAGGTGGCAAAGGTACGTATGGTGTTCCAAACCTGCCATCTCGCATCTCGCATCTCGCGTTATGAATCTCGCATCTCCCCTTACGAATCTCGCGTTAAGTTTTGAAATCTCGCATCTCGCATCTCGGGGGAGATACGAGAGGGGACATACGAGATACGAGATGCGAGATTCATAACGCGAGATGCGAGATGCGCGATGGCAGGTTTGGAACACCATATCCAGGGTGTGCATAAATGATGCGGACGGTGCACAACCTGTCTCTCATCAGTCACTAGTCTCATGCACGTGGCGTAAACTTCTAAACGCCTAGCCTGTGTCAAGTCTTGATTCTTATCCTTGGATGTTGCTGTCCGCTGGCTTTTATTTTAATCCTCCGTTGTACTTCTCGTGATTTCTCCGCCACCATTGCGTTCTGTATTGCTAAAATTATAACTTGAACAATATCATTGCGTATGGATATTGGTAAGTTTCTGTGTGAAAAAATAAATTAAGATTGTTCACAAAAATCTAAACAATAAGTCAGTCTGAGTTTTGTTAAAGATATTATCTTGAGTAAAATATTTTGCATAATCTGTTTAAGCATGACCAATAACAATGGGCAAAACTGCTTATTAATTTTATGTTGCATAACGTCTCAGTTTAAGGCGCCACTTGACTAAAATTGATTCAGCCATTGCACAAGATTTGATTCTGATTTGGAAATCATCAAGCCTTATAGGCCTATGCTGTAATTTCGGAATTTCAAAATATTTCTGTTATTTTTAAGAATCCCATGAAAGTCCAATCGGCTCGTGTTTGGAGGACAATTAAACTGTCTGGGGAAAATGCTTTGTGGTAATATTTCTGTTTAAACAATGATGTAAAATGCTCCATAATAATACTATTTTGTGTGAACAATGATTAAAAATACTCCATAATGATATTTCTGTGTAAACAAAGTTGAAATAATTATGTTCCATGATATTTCTATTATGGAAAATGCTCCATCTGATAGTTACGTTGTCCAGATCTTGTCTGTGTTGTCCTGAGGGATTATTCCGCCTCAGCAAGTCGCATGGCATTTCTCGTGCTCCGTACCTCTTCCACCTCGGGCTTCATTTTAGTTTCGTTCAGATTCCGTATTGTCCTATTGACCTCTTGAACCAGCACGTTTTTCTTCACCATTTAAATTGGTAAAGCCTCAGTGACGGTTGGAAAATGGTTGCTTTCTATTGACGCAGTAGTGTAAATCTTACTTAGTACCTTTCGGTGATTCGATATACATAGTGCATGGTTAGACATGTGGTATACTATTGTTCCTCTTTTGGCCTATCTAAGGGGCCGTTTTGTTTATGACGAATCCTGTGGATCCGGATCCCATTTTAGCATACCCTGCATAGGAGGTGGATCCCAAAATATCGGATCCTTTGCGTGAAACAAACAGGCCCTAATTGTTTTAGCGAGATATTATTTTCCCCAAATCTGTGTTTATAGGAGGTACATTTATTTATTTTTCTTTTGCTTTAGGGATTTGTTTTCATCTGTACAAAGTTTCACGTAATACGGAAGCTTAATGATAATAAAATAGATAAAAACTTGGTTTTTTTTAACAGTTCTTCAAACTATACCTGATGGTACAATGGGGCTTTTCGCAAGTCGCATTTCTGGCAATCATTTTCGCCAATTTTTGACAGACCAGAACAAACCAGCCGCTGGGTAACAAAATGATATCCCACTCACATAAATTACAGTTACATGACGCATCATGCACTATGATCATAGTATAATGATAACGATGTAGAACAATTCCAAGATTTCAATTAACTTGTCAAAAAAACGAAAGCTGTTTCCACTGTTAAAATGACTCGTAACTCGATACAATCATCGATGTCTCCAATAACATTCTATAAGTTTCATCTACTGTAGCAGACGTACTATAGAGATGATTTCCCAAAGTGCACAGCTCCAATGAAGCCAAAGTCTGTATAGTAACGAAACATGAAGATATATTTTTCTTTCGTTCAGCTTATGGTCTAACTTATAATAGACTTGTTTTTTGCAATAATATTCTACATTTTTTTAATAATGCATCGTATTTCCTGTTGCAGTGCGTTCACCTCAGCATTCGGATTTCCATCCAGGCCACAACATTACGATCGCCCTGTAATGCCACAGTAATGGGCCTAATTTTGTTTTAGTGAGATATGTTTTCGCCAAATCTGTGTTTCTAAGGGATACATTGTTTTTCATCTGTACAAAGTTTTACCTAGGTACGGAAGCTTAAACGGACATCACATTAAAATAGATAAACCTGAGTTTTAACAGTTCTTCAAAATACTACCTGATGGTACAGTGGGGCTTTCGTACATATACAAAATAGCTCCTTTAGGCTATAAATAATGTTACCCTATGTGGACAATGTAGGCATACAAATATCTTAGGTCTGCCTATTCAATAGCTGTCGACAGGTTTATTGTGACGTTTTCAGACAAGCTCACACATAATTATCCGATGTGTATATGTTCAATTTAATAAACAGCCTGTCATTCGGATACACGCCAGGGAACTTGCAAGCGACGTTCCAAAGTGTTTCCTTGTAAGGTAATGCTTAGTGAAACTAAACGTAGGCTGAAGGCTTACACGTCGTAGATTTAAACGGTTTTCAGTACAGAACTTTTCAGTGATCCGAAGCGTGTTTCGATACAGTTCCTGCATTGGGGATTTTGTATTTTGGTTTATTTTGGAAATATTTTGGTTTCAAATCAACGGTAGGTTGTCAACAGTCCGCCTACGTCATTGGGTATTAAATCAAGCTTGTTTTGTGTATCGTTCATGTGACGGTATGAAGTGCAATTTGGCTTCTGACTCAGGAATATGATCCCCCAAACGATAACATGCCATATCCTCATACAGGATACTAAACTGTGGGCCTATGTCAACAAATAATGTTGAATAATTGACACGAATTAACTATAGGATTCGAAGGGATGTTTATTCCATGAGTCACCATACATATTTTCTGTTCAATCATATTTTCAGGTTTGACGCTGGATGAAGTGTTGGTCTACCTGAGACAGTACCATGATGCGTGTCATCATTTGCCTTGCGGTTGCCGTCTTAGTAACGAGTCTCAGCAATTTGTCACTGGCACAGTGAGTGTCCGTCATGTATTATACTAAACATTTAGGCAGTCTTTTTTTTTAATTTGACACGGCATTGACGAGCACACGAACTGAAGTGTAAGAGGAAATGCAAAACACAACGGATGAATGCAGTAAACACTATCAGTGCATGTACATTGAATGTATCAAGCGTGAGAATTCCCTTAGTATGAGGGGTAAAGGGTACAACGAAGGACGAACTATGAATTATCACCAAATCCACAGTCCACTTTAGAAACAAAATCAAGATGACAATTTAGTTACAGACGTTCCCACTCCCCATAGTTCCCATTTATAGGTATAATACATAATCAGTAAAGATCACAGAACAGCACCCACACTTTGTCTGATCCAGCATTGTACATGAAATGATAAGCCTGTGAAAATTTGAGCTCAATCGGACATCTGAGTCACGAGAAAACTGCGAAAACTCGACCCAATTTTTCTTTTGAAACATTAAGAAGGATTTTTGATCTTGCTGTTTTGGTGTTTGGTATTACTCTTTTTGGATAAATGCACAATTTCAGGCAGAAATATGTTAACGGTATGTTTCTACCAGCACCATCTTCATACCCAGAAAGTTATACGAAATTATGTGAACATTTCTGTTTGGGTATTATGTTACCAATTCTGCACTAAAAATATTCTAATAGTTTCCTGTAATAATTAGGTCAAATAGCAAACATCAGTGGAATATTGATTACTTTGCTAAATGTACTTATCATTTATTATTATTTTGTTCACAACAAAATGTTGCACCGTTTCCTACTATATTTCTGGCAATAGCCATATAGCTGTTTTGATATTTCCGGGAGGGGAGTACTGTAGCCAGGCGTTACGGAAACCGTAAAGGGACATCCAAAATTATTTGTATCCCTTGTCTAATTACATATACTGGCAGTGCACCCCGAAATAATTATGGTGTGCGATCTTATCACATGCACACGATATAAAATAAAAAGATATTTCTTAATGTCTGTTTAGGGTCTCCGTAGGGAGCGAAGGTTTGTGGTTCGAATTGCTGGCATGTGCATGGCTTGAATTTCCCGGCCGGCGGCCTGCGTAATTTTATTGTCAGCCTGGGTTCAGGGTGATTAACATAAATGGGCGCGTTAATTAATTGATTATAATGTACATGTATAAAACAAAAAGTATACAGGTTTTTTTTAATGAAAATAAAAATGATATTGCCTTGATTTTACCCTGAACCCTCCTAGGAAAAAAAATACGCGGCCGGCGGGCCAGACCGTGTCATGGATTCGGTTTCAGTTTTGTCGACAAATCAGTACACAAGGAAGATTTCCTCCTTGATGGCAATACTCTTGAATACTAACCAAAGTGGCTTATGGCTGGTCCTTGCTCAATAGTTGGAGAGATTATAGGCTCTGCAAATCCTGTCTCGTTTGTCGGTTTTGTTTTTCATTAAAGGGAGGGTACAGAATTGGTAAGACAAAATACACTTCATGATCACAGATTCACATAAAACTTACACAGTATAATGGTGATGATAGGAGAAAACATCCCATGAAATGTTTTTGTCTGAAATGCCACATTCGTTGAGAAATAAATGAAACTATTTTCCGATTGGAATAAATCGCTTCGAAGCGTTTTATTCATTCGTTGAAATGTGTACATTTCTCTGTACACGGGTTTTCACTATTTTCTCGTGACCCAGATGGCTGATTGACCTCAAACTTCTACAGGTTTGTCAGTTAAGGTATATGATGGATTACATAATGTGCCCTTACTGTAAGCAACGAATTTGTCGCAAAAACCAGTTCTGTACCATCCCTTTAATTAAATATTGCCCAGATGTAACCTTTCCGTTCTTTCTTTCTTTAGAGATTCAGAATGCTCATATGGTTGCTCGCAAAGGTACACAACATCTTGTTGGTTTTTGTTCAGATGCACAAGACACAGGTTGTGTTTTCTTTTGCCGTTCCAGGACCTATTGTGTAGTTTTCAAATAGTACGATAATCAGGCGCGGTTCTACAGACAAAATTTTGGGGCTAGAAGAGCATTATTTTTTGGGGGGCTAGAAGACGCAATATTTTTGGTTCTTCTAACACTCGCTTCTGCTATTAGGGTCAAAAATCATACCCCATTCCAATTTTTTTTTTTCAATGCATTTTCTTTGGGGGGGGGGGGGGGGGTTGGTAGACAAGTTTTTTATTTTTTTTTATTTGGGGGGGGGGAGGGGGGGGGCTCAAGCCCCCCCTAGCCCCCTCCCCCCCCCCGTAGAACCGCGGCCTGACGATAATATGATAATATAAGGGTGCATCGCATCACTAAATATGAGGGCCATCTGAATTTCGCCAACCTGATTAATCATCATTTGTATATTAGGCTCAAGTATGTTTTAATTTTGATTTGTTGGGGTTGCACAATATATTTTGTAATTTATAATGACAAGTTATTACAACCGGGGGGGGAGGGTCCTGTGTTTCAACTATTTAGGAGACTCAGTACATTTTGGCTGTAAAGCAGGTGGCTCAATTTGGCCCATTTTAGAAGGGGAAATATTCTTCCTGGAATAAAAGGTGTGGTTTGGGAAAAACATACTTTTTATCATTACTTTTTACATTGGCCTGTGGCCTAGCATACGCTTGCATGTTTGTGTACCGTATCGTAATGTATGGTAGGTGTGCCGATCACGAGTCAGTGTTCTCCAACTTTGAAAAATTAAACTATATGAGGCTATGCATGGTAGAAGTACAGGTTTTTTTGTAACACCATGTGACACTCTTGTGTAGTATGGGGGTGGGTCTGCAAAATCATATCACTTTTTTTAAGAAATAAAGTTACGGCGTGGGATCCGGGGCCCGCTTAAGGGCACGGCAAAATTTTGATTCTAGATGCTCTGTAGTGCATTCTAAGGCAATTCCTGGCCACTTTCCTCAGACTTTTTTTAGGGAAAGTTGAAAAGATTTTAATCAGACTAGCATGGTATAGAAGTACATAATAGGCTTTTTGGTAACATCATGTGAGTACGTTATTGGTCTGAAAAGAGCATGATAACGGGATGTTCCAGCCAGTATGCTGTGGTCGCTCGCAAACCTATGACTTTTTTAAGCCATGTAAAGTTACGGCGTGGGGTCCGGGGCCCGCTTAAGGGCCCCGGGAAAATTTTGATTCTAGATGCTCTGTGGTGCATTCTAAGGCAATTCCCGGCCACTTTCCTCAAACTTTTTTTAGCGAAAGTTTTTGAAATTTTTTAATCAGACTTCCATTTATTTAGCACATAATTAGTAAACAGAACTTAAAATAAAAGATTGTAAATAAAGATTAATACCACTACGTACTCTATAATTCCTAATTTTCCAAACTTCTATTTTTCAGTTATTGATCTGGGTGGTTTAAGAAAACACGCAAGTTGGGGGTTTCAAAGGTATTAATTTATCTACATAAATTGTGTACATTCGTGGTACCTCATAGTATCGGGTAAGGTAAGGAATAAAAAAGAATATAACAATGCAAACAAAACACATCAAAACGAAACAGGACAAAGCAGAAACAGGATGTTTGTCAGTGGTAAAATGATCCATTTGGCCAGACAATTGTAACTTCTCACGTGTATTACCATGTAAAACGGAAACATGAGTTGTGCCCATGGGCGGAAATCCCTCCCGATCATGCGGGGGGGGGGGGGACATCAATTTACACTTCATAAGAGAGTAACTTTCAGTATACAGTGCCATGCCTATGGCCTAGCATACGCTTGCATGTTTGTGTACCGTATCGTAATGTATGGTAGGTGTGCCGATCACGAGTCAGTGTTCTCCAACTTTGAAAAATTAAACTATATGAGGCTATGCAAGGTAGAAGTACAGGTTTTTTGTAACACCATGTGACACTCTTGTGTAGTATGGGGGTGGGTCTGCAAAATCATATCACTTTTTTTAAGAAATAAAGTTACGGCGTGGGATCCGGGGCCCGCTTAAGGGCCCGGCAAAATTTTGATTCTAGATGCTCTGAAGTGCATTCTAAGGCAATTCCTGGGCACTTTCCTCAGACTTTTTTTAGGGAAAGTTGAAAAGATTTTAATCAGACTAGCATGGTATAGAAGTACACAATAGGCTTTTGGGTAACATCATGTGACACTCTTGTGTGAGTACGTTATTTGGTCTGAAAAGAGCATGATAACGGGATGTTCCGGCCAGTATGCCAGTAATTTTAATCAGACTTCCATTTATTTTAGCACATATTACTAAACAGAACTTAAAATAAAAGATTATAAATAAAGATTAGTACCACTACGTACTCCTATAATTCCTAATTTTCCAAACTTCTATTTTTCAGTTATTGATCTGGGTGAGTGGGTGGTTTAAGAAAACACGCAAGTTGGGGGTTTCAAAGGTATTAAAGGAGTTGTATCATACTTTAGTAGGGGAAACCAAAACAAGAATGTTCACATATTTACCTATTACTTACAGGGTATAAAGATGGTGCTGGCAGATACCATCACAATTGTTCTGCTTGAAATGGTGTACTTTATCAAGAAATTAGTAAAACAACGACAGAAAATATTTTTGATCTTAAAAAAATCCTGTGTTGTATTTAGAAATATGCCTATATGGTGAAGCAAATAATGTAAACCTCAAAATGATAAACATATTTTGAATGAAGAAAATGCAAATGTTTTACTTCAGCTGAAAACAATACTTGGGTGAACCAGTTAAGTTTTTTAAATGAAGACACTGTATTTTATGGGCCTAGGTAGATTTCTATACTGTACTCTATTGTACTCAAATTCTGCATTCCACAGAAAAATCATGAGAACTTTACTTCATTACAAACGTAATGACAGATGACAAATAATAAAATATAAATGTACCTTAAATATTTTCAAATATGGCACCTTGTGTTTTTTTTATGGATGTACGAGAATTCTTCGGAAATATTGTTTTGATTAAAGCAACCTCATTCAAAACGCAGTAAGAAGTTTCGCGAAACTCTGACGACGAACGAGATTAAATCCGTCATGAGTCAGTGCAAAATCATTTGATTCGAGCATGGTGCTCTGTGGAAAAAAACGGTTTTAAATGGATGAGTCGAACGGGAGACGCGTAACCAGATTTGTATACACAAGAATGTATACGTATGCAGACTGTATGCGGTTTAAGTCGATTTCAGTGCAGTAAACATTAAGGCCGCCGCACACGAGAGCTATCTGCTGAGCAAAAAATCTCTCGAGGCCGTTAGCTCAGCACTTACCTCACGTGTGCGGTCGATTTTTGGTGAGATTTCTGCCTCTCGAGGCCGTGAGACCAAAATCTAACATGTTTGATTTTTTTACCTCAAGTGGATAAAAACTCACCGTGTGCGGTGACTTGAGCTACGTGCTGAGCAAAAAAAGGGCAGCTGGCCAATGAAAGCGCACTGTCTGTGCCATGTGATTTCCAAAATGGCAGCGCCCATGGTCAACGTTAGCAACGTTGTCACTGACTACATTTTGGAGAAGTCGGTCGATTTGTGGCCGGACTATCCTTTCTTTATAATGTGCATTCTCCCGATTTTATGAACAAGAATATTCTGGCAGATGTAGGGCGTGGGGGGGGGGGGGGGGGGGGTATAGCCGAACTTGTTCCCGACTTCCCATTTGAAAGACAAAATGAAAGACAGTCAATATTACTTGTTTCCTTGTTCTGCTAGATCCGCTCCTGTTAAAGGGGCATGTACAACATCATGGTGGTAACAACATAATGTACGTATAACTTCCAGGGAGTACAAAGATGGTGTTTGTAAAAACACCGTTACAATTTTTCGCCTGAAATGATTTAGCCTATTTATCCAGAAAGAGTTAAACCAAACTCCGAAAACATTTTTGATTTCCGCGAGATAAAAAATTCCTTCTACATATATATGCTTTATAAGAACAATTGAGTCGGGTTTTGAGCTCAAAATTGTACAGGCTTAATAATTCATGTACATGGTGGATTAGACAAAGTGTGAGTGCTGTTCTGTCTCCTTTACCAACGTTGTGCCTATCCCTTTAAACAAAGTGTTCACATGCATGAAATAAGTTTCATTATAATATATTATTTTATTATAGGCTACTATAATTCATTTTGTGTACCCTAGTACCCAGTTTTTGTTTCAGCCGTTTATATATTTTCATATTCGTGATTTGTTTATTTCAGCTATTTATGTTCATTCCCATTCCTGTAATTGGCGGTCATTTCACTGTTGGATGTGATGACAAAATGGGCGCCGCTATTTTGGAAGTCACATGTCACAGAGCGTGCGCTTTCATTGGCCAGCTGCCCTTTTTTTGCTCAGCACGTAGCTCAAGTCACCGCACACGGTGAGTTTTTATCCACGTGAGGCAAAAAAAAATCAAACATGTTAGATTTTGGTCTCACGGCCTCGAGAGGCAGAAATCTCACCAAAAATCGACCGCACACGTGAGGTAAGTGCTGAGCTAACTGCCTCGAGAGATTTTTTGCTCAGCAGATAGCTCTCGTGTGCGGCGGCCTTTACGTGTATGCATGCGGGCCGGCCATGCAGGGGCATCTCAACTGCACGTCGTCGATTTGAGTCGCATGGCAAACGTGACAGTTCACAAAATTTGCCCATTGGGAATGAGCAAGCGGTCAGTGCGCAGACGACAAAAACAATTGCTCATGGTAGAGGGTTAAAACATGGAGGGGACAATCGACATTATGTCCCCCACTTCCAAAATCATGGGGGGGGGACGTGTCCCCCCTGTCCCCCCCGGGATTTCCGCCCATTCACAAGGACAAAGAGTGGTTCAGAAAAGTTTGTTTGGCTTTTATTTGAATTGATGATGATTTACAGATCACGGTGACCTCTGGCACTGTTGTCAAAGTGGCTGAATCGCTGTCTGCTGCTACCAATGAAACCTCCACAATAGATGATTCTACTGTGAATTCTGTGGCTAATATATTGGATAGCATTGTAGACGTCCAAGACACGTCTCCTGAGGTGAGTAGTACGAACACCAATAACGGAGTGAAGGCTGCTGATTTTTGGAGTTATTTTCTGGCTAAACATTGTGTTTAATCAAGTGACTTAATGATTTGTTCAGGACCATGCCATTTGACCCTGGTGTGTGTTCGAATCATTTAACATACACATTTGAATTTGAATATTTCTTACCTCCATTGCACCATGTTTAGACCTGAACGCCAGAAACTACATCACTGTGTTTATATTTTACCAGTCTATTTAAACACAATGAGAGAATACACTTAACACACCTATTGTAAATCTAACATCTAAGATTTTGCAGTAAACTTGTGTCAAAGATACCTTGACTGGGTTTTACGATGACAGGTAACAACTAATGTTGTTGGGGCAGTGAGCAACCTCCTGGAAGCTAATGACGACCAATTGAGCCGAACCCAGGCATCTGCCAACTCCTCTTCTCGAATCATCAGATCGTTGTCCAAGCAGATCTCAAATGTTCTCGCCGCTGGAAAGAACGTGACTGAGGTTCGGGACAACCTGGCTGTCGTTGCTGTTCACGTCCCACCTGCCACTGTGGCAGATGGTGTCAGCTTCGCAGCTCTCTCTGGACAGAATGGACCTCAGTCTTTGACCGAGGAACAGATTGTGTATGGTTCCGATGAAGAGATCCCAGATGAGCAAGTGACAGCATCAATTCGACTTCCAGGAGAGGCTCTGGAACAATTTCCTGCAGGTAAAACAAATTAATTTAAAAATCACAAAGTACACTTTTAAAGATGAACAGCTAATACAGACCATATACAGTAGTGTTATTAGCTGTCAAAGTAGGTTGCGGTACATATGAGCTAAATGTTGAAAAGCTATAGAATGTAGGCCTATGCATTCTCCTGCATCTACTATACCTACAGGTCAACCCATTCCTGTCAGCTTCATCCTGTATCAGAACACCAAACTCTTCCGGTCTCAGATGATCAGCAATTCTGAGTCATCAAACATGATGAGTTACATTGACAGTCAGGTCATTGCTGCCACAGTGGAGGGAGCACGTATTGAAAACCTTCAGGAGGAGGATCCAGTTGTCATAGCATTTCATCAGAAACAAGTAAGAAACGATTGCATGTTGATATTTCTTTTGAGTGGTTTTGGGCGTGGGTGGGTGGGGGTGAGAGTTGTGTGAGAGCAGGGGGGAGGGGGCTGAGAAACACAATCCCTGATGAACTTAAAAACATCCTTTGATTTCAGTTCCATTACAATGCGTGTATTGGCAATTTTCTCATGGGGAGAAAATGTAATGTTTTGGAACCAACCAATTGTGTCATGCACCTCTGAGTTGTCCTATTGTACACCTGCACATGGTGGGGTTTCACTAAGGAGGGGTTTGAGTGAAAGGGAGCATACACCGAACTAAACACGCGATCACCAGTGCAAGTGTATACATTCTTATCGCAGATGATGGATCCCAACCTAAATACTGGCCAACAAAGTTCAGACTGTGTGTTCTGGGATTTCGGTCTTGAGAATGGTATTGGAGACTGGTCGACCGAAGGCTGCAAGATGCGTCAAGCGGTCAGTGGAAGGACGATCTGTCATTGTGATCATACCACCAACTTCGCCGTGCTTGTGGTAAGACAAAGATTGTGAAGATACATAGCAAGGGATTACAGCATTTACATTGTTCTGTTGAGAAGTTAAAGTAACATGAATATGTGTAGAAATCAATTCTAAAGTCTACAATCTGATAATGTACTTTGAAAAATAAAGACATAATAAGAATAAGACATGAATTTAAGAAATGCACATCGCAGGAACCATTGGATTTTACTCTAGTTTGATACTGGGTGACTGAAGGTTGAACAATTTTACAATCACTATACGTTTCCCCATCATGCAATTTTTACCTGATTCAATTACCTAATATTCTTCTTTTTAATTTGTGTATTTGTAGAACATCCATGGTGTGAGCAGTTTTGCTTTGGATGTCTTCAGTAAAATTGGATGTAGTATCTCCATCATAGCCCTGATTATTACAATATTTGTATACACGGCCATCAAGTAAGTAAAACTAACCACCACACTCACAATTAGCCTTTAAGAGGTATGGCGGACACATTAGGAGGGCGCAGTTTGGTTTGGGTAAAATCCTTTGTGTTTGACTCAAACAACCAACCATCGATTTCACGAAGCCATACGATCGATCGTAACTTGAGTTACGGAGTATAACCCATCTTATCTTTACTTATCCTACGTACGGCTGCAATGCATCATAAGTCCTACGATTGATAGTTAGATACGATGAGTTTGGTGAAATCGACTCCTGGATTAGTAAATTGCAGATGTGGTCTTTTCAGAATAAAAAAAACTGGTTTTTACTGATCCTTGCAAATATATACACCAAACCTCTTGCAGATTATCGTGAAATGGTGCAATGATTGTCAGCTGTCATTCTACTGACTGGATTTTGTTCTGGTGCTATCCATAGATCATTGAGAGCATCAACAGCTGGGCGCATCCTCATCAGTTTCTGTCTCTCATTGCTCCTGCTGTACCTCGTCTTCGTAGCTGGCATAGATCATACATCATCTTCAGGAGGTTGCATCCTTACAGCCGTCTTGCTGCATTACCTGTCACTGACCTCCATGGCTTGGATGGCAGTAGAAGCAACAAATCTGTACCTCAAGCTGGTCAAGATCTTTGATGCTCACGTGCATCGCTTCATGCTGAAGGCATCTCTTGCTGCCTGGGGTAGGTGTATTACCAGTAACCTAGACAAAATGCTGATATCTTAGTCTGACATTGATATTCAGAGAACATAGAGAATCTATAAAATGTGACACTGAACATGTCATTAGCTTACTGATACAATTATGTGCTTGTTATTTTCATGATAGGCTGCTTTTAGATACCCTGTAAAACCTGTTTGAATGCTATTTGTTGTATTTTTTTTTGTATTTGAGGACTCCCATTGCTTGTGATTATCGTGATTCTGGCTGTGGATTATACAGTCTATGGAAACGAAACAAGGTATGCCAAGTCTTGTATTCTGCACTGTCACCAAGCACTGAAACAATTCAACGTATACCTATACATTGCTATTGTGCATGCAATACATGACAAATTACACAATGTTAATATCTTGGGCAAAAAAAAATGATAGTGACCAGACACAAAACTCCAGGTAGGGAAATCATTGTACATGTTAATTTGACAAGGCAAAGGTTAGGAAACCATTTCCAATTCCGGTATTTCAAGATGCCAAGAGGTGCAATTGAAAGCTTAGGGAGAGTGGAAGATAGTTTTTTATATTGGCTGCATACATTCCAGGTCAGGTTGATGTAAGGAAATCTCCTTTTTTTAGATGGGGGCGGGTAAATGAAAAACAACATTGTATTCATTATTCTTTATAATGAATAAGTCAAGTAATTTGTACAGTCATGCTTTTGTATGGTTTATTTTGTGGGGGAGGGTATATACATAATGGTTTTGTAGATAAAGTTGAGTAAACTTTTGCAACTTTGTTTTGTAGTTGCTTCTTGAAGCCTGTTGCTGCCTTCTACTATGGTCAGCTTCTCATCATCGGTCTTATACTTCTCTACAATGCCATCATTTTCGTGCTCGTCTTTCGGAAGTTGACCTGCAGCAAAAGCAAAGTCCAGGATCCCACTGATGACAGCAAGCGAAGCAAGATCATTCGGCGTCTGCAGAATATGACATCCATCTCGGTCATTCTCGGGCTGACCTGGGTTTTCGGTCTGTTCTCCATCATCAAGTCGGCGGCGTTCACATTCCAGGTCCTCTTCTGTGTCTTCAACTCTCTCCAAGGTCTCTTCATTTTTCTGCTCTTTGTCTTGAGGCAGAATAAGATCAGAGAGCAAGTGAGTGACCTGATTTGTAGGAGGTGGAAGACGACTCAGGAGACCAAGACCAGCAGCCAGATGACGGCCAGTTCCAGTCCAGCGGAGTCATCTGTACACAGCAGAAAATACTGCAAAGAAGAGACTCCCGCATATGAGGAAATTGGCCCAGGCTCTACTAGATGCTCACGATCACCTGGAAAAGCAGCTGAAGGAAAAGCAACCAATAAAGTTGCAGGCGTTGTTGCAATGTATGAAAAATCAATTGTCGGGCGCGGAAAAGCAAGTGATGTAATTAGCAGCATGTGAAAAAGCGATCAATGAAATCCAAATACAAAACTGGGTTATTTTTCCAAAATTGAAACATATAGTTTCGCGATGCACTTGAAATGAATGGGAATAATATGGGGGATACATGCATGCATAAACTACATGCACAAAATAATAGCTTATCTGGTTCTGCGGTACCGGTAGTTACTATTTAGTTATTGGCAAATTAATCCATAGACAGTTATTTATGTATGTGGATTAATCAGAGCCGTAATTGTGATTGATCTAGCGCCCTCTCGTGGTGGCACACGCTTTATTATAAAAATAATTGCTTATTGCTAATATATATTGAATGTTCACATTGTATTCCTAATTTGGCTCCAACAGAGTCAGACTTATTCCGTTTCTACCAGCACCATCTTTATACCCTGTAAGTTATAGGTAAATCTGTGTACATTTCTGTTTGGGTATGCTACTAAAGTATGATATCGTACTACCTTTTAACATTGACAGCCACATGTGTACCAATTAACTTTAAGTGAGTTTAATTTTCTTTGGCAAATTAGTTGGTAACTCTGTGCCAAGCTAACTTTCGTGATTCAATCGAGTTTTCCTAATGAAATAGGCCTACAACAATTTCCGTTTTCTATATTTCTGTCAAATTATGCTTCATGCATTTGCATGTACATGTGTATTATGGAGATGATGATGAAAATACCGTACTCAATAGGTATATGTTGCCTTTAATGACCAAAAGGATTTTTCTTTAATTCGAATCGTTATGGAGCATTTGACATTTTTTTACACAGAAATATCATTATAGAGCATTTTCATCACTGTTTACACAAAATATTATTATTATGGAGCATTACACCATTGCTTACACAGAAATATTAGTAAGGAGCATTTTACATCATTAGTTAAATAGAAATAATATTTTGGAGCATTTTATAAAATGATTTACACAGATATATTCTTATGGAGCATTGTACATCACTGTTTACAAAGAAATATCATCATGGAGCATCATTTTTCATAATTGTTTACACAAAATATTATTATTATGGAATATTACATCATTGTGTACACAGAAATATTAGTAAGGAGCATTTTAAATCATTAGTTAAATTAGAAATGATCATATGGAGCATTTGACATAATTGTTTACACAGAAATATCATTATAGAGCATTTTCATCACTGTTTACACAAAATCTTATTATTATGGAGTGTGACATCATAGGCCCGTAGGGTACACAGTGGCTAATCAAACCACAAAGCCATCTCTACCCTCACAGGTACCCATTTACACCTGGGTGAAGAGGAGCAATATGACTGTGACAAAGCGTCTTGCCCAAGGACGCAAGCTCCACTATAGCCCATGGCTGGATTGGAACCCACAATCTGCAGATTGACCACAGGATCTTGAGTTCAACACGCCAGACCACTAGGCCACAGTATACCCCCAACTCAGAATTTAATCGTGTCAAATGGCTGAATCATTTTTGGTCGCCGGTGCATGGGAGCTTAAACTGAGACGTTCTGTAACATAAAATAGTGAGCAGTTTTGCCCATAGTTATTCACATACTTTAGCAGATAATGCAAAATATTATATTCAAGATGTCATTTCAAGTGCTTGACACTTATTTTTGTTGTGATGATATCTGATTTAATATTTTACACAGGAACTTTTTTTTAACATAGGCCTAGTTGTTTACAGTAGGCCTATACGCAATGATATTGTTCAAGTTATATTTGAAGTTATAGGCAGATTGAAAGATTTTAATAGTTGTATGTAGAAGCTTTACATTAATATAAAAATGCTTTTGTTTGCTTGTTTATTGCCTTTGAATTAATGTAAAGCTTGCTCTTTCTTAAAAGATAAGGACAAACAACAATTTCCCCGTAGGCCTACAAAGTTGAAATTCAATTTCCGTAAGTTTTCATATCTGGAAATAACGATCGTTTTGCAGTGACTTTTGCTGTTTTGTAGTCTTAAAATCAAAGTTCAATGAACGAACTACATGTTTTTGTTTGTCATTAATTATTCTGTTCAAAGATGGTAGGCCTGGTGCAACAAACTCTGTCTTTTCCAACAAGTTCAACAGCTAAGCACGTTAAGCAGACACGTAGAAAATAGGCCTATTTTCCAATTCATTCATAATTGCAAACGTCTTGTATACAAAGAAAGATCGACCAGACCACCCCAAATGATTATAAAGATGATGAAATATGAAGATAAAAAAAAGAATTGCATTGCGACCATCAGTGGTTTTGACTTGCGAGCGTGAAAGGAATGGGAAGTTCGTGCCGTGCATGACCCGTGTGGTCACTGATTTATTGCACATGCGCATGGCAGAGGCGCGAGTTTGGG
Source organism: Astropecten irregularis (assembly GCA_963971285.1). Classification (NCBI taxonomy): domain Eukaryota; kingdom Metazoa; phylum Echinodermata; class Asteroidea; order Paxillosida; family Astropectinidae; genus Astropecten; species Astropecten irregularis. The sequence goes on along the minus strand of OZ020245.1, from coordinate 24,950,581 downwards.
AAACTTAAGATTGAGATTCGAAGAGTACGGTTTTCGGAGAAACCATGAAAGAACCACACCTCGTCCAAAAAGAGTATTCTACATCATGGTGTCAACATAAACCTTACTCAGTAATTTAAAAATGTAAAGACTTTGTCAAATTTCATGATGCGTTAAATAAAAGCTGATTACTGAAAAAATGGCGAGTGATGTATTTTTAAAGTGAGTGATGTGCTCATTTGTCATGTGCAGCCAACGGCAGAAAACTACATTCCCAATGTGTGAAAACGTGTATACTCACCTGTTTTCAATTTGCACGACTTGAACTTATAGGGCCTATTTGAACACCTGTTCCCCCCCAAAAGGGGCACGGTATGTTTGTTCCCGTGTGGGTGTGTGTAGAGATCAATGGTTGACACAAGTTCCGCATGAGTTCACCACGGAAGGTTCTCTTCCAAAAGGCGCGCATGGGATGCAGTTAGTTCAGTTGACCAGAGCTAACTGTCATCACACAATTATGTTTCTTGAATCTTTTGACCTGATTAGAGAAGAAAGACTTGGGCTTTTTTTCACTCCCGTCACATCAAAAGGCTGAGAGGATTATGATTATCAAGTGTAATGATGTTGCTAATGGATCAAAAGGGTGGAGGAGGGCGCCGCAATAATGGGTCCAACTCCGTGGCCGCGTGCGGTTACCTGCATGCCCAGCCAGCCTAATTGGTGATCAAACCTCGGCGCACCCATTCCACGTTACACATAGGTCCCATCTACCTCCCAGGACACCCAGACGGTGTAATGTATTTCAGAATACTCCGCAAGAGGACAAAAGCCAGCAGTTTAAGATGTCTGGACGGCAAACTTGTTGGCAAACTTAATTGGGACATAGGGGATGGATTACAATGTTTGGCAGCTTTTCACAAGCTTGTCAAAATATTCAATTTAAATTTTCTCTGAACTGACACGATAGCGTCACGGTTGATTCTACCAGCGCAATGGGTATAGGCCTACAAAGATGTGAAAACGGCCGAGCATTCTCATTACAATTATGCGTATTTTGGTCATTTCGAAAGTTTATGTATACCCTCCCTTGCAATCTGAGGCCGAGAGTGTTGGAGTCCCAAAGTTATGAAAAAAAAGTTACTTGCTTTTACTTTAAACATTTGCCTTTATATACATTGATTATACATTGTTTGAGGGGACGGCTTGGATTTTGTTGCGGATGTGTTTCTTCAAGTATTTTTGGACAACAGGCAATATGCCTAATACTTCACGCTGTCCGAAAATTCCATGGACAAAATCGTTGAGACCTATATTTCATATTTAGCAAACAGTGACCAGTATTGTGGTTATACCTCAAACCCTTATTATTTAGAAATCGTATGTTTTAGATATCTATAGATTAAAATCTTGTAGTTGAATATCACTGACTTTGTAATTTTAGTCATTTTCATGTTATTATAGGAAAAACTTAGATTTCTTAGTATCTCTTAGATAATTATTTTTTAGTATTTCTCCCTTGTCATAGGCCTAGCTAATGTTGTTGCATGTTTGGGGTTTTAGGCCTAGTCCACTAGTGTATAATTAATTCTGGGCATCTCCACGTAGTTTCAAGGACTTTTTACTTGTGATTTAGTGGATGTATATGCACCAACACCAGCATGAAATCTTGCTCGTGACCCAGGCTAAAATCCAGATGACAGTAAACAAATTAAAAGAAACATGATATTCATACGAAAAAAACACGAAAACCAAACCGGACTTGCACACGAAAAACTATAGAAACAGAATAAAGAATGTTGAACATACAAATCATGCATTTTCATTTCACGATAATTAAATTTAATTTGTCTTTCTTTACATTATAACATGAACATCATGATTACATTTTCTATGTACAAATTCTATATACAGCTGTACAAAAGCTCTGAGCTTCGGTATAATGATTATTATTTTTTACTAAGTTCAATTCTAGGCAGTGTTTATGAATTTGTCTACAAATTTTGTGAAAATAGGTAAAATTCTAATTAATTGGTCAATACATCCACGTGATTTTAAAACAGTTTGGTGGGTAATGTTAGGAGATCAATTGGCCAGTAATAATGTTATCCTAGAAATTACCAAACATTGCTCATAGTCAAAGTTAGCTCCCTGGAAAAAGAAGAATTAGTTTTGGCACGAGGCATGCAATCCTTAAAATCAACTATAAAATGGAAACGGGACATGTTGCTTTTTTTTCTCATTTTGGTGTATAACTGATAAGCACAGTCATTGCACTGAGTGATATTGGAGTTGATCACCTTAACCAGCTTGAGAAGTTATCCTAGATTTTTACTGACTTCGAAGTACGAATTTGCAAATGGTCATTGCATTAGCTTTCAGATAAAGGTACTGAATGAAATTGCAGCTGGTAATGGAATCATCATTTTGTTGTTGTTTGATACAATATAACACGAACGTGACGAACAAAATTTCAATATAGTTTCGCTGCGTCTAAAATAATGCTTCTTAATTTCAATAGCTTAAAAATTAAATTTCATTTTGAATGAAATCAAAAATAAATATGAATACTGATAGCAAACAAAAAATGTGTAATTGGTCTACATGCTACGCCGTACATTCACAGTCTTCAACGATCATATTGGGTATTTCCTGTACTTCAAGTTCGTTCACACCGTCCCTCTCGACCAAGTACATCATGGGAAGAGAGGAGAATCTTGCCACGCCACACGTCTGGTAGGATCCGGGCCTGAGTCTGAAAACGTCCCGCAGGGTTCGATGTCTCTGCCTGGTGCGACGGCACGGACCGACGCACTCGTAGGCCTCGAAGCCGGCCGGCTCTATGATCCAGCGGTTGGCCCAGGAGGTCCGCGTGAAATCCACGTACTTGGGGCTACGGCAACAACGGTCTGCATCTGAGCCGTCTGAAGAACAATCGACTGGGTCATCTCTATAGGGAGGAACAGAAAAGATGGAGAATTCGGTTAGCTTCGAATCAGAAAATATCCTCAATGAATCGGATGGAATTACATGAGCATTTTATTGCCTAAGTACTATGGACATAATCGAGACAATGAATGTAATGAATGAATCTAAAATCAATTTACAAAACTTGTTAATGGACAATCATGTCGGGGAAACCTTTCAAGACATAATCTCAAGTTGGCGAAATGATGCAGGACTTGACCAATAATAATAAGGTCAAAAATAAATTGTGTCCAATAGACGGAAGTTATATGCCAATGGGAACACTGTCAATAGCTGATGGGAGGGTCTTCAGGAAAAACAGAAACGCCATGGATACAAGTCAGAAGATGAACTAATAAGGATGCAAGATAATGAAGTAGCAAGATGGGAGAATAATTTTCATGAACTAAACATGTCTACCCAAGCTGATAATCATTGTGCGATTCATCAAAACGGCGTGTATTTTTTTTTAAGCTTGGCAACTTCAAAATATGAAAGGGTAATTGTCTTCATGAAGATCATGTTTCCTGTAGTGAATAATAGTTATGAAGGACAAGGATCACTTGTACTTACACAGGAGCGTATTTGACGGTATACACGACGAGCACCGGTGCACCTCTTTCCTCGTTACTGGGCTCCTCCTCGGGAGTGAAGTGAACTCGGCTGGCTAGCCGCCTTGCGTAACTACCGGTCTGCTCCGGGGACACGTGAAGCTCTAGGCCCTGGTTGCTAGAAGGGTCCGCTACCCAGTATTTCACCGTGTTCGTCACGTCAAAGTTCTTCCATCCGAAGGTATCCACGCCGATAACTCTGTATGGGCAAAATTCATAGAAAAGTTTGATTAGTTTTCAGACTAACATTTTGTGATGATAAAAGATTCAACGCAATCAAGAGGTGGAGACAAAATCCGAGAAGAAATGATGAGGAATAGATCTGAACAAAACCCCAGTCTAAGAATGAATGCAATTAAACGAATGAGCACCACACTTTTAGTTGTTCCCCCAACCACCTGCCTACGCATTGCTCAACTAATGCCCAAAGTTTGGGTCATTTTAACTGAAAACATTGAGAACAAACTGGCCAAGCCTGACAAAAAATGGCCATGTAGTTTGTGTGCATGTGCCGTTGTGGGAACATTGTTGACTATTGGTTAAAATGCAATACATTTTTCCTATCACCTTGTTATGTGCGATTCTTATTTTGTTAGGCATGGCTATGACTTTAGAAAATACAACAGAGAGCAAGAGGACTAATGAAGCTTACCTTTCATCCACTTTGAAGGATGTATTCTGAATTCGCCCCGTCGGCTCCTCCTCCTCTCCATCAGTGCTTGGTCCCACTTGGTGGATGGAGACCATAGCCCCACGGACCTGGTGGTGATGTGCGGTTCTGTTCGGCTTGTGGATGGACTGATTGGGCAACTCCTTGTAGACTCTGAGCTCAGCCATCACGACATCACTGCCCACTGGGATGGAAGCCATGTCGAAGGAGTAGACATGGCGGGTTGGAGTGGCAGTCAGGACGGTACCGAAGATGCCTGTTAGAAACAAGAGGATGAGGATCGAAGATTATAATGATGTACATTTTGACGATCAATGAATATGCAATAACAAAATTCAGATCATGATCATTTTGAGCTTTGGATTGCATTAAAAAGTCTCTCCGCGCTCTTGGACTAGACACCATGCAGACTTGTGTCCATCCAATGTGTTAAGTGAAAAACTGCAAATTCTACTGCGAAAAAAAATTTGTCAGTTTCACAGTTGTAAATTTGGAATGTGAATCCTATGACACCAGTTATCAGTCAGTTATAATGAACCAAGTAGCATCATAAGATGACTGAGACCTATGTTGGAAATAGTTTTTGTTTCTTCAAATCATAAGGGAAATTTCTCTCAACTTACCTGGATTTTCGCGAATTCCCTGCGTTATTGTTTTCCTCTTCATACGGTGATGGTTGAGGAGCGAGTTGTACTTGGCGTAAATATGATCCGGGATGACCAGGTCCTCCTTCTTGATGCTCGGTGCGGAGTAAGGGTCACGGACTCCTAATTTCTCAAGGACATCCAACTGGAAGGTGTGCTCTTCATCCACGTCCTCATCCATCCCCTCAAATGGATCCGGTTGAAAACGAGGAGCCCCCAAGCACAGCGGGACCTCCAGAATCATGATAATAATCCAGAGAAAGGAGACGGCCAGCCGAGAATCCATGGTGATGACGGCGGGGAAAGTCCAAGACGACTGAGACTGAGAGAGAAATAAACGGTTGTTGAGTGAGCTCGATGTGATTCTGACATGTAGCGGGATGATACTGATGTCTGAATCTGATAATCATACCTTTATATGATCGCAACCAGGCAGGACAAGTCCAGACAGTCTGCTGGTTGCATGAATGGGTACAGTTGACACATCCCGGGCGATACACCTATTGATAGGGCCCGCTGTAGGTGATTACCTAGGCTGACGGTGGCATCAATTACGCCGTCTGGTCCTGTAGGCGCAGACAAAGCCCTTAGTGCTGGATGGACTTGGCTTTTGGAGGTTCTCCAACAAGTAGGTCTTGTTTGATAGCAGACGTCTCAGCTCAGTTCAGCATCCACAAGCTTGACTTTTGTAATTTGCCCATACACGTGTGGTGCTAATTATAAGAGAATGCCCATAACGTCTGGTATAATTGGTCTAAGAATGGTGTGGTTGTTGCGACGTGTGTGTTTGTAAACATCAGCGACTAGACGTTCTAAATGCACAAAGCTGCTTTTCTGAAACGGATACTTATCTCATCATACCGGTAAGACCTCTGTATAATATACAGTGCGTGAACAAAATCAATCGGCAAATTATAAGTGCAAGACTTCGTACGCGTTCAGTTGACAAAACGTAAAATGTATAAATAATTATGCAGCATTTCATTTTTGAAATCTGCGGGTTGGTTTGCAATAATAAAAAAAAAAATTACGAAAAAATTTTCCAGTATGCATTTGACAGTATCAAAATCGGATTCATTATGTTGATCTGTGTCCCAGCCGGGTTTAAAATGAACCATGTGAATATAATTTATCTCGTGTGGAGAAAGACTATACATGTAGTTCAGAAAGAACCAAAGTTTTTATCCCGGCATTACGGTAGTATAAGCCTTAAGCCTATATCTAACTTTGTTTCTGAAACAATTCTTTTCCGAAAAGATGTATTCAGCGCTGGGTCATAAAACTCCATCATATTAATTAACGCGGTCTTTAAAAAAATGACGCAAGCACGGTGGATAACTTTCTTATGGACGGGAAGCACCGTGGGCCTCCAAGTCGTGGGGCTGTGGGGATGGGTCGCGCTGAACGCATCATTATTGTGACTGTGAAGTGAACCATTCAGATGGTGCCAAAAACATCTTTATCGGTCAATTCAAGACGCAGTCATGTGTGCTGCAGCGTCAAACAAGTCTGGGCAAGTTGGAAAACTTGTACAGTAATTATCCAGTCCATTGAATTAATTGGATACCCGGTCTGGCCGGTCAATGTAAACAATAATCAGCAAACCTGATTTTAGAAACACTTGCATCAAGGAACACACATTTGGCGAGATGTAATAGCGAAATATAATTCAAAAATCGGAAATTTTCAGAAATCAAGATTAAAGATGAAAACGTCTGAATTTTCCTATAACTATAGCACATTCTGCTTTATGTTATCTTTCTTCAATGGGCTCTTCTTCTTCAAGCCTGCAGGATTTTGGTGCGCATGTCTTGCAACTTAGTCTCAGTGGACAGCTGTTAATGAAGATCACCATGTACACAGTGAGTTGCTTTCATTGGTCCCTCTACAAATTAACATGTAGTTTTTAATAACTTGATATAGGCATGTACATGACATATATAAAAGTTGAGTTTACAAATCAGGAAAACCGATAAAGGTGCGACGTGCACCATCCTTTAAAAACTACTTAAAACATAAAGAATACACGAATTATCAGGAGAACAACTTGGCGGGAATTCCCCTTGCGATCACAGTGCGTGAGGTGTCAGTCTGATTTCTGAAATGTACATTTTTGTTAGCTCTTTTCGTGCACTTTTGCAGTAAGTACGAGCTTGGCCCAATGCCATGGCTCTGCTTAAGGGCAGAATCGGCGCTTACGGAAGCAGAAACCTCGATGCTTACGAGATCCTATTTCATGGATTACGGAGGAGTTGTCAGTTGTGCGCGTGGTGAGTACCGGCAGTTGGCGTAACTACAAGCATTTTTCGCTTACTCGGTTAGCATAGAAATTCGTTGCTGACACAGTAAGCGAAGAATGAGATTCATGAGCTCAGAATTCAGCGGCAAGCAGAGCCATGAAACTAGTCCATTGCCGTCTTAAAATCATGAGTAATCTTTAAGATACAGTGTCTTTTTAAAGAGTGAATTTAATTTTTAATGATCCTTTTTGGGGATGTTTTTTTAATTCCCAAGTTAATTGTATGCTCAAAAACAACAATCAAAATTTACAATCAACTGGTGTTCGGGCTGCCTGTTAATCAACTTGCTACAAAATTTGTTAATTATTTTGACAATATCTGATCTACTGTTGCCTTCCAAACCTGCGATAGCTTAATCAAAAGTACTTAATCAACTGAAACTTATCTGCATCATGCATGCATATAATAATCCAACCTAAAATTTTACAAACCATTGGAGTCTACATAATTATTATAAAATCAAAAATGCGAAATGTTTGCTTAAGCGAAAATATCTTCATCGTTCCCGTGGAAAAGATTGATCTCCTTCGTATCATCCGTCTTTGAAGGGGTTGTCCTAATCCTGGACTTCTTGCTAAGCAGTGAGGCTTGTTTCTCAGCGGGAGTGTCTGTTTTGATTGGAGTCTTAGGGACTTCTTGTTCTAATGCAGAACGAAGCAAATGTATGGAAACATTTCAAACTAAAGTTATTTCGAATCAAAGCATATTATGATTATTAACTCGTACCCCACACTTTTTTTACCCCACACTCCAGGCCTTATATTTTTGGAAAAAGGCTATGGTCTCAGCCTATGAAGATCATGACTTGTAATGCCTTGCTATTTTAATAGAAATGTCCTTTAGCATGGAGTTGCTCTTTGTGATCCAGACAAGAAAGCCTTGCCCTTACAGGAACACATTTTCAAACCTAAAACTGACAATTCTATTCCAATTTAGACACAGAATCATTGATGGCACGGATATTAATGAACCATTTCACTGACATTTTGTCCTGTACTTTTAGCTAACTGAAGTCTAGGAAAATATTCACAATTCAATTGTTTGCCATAATATGCAATCAAAGCCATAGTTGTATACATGGTTAATTGGTTATACATGCCTCAGAAGGTGTGTGTGTGTGGGGGGGGGGGGGGGGGGGGGCTGATGGAGGCTCTCGCTTTTTAGGGAGTTAAAACTGGCAATAGATGGAGGGGAACATTATTGAGACTCTATACTTTCTAACATTGGAGAATGCCTGCATGACAGGGTTCCAGAAATGAAAGGCAACCGCGTGACCTACACGTATATAAGCAGATTTATTGGGGGCTGGTGCTATTGATTTTAAAGGAAAGGAGTCACTTTCCTCCCACTATCTTTCATGTCAGTGTGGCAAAAATGTCAGTAATGCCAAGTTTGTGTTTGAGGATTTGATATTGTGTATACTGACAACAGTTCATTTCCACCCATGCATTTTTAATCTGCTTTGTCTTAAGTTGTTAGTGGTCACTGGGATGTGTCACTAATCACTATGTTTATATCATCCTTTATTATAGAATGCTAATTGAAATTGAAATTTTATTTTAATCTCCTCAAGTACAAGAATTGATTTCAATGCAGACTGATGAGGAACAGGATGTAGGTGAATTACATGAATTGAAACTTTCAAAACAATGATGCTTACCTGGTCCCGGTGTTGCTGCCCTCTGTACAGTGTGTGGCCTCATCCATGCTGGTGTCTGAATGCTAGATGGGGGTCCAGGGAGATGATCAAGCACCGGAGTTTGAGGTACATCCTGACCTGAGTATCAAAACGATCACATCACACCTTTCAAGTTGGGTATTGGTGGATTCAGAATGAAAGGGGTAGTGCTACAAGTTTCCATTAAAGTCTAAGGCTCCTAAATCGTGTAATTTGGTTGTTTGATCTTCTCCATGTACCATGTTGATGGATGATGTGGTTATTGTGGCAACTGTGGGAATATGACATTCAAGAATGAAACTGAAATGGTAGTTAATGCCAGAGGCATAGCAAAAGCCCATCAAACACTTTGTTTGGACAGACATTACATTCATTGTTACATTTACTTCTAAGAATGTTTAGAACACTGTGCCCAGGGACGGATTAGGAGGCGTGGTTGTCTACACCCCCACGCCCCTTTTCTTTCAGCCCCCACCCCAAGAAAAAAAAAACAAAAGAAGAGAGGGGAGACACATTTTATGTCCACACACCCCCCCCCCCTCCCCCCTTTGGACAATCCTGGATCCGCCCCTGGTACCTACCTTCAAAGGAGTTCAGACTGTCCCCATGAAACGTGTCAGCTGTCTCTCCAATGTCTGGAACAACTCTGGGCGCAGGAGACACTGATGGGACAGTAGTCCCAATATACGGAGAGCACGGAACAAGATGGAACGGTGAGCTATCAAGCCAAGCTCTACTACTGGTCATATTTACTGACCCAGCACAGACTTTCTGCAAATGAAAAATGGAAATATATGCCGCTTTATTACCAAACATTTGGACAGTTAGGCCCTACTTGCAGTCAACAGAGGAAAAAAACTAACACCCCCCCCCCCAAAAAAAAAAGGAACAAAAAAGAGAAAATTCAAAACAAAACCAATTCAACTCAACCCAATTTCCTGTTAGCCCTATAATTATAAATCAAATCATTTTGTTACAATTTGGAAACTGTGGCCAAGGCCAACATCAATTTATTTTCGTCAGAACAGCCTAACTAGGCTAGACTACTGACTAGGATTGAGTTGGGACTAGTCTGGACGTAGCCGTAAGCCCTAATTAAAGGGCCATATAGCCTACCAACTATTATCTAAAACGCTTTGTGCAATAATCCATTGGCATTGCATGTAGCTAGGCCTAGGCCATTGACTATGTCTAGGACATGACCAATTGACCATAGTATCACCGCTAGCTCATCAGCTGCTTCAATCTTAGCCGGAACCGGGATTGCGACAGTGTCACTCTCAGTAACTTATGCCTGTAAGTGTAACGTTAGACCTGTGGCTATAGTACCTTTTTTGTCAATAATCAACACATCTCGTCCGTTGCTGTCTGTTACTCATGTTAAACTTGATCTTGATCATGTTGAATGACAGACACATGACACAGTGATAAAATACACGGTAGGCTATTCTCAAACTCAAAGGAGAAAAAGTCGCACTCAAACCCAGTTTAGGCCTACCCTATTTCCCATATTAGTCTACGGCACTGAGAATACAAATCTATTTCTGCACACAGTACAACGTCAATATCACAGCAGAAAATACTAGGCAATTCACCACCATATTGATTGTTGACCACAGTACACACGCACGCATCTTCACTTCAGTCACCACACACCGACAAACGTAAAAACAGGCCTAACTAACGTCCCTTAATATCAGTACCACTACGTAAATAGTACGTAATTACCTTCAACACTGCCTTTGAGGATCTGTGAACTCCAATTTTTCAAACTTGCCCGCTGTTGGTGCAAATTAAAGTTACAAAGTTACCACAAAATGGTCAGATTGCATTGTTTTCATGCATGGCGCGTGAGCAGACGACATGTTAATTTTCGCGGGCGTTTCTTTTTCTGGAAAGTTTATTTTCTGGACCTCTACATTTTAGAAGGAGGGTAAATATTATAAAACATGTACCGGTTTTTATTCAAATGAACCTTTAACACATGCTTCATTTAAGAATATTCATACAAATTTCAAATTATAGTTTTATTTTTACAAAGAGTGGCAATAACTTAATTGGAAACGCATATTTTCCAAACAAGAATGTTTGATCCCCCTCCAGTTATTTGAAACGTTCCACAATTCAGCCAGCTTGACGTGGTCGTGCTCCTGTACCGCTCTATACGCTTTATTTATGGAAAGATGATATGTTTACCAGTCTACTTCAGCAAATGCAGCAAATGCAGGGGATGAGGGGAGAGGCAGACAATTTGATGAAATTTCTCCCCAGGATTACCCGAGGAAAACCTTTTAAATTATGCTTGACCGCGGACGAAGCAAGGGATGCAGGCACTTTTCTGAACGCCTCCTGAGTGTTTCCTGCTAGTTTACTTGCCAGTCAGACAACAAGGGGGCCTACAAGAGACATTCACACGACACAGCGTTCATGGCGTTAGGTTTTATCGAGGCTAAAAAAAATCTTCAAAATGGCAGACTCAGTTTTTCCATGTAAAAAGAAGAGTCTCTTCGTGAAAACCTATTCGAAGGTCAGGCCGCTGCTCCCGACATTCGCTCCTAAATTTCAAGCCCACTCTGGTGATGGAACGCCTACTATTCAGTCAGGTAATCCCCGTTGCTATCTTGTAAAGTCTTTACAAGCTGAATCACCTCAGGATCAATTGCCATTGTCATTTGTGACATTGTCACTGTCAACTGGTTAAAAATTAAGACAAAAAGTGAGTCACAGAACTGTCAGAACAATTAGTACTAGTACTAGTAGTACTAAGTAGGCATTGAAGGCCGTGACGGAAGTCACTCAGGATAAAGTAGGCCTAATGGGTTTTTGCAGCACGGTAACAGTGACACAATTCATCATTTCATCTAGGCCTATTCATGAGATGAAAATTATGAACTCTTTTGTTTTGTGGGTAGGCCACTAGGCCTATGGGGACAGTGTCAGTGGTGGTTCTGAAAAGAGAACTGTCAGGTAAGGAGTAATGTAGGCCTAGGCCAAATTACTAATTAGGCCTAGCCCTAGGCCTAACATGCCTAAAGTTCGGGACCCGGAGCGACCGTTGCGCATGTTGAGCTTGTGCATATGATGCAAACGTATTTTCTATTATACTGAGAATATGATGCTCCAATTTCATTTCATGATTTGTTTTTTATCCAATGTGCAATGAGAAAGAATTTTATCAAGCAGATCCTCAGCTTTGTTGTTAATGTTATCCGTATCATAATGTATTATGTGCAGTAGGCCTACTTACCATGATGTCATATTTAAAAAAGCAACCTGAACTTTGAGAAATGTTTGGTTTTGAGAACTTAGGTGGGAAAATACAATTAACAAGCACGCATGACCCCCCCCCCCCCCCCCCAATTCAGTTTTGTTAATATAAAGCAAAGTGGAATTCTTTACAGGATATTAGTTCTGCAGTGCAGGCAATTGGATGGGATCATATCACAAGATTGACAAATTAATTTTATAGTGTTTCTTCCCCAAACAACCCCAGGCAAACCGTTCCCTTTCATTCTACATGCGGGTCCTGTTGCACCAACATTGGCTCCGGCCAACTCCCCATCGTCGGATTCATCTAATTCAGAGACTTGTGATGTTGAGATGATGTCAACTGAATTTGGAACCTCACCTTCTGAGGATGGAGATGACAAGATTTTTGCTACTCTCACCCCAGGTTCAAAGAAATTGAGGTAGGTTCAAGATCGTGGAATCCCATACACATACACATTTTACAGCATTCAACACGTATCCTTCTGTAGGAAACAATCCTGCAAATTTGATTTGAAAATCGATGTCTCGTGGTGTACAGACGTCAAGTCAAAATGTGTGATATTCTTTATTTGGGCATTTCCCGTAGTGTGGGAACATTTCTGTAAAGGAATCATAAAGTGGTTTACTTGCTGATTCCAATAACTCATGTAAATTGGAGTCTTTCAAGAATGATTAATCAAGGGGTCAAAGTCACTTAACAAGCAACTTACGTTACTGCGCAATTGCCCAATTGTTATTTTGTGGTGAGCAAAGAATATTTTGACTGAATGGAGAATTTGTCTGAGATATCTGTTTCTTCCAGTGCTCTACCTTTAAGCCATTCAGCCCTACAATTGGGCTTCCTTAAATACATGTACAGTCAAACTTCTTTGCTCTGGGTACAAGTCAGTAGTAACCCAGTATACCCTGATTTAATTGTTTGCAGTTGCAGCAAGAAGCGAAGCAAGAGAAAATCTTGTAATCCATTGCAGAGCATCAGCAATGCCATCAAAGTCATACATTCCAGTAAGGCAGTAGCCAAACGAATGGGATCGCCAAAGAGAACTGCATCTCCTAAGAGAAAGGGATCTCCTGTGATGTGGACATGTAAGATGCTTTGAATGACTTCATTTTATGATTTAGTTAGCTAAATCCCCCAACCGCAGAGTCAATCAGCTCTGGGGCCGATTTCAATAACGCTTTGTAATTATCGCTTAAGGCCAAATCCATCACTAAATGGAAAATTGCTACACAAAAGAACGCTTGATTTTCCATTTAGTGATGGATTTGGGCTTATTACTGTAAGCGATGATTGCAAAGCGTTAGTGAAATCGGCCACTGGTCTGTCCATCAGACTCAACCAAAGCCTGGTATCTCCCCCGAATTTATTTTAAAAAGTGGGCTTTTAAAATGATATTTGGCTCTGCCAATGATTGCTCTAAAGTGCTCCAGTATTACAGTATTCACTGAGACAGTGTGCATGGTTTCTGTGCCCAGAGCTACATCTTTAAATAGCTTAATTGTTGGGATTGAATTTGTAGGCACTCAGGGAAGGCAGCAAGCTCAACTGCCCTGCATCCAGGAATCTGACCTGGAATCCCCATCAAGTGATGGACCTGATGGCACCAAAGGAAAATCTAACAAACCCCAAAAGCCTGCTGCTAAGATGTGAGTATTTTCCTCTGGGTATGATCTGTTAACATCAGTCATTATTTGAAGTACTGCATGTCATAGGCCTAGCCATGGTCTTTCATACTTTTTTTGTATGCAGGCAGTTGGTAATTGTGAGAGCTATAGCCAGAGACTTAAGGAGAGAACCTAATGATTTTACGTTACATTCTGTACTGAATGTGATCCTTCCAGACAAATTCTCTCTTTGAGGGAACCTACTGGTAAGACTAGCCTGGTAGAGCGTCCACATGACACAGGTTGTGTCATGTGGATCGTTATTTTGCTGAGATGGGGATAGGTTGCATGGCTGCCTGGGGGATTGTCATCAGAAGACTGAAGGAGTACCGCTCAAAGGTAGATTCGGCAACACGCTGTCACGGCTCATGCTCCCACTGATTGATTGATTGAATGTCATTTCTCTGACTCTACCAAGCACACACTTCTTCACATACATCATATGATTATTACTGCTTTAACTCTCACTAATAGTGCTTGATGATGGTGAGACGCTTATGTTGTTTGTCATTTTAAGATAAAAAATGAAGTGAAACAACACTTTGATCTCAAATTTTATTCCTAAAAACAGCAGGCATGGCAAGAGATGTGATACCCATGATGTGAAGATGCTCGAGAGTGGAGACCTAAGGGCTGGGAGATCTCATTTTCCAAGTCAGGTATTTACAGTGAGCCTTCGTGTGTATTCCATCCACTTTTTGAGGAGTTGGTGCTTAAATTGATTTGTTTTGTTTTTCTGTCACACTTGAAACCTCTTTGACAGGCTATTCAATAATGTGTTTTTGGTTGACAGTACAATACTTCATGCTGATTAATAAAAGATACATGGAATGCAGGCCCAGGTCAAGTTGATATCTTTTGAGTAATGGTAGAGTTTTGCTACATCAGAGCTACAAGCTTATGTCCATGTTATGACCATGATACATTCATCCAGTCTGTATTATGTTATCAGTAGGATTCATATGTGCGAGTACCCAGATGAACAACAAATTGGTTGTGACTTTAGGTGAAATCACAGTTTTGTTGATTTTCTTTGGCAGTGAAGACAACTCATTACTGCACCATTACAATTCTACAAGTCCTTGTTTGAAATATGAATACATACAATTTCAAAAAAATAATACATTTCAGATGAAAGTGAAATACAGATTTGAAAACAGTTCTCTCAAATGACCCCTTTTATGAATCAACTGAGGTTGCCTGGAAGTAGAAGACCAACTGAGGAAAATCCTTCTCTTTTGAATGTTTCAGTTGAGAGACAAGAATTCCCCAATGGTAATACAGGGCAGAGGCGTGTTTGGCAGAAACTACTCTGCTACATTAGGTGACCAGCAGTCTACACAGCTATATGGGTCTACAGCTGGATCTGGGGATCTCAGTACAGCCATGTACACGTGTGAATCAGGTTGGTAATACTTAGTAACTGAAATTGTGTGGTCTGGGAAAGTTGATGAGATCAGAGTTAAAGGTAACTTCATACTTTGGTTTTTGTCAAAGAAATGCAGATTCATGAGCAACAATATCAAGAAAATAACAGTCATGTGTAAATTCCCAGTTCCATACGGTGCCAAAATGTTTAGAAAACTGTGAAAAACGCCCAAGGTATTTTAAAAATCTTTTCACTCCTGTTGGTCGTTGGTTTACTCTTTTCTGGAGAAATACAGCATTTCAGGCAGAAAAATTGTAATGGTATATTTCTACCATCACCATCTTTATACCCTGTAAGTTGTAGGTAAATCTTTGAAGAAATTTCTGTTTCGGTATGTTACCAAAGTATGAAAGTACCTTTAAAGGCTAAACATTATGGTGCAGGTAAGAAGTTGGTCATAGGTTTGTGGTAGTGGCACCATCATCCACCATGCACCATGATGTACATATTGAAAGATGAAAGGCAGGGAAGTTGCCAGGCTCATGGTGAGGCCTTATAGGCAAATTATTTTAGGTTGCATTTAACAGCTTGATTTTTCTTTTTAGATTTACTCATTGAATCTTGCTAGATTTGATCTCCGACCTCAACACTAATCATTCAATATTCTTCTACTTTTGCTCATTCCTTTGATCTTCAAGTTCCTTTGAGTGTCTGCATGTTATATTTAATCAATATTTAATGTATGCTGCGATTTCATCCTTTCAGAAGAGATATCTGATGACTCTACCCTAATGACCTCAGATGTATGCACAGATAGCCAGTGCTCCTCAGGGACAGAGACACTCAAAGATGAATATTATTCAGACATTGAGATACTAAGAGACATTCCTGGTGAGTTCATTTTAGAGTAGGATTTGAAACTTTGCATGGTGGAAGTCACGTAATAAGAAAAAAGGTTTGCGGAGACTCCATGTATAAACACTTTATAGATGTGTGGTTCTGAAAAGAATCTGTGAGAAGTTGGATCTCGACGTTCCGGCCAGTGTACTCTGGCCGTCCTCAGGAGAGTATGTGTGGGAGTTCACACTATCCTAAGGACGGCCAGAGTACACTGGCCAGAACGTCGAGATCCAACTTCTCACCGGTTCTTTTCAGAACCACACATCTATAAAGAGTTTATACATGGAGTCTCCGTAAACCTTTCATTTTAGAGATTGAATGACATTTGCTATGGTTATTGTGGATATCCATCAGTATCAAGGAACAAACTGAAGAACTCGGTATATCTACGCAGCGATAACTGGATGGAACACAAAGTTTGAATTTTTTATGTTTCAAAGCTTGTCCAAACTTAAGCTTTGCGATGTCTTTGGAGAGTAACTTCATACTACTATGTCGGGACCGCCGGAGCGACATCGCGAGCCAAACTTTGAATCAATGCCTTCCAGACATCCCGATCCAGCATGCAGGAACGCAGCTCTTTGACACTTCACAACTTCTTGATTATGACAGTTGTTGTTTGACCAGCATGAAAATTCAATTGAAGTATATGAATTCAGTTCATCACCAATAAAGACTGTTCTATTGAAGCGTACTTCAGTTGGGCAATTATTCATATTCATATTTTACCAGTATGAAAGGATTTTGTCATCATACTTCATTAGAGGTCAGGCCAGTGAATTCAGAGCAGAGGTCAGAGGATCAAGTGATTAACTGGGAATGTCATAATATTATAATGTCTTAGACACAGCAGCTGTGGTAATGAAACAACTTACGCCAAAGGTGGCTCAATTGATTCTGCCTGATGCAGAGGTCAGGACTGCACACAAGAAAACCTCCATCTCTACTGCCAAAGGTAAGTGGTGTCTCCAAGCAAGTCTCAACGCCCTTGAGATGCTCAGTGCATGTTCTCTTTATGCACACATAGCCATAGCCTCTTCTCTATTCAAAGGAACTAACTACTTCCATCACATAAATATCACTCATTATCTTAACATAGCAGGGGCCAATTTCATAGAGCTACTTTGGTGCTTCAACAAATGTTGGTGCTTAAGCACCTCTGAAATTGGACCCAGGTTCACAAATTAGCCCAGCTTATTTCGCTGAATAATTTCAGAAACATAGAAACAAAAACAAACTCTAAGCACCACTCTCACATAAACAGATTACATTCACCTCCAGATTTGATAACACTCTGATTAAACATGAATCAGATTTAAGGCACAAAAAACCTGCTTTTCTTGTTTAAACCTAATTTGTTTTCCTGTTTCTTACATAGCAATGCCCAAAAGATTCTCCTCTGTGGGACACAACAAGAAGCCAGCCGTTGTCAGGCAGAAGAACTCTACTTTGATCGATGGCATTTCTGCACTTGACATCAAGGAGTATGGACCTATGAATGAAATATCAGATATCTCAGGTAATCAAGATGAAAACAAAAAAACGATACCCAAATTTAAACAAAATATGAAAAGAAAACGTACGTTTTCAGTAAATTGATTTTTAGTCTGTTGCATTCAATATCTCCCAGGCCATGTTCTGACAAAATTTCAATGCACTATGCAGTCCCAGCATTCATGCGTCACCGAGCAATTACTCATTGTCTGGGAAAAGTCCATTTTTCTGCCATTCCATTTGAGTGATAATGATGGTTATCTTACTATTCTGAGTTGTGATCTGTAAATCTCCCCTCGACGTGGCCGCCCACATTCACTACACACAGATCACCACTAAGATAACCACAACTGTCACTCATTTGTAATGCCAGCAAAATTTACTTTTTTAGACAATCAGCAATTGCTCGGTGATACATGAATGGATTGCATTGAAATTTGGTCAGAATTTACCCAGTAAGATAGCGAATGCAATAGACTAAAAATCAAATAGCTGAAAACATACAATCTCTGTTTTTTTGACTGAATGGGTATCATGTTTTTTGGGGGACACATGTATAGTGGAGTTGACAGAGGGGCAAGGGAAAGTTGTTAACTCCCTCCATGGTTACTTTTCTTTTTCTTAATTGTTTCACCAACTCTGGACTCCTTGTTTGATTCATATATTTCATTCTGTCAATCTAGACAATCTAGTTATTTTGATATTTCCTAAATTGTTTCAAGTTCTATATAACACTTAGTAGAAGAATAGTGTTCCATATGTGGAATTTCAACATTTTGCAAGACAATGATAGGGGCAAGTAGAAACCAAAATACATTGGTGACCAGACAGCAATTTCCATGATTCCAAAAAACCCATACATAACCTTGTGTCTTGCAGTTTATAAAAACAACTGTTGATACGCTCTGGTGCAATGAGATTGGTCCAACTTGACTGCAAATACTCTCTAGACCATTAGATTGAATTGTTCAGTTTGGAAGTATCAATAACCACTCTGAAGCTGGTCAGTCAGATCATGTCAGTGTACTTATAGTCCATATGCAGGCTTTGAATGTTGTGAGGATCAGAGGGGCCGTTGCATGATTTGTCCTGGTCTGGGCACAAGTGTCCACTTGAAATGGCCCTCATACAGCCAAAATGTCGTCCTTCAATCAGTTGCCTTTTTTTTAAGACTTTGGTATTGCCAAATAGTGTTATTGGGATGCTTCTTATTTAAGATCTTTGGATTTTAAATCTATGATTTTTCGTTCTTTCTGTCTCAACAGAAGAGACTTCCAGGCCAGATTTTGTGTCTAGCAAGATAACATCAACACCAAGCAGCAAAGACAGAAACACCATGGTTCACCAACGTTTCATACCCAATGACGTGTCATCTATTGAGGGTGAGTGTTAGAATTCGGCAAACTGAAGGTACAATTGTTATGAATGTTTAGATGGATTGCTCAGGTGGGATTCATTCAAGTCTGTGACCTCCTGCATACTAGTGTAGATGCCCATTAAAACCACCAGGTTAGTTGGCAAATTTGAATTTTATACATCTGCCAATACAATTTTCCTTCATAATTAGATGATATATTTGTGTTCACACTTTAGGATGGCCAGTTTCCACCATATCAATGTAAATATGTTATCTGCACCCACCACTGTATACAGGATTCAATGTTGCTAGTTGATCAGAGCGAACTTAATTAAGAAGCTGGTGGCCTGTTTAGAACATGCTGACATCAACAGCACATTTCAAGAAACAGTTTTTTTTTTTTTGCATTTTGCAAAAGTGTAGTATTGTCAGTCTTGCATAGTCCGAGCACTTCTTGTAATTCAACACTTATGTCCTTTGATCTGAAGGTGATGCCTGTGCATTGCCAAGCATTGAAGCTATGCAGTCGTTGAGCTCAACAGCACTTGCTGAAAACACCGGTGCATCTCTCTGCCAGAAGAAACCAGGTTCTGCTCTGTCCAAACCGCCTATTCCTACTCCTAGAACTATTGACGGTCTCTCAACCATTCCTAATATCTGTAAGTGTCTAATACTTCATTCCTCTGAATTCCATGATTACTAGGGGCCTCTTTCATAGTCACCATCCTGGTTCAATCCAATTAAATTATGTACTCCATTTTGATTTATTATCTTACAGAAATGCTGAACTATTGGAAAATCAGTTTAACAGAACTATGCATATAAATGTCACCCACTATTGTTTCATTACTCAGAATCCGAAAACAATTTGCCAAAAGCCCAGACTTTAATGTCAGACCTTTTCTTTTTGATGTTTGTAGCTGCAACTTTAAGCATCAAGGGCAGGAAAGCCCTTCCATTGGAAAGAAAATCACACCAGATGTCTCCAAGGGTGTCATTCAGGCAGTATCCCACCGCTGCCACCAAGACAACCTCATCAACTAGTGTCTGGAGGAGTACTCCTATGTTCTCAGCCGTGAGTTTCCTTACATCAGTCATCGTTCACTTATACAATAACAATCCAAAACATCATGTCCCAGAGTAAATGGTTCATACTTACTTAACTCATATGCTTATTATTCAGCTTTTGGCGGGGCTGTTAATTCTCTTTCAGTGCTACTCGAAAATAAGTGTACACCAAACAACAAATTTTCTGCAAAAATGAATCCATTAGTGGAACTAAAAAGGGGATCGGGGATGATAATCACTGTATTTTGTTTCTTAATAGAAAGGAAATGTATCAGGAAACACAAGCAGCAGCAGCAGCAGTACCAAAAAGCATGTCAAGTTTGTTTTGTCCACCAAGGCCCATGAATTCCAGGATGAGCCAGCTCCAGACATGTCATGTTCCATTGTGCATCTCCCAGAATTGTCTCCCTCATCCAGCATCCTGAAGAAAGTACGGGTGAATATCAGTCTTGCATCATTTCTAATACTGCATCTCTGCTTTGGTCTCTAGAAATTGAAATGGGTAGTGACTAGTGAACTATCATTTTTTTTATGAGCAAGAGGGAGGTCTGTACATGGCATTTGCTAGGCAAAGGATATTGATCAGCGGTCTCCATCTTGCGACTAATTGTTTGATCAGGGAAGCAATTACAAGCCATTTCTGGTCTGAGAAATTAATAACTTAAAGGTACTATCATACTTTGGTAGCATATCGAAACAGAAATCTTCACATATTTACCTATAACTTAAGTAAAACCAATTACCAAAAACAATTTTGATCTTTTAAAGATACAAAATAACAGTGAAAAGGTGTTAAAAATACCGTGGCAATTTTTCACTGTTTTCTCAAAAAGTGGGCACTATATGGGACTGAACATTTCATAGGTGACTGTTACTGTATCTTCCTTGATGTTTTGGATCATGAATCTGCATTTCTTTGATAAAAAACAAAGTATGTCATTACCTTCAAGAGGTTTTCATCCTAATTTTGTGCACTGAGAGGAGTAGTAGTCTTAAGGGGTTCCTGGACCCAAGGCTAAGGAGTGATCTATGTGAGGACTCATAAAAAGGGAGGCCCACTCAGAAATCCATGTACTTGAATTGGGTCTTTAATGTCTGTCTGCTTGTATGTTTGCTTTAATAGCGAGGCAACACAAGTGCAACATCTGACGGCTCTTCAGTCTTGAATGCAGAAGATCTTACTCGGCCTTTGTCTAACAAGGAGACCAACAGGGCTGGTGGGACATCTCGTGTGAGGGCTGGGACATCTCGGGTGACCAGTACACCTCAGAGATCATCAAGAAGATCTAAGAGACCGCATATGTTGGACTACTCTGTAAGTCAGGAGCGTGATTTTACTAGTGCCTAGGGACTGCAAAACTTAGTTTCCTCTCAGTTTGCTCTAGGATGGACCAGTTGAACTGCTTGGATTTTTTTAAAGGTAGTATCACACTTTGGTAAGAGACCAAAACAGAAATGTTCACAGATTTACCTATAACCTACAGGGTATGAAGATGATGCTAGTAGAAACCTACCGTTAAAATGTTTCCCCCTGAAATGGTGTATTTATCCAGAAATGTTTGATCTTTTAAAAGATCAAAAATATAAGAGAAAAGACTTAAGAAATACTGTGGCAGTTTTTCACCGTTTTCTCAAAAAGTGGGCACCGTATGGGACTGAAATTTTCACGGATGACTGTTGCTGTATCTGTCTTAATATTTTTGCTAATGAATCTGTATTTCTTTGATAAAAACCAAAGTATGATATTACCTTTAACTATAAAAAGATATGAGCAGTTGCATAGCTTATTCTCTTAAACCGGTCTAATTAGTGGATCGCATACTGGACAATGGTTGGATTCTTTACAGTTTGATGTGTCTGCTGTTGTCCTACCATCCTGCAATGATGAAGATCTGATCACAAAGACGTCCAAGCAAACCGCTAAGACATCAGCCAAGGCGCCTAACCAGCATGACCAGGAGGATATGGCACAGAAACCTATGGACTGTGAGGTAATTGCTTCTTCGACGAATCATTTTTGGGTGGAGCAAACATTTGAAAAGTGATCAACCATCTCGGCTTTCCAAATTCTACTTTGCAGATATTAAACAACCCGCAAAGTGGTAAATACACTATGTCAGCATAATGTGTAGATCAAATAAAAAAAAACATTGCAAAAAGATGTATATAAATATGGCTGTGTGGACAAAAATACTGGACATGGTGATCAAAACCAGGTTAATTTTGGTAAATACAATCAAAACTATTGCTCTGATGCTATATTTGCATTTGCGATAAACCGCGATTACAAATTGTGTTTAAATGTTTCATTTTTCCTCTGAAAACAATGTAGGTCTCAACTTCTGTTCCCAGTGAGGTAGTTGATTCTGTCATAGACACCCACAAAGATAGGCAGACAAACACCCACCATGAGCCGCCGTACAAAATTCCTGCCACCTGCGATCAGGATCTGCCAACAAGAGAACATCAACAAGAACATAGTACCCAGGCTCAGGGTGATGTCCATTGTACCCAGTCTCAGGGTGATGTCCATGGTACCCAGACTCAGGGTGACATCCATGGTACCCAGGCTCAGGGTGATATCCATAGTACCCAGGCTCAGGGTGACATCCATGGTACCCAGGCTCAGGGTGACATCCATGGTACCCAGACTCAGGGTGACATCCATGGTACCCATCAGGTTCAGGGTGACATTCATGGTACCCAGGCTCAGGGTGACATCCATGGTACCCAGGCTCAGGGTGACATCCATGGTACCCAGACTCAGGGTGACATCCATTGTACCCAGACTCAGGGTGACATCCATGGTACCCATCAGGTTCAGGGTGACATTCATGGTACCCAGGCTCAGGGTGACATCCATGGTACCAAGGCTCAGGGTGACATCAATGGTACCCGGGCTAAGGATTCCCTTCGGGACACTCGGCCTTCATTATCTGGTACACAGTATGGGAATAGTGAACAGGATATCACAAACCACGGTACCCAGGATTACCACAGCCTCACAGAATCCCGGCACCCAGTCCATACTACCCCAAGGTCACAACTGAAGAGGAGTAGCCCAAATGGAGACCTTCCTGGACGACCAAATAAGAAGAGATTTCTTGAGAAAGAGAAATCAGATTCTGCAGTTGTAAGTAATTTGATGTAGGAATTAAGTCCAGCAATGAAACAATGAGGCTGGCAATAAGATATAACCTTGATTTTTGGGGGTGGTCCTCTTAAATTATCACTGAATCTTAGCCTTGTTAGGGATCGGAGGAACTACGAAAACTGGGCACCCAAAAACACCTTCTATACTTATGTAATTAAAGGTCTTTCCTTTTTATCTTTGTAAGAGTGGATTGTCTATGAGTACCAAGAATTTGTTTCTATTTGTTATTTCATCCAGGATGGCACAACGCAGACATGTCATCATGCCTCACAGAAGTGTCTCCCTAGGCAAAAGAGACTGGAGTATGTGGACAAAGCAGTGGGTCCTCCAGAGTGCATCATCTCCAGACTTGGACCAACGATGGTCAAACCGGCCAGATTCTGGCAGTATGTCAACCTGGAGGGTCCAGATTATGAGAGCATTAAGAATATGCCGCAAGGTGTGTGTTCATCAGGTGTTGTGTGACACTAATCATTTGTGAGTTGCGAACCCCAGAAACAATTGCCGATTTCACGAAACTTCAAATGTGTGCAACATTTTGATGCGTAACATACGCAACATTTCCCTGCCTTTGGTTGCATAAGTTATGCCCGTTTCACAAAACTTACACCATATTTGTACGTTGTGTAAGTTATGCAACATTTCCTGAAATCGGCTGCAGGCAGGGGTGCATGATGGTTTTAAGATGACACTAAGTTTTGTTTATGTGCAAGAATTTCAATTTATCTCTTTTCATGAGTGGAACACATCCTTCAGACTATGGTATATGGCATCAGTGGCCCACTTCATGAGGAATTCAGAGTGTTTGAATCTGTGTGAAATTGTTTCCTTTCAGATATTTTGGAGACCCTTCCAGATAATTTGGCTTTGTGAGGAGAGCAGCATTGTGCTTCGGTGAAGAGTGCAGACAAAGCTCACGATGGTTTTGCCCTTAAAAAAATGGACTGGCATGCTTTGTGACAGAGTATGAAGTGAACTCTTATTCGACACATCACTCCCAGTTTTTATAATAATCTGGAGACAACTTCAAGAAGTTGGAAAGAGGAAAATGTATATTGTATTTTAAGAAATATTTAATTGTCTCGGAGCAGCAAGGCTCATAGCATTGTTAGCATAAACTCACATGTGGTTGCTTGCCCAAGTTATTCACACCATTTCTAAGGTTAAATAGTCATCCTGGAATGTAATGACACTATTTTACTAACTTGCTTTCATCTCCAAAAATGAAATGGATACTTGTTTTTATCTGATTGGCATTCCATTAACCTTGATAAACCGCATACAACAATTGTATCCCCAATTAACATACATGTACTTTCATGTGCCATCTTTTCATGCAAATATTAATTTGATGGTGAAAAAAGTCTCTATCCAATTGATACAAAAACATTAAAAGGCAGTGCCTAAAACAACATTTTAAAATGTACAATAACATCACAATGAATTACACATGAAGATTGATGTTTTCTTTGAGTTTTATATCGGACAGAGGTATTACACATAACTATTTAAATAGCATTGCTGCGAGTATTGATAAAATGATCCCTGGGATATAGCAGTATGTGCATGGTTTCATGGCTGCCAAACGAACAAAGATAATTGACTATTACTGACAACACAAACATAGGGCAGGATAGCTCAGTTGGTAGAGCGCCTGTACGGTATCAGGAGGTTGCTGGTTCGAATCCCGCTCCAATCAGTTTTTCTTTGTTCACCTTTCAATGACTTAAAAATTCAGTCAGTTTCCCTTGTGTTTATTAGATGATTATTTAAATATATTTAAATTCACCAGTGTAAGCTATTAAAAAGCCTGAAATGATTTGTAGATATTTAATGAAATGCCCAAAATGTTATTTATTATCTAAACGAGCCAACAGTGCACTCAGGGTTGATATTATCTCAGTAAATATTGTTCATGTTTGTATTTATTGAAATGTCTTTCTTTATTTGAATCCGTTCATATCGTTCCAGTATTTATTAAGTTTATCAACTATTGTTTGTTCCACTTTTTTCCATACAAAAAATTGAATTATATTGATTAATTGCCTTGATAACAACTAAAATCGGAAACAGTTTATCAATATTCAAAAGAATTGTTTTCTAAAATAATTATTTAATAAGCAAATATGAAAATCAAATGTTTGATACCAAAGATGAATTTGGAAGTATTGACAAATTGTGCTTTCAAGGTTTTTTATTAATCAGAAACACAAAACCGAACTTTGAGAAAGATGCGTATGCAATTTAAGAAATGAATTCTTCAGACAAATTGTTTTTTCTTTTATACTGTAATAAATACAAGTCGATACAAGTTGCAAAGTATACCAGTGCTGTCAGATTATCTCATCTTAAAACTGACTCTATGGCCGGTTAGAACTTAGCAATTATTTGTGTTGCTATTAAAAAAAAACCCACGTTATGTATTCGTCTATCGGTTTGTATATGCCATCATGCATGACGCGCGCTATACAAACTTCTTGTCACAGCATGTGCGTTACACGTAGCACAGGATGTCGGGTCAATTTCAGGTTAAGCTTTGATTGCGAAAGCGAACTTGTTGGAATTGGTTTGTGACTTTTCCGCCTACGTGAACACGGCAGAAAATAATCGCGATTAAAATTGCACTTTTTTTGTGCATGAACTGAATGGCCCTTCTGTTAGGCCTAACACCTTTTGAATTCAACTTCATAACCCAAACAAACATGATTAAGTACAATGCAGTAATATGTTTCATGTGGGAGTGTATTTTTCCATGGTCAAGGTTTTAGCCACTTTGAAATTCATTTTTACATTTACAGGTGTTAAGGCCTACTTTCCCAGTTTTTAAGCCACGTTTTTCACACTTAATCCTCAGTATCTGACAAAAACCTTGACCCAACTGAATTTGTAAAAATCATTTGAACATAAAGAGCCCTCAATTCATAAGGAATAACAATTCCTGCCATAAATTGGTATTGAACAAAAGATAAACATTTTTGAGTCTGCACTGCCTGTATAAGAAAACATAATACGCCAAACAGAATTGAAAAGCTATATTAAAAAGTATAGAGTAAAATAGCTGGATGTCGAAACAACACATGCATCCAATGTACGTAACAAAAAAAAAAAAGCATCTCTGCAACATACTTGAAAACAGAATCCTTAATCTAATCCTCACCAGGTTGGCTGTGGAAGTCCTGATTGACTTGTGGAGACATTCATTTTCCTTTGGCCTTCTTTCCTTTGCTTGGCTTGGCTAGGAGTGAGGGGTCAATCTTGTCTGGACTGATGCCCTTGACTGAGTAGAGTCTCTCAGCCCTCTGCTGGAGAGTACCTCCACACTTCATGCCAAGTTCCATGAGGGAAGATTTCAAGGCATCTAGTCCGTAGGACTCCAGTTCAGAGATGGACGAGATACGATCCAAGTCCAATGGCTCATCTTTCTTCTGAAACGTAAAAAACGGATGACATTTGTTTTCAATATTCATGGACTGAAGACACTGAGAGAAATGTCTGTCGGTGTGCCAGAATAATCTATCCCTACCACCCCTCATTACACCTACCCATAACCTCACCATCCAAAACACTCCTATGGTGGCAACCTGTGGCAACTACCAATGCATTGTCAGTATCGGAAAATTCAAGTTACCAAAGTGCCAAGCCATGAAAATTAACCCAAGTAGATCCTAGGCTGCATTCGAATCTGTTGTCTAGAGCTAGGTCTAGGTCTTCACTCCATTGGAAATGTGTGGAGACACCAAGACAATAGACCTAGCTGTAACTCTGGAAGCCCATTTCAATATTACTACTTAGCCTGCTTCAAACAAATGTGTATGATTAATAATTTTCTTTGTTTCTCAATACTGCAGAACATGAGCTGTTCTCAAATTCTGCGCCTTACTCCTCTTCTTTGTTCAAGGTGCTTCCCTTGATGATCTGGTCTGAGTGGGATGGCACAAGGATCCTGCTTGTGAGACCGACAGATATCAAGCCACTTAAACAAAAACACTACATTCTGACTGACCTCAAGAGCTTCTGAGCCACCACTGCTGCTTCCATTGGCACTCTGCCCTGGCTCAGGTAAGATCCTCAGCAGAGGGTTCTCATCTCCGCCGCTTCCTTCTCCTGTAGATTCTGATTTCTCCTTTCCATCCTCGGGCATATTTGAGTCTTGGCCAGGATCTGCTGATTGGTTTGATGCTCTATCGGAAGGACTGTCTCTTGAAGTGCTGCTAGGAGTGTCATGGCCGGTGCTGGATGACTCGCTGCTTGAGGAGGGTTCAGGAAGGATAGGTGCCTGGGCTGAGTCTTCGTAGTCACTGTCATCACTGTCGCTGCCTTCATCCACTCCGATCCTGGAACACAAAGGCATGACAAGCATGGATTGATTATACATGTACATGGGTGTACGCAGTGAACAACATAGCATGGCTGCATCAATCCTTCAATATCCCCATGCCAGTGCACCTTTACCTCATAAAGGTTCACAGACTTTTTGAGCTCTTCAATGTACTTGTATGCAGGGATGTGAGACTTCACACTTTTTTGTTTAGATTTTAAGTCAGAATTTCAGCTTTTTTTTTTATCTGCTCAGCACAAAAACATAGGAACTTTTCAACCTTTACATTTCAGCCTTTTCCTTGGTATTTTAAGATTTTGTTGGGCCACTCACATCCCTGTGTATGAAAGGGCTAATAATCTATATTATTTATTTAGCTTTCACCATTTACCACTAGCTCTTAAATTCAATGAGATCGAATAAAAGATACAATACATAAATCCTTATTCCCTTCTGATTGACAATCAGCCGTTCAATGTAATGTCCTTGCACAAAGCAGATACAATAAAATAAAATACATATCTCTGAGGGCTCTGTACCAGGAATAGAGCTGGACCAATTCCGTGGTTCCATGACAAGGTGTACTCATCTTGAGCAAGATTCTAGGAACATTCTGGGTCTACACATCGACAACTCACTCACCACAGTGTCTTAGATCTCTTGCTACTTCTGTCACTAGCTTCTGCTTTTCTCTTGACCGTCTCTATCCCTGATGAAGAGGCTCCTGTACTGACGGAGGCTGCCGCTTGAATCCCTGCAAAATCAATACATTAAATTCTACAATGATCTCACAAATCAAATGTAATATCAGTGTTTCCAATCAAAGGCAAAATCCATCTTTCAAAACAATTGCAAAGTTGTTGATTTTACATCAACTCCAACAACTATCCCATTCTTGATTTGTCATCACCATTAGCAAAATTTGCAATACTGACTGTCTTCTTCTATTGAAAATATTGATCATTCACATTAACCAAAATGCTGATCTTCCACACTCAATGCAGTATTGACTGTCCTATTCCCCTGACCAAACTTGCCCACCTCTATCCTCTTTTTATTGTTATTGCAAGCTTTCCCTGTTTCCCTGGTCACTCTGTCCCCTTTTGTTCAGATCCTCTCAATGTATCTTTTCTTGCATGTTCTTGTCCTCTTGTCATTAGCCTTTGATAAAGATCCTGCAAGGATCAATACGTCAGGCCCTCCCAACTCCAAGCATTTTATATATTTCAGGTCATTATTTCGGTTGATGAGCATTTTGCAGCATTTTATTTCTTGCATTGATTGTAAAACAATAACTTTACATTATTATCATAATGTTTGATATAGTTCCACTGCACTTGTCAAACTAAAAAAGCTAACCTTGCGTTATTGCATCATCCAAATTATCAATTACTTCCTGTTTCTGTTTATCATAGGTTGGATCGACAAAGTGGTGCTTGGGTTCGTGTCGTAGGCGCTCTAACTTCTCTCGTCGTTTCTCTTGTCGCTCTAGTTCTAACTCCGCCTTCTTGTTGATCCATTCACTCAGTCTGTCACAAAGTCAACAAAATATCATCTCAAATCATTTATTACATGTACCATGAGGAAGCGTTTTCAAGAGCAAAAACTGACGGTAGTCAAAAGCACTGTGTAATATTAATCATACAATTGATTTGGATTAGGCACAGAAATGGTAGGCCTAAATAATAGGCTGAGTCTCCCATACGCCTCACAGAATGCACATTGTACCAGTCCAGCTTTTTTCACTCACTTCTTTTCGTTGTTGACGTCCCTCATTCGCCGACCACTCAGATCCCGGCAAGCATCGTGATTAGTCGTCTTGTCAATCTGAGCACCCAGCATACGTAGCATAGATCCAAAACCTTCAAAAAACATGTGTACAGTATAAGCACATCATACTGACAGGCAAACTCCATATAAAGTGTTTAATGTCTGTAGCCTGGTTTTAATGATTGCAGTGGGCTGTCTACATAGCACTAAGCAGTCTTCATGTGACTCCATAGGGACTCCATTGGATAGATTCAGTCAGATCCCAAGACAAACTTGATTCAATTACCACATGTAGGACTACCATCATCCAAGGTTTATCAGGAACTAAATGAGGATAGTGATCCATAAGCCTGTGGCATTGAGTTAATACTAGGGCCTGTTTGTTTCGACACGCGATCAGTGATCTTGCAGATCCATCCATGACCCATGCAGGATACGCTAAAATGGGATCCAGATCAGCAGTCCTGATATCTGATCTCGTGCCTGAAACAAACTGACAAACAGGCCCCAAGTCAACTTACCCCCTTTTCCTCCTTTAAGACACAGCACTGCCTGATAGCAATCACCAGACACAATGACGTCATCATAGCCAACTTTCCTTCCATTGTGATGAAGTGATAAAGAACCTGCCGGGATGCCCTGGAAATGATGGAATTTCGGAGAAGAAAAACATTTGAAAGTAGGGCAAGCATTTTTCTAGATTTTAGAAAGCTGACTCTGTGAGCCTTCCAAACTTTTCACAAATTTCAGGGGTTAGTGTAGTTTACGCCACCCATATTATTTTCAGTATTTATTTACCTTCTTCTGTTCCAAAATGAGATTCGTTTATACTTAAAGCAAATTCATGGGTCCTGAAAACCCTAAAATGAACTTATTTCGGCAATATTTCAGTGAAAACAAAACAGTTTCTTACCCAGATAAATACTGAAAATAATATGGGTGGTGCAAACTACACTAATGCCAAATTTCATTATGAAATAGAAGACCCTATTTCAAAACTTAAATAATTGATGTGTTTTTGTGTACACGATCGCCCATAGGCCTATGCACTAATGTAGGCCAATGTATCCTAACCTACCTCTACTTCACTGATTTTTTCGATCAACAATTCTCCGTTCACATGACATCTGTCTGAGTGCAGACACAACGTGCGACCATTAAACATTCTCACAAAGACCGCCATGGTTTAGAAAACCGTGTCTTATCGGCAGAAACTAAAGAAATGTGACTTTAAAAACAGGATTTGGAAAAAATCTTCTCAGGACGAACGCGTTCTGTTTTGCAAGTAAATGTTAGGACGCCCTCAAGAGTTCAGAAGTATTATCCTTACTTGTGCATGACTTGTCATGTGAGGCGTGTATCTTTTCGGATCGGTGGTTCTAGTTCAATCCTACTTCCATTAATTGTGACTGATTGGATGGGAAATAGAGCCTACAAGTACAAGTAATTCAACCGTATTCTATGGTAGGAGTAGGACCTTATATGTATTATTTTTGATAAAGTTAAAAACAGGCATGTCAAAGTTGTCTGTGTTACAATTTATATGGTCAATCAATGTACCTGTTTTCGAGGTATCAAGTTTTCCAGGGTTGACTTTCTAATACGTCACTGGTAGCGATGTGCAGGCCTGTACCACACGATCAGTTGATTTGTTTGTGTACAGTACATGCTCCCTGCAAGCCAAACTACAAAGTACAATGTCAATAGTTTACTGTAGTGTAGGCCTATATATTATATCGTCCGGTCATGAGTTTCCGATGGACATGTTTTCGATGACGAAATTTGATTCCCATTTACCGCGAGACCGTGCGTGATACTTCGTGACCAGTATGCCTGAAGTAGGGATGTTACAAAATTTTTAGATATCATAGATATGCCCTGCAAGGTATATCATCTGAAAGAGCATGAGAATACCTTTCATTTGATACCTCACTCACTTCCATACCATTAGTTTGAAGGAAGTATAATCTGGAAGTGTCCAGTTCAAAGTTAGTGAAGTGATTTTCTGAAATTTTATTTCGTTTCTGTTTTATAGAAGTTTTCCCGTTATCCCATCGGAAACCGATGACTGCAGGCTACAACTTTACAAGTTACCTGCCTACCTGGTTACAACTTTTTGTCTTGTCTTGCTTGCAATATAAAATGCTTACACCCTCGAAAACCGGTACATCAAGCACAAGGATATGTTGAGCGCAGTTTTGACCTTGCACAAGTTTAAAACTGAAGCAAACCATGCAATTTTGATTCCACTGCGTAATTAATTTAAGAATTGTCCTATAAGAATAATTGTCCAATCTCGTGTAGTTAACACATCGTGAATTGAGAGCGTGGTGCCCTGCGTTAGTGTTATTATAAACCGCATTGGGGAGTTTGGGTACGCGTCGTGATTGAGCGAATAGCATGATGCCCTTAGCTGGTTACGTGCGGTAAATTCCCATTGAAAATGTACACGGGCGCGCGGTACCAGGAGTATTAAGATGGCTACTTTTTTCAACGAGCGTGCATGTGTGTAGCAGGAATCTAATTTCGTGTGTCAAAATCACGGTGATAGTTGAACGAAATGTCATGAATTTGGGACTTAGAATTTAAAAGCTGAATTTAGAACATGATTATTGAGACAGGGAAACGGAAAAACCGCGAAACCGTAAGTTTACAACGCGACAATGCGATAAAATGTGGTAGTCCGGCCGGGCCCTTGCACAGCGGTGCCGGCCACGGGAAACTCGGGTTGCCAGGCCCGGCGGCCTGGAGTGGTTGTTCCGGCCGGCCGTCTGGACTCCGGGCCCGGGTTTAGTGGAGGTCTGAAAAAGCAGATATTTACTCTGTGGGCATCAGTACATGTATGGTATTTTTACGAACGGACAAAAAGTGCATTCACTTCAGTAAACAAAAAATAAAAGGTTTTCAATCTCGTAAAAACTTGGAAATTCTTACAAAATTTCGCAAACTTTTTGAAATTTGAAATAGGCCTAGGGCCTACTGAAATACAGTATAAACAAATACCAATATTGCATACACCCAAACAAACCATGAAAGAAAATGCCAGTGAGTTAACTCTTCAATAATCATTACAACATTGCTCCATTGCCCTTACATGCCTTTTGAATTTTGGCCGTGGTGCCCTTTACTACTGGCCTTGGTGCCCTAATTTTTCAAAAATCTAGAAGGCCAAAGTGGCCGTGCCCTAAAAATTCCCAAATTCGAGGCCTGCCATTGTATCTACCAATTACTTAACAACTATACATCTTTTGTCAAATGGACTAGGCATACATAAATATTTATACATGTAGCCTCCATATGAAAGAAACATAAGTAAAAGTTGTATTGCAAGATATCATTTATAATCTGGTTAACATTGTGTCATTTGTCCTCACCAATCTTTTACACAGATGCCTAAAATTGCCTCGTGATAACCATGGAAAGTAGTCAGTCATCATGCCTACACAAGGTGGGCGGTGCCTTGCTGTGGTTCCGACGGCAAGTCCGTCAGTACGTGACTGTGGAACCCGTCATGCTGTTTTACATGTTGGGGAGCTTTCTCCAATACACGGCCGTCATACAGTTGCTGTATCTCAAACTCTGTGTGATCCAGTACAACGACACCGCGGCGTGTCGCAATCTGACTGACCACCCTGACATGGAGAAGTACACGCAAGATGCTGCATCCAAGTGGATAATCATCCTGAATGCTTTCCTGACCGTTGCTTCCATATGCAGCACCCTCTTCTACGGCGCGTGGTCGGACCGAGTAGGAAGACGGGTCACGATCATCATCCCCACTCTGGGCTCCATCATAAACGGCGCCATCTGTATGATCTGTGCGAAGTACACTCTTTCCTCGCAGTGGTACATCGTGCTCGGCACGGCCATAATGGGACTGTTTGGAAGCTTCCCAACCCTCACAACGGCAGTCTTCAGCTATCTAGGGGATGTCACCACTTTGGAGAATAGAACGATGAGATTTGGAATCCTGGAAGCCATGACCTTCACGGGAAGCTTCATTGGGCTTTTAACAGGTGGCGTTGTCATTGACAGTGCCGGTTACATCGCCGTTTTTGGCTATTACATCGCCTGCAATGTCATAGTAATTCTCTACACCGTTTTGTGGCTGCGAGAATCGGTGCCTGTATCGTCATCAGAATCTTCGACCCCAAACAGCGACAGCAGGGTCCTTGTAGATGACATTGACAGTCAGGTAGAGACTGAGCTTGGGATGGCAGATGCCCAATCCAGGAGTTTCTGTCGGGAACTGGTACGGTTTGAAAATGTCAAAAGTGCCGCTTTGATCCTCATCAAAAAGCGGCCACATTATGGTCGACTGCAGATAGTGCTCCTGATATGTTGCCTGTTTACCCTGCAGCTTGTTGGAGAAGGTACGTGTAAGCTACAGACAAAATTAAGACTTTAGATGCTTCATGGTTGTGACCAGTATGATATACCTTCCAGAATTGCATGTTTCGAGTTAAAGTTGTCAAATTGATGTTACCCTCTTGTCACAAATTGTATCAATTTCAATGATTTGTTTAATACGTGAACGTGATTCAAAATTACCTCACAGTTTTCCCCTTTCCTTTGTTTTTCAGGATTTACAGACACCATCATTTTATATCTCAAGAAAGCTCCACTCGAATTTACCGCCTCATCGATCGGTAAGTACAGTTACATGTACATGTGCCTAGAATTGATAATTGTTTGTGGAGCTGGAAGAACCATTGACAGCCATTTCTCGGTCATTGCTCTGCATCTGAACTGGGTAGGGCTGTGCATTCACGGGTAATTTTGGACCCGAGTACCCTTTGCCCAAACGGGCGGGTACCCGGGTACCCGCGATATAATATAAAACATAAGAAATTAAGAACCAGGAAGTATGTTGCGTAATGGCCGTTTGTGAGTACCGTATCGGGGCTCCGAGCCAGGCGTGCTCAAAAATTACCAGACCCTCCCCAAAACACCCTGACCTTTAGCAGATTTCGGCTTTTTTTAGGGGTGCCGAATTTTAGTTTACGCTATTTCTACCGACATGACAGGCCAAGCAAAAGTTAGCGTGATCTTTTTTCCGACATCGAACACAGACATCAAACACGATGTATGCATTGTCAGGGTTGTTATTTTAGTTGCGTGTTCCCCGTAAAATATTCTGACTACCCCGTAAATCGCATTTTCCTGATCAGCTAAATCTTACTTGAATTTCAGTCGGTAATTTTGTCCAGTTGGCCAATTAGAAGAAACACACTTTTCACGTACATGTGCTAGATCTTAAGAAATAACGTGAGAAAAATTACTTGGGCGACAAACGCATTATTAAGACGTAATCACGATGCATTGTGCACATGGTCAGCATGGTAATCCCGAATGTTCCATGACTGGTATCCGCCCCACACACGGCAACGCGTAATAGCCACGATGTCAAAACAACGTGCACCAGTCTCGACCACGTGTGGGCAGGAAGACTACATACTGTATACACCGTACGTACTGTGTGTGCACGGTGTGGGCTCGGTCGGTTCCGATGGTCTGCCGTACGCGGTAGGATTTTTGGTCGGTACATGTAGGCCTACATCGCGGCCGGGGTGCGTCGCGTTGTCGGGTACCGTAGATCGCGGCCGGACTGCGTCGATAATTGTGGCTCGCTGCCGGCTTCGGTACAGATTTGCGGTAAATAATCTGCTTTTGACATTGCAAAAAACTACCAATTTTGCAGGTCAGTGATGTACTATATGAAAAAGGGCATGGTTGTTATTTTTTTACGGGTAATAGAATCGAAAAAATGGAGCCGGGTACTCGATGGTTTCGGTCAGGTTTCGAGTACCCGGGTAGAACGCACAGCCCTAGAACTGGGTACCTGACTTTAAGTACTATCAAATAAGCAGAACTTTGCAGATTATAGTCATGGGTTCCAATCCATAACCAACTTTGAATATTACTACCGGGTATATTGAAAGGTGAACCATACAGAAATTGACTGCAGCAGGCTCCCAACCTGTTATCTTGAGAATACAGTACTGTACTGGTAACTCTTGTCATTGGGCCTACAGTACCTCCTTAAGTCTGCTAATGAGTATAAATTTTTGTCTCTAGCCACTAGCCAGCAGTCAGACAGTGAACTGCTGATTTGGTTGGGACATATTATGCTAAATATTTTCTTTGTGTATTTTGTTTCATTTCTCTGCTTGGTTTGCAACTTTTTCCAATTGTACTGTATTTTGCTTATAATGAATGCAAATCTATTTACATGAATTTGTTCAATACTAAAACCAAATTTCTACTTTTGTGTAACTTCTTTCAAAACTCGCCTTGGGACAGATGCCAGAGAGCTCCACAAAATGTTACTGTGTCTGGGTGCTGGAGTCCTGTGTCCTTGAAAGGTCCAGCAATCAGTCATTTAGCTGGGGTTTTTAGGGGTAAAAGTTAAATCGTGATGTCTTATTCCTACCAATGCAGGTTTCTTTCAAGGGTTTAAGAATGGCCTCACTGCCCTGACTCTGATCATCGGTATGCCATTACTCAGACTGACGCCACTGCGTGACACCGTCATTGCCATCGTTGCGCTTCTGTTTCGTGCTGGGGCTTTCGTCATGATTGCCTTTGCTCGTAATAACCTGACAGTCTTTCTGAGTGAGTCAAAGACATTACCAATCATCACGAATTTGTCCAATGGTTATCTGGCAATACCTTCCATCTGAAAATAACTCTCATGCAGTCTACGTAAGTTCTGAAACTGGGAAGAAAAGAGGCACATCGGATCATTGGGTAATACAGTAATAGATTGATTGTCGATTAATGTTGTGAAGAATGAAATATAAAGCCTAGGCCAAGG
Organism: Astropecten irregularis; assembly: GCA_963971285.1. Classification (NCBI taxonomy): domain Eukaryota; kingdom Metazoa; phylum Echinodermata; class Asteroidea; order Paxillosida; family Astropectinidae; genus Astropecten; species Astropecten irregularis. Next base: position 24,914,553 of record OZ020245.1, on the reverse strand, counting down.
TAGACTCATTTCAAGTAGTTATCCATATTCGGGTTAAGAATTCAGTTCATAAAGGTCAAAGGTCTTTTTCTATTATAAGGGACGCTTCCACTAGAGCAATCTGAATGTGGTGGGGATGTTTGGACGGGTACTAAGGTAAAGGCCATGGCCAGTGACTAAAGGCTGTGTCATCCCTGAAATTCATGACATTCCAGGCCTACATTTACCTATGGCAACAGCAAGGCCTCTCTTGCATGAATATCCCAGGCAATGACCAATCTGCAAGCCTGCTTCATACTTCATGCAAATTCTTTGTGCTAAGCAAAACTTGACATTTGTAACAAACATTCCCAAGAAGATCATGAGCAGATATTATAGCTCGTTCGAATCGTTGGCTGTGATTTCTGACAAATTCGCTTTGCAGTTCGCATGCAGTATGAAGCAGGCTGATCTCAGTATTTGAGTTGCTGTCAAAAAAGTACTTTTAATTACAGTATTGATTTATCATGATTACTCATGTTACTGTATCATTCCTGCTCCATTAACCTTTTTTGCTGAATATGTGTTGGGGTTGTTTTTCAGTGCCCATCCTCTATGCTCCATCAGGCATTCCAGCTGCAGTCACGAGATCTATCCTGTCCAAAAATGTGGGACCAAATGAACAAGGTAAATCAAAATGAATGATGTTATGGATGGAAAGTAAACACCTGAACAAATATTCTTGAGGAGAGAAAATGGTCAGGGTGGGAAACCCTTGGTCCAGTTGCCTGTCTCCAAGCAAGATTCGAGCCTGGATGACATTGATGTGAGGCAAGGAAAGTAATGCTACCCCACTATGGCATCCCTTGTCTCCAACAGGTTTGAAGTACTGATTTCCTCCAACTAAACCTTGTCACATTGTCTCTCTCTCCCTCTCTCTCTCTCTAAATTTCCAGGTGGAATGTTTTCCCTGACTGGTGCCATGGAAACCATGACGACGTTTCTCTCCTCGGCCCTCTTCAACGCCCTGTATCTATCCACCAAGGGCATCATAGATGGAGGGTTTGTCTTCATAGTCATGGCAGTCCTTCTGATTGTACCAATGCTGCTGATGATGTGAGTGAATGTCATAGAGTTCATTGTAGAACAGTCTAAGGATTTTGATGTCTCTTGACCCAAAGATGTATGTTGTCTGATTTCCTAAGAGCTCTGCCCTTTCTACCATCCTTAATGAAATTGTCAAACAGCCAAAGTTTCAGTGAGGTAGCTGACACACCTTGCTTGCTGAAGTGAAAAAGAAAACATTTATAAAAGTGATTTAAGGTACATGAATGTTTGTTTCAGGAAAAAAGAGTTGATTTTCAGATTTTGTGCACCAAGGTTAATAAACCACAAAGCCATTTCTACCCTCACAGGTACCCATTTACACCTGAGTGAAGAGGAGCAATATGTGACAAAGCATTTTGCCCAAGGATGCAAGTGCTACTAACCCATGGCCGGACTCAAACCCACAATCTGTAGATTGACAACCAGACCACTAGGCCACAGCACCCCTTATAGGGAACAATTTGATCTACCGGGTACTTAATTCGGAGCATCAGATGTAAAGAAGTAGTTGTTTCTACGAAAGCTTAAATGTAGTTTTTCTCATAGTTAGTCTTTAAGTGCTACCCTAATTTTCTTTATCATTTCGATAGACTGACACGGCTACCCGCAATTTTCTGCAATTGAAATGCTGAACTGTTTGCGCCATCTTTGTCATGAATCGGCCATGAGCCTTATTGTATCAAAATTTTCTTTTTAACTTTTCTGTTCTGTTTCTCTTGCCTGTCATAAAAAAAAGATGGATTCGTGATCTGCAGAAGGGCAACATTGCGTACAGTCCAGCTCAAGAGCCTGTGCGTGAAGGTAACGAATCTTCGATTTACGGCGACACCTAAACAACCACAATAATATGCACCCATCACTGGTCCACCAACACTCGCACAATGTGAGTCTCTTTACATGATGTTTCATATTGACTTTAATTGTCCCATACTGTAATCAGACAAGTGGTGGTGGGGGGAGGAGGGGGGTACTTAAAGGAAGGGTACAGAATTGGTAAGACAAAATACACTTCATAATCACAGATTCATATAAAACTTACACAATATAATGGTGATGATAGAAGAAAACATCCCATGAAATGTTTTTGTCTGAAATGCCATATTCGTTGAGAAATAAATGAAACTATTTTCCGATTTGAATAAATCGCTTCGAAGCGTTTTATTCATTCGTTGAAATGTGTACAGTTCTCCGTACACGGGTTTTCACTATTTTCTCGTGACCCAGATGGCTGACTGACCTCAAAATTCTACAGGTTTGTCAGTTAAGGTATATGATACATTACACAATGTGCTTTCACTGTCAGCAACGGTTTTGTCGCAAACACCAGTTCTGTACCATCCCTTTAAAGGTATAATACATGATTGGTAAAGGTCACAAAAAAGCATTCACACTTTGTCTGATCAAACATATATATGCAATAATAAACCTATGAAAATTTGAGTTCAGTCGGACATCTGAGTCACGAGAAAATAGCAAAAACCCGACTCAGTTTTTCTTCTAAAAGATAAAGAATGGTTTGATCTTACTACAAGATCAAACCTGTTTTCAGTGTTAGTTTGTCTAATTTCTGGATAAATACACAATTTCAGGCGGAAATATTGTAACAATATGTTTCTACCAGCACCATTTTCATACCCTGAAATTTATAAGTAAATCTGTGAACATTTCTGTATTAGTTTGTTACCAATCCTGTACTGTACCTTTAAACATTTCTTAAATGCTTCACCAACCTTATTTGCATGATGAACAAAATTGTCTGCCTGAACATACACTGCACGCTTAATAATCACTTCCTGACAGTTGATGAATGGACAGGCATAAATAAGTTCCCCTCTATCAGCTTGCAAGAGCTATCTCAGCCCCGGGGTGACTTCAGATCTATTGGTCCATGGGGTTCAGCCTTTTGTCATATTGGGCTGCCACAATTTCATTCCTATTGTATTTGGTGGCTTGTTCTAAGTTTGAGCATGGTGGTTTGCGGCCAATTTCTGCCATGGCCTAATATGATGGCCAAAGGGTTTGTCACTTCACACTGCTGGTTAAATGGACCCTTTCAGCCTGTTAATCAAACTGTGCACATTGACCAATTGGGGGACGCCTTTTAATCAGGTGACCACGAAAGCCTTGATCAAACTCGGTCGCATGTGGTGTGTAAAACACACATGTGGGCGGAGCTTAAGAGCAAAGCCGGAACAGTCCATTCTCTTGAAAGGGAAGAATAAGATGTGGCGGTTTCTCTGGGAGTCCTTGTGATTGGGGCATTGCAACGAAGCTAAGAATGCTTTGAAGAATAACAGTCATTCCTGGTACAATGGATTCATATATGGGGCTACAGGGAATTCAGGTTCCTGTCATGAAGTGGTTAAGAAAAGAACATTTATAACAGTTGAGTAATTGATTTTTGTTTTTACTAATCATCTATTTATTGACCTTTTATAAAAAACAGCGAGATTTGGACAAGTGGCTCTTGACAGTGCAATAATAGAATCTTCCAGTCTGTGAAATGTCTGCCTTGGGATCAAGTCACCAATGTCTAACTGCTAGATTAACTCAACCAGTTTCACTCCTGCAACACCCGGGCAAGAGGGGGATGTTTGATGATGAATCAGCCAAAGATGGAATTTTTTACAACCAGTACCAATGGTGTTTGCCCAGTCAGTATCCCCATATTATACACATACTGTGCCTGGGCTGATCGATTGTAACTTGAGTTACGAAGGATAACCCATTGTATCCTACGTAGGGTTGCAATGCATTACATGTCCTATGATTGATTGTAAGTTACGATGAGTTTGATGAAATCGACCCCAGTACACTCAAACGTGAATACTTATATTGTCATGCTTGGCAAAAGTGGCAAGAGGGTTTAACCAAAATGTGTTTTGTTAAAAACTTGACGCAAGGGATAATCTACGCCCTTGCACATGGTGTCACCATCTCATTTAATAAGTTTTACTAATAGCAAAATACAGGATACCAGCCAAATGTCCATGCAATACACAGTGCTTTTAGCTTGGTACTCAGCCACTTTGTGGCTTAATAGCTTGCATGCGAATTTGCTTCTTCATTAAGCAGCACTATTTTGCCATTACATTTTTTTGTTGACAATTTGAAGAAAAGACACAGTATTAATAAACCCACCCGCTGATCAGAGAATGATTTCTTCCCAATATTCATGAAGTGTGCATTAAATTAGTCCTGAAATCTCTCGTCTTATCATGGTTCTTGGCAATGATTTGCCATGTTTTTATAAGCCATGTGATTGGTGTTGAATCCTTTAAAGACTAGCATTTTGTAAATTAAGAATTTAACTGATTTAAATTAAACTCATAGTGTAAACTATCACGAGAACTCATGTATGTTATGCACTACCTAAAGAAAAAAATTTTCAGATTTTTCAAAATTGAACTAGAGTCTTTATTCTGTGGCCCATATTTCTCATTGAAAAGATACCACAGTTAAAACGTCTTGAAAAGTCACTTTTTTTAAATTCTAAATGATCTTCATCGTGTATCTAGAATTCAATCCATATAATGGTACCCCTGCTGTATTTTGAAAAGCATGTCAGTAATGATTAGTGCAAATTACATACATTTAACTGTCGTATTACAAACTTCCCAGTTTTCTTGTGTCTACTTTTCACACTACTTCTTTACACACTACTTCTTTGCATGTTTTTCTTTGTGCCAGGACTGACAAAATTCTGGGTCAAAAAGTGTAGCTGGGCTCATAACTTGGAACTGTTTGCTTCCTCTTTGGACCTACCATTAAAAAATTTCCGGCTGAAATAGTGTATTTATCCAGAAATTAGTAAAACAATGACCAAAAATCTTTTTGATCTTTTAAAAGATAAAAAAAAAAGAGAAAAGACTTAAGAAATACTGTGGCCGTTTTTCCTGATTTTCTCAAAAAGTGGGCACCGTACGTATGGGACTGAAATTTTCACAGATGACCGTGACTGTGTCTTCCTTGATATTTTTGCCCATGAATCTGTACTTCTTTGACAAAAACCAAAGTATGACACTACCTTTAATGTGCTCTGTGATCTTGTGATCTGTGATCTTGCTCATCAACCAAAATAATGACCTGATATAATAACTGTTTGGAGTCAGGAGGGCCTGAATTTCAATCCTACATGTACATGTAGCAGGATCTTTCATATTAGGAAAAAGAAACTGAAATTGATGTGAATTCCTCTGGTAAACATGATACATCTCAAAGAGATCCTTGATTTTAGTTCTCCATTGATTATAAGTTGATGCTATTAATAGTACAGTGGCTTCCGTGGTCATGCACGTCATCATGGGTATTATACGTATGATGATTGTTTTCTTTCACTTGCCACCTTTGCAGCTTTGTGCAATAAGAGCTATGGTACTTGTGAGACAAGCACATGAAGAACACCCATGCCATGACTGTCAGAGAGCCCGGTAGCTACTACAATAATGGTATCAATTTGTAGTTAATGGAATACACTGTACATAATTGTGCATTTTCATTTGACATGAGACTTATCCATTCAGATTTCACACAACTCACTCTTATGCACAACTACAGGGGCATGTTTTGGCGGACATGACCATTTACGTGTTTTTGGCGTCACTGATGAAGAGAAACATAGTTGGGGGAGGGCGCCAAAACGCTTTTGCAAAATGTAAACAAAAATCACGGTATGGAGTCGGACCTGTGGGTCCAGCATGTTGGACGGACTGTAAACCAGTCCATTGCTTCGTTTCTCATTTGATTGGACCAATGACGTAATTGAAACAGAACCGAAGTCACCAAAACGCGGAACCAATAAACCAACAAAGAAACATGTTCATGGTTCGAGCCGCCAAAACACGCCCCTGTTGAAGCACTTATTTGAATATGAAAAGCAACTAAATCCCCAAAATGAATGTGTACGATTTCAAATTGACTGTTCAATGGAATGAAATTCCAAATGACTCTTTGTACTTTATTATTCACAATGTCCTCAAAACCATTGGAAAATATTGTGTTCACTGATCAGTTTTACTATATAATGTTGATTACGAATAGTAATGTCTAAGATATGATTGTTTGCTTACTTTTAAAAACTGTTCCCACCATTGTATGTACACATTGCCATTTTATGTTTGCAATACCTTTTAAAGAAATGAAACTTACACACTAATAGCTTACTTCCGGGTACACTAATTTGAGAGTGCACTATTGTAAAACTGACAAACAAAATGAAATAATTGTAATTATTGTACAAAAGAAAAATTTATTTGGTTGTGAATTTTCTTTTCAGATTGCTTTTTAATAAGGGTACAATCAACAATATGTGTTGTCTGTAAATTAAGGATAAAGAATTGATTCCATGTCACCCGTGTGCTGCTTGAACACAAATAACTGGATGAATAAATATATATTTATGTAATTTCTGACTAAGAATGGCTTTGGGGTCTCTTGCATTAAGCATATTCATCAAATATACCGGTAGTCATAGAGGTATTTTGATAACCGGTCCTCTCATAACCAAATGGAGGGCTTTTGTAGGCCCACTGGCACACACTGTGTTCACGTTGCAAAAGTGTCGGATGACAGCCAGGTGATCAAATTTCAGAGTTCGCTTTTTTTAGGAGGATGGAAATCTTTCAGCTGACTGAATACGATCTTATGACTATCTATGATATCTTTCTTCCTGTAGCATCTCATGTAGAACAGTAACCTCTCTTCAAGGAATTCCATCGCATCCAGTGTCATGACAAGGGTGTGATGCTTGAGCATGCTGTACACATTCAGACCTACATACATAAGAAAGATACCAATTTCAAGAAAGAGAAAAACATGTAAAACTCAAAACTGTCAAACTGATTTGAAGGCCTTCGCCAAATTTCAGTGAAATGCAAATTAAAAGGTAATATCCTACTTTGGTTTTTGTCAAAGAAATGCATATTCATGAGCAAAAAAGTCAAGACAGAGTCTGTGAAATTCCCAGTCTCATACAGAGTTTTACAGACCGACCTTTTGAGAAAACAGAGAAAAATGCCCATGATTGAAATTTCTTTAATCTTAACACTGTTATTATTTTTTCTTTTAAAAATATTTTCGGTCATTGTTTGACTAATGTCTGGATAAATACACTATTCGGGCAGAATAATTTTAACAGCATGTTTCCAACAGCACCATCTTTACACCCTGTAAGTTAAATGTAAATCTGTGAACATTTCTGTTTTGGTTTTGTACCAAAGTATGATGTACAATTATATGATGCACAATTAAATAACTCACACAAGGCCAGCACTTATTCAGTTTTTTATGCACTATTAACAATGGTAGGGATTATTCATTAAAGGCAGACACCCATGTAAAAGTTGAGCACCATTTTAAGGTTGTGTGTGTAAACCTACCTTCTATGAATAGCACATTGTAGGTTTTGACTCCACTGATGGCTTGCAGGAAATTCTCCGGCAATTCTGGCACAGGTTTGCTTGAGTGAAACAGAGTGGAAACAAAATTTGCTCATCAAAATGTTTATTTGAAAACAATGGATACCGGTACAAATTAATTTCAAAATGGAAAACAGAAAGACACTTCAAAAATGCCAACTCAAAAACATTTCTGTGAAAGATAATTAATTGCCAAGTGGGTAATTTTTGCAAATTCAAGTATTTTCCAATTAAGTCTTTAGAGTAACTGATTTTGACTTACTTGTCTACAAAAAGTACAGATCCACCCCAATGTCTTTCCATGCCCAGATCTTCAAGAACCTGGTAACAAAACATGAACAAAAAATTGCAAATCAGGAATGCACTAAATTCAAATATTCAACAATGAATACCACAGACACTCTTGACCTTAACACACAGTTGGCCTTCATATCCCACACAGTACTATGTAAATATATGTATTTTTTGTTACTATTGTAATGCGCATCTGAACATTTATTTGAAACTTGCGCATAAGAAATGAATAAATTATAGTACTACATGTATGAGTACACATCCACATAGCTCCCCCCTTCAGCAGTAAAATCAGCACCATAAACTTAAACCCACAACTGGCCTCCATATTTCACAAACCATGAGAACACATCCACACGATCTTTGAATGCCTCTGGATGGCAATTCCAACGTTTTTATTTAAACACTCCTTTCAACATCAAACAGCACAGACTGAGTGCCCAGATTCCTTTTACCTGTGGTTCAGCCGATGGTAACTCCAGAGAGTCTACTATGTGCAAGTTGTCCTGAGCCAGCTTGACTGTTAGTGCCACCATCAAGCCTTGTGTGCGTATCTTGACGGGGAGCTCACACCAGTAACTCCTGGGACCTCGAGGGCCTTTGGCTCGTCCACCTACAGGGGCAAACACACACGCAAACAGATGTATTATATCAGAGGACAAGGCACTGTCTTGCCTTTATTGCAATCTCATAGACTAAGCATCTGTACGTCCATGGACAAGTTATCAAAAAAGAACTTTTCAATTCATCTCACCTCCTCTCCAGATGGGTGACCTGATGCTGCCGTGTCTTGCTCTTCCTGTTCCTTTCTGTCGCCATGGTTTCCTGCCTCCTCCTCTCACCTCCGCTCTGGACTTGGTCTTGGCAAGGCTCTGTGAAGTAGTACAACAATCAGTAACAGGCCTTGCACTAACTTTATTTCCTGGCTAGCCCATCGGGCCAGCTTACTTCAGATTTTACTAGCCCATTTACATTTTTACTAGTCCATACATATGTTGATCCATACCTTAATTAACATGTAGGTTCTTATTTTTTTACTAGCCCACCGGGCAACCAAGGAAGTGAATCTAGCTAGCCCAGAGTGATTTTTGCTAGACATTGTACGCTTGGCTAGTACTATTTCTAGTCCTGCAGTAATTAACTATCACTGTCTTACAATCATAGGGCGCACCTTGTACCTCATATGGGCAAAGGAGTTGTCCCGAAAAGAACCTAAAGAGATCATGATGAACGTCACACAGAATTTGTTTGTCTGTTTCATTATGATACCTACTATTCTTTTGTAATCTCGTTGCCACATGACGTTCCGGTATAAAATATCGATTCTGAAAGGAAACACACAAAATGGCAATTAGTCTGATATTAGTTATTTGCAAACGACACAGCAACAGAGAGCAACATAGTATCATAGTGTTATCTATGAAATCTTCTGGTAAAATGTGCCATTGATGACTTCAGTGGGGGGCTAATCCATTTTACATCTTTATGAAAAACTATGTTAACAAAAAGAGATTTTGAAGTTCAAACCCTCAATTTCAGAGCTGTCCTATTTGACTACAAGAAGACAAACAAAATTGCAGCAGGGTCATGTCACAGAAACTGTGTCACAAATGTTGCCTGTAGTCTCTCCACCTCTAACTACATGTAATAACAATTGAAATGCTACCAACTTATAGCCCTACATTAATCATAGCCAAGAGGGGAAAATGCACATTATTTTTCTCCTAGCACTAGGACCTGAATGTGAGCCAAACAACAATGATGAGTTCTTTGTAGACAAGAAAAAGAAAGAGGGCAGCATCTTTGAAAAAACACACCCAAACAACCTTCTGAACCAAAGGGCCCAGCCACAATATGGGTGGCTTAATTTATTTTGTACAAGATAAAAGAATCTACCAAATATAAATTCAAGAAATTGACTTGTAATAGTGCAGTTGGAACAAGTTGCCCAAAAGAACAAACTGTGTGTCCACAAAGAGACACAATAACCTTTCTCTTTGACCCACCTAGGCATAGTGGCAAAGACATCGGGGTGTAGGTCTACCAGTCCTAGCTTGATGTTCTCAAGGGTGCTGAGAGTTTCTAGCCAGGCCTGAGGCTTCTCCAGATATGCCGGGGAATCCACCTTCCTTTCTGTCAGTAGAGGAAGGTTCTTCCATCTGTCAGGATTCTCAAATTCTTTCAAGAAATGACAATAGGAATATTCACACAGAGTTCAGTTAAAATACAAAGAGCAGTATGTAGAACATTTCATTAAATAAAAAAAATGTGTTGAACAGTATACATGGTTTAAAACCAATGTATTTCTTTTGGCATCTTATTGTTATATCTTTCCAAACCCAAAGCCATCAAAATTAAACACATTTTGTACCATACATAATATGCAAACTTGTGCAACATGATCAAATCTGTCCAATTACCCTGGTGCAGTACTGAATCCAAATTCCCAAACCCCAATTTATAGGAGAGATTATATTATGTATCTATTACAATCTTCCAGTAGATCCTAATACAAAATTAAACACACACTGAAATGTTCAGAGCCTACTTACCTGGAGAGACAACATGTAGCAGACTTTCACTCTGCTTTGGTCCTTGATCGGAGGATTGTGCATGGCTGGTGGTTGTGAATAGACTCTATAACAACAATCATTAAAAAAGGGGTCTTTTCAATTGTTGAAATATTCAAATCAAAATTCCCACAAGATTTCTTAGTAAAAACTAGTCTGTAGACTTACTGTATAGCAATTCTTACTGTCCTAACTACCTAATCTTTTTGCATTCATTATTTGTGCCCAACACTGACATTGAACTTGGACATTTGACGGTTTAGCTTGCTTACAAAAATGAATAGGGCCTATAGGCCTAGTACATAAAAATTAAAATTAAATTAAAAATAAATATCAAGCAAACAGTTGCTTGATAAAGTGTGATTCTCTGGTAATCGTACAACTACAAGTGTACAAGTTCTCTTCTATCTCTTACAGGCCTATTGGGAACGGGGTGCTATTGTGTACACAAAATCAATGGCCAAGTGAAGTATTGACGCCATTCGCACTACACTGACTGTGTTGACACTGATGTGGCAGCAAATCGAAATGTACGATTCAAATGCACAGGGAAAACACGTGGCATTAGACAATCCCATACAACAACAGCATACCAACCTTTCGTATAATTTTGGGTTGGGGGATATTTCTCAGAGCACCGCAGTTACACAGCCGTGTGAATCTTGTTAATCGGGACAGCATGATCGAAGTTTTAAGTCGTCAATCAAACTCCAAAAGTCCAATACGTTCACATGTACTGCATGTTTTCAGTAGGAATCAACCGGCATCAGTCGCCTCCCACTAAGTTGGTTGATTTAGTGCATGAATCGGTCAGGGTACCAGACAGCCCGTTCGTTAATAAATAGCGCCCTCCATTGTCAAACCGGCGGAGAAAGGTCATGACGAAAACAAAAGTTTGGCGCACATTCCAAAATGGAGCCTGTATCGTCTGCAAATTTTTTGCTATTTTGTTCTATTTTTTGTTTATAAGCAACCTCATTTAATTGTTGTTCTTGTGAGGGATTATAAAGTGGTAACCATGGATGAAAGTGAGACGTTATTTTCGCTGGAACTGGCGGTAGAATCGCTGAGAATACATTCCACGACTGTTGTGTGTCGTCTGCCGGCTGTGGCATTCCGCTTACTTGATTTTCCCACGCTTCTGCTGCACCATGTTGATCCTGAAAATGTGACCAGCATCAAGGAAAAGATACAAATGGAGAGATTTGGAGATGTACCCAACCAGCTGCAGGAACTGAAAGACCACAGGGGAAATTTCCGTCTGAATAAATGCAAATCTTCCCTGTTTAAGATGAGCCCCCGGATGTTGCTTGGCTACTTGAGGAATACGCCACTGTACATTATGCTCATTGATGTGTGGCCTGAAACGTCTAAATTGGTCGCAAATTGTACCGTTTCTCTGCAGCAGACGATGGAGGAGATCGAGCAGGATATCCAGCAGAATGGTACAGACGTGCCGTCCGTTCATGGTAATCGGGATAGCTACAAATTGTTCAATCTCATGGGTAGTGAAGTTGGCTGGATTGTGGTGCGTCACCGTCTACTCAGCATGGGTGCCAGTTTGATCCCCCACGTACCTCAGACTGCATTTGCAAAACGAGGAAGTGAATCTGTCGACCTTACCGTGACCCCGAGAAAGAGCAAAGATGTCAGTGTCACCATCAGCGATTCTAAAACTGTCAACAAGGATGTAGTTTTAGAAGACTTAGAAATCGAAGGTCAACCCCAAAAAATATCAGTTGCTATATCCACTATGGATGATCCAGACTTCAATCCCAAAGCTAAGCTTTCAGAACAGCTACAAAAAGGAACCCAAACATTGAAGTCTCGGAAACAGAATATGCACCACAAGAAAGAATTTGATGGTTCAATACCTTTACTTCCCAACAATGACCTTATTGTTAATAATACCCATTGTCCACCCCCGTTGTTCTTCAACACAGCAAATGAAGATGCCTCATTGTTAAGGCCCTACCCCAAAAGCTCAAGCAAGAATCACAGAGAAATCGTAAATCCTCCTTGTGTTGAAAATGAAAAGCCACTGCACCAAATTGATCCGAGTGAGGATTTGAGTACAGCATCGAGTCATACGCTGTCAGAGGACATTGTCCATCAAATTGAGGCACACTACACGTTTCCCGCTGAGGACCAGCATATTTCATCAAGTCCAAGCTGGAGTGTAAGAAAAACCCATCGGACAGTCAGATCAGAGAAATCCAGGATAGAGAAGTCTCAAAAGAACGAACTAAGTAAAAATGAGTTGAGAGAGATGAGGCTTTCACATGACACTCATTCCCAAGGCGTTGATGTCTGTAGCAGATGTCAGCTACAGTTTGATCCCAGTCATCAAACCCAGTTGCCAGTCTTGGCAGCATTACTTCAGGAGCTCAGCCTTCTTCATGGGAATGCTCTCCAAGTCCAACATGAACCTACATTGGGAACACCCTCCCAGTTTAAAAAAACACAAGCAAGACCAAAACCCCAAAGCTCAAGAAAGGAACCTCTTCTGGCTCCGGATGAAAAAGAGAATATCCACATACACCATCCTCAAGGATCAAACCAGGCCACCAAACCCTACCGTCACAAACACCGGGAGTGTGCTAAGCCTCCTCAAGGTGTCCCTGCAACTAAGGGATGGTTGAGACAACAGCAGCCAGTCGAGGTCTCAAGCGGGAAACGTAAAACCAAACTGCAGTATGGAATGACCCACTCACAGAAACTAAGACTGCGCAAGAACAACCCAGAGCTTCTCAAGGAACTAGAGATGCAGGAATTAAGGATGAAGACACTCAAAGAGGAGAAGGAGAGGTTGGTGATAATGAAGAACCATCGGAGAGAGGAGGATGATTTCATTGATGCTGACCAGCAAAACATATCAACGGAGATTGCTCATCATTCTGATGGGGAAGAACAGCCTGCACTCTCCCATTCTACCATGGCGGAGTTGCCTCCCACCACGGACAAAAGAAACGGTTAGTTGATGAAAATCTTGAAATACTCTCTTGGGAGAAATTCTCCCTGGTTATGAAATCAACTGCATTGTTGAAAAATCAAAATTGATGAATTTGTTTCTGTAATCTTTTCGATATTAAGTATTGTTTTGTGTCTGCAAGAAAGTCTGTGAATTTCTGGACTTTGGCAAGTTGTACAACTATATACACAATATTTTGTGTGTATTATATTATAAAAAGTACTCTTTGTTTAGAAATTCTAATATCACTGCTTTGATTCGAATGGCATTTTATGAATTTATATCTTATAATTTTTCAGACATCAGTCGGTCAGGTCGTCTGAAACATAACACCCGTGCTCAGAGACGACCACCAGTGCCTGTTCCTCGAGGTGGCAAAGGAGCCACTTTTGTTTGGGGAGATACTCCTCTTCACTTAGAGGCAGCAGTGGAGAACAACACTCAGTCATCTAGTGGCAAAATGCAGCATGGATTGGACGCCGGAATCTCGGGACACGAGTACGATAGGAGTAGAAGAGAAAGGGATGAACTGGTTGAACAAAAAGGTATTAAAGGCCAGAGAATAAGAAAAAATGTGAGAAACATAATTGCCTGTTGAATCTTTTCGTGGCTGATGAGACGCAGTATTGATCCAATATTTTGTTGTGATAGTGAAATTGTTTTGTCACACTATCAACAGCAGTCTTTGAACCTGTGCTGCATTTAACATACTGAAGTTTTTAATGCAGTGCAGGGCTCGGAATATCCACTAGACTGTGGGCCGAGTCTAGTGATTTCAGAGTTGGTCTAGTAAAGTGTGTACTGCGCTAGTCTGGCTGTCTACTGATTTTGTTTTCCTTACACAATTAAAATGGTGCCTAAATTGATGATTTTGGACACAATAATGCATACAATTATGATTTTCCTATGTACATGAATGCCACAATTCTAGTGAAAAAAAGTTCAGGTCTAGTGAAATGCTGAAATTACTAGACCTACTGTACTATTAAATGATTTTGGTCGGGAGATAGATAATATGCAAATTAGGCTTGCCCTTCACCGACGTGGATAAGCACTGTATACTCAGTGCTTGTGAGTGCACGTGAACTGTACTGTGTGTTTTTGTTTTTTTCACAAAATTGGAGCCCTGCAGTGCATGATTGTGAAATGTTTGTCTGTGGAGAATCCTCTGACAATCTAAAACATCTACAAAATTGTTTCTTTTTCTCTTTGCTTAGATGTGAGCAGCAGTGAAAAGAGTGCTAGGAGCATTGATGTCTACCTGCCGAGTGCATCAGCCAATGAACCTGAGTCAGGGAGTGACAGTGATGATGCTAAAGACACTGACTCGCAGTTCTCTTCAGCTTCAAGTTTTGCTGAGCATCCCAAGACCATCCAGGTTCCCGGTCTGCCATCTGAAGAAGACTACACGTCACAAAAAGACTTGGATCATACAGATGATCAGTCCAATGTGCAGTACTCAGATGACTTTGTCGGATCAGACAATCTGGCATCGACTGGAGAGCAAGAACTTGAACCCCTGGCTTCCAGCCAGTCTGATTCCTATCGCTCAGCAGAGTCAAGATTGTCTGATGACTCGAGGAGTGGTAGTAGCGTAAGAACAACCAAGTCCCAAACCTCTCAAGTTGCAGCCACAGCTCTCAGGGCACCCATCCCAAGACCCAACGGTAAAGTGGACAATCCACAAACTAGGCTTCTTGGTATTCCCAAACCAAAACTGTCCAGTATTTCACCAGTACCTGTGCGGAGAACCTCCAAGACGTCAACTGTCTCTCTCAATACGGCAGTTGTAACCCCTGACACCCCACAAGATACTGTACGCTCCCCAACACCACCAACCCCTAAGCCCAGGTCCTCCCTTCATAGGTCTGTTAGTTCCTACTCAGACACATCCTTCCTGCAGTCCACTGTGCCCTCATCAGAGTTCAGAACAGAAGACTCCCAACATTGGACTAATAAAACAGAATCTGAAGATGGCTATTCTGATGATTTTAATCATTCAGATACTGTTATTAGTGATCACAGCAATACTTTTTAGTCCAGAAAAAATTGTACTCACAGACCTGGCTTGCTTTTAACCATGTTAACCCCTTCAGCCCAGTTTTTTTGTTTCGTTTTTACTGGCCTCATTATCAATCGCCTGTCAAATAGAGATCATCTAGATGTGCCATGTGTGCAGAGAGCTTGGCGTAAACAATGTGAGCACACTCACAATGGTTGAATACTGCCGCCAGACAATATCCCAATATCCCATAATTTATCGCCTGACAGCTGTGTACGAAAATGCCAATCTATTCAAAAAGCAATTTTTTGGGGGGGGGGGGGGGGGCAATAATAGGTTCATTGAACCTCTTGTTCCTGACAGTACCCATTCAATGTATTCAATTGCTGTAGCATCTTCCTGGGAGGTAGGGGGTTATTAAGGCAGCCTTTATTATGTGAAGATGATACATGTATTTTTTAAAATTCTACTGAAATGTATGAATATGAGTTTAGCAGGCTTTTACTTTTGTTCTGAAAGGGGCAAGGCCACTTATCCATTGCAAGGGGCACTTCCATTGGAAAATCATAATGTCTATGGAAACATTTGAAGGGGGCACCAAAGTCACCAAGGCCAAGTACATGTACCAGGGCAACGAAGGCCATGGCCTTTGTGGCCTCTGTTAAATTCAAGGCTTGGTTTATATAGTGGCATTACACGAACGGTTCAATTTCTTGTATGATATCTCTGACAGAGCACTGTGATACAAACATTGTTATAATGGATTAGTTATATAAGAAAAATAGGATTTTTAAGTACAAAATATTCCCACATGTAAATAGTTTGTGATTACATGTCCATGTATAGTTTAGCTCTTTATGTTTTCATCAAGTTTACTGACTATCAAATGGAAACACTGTGTAGACACACTCTTCACACATTTCCTGGCCCTGTTTTTATACAAGGGACATATGCAGATTTTGTAAATCTTAATTATAATTATTCAGCAAAGAGAAAAGTGTATAATACATTTCATTGTTTTGGGATTGGGCAGATTATAATTGACTTATTCAGCCGAAAATGAACCTGAGCCCCCTGAATTACTGCACCACCTGAACTTGATCCCGCCCATACCTGGATATGCTGGAGATGCAGGGTTCACTTCCTGTGGCCAATTTCACAGCGCTGCTTAGCACAAAAATTAGCATGACATTTCTTTCTTACTAAAAACAGGGTTAACTGGTTAACAACCATATGTCCATGTGTTGTGTATCGCTTGTGATTGTTCCTTGGCTGTTGTTCACTGACCATGAACATTAAATGAAATTTTTAACGGTGGTTTGTTTTATTGGGCAGGACATTTTAGTGCTAAGCAGTGCCATGAAATTGGCCCCTGGAGAATGCCCAATTTACTTTGTTCACCCTCATTGCAGTATGTAATTGTCCCAGTGCAAACTGACCATATATTTCAGTATTCCCACTTATTAACACTTATTAACATGATAAACAAAATGTATGGGGGAAATTATTATGCTTCTTCTCAAAGTAGTTTTGTTCACAAGTTTGTCCAAAGATAGATAGATAATCAATTTATTGGCAACCCCAAATCGGTTGGATTGTACAAGTGTAAATTTTTTTTTTTAAATGCTAAAATAACTTACTACTTTACAATACTATCTATACAGTTTTTCCAAATTGCTTTTAGATTGTCATATAAGGCCTAAAAAAAATTGTTGTGTTGCCCTCAGCGACCGACCGTAAAATGCCAAAACTTTGGGTCGGGATTTTTTTTCCCTCTGAGTCCTGAAGTATAAAAACTCACCATTTTTGAGTGTAATAGTTATTAGAGAATGGGGACACAATGAAATTTACAAAGAAGACTTCATGATAGCTCAGTTATAGGTACTTTGCCGAGGGTAGGCCCACTAAGTAACTTAATCTACTTTCAAGAAAAATATTATACTTGACTAATATAGTGAAATTTCAGTATCATTACAACATGCCATTGGGGGAGTGTGAGCTGTTACCATTTCTTTTCAAATGGTCTTTTTGTGCATAATTAAACTCAAATTTTGGAATGAAATTATTAAGAAAAAGTGTTCCTTTGTGTCAAATGTTCATCTTTGTTGCATATCTGTAAAACATGCATTATCTATGTAACTATTAATATAAGGTATAATCGTCAAATAACCGCAAGGGAAGCAGGCTTGATAATTAATTTTTTTTTATTTACTGGATCAGGATTTGAACCAGCGATCTCCGGAATACCATACCGATGCTCTTACCAAATCAAAAAGTGTATGGTTTTATGCATAAACGTACTCCATGGAATGCATCTTTATAAATAAATTATTGCTTCATAAATTTGGATCTGCATGTTTTGACCTATTTTTAAGTTAAGTCCTTTTGTATCAGACATGTCATTTTGCATATCAACCAACAATTTTTCTCATAAATCAAAAGTATGCAGAACTAAAATTTGATAAAATGCTCTGCGACACCTTCCCCTTTTTAGTTTACACTGTAAAAACAATTCAATGAATTTGACTACAGCACCCAATTCTTTACCTCCCCCCCCCCCATTCCTCCTAAACAAAAAACAAAGAAGAAGATGATGGTTTCATCAGCAGGTTCTGATAAACATTGTTGAAAGTTAACAAGATTAACACTCAATTGTTTGGAAATGTTTTCAAAGTAGTGATCACATAAGACGTAACGGAAAAGCAAAGACAATACATATTGTGACTGGCAATCCTTACAAAAGAATATATAGTCATTGAAAAGAAAAATTGACTGGAGAGGGACTCGAACCGGCGACCTCCTGCATACCGTACAGACACTCTACCAACTGAGCCATTCAGCCCTAAACTTAAGTTGGTGGTGAGTTTCCCTTGTGTTTATTTGATGATTGAAATAATAAATAAGAAGAATGCGACGACAGGTGTAAGATGTGCCCAACGACTGTTTTGTATTGACTACCTACGCGCGCTATGACTAGAGGAGTTCTCAGCACGCAGCCATGCTTGTCGAAGAAATACTTCACTTTTTAATAGTTCTTGGCCTTGCCCAGAATGGTCTTAAAAGTATGTGAAGGAAACTGGATAATGCGCAATGAAGGTCCAAACAGTAAAATCTCGACAGCATTTCTTTTGGTGGATGCAGTTTTTAGGACTGGAACGTGGAATATGTTTAAGTTCGTGTCGAATGGACCGGGATTGGTGTTGGCAGGACTGTGGGTGTGTCTGGCCGTGTGGCTACCGCTGATGATCGGGCGTTGTCACGGTCAAGGTACGTGCCCTACTCATTCATTCTCTTAGTATTTGATATCCCAATTTGTTAAGATTTTACTTCAGTATTTAGGCTATACTACTGCCCCCCGCCCCTAAAAAAAACCAACAATTGGATGAATTGAAATCGTAATTTTAGATTGAAAAAATGTAAACAAATTTCTTAGGAAAATATTCAAGCTTTTTATTTTTCAGACGATGTAGGCCTAGGCCCTATCATCTGAAAAAATAAGCTTGAAAATTTTGCATCAAAATGTATCCAATGTGCTAGACCCAGTTAATAACCAAGTTCTTGGGTCGAGGTTTAAAGCGCAGATATAAGCATTTTTTCCCAAAGGAAGGCATTGAATTTGAAACAAAAGCTGTTTGCAAAAATGTTTATCATTAAGACGGGGTTAGTGTCTTTTACGCCACCCCATTATTTTCAATGTTCCAAAATGAGATTTGTTACTTATCGTGGGTCCTGTTAACCCTACAATGAACATATTTCGGCAAAATTTCAGTGAAAAACAACAACAGTTTCTTACCCAAATAAATACTCAAAATAATATGGGTGGCGTAAAAGACACTAACATGGTCTGCTGGGCTAGAAAATAAAAAGTAGAACTAAGTTGATATGCTAATTAGGCTTGCCCTTCACCGACGTGGATGAGCACTGTATACTCAGTGCTTGTGAGAGCATGTGAGAAAAAATCACATGCTTGCTCAGGTGGGATTCGAACCCACGACCTCCTGCTTACTAGTGCAGATGCCTTTCCTGCTAGGCGACCGAGCTAGCTGGGGTCTGCAGGGTGAATCGAATCCAATAACGCGGCGAGTACCGCAGTAAATCATGAATATCGATGATTTTGGTCGGGAAATAGATAATATGCTAATTAGGCTTGCCCTTCACCGACGTGGATGAGCACTGTATACTCAGTGCTTGTGAGAGCATGTGACAAAAAATCACATGCTTGCTCAGGTGGGATTCGAACCCACGACCTCCTGCTTACTAGTGCAGATGCCTTACCTGCTAGGCCACCAAGCCAGCTGGGGTCTGCAGGGTGAATCAAATCCAATAACGCGGCGGGTACCGCAGTAAATCATGAATATTGATGATTTTGGTCGGGAAATAGATAATATGCTAATTAGGCTTGCCCTTCACCGACGTGGATGAGCACTGTATACTCAGTGCTTGTGAGAGCACGTGAGAAAAAATAACATGCTTGCTCAGGTGGGATTCGAACCCACGACCTCCTGCTTACTAGTGCAGATGCCTTACCTGCTAGGCCACCGAGCTAGCTGGGGTCTGCAGGGTGAATCGAATCCAATAACGCGGCGGGTACTGCAGTAAATCATGAATATTGATGATTTTGGTTGGGAAATAGATAATATGCTAATTAGGCTTGCCCTTCACCGACGTGGATGACGTTCGACTCACCCTGCAGACCCCAGCTAGCTCGGTCGCCTAGCAGGTAAGGCATCTGCACTAGTAAGCAGGAGGTTGTGGGTTCGAATCCCGCCTGAGCAAGCATGTGATTTTTTCTCACGTGCTCTCACAAGCACTGAGTATACAGTGCTCATCCACGTCGTTGAAGGGCAAGCCTAATTAGCATATTATCTATTTCCCGACCAAAATCATCAATATTCATGATAGAACTAAGTTGAACAATGCAGCCGGATTCCAACCACTAATTTGTTTAACTCCAAGATAACGACGCCTTAATTAATTATGATCTATACACTATACTAATTGTTGCTGGTCGAATATTTATCCTAGATAAGAAAAATAGGCCTATCCTATGAAATACATAAATTCAGCAGCTTTAAACATTTCTCATTTGAGAGTAAAATACAAGCTTTTCTCAGTTTGTAAATTTGTGATGCCTGATGGACTTTCCTCACTAGAAGAGCTGAATATTTGTAAACAGCATTCCCTAATAAATTGTCATTAATATATGCAACCAAAATAATTGCCCAAATTCCTGACAAATTGTGAAGAAATCATGCTAAAACAACTTAACTTGTGCATATATGACTGGATCCATGTAGAGGTTTTTTAAATGGATGGCACCAAATGCTCATGGACGGCACATGACACTCGTGGATGGCACAAAATACTCATGGAAGGCACCAAATATGCATGGACGGCACAGATGCTCATGGGCGCAGCCAAATACTCATGGACGGCACAAAATACTCATGGGCGCAGCCAAATACTCATGGATGGCACAAAATACTCATGAATGGCACAAAATACTTACGGACTACACTTATATGCTCATGGATGGCACAAAATATTCATGGATGGCACAAAATACTCATGGATAGCACAGATACTCATGGACGGCACAAAATACTCATGGACGGCACAAAATACTCATGGATGGCACCAAATACTCATGGATGGCACAGATGCTCATGGACAGCACAAAATACTCATGGACGGCACAACATATTCATGGATAGCACAAAATACTCATGGACAGCACCAAATGCTCATGGATGGCACCGAATGCTCATGGACGGCACAGAATACTCATGGATAGCACAAAATACTCATGGACGGCACAGAATACTCATGGACGGCACATGACACTTGTGGATGGCACAAAATACTTATGGACGGCACAGAATACTCATGGACAGCACTGATGCTCATGGACGGCACAAAATGACGGCACAGATGCTCATGGATGGCACAAAATACTCATGGACGGCACAGAATACTCATGGAGGGCACAGATGCTCATGGACGGCACAAAATACTCATGAATGGCACAAAATACTCATGGACAGCACAAAATACTCATGGACGGCACAGAATACTCATGGAGGGCACAGATGCTCATGGACGGCACAAAATACTCATGGACGGCACAAAATACTCATGGACAGCACAAAATACTCATGGACGGCACAGAATACTCATGGAGGGCATAGATGCTCATGGACAGCACAAAATACTCATGGACGGCACAACATATTCATGGATAGCACAAAATACTCATGGACAGCACCAAATGCTCATGGATGGCACCGAATGCTCATGGATGGCACAGAATACTCATGGATAGCACAAAATACTCATGGACGGCACAGAATACTCATGGACGGCACATGACACTTGTGGATGGCACAAAATACTTATGGACGGCACAGAATACTCATGGACAGCACTGATGCTCATGGACGGCACAAAATGACGGCACAGATGCTCATGGACGGCACAAAATACTCATGGACGGCACAGAATACTCATGGAGGGCACAGATGCTCATGGACGGCACAAAATACTCATGGACGGCACAAAATACTCATGGACAGCACAAAATACTCATGGACGGCACAGAATACTCATGGAGGGCACAGATGCTCATGGACGGCACAAAATACTCATGGACGGCACAAAATACTCATGGACAGCACAAAATACTCATGGACGGCACAGAATACTCATGGAGGGCACAGATGCTCATGGACGGCACAAAATACTCATGGACAGCACAAAATACTCATGGACGGCACAGATGCTAATGGACAGCATGAAATACTCATGGACGGCACAAAATACTCATGGACGGCACAGATGCTCATGGACGGCACAAAATACTCATGGACGGCACAGAATACTCATGGACGGCACAGATGCTCATGGACGGCACAAAATACTCATGGACGGCACAGAATACTCATGGAGGGCACAGATGCTCATGGACGGCACAAAATACTCATGGACGGCACAGATGCTAATGGACGGCACAAAATACTCATGGACGGCACAGATGCTCATGGACGGCACAAAATACTCATGGACTGCACAAAATACTCATGGACGGCACAGAATACTCATGGAGGGCACAGATGCTCATGGACGGCACAAAATACTCATGGACGGCACAAAATACTCATGGACGGCACAGATAATCATGTACGGCACAAAATACTCATGATAGATAGATAAGATAGATAAAAAACTTTATTCAATTCCAAAATTGGAAAAATACATGCACTTGTCAGTCTCTTGTTAAAAACATCAATATTAAGAATAGTGAGACAATACACAGACTGGTACAAATAGTACAGTAATAAATAATACAACATTACAAAATACATATACTAAAAAAAATCTAAGCATAGTTGAAAAACTTTAAGAAGATTGTAAAAGATCATACCCATAGAGTCAAGATTAAAATAATGCCGGAATAAAAGTGTTGTTAACAACCTTATCGTATAAAAAGATCATTATGCACAAAATGCCTGTGGATGCCACACAGCAATCATGGCACAATTTACTTTACAAAATGCACAGATTTGCATGGGTAGCAGCTATTAAACACCGTTTTGCCCTCAGCTCCTGGGAAATCTAATTGTCTGTATTGTTCAAGATGTTTTTGCACTCATTCTCAATTGTTTTTCCCCTTGGACAGATTCAAGTCAAGTTCTCAACTTTAGCAACTGCCCCAGAAGTATCACCCAAATTCTGCAACTTGGCCAATCAAGTGTCTCAGTCATTTGGCAAGAACCAATCATCACATCTGCTACGGATAGAGACGTTACCGGGACTTCCACTCACCAACCGGGGGAATCATTTGTCCTTGGCAACACAACAGTCAGCTACATAGCTGTGGATGAACTTGGCCATGTGGCAACTTGTGGCTTTAATGTCGTAGTCACAAGTAAGTTCTCACTTAGCCTAATTGAATTTATCTACTGGATGACATATTAAAAGTGAGATTTCTCAGGTGTGGATGCTGTAGAAAAGACTTGAAACAGACCCCACTTGTTAAAAGTAGTTTCACACTTTGATTTTTGTCAAAGAAATGCAGCAAAAATATAAAGAAAGATATAGTAACAGTCATCTGTGAAATTCTCAGTCCCATATGGTGTTTTTTAGAAACAGTGGAAAACATCCACAGTATTTGAAAACTCTTTTAACCATTACATTTGATCTTCCAAAGATCAACATTGTTTTTGGTCATCGATTTTACTCTTTCCTGGATAAATAAAGCATTTCAGTCAGAAAATATTTAACGGTATGTTTCTACTATCACCATCTTTATACCCAGTAAGTTATAGGTAAATCTGTGGAGATTTCTGTTTTGGTGTGCTATCAAAGTATGATAGTACCTTAGAAGGCAAGGAAATAAGGGTGTGACGTAATTGGGCTAAGAGGTAATTGGGTATTGATCTGGATTTAATTGATTGACCCTTCCGTGTTCTTCAGTAACCTGGCATCTTCACATATTTCAAGGGAGTATTTCACCGCTTCCTCTTTAAAGGTAGCTAGTATCATACGTTGGTAAGAAACCAAAACAGAAATGTTCACAGATTTACCTATAACTTACAGAGTATGAAGATGGTGGTAGTAGAAACATACCGTTAAAATTGTTCCGCCTGAAATTGTGTATTTATCCAGAAATTAGTAAAACAACGACCGAAAATCTTGTTGATCTTTTAAAAGATTAAAAATAAAAGAGAAAAGACTTAAGAAATACTGTGGCTGTTTTTCACTGTTTTCTCAAAAAGTGGGCACCGTATAGGCCTAGGACTGAAATTTTTACAGATGACTGTTACTGTATCTGTCTTGATATGTTTGCCCATGAATCTGTATTTCTTGGATAAAAACCAAAGTATGATACTACCTTTAATCTCTCAGCCTCTCTCTTTCATCTTCTTTCTCCAGGGTTTCCATACAACCATTTCACTCCATCACCAGGTACCTTCCTTGCCGGCCACGATGACAGGATCCTGCAACACACCAGCGTGGTCAGCTGTCTCACGGCTTGCATTGAGGAATCTTCATTCATTTGCCGTTCCGTCGACGTTAACAGAAAGGGAAAGTGTGCCCTGAGTCGCACCACGGTCGCTAGCAATCTGTGGGGAATGCTTGCTCGCAGTCCAGATTTTACCCACTATGAGAGACTTATAGGTATCCTTGCATATAAAAAATGAAATTATTCTTTGATTTTTTGAAATTAATTGTACCAGTGACAGGAATTGTTCATATATGTTGTGGTTAGCTGCACACATTTTCAGGGATGTGTATCTCAGCGTTTTGAGGTTAACCAGAAAACAATTTAAGGAGTTTTTATTGTATCTGTGTCTTTGATGCTCTAGATCAAATGATTACATTGCTGCAGAACGTTGGTTATTTGCTTTGTATTGTACTGTATAATTTATTTCATTTATGATCATAGGATTTTTTTTATCTTCAGCCTTAATTTGCTTTTAACTGACCCACTGTCATTCATTGCATTGGCCCTTCTCTGTACTTTATCAGAACTGCTTTCATGATATCAAAGTTTCCTACAAAATCAATCTTTCTATTTTATTTTCCCATTAACAACTCGTAGATGACACCAGGCCAGTCATAATAAACTGTCCTCAGAACATGACCCTACCGACTGATGCGGGAGAGACGTACGCCACGGTAACCTGGCAGGAACCGACAGTCAGTGATGGAGATTTGTACACACTAACTGGTAGTTCGTCACCAGGTTTAAGGTTGTATATCGGAGTGACTAAAGTGAACTACACAGCCCTTGACGACAACGGGAACACACTCTTGTGCAGATTCTTTGTGACGATTGAAGGTATGCATATATATTTTTGTCATCACCTTGTCATCACCTTGTTGAATCACCTAGAATTTTTATGACAGATTGTTGCATTTATCATTATCCTTTCTTAATTGACCTTCACCATTCAGAGTGTTATTCAGAAAATTGGGAAGGGTGTTCTTCAGAAAAGGGGAAGGACACAATTATTTGCTCTGAGGAAATAAGGAAAAAGCTGGCAAGACTACACGTTTACTTTTCCTTAAACTTGGGTTACCATTCAGTGCTTTCATGAAGGGTAAACAAACAAAATCCTGTATGAATCATAAAAACAATTTCATATGCTGCACATTTTAATGGAAATTTTTCTCAAATTTCACACCTCAAGAGAATGTTGGCTGGTCAGTCAGTCAGTGGCATTTTAACCAAACATGATCATGCAAAGGCTACTGTACTGTGCTGTAGCATTGATCAAGATGATGAACGGTGCAAGAAGCTAGTGCTGGGTAAGTGTCCCACAGATTTCAAGATTTAGGGAAAGCATTCTCTAAATATCCCTTTCCTTCTCCATTTTTTGGTTTGCTTACAGATAAAGAGGCTCCCATCATAACTGGATGCCTTCAGGCAATCACAGAGATGACAAGCGGTAACCAGGATACAACAGCATCATGGACAATTCCCACGGCAACGGACAACTTGGGAGTAGCTCAGCTCACTGGCAATTATCAGCCTGGTACTTGGTTCCCTCCGGGATCTACCATGGTAACATACACTGCTCAAGACACGGCCGGGAACCAGGCACAGTGTTCTTTTGCTGTGCTAGTTCAAAATATTCCAGGTAAAATAATTCACCTTGTCAGTCTTCACATTATCATCCATTAATATGATTATGTTGGTATTCTGCATCTGACTTTGATCAGAATCAATTGCTCAGTATTTCTCTTCTAAATCCAAATAAAATGATGATAAGGCATTCTTTTAGATTATAACTTGAATTGAAGAGGAAATAACAGATTTGCTCAAAAATGGTATTTTTCCTATTTCTAATATTTTTTCCTAGGCTTCATTGAAAAAATATTCCAAGCTTCTGATATCCTAATCACGGTATTGATTATGACATTTTTTGTTACAGTGATTGGCAAATTTTTATTTTCTTTCTTTGACGACAGATACAAATATAATTTCCCTCCGACTGTTCCTCAGCAACGTCACATATGCTGATGCCCTGTGGTCTAATGACTCGGCAGAATTCCAGCGATTTGCTGCCACAGTTGAAGAAGAAGTAATTATTCCTCTCAATTCTTTTACCAATTTTCAGTCAGTTGGCTTACTTCTGTTTTGGTGGAGAAATTGGAAGCATTGAATGTTACACTCATGAATTGTCAATGAACAAAAGTTGAGCTCAGCATCACAGGAATAATTTTGCCATTTTTATCAATTTTTACGGGTGGAACCACTTAATAACTTTTCTTCTCTGCTCCCTACAGCCTGCATATACTTTCACCTGGCCTGTTTGTGTCCAACTTTGATCTTGCCTACCCCCACTCCATTTTAATTTGTTCCCTTCCCCTGACTACACTTGCCAACCTCTATCTTCTCTTTGCGGTTTCACAGCCTTATTGCATGTTTTCCTTTTCCCATAGTGATCATTCTGTCCCTCTTTGTCCTGATCATTTCATCCATTTATGTGTATTTTTACTTGCATGTTCTTGTCCTCTTGTCATTAACCTAAAAGGTTGATAAAGATACTGTTAGGATCAAAATGTCAGGCCCTACTCCAAGCATTTTATATATATTTCAGGTCAATATTTTGGTTGATGAGCAGTTTGTAGCAGTTTAATACTCATGATTACTTAATTTCTTCAATGCACAATACTTGGGAAAACTTCAATCCTTCTATTCTCTTGCAGATTTCAGGCATATTTAGTGATAACGACAAATTGGTAGGTGTGAAAGTCATGGAATTGAGGTGAGTTTTCAGCACAACCTCCCTAAATACATCATCATGCCATTGCTTGCTCCTCATCAATCTTGCAACGGACTAGATTAACTCAAGTCATTTCAACTTTTTAAGGTTAACAGAAAAACAGAGTGCCTATACGGTATTCAGTAGGTCACCGGTTAGAATCCCGCTCCAGTCAATTTTTCTTTGTTCACCTTTCAATGAGAAAAAAATTGACTGATATGTGGTTCAAACCTGTGGCTTCCAGAATACGATACCTGCACACTACCAACTGAGCTATCCAACTCTATGTTCATCCCCAATTGTCAGCTTCCCTTGTTTTAGCCAGTCAGAAGCTATGAAATCACACAAATAGGGCCTACAGCTTTATCCCAAAGATCAAGTAAGATAACTTATTACAAAAGTTGTGAATCTAAATGAAAAAAATATACCAATGAACACACTGTCTTTTAAAAGATGGATTCGGTACGGAATGAAAATTCCTGAAAATGACCTGAAAAATCATAATGCTTATAGTTCCCTATGTGTATTTTTTGTACTTAAAGGTAGTATGATAATTTGGTTTTTATCAAAGAAATACAGATTCATGGGCACAAATACCAAGACAGATACAGTAACAGTCATCTGTGAAAATTCCAGACGGTCCCATACGTTTGCCCACTTTTTGAGAAAACAGTGAAAAACAGCCACAGTATTCCTTAAGTCTTTTCTCTTTTATTTTTGATCTTTTAAATGATTTTCAGTCGTTTTGTTTTACTAATTTCTGGATAAATACACCATTTCAGGCGGAAATATTTTAACGGTAAGTTTCTACCACCACCATCTTCATACCCTGTAAGTTATAGGTAAAACTGTGAACATTTCTGTTTTGGTTTTTTACCAAAGTATGATACTACCTTTAACCAAATCAAAGGTTATCAACCTAGATTTTGAACACAATTTTTTTGGTTGATAGATATGACAGGGGTTCCACAGAAGCCAAAGTGAACATTGGATTCTCCGACATACTGAGTCCTGCAACTAAACAAGACAAGCTCAAGCAGCTTCTAACAGCCTTCCTCTATGAAGACCTGCCCAGTGTGGCCAGGATGGAAATTGAGCACAAAGATGGTAAATGGGGAATTACTCTAATCACCAATGCCAGAAATTGATGGGTTTTAAGAAAAAAGTGAGGATTTTATGGGGATTATAATTACAACGACTAGTAATTCTTCACTAAATCTGCATAAATCTTTTCTTTTTGACAACTACTTTTGAAGTTTGATTCAATAATTTTTTATGATTAAGATTTTCCTCACTTCTCTCAACCTGAATAGCCTTCAAGTTGCTTCCATTGTGGTCATTTTGCCCTTTGATCATAGTTGAAGTGCAATTACAACCTACCCCTTTCCTGAAGAACATGTAGTGTCATACACTTCAGGACTCAATCTGCTTCAGCAGCACTATAGCAGGAAATAATTCTCAGCATTATTTAAGCGCTGCATATGCAACCGAAATCAGCAAAAGTACCAATTATTCTTTGTATGGAAACATGGGTGATTCATGATAGCCTACTAGCAAAACCTGTTTGGTCTTGCTATACAAATCACTGTGCATACATGTAGCAACTTCTAAATTGCTCTCTTATTAATTATTTGTTGGATTAAAATGGCTCAGAACCTTTAAGCTCACAAATGGGTTGGAATCCTTTCAAGGCATTTACTAACTTCACTCTTCTATCGTTTGTTCATTCTATAAACCTCATCCCAGGCAATGAGCAGGACTTAGATGCTTGTGCTATATCTCCCTGTCCACCTGGCATGAACTGCACTGCAAAGGGCCTTCAGTGTACAGCAACCTGCACAGATAATGCACAGTATTGTATGAATGGTGGATTGTGCCAGACCGATGAGAACAGCCTCATCACATGCAAGTATGTCTTAAGTCTGACCTCATCAACATAAAGTTATTCAATGACAAGACAATATTTGTGGGAATCCGTCCTCAAACTAGATGTTTTCTTACTTAAAAAGCCGTATTCAATTTGAGTGATATCCCCATGTACCGTTCCCAGGTTGCAGCATTGCTGCGTGTATCAGTGAAAGGATCGATCCTTGGGGTATGGCGGTATGTGTGTGGTTTCATGGCTTTGACTGCCAAACGAACAAATATAATTGACTTATGGGGCCACCACCAACATAGGGCTGAATGGCTCAGTTGGTAGAGCGCCTGTACGGTATTCAGGAGGTCCCCGGTTCGAATCCCGCTCCAGTCATTGTTTCTTTGTTCACTTTTCAATGACTTTAAATTCAGTCAGTTTCCCTTGTGGTTATTTGATGATTAGATATTTGTCTAAATTTTACACATAATTCTTATCACAAAAGCCACTGAAATTCACTTAATAAATAAAGCTAGGCATGACGGTGCAAGTTCAGATGAAGGTTATCAGTTTTATCCATCCAACCGTTAAGAGTTCGGTTGAGAAATAAGTCCACTTTGGTTTACAGACATTGAATCATTTATGCATCCATAATGAATTGGTTGATAATGCTATTATAATGGCTTTTCAAATTGCAAAGTGACCGAAAATGAATTAACCAGGATCATGTGGCAGGTTGTACTCGGCCATAAACCCACTCACTCTACAGAATTGCAAACTCATGCTTGACATAACACAGTTCTCATAACCATAAGTTCTCAAAAGAAAACAAGCCTACTGTCAGTGGCGCACCCAGGGGGGGGGGGGGCTCGGGGGGCTTGAGCCCCCCCCCCCCAAGAGGGTCCCTGAAAAAAAATTTTAAAAAAAAGAAGAAAAAAAAAAAAGAAAAAAAGGGGGGGGGGAGGGAAAGGCAGAGGAGGAAGGGGGGACAAAATCCTGGGTGCGCCGGTGCCTACTGTGTTCATTGATTGCGTTTGAACCAGCTCAAAAGGACTGAAGTTTTTAGTATTTTGCTCACTATGGAACAAACACTCTGATCCACTGACTGGGTTCAAACCAGCTCAGAAACAACAGAAGCTGAAGTATTTTGCTCACTCTGGAACAACCACCCTGATCCACTGACTGGGTTCGAACCAGCTCAGAAACAACAGAAGCTGAAGTATTTTGCTCGCTATGGAACAAACACTCTGATCCATTGGCTGGGTTCAAACCAGCTCAGAAACAACAGAAGCTGAAGTATTTTGCTCACTCTGGAACAAACACCCTGATCCACTGACTTGGTTCAAACCAGCTCAGAAACAACAGAAGCTGAAGTATTTTGCTCACTATGGAACAAACACTCTGATCCATTGGCTGGGTTCGAACCAGCTCAGAAGCAAATAAAGTTAAATATTTTGCTCACAAGAAACAAGTGAGATCCATTGTCTTGGTTTGAATCAGCAGGTTGTTCTTACAACCACAACTTTAAACAAAAAATCAAGCTCTCACAGTATGGCATCTTCCAAAAATGATGAATACTTTTTTTCAGTCTATATTTTCTGTTGTCTTTTGACATTCATATCCATGAGCACTAACTTGAACCTTTGTTTTTCTCTAAATTTTCCATCTCATTGCAGCTGCAGGAGTACAAACAATTTGTACATGTACTCTGGTAACAGGTGCAGTTTGAACAGAATGTCAATTACAAGTAAGTTGCCATCTCCCTTACATTGTCATTGTGGTGCAAAGAGGTTTCATTTGATTGAAGATGGGAAGGACACAGGAGTGGCATGGGTACTAATTGGGGGTACCTTTAAGAAGGGGAGAATTCCATTTATGTTATCAATCAAAACAAAAATCCAAATGGTTTGTCCTTATTCCTTGCTGAAAAAGGTTCACTGTGTGCGCATATTGATTTGGATAGCAATACGATTTTTCTCTGACTTAATAAGTAAATATACTGCTATGTACTTAGTGGTCCACATACTTGATTTCAGGCGCGGTTCTAGAGCCAACATTTTTGGGGGGCTAGAAGAGCCATTATTTTTTGGGGGGGCTAGAAGACCCAATATTTTGGGTTCTTCTAACACTCGCTTCTGCTATGTCGTATTAGGGGTCGAAAAACATGCACATTATAGCCCACACAACGCGTTTTTATGTAATTGACGCTTAATAACTGAACAAATCCAGTATTTTCAAGAATTTTTTTTTTCACTTGCATTTTTTTGGGGGGCTAGACAAAGTTTTGGGGGGCTACAGCCCCCCCCAGCCCCCCCGTAGAACCGCGCCTGCTTGATTTCCTGTTGCATTCAAACACATTCATCAGTGCTGATGTAATGCTGAAATGCCGGAGCACATGAAGCTCAAAATAACCTAGTTATAAGATCATGATACGTCAAGCTGACAGCTCATGGAAATCATTTGAGATGAGATGAGAGAAATTACAACAAACAACTCTGGAGGCCTAAAAGATGTACTAATATGACAGATCTTCAAAGAAGTCACCCAATATTTGTTCCTAAAATCTATGTCAACTACAAATCAATCTTGAACTAAAGATTGTGGTTGTTTAAAACAGGCATGCAACTCTTAACAAAAGAAATTCCAATCTTCACAAGACTTTGTACATACACTTACAGTGTTTTTCTATTTTCAATGGCATGATGAGTGTGAAGTGAAAAATGAGGAAATCAGCTGTGTTGAAATCAAGCAAACAGTGAAGTGGAACCAAAGAATTTGTTTCTGGGAGCCCTTTCCTTGGCTGCTAGGTTCATCAATGGTTTCTGTCATGCTTGTTCCACTTAATGCATTTCTAGGCAGACAGTCGAGTGTTATTGCACTATGCAGTGTGTGGATCCTCATCATGGTTGCCATGTTCATTGCATACTTCATCGCAGACAGACACAAGAAGCGAGCAAAGAGAACTGAAACGTGAGTTTAATAGGAAAGTTTCTCTTCCGGTTCGGGCATGGTGAGGTTTGGGCAATGAAGCATGAGTGGAATTATGTCAGAGCTTTTCAATTTGCTCTGAAGCGGCTGCTAAGTTGACCTTTAAGCTTCATGCATTATACCAGTGAAGAATACTGGCGACTTACAACTGTTAACAAAAATACTTTGGTATTGAAATGGGTCATTCCACCAAGTTGGGTTACAGTTTGTGAGGGCATCGCATTTTTCATTCATGACAATTGTCTGATTGTAGGGTCACGGTAAGGGATTACATGTATAACCGAATCTACTGCAAACATGGCAGACATACATGCAGCATACAATTCTACCACTTGGCCGATGAATGCTTACAACAAATGTACAGCCCAGCTTCATAGGAAATTTGTATTCAACAAATCCGTTTGATAAGCAAAACTCTGGCTTTAAACACTCAGATGCTTTATGGAGCATGGCGGCAACATTCATCAGCAGAAGCAGAAAAGTCACGTTGCTCTGTTTGCAAATTGTATGGTTACACCAAAGGGTTGTTTGTTGTTTATTTATGGTAGTATAAAATGCATAAATAATCCTTGAACTGTTGTACACATGTGCATTGCTTAGAGTGGTTTCATTTAAATACTGTCTAGACATACGGAACTCTCTTTTTTGTAAAAAATGAGCCATCTTTCTAGTGAAAGAGAAATACATCTCACCAGATGTGCATGTAAGCATAGAATTTGTGTTGGTTAGTCTGTACTCATGTATTACATTCTAGGGGAATGGAAGTTATTTTATGAAATAAAGTTAAAGCAAACAACAGCAAACAGTGATTTCAATGTATTAAAGGTAAATGTCATACGTTTTTTGACAAAGAACTGAAGAAATGCAGATTCATGTGCAAAAATGTAAAGGAAGATACAGTAACAGTCATCTGTGAAATTCTCATACGGTGCCGACTTTTTGAGAAAACTTTTTGAGAAATTTTTTTAAAATATTTTCACCGTTATTTTTCATTTTTAAAAGATCTAAATTTTTTTTGGTCATTGGTTTGACTCTTTCCTGGATAAATACAGCATTTCAGGCATACAAATTTTAACGGTATGTTTCTATCATCCCCATCTTTATACCCTGTAAGTTGAGGTAAATCTGTTTACCTCAAGAATTCTGTTTCAGTATGCTACCAAAGAACGATAGTACCTTTTAAAGGCTTGCAAACCAATGTTACCGATTATCACGTGCGGATCCAGGGGTGGGCCGGGGGAGCACGTGCCCCCCGGTCAAATTTGACAAGGGGAAAAAAAATTGTGCCCCCGGTAAAATTTGACGAAATAAAAAATAGAAGGAGAAAGAAGTGAGAAGGAGCAGGAAATCATCATTCTTCAGTTCATTCTGTCGGCCACACAAAGAAAAACTGACAACAGGCAAATGTCTTGGCTCGCCTTCTTGCCAGTGCGCACGGTAACGAAAAACTCCTTTTCACTGTACACAACTGATGTGCCCACAAAGCAGAGTACGG
Organism: Astropecten irregularis; assembly: GCA_963971285.1. Classification (NCBI taxonomy): domain Eukaryota; kingdom Metazoa; phylum Echinodermata; class Asteroidea; order Paxillosida; family Astropectinidae; genus Astropecten; species Astropecten irregularis. The sequence continues at coordinate 24,881,126 of OZ020245.1, read as the reverse complement.
TACGGATGGGCGGCACAGTCCGATCCTCTTAATCTTGTCGATCACTTTATAAGCAGTGATCCCAACATTACTTGTATTTCCTTCCTCTAGTTCATGGTAACGCTACTCCACTAAATAAATGGACACTGTTCTTACTTTTGAAAGGAAGTCCGAGACTTGAAACATTTTCAAAATGTCGACTACACAGCTTTGTACGGAAGCCCATTAGTGCCAGATGAATATATTTATTTGACATCGGGTGTGAATATTATAAAGTTTCGCGGTTGCGTTAAAACATTTCTTTTCCTGGGTTGTGAATGTTTTTTTGTAGCGGCCGCCAGATAACTGGTACAAAATAATTGGCCATGTTTTTTTCAAAACCGGTGCAACTCATGGCTTAATGATATATTTCATATTTCTTAATATTGTTCAAAGAAATTTTATGGCTGAATGATTATTTCCTTTTGATCCTTCGTCAAACTGAAAACTGTATGAAAACAAATTTGCCATCCCAAAATATAAAAATCCTTTGTCTCTAAAATCCTAAATAAAAAATGAAACGAAAAAATTCCATCCTATTTCCATGGCAAAAAGCTATCAAAAAGGGCCTGGAAATACTCTAGAATTCATCAGAGAACATCTAATATCCCCCCAAAAAATTGGGGCCCTTAAGCGGGCCCCGCACCCCACGCCGTGGCTTCCCAAGTTTTTTTTAAACACCCCCTTGGAAAAATCCTGCGTACGCCACTGCTCCCCAGTATGACACGCATAATAAATATTATGTCATGACAGTTGTTAATGCTTCAAAGGATATATCGTCAAACCTCGACCGATAGGATACCAATGCAATTTTGTGACAATACATGTATAGGCCTACATTGGATCTTCGTCCATATACCATGGAAGTATAGGAAAAATTGACATTCATGCGTATCATCAGTAGTAAATTATGAATATATGAATAAATGTATACAAAAGGTTTCCATATTTCCCAATTACACATTGCATATCAATTGTTTCATTAAATCTGCACTTGATGCAGCCAGATCCACAGTGAAGGACCACACAGCCAAATGCATATTTCATGCAGATTCAAATAAGATTGGTTTTGACACGTATGGTGCAATGGGCATTGCAGTGGACATGCAATGCATCATATGTTATCAATATAATTGGCAATTTGAATATACATGTACATGTATACCATCCAAGTGTATTTAAGAGATGGGTAGTGCACAGGATGTTCCTCAATGAAACGATAATGTATTCAGTTTGCTTATTGTTATGAATACTAAATTTACTATAATATGACTGAGTTTTGAACCTGTTCTGATTCCTTGAATCAATGCACATTGATAATTTTTTCAAAATGAGAATGAAATCTATGCAGCAAATGTGTATCAAATTTAGAGATTAAATTTTAGGCCATGAATCGTTGACACTCAGTCACTAGAAGTTGTCAGTGTACATGTACTTTGTGTACTACAGTACCAGTACATATTGAATGGATTAATCAAAGTCAATATGCATTAATAAGCTCTGTTTATGCATGCATTACAAATTGCCTCATTTAATAATTCCAAGGTTTTCTAACAAATGAATGTATAACTTTGCTGGGAGTGTGGCCTAGTGGTCTGGCGGGTCGTACTCAAGGTCTTATGGTCAATCTACAGATTGTTGGTTCGAATCTAGCCATGGGTTAGTGGTGCTTGTGTCCTTGGGCAAGACACTTTGCAATATATTGCTCCTCTTCACCCAGGAGTAAATGGGTACCTGTAAAGGTTGAGATGGCTTGATGCTTGATGATTAGCCTTTGAGCGCCTTACAGCATTTGAGATTGTTTCAGGAAAGTTAATGTAGCCCGATGATCAGGGAAAATGGTAATGTGTGCTGTGAGCATCGAAAGATGGAAAGTTTGCTTTATAAGTATCCACCATTATATTATTATTATTATTTGTAGTCTTGCAGGATTGCTACAGCTGCACCATTCCTAAATGTCTTGCAAGAAAGACTCCCTAATCTTCATGCCCAAACATTTTCTCTTTTCCCCCAGTGAAGCAATTGCTGACGAAGCCATCTACGACATGCAAGAATTTCAGGACGATAGGCGAACCGTGTCTCCTGTAACCAGCGAGGATGTAGGGTACAGCTCCCGAGGAGAAGGGGAGATGAGTCCCCCTGAGAGCGACCTGGAGAATGGAATCAGGGATGACCTCCATCGAGATGCTCCTGCTATCCTGGAGGACGAGGCAGTTGCAGATGGCATCCGGGGATGTGGCGATAGACGGGACGTGTCTGTGAGCAGCAGTAGCTCTTCGTGTACATGCAGCTCCTCTTCTTTTCCGAGTGTTTCTCAGGTGACGGATCAGGCGCTTTCATCCTGCAGCAGTTCTTCATCTTCTGACAGTGGGACGGAAGTTGTCCAGTATCCAGACAGGGGTGCGACCGGCGGGATGCCCGTTAGAGAGACACTTTCCTCTGTCCCCGTGCAGTCACCCACATGCATGACTGTAGAAGTGGACGTGGAAAGAACCCCATCAACGTCATCCGATCAGACACATCCCTTTGACGGAGAGATACCAGATCCCATCCTGGAATGTGAACAAGAGGCAGGTGATTCAGACAGTCCACATGAGACCACTCAGCTGAGGAACCAACCACAGCCTTACAGCAGAGTCATTCCAGATCCTGTTTTGGACACAAAGATGACCAAGGAAGAAGAAGGAGCTGTCTCCACTTTCAACAATGACACTAATCCATGGACGTCTGCAGAAGTTGAAATAGAGTCCTCATCATCTGCATCCGAACATGAGCATCCCTATGACGGAATGATACCAGATCCTATTGTTGATGGGCAGATGCCCCTCGATGAAACATCGCTCGATGGAACTGATCTCAGCTTGACCCAAGAGAGTCATCAAACTATCAGTGACGGTGAACACGTTCAGGTGTCTCATTGGGAAAGGCCTTCTGACAACATCATGTCCCCTTCAACCGATCTGCCTTCTACCATTATTCACACTGGCATAAATGACATCACCATGACCGAAGAGCATTTTGTGTGAACAATGCCCCCTTCCTTTTACTTCCATGATAATACTCATGGATAGTATGCCATGCCATTATTAACTGGCTTCAATGTATTTACACACATATCCAGTATTCCCCTATTTAAACATACTGACATTTGACTACTGTATACATGTAGCTGCTATTAAACAGAAATTTAGTATTCAAAATTGAACTGTTTATTTCCCATAAACACACCATGAATTTGATTCCTATTAAATCAAATTGTAAAAAATTAAATACCATATTGATGAAATCAAAAATTGTTATGCAACAAAAATGCAATTTGGACTAATTAATATCAACTTATATTATCAACTTCTATCTCTATTTCATCCAGCATCATGTGATGGATGTACGATTTTGATTTCTTAATTTTACCGTTAATATTAAACATAGTGATCACAACAGGAGGAAAGGATACTACATGTATTTCAAATCATTGGAAAGTGAACAAAGAAAAATTGACCGGAGCGGGATTTGAACCTGCGACCCCCTAGAATATTGTACCATACCAGGTTCAAATCCCGCTCCAGTCTATTTTGCTTTGTTCATGATTAGGCTTAAGAAACGTTTATTTCTGAATCCAGTGAAATCAACATGAACATTTTAAGGGCACTTTCAACCAGTCAGAAATTAAATATTGAAATCTGTGGAATTCACAATTCACATCCAATTGAGACTAAAAGCATATACATGTTCCCTGATCATTTCAATTTTTTCCCCTGATTCTGGATCAACCATCAGCAGGTTTGGAGTAAGATCAGACGTTCAAAAGATATGGCTTCAAAGAGTGGTCAGCAAAATCCTCCCAAACATCATTGTGTTTATTTCAAAAGATACTGAGGTTTGGGATTCGTTCACAAGTTCCTAGACATGGCTACTACGCAGTGGCGTCGCCAAGGGGGGGCACGTGCCCCCCCTGGAAAACCCCGTGCCCCCCCTTGTGCCCCCCCCATTTGAGATTTGGGTTGGCGAAAAAAAATATAATACATATTATTGTAGTGCCCCCCCAACAATTGCTAGTGCCCCCCTTGTGCCCCCCCAGACTCAAAAGTCTGGTGACGCCACTGCTACTACGTAGTAGTACTACCAAGCCTTGAATTTAACGGAGGCCACGGCCTTCGTTGCCCTGGTTCTTGGCCTTCGTGCCCCCTTCAAACGTTTCCATAGACATTATGATTTTCCAATGGAAGTGCCCCTTGCAATGGAAAGGTGGCCTTGCCCTTTTCAGAACCAAATTTAAGGCCTGTACTACTACTAGAGAGTTCAACATGTACATGAGTTGAAAAACTATAATATATACGGTTATTACAAATAGCTTTAATCCCTACATGCTACCCCCGGTACTTGACTCGTGGAGATTGGAGAAATGTTAGCCTATGATAAGTCTTAGGGCCTTTTTGAAATGGAGGACTCAGGCTCAACTGCTCCAGCTCCGCCATCCATATGCTGAAAATATCGGTTGTGGTTTTTCACTGAAGCTCAAGTTATGCTTTCCTGTCCAAACTACCAGAAGAGAATCTTCTTCCGAACCGCAGCCAAAAGCCTTTTGATACCCTTTAACTATTTTAGAATGAATTCACGAAATGGAGCCGGAGCCCGAGTCTGAGCCTCCATTTTGAAAAGGCCCATAGTTTGAGAAAGAACCAAAGCATGATCTACAGGTGTATGTAATTGCAATGTAATAAATTTAGAGATTGTGTGATCGATAAAAATACAAGTCTTGTATCTTTACAACATGTCCACAATGCATTGAAATTTTCCTTCTATACAGGAAAACATGCTCAATACAAATTGTGGGTTTTTTTTTTAATGATTGATACCAGAGTGAAGAAAAGCTTAAAGCAATCTGATGTAAATCTTTTTGCAAGGCACTTCACAAGAAAAACTGTGTGTGTCTGAAGTTTCATCTTAAAGGATGAAACTTTGAGAATCTAAGTACTAAAGTACTACTTCTAATCTTCTATTATTGTCCATTCCAGAATAATTCAACAAACACACTTCTAGGTCTTCACACTTTTATGCCAGACTGGCCATTCAAAGATCTTTTTCTTCAATGTTCATTCCAGTTTCAGTAAATATGCACAGACTTCAGAGTATGAATGAAACTCTGAAAACTACATATATGTGTCAATGAATATCTTGAGTCTTTCATGTTTTAAATCTCATTTTTATACCAAATACCAAAAAGATCCAAAGGTGTGGCACGGTCCTGGGGTGCGTGACACAGTCCAGGGGTGCGTGACACAATCCAGGGGTGCGTGACACAGTCCAGGGGTGCGTGACACAGTCCAGGGGTGCGTGACACAATCCAGGGGTGCGTGACACAATCCAGGGGTGCGTGACACAATCCAGGGGTGCGTGACACAGTCCAGGGGTGCGTGACAGTCCAGAGGTGCGTGACACAATCTAGGGGATGGCACAGTCTAGGGTGTGGCACAATCCAGGAGTGTGGCACACTGGCACAATTTAGGGGTGTGGCACAATCCATGGGCGTGGTAAAGTGTAGGGTACTGACAGAGGCCATGGGCTTGACAAGAGTTCTAGGGGAGGAACATGACGTGACTTTTGTATGTAGATGTAACTTAGACTCAAATCAACCACATAGGCCTATTACTATGACTTTGTTTCTTCCTCTGGCAGGTCTAGTAATGCCGATCGGATGCCAAGCTTTTGCAATTCCTCTATCAAGTCACCACTCTGGTGCATCTGCAGCATGATGTCACAGCCGCCCACAAACTCACCATCAAAGTAGATCTGAGGGATGGTCGGCCAATCAGAATACTCCTTGACACCTACATGTACAAAGGAATAGGAATACACAATCGTTCAATCAATATTGCATTCTACATTGTTCTACCACTACCAGAGCAGTAGTGTGTGTCATTATGATGAGTTTTCACAACCGAACTGGGGCCAATTTTTGTGCTAAGCAGCGCCGTGAAATTGGCCCCAGTTCGGTTGTGAAAACTCATCATAATGACAGTGACATTTCTGTCTTCATAAAAACAGTATTAGAGGGCGTGTACAACATTGGTAAAGGTGACAGAACAGCACTCCCACTTTGTCCAATCCAGCATGCACATGAAATTATAAACCTGCGAAAATTTGAGCTCAATCGGACATCTGAGTCCCAAGAAAATAGCGAAAACCCGACTCAATTTTTGCTATAAAACATAAAGAAGGATTTTTGATCTTGCCCAGATCAAAAATGTTTTTGGTGTTTGGTTTTACTCTTTCTGGATAAATACACCATTTCGGGCGGAAATATTTGTTTCTACCAGCAACATCTTCATAGGCCCTACCCTGAAATTATACGTAAATCTGTGAACATTTCTCTTTTGCCGTTTTTGGTTTCTTACCATGTTGTAGAATCATGTTTAAGCTGACTAGGCCCCCTACTTGTCAAACTGATCCTACGACACAGGTATCAGTTAGTAGAAGTAATCTAGTACTGATCTACACGTACCTTGTCTGAGATCTTCATCTTCCAGTATATTGTGACTGTCAAACTTGTCCACCCCATGCATTCTCAATATCTGCACCACAGCATTGCTAAATCCACACATGGGCTGCTCCGGTACTCCCTTCATAAACACAACAATCTTCTCGTTCTTCACCAGTTTTTCGATGCTTTCCTTCGTACCAGTGTTTGCGGCAAAGAACCTCTGCTGCAGGATATTTCTGGGGGCATTAGCCCGAATCAAAAGATTTGCGAATCGATTCATCCCTGAATTAGTTTTAAAACAAGAATTCTAGATCGAATGATCACAGTAGTGCATGTGTTACGTTACTGTATGTAGTGAGTAGTGTATTATGAAAGTGAAGAAGAGAAGCAGAAATTGTTGATGAATATTGGGTGCGTTCGTTTTCAATTCCTTGGGCAGCTCTGCAATGAAGGTGGACCGTCATATCTGATATGCCGTGCAAAACAAGCGAGAGGGCGCGAACGAGATTGACTAGGTTCGACTCATATAAGCTAAACGAACGCATTCAATGTTTACTGCATAGAGGGCGCTATTTCCTTTACTGCCGTCTGAACTATAGAGGGCGTACTTCAATCTTCACAAAATAATGATGATGTGAAAGGGTGGAGATCTGATGCAGAAAAAGTCTGGGAAAACTGATTTTGCTGCAAAAGTTATGAGATTTTGAGCGACCAGGATGACGTTTTTTGAAGGACTTGGATCAACCGTGGAAAAAACCACAGTGGTCCTTGACATTGGGGCCGCCTACACGAAGTAAGAATGATTAACAACTCGAGTGTAGGCTTACTGAATAGTGAATAGGCCTACTGTACTGACTACTGTCTGAGTGTTAATGTTAAGGGGTTGAGTTGTGTAGGCCTAACGTTAGGCCTATGTTCTGCAGCTGCGAATGTCAGACAAGTTGACCGGTGGGACAACTCGACTTGAGACAGGTCGACCGGTGAGATAGGCCGAGACAGGTCGACCGGTGAGACAGGTCAACCGTTGAGACATGTCGACCGGTAAGACAGGTCGACCGGTGAGATATATACCGTGTATCGAAGCGTTTCACGGCTACCCGTGGGCTAAACGCATGCTGACTAAAGGCATCGTCCGCGGTGAGATAAGACAGGTCGTCCGCTGTATTCGTGCCCGTGTATCGAAGCGATTCACGGCTGATCCAGTGGGCTCAATGCGCGCTGAATAATGGTCCCGTCTGCTGAGACAGGTCGACCGGTATATGCATGCCGTGTATCGAAGCGATTCACGGCTGATCCAGTGGGCTCAACGAAGACCCGCAAGTAACCTCGTAAACAAGACCTCGCTTTTAAGTTTTAGGGAGCAAAATAAACGGATAGGTTTTTACTGTATAGATGGGCACCTTTGAAAAACAGAGTATCACTGAAAGGTTTCCCCCGGGGTAAATAATAAATAAATAAATATGAGTTTGTGATAATTTATAATGAATTAGAATAACACAATATAAGTTTCAAGTTTTTAATTTGTTTGTATTCAAATATTGAATATTGTCGTTCTTTGCTTTCGTATTGTGGATTATTTATACATTTTGTATGCGTAAGATTTGTTGATAAGTACTTTAAGTGAATGTAATTAAATAAATAAAATTCTGCCACCATTTAAAATCTTAAGGGACATTTTGTCACCCTCGTATCATTTCAAGGATGTTTTTGCGTTTTTTCGAAAAAAGGGGAAAATAAACATTGGCCAATTTATTCGATATGAGTTTGCTGAATAATGCCGCATGAGTCGGTTGGAAAATCCAGCTCATAATTTTAGCAAATTGAATCCACCACATAGGCCTAAAGGAACTGCGAAAGAAATCATCTTGCACTGTTTTCCAAAACATTGAGCAAAAGCCCATATTTATTTAGTCCAGGGGCCCAGCAGGTTTTAGGCAAAAAGAAATGGTCACATTACACAGTTAGTGCGGATACAGTATGTAATAATTATAGTATCCCCATATAATATAATTTTTTTTTTCAGGTTTGGGTTCTACAAGGTACAACTGTCAACTGGTATACGTCACCGTGGTAGGATACGAAATTTTCAGTGGCCTCTTCCTCAAGTTGGACCTTTTTCCGTTTTACCATTTCTTCAATGGTGGTGGGAGGCCGCCTGAAATGGTGTACTTATACAGAAATTATTGAAACAACGACCGAAAATCTTTTTCATCTTTTAAAAGATTAGAAAATAAAATAGAAAAGACTTCAGAAATACTGTGGCAGTTTTTCACTGTTTTCTCAAAAAGTGGGCACCGTATACTATGGAACTGAAATTTTCACAGATGACTTAATTTTTTGACTGTATTTTCCAGTTGATTTTGTTTGCTCATGAATCTGTATTTCTTTGACAAAACCAAAGTATAAAGTGATAATACCTTTAAAATATAGTGTGTTCATATTTTTTCTCCAAACATCGGACGGAGCTCTTAATCAGCGCGCGTTGAGCCCACGGGATCAACCGTGAATCGCTTCGATACATGGCATGCATACAGCGCGGACAAAGCCCTTATTCAGCGCGCGTTGAGCCAACGGGTACGCCGTGAATCGCTTCGATACACGGCACGCACACACTGGTCGACCTGTCTCATCGGACAGGACCATTATTCAGCGCGCGTTGAGCCCACAGGATGAGCCGATACACCGGTCGACCAAGTCTAACACCGCGCGTTGAACGCCGTGAATAGCTTCGATTCACGGTATATATCTCACCGGTCGACCTGTCTTACCGGTCGACCTGTCTCAACGGTCGACCTGTCTCACCGGTCGACCTGTCTCGAGCTATCTCACCGGTCGACCTGTCTCAACGGTCGACCTGTCCCAACGGTCGACCTGTCTCAAGTCGAGTTGTCCCACCGGTCGACTCGTCTGACCCCTGCAGCTGCCGCCTGTAATGTAACTTGAGTGTTAGTGACTAGGGCCCAATTCATGGAATCCGTTACCGTTAGCAAAAATTCTTCGCTTACGGTAGCAGAATTTTTTGGGTTACGGTTAGCGTATTTCACGGAAGAGTTTCCTTTTTGTGTAATTTTGGTAACGGTAAGCAAGGAATTTGTGCAGAATGCATACGACAGCGCGTTAGCAGAAAATGATCGCGGTAACCCTAGAAATTCTTCGCTAACCGAGAGTCTTGCTTACGGATTCCATGAAATAAATTTCACACGTAGCAGTGCCCGTAATAGTTGCGATGATCGTAACCCTAGGTCTGACCAGGGACTGGGATCTTAGGGTTACGAGTCATCAGAATCCCAAGTAGTACACTCTTACTATTTTAGTCACTTTGTGCTTGGACTTGTCCAGATATGCCTATTTTTTATCACTTTTAAAAATGCCAACACATATTTGAACTTCATATGTAGGTGATCTACATTAACTGACGCATCTTATAAAACCACTTTAAAGACCAAAAATTCATTTTCTGAAGAAAAAATGAGCAAAAACTTACCGAAGTTAAGCCCCAAAAAGGGCCCTCAATTCTACCACTTATTATACCAGTTTGATATTATTATGAAAAAAAATCTAATGGCTAAGAATTGAAACAATTAACTTAAAAAAGGGAAAGAATTCCACTGACGGCCATGACGGAAACAGGGTTAGGCCTAGGCCTATTTCCTCCAAGAGTTAACTTATTTGATACAAGTCATGATGAACTTCAATCTCAGGTGTGAAAACTGGTGTAGCTTATCTAAAAAGTGAGATTTTCAGGTTTTTTTTTACTACAATTATACACTTTGAATGCAGCGGTAGCCATTTTTATCAAAATGCCCTCTGTTGGTCCGATAGGTTTGTGCACAAGTGATGGCCGTCAGTGGAATTCTTTCCTAAAATTGTATAATAGAGTACAACAGTTTGCAAAAACAAATCAAACAAGCTGATTGGCTGACTGTTGGTGTCCTGTATTTAACATGATGTGGCTCTCAAAATGAAACTCTCCTCTCTATTCTTCTCTGCAATTATCTTCTTTGCACTCAGGATCGGCTTTGCGAGTGAGACAGGACCCCGTGGTATCATAGACAGCTCGGTCAAGCAGCCCCGCTCTGGTAAATTGGTGAAGGTTTGGGAATTCTCAGATTCGGAAGAGCTGTATGATGTCTTGGTCGACTTCCTTCACGTGGTGTACTTTCGGTGAGTGGCGCAGCTTGGACATTGACACAGAAGTAAGGCCATAAAAAAAAAATTGTTGTATTGGCGTAACCCGCCCGACCCAAAAATATGCCCCGACCGTGAACATTTTAAACCCCCCAAAAAATGGGGAAACAAAAAAAAAAAATCGGGAAGAAAAAATAATAAAATAAAAAATCACAAATTTGTATGCAGATTCAAAGCTTAAAAGGAGCAAAAGATGGAAACCAGACTGGTTAAAGTTGTTATGTCATTTCTTGTCTTTATTTGACTCATCAAATACTGTGATATACAGGGAACAAAAGCATATAATACAGGAAAAAAAAAAAAAAAATAATAATAATCCGCCCGCCCTACCCTATTTTCCAACCCTCCGTTACTCCAATACAACAATTTTTTTTTATGGCCTAACATGGGGATGTGGAATTTTTGGCTCTGGAGAGAATAAGGTCTGTTTGTAAAGGACTTTGTCCATTTGCAGAATATTTGTGGAGACAGTTGAAGTGTGTACCAACATGACCAAGGCCAAAAGACAAGGGCAACGAAAGCTGTCACCTCTGTGAAATTTCAAAGTTTCAGACCAGCTGTTTGCTCATAGTCATGACAGTTTCTTTAATAAAGAGTTATCATTTGTATTCCCCTCCTTCTAAGCTGTCAAGCACATCTTCCATAACCTTACCATCCACCAACGTCCCTTTAAAAGAAAATTCATACATGGACATGCTGTCACCAACTGTTGATTGGCTTACACTTCTACAAACCTTTGTTTTTTGTAATCATCAAATAATCACAAGGAAAACTGACTGAATTTAAGGTCATTGAAAAGTGAACAAAGAAAAATTTACTGGAGCGGGATTGTAATCTCATTAACTTACATTTGAACGACTGATCCTTCTTGTGTTCCATGTCTAGGACTTAGCCAAAAGAGCACACTTTAACCCTGATCTACCATCCTTAATTTTGACAGGAATCTCCTCTGAATCTGGCCATTCCAACATTCCAATATCTCAGTGGCACATTATGTATTACTCCACATGCGACACCCTTGGGCATTTTGGATACTTTCTGAATCTGACAAAATCCAAAACCATGAAGTATTTCAAGGATGCAGTCTTTTCAATACAGGCAAACCAAGTAGGGCCAGTAAGCCACATATATTAAGTTGCAGCACTTGTGTTCTGATGTGTTTCTACTGGTTTCAAATCTCTCAAACCCAAATGGGTTTGGCAGATTTGAAACCAGTAGGATTACATGATTAATGTCATCTGTCCTTCAATCTGTGTCTAGGCATCTGCTGGTCAATCCAAGGGACAGACGACTGGTCATCTGTGAGTCGGTCCTCTGTCCGTCCCAATTCAGGGAAACTCTAGCCAAGGTTCTCTTCAAGCATTATGAGGTAGGTCGCACTGTGCTGCTGACCTTTTGTCAGGGTGATAGAATTATTCTAATTAGGCTTGCCCTTTACTGGTGTGCATCAGCTAGCTTGGTGGTCTAGTTGTTGTATGACATTTGCACTAGTAAGCAGGTCGGTTCAAATCCCACCTGAGCCAGTGCATGATTTGTATGCAGGCAAGCTTAATTTGAATAATTTCCCTGCTAGGTATGCCAGAACTGCAATGTGTAATATGTATGTAAGCTCTTGATCAATATCATTATTGCGCATATACTTGAATGAGAGACAATTCATACTTTGGTAAGGTGATTGTATGATGTCAAGAGAATATCAGTCTTAATTTAGTGTGAACAATCGGTACCTCTACATGTTTCCCTCATACATACAGTGTAGCATTCACCTCGCAGTGGCCAAATAGCCTCACATTAACCCTACCCCTCTACACCTACCACACACGACAAGAGCTGTTTACCACACATTACCTCAATCTCCACAGGGGACTGGGTCATAAACCACACATTACCACACAAATCACACTAGTTTATTGTTTTCAGGATACCACACGTACATGTACCACAGGAAAAGCCACGTGTGGTAAACTGTGGTATGGAGGTGGGTTAGGCTCAAGAGGTAATTTGCCAAAATAATTAAGAATTTGTTAGACCTGTGAGAAATGGACAGTCTGTGAAACCAATAATTATGAGGATTTTGTTCTTTACATTTCTGTTGCAGGTTCCGTCAATACTCTTTGCACCATCTCATCTACTGGCTCTCTTTACCCTCGGCATTGACACGGCCCTGGTCCTGGATTCAGGATACACAGAGACCATCGTGCTTCCAATATCCTTTTTGTTCCTCTCGAGTGTAAAGCTCGGTTCAGAGTTCCTGCGAATTGCACTTCTAATCCAATTTGGGTGTCATAATTGCTAAAATTTGTGTGTTGTTTTCAAAGAAATTGCGCTTCGTACCTTTGCAGGAAGTATGAAGTGAGCTTTATATCTGTTAGGCTTCTAGACATTACATATGGATGGACCTCCAAGTGTAGACATGGTTTGCTTTGCTTTCCATATAGCATCGGCAAACTTGTACCATGTTCTATTTGATTCTTTGATGGGTGCACATTCACAGTTGGCTGTGCAGTACAGTCGGATATCATGGTGGAACAGCATTATAATGAACACATTGGGATCCACAGAAATTGTCTTCGTTTTAGCAATTTAAGCAACAATGTTCGGTATGTTTTGTGCACTAAAACTGGGAGCTAAGGATGATGTTGGGTATAACTATCATAGATATATATAAAAACTAGATGACACACCCGTGCACAAACCAATGGGAGATATATCCGTCATGCAGGACGCGGTCATTTTATGTAGACAAGCGCTTATTTAGAACGATCGCGCAAACCGCGCGGTACGCGGTTCCGGCCGTTACGCGGTACGCAGTTATGCACCAGAAACAATGATGGAACCATAGACATTATAAAAAAAACTAGATGACGCACCCGTGTATTAACGAATGGGGGTTGCACTACGCTCACGCGCTAATAACAAGCCGCGCTGTTACGCGTTACTCGGTACGCGATGCACCAAGAAACATGATGGAACGCCGTAGCTATATTCGGTGGCTTAGATTGTTTGTCGGTAATTCCATCATTTAATTTGCCAATTTCATCATTTTATTTGCAGTTTTGTCATTCTGTCATTCTGTTCGAAAATTCCATCATTCAATTTGGCAAAATGAGTGATGGAATTACCGAAGCAAACAATTTAAAAAGATAGCTACGGCATTCCATAAAAAGGGATTCGAACTAGTCCTATCTAAAGACGCGGCCAAGAGCAGCCAATGCGACATCTAGTTTTTTTATATATCTATGATAACTATAACCAAATGTTGGGTATAACGTTGTTCTTTATAGTAGTGTTCCACTGTACTACAAAGCCATTTTGAATAAGCTGCGCATTTGTGTACAGGTACATTTCCTACAAAAATTCTGTCCTTCTGAGGGAGATCTACACAAGTGATCAATGGAAAAAAGAAATAATACCAAACCACAAGATTATTTAGATTCGAAAATTAGACGGATGGTATGTTTCTTGACTGTAAAGATCTGTAGGTCTTTGAAGGAGTGCCGATCATAAAAGGTGTGCAGGCTCTACCGCTGGGAGCAAAGGCGATTCACAGGTTGGTTGAAAGGAATTGTTAGTGTATGACCAGATTTAACTTAAAGATGTGAAAATGGACTGTACGACTTTCACTTGAATTACAGCGACCAAGTTCAAGAGCTCAGTACTGAGGGTGACAACTGTAAAGCATGTCAGATAATCACCTAATTTTCAGCTTTTCCAGGCCCAAGTAAGCACCGCCAAAAACCATGAAACTGTGCAGGAAAAGTTATCCAATTTGGCACTTTGCTCTTTTACAAGAGGATATAATAGTAGGTCCACAGTAATGTTTGCACTGACTACAGGGTGAGTCAAAAAGAACTTGACCGGGATTGACAAAACAAATGTTAAGTAAGCATTTTAGCTGTGTATGTAGTTTAAATGACTCTTCAATACCCTTTGCTACTTACTCAAATGTTTAGATTCAGTCAAGCGTTAACATTCCATGGACAGCTTGCGAAAACCTTTATTAGAATAGACAATAAAGCCTAATAAGCAGGAAAGCAGGATTCATAAGCAGCATTCAAACAATTTTTATTGAACTGATTAATTTCATGCTTTTTTGTTTGTTTGGGTTTTAGTAATTTAAAGACAAGGCTCCTTGAGGAAGGTGTGATGAAGGGACAAGGTGATGGGGACAGACCGCTATCATCAGCCTTGAGTAGTATCTCAGAGGAGACGTTAGAGGACATCAAGGGTGTGTAATATATATGTACTTACTATTGACTGTCTTTGAAGGGGAATATAACAAACGTGGTAGCCGTAAATTCCATGGATTTGTCCTTTTCCAAGTAAATTTGAAGCTTGCTTACAATTTTCCAAACTTCTGAAAGTCATTGAAA
This sequence comes from Astropecten irregularis, assembly GCA_963971285.1. NCBI lineage: Eukaryota > Metazoa > Echinodermata > Asteroidea > Paxillosida > Astropectinidae > Astropecten > Astropecten irregularis. The sequence goes on along the minus strand of OZ020245.1, from coordinate 24,866,066 downwards.
GTCATTTGAAAACCTGTTCAAACATTGATTCAAACCTGTGACCCCCAGAATACTGTAGATGCAGGTTGCAGCTCAGCTGGATAGCTCAGTTGGTAGAGCACCAGTGCAGTATTCCGGATGTCACTTGTTCAAATCTTGCTCCAGTCAATTTTTTTTTATTCACTTTCCATTGTTTTCAATGACTTAAAATTAATCCAGTCACTTTCCCTTGGGGTTATTTGATATTGATAGGTTTATATAGAGCACCTTTTAATACAAAAGGATCAAAACGCTGTAAAAAAATTAGACAAGATACAAAAAGACAAAGACGGGTTTGAGAACAAAAATGTTTGAAGACTTTGCCTGAAATTGGGTGATAGGAAGGAGTATTACTGATTTTGATAGGGGTAGAGTTCCACAATTTGAGATCAGCTGTTGCGTGTGAAGGAAAGAGCCTCTTAGCATTACAAGCCGTACTTTCTAAGGATATGCTGTTGAAGCTGTTCAGTTGTAGCCAGCACAGAGGGCAGGGCTAAGAGAGCAAGAAGCAGTGTTCTCATTTTGGTGCTGTTTCCTCTCGTTCTCTTTGCAGTGAGGACGTGTTTTGTGACCAGTATGGAGCGCATCAGGCAGATTCAGCAAAGCATACTGCAGGCCGACCCTAGCAAGGTAAGCCAGGCCTCTCTCAAGATCATTTGTTGGCTTTTAATTTTCTTCTCCTTGGCAAAATCTATCCTGTTAGTCTATACAATTCTTTGGAATGCACCAGAGAGTATCTTAATGGCTCCTCAGACCCCATGCTCATCACAGCCGTCTTTACTACCAGATTGCTATAGCATGCACTCAAGCTTGGGCAAGCATCGATTCAATAAGGTGTGGGCACAGAGGGGCAGCTTTAGCCAAACCCAGGCAACAGAAACATTCAAGGATGTACAGTATATGTACTGTAATGACAGTGGTTTTGGATGTTGTGCTTTTTCATTAACCCCCAAATCCCGAGCAATGATCATGATTTTATATTCGACTGTGCTGTTATTGGCATACTGTATATGCATTGGCCTCATCTTGAAGGCCAAATTTAAAGTGATGATGAATCATTGAAAAAAAAAAACCACTGTGTGCACACATGAACCATGGAGTTACACAGGGTGGGCCCATAATAGGCAGGAAGTGTGTATTGAACTATTGATGGAAACACTTTTATTTAAATCACCTTTATCCTGTATAGTTTTATTATCACGTGTTGTGCAGCGCCATGATCTAGATGGAATGGCGCTATATAAATCCTGCTATTATTATTATTATTATTATCAGAAATGCATTCTGGAACAGCGCTCAAATTCTGTTCACAAAATCTTATTGGCCAGCTATCCGATAAAAGGTCTGTGCACTTTTAACCTCTAACCAAGAATGCCTCACTTAACAGGCATCAGTAGTGTTCCTTGCTGAACTCCAAATGATTTTATTTGATGCTGATGCAATAGCAATTTTGGTCATTTCGGTCTTTAAACATGTAAGCACAATTTGAAAACACTGAATATTCATTATATTCAGTTATGTGACGTCTTCCAGTATTTTATCATTTTATCTTATTATATTATTTATTCACCATTTTCAACATTGAAACAAATGGCAATTACAAGAACAGTTAAAAAGCACATTAAAGCACACAACGAACCTTAAGTAGATATACATTTGAAATTGATTACCTGATGATACTAAACAGTGAATATTTTCAAAAAGCTTGGAGTTAAGAGGGCCTGGCGCATTTCAATCCTAGCAGGATCTTTATCGAAGGCTAAATTGACAAGAGGACAAAAACTTACATGTTCTTGTCCTCTTGTCACTTAGCCTTCGATAAAGATCCTACCAAAGTATGATACTACCTTTAATTCCCCATCCCAATAATTGAGCCATAATCCTGTACGGTGTCTGGTGACTGTGATACCAGCATCATTGGTCACTGTCATTCCTGTCATCATTTAATAATAATTCACCTTGACTGCCAGTTCTGGTGTTGTCAACGGTTGGGTTTTGTTGTTCTTAAGTGCCATTGATACGACCTAGTAGATGGGTCAGTGATTATGAAGTACAAGACTAATTGACAAGCTGAATCAATTAATTATATACGTAAGCTGGTAAGAGACCTTGCATACAATAATAATAAGTGTGCATTTTAAGTGACCAATTAAAACCTAATTGACCTGTCATTGGATGCATGGATAAACACATGCTAATTGTAATCGTAATGGGAGACTTTTGAGAACTGTGGTCGATTTCACGAAACTTTACGCAGTTGCGTAAGTCCACTTACGCCACAAAATTCGTGGCGTAAGTGGACTTACGCAACTGCGTAAAGTTTCGTGAAATCGACTGCAGGTCTTCAAGTCAACAGTGCACGCACAGGCACGCACACACACGCACAACAGCGCAGGCGCAAAACAACGCGCGCATGCTCACAATTGCGTCCACGTGCGCTGTTGACTTGAAGACCGGTTCTCAAAAGTCTCCCATTCCCATCACAGAAAATAAAAGGTGCACAGTAGCACGTACATGTAGGTGGAGTTTGCGTCTGAAAGCAAAGAAAATTATAACATTTGGTAGCTCAAACACCAAAACACTTGTGTGTAAAACTTACATTTCCATATATGCAAATAATGCAAACCCATGTTTGGCCAAATTTGAGCTTGAGGGCAAACAACATAAAATTGTGTAGAAATGAATCATGTGTTAGGATTTGCATGATTTAAAATACCACAAGTAATACTCACATTAATTTGTCCATTTTGTTGTGCAAAATAGACAGGTAACAAAACAGAATGAGAAATTGAATGTGTCAGGATTTGATACATGTATGCAAATTATGAGCTTCCAAACACAATGGAATTAAACTTTAGAGCATTTATCATAGTTTTCACTTAGATTTTCAGCAATGTTCATAATAGTAAATACACCAGCAATTGCAATAGCTAAATTGCAACCAACAGCTACACTGGATATTTGGCTATACCAAATTGTGTACAAGGCTGCAAAAAGGCATACTGACCATTATTGTTTTAAATCGCTTTACAATTTCTGTGGATCCCATCACTAGTTCATTATAGAGATGTTACATTGTATTAATTACATGTAGATTTGTCATACTATTTCATCTATATTTACTACACACATGCTCAGCCAGCCTGACACCTTCCACCATTCACAGGTGTTTTTTTTTCAGATTCTATCATTGTATGCACCTGTGTTTCCAATATATTGATTCCTAATTGATCTTGTACATTTATTCATAAATATCTGATATTGCATTTCAAGGTTTGTTATTTTCACTTTGCTTGGCCTTTTCAATATTACAGTGAAACAAACTGTCCTTTTTATTTACTTTTTGTTTTTTAGAATAATCATGTTGATACACTTTTCCCTTGTTCCTTACGGTATCTGGACTGTGCACATAAAACAATTATTTGCCTTTCATATTTCAATTGAACTAATTAATCTTTCGTTTAACATGACAAATTTACATTGTACAAACTTTATATCAAATACTAAAAACAAAGCAGTACATAGCAATCAATAATGTAAAGTAAAAAATCTTACTATTTAGGCACTGAGCATAATTTTGTTAAACTATTTATGCTAAATTTGGCTGTTCCTTGAAAACATAAGCTCTGTCTAACCCAAATTCACAATTCTGCATTTCATTCTACATTGTCTAATTTTCTAACCAAAATTTACCACACAAGTTAACTTTTATTCCATCCCAGCCACCCTTAAAGGTAGTATCATACTTTGGTAAGAAACCAAAACAGAAATGTTCACAGATTTACGTATAACTTGCAGGATATGAAGATGGTGCTGGTAGAAACCTACGTTGTTAACATTTTTTCGTCTGAAATGGTGTATTTTATCCAGAAATTAGTAAAACAACGATCGGAAATCTTTTTGATCTTTTAAAAGATAAAAAAAAAAAAAAATACTGTGGCCATTTTTCACGATTTTATCAAAAAGTGGGCAGCGTATGGGACTGAAATTTTCACAGATGACTGTGACATTATCCTTGATATTTTTGCCCATGAACCTGTATGATACTACCTTTAAAAAGATTACACACACATATTCATGTAAGTTATTTCTCTATATTTAAGAAGCTGAAAATGCATGTACCATAACCACAATATTCAGACAGATAAAAAGCAAGGGTAATTTAATTACGTACATGAATATTTTATTCTAAAAGAAAAAAATTGATACACATTTTTTTTTTTTTTATTATTTTTGTAAATACATGTAAGCATTAATTTAATTTCAAATTGAAAAGCACACTGACACTGGGAATAATCAAAGTTTCACGAATGTACATATCATATTTACATATATGTCAGATGCATCCAACCCATGTTATAGGGATTTCCATCTTTATAGAAGTTTTTTTATAGAAATTTAGAAGTTTTGATCAGTGTTCATAGTACGTACAATTACCGTTTCTGTGACATCATTGTCATTAACAACCTGTGAGACAGTGATATTGTTGAGTTGGCATTTTTCTCCCTACATGTTTAAGAAGTGGCACTTGTTGTCTTTGTAGAAAGACCAAATAGAAAAATGCAGAAATGATGATGTGTTAGAATTTGCATTATTAAAAATACTATAAGTAAAATTACTCACATTAATTTTGTCAAATCAAAGTTTCAAGAATTTACACATCAACAACAATGTCAGATGCATCCAACCCATGTTATAGGGATTTCCATCTTTATAGAATGGGAGACTTTTGGAGAGTCGGTCTTGAGTCAACAGCGCACGCGCACGCGCAATACAACGCGCGCATGCTCACAATTGCGCAAGCATGGTTTGCGTGTGCGCTGTTCACTCAAGACCGACTCTCCAAAAGTCTTCCATTCAGAAGTTTTGATCAGTATTCATAGTACGTACAATTACCATTTTCTGTGACATCATTGTCATTAACAACCTGTGAAACAGTGATATTGTTGAGTTGGCATTTTTCTCCCGACATGTTGAAGGAGCGGCACTTGTTGTCTTTGTAGCAAGCGATGCAGCACATTATCGGGTGTGGCACCTGCATCTCCTGGTAGGCGTGGCCCATCAGACATATGGGATGGGTGTGGCCGGCATCTGTGCCCCCGACTGCAAAGCAGTGCAGGGAGTGTGTGCACTCTCCGAAATGGCTTTCGCATATTCTGTGTCTACTTGTATTGCAGGCATAGTCGTCCCATTTCAAGTTGAAATCGGTATGATGAATTGCACAGTGACTATCGGTCTTCGCGTTGACAAACTGCAGGTCACTCCCGCAAAGCCAGCCTTTTTCTCCTGACTCCGCGCATCCGAGCCAGATATTTTTCGGTCCGCTTCCCTCAAAATGATTCTCTCGCATATACCAGAGGAAGTCGTTCTCCTCCTTGCTGTTTGGCACCGCCAGCTCACCGCCAAGTCTTTGACATTCAGCGGAACTTTCGTACCAGGACTTTCTCTGGGAGAGTGGTAGGTAACAGGATGGGCCGTGGCGTATCCATCCCTTGTGGCAGGACTGGTATATAGCAAGCCCTCCGATCAAAGCCATGTCCTGGATCAGGAAACCAATGAGCAAGAGGCTGATCATGTTGAGGCACGGCATTCTGTGATGGATTCCACTGAGTACGCTCGTAGGTGAAGAAGTTTAGTAAATGGCACTATGATTGAGGAGGAGTTGAAAATGAAAACGTTTCTTCATGAACGCAATTCTGGCTGGCTGTATGCGAGGCGATTCAAGCACACTCATATCAGAAACTGAGAAGACGTGAACGAGGTAGTACACTCTTATGCCACGATGGTGTTTGTGTCTCCAGTGTTAAGCGATTAGCTCGTCCTTGTTGGCTAGCCTTAATGGATTATTAAATGCTTTGGCATGATAGCAGAAATCATTATTTCATGCATGACGTAGTTAAGTGCAATCATGAAAATTAATGATTAATGAGAGATAGCTTTGTTATGCTAGTAAATGAAAACCTTTTATACACTTTGTAGTGGATGACATACATAATTAAGGCAACAATTGAAGGTTAAAGTCGTGGCATAATGCGTTTCATCAGAAAACATGTACCGGTACATGTGAATTTAGATCCCCATATTTGGGCATTTGTTGTATATCGGTATAATAGGCCTAGTGGCCTACACGCTTACTGTGACAAAAATACTGTCTTTTGTCCAACTCGAAAATGTGGAATAGTGTATGGAAAAAGCAGGCATCATAATTGCGAGCACTTAATAGAGATTTGCCATGAAAATGTTGAGCTGTCAGTCTTTAGTATTGTTGCACTGAAGTATCCTCATTGGTACATCTATTAGTAATTCATCATGTCACAGACCTCCAACTTGAATTGTTTAAACTCACACTCCACAATCCCCCCCCCCCTTCCCCTGCCCGCCCCCCCCCCTTCTCCCGCTGCCATATTTACCAGGAACCTTCCTAAATCTGCCTAAATCCACCACTGTGCTGTGTCCCTATGGCCCATTTTTGAAATTACAGTTTTTTTTTTTTTTAGATCTTCTGTTCAAGCCTTCCAAGCCCTTCAAGGCCTCTCCTGGGATCATTTGTTGAAATTCTGATGTATTTGCATTTTTTTCTCATTTTGGTCTTTAAAGGTACAGTACAGGATTGGTAACACACCCAAACAGAAATGTTCACAGATTTACCTATAACTTTCAGGCTATGAAGATGGTGCTGGTAGAAACATACCATTAAAATATTTCCGTCGGAAATGGTGTATTTATCCAGGAATCAGTAAAACAAAGACCGAAAACAGTTTTGATCTTTGGGTAAGATTAAGTCGGGTTTTCAACATTTTCTCGTAACTCAGATGTCCGATTGAGCTCAAATTTTCACAGGTTTATTATTTTGTCTACATGTTGATTAGACAAAGTGTGAGTGCTGTTCTGTGACCTTTACCAATCATGTATTATACCTTTAAACAGGTAAGCCCAATTTGAAAACATAAATATTCATTTTATTCAGTCATGTGATGTCATCCAATATTATTTTATTTATTCACCATTTTCAACATTGAAACAAATGCCAATTAAAGAACGGTTAAAAACACATTAAAATTCACTGAACCTTAAAAGATTTTTTTACGTTTGCAATGGATTACCTGATAATACTTCACAGTAAATCTGAAAAAAAGGAAAGAAAAGCGAACATTTTGTTGATAGATAACAAAGAATAAAGCAAAACACTGTAGGTAAAATAAAAAAAAATTTGCAAAAAAAAAGAAAAAAAGAAACTTTTATACAGATTGAAAAGCCTGTATTGTTTTCTAGACAAAGTGGCCAGGAATCGGGTAACGTGAAACAACCATAGATTCAGATTTGAGGAGAAAACGCTTCTGAATGTTAGTAGGAAAATTAATAACTGAAATATCTCAGAAACATTGACCTAGCCCCACCTGCCCCTACCCCCTTCCCAATCAATTGAGCCATACGGTGACTGTGATACCAGCATCATTGGTCACTGTCGTTACTGTCATCATTTAATCATAATTCACCATGACAGCCATTTCCGACCTGTGGCTACCATTAGCTGGGTCAGTGATTATGAAGGATAGGACTAATTGACAAGCTGAATCAATTAATTATATACGTAAGCTGGTTGAAGAGGCCTTGCATACAATAATAATTAGTGTGCGTTTTAAGTGACCAATTAAAACCTAATTGACCTGTCATAGGATGCATGGATAAACACATGCTAACTGTAATCGTAATGGGAGACTTTTGAGAACCGGTCTTCAAGTCAACAGCGCACGCACACACACGCACAACAGCGCAGGCGCAAAACAACGCGCGCATGCTCACAATTGCGTCCACGTGCGCTGTTGACTTGAAGACCGGTTCTCAAAAGTCTCCCATTCCCATCACAGAAAATAAAAGGTGCACAATGAGCACGTACATGTAGGTGGAGTTTGCGTCTGAAAGCAAAGAAAATTATAACATTTGGTAGCTCAAACACCAAAACACTTGTGTGTAAAACTTACATCTTCATATATGCAAATAATGCAAACCCATGTTTTGGCCAAATTTGAGCTTGAGGGCAAACAACATAAAATTGTGTAGAAATGAATCATGTGTTAGGATTTGCATGATTTAAAATACCATAAGTAATACTCACATTAATTTGTCCATTTTGTTGTGCAAAATAGACAGGTAACAAAACAGAATGAGAAATTGAATGTGTCAGGATTTGATACATGTATGCAAATTATGAGCTTCCAAACACAATGGAATTAAACTTTAGAGCATTTATCATAGTTTTCACTTAGATTTTCAGCAATGTTCATAATAGTAAATACACCAGCACTTGCAATAGCTAAATTGCAACCAACTGCTACACTGTATATTTGGCTATACCAAATTGTGTACAAGGCTGCAAAAAGGCATACTGACCATTATTGTTTTAAATCGCTTTACAATTTCTGTGGATCCCATCATGTTCATTATAGAGATGTTACATTGTACTAATTACATGTAGATTTGTCATACGATTTCATTTATATTTACTACACACATGCTCAGCCAGCCTGACACCTTCCACCATTCACAGGTGTTTTTTTTTTCAGATTCTATCATTGTATGCACCTGTGTTTCCAATATATTGATTCCTAATTGATCTTGTACATTTATTCATAAATATCTGACATTGCATTTCAAGGTTTGTTTTTTTCACTTTGCTTGGCCTTTTCAATATTACAGTGAAACAAACTGTCCTTTTTATGTACTTTTTGTTTTTTAAATTAATCATGTTGATACACTTTTCCCTTGTCCCTTACGGTATCTGGACTGTGCACTTAAAACAATTATTTGCCTTTCATATTTCAATTGAACTAATTAATCTGTCGTTTAACATGTCTTATTTACATTGTACAAACTTTATATCAAATACTAAAAACAGAGCAGTCCATAGCAATCAATAATGTAAAGTAAAAAATGTTACTATTTAGGCACTGAGCATAATTTTGTTAAACTATTTATGCTAAATTTGGCTGTTCCTTGAAAACATAAGCTCTGTCTAACCCAAATTCACAATTCTGCATTTCAGTCATTAGTACATTGTCTAATTTTCTAACCAAAATTTACCACTCAAGTTAACTTTTATTCCATCCCAGCCACCCTTAAAGGTAGTATCATACTTTGGTAAGAAACCAAAACAGAAATGTTCACAGATTTACGTATAACTTTCAGGATATGAAAATGATGCTGGTAGAAACCTACCGTTACAATTTTTATGCCTAAAATGGTGTATTTATCCAGAAATTAGTAAAACAACGACCGACAATCTTTTTGATCTTTTAAAAGATCAAAAATAAAAGAGAAAAGACTTAAGAATTACTGTGGCCGTTTTTCACTGTTTTATCAAAAAGTGGGCACCGTATGGGACTGAAATTTTCACAGATGACTGTGACATTATCTTCCTTGATATTTTTGCCCATGAATCTGTACTTCTTTGACAAGAACCAAAGTGTGATACAACCTTAAAGCAGATTACATGCACATATTCATGTAAGTTATTTCTGTAGATTTAAGAAGCTGAAAATGCATGTACCATAACCACAATATTCAGACAGATAAAAAGCAAGGGTAATTTTAATTATGTACATGAATATTATATTCTTAAAAGAACAAAATTGATACACATTTTAAAAATACCATTTATGCTAAAAAAAAAATTCTTTTTGTTTTTGTTTTATTATTTTTGTAAATACATGTAAGCATTAATTTAATTTCACATTGAAAAGCACACTGACACTAGGAATTATCAAAGTTTCACGAATGTACATATCATATTTACATATATGTCAGATGCATCCAACCCATGTTATAGGGATTTCCATCTTTATAGAAGTTTTTTTATAGAAATTTAGAAGTTTTGATCAGTATTCATAGTACGTACAATTACCGTTTTCTGTGACATCATTGTCATTAACAACCTGTGAGACAGTGATATTGTTGAGTTGGCATTTTTCTCCCTACATGTTGAAGGAGCGGCACTTGTTGTCTTTGTAGAAAGACCAAATAGAAAAGTGCAGAAATTGATGATGTGTTAGAATTTGCATTATTAAAAAACTATAAGTAAAATTACTCACATTAATTTTGTCAAATCAAAGTTTCAAGAATTTACACATCAACAACAATGTCAGATGCATCCAACCCATGTTATAGGGATTTCCATCTTTATAGAATGGGAGGCTTTTGGAGAGTCGGTCTTGAGTCAACAGTGCATGCGCACGCACGCGCACGCACGCGCAATACAACGCGCGCATGCTCACAATTGCGCAAGCATGGTTTGCGCGTGCGCTGTTCACTCAAGACCGACTCTCCAAAAGTCTCCCATTCAGAAGTTTTGATCAGTATTCATAGTACGTACAATTACCGTTTTCTGTGACATCATTGTCATTAACAACCTGTGAGACAGTGATATTGTTGAGTTGGCATCTTTCTCCCGACATGTTGAAGGAGCGGCACTTGTTGTCTTTGTAGCAAGCAATGCAGCACATTATTGGGTGTGGCACCTGCATCTCCTGGTAGGCGTGGCCCATCAGACATATTGGATGGGTGTGGCCGGCATCTGTGCCCCTGACTGCAAAGCAGTGCAGGGAGGGTGTGCACTCTCCGAAATGGCTTTCGCATATTATGTGGCCTTTTCTATCGCAGGCTTTGTTGTCCCATTTTAAGTTGAAATCGGTATGATGAACTGCACAGAGACTATCGGTCTTCGTGTTGACAAACTGCAGGTCACTCCCGCAGAGCCAGCCTTTTTCTTCTGACTCCGCGCATCCGAGCCAGACATTTTTCTCTCCGCTTCCCTCAATATGATTCTCTCGCATATACCAGAGGAAGTCGTTCTCCTCTTTGCTGTTTGGCACCGCCAGCTCACCGCCAAGGCTTTGACATTCAGCGGAACTTTCGTACCAGGACTTTCTCTGGGAGAGTGGTAGGTAACAGGATGGGCCGTGGCGTATCCATCCCTTGTGGCAGGACTGGTATATAGCAAGCCCTCCGATCAAAGCCATGTCCTGGATCAGGAAACCAATGAGCAAGAGGCTGATCATGTTGAGGCACGACATTCTGTGATGGATTCCACTGAGTACGCTCGTAGGTGAAGAAGTTTAGTAAATGGCACTATGAATGAGGAGGAGTTGAAAATGAAAACGTTTCTTCATGAACGCAATTCTGGCTGGCTGTATCTTGGCTGTATGCGAGGCGATTCAAGCACACTCATATCAGAAACTGAGAAGACGTGAACGAGGTAGTACACTCTTATGCCACGATGGTGTTTGTGTCTCCAGTGTTAAGTGATTAGCTTGTCCTCGGCTGGCCTTAATGGATTATTAAAATCTTTGGCACGGTAGCAGAAATTGTTATCTCATGCATGACATTGTTAAGTGCTATCATATGAAAATTAATGATTACTGACACTTTGCCGTGTTATGGTAGTCATGGTAGTAAATAAAAGCGTTTTATCCACTTTGTGGTGGATGATAAGTAAGGCAACAATTGAACAAGGTTAAAGCCGTGGCATAATGCAGTCCACCAGAAAACATGTACCGGTACATGTGAATTTGATCCCCATATTTGGGCATTTGTTGTACACCGGTATACGTGTATTACACACACACCGTGACAAAAATGTTGTCTTTGTGGGTATGGAAAATGTAGAATACTGTAGGGAAATGGCAGGCATCATACTGGCAAGCACAAATAGAGATTTGCCATATAATGTTGAGCTGTCAGTCTTTAGTATTGTTGCACTGAAGTATCCTCATTGGTACATCTAAGTAATTCATCATGTCACAGATCTCCAACTTGAATTGTTTAATCTCCACTCTACACCCCCTCCCCCCTTCCCCTTCTTCTGCGGCCATATTTACCAGGAACCTTCCTAAATCTTCCCAAATCCATCACTGTGCTGTGTCCCTATGGCCTATTTCTTTTGGCCAAGTTAGACCTGTAAGCCCGAAATATGAAATAACAAGAGTTTTTCTTTTGGGCGATTCCATGGTCAGTCGCATTACACTTTTATGTGTCAATTCTATAACTTGGTGGTATAAGTTTTACAAGGATGAGTCTTTCTGTCAAGTTTATACACTGATTTCAACTTGACACCCAAAGCTTTAAAGTAATGCTATTTGAAATGTTATTTGTACAGTGAACGCTATGACATCGTAAAAATTGGTTAGTCGCATTACACGAAAAGGACAAGGCAAAAAATCCACTTATCACAATTCAAAAGTTTCCTCAAACCAAAACACTTTTACCAGTTTTATGACATGCGACACATTACTTCCATACAGAAGTCTCAAATAAGGTATATACTTTTGGTAAGCAACTTAAAGTATCCTTTGTGGATACAAAAACCCTGGTTAGTCGCATTACGGTCAGTCGCATTACAGTTTGTCCATCAATGCAGCCATCACTATATGGAGCAAATTTTTTGACAAAAATGAAATTATTCTTTGTAAACATCTTAAACAAATGCTCAGAGATGAGAAAATAACATTTACATGAAGACCGACTTCAGCACAGGATAAAATCCTATTGACAAGGACAAAATGTGTATTTTGTACACGTTTACATTGTGCATAATGTACGTGTACACATAGGCTAGCTCTCAGAACAGTTTTGGCTGCTCAAGTCTCCAAATTTCGGTATACTTGTAATTTTATATCTTTGGGGCATCACATTTTGCTATTACTCGAACATCCTTTGGATTTGGCCATTTCCAGTTTTGAACTGATAGATGCATGACAAAAACATGGAAAACTTGAGCACCATTCTCCATGACTTCACCTAGATGACATTCATGTGATGTTGCAAAGAAAGACCATCTCTTTAATTGCTACAGCTCTCTATTTAGTCATGACTAAGATTTCTGGCTTTGCTGATCTCTTTGCATCCTCTTCTTGAAATCAGATTTGGTCAGTCGCATTACAGAACGCCGGTCAGTCGCATTACCGGTTAGTCGCATTACAGTTTTTGTTGGCTCGTTATTAAATAATGCCAACTAAAGCATTTAATTCCTTAGTCATATCAGACTTGGCATTAAGTGTAGAAGCATAATTTGAAATGCCAATAAAACAATCAGTGGATTTTTGCTATAATTGAAAAAAAAAAGATATTTCGGTCAGTCGCATTACACCACATTGAAGCTTTAACAGGTACACTCACTCTACGGCTTAAATGGAAGTGGCAACTTGGATTTTTGTTTGTATTGTAACAGATGGGTCTTGGTACTAATCAATCATAATTAAACTTTTGATGCAAGGATCTTTTTTGGAGAAAATATAGAACTCTGGAGAAATCTCCTTGGTATGGTCACTTTTAATTCGTCTAAGAACAATTTGGGGAAACCATGTCTGCCTTTCTACAATGCGACACAGAATCCTTAAAAAAAGTTGATTTCTGTTTACTTACATATGTTACCTATAACTTAGAAGTGGAAAGAAAGTTGTGACACAAATTTTATTTTTTGGTGTCATGTCCATGTTTGCTTGGAATTGCCCTTTTAGATCTTTTGTCCTAAGCCTTTCAATCCTTTCAAAGTTCAATGCTGTACATCTATTTAAGATGTATTCAGGAGAGTTAAGTTCATGATGTACTATTTGTGATTATGTTGGTAATACAGATTGACAGCATCTTTGCTGTTGTCATGGAACCATACATTCATATATTTTATAGCTAGCAGCTATGTTGACCCGTCACCATAATGGCTTCCTTTTTTTTTCTTTCTCCCCTTGCTTCTTGCAGAAGCCAGCTCCCCCTGCGGCCGTGGAGTACCCACTGGATGGAGGCCAGATACTGACCATCAGTGGTGACATCAGAGAGACGGCCTGTGAAGTCCTGTTTGACCAGGACAACGAGGAAACATCAGTCGCCACTCTCATCCTAGAGTCCATCCTGAAAGTGAGATCAGTGCCCTGGGGCCAATTTCATAGAGCTACTCTTAAGCACCAAATTTTGCTTAAGCGCCAAAAACCTTGGTAAAAAAAAAATCAGTATGCCAGCCCAAACTCCTTGTGAATGTTATGCTTAGCCAACAATGACTGAATACAAGTCAAAAGCAGTAAACATCACATGAAGATTTGGTTGGTAATCCTGTTTGATCAAGGAAGACTTTGTGATTAAGCAGCTCTATGAAATTGGCCCCTGGGAGGTTCCCTGTATCTTAGCGATCTTTCCATTGCTCTATATGATCTTTAATTGATCCTTGATATATACATGTGGGCTCTTTTGGTTTCTGAAAAGTACGGGAGAAAGATCGTTCACAATTTGGGACGCCTTTTAACTTAAGTCAGGATTGCTCAGTGATTATATCACCAGGGCATTAACCCAGAGGTTACAGGTTCCAACCCCACTTCAGTCGAATGATCTTTGTTCTCCTTTAAAATTCTATAAAAAAGAAGGCATTTCTGCTGTTGGGTTTAAGGATTTTCTTTTCTATTTTTTTTTATAGGGTTTGTCAAATCAGAGGAGCAAAACCATCTTTATGACCAAAACTTAGTGAAAAATTGGGTAGCACAGGTTTGCAAGTTTTGAAAGGTTTTTAATGATAGTACCCTTCTGATTCCAGTGTCCAATTGACATGCGTCGGATGCTGGCCTCCAATTTGGTGACCATCGGAGGCACGTCCAGTCTGCAGGGCTTCAACCATCGTCTCCTGGCCGAGCTGAAAGAGCTCCTGCAGAAGCCCCGCTACAAGGAAGACCTGGCCGTGACTAAGTTCAAGATCCACGAACCGCCATCGCAGGCTTACTACACAGCATGGCTAGGAGGTGAGGTTCAGGCATTCAAAAAAGTGCGGTCCGTATACTGTTTCTGCTCCTTCCTGATATTGAGTGGGATTCGAACCAGGGACCTTCAGTGTAGTAATAAGCAGTCATCTAGCAACATTGAACCCTGAACTTGAGGGGAGTTCATGAACCTGCTGAGCACGGACCTTCCTGTTTGTAAAAAAAAAAGGTTGCCTCTCAAAATTCTGCAGGACAACTGGTACAAAGAGGTTAGACTTTCAGTATGAAAATCACCTGATTTATTTTTTCTTCGGAGTACAGACCTTTTTCTTGCTATTTAAGTAAGACACTTTTGTACTATTTGCTCCATGAATTTGGCTCCAAATATTTGAATTCGTTAGAATGGTAGACACCAGTATCTTATTTAATATGATGTAAATGAATGCTATAGATTTTTAAAAGATTGCAAAAAAAGTTGACTGGAGCGGGATTTGAGCCTACGACCCCCTCAATACCACACCAGTGGTTGATTTCAGCAAGCGCTAAGATTAATCTGAAAATGTGAATCTTCCTAATTGCTAAGCAAAGTGTAATGTCACAATACAAATCTCTATGGCGTCGTCAATTTATAGGTTAACTTGTATGCTTTGTGAAATTGACCCCTGGATGTGCCAGCCATGCAACTTTTCCTCAGATCAGCTGATTTCCTCTTTTTTAACTTCACTCTTATGTCATTGAAAAGTGAAAAACACTGTTCAAAGTTTGGTAAAGATTGGAATTTCCTCTTTTTTGTTAAGTTCCAAGTTGCATGTCTGATGTACTCTACCAACTGAGCTATCCAGCCCAATGTTGGCAGTGTCCCACATTGGCAATAATCTTTGTTTTACCGGAGCGGGATGCATACCCGTAACCCTCAGGATACTGTACCAACACTCTACTAACTTAGTTATTCAGCCCTATGTTTGTGGTGTCCCAAATTCGTTTGGCAGTCAGAAGCCATTAACCCACTCACATTATACCACTAAATCTCAAGCATCATTTAGGGTATGCGCAGCATTAGCAAAAGTGTAAACCTGAGAAACGGTAATGTGGGATCACTCAAAGAGGATGCAGTTTTTAAATCAATATAATCATCAAATAACCACAAGGGAAATTGACTGGATTAATTATTTAGCTGCCCTTGTGGTTATTGAATGCTATTGCTATAGATATTATAATTACAAATTGCAGGGTTGCCAAGGGAAATAAACATTTCTTTGTTGTCTTTTTTCCGTACCAGGTGCAATATTTGGGGCTCTGGAGATCCTCAGTTACCGGTCACTGTCCAAGGACGCCTATCTCAAGTTTGGCCGGGTACCTGACTGGTGTTCGCTTAACCAGACCCCCCTCGAGATTGACCCCTTGACCAAAGACAAGACACCACGTCGTCCATTCCGAGAATCCATGGATCGCCAGGGTAGCGTGGATAAATGAAATGTTACCATAGCGATTTTCTTTCTGTAGAGACAATTTTAATTGAGCCAAATGTATATCAAATGCTTCTGCAATTCTTTTTGTCCATTTCCTTGCGGCAATAGGAGTATTATCACTTAAAGGTCATTTCATACTTTGGTTTTTGTCAAAGAAATGCAGATTCATGGCCAAAAATACCAAGAAAGATACAGTAACAGTCATCTGTAAAACTTTCAGTCCCATATGGTACCCACGTTTTGAGAAAACAGTGAAAAACAGCCACTGTAATTTCTTAAGTCTTTTCTCTTTTATTTTTGATCTTTTAAAAAGATCAAAAAGATTTTTGGTCGTTGTTTTACTAATTTCAGGATAAATACACCATTTCAGGTGGAAAGATTGTAACGGTATGTTGCTGCCACCATCTCCATACCCTGTAAGTTATACATAAATCTGTGAACATTTCTGTTTTGGTTTCTTACCAAAGTATGATACTACCTTTAAAAAATTATCTTTTCCTTGTCAATTCTCTCCAAAAGTTCTTGGCTCATATGATGTTCGCGTTAACCTCGTTAAGAATCATGAAATTTAATTAACTCCTCAAGTTGCAGCTTTAAACTCATTATTCTTCTGGTGTCATGTCTGGAATATTGATTGTAATTTTATTTCATTTCAATCAATTTTTAAAATTATTATTGAAAGGTGACCGAACAAAGACAAATTGACTGGAGTGGGATTCGACCGGTGCTCTACCAACTGAGCTATCCAATCTATGTTGGTGGTGTCTTTATAAATATTAACATTTTCTTTGCTCTTTTGATTTAGAATTAATTTCACAGGGTCTGTCTTGCCAGTTAAGTTTTTCATTTTGTATTAAAACAAAAATGATTATTTCCTCGTTCTTTATCTTGAAATCTGTGAAATGAAATTTTTTTAAATATACTTTGGGATGTAAATGTTTTGTTTTGCATTTAACTTATAATGTCTGTATTAAATTTTGATGCAGAGAAATTGAGATATAGGAATCACATGACAGGAATGCAGATATAATTTTACTTTGATGTATGGTTTCAGCCAAGTTAAGAGTCTTTAACGCCCTGTTTGCGATTCCGAACAGGCATTTTACTCACTTGCAAACTTGATGAAGCTGCAAATCAAACAATTTGACATCAGGCTGTTTTTTTTTTCAGGAGGAACCAATGCCGTCTGGTTTCAAATTTTGGCTACACCTCTTTTAAATTTATGGGCTAAGTTATTTTGATTATACATGTATACTCATTTCATTCAGGTAATGGTAATGTTTTGGATAAAGGTGAGCCCTTATCTGACATAGTCAGTACTGTGAGCTCTGTGTTCATTGGTTGGCTCCACTGAATGGGATGTAAATCCAGGACCTCTGGGTCCAATGAGTTGCTTAAGTACCAAAAACCTTGGTAAATAAAATTATTATGACAGCCAAAACCTCCTTGTGAATGTTATGCTCAGCAAATTAGTAGCTGAATACAAGTCAGAAGCAGTAAACATCACATGAACATTTTGTGGGCAATCCTGTTTGATCAAGGAAGACTTTTCAAGCAGCTCTATGAAATTGACCCAGGTCATAAGTGGTGATGTTCCATCTCAGTCGACCATCAAGTTTGCTGGGAGGGGAGGGGGGCTAAGCTTGGTGAGTTTGGTAGAATTCAAGATAGCAGTGGGTACTGCAGTCTATCATTTGTTAAAAAAATTTCATTATTGGACTAAATTTGATGAAGAATATCTCTGTCCAATCCTCATCCTGGTGAAAGTTTTATTGAATAAATATTTAAATCTTTATTGAAAACTTTGACTATTAAATTCAGTCATATTATAAGCATAAATTGTGAGTCAGTAAAAATATACTGGTAATAAAATACTTATGTAAAACATGTTTGCCATTTGTGTCTTTTTTCATTTTTTTTTTTATTTTTCCTTATTATTCAAGTAAAACATTTAAAAACACAGCACGTTAATAAATATATAAAACCTAGTATATCAACATCTTTCTTTGCTGATAATTTTATAATTTCTGCATACAACCTTTTATTTCTCACTCTGATCTGGCTCACACATGAAAGTTTAAATACTGCCACTAAATAAAATTATTATACCAATTTTTTCTCAGTGTTTTTTTTAGTTTTTATGAATGAGGGTGAATCTTAAACAATTTCTTGCTCATCCAATGTGCACGAAAGGCATTCAAGTATGATTGTTTCCAGATAAAATGTATTTTTCCAAGCACTAAAATAGAGATTATTCGAATGGCCAAGGATTCTGAATTGTTTGAGTGAAATCGTAATGCAATTTTCTATTAAACCTGACTTCAGAAAAAGAAAAATTAAAGTATGTTGCAATGTCTTCGATATTTGTAATACATGTAGTGGATGGTGACGGTCACCAAACATTCTTTTGCCATTTCTGCACATTTTCTTCTGTTTGTTAGGTGTGGTGTGGTGGGAGAACCTTACACAGCTCTCTACACGAAACGTTATAGCGCCCTCTGTTATCTTTAGTCTATTTTCAAGACGTCATGTTACAGCTCCATTGTCTAAATAAAGGGCTGGAATAATTTTTTTTTCCTGATTGATTAATATAAAATAAGCATGGAACAACCCCAGGACATTAATAGCAGCATGAATTTCATTGTAAGGCCCACCAATGTTTCAGCACACCGTAACTAAAAATACATAAATAAACATTGCGAAAGTCCAAAGATTTTTTTATAAATTAATAAAAATTGAAATATAAATCGACCTTCCCTTTTTTTCTCTACGAAATTTCGCAGAAACAAAACGTTAATAAAAGATAACAAAAAAACGTACACATGTTGCAATATAATTTGAACAAATGAAGTTCACTTCGAAGTTTTGGCTCCGTCGGCAATGATAAACATGAATAGTTTACCACGTTTCCAAGGATATAATTTGAATATGAATGCATGACCTATATCCCTGCCGACCCCATCGACGTATGCGTAAGTATTGGACGAATTGAGTAACCAAGAAAATAGTTCCACTATTTTTCCTGACATTTCTTTGTGAAATAGTCAACATGAAAACTGTAGGAGAAGGAATATGACTTGATATAAGTTATCTCAAGAGAAATCGATATCTATAAACAAATTAAGTAAGGAACTGAAAGGAAATAAATATTGTTTACCTTCTACTTTGCGGATTGATATTGTCATCAATTATGCAAATTCTCTAAGTGTCATGGCTGCCGTCATACTCCACCATCAATGTGAAAGAAGCTACCGAATGCAGGTGTACGTCGACGTTAATGCTGCTTTTCATCGTTTTCAAGTGGGTAAGAGCATTGATACGAGCTTGTTAGGTGTCTCACGTCAGTAACACGTATTTGTGCTTTATTTGGGAGATTTTGTTCACTCGTCGCAATATTTTTGAGGGAATTTGTTTTTAATCGCGGCGGGGGTATTGTGCGTGCCATTGTTAAAATGGAATGTACGACTACGAGCAAATTTACATGCAGCAGACGACAAAATGGCCGACTTGGCAATTGCACAAAATAATTATTTCCCAAATTTTCCCTTTGATCTTGTTAATAAAAAACCCATTTTAACTACATTTACTAGTCTTATATATTTCCTGAATAGACAATTCTCAAACTGTTTAAGAAGTCATTGTAAATTTTAATAAAATCACTGCATTTTCCCCTCTAAACATCAATGTTTTTATTTTATTTTAGCCCAGCAAGTGAGTAACTGTTAGGCCTAATTGGGGCGGTTCGCTGAACTCCCTTTTTAAAATTTTGGGATAAAATTACAACAGAGACATCACAGATCGGCTTGAAAATTGCTCAGTCTCTTCTCAGATTGTCAGGGATGAAATGCAGCTTATTTATTTATACCAGTCATGATCATTTCTTTTGATGAAAATCAATGTTTTCTGACTAAAACCCAGACGATCACGATCGGACGGCGGTCATCTTGTGTGGCTCTGCTCCACACAATTTTGCCGGCCGTGTGTGTGGTGCATGCGCACAGTCATGTCATTTGGGAACATTTTCGGCGCAAGCTCCGTGAAGTATAAAAACTACAATTTTTTCCGTGTACAACACATTTAATCCTATGTGATTCTCTGGCGCTAGACCGACCGTCAACCCCAAAATTAAAAAAAGGGGAGTTCAGCGCCCAAGTTACTGGGTCTATGTTTGAACAAAAATTAAGAATTCCGGAAATAGGAAATGGTATGATACAACTTTCGCTTTTTGTTGCGTGTTCAGCTGTTCCAGCTCAATGTGTATATTAATTTTGCTGTCATTTAGAAGGCCTGCTCATTATGTACACATCTCAGAATGTTATGTGAGTCTGGTATTTATAATTAACCCAAACCCTCTGCACCTACCACACAAGACAAGTGCTGCTTACCACACATTACCACAGTCTCTAGGGGAACAGGCTAATAAACCACTCATTGCTACATTGTGGTATTAGGATAGGCCTACCACTCTTACCACAGGAAAAACCATGTGTGACACCTTGTGGTATTCAGGAGGGTTAGGGTTTAGAAGTAAAAATTAGCTCAAAGGAATACTATAACCAGCAATACTGTACATGTGTCCACACTGCTGTACGGTTCTGTGTTTCTTTGACTCCAGTCCTCCAATGAGGAACTATTAACCTAAGGGGAATTGGTCAAGTCATTCCAAAGTTAACTCGTACCCAAGTTAAGTCGTACCCCAAAATGACACCCAAGTCAACTCATACCCAGGTCATCTCTTACCCAAGTTAACTCGTACCCAATTTAAGTCGTACCCGAGTCAAGTCGTATTCCATAATGCACAGGGCATGCATGCCTCTATGCGGCCGCCGACTTCGAAACTGTGTACGTGTTTTAAATTGACATAGTGAAATTTATGAATGAAGATAAATTAAACTCTGTTTTAATTTTGGTGTGTTTGAATCGTTCGTCGGGGTATGAACATGGATTTTGTGGGCAGCAGGTGGAATGTGCAATTGATTTTGATTTTGAAATGGACAGTGATTGGTGGGATGTTTTGTTCAAGATGATTTTGAAACAGGAATTTTTGGGGGACAGGTTCTCGGAGAAAGACTAACAAGTAATAATTTTGAAATGTGGATTTTTTCGGAGACAAATAAGATATTCAGTGGATTTTTAATTTTGCGGAAACATTTAAAAAAAAATGTACATGTGTACTTACATTGTTATTTTACGAGTAATTAACCAATCAATTCAAAACAACAACAAACATTCCCGAAAGTCTAATGCCATGGTCTTCGGGGAACAACCAAACAAGATTTATGCACAATTTGCATAGGGGTACAAGTTAACTTGGGCACAAGTTGACTGGGGTACGAGTTAACTGGGGTACGACTTGACTTGGGTACGAGATGACTTGGGTACAAGTTAACCTGGGTACGAGATACCCAAAATCAACCTAAGTATGTAGGTACATTGTATACATTGAATGCTGTAAAGTTACAATGTACACAAATGAGGCCTTTTTACTCTGATAAAAATATTGAGGTTGTACACTCATATTTCGCAGAATGTGCATGTGTTGTACACAGTGGCCTAACTTGTGTGTAAGAAAAGTACTGTCAAATGATTATTTCCACAATTTATAATAAAATAGAGAGTTTAGATTGTTGATTCTGCCTGAGAAAATTAGGCAGTTCTGCATGCAAGTAGTATACAAATTTATATTTCATGACCCAGCAGTTTTAACATGCATTGCAATTGCATGCATATTGCATAATTTAGTAAAATTTAAATTACATTAAAACAGTAGAGTATGATGTCATTAGTTTACAAGACAACTAATAGGGAAGTTCATTTTTACATTTTGATGGATCTGTACAAATTTGTAATTGATCCTTTTTGCAAATTGTTTTTCATTAAGCTCAAGCTTTGAATTTATCGGAGGCCACGGAGGCCGTGGCCTTCGTTGCCCTGGTTCTTGGCCTTTGTGCCCCCTTCAAATGTTTCCATATACATTATATGATTTTCCAATGGAAGTGCCCCTTGCAATGAAAAAAGTGGCCTTGCACTTTCGAGAACCAAATTCAAGGCCTGTAAGCCAAATATTAAAATAAACAACGAAAACAAAGTGACTCAATGTTACATGTAGGTTGAAAAAAAAAATTCAAAATACTAACCTTTAGGAAGATGGGATTGGAATTTAATATATTTCAATACATTTCTCACCATTTCTTTGACGGCTGATACCTTTCATCACATGATGTCAAACATAATAAACCCATCAGCATCACATGTTTCATCACATAGAGATCATCAACTGATAATGTCAATCCAATTCTCCTTTAAATTCATGAACTTGATAATTTAATGATTATTCAAACATAAAGCAAACATTTGGGTTGGTGGTATTTTTGTTACTCCAAGTACCTGTCCTACACATGTTCTTTTTGAAGTAGGAAGTAAATATTACTATTTTGTTAAATTTTGTTGTTTTTTTCTCCCGACAGACTTTGAGTGGGCTGTGTAAAGTGTTTGTCCCGATTCCTTAGTAAGAGTCCTGTTACACGGCAATAGAAGAGGATAGGAGGGAGATAATGTGATCTACATGTGTGCAGACACAGTGAACTGCCCTCTATCTTTGCTACTGTGGTTAGTCTGCTTTGGATCGGGTATGGTAGTAACACTTGGCAGTGTCCATGGCCATAACCCAGTTGGTTGAAGCCTGTAGCTGAACAACAACCAACCAGCTTGTACTGTGTGTGCCACAGAATCCAGGAACATAAACCATGTGGCACTCCAGAACTTATCAAAACGCCTGATTCATTGTAATCTTGTCACTGGGACTAGACAGACAGGCAGACAGTACACTGGAAATGTTCCCCGTTGATGCCCCAGTGAATGAAGGTGGTGTTTTCGTTTAATTCAGCCCAGCTGAAAATGTCATCATAGAATCCACTGATTCTTTGAATATTTCTTGGGGGCAGACTGCGTCAGACTAACAGGACTTCATTGTCACCATGGACAAATACGAGAAACTGAATAAGATTGGTGAGGGATCGTACGGAGTGGTCTTCAAATGTCGGAATAGGGACACGGAGGAGATTGTGGCTATCAAACGCTTTGTGGAAACTGAAGATGACCCCTCGATCAAGAAAATTGCCTTACGGGAAATCAGGATGCTAAAGGTAAAGTACATTTGAGAGTCTTTTTTGGTTAAATTTCATTTTCTGTGATTTTGATGTCGCTGAAAAATTCTTTTCCTGCATTCAAAGATGATTTGGTAGAAATCAGCAAGCAATAGGCCTAAATCATTCTTTGTTGATTTGAGAGCTGTTGTATGTGGAGTAAGTCTGTAAATTGTTGGTTCCCTATTATTTTTCTGCACAACTCAATGAAACTGTTTGTTCAATGTTGACATTTTGCTGATTACAAAAAAGTGCATTTAAAGTACGTACACTTTAGGCCTACATGCACATTTTGAATGGGTAATCAGTTAAATCTCTACATTTTGTGAATTGAGATGAACTATTTAAAATTTTTAAATAATAAAACTGAACGTTTCGAAGCATGTAACTCGGTACAGGTGAAGGTGTCATAGTTTGGACCCCTTGTTTTTACCCAATTATTCAAAGGTTTTTATAAGCATATGAAAATATATCAGTTTTGAGATGTACATGTACATGTATGCTTAAATGTAGAAAGGTTTCTAGTTCACCATGTGGATGATTCCTCTAGAAAGAAAGTTGGTTCTGAAAGAATAGGTTTCAAGTCAACATTCTGACTAGGATCTCTGCAATTCATCCAATCAATAATGTTGGCTTACATTGTGTAGGGCTATACATTTACATTTACATACATGATGTGTAATAGAATTTCTCTTGATGCCTACATGTACAATGCAAGACGTACAATGTACCTAGGGTTTAGATGTATCAAAATACAATGATTGTAGGCCCATGTACTAATCTACTGTTTCAGTACCCAATTCATGCTTCTGGCATTCACTCTGAAATTAGCTTCAAACAATCACTGAAAATTTGGCTTTAGTGCTGGCTACCTGATTGATGAACCCTAATAATTTCTCACACTAAGCCAACTGTATGCCTGGCATCAGGTGTTGATTCAAGTGAAATACATACATACAATGGTGATAGATTCACATCAGTTAGGCCTATGAGATTTTTATGTAATGTACTGATGGCAGTGTAGATTTGAAAGATTGACAGCAGCTGAGGCAGATTATCTGATGAACTATCAACTCCTGGAATATGAGAGTGAGCTGCTTTCATGTGAAGAAAGTACAGTAATTTTTAGTACATTTAGACTTGAGTTACAAATTACAACAGTGTGCACACTCTGATTGATGAGGCTCTGAACCAGTCGGAATACTTCATCAGAAAAACCCTCATAATACAAGGAGTTTTGTCATGATTTGAAAACCAGATGAAATTGCAGATAAATCAGGGTGACCAAACTCCAGAGCAGCAAGATGGGTGTCCAACAAATCCCCAGTGCTCTAAAACCTAGATCCTGATGGGAAAGTTGGTGGTCTAGTAGTTCAGACACGTATACATGTATCTTCACTACTGTAACTTGTAAATAAAGTCTACAATGCATAAGGCACTAGATTGTGGGTTCGAATCCAGCCTATGCCAGCACATGATTTCTCACGGACACTTGTAATCACTGTGCAAATGGCGCTGAGTGATACTGTGCTAATCAGTGAAGGACAAATTCTTATTCAAACATAATAATCACCACCCTATCGATAAAATATACATTTAGTTTGAATTATAAATTACGGTGTCAATAAAATTTTAATAGGCTTTCCAATTGCATTGTTATAAACAGACTTTAAAAAGGTTTATGCAATGCTGTATACCATGGCCATGCAAAGAGCGACAGGCATACTAATCAGTGGCTACAATATCAATAATAAATCTAACTTTCTGACCTGCTGAATGTTACGTACAATGTACAAACTTGTATAAATAATGTGTAGGCTACAGTACTGTGCCTCTCTTTCCACAAAGAAGAATGATTTGCATTGTGAACCATGTCCATACAATACACGTATTAAAGGTATTATCATACTTTGGTAAGAAACCAAAACAGAAATGTTCACAGATTTACCTATAACTTACAGGGTATGAAGATGGTGCTGGTAGAAACATACCGTTAAAATCTTTCCGCCTGAAATGGTTTATTTATCGAGAAATTACATGTAGTAAAACAACGACCGAAAATCTTTTTGATCTTTTAAAAGATCAAAAATAAAAGAGAAAAGACTTAAGAAAAACTGTGGCCATTTTTCACTGTTTTCTCAAAGTGGGCAGCGTATGGAACTGAAATTTTCATAGATGACTGTTACTGTATCTGTCTTGATATTTTTGCCCATAAATCTGTATTTCTTTGATAAAAACCCAAAGTATGATATTACCTTTAAACAGCCTCCCCTTCACCCCTGCTTATGTATGTATACTGCATACGTGTGTATGTACTTCTCTGACAAAAGACTAAAAGCCAGATATTCCAATTTGGCTTCAACATCAGTCATCATGGTTTCTTTTTGACTGCTAATTGCAGCAAGGGGGTTTTACTTCTAAAGCAGACATTACATGTCATATGAACCAAAGAACCATTTTAATTCAGTGAAATTAAAAATAGAATAATGAGTAGGCCTACATGTTTGCTCTCACTGTGGCAACAGCAGGAGCATGGCATTTACCCATTGCCACCCCACCCCCACCCACCCGAAAAAAAAAATTAAAACCAGTTTCCATGAACGGAGATATGCCCTAATCGTTCCACCACATGCACTTTGAATTATGCCGTCCAAGCATGGTGGTTTGTACAATCAATTTATTTTATAAGAATTAAAAAAAAAATGAAGGAAAAAAAAAACAGAAGAGGAAAAGCAAAAAAGACCCTTGGAGGTAGTTAGGGCCCGCCCCGTATATGACTGCCTGCTGTTAGATGGAACATGTACCGAGGGGCTGGCAAGCGCTTGTTATTGACAGAGGTAGCTGGGCATCTGCCTACTCATGTGGCAAACTGACTCTTGTTGTGTCCAAGATGTTTTGATATTGTCATAGCAACGGACAATATTACACATGGGTCCCCCCGTGGCATTGACTGGGCTGTCCGTGTGTAGCGGCATGCATGCACAGTATGCGTACATGTACATATTATAACGTGTTTGCTTTGCATTGGGTTTCCGAGCTAATTTTGTTTTTCTGTGTTTTTTTTGTCTTAATTAAAATTCACTCTGGTCTTTAATTTTTGGTTTTTTTAAATTACCAATTTTTCATCCCCAATCAAAATTTATATTAAATGCTGGTTGTGTGACTCAAGACAAATCATTTTCATTTTTGAAAATTGTTTTTTGTGCACTGACAGAAAATTGATAGTTTATATCTTTCATTGCACTGTTAATTTGCTAGAAGAATTGCCTTTTTGTTTCCATAGGATGGATACAGGATTTTAAATGCATTGTAATTTTACATTATGTATAATTTTATAATTCTAACATGCTGACTAGATCCAAAAAGTATACATAAATGCATGTATTTTATAGGCACTCCTTTTGGACAATGGCACTTTTACATGTACTGTACATACATGAAGGACATCAAAATATAAATTCCCATCTCATTTACACAGTATGAACAATTTTCCCCAAACATTGATGTAACTTCTTCCATTCAATCTTCATAGATTCATGCCAATGTCCCATGTTTGTAATATTTATTGTAAACTACACACTTGCTTTGTATACATTACTATGCATAATTTACAGTGTATACTGTGCAATACATGACTGGCAGTGTCTCCCCTATTTAGCCTATATTTTATTTAAATATTTTTAGGGGGTACACAAATGCACAATGTAGATAGACTTATTTTGACATTTAAGTATTAATGTACTGTACATCTCAAATCAATCTCCTGTAAACTACAGTCTGTAGTTGAGTTGTAGGCCATGTATCTCGGGTTGAGAGCTTGGAGTGTGAAAAGCCCTATTACCCCTATACATGTAAGACTTTGCACAACCAAGTATGTACACGTACTATGCATGTACTGTAGTGTATGTGTACGTATAAACATACAATTTTACATGCATCATAACCTACAGTTAACGTAACATTCATGCACTGAATGCACCAATTCATTTATCATGGACACTGTATGTGAATAATTATTTAAATTTATTTACACAGTGTAAATTGTAAATACATTCCAATAATTAATATTCCTCATCGTTAAGTCATTTAGTAGGCCTGTACATTTACATGATATCCAGGATTGTACCCATCGACCTACATGTACATCACTGTACATGTAAGACGACACAAACCCAGTTGGGTAGATAGATTTAGATTCAGTTCTTAAGCACAGCCAGCAGGCAAAGTCAACAGAACAGTCAAGGGTAACCACCGTAAACATGTATGAGTTTGGGAATGAGGCCAGGTGTGGTGTCCTCTTGTTATGGTTACTGGGTAGTCCCTGCTATTGTCTTGATTGTTTCGCCCTACTTGGTTGTTGACTGACTGACAGTGGGTGTTGCAAACCCGCCCTGGCGGTATTGTGTATAGTGTGAGCGGGTTTGTTTTTCCATTAGCGGGAATTGCCTAGAAGCTGATTGCATAAGGCTCACAGGTTGACCTGAAGCCTATATAATAACATTTAAGTGGTTGTAGTTTGTGTACATGTAGTGATGGGTGATCATTGAAGTTAGCTACATGTAGTAAGTTGTATGCCCCAATATGTGTACTGTCACACTGTGTAGAGTGTAGAGTGTAGACTGTAGAATGTACTACACACAGCCAGGGCCCAATTTCATGGAAATGATGGAATCCGTTCCCTTTTTAAGCAAATATTTTCTTGTTTACGATAGCAGACATTTGTTTGCTTACAAGTTACGGTTAGCTTATTTCACAGGAGAGTTTTCTTTCTTGCTAGGCTAAGCAAGGACTTTCTGCAGAATGCATTAATACATGTACACCTGTAAATGACAGCGTGTTAGCAGAAAATAATCTTGGTTAGCCTGGAAATTCTTCTGTAACCGAAAGTCTTGCTTACGGATTCCGTGAAGTACCATAGATTTCACACGTAGCAGTGCCCATAAGCACAAAATAGGCTGTACCAGATTTCATGAAATTTGGCCCTGAAATGATCTCCATTCCAATATTAAAGGTAATATCATACTTTGGTTTTTGTCAAAGAAATACAGATTCATGGGCAGAAATATCAAGGAAGATACAGTAACAGTCATCTGTGAAAATTTCAGTCCCATACGTTTCCCACTATTTGAGAAAATAGTTAAAAACGACCACAGTATTTCTTAAGTCTTTTCTCTTTTATTTTTGATCTTTTAGAAGATCAAAAAGATTTTGGGTCGTTGTTTGACTAATTTCTGGAAAAATGCACCACTTCAGGCGGAAATATTTTAACGGTAGGTTTCTACCACCACCATCTTCATACCCTGAAAGTTATACGTAAATCTGTGAACATTTCTGTTTTGGTCTCTTACCAAAGTATGATACTACCTTTAAACAGAGGTATCAGAACATGTTTTTGGTTATAGTGAAGT
Source organism: Astropecten irregularis (assembly GCA_963971285.1). Classification (NCBI taxonomy): domain Eukaryota; kingdom Metazoa; phylum Echinodermata; class Asteroidea; order Paxillosida; family Astropectinidae; genus Astropecten; species Astropecten irregularis. Next base: position 24,837,294 of record OZ020245.1, on the reverse strand, counting down.
ATACATGATGATTATCCCATCTCAGGGTATACGTGTAGTGTAGGAGATGTGGTGGTGTTTCAAAACAGGGAACAAAATTTAGGGTCAGGTAAGATTCAAGGGTAGATGCAGGGGAAAAGCACAGGCAGTTATTTGTTCACGTATGTATTTGTGATTGTACAATGTTGTACCCATGTTGGTGCCAACAATACTCCAAACACTTCCTGGGTTCTGAAAGGAATAGTGGGTTCACCACTCACCAGCATTTACCTATTCATGAATCTTTCCTATAGCAATTATTTATAAGGAAGAGTTAGTCAATCTTTTTACATGCACAATTGCAATTTGAATACGTTGCGAATCACAATGAAATACATTTCAATAATGATGAGCCTCTAGCATGTCTAGTCATAGACTCCATTCAGGATCAGGTACTTTACAAAGTTGGAACGGTTGAAAGTATTCTCCACTTCCTATTCAATGTTTCCCACTGGCCCCAAACAAGAATTTTTTTTGTGGTGGAGGGATGAAGAATGCTTTGAGTTTAATTGTTTGACCTTTTGCAAAAAGTGAATAGTGTCCGATGTTTGGAGTGAAAGCTGCAAAGCCTTGGGACATTTGGTAAAAAAAGTGTTTAAATTCAATCAGACACTTGTTGTGGGCTTGTATTCACTGTGTCATCACATACGTACACTGTTCATGGAGGCTACTAGTATTCCTTGCTTACGTGTAATACATGCTCTTTGCAACAAGACAGCCATTTATGGCTTTTAAAATTTATAACAAGAAAACGCACTGCTGCATCCATGCTTACACTGTACCTTATGTCATCCAGTTAATATTTTGATTGAAACTTCTATACATGTGTAATTCTTGAAAGAAATATGTGGCAACATTGTGTTTTTATCTTTTACATTGTAACCCCCCCCCCCCCCACTCTCAATTTATCATTAAATTGTGTCTACACTACTTGATGAGGGACTTGGCAGTCCTGATAAATCTTGGAATATTGAGAAATAAGAAAGCTTTAGATTTTTCAGCTTTTCAGATTCTTGAAGAGAATGTACAGAGTATTTACCGGGTATCTAGATTTTTTACTGAGTGGCGATAACTGTGATAGTTAAAGTTGTTGTTTTTTCTTCCCTGCATTGATTTTACAGCAACTGAAGCACAGAAATTTGGTCAACTTGCTGGAGGTGTTCCGGAGAAAACGCAAACTGCACCTCGTCTTTGAGTACTGCGAGAAGACATTACTGAATTCCCTGGATGAATATGCCAAGGGGTAAGGAGAAAAAGAAATAGTAGAAGTATAAAAAGTGCAGAACACAGAATAGACCACAGAATACGCAGAATGTCACACTGTATGTAATATTATACGTGGTACATGTACATGTAGGTCCTAAATATCCAAAACAGAAATGCTGTTATGGAAAAGTGTTTTCCAGTGGTACATTGTCATGCTATCTTCCTCTTCGAAACCTGAGACGATTTTGGAAATTTCTTATTATTGATTAGTTATATATGCATAGTCAAAAATATATTGAAGAACAAATTGTCACGTACTCCACGGTCTGCAGGTACGCATCCAGTTATTGACATATTACTGGAATTGAGTAGGAGTCTGCCTGCCTGTACATGTACATGTAGGAGTATTCCATGGACTTATGGCTTAAAGTGCTTCTAAGGATCAATCACATTGTTGTACCATGAGCTCTTCCTTTATCAATCCTGGTAATAAAATCTTACATCAGGGCCACAAGTAGCTAACTGTAACTTTCATGGGGCTCTGTGGATGTACTGATGCATGGGGGAGTTACATGTAGCTACTTGTGGCCCTGATGTACAGACTTTATTACCAGGATTCCAAGCATTTTTCTTGGCCAGTCAACTCTGGCAGATGCAGAGGGTGTGTACACAACAATATACATCTTCCTTGTCCAGAACTTTGCAATACAAATACAGGCTGTCGTTGGTACTGTCAGTAGCACGGGCCCACTGTTCGTTTGTCCTTGCTTGTGCAATATCTGCTGGCTTAAAGTTGATTGATTAGCCTGGAGACTTCTTGGTATCAGGGAACAATTTTAAAAGGAGTTGTAAATCAAGACAGTGCAATGTCCTGATATCTGCTCATATCATCAGCTGATTATCTGCTCATATCATCAGCTTAAGTGCATTATGCAGTGGCCATACATATAGAAACTCCAATCGGTCTCCTTTGAGGACGATCAAAAAGAAAGAAAGAAGAGAGACACAGGCCTACGTCTGACATTATTCACTTCATATTGCTTATTGCACATATTAAGTACAGCACTCCAATTTCATGTACAATTTCACGCATCAAATTGGGTTGGTACATAAGTACTTGAAGCTCAAAATATCCAAAAAGCCTGCAAGGCATTTTGCATGACTGATGGTAAAACCAAGACATCACCTAGGGTCACCCCATATATTCACATTGAAATCAAAATCTGTGACATCTCAAAAAGCTATAGTGATGATGTTTGATCATCATTTTGATGTTGTCGATGCTGTAAACCCTTACATTGACATGTCAGTCCAAACTGGCTGTATTAGAAACTGCAGTTCACCAGATTTGAGAAACAATTTAAGGTGAAATGATTATTATTCTTATGATGTTGACGCTGTGATCAAAGATCACTGGAGCACTTGACTACTGTACATACATGCAATTGGGTCGAGGGGAAACCTAGATTGAGACCCTGAACACTTGGCTCATTTAGGGAGTCCAGTGGATATTTCAAGAGCCGAAATGTTACAAAATCACCTGCCACACATATTTGAGATTCCAGGCAGAGTTAATCTATTAGGAGCCCACTCCAACACACAAGTATTGATTAATAACTACGCCTTTACATTGTTATGATGTGAGGTGGGTAGTGAAAACAGAATAGGCCTACTGTACGACTGTGCCAATGATTAACTGCTGTCAGAATAGATGTGCTGGAATGAATTGTGTGAATATATTGCTGCCACTTAGATCAATTGACCCCAAACTGCTGTGGAACAAAACTATTTTCATACTGCAAAATTTGCTTAACTTTCAGCACTTTCAGTAGAGAGGTAAGATACCTGTGTACAGATTGTCCAAAATCCAAAAATCAAAAAGTTTTGAAAATTTGATCATTTAACTTATAAACAATGTTTATATTCTTAATATATTTTTGCTCTATACACTTTTAGACAAAATGTTCAGTACACTCAAACAATTTTGATAATTCTGCATCTGTACCAGTAGTCATAAATAATATAAGATTATAATTTGTTTATAAATAATTTTGATCATAATTTGATCATTTTTTATCATAAACATTCAATGCTGGGTGCATATTCCAGAGTTCAGACAAATTTCAGACATAATTATATCAAAATGCAGTCTACATGGTTAAAATATGAAAATCCATCTGTTTTGAATCTTTGTTTACAATGATTTATCCAAGCAAGGTAAAGGCATCTTTCTTAAAAAAAAAAAAAAAATGAAACTTTAAAAGCAACAGTGCACAGATTTTGATAAAAAATGTCAGCATTTGTTTTTGATCCAAGAGCTTACATGTAATTAGTTAAATTGTCTGTAGGCCTACATGCAAACATGCAAAGTTTGCTGAGAATTTTCATAGACTGCATGTGCTTTGCCCATTTGCTGTGTTCAGGATTTTGTTTTGTCTATCTATTAGTTAGTCTTAATGGATCAGGATTCTGGGCCATAGGCACTTTGTGTCTGGAAGATGCTCCGTTATGATTAGCTTCTAAATAGATAACCAAAAAAAAAGGCTTTAATCTCATTAATAATTATCTTTCTCTCTTTGTTTGGCACAGGAAATTGATTGAGCACCAAGGCACATTGGGCGGGTAAGTAGCAGGACAAATTTGTGGTAATAGGCACAGAAGGAGCGGTGCACTTAGTTGTCATGGTAACCCATATAAACATCACCCCAACAATTACCTGATTGGAGAGTGCAAGATACAATGTGCATAAACGTTGTTGAATTATTTACATTAGAAACACAATGTACACTGTACATGTACATTACCTAAGTAGATCCACAGTGCAGTTGATTACCTGCATTTAATGGCATAAATATTTATTTTTTTGTATCAAAATAAATATTTATATTTCGTCTAAGAATACTTTCAGAAAATGTGTTTACTGGGCCAACACCATGTATCATAATATTGATAGCCCCCTTTTCAATGCTTTTATCTGTTAGAATGTAAATTTAAATCATTAAATCATGCAGCTACAGCACCGGAACCAAAATTATTCATTTATTTATTTTGTGTAGAATGTTTCTATGTTCCTAACTTAATTTGATTTCCAGATTAATTTTTCTTTATCCATTCTAATAGTTTATTTGGAAAATGATTTTCCTTTTTAAAATTGATGAATTTTTTCGCCAACAATTTTGAAATCAATTGATTTGTATAGTATTCCATTTTAACATTGAATGACTATTCATTCAGTTAATGATTTTTAGATTGATACATTAAAACCGTAGTTACACTATCATTAAAATGGATCCAGGATTGTTTTTTAATTTATTTTTTCGCCGATTGACTTATTTGTTTCTCCCGCTCACTCTTGTTGCAGCATGCCGGAGGAGAGAGTCAAGAAATGGATCAAGCAGTTGCTGGAGGCAGTCAAGTTTTGTCACGATCACAATGTAAGGCAACCCAATTGGCATCGATTGTAGCTGTTTATAGCGAGTCTCATATGCGTGTGCTCAATGACGTACACGATGCATTGTTTTCCCACAGGCACCATCCAGGGTTGTGCTTGGTATCGTGTTTCCATGGCACCCAGGTTGCGTAGCTAAGGGGGCTTCCCCCCAGTTTTAGTTTTTTTGGCTGAGTGCCAATTTGGTTTCTGCACCTCATTTGATTGGTCTGTGTGTGCTATGCAAACTGCGGAGTCGTATTGTGGTTGTAGCAAAATGGGCCCTGGTGAGAATTGCTGGCATTCGAAATCTGAAATATTGGATGTGGATATAAAAAATATCAAAATGTTACAAGCCTTGGTCTTTATTTTGAGTCTTTCATTGTTAGAATATCTTGGGCCTTGTTTGTTTATTTTAAGGGAGAAATTGATGGATGTTTGGCTCCAGTGTGTAATTATTCCTCTAATTGTGTTTATTTCTGACCTTGGAGGATAGTTGATGTCATATTGATTTGATTATCAATTGCTGTACCTACCAATCCTGGCTTGTCGGTGCTTGTGTCTCGCCATGCGCATAAAAAGCACACCACATTTGACCATCTCTGCTTGCACGCAAGGGGCACCATGCTAACTTACAACAACAAAACAAAGTATATAATTTAAACTGATGTGATAAATTGTGCAGTGGGAAAAACAAAAACACGCGCAGGTTTAACGTGTTGGCCCACATTCCCCGCCAACCCCCTTGTGTAAATATCCCACTGCAAAAGCCGTGGAGAAACCATAGCAAGTTCTACACACACCCTTTAGCCTATGATGCATTGGTCCTAATTCCCACTAAGCTCCTGTCTACTATTAAGTCCTGTGGTCCAAAAATCAATATTCCGGTACTGGGTTGGAAACGGAGTTCTAAAATGCCCGAGGCGTACATAGTGCACAGTGTGGTCCTACATGTACAGTACCTGGGTGTGGATAACCTGTGTTCACGTTTCTTGAAGGGAACATAAGTCCGTTAATCCTTTCTAGATTTACTCTTTTTTTTTACTTTCTTGTTGCCATGTTTTTTCTGTGTTTTGATTGTGTTTTTTTTAGGAGTTTGGGCAGAAATTTAACCAAAGAATACAGTGTGATAAAGATAATCCCATAAAAAGGTTGTTCTTTTGTTTTGTTGTTGTCGGGGACCTCGGGACAAAAATTGATGAGATTTTTAATGCACTTCAGCTAAAAAAATTTGAAACCATTTATCAGTTTTATTGAGTAAACAAATTTAGAAAATTTATGTTTGTGCAACAACAAATAAACAGGCAATTGTTAAAATAAATTGGGAAAAGTTCATGAGATTTGAAGTCGAAGGACCAAATACATGTAGTTGCCACTTACATGTATTCTTGTCAGATATTTTCAGCCAAGGTATTAAATGAAGGCCTATAGCTTTTCCTGCCTCAGACAATTAGGAACTGAAATGTAAAATTTTTTTTTACCATTGCAATACCAGTACTGTAAAGTTATTAGGTGAACAAATTGCTGCAAACTGCTCATCAACCCCAAAAAGAGTAATTGATATGATTCTGTAAAATTTGAATTGGAAATGATTTTAAAATGTATTGACTCAAATCCATTTCACACTCCCAAGATTTATCAATGGATTGTTACAGAGAAGTGCTTTAATACTGTAAAGCGGAATATTTGCCCTGATATACAACTATCATTTGGAAATTTGTGTCAAATTGCTCAACGCTAGTTTCATCTCACTACATGTACATTGTGCATTGGAATTGTATGACTCTAGTTTTGAAGATGAAGCAATTCTTTCCCATTACCTTTAGCGTAATTTGATATGGATTTGTTTGCATGATAATACATTTTTCTAGCAGTGAAAAGGATTAAAAATTCCAAAATGTTTTGTATGCCGGAGTTTCAAAAATTTTAAAAGTTACAATTGTACATATGTATATATGTGTACCTCTTTTTCTCAATTAACCCAATACATCTATCATGGTAGTTGTGATATCTTTGTTTATTATTTGTTTTGTTCACCAGTGCATCCATCGAGATGTTAAACCGGAAAATATCCTCATCACCAAGGACGATATGCTGAAATTATGCGACTTCGGTTTTGCCAGAATACTGAGTAAGTACAGCACACTGAGGTCTTTCCTCAATCAGACTAGTCTTGTCCGTCATCACTGTCCTTTCTAACTTAGTGGGTTGTTGACATCAAGTAGGCCGTACTTTATATCCATAATCCACGCTCCTCTGGCTCATTCAACCTGACAGAGAGGATAGGAGACGCTCACAGATTGATTTTATTACTGAGCTAAAATGAGCCGGAAAAGAGCTTTCAGGCGGTATATGGCACTTGAGGTTGATGTCATCCTTCGTCTGTGAAATAGTGAGCTCCTTCGGGAGAATGTAGTCAGGATGAGGCAACATTCTGTGAAATAGTGAGCTCCTTCGGGAGAATGTAGTCAGGATGAGGCAACATTCTGCCTTTGGACAGCTGAACTGGCTAGGAATGTCACCTGAAGACTTCCTGCTCATTTTGATGTTGCCAGGCTGCATGAAAACTGCAGAATGCTGCCCACAGAAAAACATCCTTAACCCTATCCCACCTGCATACACAACAGTTTACCACACATGGTTTTTCCCTCCTGTGGTAAGTGTGGTATCCTGAATACCACAATACACCACAGTGTGGTTTTCATCGTTTATGGTCATAGTTCCCCTGTGGAGACGGTGATAATGTGTGGTAAGCAGCTCTTGTCTTGTGTTGTAGGTACAGAGGGTTAGGGTTAAAAAAAAAACATGTAACGATTTAATCCCACATGCACTATATAAATTCATATGAGATTTAGACTTCAGATGAAAATGCACATATGTACAGACACACAATGCATCTCAGGATTGCAACCAATTTTGAATTTTTTTTGCAACTGGGTGAAAAAAAAAAATGACGAGCGGGTTCTGAGTCATCATGTATTGCAACCATAAACTGGAGCTCCGTCTATTGATTTCTTGTTTTTCCATTTTTTTGCCTATTATCTTCATTGGCTACGTGTACAGTACATGTATCTGTGTTTGTTGAGCAGGGACCGATTTCACTAACGCTTTGCGATCATCGTAAAGCCCAAATCCATCGCTAAATGGAGAATCGATCGCTACTTTGTGTAGTAATTTTCCGTTTAGCGATGGATTTGTGCTTTACGATGATCGCAAAACGTTAGTGAAATCGGCCCCAGGTCTCAGAATGAAATTATTGTAATAATGTAGTAATTAAGAAATATCAATACATGTACAGTTATTATTATTAGTGATCAACCCAGAGTTAATTGTATGAATTTGCCTTCTAGAGCTATATTTCATTTCCATGTCGCTGGAATAATCATGAAAAAAGGGAAAAAACACAAAAACTACATGTAAAAAGCATACCAGTATATGACTTATATGTATTGTATAATTGATGGGGCCAGATATGAGAAATTTACCCAAGCCAAATCCACTATGAGTAGCTTCATGATCCCTGAGCTGGCAAGGAGCCAACATCACATTCCTGTTGGAGTGTCTCTCCGTGATGCCAATTCACGAGGGTGACCGATGCCTGGCTCCGCACGGATGTACCGCGCTCTCATTCAAATTAAAAAACCTGAAAACAGCAAAAAAAGATTAATCATGCTACATTCAGCGGACAACGTCCCGTCAACGTTACAAGCATGGACAGACACGGGAATGTCTTGCAGACTGTTTATTGGCCCCGGAGGGCACCAATAGTTTAATGAAATTAAGCAAGATTGAATTCAATTCGATCAAGTGGCGTCTGTACTATGTACAGGGATATGGTTACTTTCCATGTACATGTACATGGCTGGTGATTGATGCTGTACTTAGTTACCATGTGAGCCAAGTCTTCATTACTGCGCTTATAGGGTTAGCACTGAATTAGCCGAGTAGTGATCAGAAATCCGTCTTAAGCTGTGCAAAGTTCAACTGAAAGGTCCATGCTAAATCCATGAAGGAACTAGTATGTGCAGAATTTTCTGTCTTCGTGATGGCCTATTCTACACTTGTGGTACAGTGGAATGCCACTATAACAAACTCTGCTATACCAAACATTTGGCTATACTGAACATCATCCTTGACTCACATTTGTGTGTACAATATATCCAATATTTTTTCTTTAAAGGTAATATCATACTTGAGTTTTTATCAAAGAAATACAGATTCATGGGTAAAAGTATCAAGACAGATACAGTAATAGTCATCTGTGAAAATTTCAGTCCCATTCGGTGCCCACTTTTTCAGAAAATAGGGAAAAACAGCCACAGTATTTCTTAAGTCTTTTCTCTTTTATTTTTGATCTTTTAAAAGATCAAACAGATTTTCGGTTGTTGATACTAATTTCTGGACAAATACACCATTTCAGGCGGAAATATTTTAACTGTATGTTTCTACCACCACCATCTTCATACCATATTAAAGTTATACGTAAATCTGTGAACATTTCTGTTTTGGTTTCTTACCAAAGTATGATATTACCTTTAATTCACTATAACGAACGACCACTATAACGGACAATATCTGTGCATCCCGCCAAAGTGGCGTTCCACTGTATTAAATTAGGTCCCGGTTGTAATCCGTTGGCTATTTCATTCCCTGCAAGATTTCCTTGGCTCATTGGATCTGAATCTCTGATGAGTTTTTTGCCTCCTACGTGTACCTCTTCTAAGACTCTTTCCCAATTCTCTCTAGACTTTGCACTGTACATAATGTCATGATCTACAAGTGATGACAATCCCTCTTAATTATAAACTCATTCTAGTCCTGGACTCTGTATCATAGAGATTTTGGACAGAATATTGCTCAGCAAAAAAAAAAAAGGACCAGGGAACCAGTCGGAAGCATATGCATGACATTGTCTGGTTACCAGTTTGCAATTAAAGCACAACTTGTGCATCCTCAGTCAATCTAGCCCCCTCCTATACAGTACTTATCTCTTATTTGTCGTTGTCTGGATGGCAGTTATAATTATTGCTGATGCCTGAAGCATTGTGTGCACAAAGCACGCAGGGACTAAAATTCCCACTGCATCCACGATTATTATGCTCGTCTTTTAAGCTCTTGTTTGTTTACTCATCTCCAAGGCAACGTGGCGACAAGATCTCAGTAATGTGTTGACTCTCGTTGACACGCCTCGAGACATCTTCCCCTTTTAATAATAATCCTAACGGCATTATGACCGTAATTTACCCATAAACAAAACCTGACAGACTCTTGAATGATTGACAATGGGATTATCTGTTATATTTTCTCTGCCAACATGGCCAATCTCCTTAGCAAGCCCCTCCCTCCCTCCCCCCAATTCACCAATAACAAGCGCTAAAACCATTTGCATAATGGCTAACAGTAGGAACTGCTGGTTCTAGGCCTACAGTGTGCAAATGTAATAAGGAGAATGTACACATGTATGTAGTTGTCAAATCCAGAGTTAGATTTCATCATTCTCTCCAGACTACCCAAAATGGTTAACTCTCGATATTCTTGATATTTTGATAATGTACTACATTTGAAACACTTAAAAAAAATCTGTTTTACATGCCAAATTCGATTTTAAAAAATATCATTAAAGATTATCTTGACACTACCAAATCAGGGAGATAATATTTTTATATTCCATGAAAATATACAATTGACAATTAATGGGTAACATAAAAAAAATATATATAAAATATACCATATGTCTCCAAAAGAAAGAAAATGTATGCAAAGTTAAAATATGTTGATCAGTGACTTGAATTGATAAACAATTCTAGGTTTCAAGGCCACTTAAAACTTGTGGGCCTTTCTTTAAAAAAAAACATGTTTTCATTGAGACTCTATATTGAACTCAAAGTCTTGGGAGCATTGGAATTGTGTGCCTTGTAAGTTGTTGGCTTGCTGAAGACCAGAGCTACATGTAAGAATAACAGCAAAGAGACTGGATTTGTTAGACAATTACATGTAGAGTACCGGTAGATGTTGTACAAGTATGTACATTCCCAATAGTACATGTACATGTACCTTTCTCAAAGTTTTTTTACTTGGCAGTACCGTACAAGTACGCATGGGCTGTACATGTACGTGGTACAGTTGAAAATGTACTTTTGGCACATACTGTACATGTAGTACACTAAGGTACATAGACCTGCACATTATGACACTGCTGACATTCTACGAGCACGTCTTTGCCTTTAGCATGAGTTAGCACTTTGCACATTGCATACTATAAATAGTGATTCCCCCCCCCCCCCCCCCAACAATAGCCTGGTCAAATTGCTTGGCCAGTTTTAAGTCCAATGCACCTGATATCTCTCCCCTTTGATTCATCCAGACTTTAAAGAGTTTGAAATCCCCATGGTGTGGGTTAAAAGCGGTCAAGACTTGAAGGCACATCTCTGTAGACTGTACTTTCCCCCTTAGTCTCTCTCTCTCTGGAGTACAAAGGCTGCTAAGTACGGCAAAGAAAAAAACTACCTTTATATATTTCACATGGTGGGCATTTGGTCGTTGTTAGGATGGAGTCTAACAGACAAAGTGTGAACAAACATGACATGATATTGATAGGGGAACTTGTTGAGGGAATATTTTCAATAAGCTGTTCATGCAAGGCAGTTTTTAACAGTAATATCAAACTTTGGTTTTTATCACAGAAATACAGATTCATGGGCATGAATATCAAGACAGATATTAACAGTCATCTGTGAAAATTTCAGTCCCATTCGATGCCCACTTTTTCAGAAAATAGGGAAAAACAGCCACAGTATTTCTTAAGTCTTTTCTCTTTTATTTTTGATCTTTTAAAAGATCAAAAAGATCTTTTCGGTCGTTGTTTTACTAATTTCTGGATAAATACACCATTTCAGGTGGAAATATTTTAACGGTATGTTTCTACCACCACCATCTTCACACCCTGCAAGTTATATGTAGATCTGTGAACATTTCTCTTTTGGTTCTTACCAAAGTATGATACTACCTTGATTCACATCGGAAGGTTTTTTCGCTTCCTAACAGCTATTTTGTGTCCACTTTTATTCATTTACAAGCATACCTATACGTTGGTATCGACTAATCATTTGCCCCTTTTTTCTATGGAATTGTTATTTTTGCGCTTGGTAGCATTTCTTGAAATTGATGCTGTTGCTTTCTATACGTGGGCTATGACATATCTCTTGCGCAACCTCTGTTGTGCTTAGAATCACCAAGGCACCGTGGTTCTCTGTATTACATGCAGCGAATTCCTGCGTGTAAATCAATAAAGTCATGGCACGCTGCGCATATTCCAAGGTGATAGATACCTACGCCATCCATATAGATGTATCCTGCATACAAGTTCATTCACTTGCTGTACTGATCAATTGGCCGCCATGGCAACAACCAAACAAAAACAACACATTGAACTTGAGCGCAATATCGATTGTTTTTTTTTCCTTCCCTCTTTGCCTGTTTGATGATCGGAGTAGGATGTTATTAAGTCTTGCTATTATTAGTGTTTGCGATTGAGTGACTTTTGTAGATTTATTTTTTTTTATGGGTGACGTTGGTTTCAGTCTCACTCGTTAACTGTTTGGGATGTGTTCCGCAAGCTTAATCTGAAATTTAACGGTAAAAAATTAAGTAATTTAATGGGACTAATATGGACATTAATTCTGGGATAGGAATTTGGGATTTGTCAAGATAAAGAATGCTACAAAGGCCTGTTTTAATATTTGAATACCAATTAGCAAGTGATGCTGAATGGCGGTTTGTGTGTTTGTTGTTGGGCTCTGCAGCCATGGCAACAAAACATCCGTCGAAGTGAAATTGACTTCATTTGACTTGTAGTATTGTGGGAACAATTATGAGGATGCCATACAGTACTGCAGACTACAGAACGATGCTGTTGAGTCCAGAGTAAATATCATTGAAAATTTGACTTGCCAGCCTTTAAACTTGCAATTGTTGAAAGGGATTTTTTTTTCATATCGGAAGTTGAGTCATACGGTACAGTATATCAGTGGTTAATTGCTTTTTGATGAAACTTATGCTTCTACTCAGTGAGCAAATATACTATATACATGTAAGAAGCCATGTTGCCATGGTTATATTCTAACTTGAATCTGAATCCACCAAAGGGCATAATCTTCTCATTTCTCTATGGCCCAATTGCCTTTTAATGTCTGGTTTGCTATTGCATGAAAACAATCAATGTATTTTAATACTGGGCCAATATCTAAGGTGCTTTTTATGAAATCTCACTCTAATGTTTCATTTTTTAATATTTTGAAAAAATTCAAGCAATGTGTACTGTGTAACCTTCAATTGAACAAAGACAGGGAGAATCTGTTGAATTGTGAAAGATTGATGAAAAAAAGGGAATTTTTTTGGGAATCATCTAATTAAATGCAATTTGAGAAATTTCAGCCAATTCAAGTTATTATTATAACAAAATGCAGTTTTGATAATATGACAAATTTGGACACATTTCAAAGATCGCTTTCCACCTCATATTCGAGAACATACTGTGCAATGTATACATACAGACACTGGCTATTGGCAAACAATAGTTTGAATACACTGTACATTATATGTATGCAGGATGGCCATGCGGGTATTGTATTACATTGAAATATACATAAGTACTGTATGTACCGTACACGATGTTTGTCGATGGACTGTCGTTGTATTCACAAAATCACACGCAGATTCTCATAAAAAGTGCAAAAATTCTACTCCCCAACCGTACTATTATTAGCATGTGGAAAAACAGGCTCCAGTTTCACAGAGCACCCTACAACAACACAAAAAGTACTCATATGTCATATCAAGTATGGTTTCCATGGCAATAAGCAAACATGTCTCTGCAAGACAGGTCTTTGTCATGGATACGCCTCCCTTTTGTTGATGACAACAAGTCAATTCAATTGACACTTCTTTGTTTTGTTTTTTTCTGGCTGTTGTTGTTGTTTTTTTTTCAAACAAAATGTCCAAAGAACCGTTTTTTCAGCACAGAAATGACGAGCATTGATGGTTTAAGTTCCAGTTCAGCGATTTAGTTTCAAAGCCTGAATTGTTTGAATGGTTGGTTGGGTTTTTTCGTACGTGATTGATTTCCCAATCGTTTAGTTTGTTTGTAATTTGAGTCTAAAACTGAATAGTGCAGTTACACAATGGCATTTCTTGTGTGAAAATTAAAAGCGAGGATGCTTTCGAGCATGAAGTGACAGTGTGCATTTTCCTATATTGAGCCAACAGTGCTCTATTTTAGAGACGTTTCAGAGACGTTTTCACTGTCTCTGAAAAATTCTTGAATTTCGTTTCACCCGTTGTTGATTAAGTCTGTTTCACCCCTGTGAAATATGTGTCGATGTTATGACGTTTATGCCAACTGAAAACACAGACCTATAAATGATGACCTTGACAGATTTTGTCAATATTTCCTATTTCGGTTACCGACGGCTTTGTGTCTCTGATTTCTATTTCAAATTTAGATTTTTCTCCCCTATTCATAATTCTTTTGGCCCCACATACTGTACAGCTACGCCTCACTGCATAACCAGTGCAATGCACATTTTACAAACAAGATGCTAGCTCAGTCAGTCAAGTCCGGTCTGCAATTCAAAATTGTATTGATTACTTGCTAACCACCATTTCCTCTTGTTTATGCGAAAAAAAATATTGTAGTCAGGTCAGAGATTAAATAGGGGATGAAGGGTTGCCTAAATATTTCCCTCAAAATAGTACATGTAGTACTGTAGTACATGGCTTGTCCTTCAAATGGAGTGAGGTTTTAGCACTGTTCAGCATTGTGTACCGTATTCCGTGACTGATGGGCACAGATGTTCTACAGAAACTGAGATTTTGGGATGAATCTTTTTATAATTTGTATTCAGCATAATACAGTCAACATTACAAATTTACTTAATCCTCAAGCCCCTTCCCCCAAAACAACAAACAAACATGTATAAAATAAATATATCCAGGCATGCAACTTTTCCTCGGATCAGCTGATTTCCTCTTTTTTCACTTCACTCTTTTGCCATTGAAAAGTGAAAAACACTGTACAAAATGTGGTAAAGATTGGAATTTCCTCTTTTTTTGGAAAGTGCAAGTTGCATGCCTGTATATCAAAATATAATATCAAATACACAATCAAGTCCAATTGTACATGTATGATGTACATAAGCTGCATAGGATAGACCTAAGTTGCTTCTTCCATTTTTACCTCATTGATGCAGTCTCACACTATGATAATTTTTCTTTTCATTGTTTGCATTTTATAAACAACCAACTCTACCGGGGCAATAACAATCTGACAAATGGGCGCACGATTGGTTTGGCGTCTCAATAACGGCCATTGTGTTGACTGATGGCGCTTGCGTTGAATGCATGGATCCGTTAAAAGCTTTCACGGCATCTTATTCAGATGTGTATCATTCTGTTCGGGCCTGTGCGTCATTAGCGCCATGGGGTGATATTGCCACATCATCATCTGCCGATCTGCTGTCTGAAAGGGACTCCATTGGTTGAATTGCACGGGATGCATTAGCCAAGCTCCTCAAGTAATTCAGTTTTGGTCTGCCAAATTTGACAAATTGTCAAATTAGGTGCTTATAAACTTAAGTAACATGCTTTGTGATGCAGCATTAGGGATGAATCTCTCATAAAGAGACTGAGGTACAATGTGTAGCAGTTTTGTAAGAAGCGGAGGTTAAACTTTATTTACAGGCAAATCTGATTAAAACCGAGTGCTGTGGTACTTAATGTACTTTTAGGAAATGCTGCACCTGTTCTGAACAAGGTTTTCATACATGTACATGTACATGTACCTGCATCACAAATAATTTCTTAGATGAATGTGAAAAACACACAAGGTTGTATGGATTCTATATATGCTTATGGCCATTCAAAAGGATTTTGTTCATATATGTTTAGTGCTGCTCTTGCAGGAGGCTGCAGTGCCATGTAGTGCCCTGCTGTATCCAGCCATGCCTATCAGTACCTAACAATGTCTCTGAGATGCGCACCCAGCATCTTCTAGGAGATTTTGCCGTGTAAATGACGTGAGATGCCTTTGTGCATCCATCAAGCACCTCTCAGAGAGCACCCAGCCAGCAGTGCTCAGTAGTGTTGGACAGAGTGATGCAGTGGCTTGTAGTGCCCAGCAGGGTACCGCAGTGCCTAGCATTGCCCAGCAGTGTGTATATTATCTTCCCTTTATGTTTTCTATGTCCAATATACATGTATGTACATGTAATCCATACATGAAGATCCTTTTTACCTTTGAGGAGATTGGTTGGGCCTTGTGCAGGGTGCTTTGCAGAAATAATCTTCTTAGTATAATATGTATTACCCAAAAGAATCTTTCTGTAAAACGTATTACAAATCAAACAAATGTGCACTGTACATGATATAAATTGTGATATGTCTTGTGATATTCAGATGTTTTGTATGCAAATATTGTTCATACAGTACATGTACAGTTTAATAAGTTTAGCTGAGAAGGCTGTGCAATATGTACCCAGTCTTGGCCTGATATTTAATATTCCTTGTGTAGATTGTGGACATGAAAAGAAGAAATGTTAAGTGCTCTGCAACATTGACATGAATGATTTGGCTTTTCCATGCAATTATGCCTAATTCTGACCCTTAAATCTAACAAGGTTTGTTGTTTTGTGTCTTCTCTCTCCTAGCTGGCCCTGGTGATGACTACACTGACTACGTGGCCACGCGGTGGTATAGAGCACCCGAGCTTCTGGTAGGTGACACCAAGTACGGTCCACCTGTGGACGTATGGGCCATTGGCTGCGTCATGGCTGAAATGCTGACAACGGAGCCCTTGTGGCCGGGAAGGTCAGACGTTGACCAGCTCTACCTCATTCGCAAAACACTAGGTAAGGATTGGTGTGTGGGCGGGGTACCAGTTATATCACCAAGAATGGACACACTGACCAAATCCTTTTGAACAAGATTCATGAGAATGTAACGTACAACATGTAACATTCGGACAGTGCTTGATAATTGTACTGACACTTCAGCAAGCCCTCTTTTCCATTTTCCCTGTGAAACCAAAAGTGTTTTCTGCTGGTGCAGTGTTGCTTGTCCAGAGGCCTTTTCCCGCTTGACCAATCTCAGGGGTGGCCCCGGGGCGACGCAGGGGTGAAAATAAGCCACGATTCCCACTTGAAATGTTCACCCTTTTGAAGACCATCTGATTCTGTGGGTTTGTCCCTTGGATTACCTATTAAGGGTCTGCCTCCCATCTCTTAACACTCAACATTTCTATCTCATCTTCTTTGCCATGTTTCTTCCGACTTAGGCACAGGAAGGGAATCGTTTTCATTTCTGGAAATCATTTTAGTGATTGATTCCAAAAAGTACTGAAATGCAAATTGGGGAGAGGGGGGGGGGGTATGTCCTGTTGTTCAACAACTTTGAAAGCATGGTTAACGTTTGAATGTATTTAAGATTACATAAACGACTAAACTGTGCTATGAACCAGTAACCTACATAATGGATTTGAGTAATATAAACAGTGCATGAACAATTTTGGCATGTTTATTAAAATATTTGAAAATTCAGTAGATATTAAAATAAAAACATCATTATTGACTCTTTGTATTTGGTTGCCTCACATTATGGCTTTTGGAATTTTGTCCATCTAATGTTAAACTAAAAAAAATGGTGACTTACAATGGCATAGTGATTGTCAGCCCTATAGCATTGCCATGATGTAACCTTCACCAGCTGTTGTTTGATATTATATTCCTCTATCTTTGTGGTCAGCCCACAACAAAAGCACTCATGAATTATTCACCATGTAATTGTTCAGATAAGGAATGAAGCTCACTTGCCATATGTTGGGATTAGGGCTTCTGGAAAAAGGATTCTTGTTTTGTAGACGGAATGTATGAAATTGGTTTTATTGATAATCAAGAAAAGCTGTGGGTAGTCATGTAATTATAATGAGCATCGCAGATAGTTACCTGGTATATGTCAGTAAAGAAGTTGTTTACAAATAATAGAGGGGGTTAATAATAGATTCCAATGGGCCTTGAATTTGGTTCTGAAAAGGGCAAGGTCACTTTTCCATTGCAAAGGGCACTTCCATTGGAAAATCATAATGTCTATGGAAACATTTGAAGAGGGCAGGAAGACCAAGAATCAGGGCAACGAAGGCAATGGCCTCCGTGACCTTTGTTAAATTCAAGGCTTGGTGTATTGTGTGGTTGCCATGCCTATGTTCATAATTATGAATCTAGTCAATTTTGTATGATCTTTACATATGCTTCCTGTACATTGATTACTTGATTGTAGATTTAATGCATATTTCATGAGACCCGAAGATTGCGCGCTGAAACATCAACATGAACATTCTTCTTGCCAGTAATAACAAATTTCAATTAACACATTGTTGTTTGTTATTTGTCAGTGAATGTGCACACAATAGTGCTCCGCACTTGCGCTAAAAATAGCACACTGGACCTCAGACAAACATTGCAAACGTGTGTTCTTGTGCTTGTGTGCATGCATGAAGTTTGTCTGACATCCGGGGATTTTGTACATGGGCGCGCTGGCCAAATCACTTGTGTGACGTCATTAGTGCGGAGCGCTATTAATGACAGTACAGTGAATGTGATCGTTTTTAAATTTACTTTTTTAATGACAGTACAGTGTATGTAATCGTTTTGTAATTTACTTTTTTAATAACAAGAATTTAGATTTATTCTTTTTAAACATTCAGGAATTGCAGTCATCAAAGGTTTAATGATTTGATTAATTTGTAGACATTGAAAAGTGAACAAAGAAAAATTTACTATAGTGGGATTAGAACCTGCGACCCCCAGAATATCATACCGACGCTCTTACCAACTGAGCTGCCCAGCCCTATGTTTGCAGTGTCCTAATAGTAAATTATCTTTGTTTGGCAGTCAAAAGCCATGAAACCATTCCCATGTCTTTGATCCACCAAGATGTCATTACATTTTCCCAATTTTTCCCTAAATTCCCCAAATTTATATTTTCCCCCAAAATATACATTTACTATTCTTATTTTGTTTTCTCTTTTCTTGTGCAGGCGATTTAATTCAAAGGCATATGAATATTTTCAGCACCAACTCCTTCTTCCAAGGACTCCCCCTCCCTGAACCTAAAGTATTAGTAAGTATCCTTTTCTTCAGTCTGCATAATGCCACAAAGTCTCTTAAAGATAGTATCATACTTTGACAGCATACTGAAACAGAAATCTTCACTTTACCTATAACTTAATTACAGGGTTTGAAGATGGTGATGGTGGAAACATACCGTTAAAATTGTTCTGCCTGAAATGCTGTATTTATCCAGAAAAGAGTAAAAACCAATTACCAAATGTATTTTTGATCTATTAAAGATAAAAAATAAAAGGAAAAAGATTTTAAAATACTGTGGCTGTTTTTCCACTCAAAAAGTTGGCACCGTATGGGACTGAACTTTTCACAGATGACTGTTTCTGTATCTGTCTTGATATTTTAGCACATGAATCTGTATTTCTTTGACAAAAACCAAAGCATGATACTACCTTTAAGCCCAACCTTCATTTCTGGCTAGGAAACCAAGTCTCAAACTGTCTCAAGAATTTAACCATGTTGTCTTTTTTGTTTCTCCCTATTTTTATAGGAACCTTTGGATTTAAAGTTCCACGACCTTCCAGATGCGTTGAAATTTCTGAAGGTCAGTATTTGCACTAGCCCATTATTTTGTTCCAAGCGAAAGTCTATGTCGTGTACTAACACTGTAACATGAATCTTTTGATATGGACTGAAGTGTGCTGTCATTCTAATTGACTGAAGGGGGTGTTGGGTTCGAATCCGATACAAGACGTCAGGGATTCATATTCCCAATGACACTAATAGCATACACACACATATCAGAATTTGTTTCTTTGTGATGGAGACATGGCTTTGTTCTCGTGTACTTGTAAACACTCTTCTAAGAGCAGAATTGAAATCGCGCCCATTTGAACCAGAATCACTTTCCTGGGTTGAAATATCTAGCGGACGTGGAAATCCCTTATATAAAATACTTCTCGTTGCGATGGATAAGTGTACCTTGGAAATTCCTCCTTTTTGAGGTAATTCCTAAAATCAGTTTGGTGAAAACCTTGTGGAGACCTATACACCTTTAGAATTTCCCTGAGGAGACATCTAAAAACTTATTGTGCTCGGTCTCCACAAAGGCAACAGGGGTGGATTTCACCAAACTCATCGTAACTTACTATTAATCGTAGCAATTATGCTGCATTTGCAGCCCCACATGCAAGTCGGAGGATACAATGAGTTATCCTTCGTAACTCGAGTTGCAATCGATCGCAGGGCTTCGTGAAATCGACCCCAGACTAGATATGCATTCAGAATGTACATGTTACAAATTCCCATAGGCAGCCATTGCTCATTGTACAGAGCACTCATTGAGTTTGATAAAGATCAAATCATAATCAATCTAGCTTTTCTTAAATGAATCCTTCTCAAATGATGTATTAACAGGCCTGTTTGAAGATGGACCCTCAAGCCAGAATGACTTGTGAGCAGTTGCTGGTACAGGAGTTTGTCCACGTCCCCGGTGAAGACCGAGAAAAGGAGAAGGCCGAGCGTGTCGCTAGAGGGCGCTATGGACGTACTCAGGGCAGATCCAGGGTAAGGATCAATAGGGTACAGCTTTGTAACACACTCATGTTGTTAGTCAAACTTCACGATTTTCTTCCACCTTTTTGAGGTTGAGCGCACAAACTAACCATCCATGCATTATCTCATATATGCTGCTTTCTCATTGCATTTCTGTTTCCCCATTGGTAAGCTTGATTTTACTAACAGATTCAACAAACACTGAAAACAGAGGAATGAGATTTAATATTTAGTCAACTGCATGATGGATACGTGATCAATTGCTGCACCTTATGTTGGAAACTTCACTATTAATTGGAAGCTTGGTACAAAGATACACATATGTAATAAGATGTGTCCATTTAATGGTGTCCCAATCCTGCCACTACTTTTTTATTGAAGTGACCCAGCAACTGATAGGACCGCCACTGCGAGAGACGATATTTGAAACATACCAGGATGTCTTACAGAGGCCTCCATACCTTGTTCTATAGGTTCTTTACTTTAACTTAGTCCTGGCCCCAAGCACAGACTTTGACACTGTTATCCAAAATCTCAAGTTCTCAACAGCTTTTGGCTCAAGTTGAAGTTTCATAGCCATAAGCCTGTATTTATGTAAAGAATTTGAGCCAAAGCCAGGGGTGGAACCAAAGCCGGCATTTTGTTTAATAGGCCATAACCGTATAAAGCATGCGAACATATGTTGATGGTGCTCAGTGCAGATTATATGGAGATGATAAATGGAGCATGTTAGCGATTGTTTATGCTGACCATAAATTCATCATGACATGATTTGCCAAATGGGCTGTCCCAGCATTACCGTAATTTTCGGAATATAGGCCGCGTGGATTATAAGCCGCAGCACGCCAAAATCAGGAAATTAAGATTTAAAATTACTGTATTAGCCGCAATGGTTTATAAGCCGCACCTGCGCGGACAAGGCGTAGCATTTATCAGTCGCGCGGCCGCAACACAAAAGGAAAGGTTCGGCCTATGTTCTGCAGGGACAGCGAGAGGACAACTTTGATGGTTTTGACTTGCTTGGGTTCTTTTGTTGGTTAAACTAATCTATGAATACCCTAAAGTTGGTTTTATTCTTCAGATGTTGGCATATTAGCCGCCCGCAATATAAACCGCAGAGACATTTTTCAGGGTGAGAATCAACACATTAGCCGCGGGCTATATTCCGAAAATTACGGTAGATTGATCCCATCAACAATATGCCAAAGTGGTTGCTTATCATAAACTGGATGGGAGAGTGCCTTTTGTCATATTCATCATATGATCCAGCCGCATCTTGTGAAGGAGTAAGGAGGAGGCATTGGACAGTGTATAATAGCATCTGCATGGTTATAGATCCTATAATGCATTAATGTCAACATGCCACCATCTTCTAGGCAAAAGGATAGTGACACAATGGCAAATACACAGCCATTTTGATACACACTGTGCACAGGATAGTTCATTAACCTGGGGCTAATTTCATGGAGCTGTTAAGCACCCATAAAATGTTTAGCACAAAATGTCTTGCTCAATGAAAAAAGCGCCATCAAAAATTCCCTTTGATATTCAAGTGATACACAATACATGGACATTTGGCTTTTAATTAATCATGTTTTTATCAAGACGGAAATTTCATGGTTAGCAAATTGGCCCCTGATGGCAGTATAAAGCTCTACTTTCTCCATTGTTACATCATCCTTTTGCTTCCAAGATGGCGACGCAATGACCTCATATGCAAGGGGTCTATAGCATGGTATAGGCAATTTACCCCGGGATTAGTCAATGTGCATCGTGGGTTTTACCATGGTGTGGCAATGGCTACCAAGGTTTTTATGATGGTATCCATGGTGATACCATGGTAACACCATCGTTAAGTTATCACATCAGTGGGACATACATGTCCATGTACTAACACACATGAGTTTCTGACGTACCATGACTATCTGTTCACCTCCATACTGTGCGTGTTATGTGCATCAGCATCACAGATGGTATAATCGTATACCACCACCACCTCCACCACCACCACCACCATCACAGCCTGCTCAGGTAAAACATGCTACTAACTCATTCTCATTGGTGTCATCATTGTGTAGCCATTGATCAGCTGGGCCCAATTGCATGGCATTCTTACCCACGGTACGGTGTTATTTATGTGATGTACAGTATGTGTAATATTTTGCGAAAAATCAACTTCTGTACGGTTTCTACCATTTGTTTTGTTAAGTTGAAGTTGCTGAATGGGAGACTTTTGAGGATCGATCTTCCAGTCAACAGTGCACGCACACGCAATAGTGAACATACGCGCGCATGCTCACAAAATTGCGTGTGCGTGCGCTGTTGACTTGAAGACCGATTCTCAAAAGTCTCCCATTTTAATGGCATATGTACATGTACATGTATATTGCTGTGTGGTTTTTTTTTCTGTGTTACATGGAATTTTGTTGGTTATCTTTCGAACCCTGAATTCAGCATAACCACTTCTTGAATTGACCACATACACTGTATGTTTCCCTATCATATGCTTTGTTCACATGTACTTTGTAATGGGAGACTTTTGAGAACCGGTCTTCAAGTCAACAGCGAACGCGCACGCAATTGTGAGCATGCGCGCGTTGTTTTGTGCCTGCGCTGTTGTGCGTGCGCGTGTGCTGTTGACTTGAAGACCGATTCTCAAAAGTCTCCCATTGAATACTGGCAGCTGATAGTCATGTATTGGTCTTGTTTCCCAGAATCGACCAAGTGGTTATGGTGCAGGCATGCTTATAGGCACCATGTTAGCATTTGATCTCACTGTGGCTGTATGAGTCTGTTTGTTTCGCGCATTACAGAAACGTGCTCAGTGATCTGGTGCGCAAAAGCTGCTCGCATTTTAGCAAACCCTACTCTGGATCGCATTTTAGCATATCCTGCATGGGACGTGGATATCGATCAAGAGGCGCTGCGAAACAGACAGGTCCTTATCTGTAGCTGTTGAGACATGTCTAATACACTCAGCATAATATGACACCTACAGCATCTTGCCCACATTCAATCTCTCTACCTTTAAACCTTAGTCACTTTGGCAGGAAACTTCCTGAATCTGTCAACATCCAGCAGTGAAGTGGATGAAGTGTCATCCATACTTTTGGCTTGTTGGTCCAGAGAGCCTCTTATCAAGATAACATTAACTGGGATCTAAAATCTTGTTGCTAAAAAAGTGGGCACCGTATGGGACTGAAATTTTCACAGATGAATTACTGTATCTGTCTTGATATTTTTGCCCATGGATCTGTATTTCTTTGATAAAAACCAAAGTATGATATTACCTTTAAGTACTACTTGCCAGTGCAAGCATCAAGTGTCTGGAATTACGTTAAGATTGTAAATTTGATGGGAATGGGGAGTGCTTGTTAAACAGTGCTTAATAACAAACAGTTGGGCCTCAAAGTTGTATGGCTTCACTTGGTTTTGTTGAAGTGGTGTGTGGACTTTGTTGATGTAACATTTGATGTATTTTTTTTTGGATCTGATTTGCAGAATCACTTCTACAACCTGCCTCAGTTGACAAATAGCAACAGCACCATGAATGCCACCATAGCGGCGTCCCCAGCAGAAGCTAAGGTGAACACCAAGGACAAGACAGACAAGCACAAGATGGACAAGCACAAGACCGACAAGCACAAGGCCGAGAAGCCTGAATACCGACACCTGCCCAATATCTCCAACTTCTGAAACGTGTGGTCAGGCCAGGGACCAGCAGCTATGGCTGCACCATTGCCCCCTCCCAATCCCCCGCCCCCTCACCAGAAGAGGATGAACTGGCCCTTGCCCCACCCCGAGCGAGGACCCCAGCCCCACACTAAGGACAATACTGGGGAGTCCCCGTACCCACATTGGGATAAGAGACCCCCAAAACTCTGCTCCGAATCCCCTGTGTGGTCCAAGGATGCCAAACAAGCAGGTAAGGTCACTCACTTCAAGAACATGGACCCTAAGGTGGAAGGTTTCGCTGCCAATCAACTGAGTCCGGAATCCCCTCAGCAGTATCTCCTCCACGTTCAGCTGAGTCCCTCGAATCCCATCACGGATAACCTCCGGAGAGACAGTCGTAGCGATAGGGGTTCTGATTCCCCAAACGATATCCCACTGGGTCCGAAACTTTTCAAGAAGGTGAGCACAGAGACTGTCCGGAGACTGGACAGTCGTAGTGACCGCAGTTACTCGCCGGCATCCACCATTCAGATCCCTGATGACCGAGGCAATCTGCCGACAGCAGGCTCTGACCTCTCTGGGAGGCTGGAAAGCAGAGGAGACAACAAGGAATCCCTCAGAATCGCCAGAGGTTCCAGAGCCTCTCTACCCAAGTTGGAAGGTGGAGTGGCTTCCAAACAGTTCAAAAGGTAACGAGAGCAGAACAATGTCCCCGCATCCTTATAGGAACTGTGTCCCTCTATTCCCTCGCAAGACCTGACTCTCGTTGTCTCTGGTAAATTTGACAAAGTCAGCGTAAAGGGTTTTGCTTTGATCTTGAGAACTGAGACAAATTGAAAGCAACTCATGTTTGATAGTTCTTTTTTTCTGGTTTAAATCATGACTTGCACAATTCTTCACTTAAAAAAACCCAGGTGCATCGCTTGAGAATGATGTAATGCACTTTAGCACCCTGAATTTAAGATTAATCAAATGTAAGGAAAAAAACAAAGAGTGTCTGACTGTAAAACAGCCAAACTAAAACAAAATCTAATTTTGTTGGTACCGTACTGACAAATAGTTAGTTTGAATTCTACATTTGAAAATCAGTAAAGTATTCTTAGTCTCAGGTGACACTGATGTGATCATTTTTATAATCTTCACTTTGGTTAGAATCTCTTCAAAGTTGTGTAAACAGGAAAAAAAAGGAAATTGTTCCTCAAATTTTTTCGGAGGTACAGCGTGATCAAATCCACCAACACTTTGAAAAATTAGCTGGGACGTTGCCTTACAACGTTTGGATGAATTAAAAAGAATCAAATAATTCACTTTTACCTCAAAAGATCACGATGTATTGAATAGTCTCTTGTTTTGGGGAACCATCTTTTAAGCGTCAAGAAATTCTTTGAATGTGACACAGTTGAAGGTAGACAATTCATGTTTTACATGGCATACATGCCCCTTATTCCTCTTCTACAGAGGAATTGTCCAATTTTCCTGTGTCAGACAGATTACATTATCGCCTCTCACATGTCTTTAGTCAGGGTATATTTGTCTTTTTCCCGCTCAGTGTCCTTTTCAATGTTGCCGTCGAACATGGTGTCTCTGTTGAAAATTTGTGTCCGTTTGAGATGTGAAGTTTGTACATATTGATCCCTGTGTGACTGGTGAATTGATTTTATACTTCACAGTGCATCATTCCTGCATATCCAAAATCAGCATGAACAAAATTCATTTCTAATTGATATCTGCCACAAAGATGCCAAATTTGCATGTGAACTGTTGCGGTATCTATCAGCATAAATGATGCTATACGATAATTACTGTCTGCCATTGATATGCAGACTTCACAACTATCACATTTATACTACATGGAAGTACACAACCTTTACCAATAGCCAAATATATAAAGTCATATATCCTTTCAAGGAACCTCTGTCATATCAGAGCTGAAATTTTCAACTTACATGTAGTCTCTGTTTTCACTTAGGTCACAGTTTGCACCAAGACAGAGCTCTTGGCAACTAGTGACTTGGTTGGTTCCAAGTCCAACTATCTCCTGTTAGACAAAGCTTTGCTTATAATCAACTATCGTGATAGTTGTTGATCAAAACTTGAAATCAATCAAGATTCATCCTCTCTCTGAATTAATACCTCAGGACAAAAGTCTAATGATCCTTCCTTTTGGAGAGAAATAAAAAAAAAAAGAAGGAAAAACCCAACCAACTATCTTAAAATTCCCAGTCAAACAAGGATTAAACACAAACTTAATGTTATTTCTTTATGGCTCCCGGCCTGGCCAATCACACGACAGAAGAAAAAAAATTGGGAAAAATGCCAAATACAAACTGTACATACATATTTTGTCAGTCTTTGTGGTACTTTACTGTATTAAATAAAAAGTGTATATCTTGTTATCAAAATGATGCCTTAATACATAATAAGACATTGTATATGTATAATGTATAGTAAAGGAAAGATTCCAATTGTTGTTTTTTTTAGCCAGATGTTTTCTAGAATTGAAGTCATATTAAATAATTACATTATCTGGATGTAATTATAGGTAATTTCATTACTTGAGAAGATTAATTAATGAGATCATTCTCCTAATAATACTCATACTTCATCAATCTTTTGCAACAATTTTGAAAGAACCGGAGATGCTGTTTGTGGTAAATGGATAGTTTTCCACTGTTATCATAAAAGTTAATGGGAGAGCGCTGAGAAAACATTTTGTAACTTCAGTGATTTCAAAGCAATTACATCAACGGATTATTTGCATCATCGTTACTTGATGACCTGAAACGAAATTGCTATTTGGAACTTTCAAGTATAGTCAATATCACAAAATGGCCTGGACAGCTGAATGACTATGAGACAATTTCACAAAGCTTTTACAGTACATGGTTTAGATAAATTATAAGTATCGCCATAGTAACTGAGTATTGCGACACCAATACAATGTTCAAAATTGATATGGATTTTGAAGTTCGTCATTTACCTTTTGTGAAATCGAGCTGTAATTTGTTAGTAGACTTGAAAATGAACACAAAGGGGAACACAAAGTTAGGATTTATCATTGACTACCACAAGTCCAATTCTGCTATTTTGCACATACATGTATGCAGCTTCTTACTATTATTCCTTGGTTCCTACACAAGGTGATTTATTGCACAGCTGGGATCTTCTCTTGATTATGTTGGCAACTATATTCTTTATATTAATATTTTTTGTGTATAGATATAATACGGCATTGATGACGTATTCTCATCAAGAATTGCCTTCAATTGATTCTAGCTGTGCACTTTGATAGACGAGTTTTGTGACAATGGCAAAACGCAGACCATTAATGAAATTGAATGAAATGAAACAAGAAATGGTGTGCGATTTTTGGAAAACTAATATAAATACACATATATTTATACATGAAGTAGATGAGGTAATCTGTATTGGTGATGTTTTTACTCACTGTAAAAAGTGAGGAAAACATTTGAAATCAGGCCGATTTCCCGTTTTTGTGGAAATCAAGATATTTCTCTGGAGTGTTTTCATTATTTGTAGGTGTTTGGTCTATCTTTTTTTCCCTTTTTTTGTGACCTTAAGACATATTACTCGATATTCGAGTAATTTGGAATTTGTTTGAGTAACAGGAATTTAGTTCCTTGATCAAGTGTTGGTTTTCTTTGTGAAGTTTTTCATTGTTTTTCATATTTCAGTCCGTTTTACTTCAGTACTGTACATTATAAATTTGTTAAAATTGCCTTGCTGTATTGGTTTTTCTTTGTGCTTTTTTTCTAATGTTTGACCTCTGTTGGTTAGAATTTCTAAAAAGCTGGACACAAAAATGTCAAGAATTATGTCTTACTTTGCTTTTACTGTTCTGAATTTATTTGGCGCCTTTTTGTTCTCCTTTCAGTTACGGGAGATATTTCTTTGGGAAACATGTTCATTCTGTTTAACATTAAAATAAGCACAAATATTTGATTGAAATGTTTGCTTTTAGGTATTAAGAAACACGTAGAGTGAAAAAGGTTCCTACAATTAGCATACCATGGTGAAACATTAACATGAAATGTTATTGTCCTCGCTAGCCATGTTTGGTTATTATTATAACAAAAATTTGCTGGTACACAAGACATTTGTCTTTTTTCGATCAAAGGATACAATCTCCGCAATATTCTTCAAAAAGGCGAGATACAAAAAAGGTGAAGTTACCAAAGCATCTAAACATGTTTAATGTTACGTGGCAGTTTCATGTGTGACTTAATGCTTTTTATCTGTGTATCATTTCAAATCTTTAGGTTTTCTCTTTGACCAAACTCTATTGTAGGAGTGTGTAGGCCCTACCTTTTTTCCAGGTTCTGTTTGATTTTTCTGGTCGTCTTTTTTTTAGTAAAATGTGATCATAATATGAATTTATTTCTTTTTTGCTTTACTATTTGTAGTTAATATTAATTATGATCAAGTGATATACATGTAAATGTACAAAAAAATGTAGCCTTGAAATAAATATTACAGAAATTATAATTAGATCCAAATAAGGCTTCGCTTGTGTGTTTGTTTTTATAAATCACTAGTTATTAATTGTTTTTAATTGAAATTATGCCCATAAGATGCATCAATCACTCACAGGGCTTCATACGTATAGCTACCATCTACTGATCAATCACACACACAGGGCTTCATAGTTCCCCCAGTAGTTCCCCCAATATGGAGTAGTGCCCCCCGGTAGTTCCCCCAGTAGTTCCCCCAGTATTGAGTAGTGCCCCCTGGTAGTTCCCCCAGTAGTTCCCCCCAATATGGAGTAGTGCCCCTGGTAGTTCCCCCAGTAGTTCCCCCAATATGGAGTAGTGCCCCCCGGTAGTTCCCCCAGTATTGAGTAGTGCCCCCTGGTAGTTCCCCCAGTAGTTCCCCCAATATGGAGTAGTGCCCCCCGGTAGTTCCCCCAGTAGTTCCCCCAGTATTGAGTAGTGCCCCCCGGTAGTTCCCCCAGTATTGAGTAGTGCCCCCTGGTAGTTCCCCCAGTAGTTCCCCCAATATGGAGTAGTGCCCCCCGGTAGTTCCCCCAGTAGTTCCCCCAGTATTGAGTAGTGCCCCCCGGTAGTTCCCCCAGTAGTTCCCCCAGTATTGAGTAGTGCCCCCTGGTAGTTCCCCCCAATATGGAGTAGTGCCCCTGGTAGTTCCCCCAGTATTGAGTAGTGCCCCCTGGTAGTTCCCCCAGTAGTTCCCCCAGTAGTTCCCCCAATATGGAGTAGTGCCCCCCGGTAGTTCCCCCAGTATTGAGTAGTGCCCCCTGGTAGTTCCCCCAGTAGTTCCCCAAATATGGAGTAGTGCCCCCGGTAGTTCCCCCAGTAGTTCCCCCAGTATTAAGTAGTGCCCCCCGGTAGTTCCCCCAGTAGTTCCCCCAGTATTGAGTAGTGCCCCCCGGTAGTTCCCCTGGTAGTTCCCCCAGTATTGAGTAGTGCCCCCTGGTAGTTTCCCCAGTAGTTCCCCCAGTATGGAGTAGTGCCCCCGGTAGTTCCCCTGGTAGTTCCCCAAGTGTGGAGTAGTGCCCCCCGGTAGTTCCCCCAGTAGTTCCCCCAGTATGGAGTAGGCTTCATATGTATAGCTACCATCAATCACATACAAGCTTATACGTAAAGCTATCATCAATCATATACAAGCTTCATACGTATAGCTACCATCAATCACATACAGGCTTTATACGTATATCTACCATCAATCACAGACAAGCTTCATACGTATATCTACCATCAATCACAGACAAGCTTCATACGTATATCTACCATCAATCACAGACAAGCTTCATACGCATATCTACCATCAATCACATACAAGCTTCATACGTATATCTACCATCAATCACAGACAAGCTTCATACGTATATCTGACCATCAATCACAGACAAGCTTCATACGTATATCTAGCTACCATCAATCACAGACAAGCTTCATACGTATATCTACCATCAATCACAGACAAGCTTCCTACGTATATCTACCATCAATCACAGACAAGCTTCATACGTATATATCTACCATCAATCACAGACAAGCTTCATACGTATATCTACCATCAATCACATACAAGCTTCATACGTATATCTACCATCAATCACAGACAAGCTTCATACGTATATCTACCATCAATCACAGACAAGCTTCATACGTATATCTACCATCAATCACAGACAAGCTTCATACGTATATCTACCATCAATCACAGACAAGCTTCATACGTATATATCTACCATCAATCACAGACAAGCTTCATACGTATATCTACCATCAATCACAGACAAGCTTCATACGTATATCTACCATCAATCACAGACAAGCTTCATACGTATATCTAGCTACCATCAATCACAGACAAGCTTCATACGTATATCTACCATCAATCACAGACAAGCTTCATACGTATATCTACCATCAATCACAGACAAGCTTCATACGTATATCTACCATCAATCACAGACAAGCTTCATACGTATATCTACCATCAATCACAGACAAGCTTCATACGTATACCATCAATCACAGACAAGCTTCATACGAATATCTACCATCAATCACAGAAAAGCTTCATACGTATACCATCAATCACAGACAAGCTTCATACGTATATCTACCATCAATCACAGACAAGCTTCATACGTATATCTACCATCAATCACAGACAAGCTTCATACGTATATCTACCATCAATCACAGACAAGCTTCCTACGTATATCTACCATCAATCACAGACAAGCTTCATACGTATATCTACCATCAATCACAGACAAGCTTCATACGTATATCTACCATCAATCACAGACAAGCTTCATACGTATATCTACCATCAATCACAGACAAGCTTCATACGTATATCTACCATCAATCACAGACAAGCTTCATACGTATATCTACCATCAATCACAGACAAGCTTCCTACGTATATCTACCATCAATCACAGACAAGCTTCATACGTATATCTACCATCAATCACATACAAGCTTCATACGTATATCTACCATCAATCACAGACAAGCTTCATACGTATATCTACCATCAATCACAGACAAGCTTCATACGTATATCTACCATCAATCACAGACAAGCTTCATCCGTATATCTACCATCAATCACAGACAAGCTTCATACGTATATCTACCATCAATCACAGACAAGCTTCATACGTATATCTACCATCAATCACAGACAAGCTTCATACGTATATCTACCATCAATCACAGACAAGCTTCATACGTATATCTACCATCAATCACAGACAAGCTTCATACGTATATCTACCATCAATCACAGACAAGCTTCATACGTATATCTACCATCAATCACAGACAAGCTTCATACGTATATCTACCATCAATCACATACAAGCTTCATACGTATATCTACCATCAATCACAGACAAGCTTCATACGTATATCTACCATCAATCACAGACAAGCTTCATACGTATATCTACCATCAATCACAGACAAGCTTCATATGTATATCTACCATCAATCACAGACAAGCTTCATACGTATATCTACCATCAATCACACACAAGCTTCATACGTATATCTACCATCAATCACAGACAAGCTTCATACGTATATCTACCATCAATCACAGACAAGCTTCATTCGTATATCTACCATCGATCTCAGACAAGCTTCATACGTATATCTACCATCAATCACAGACAAGCTTCATACGTATATCTACCATCAATCACAGACAAGCTTCATACGTATATCTACCATCAATCACATACAAGCTTATACGTATATCTACTATCAATCACAGACAAGCTTCATACGTATATCTACCATCAATCACAGACAAGCTTCATACGTATATCTACCATCAATCACAGACAAGCTTCATACGTATATCTACCATCAATCACAGACAAGCTTCATACGTATATCTACCATCAATCACAGACAAGCTTCATACGTATATCTACCATCAATCACAGACAAGCTTCATACGTATATCTACCATCAATCACAGACAAGCTTCATACGTATATCTACCATCAATCACAGACAAGCTTCATACGTATATCTACCATCAATCACATACAAGCTTCATACGTATATCTACCATCAATCACAGACAAGCTTCATACGTATATCTACCATTAATCATAGACAAGCTTCATACGTATATCTACCATCAATCACAGACAATTGCTTCATACGTATATCTACCATCAATCACAGACAAGCTTCATACGTATATCTACCATCAATCACATACAAGCTTCATACGTATATCTACCATCAATCACATACAAGCTTCATACGTATATCTACCATCAATCACAGACAAGCTTCATACGTATATCTACCATCAATCACAGACAAGCTTCATACGTATATCTACCATCAATCACAGACAAGCTTCATACGTATATCTACCATCAATCACAGACAAGCTTCATACGTATATCTACCATCAATCACAGACAAGCTTCATACGTATATCTACCATCAATCACAGACAAGCTTCATACGTATATCTACCATCAATCACAGACAAGCTTCATACGTATATCTACCATCAATCACATACAAGCTTATACATATATCTACCATCAATCACAGACAAGCTTCATACGTATATCTACCATCAATCACAGACAAGCTTCATACGTATATCTACCATCAATCACAGACAAGCTTCATACGTATATCTACCATCAATCACAGACAAGCTTCATACGTATATCTACCATCAATCACACACAAGCTTCATACGTATATCTACCATCAATCACAAAAGGCTTCATACGTATATCTACCATCAATCACAGACAAGCTTCATCCGTATATCTACCATCAATCTCAGACAAGCTTCATACGTATATCTACCATCAATCACAGACAAGCTTCATACGTATATCTACCATCAATCACAGACAAGCTTCATACGTATATCTACCATCAATCACAGACAAGCTTCATACGTATATCTACCATCAATCACAGACAAGCTTCATACGTATATCTACCATCAATCACAGACAAGCTTCCTACGTATATCTACCATCAATCACAGACAAGCTTCATACGTATATCTACCATCAATCACAGACAAGCTTCATACGTATATCTACCATCAATCACAGACAAGCTTCATACGTATATCTACCATCAATCACAGACAAGCTTCATACGTATATCTACCATCAATCACAGACAAGCTTCATACGTATATCTACCATCAATCACAGACAAGCTTCCTACGTATATCTACCATCAATCACAGACAAGCTTCCTACGTATATCTACCATCAATCACAGACAAGCTTCATACGTATATCTACCATCAATCACAGACAAGCTTCATACGTATATCTACCATCAATCACAGACAAGCTTCATCCGTATATCTACCATCAATCACAGACAAGCTTCATACGTATATCTACCATCAATCACAGACAAGCTTCATACGTATATCTACCATCAATCACAGACAAGCTTCATACGTATATCTACCATCAATCACAGACAAGCTTCATACGTATATCTACCATCAATCACAGACAAGCTTCATACGTATATCTACCATCAATCACAGACAAGCTTCATCCGTATATCTACCATCAATCCAAGACAAGCTTCATACGTATATCTACCATCAATCACAGACAAGCTTCATACGTATATCTACCATCAATCACAGACAAGCTTCATACGTATATCTACCATCAATCACAGACAAGCTTCATAAGTATATCTAACCATCAATCACAGACAAGCTTCATACGTATATCTACCATCAATCACAGACAATTAAGCTTCATACGTATATCTACCATCAATCACAGACAAGCTTCATACATATATATCTACCATCAATCACAGACAAGCTTCATACGTATATCTACCATCAATCACAGACAAGCTTCATACGTATATCTACCATCAATCACAGACAAGCTTCCTACGTATATCTACCATCAATCACATACAAGCTTCATACGTATGTCTACCATCAATCACAGACAAGCTTCATACGTATATCTACCATCAATCACAGACAAGCTTCATACGTATATCTACCATCAATCACATACAAGCTTCATACGTAGGCCCTATAGCTACCATCAATCACAGACAAGCTTCATACGTATATCTACCATCAATCACAGACAAGCTTCATACGTATATCTACCATCAATCACAGACAAGCTTCCTACGTATATCTACCATCAATCACATACAAGCTTCATACGTATATCTACCATCAATCACAGACAAGCTTCATACGTATATCTACCATCAATCACAGACAAGCTTCATACGTATATCTACCATCAATCACAGACAAGCTTCGTACGTATATCTACCATCAATCACAGACAAGTTTCGTACGTATATCTACCATCAATCACAGACAAGCTTCATACGTATATCTACCATCAATCACAGACAAGCTTCCTACGTATATCTACCATCAATCACAGACAAGTTTCGTACGTATATCTACCATCAATCACAGACAAGCTTCATACGTATATCTACCATCAATCACAGACAAGCTTCCTACGTATATCTACCATCAATCACAGACAAGCTTCATACGTATATCTACCATCAATCACAGACAAGCTTCCTACGTATATCTACCATCAATCACAGACAAGCTTCATACGTATATCTACCATCAATCACAGACAAGCTTCATACGTATATCTACCATCAATCACAGACAATAAGCTTCATACGTATATCTACCATCAATCACAGACAAGCTTCCTACGTATATCTACCATCAATCACAGACAAGCTTCATACGTATATCTACCATCAATCACATACAAGCTTCATACGTATATCTACCATCAATCACAGACAAGCTTCATACGTATATCTACCATCAATCACAGACAAGCTTCATACGTATATCTACCATCAATCACAGACAAGCTTCATACGTATATCTACCATCAATCACAGACAAGCTTCATCCGTATATCTACCATCAATCCAAGACAAGCTTCATACGTATATCTACCATCAATCACAGACAAGCTTCATACGTATATCTACCATCAATCACAGACAAGCTTCCTACGTATATCTACCATCAATCACAGACAAGCTTCATACGTATATCTACCATCAATCACATACAAGCTTCATACGTATATCTACCATCAATCACAGACAAGCTTCATACGTATATCTACCATCAATCACAGACAAGCTTCATACGTATATCTACCATCAATCACAGACAAGCTTCATACGTATATCTACCATCAATCACAGACAAGCTTCATACGTATATCTACCATCAATCACAGACAAGCTTCAGACGTATATCTACCATCAATCACATACAAGCTTCATACGTATATCTACCATCAATCACAGACAAGCTTCATACGTATATCTACCATCAATCACAGACAAGCTTCCTACGTATATCTACCATCAATCACAGACAAGCTTCATACGTATATCTACCATCAATCACAGACAAGCTTCATACGTATATCTACCATCAATCACAGACAAGCTTCATCCGTATATCTACCATCAATCACAGACAAGCTTCATACGTATATCTACCATCAATCACAGGCAAGCTTCATACGTATATCTACCATCAATCACAGACAAGCTTCATACGTATATCTACCATCAATCACAGGCAAGCTTCATACGTATATCTACCATCAATCACAGACAAGCTTCATACGTATATCTACCATCAATCACAGACAAGCTTCATACGTATATCTACCATCAATCACAGACAAGCTTCATCCGTATATCTACCATCAATCACAGACAAGCTTCATCCGTATATCTACCATCAATCACAGACAAGCTTCATACGTATATCTACCATCAATCACATACAAGCTTCATACGTATATCTACCATCAATCACAGACAAGCTTCATACGTATATCTACCATCAATCACAGACAAGCTTCATACGTATATCTACCATCAATCACAGACAAGCTTCATACGTATATCTACCATCAATCACAGACAAGCTTCATACGTATATCTACCATCAATCACAGACAAGCTTCATACGTATATCTACCATCAATCACAGACAAGCTTCATACGTATATCTACCATCAATCACAGACAAGCTTCATACGTATAGCTACCATCTACTGATCAATCACACACAGGCTTTATACGTATAGCTACCATCAATCACACACAGGCTTCATACGTATAGCTACCATCTACTGATCAATCACACACAGGTTTCATATGAGCTACCCTCAATCACACACGGGTTTCATACGTATAGCTATTGTTTCTTTTGAGTAAAAATGAAACATGAAAACAGAATGATTTTACATCTTTACATTTTATTCAACAAGTGCAACATTTTTTCAGTTAAACAACTACACAGTTCTCTGCACTGAGAACTTGAGTGTCGGTTGAGAGATGAAATATTTGTTACAATATTAGACTTAATTATAGATGCATAATGTACAAATGAATTATTATATATACGTAGTATCAAACGCTTTCCACATCAAATGAAAACAGCCCTCGTTTCCATTTGCATTTTTTTCTTCATTTTTATTTTTTGCTGAATGCAATTATATTAATCATCACTGATTATAAATAAGACAAGTTTTTGAAAGAATAAAAAGATATCAAAAATGGACTCTAAATTGATTCAACAGCACAATGGTGGCTTGGTGAAGATGGAGGGGGAATTAGGAGGCAAAGGGATCCATCTTATTGACTAGTTCAGAGCTTGTCATATTTACATAAGCCACTTTGCCTATCTACAATATACAGTATTTCTTTCATGAAACAGCTGGTATTCTTACACAAGACACTTATGCTGAATTATTCACTTCCAATCTGTATTGGACATTCAGAGTTTCTAGACCTGCACAACTTTAATATATTAATCTAGGAACCGTTTCTTTTTTATTCAAAGTGGACATGATGAACTAAAACCACACGAAAATATACGGTCCAACAATGCATAGAAAAAAAACCCAAAGAACACAGGGCTACTAATGTGCATGTGTGTAGGTGATAAAACCGGCACAGGTTTGGTCTTAACATGTTCATAAATTGAGTAGAAAGATAGTGCAACAGACGCAAGTCACACTTAATTATTTACATACAGGTTTAATAATACACTTCTGCAAACTACCCGGTGTTCAACAATGTCTACATGTTGGTATAAAGTGTAGATGCATCACAGGACTAACTTGGGCATACTGCTGAATTTCTTGATTTTACTGATTATGCATTTCAGAAAAATATACATCAGTATGTGACGTGTTTGAGTATTTGATGCAACATCACAAACTGAGTTTCATAATGTTTAACAGTTTCGCTATATTAAGTGCTCACTATGGGTCTGTTTGTTTCAGGAACGTGATCAGTCATCCGGCATGCAAAAGCTGCTCTGGATCGCATTTTAGAGCATTCTGCTTGGGACGTGGATTTGTAATGGCCAATAAATGTGCTGATTTCTACTCAGTGAAAATTTATCCTCTAACAAAAATAAAAAACAAGTTGTGGAAAAGAAACACTACAAAAAAGTAAAAGATAAAGAAAAACTGAAAACTCCTTTGGCAAAATAATCTTTCTCTCCAAATCTCCTCCTTGCTTAGATTTAGTGCTCAAAGAATAAAAATACATTTTTGTAATGATTCAAGTGTGGGTGTTGGGATAGGGGTTGCAGTATGGGCATATTGTAATCAGTAACAGTGAACCTGTGTAAATCCTGGAGGTTTGACCTGATGAAAATACTCTGTCAAATTCATCCCCCAATCAGCATTATTAAACAGCATCATTTGAAAACGAGGTAAATATTACATTAGGAGTGGCATTCTCAATAACGCTCTCCTCAATTTATAAAATTTTAGAAAAAAAACACAACCAAAAATGTTTTTTGTTTTATAATACACAATTACAATTCCTACAGTTCGTACTAACAGTCGTAATAGACCTCTTTATACAGATATATGCAATTATTGTCTTCTTTTTTTCTTTCTTGTAGTACATTTATTAAATACAGGCCAAATGGGTGAACAAAACAAAAAAGGAATAGTACAGTCAAACATTTTTGCCAGAATTGCAGTTATAAAACTTTCTCAGCCTGTGATTCCAGATAAAAGAATGCTCCAAGGCTACGAGCCTACTGTGACAAGCTATAAAGCTTAGGATATTACACTACCTACTGTTCACATCTTCAGGGAATTAAAACTGAAGCCAGAGACAGATTTAAGTATTGTGTATTCCCAGAGGTATAAAGTATATGAATACTTAATATCATAATATAAAAATCAAGCAAGTTTAACATCCTGACCTTCCAAACAAATATAAGGTTCCCCAAAACTAAAGTACTCAACTCTTTTCAAACTGTATCCCTCACTGTCTACTGTCTATAAGCAACCTTCTACTTGCCTTAGAGCAATCAACAAAGGGGCATGACAGATTTCAGGTTTTTCTAAGGTTGATTGAGAGTGCACCAAGGCTATGGTCACATTAGCACCAATGCAATGGCCTTGCCAGCCTCTGTGAAGTTCCTGGCATTGAAAAGGGTTGTCAATCACTGATACTGCTCAATATAATAGAATTCTCATAGCGACTTGCATGAGTTGACATGCATTCATATAACATGTGCCTGATTAGTTTACAAATCACACTGATTATCACTGAAGGTGCTGTAATATAACACAGTACACCAGACACTGGATCATACAAGTTAGCTAGCCTGAATCCCAATTGACAGTTACAGCTACGGCTATGACTAGGTTAGCATTGCACCATACAGCAGAAACACCTTTAGAAACAAGCACTGTTTATACATCCAGAGCTATTAATTTGATCACCTTTGGCCTTGTTGCCATGGTGCGGACTGATTACAGCGCCCTCACAGAGCTGGGGATGAATAGGTTTCTTAAGTACACGTCCACTGGCAGTTAAATTGATGTCCCAAAAACCGACACACCTCTCACAATTTAATAAGCTTTCTGGCAGGTTGAAAAAAAAATGTATGCCCAAGATGTTCCTTTCACCACAGGCTTTCAGAGAAACTCAAATCACTCAAATCAATCCAACAATGATTCCGAAATCCGAATAAAGAAAGGTTTTTCAGTCCGTTCATCGTGGCTTGATTGTCAAACCATTTTGCCGTGGACCGACATCGCCAAAAAATGGAGGTAGTACTTTCAAATCAACGTATACATCTTGGTGGGACTTTTCCCCACAATTATCATCACTGCCACAAAATAAAGCATTCGCAGGTGTCAATAAACATGGAAATATGTACAATACCAGGTGCAATTACATCAGACTAATTTAGAGGGAGCTATTTCTTGTGAAATTCTTAGAAATGCTGATAAAACACAGGTGAAATTAGGGGGGCGGGGGAAGTTACCTCATAAATATTCATGAAGAGGCGTATTTACAACTCATGCCTTTTCCAGACTTGAAAAAATACAAAAAAGGCAGCAATAAAAGATCTTGATTACAATAAAAGAAAAAAACAAACAAAACACAGATGAATATCACCTGTAATTGCTACTTTCTTAGTACTTGAATTTCATGAGAAAGCATTGGATATCATTTCAATGAATTTAAGATACATGGTATGCAAGGAGACCGGTTCCTAAAATGCCTTTCCATGCAGCACGCTAATTCCGAGATGCTACCAAATGATTGAGGAGCTTTACAACATTCGGACCAACTTGCAACTTCAATGCATAGATTCAATCACAGTCATGAAAAATGCCCAAGTTTTATACTGTGGGAAACACTGGCATTGGCTGTCATCTCTAAGGGAAGGCCTTTGTTACTAATAGCCAATGACACATTGTCACAAATAACAGTCACTGATGACACAAGTCACCACTTATCAGTGAAACATTGTGGTCAATTAATGATTGTGACACATTGTCATCAATGAAACAAATGTTAAATGCAATGTTGTCATCAACAAAACATTGTCCATTGACTGATTGAGCAAGGCCTCTCTTTGCATATGACATTAGGCCAATGCCAGACTCACAGTTCTCTAAATAAACATTGCAATGCTCAGTACGTCACCGATGTCACTCATGTGGTCTGCATTCATGTTTGCATATAATATGGCATACCGTTTATCATTGCTATGGCAACTGCATCAGATAACTTGCTCTTGTTTTTGCTCATCAGCTGTGTATTAATGGATGTCAATGGTTGGGACTTTGCCAGAAAACATGAAACCTGCTCAATCACACAGAGTAGCTGCATTTGAATATAAAGTAACAACAACCAGAGAGAAGTGCTGTATTCCCACGTCACTGGGATCATCTCCTGAGAATCACTCCATTACGCAAACGATCCACAACTTGGCAATAACAGTCACATAAAAGAAAAACTCCATGCCACAGGGGTAAAAACTACCCACAGTTAAACCTGAAATGCACTGCAAGTGGCTTCTCACTGAAATCGGTCAATGGTCACTGTGCAAAACATCAGACTTCTCCACTATTGATCCATGAGTATCGGTCCAAGTATCAGAATTCAACAACGTGACATCTTGCTGGGCTGAGCAGGGATGCAGGCGTAGTTATCTAGCACCATCGGTCATTTGAGAACGCGGCAAAATTTCATACAATGGAGACCAACAACAAAAAACCTACAAAAACTAGAAGGGAACACGAAGAATGCAGCGGACTTCACATCATGTTGGTGTGACCTGTCAGCATGTAGATGTTACTGGGAGCGTTGGGATTGTCTGTGGGATGGCTCTTGAGGATGATGAGCTTCTCCGCACCGAGGAGCGTGAAGAGTTTACTCCGGTCGCAGATCTCTTGAGTCACCTGCCAGAGCAAAATGAAGAACGAACGGAACAGAGTTGAATTAGGATGATAAATGATCGCGGAAGAAGCATAAATTGTTCATGAAATTGACAGTTATATTCAATACTAGAAAAGAGGTTGTTCATTGTGGAAAATGGTAAGAAGCTAAGTGTTTGATGGCTCATGATGTTGGCTGAAAGGTAGCAACGTTTCGGCTGCACACTGCTAGCCTTTTCCAAGTTGATGAAGACATTCGCACAGTCTCAATTTATGTCCAAAGCATGCTGTCTCCTGATTGGACTGGTCATCCTCCAATCAACGACCAAGACCCAACACAGCCAAAAAACTGAGCACCGTTATATAAATTGAGACCACGCAAGTGTCTTCATCAACTTGATTGATAAAGACTAGCCGCGAGTCTGCGGCCGAAATGTCACTACCTTTCAGCCAATATGGTGAGCCATCGAACACTTAAGTTTCTTGACAGTTATATTTTTTTTTTTTTTTTTTTGTTTCTCTTGTCAGCTGTTGAGCAAACTCACAATAGATGTATTGCACATGATGTCTACCATAGACAAATCTGGCCACCTATGACTTGATGATTTTGACGGGCTTGGAAGTGTAAAACCTTTCCAATTACAATGCAACCATCTCACACAGTTCCCTTCCAGCGAATTACAACCAAACTCTTTGGGAAGAAGGGAAATTGTTCCAGTGGGGTTCATCAAGTGACTTGCCTCGTTTGTCCTGAAGCTGCGCCCTTGCATGCCGTGCTTGTGGAACGCCAGGACGCTGTCTTGCAACACCACCAGGTTCTCCACCACAAAGTCAAAGTGTAGCTCGGCCGACAGCTTGCGGCTGGACTTGGGCTTGCCGTTCATGTTGACCACCTTGACCTCTCCTGAAAGGGAAGATGACCGATGAATGATGACACAGTCAGTCCACCGGGCAATTTTCTAAGATTATTAAAGTCACAACTACATCCTCTTGATTAACCTTAAAACAGAACTAAGTATTCTGGAACAAAGATCCTTTCAGGAACCATCATTGATTCACCACAGGCTAATACTGAGCAGTACTCTCTCTTAACTATGACAAAGTTCAGCT
Source organism: Astropecten irregularis (assembly GCA_963971285.1). Taxonomy (NCBI): domain Eukaryota; kingdom Metazoa; phylum Echinodermata; class Asteroidea; order Paxillosida; family Astropectinidae; genus Astropecten; species Astropecten irregularis. Next base: position 24,795,410 of record OZ020245.1, on the reverse strand, counting down.
GGCAAGCTGCTGAAGGAGATACAGAATCTGGGTCCTACATGTACAGACTACAGGTGTATGAGGTGAATTTGGTCTGGGGGTCTATGGGTGGGTAAGGTTACAGTAAACTTCATCAATAACTTTGAAGGAGACTGTTGTCTCCGAAGCAGGGAATGCAGTGACAAAAAAACACACAGACAGATGAACAGCCTTTTTGAAGGAAAGATATGTGCACTACCCTATCACGAAAATGGTCTCACTGCTACCTCTCAAATTAATGCTATCTAACGTGACATGCCGCATGTACGTGAATACTTATGAGCCAGTATTTGTGAAAAAAAGAGCAAATCGTGTGTCATATCTTTTAATGGTTGCTTTTTGGTTCATGAAATGAAATCAAGAAAATAATGCAAAGGACAAGTACAACCAAGGAGGTGTGAAATCCAATTGTCAATTGATACATCTTTGTAAAATAAAAGGCTATTCCTGTTTCCTATTCATGTAGCTCTTGAAGGTTCCCATGGTGGATAGGCAATCAATTAGGAAGTTTGCGGTAACACTATGTTTTCATCTCACCATTTCTCTCTTTCTGAGCATGTAATAGAACCACTCATACTTCCTAATCTATATTATATTATAACCCCAACTAAAAACAATAAAAACCGATGACCTTCCTGAAAGTCGTGAAGCTTTGGGTTCTTTGTATTCCAGTAAAAAACATTGCATGTAAATAGACCCCTTGCAAATAACATCATGACTTCAAGAATGTCCTCATGTATGTGCCAGGTGTAGGTGCATGTTCAGGCAAAGTGCTCATGGTGCACATGTGTTAATAAGGCTAGGTGTTATTCAAATTAGGCTTGCCCTCCACTGACATGACAGATAGGTTTCAAGGTCGGTGATGAAGGGCAAGCCCAAATTTGAATAATTCTATCACCCTGATGAAACATCTTTAATAATAACAAGGCTAGGTGTATGATAGGGTATGCAACACACGTGAACAAAAACAAAACTAACAAACCCAAACCCATGTCATGAACAAAGATGACTGACTATAAGGGACGCTGCAAACATAGGGCTGGATAGCTCAGTTGGTAGAGCGACGGTACCGTATTCCCGTGGTTGCTGGTTTGAATCCCGCTCCAGTCATTTTATTCTTTGTTCACTTTTCAATGACTTAAATCCCATATGATGATGGCTAAGAATAGGCGACTGTATCATAGGAGTCCTACATGATATCACTGCAAGGGATCTATAGGACCTTAATACCTAACTACACAGAGGTACACGGTACAAAAACCACTGACGCATGATTATATACATACGAACCCACGATGGAGACAACTAGGAGGTCTCTAAAAGCTACCCTGATGTCTGACTGACTGCAGGACTATGGTGCTACCATGGTGGTAATAAGGTGAAGTGGTGAACTGACGTAGCAAAGGGATTTGCTGGGTCAAGGGAGTGGTGGTTGGTTGAAGGGGGTTGTGACACACACTCCATGCTGCAAATCAAATAAACCCAGTCCACATACCGATAGACTTACTGTCAAAGCAAACCAGGACGGCGTCTTTCTCCAGCTGTGAGACACAGACCACATCTAGGAGCTTGTCCTCCGGGGGATGGCCCACAAACCAGCAGGATGCCGTGTTCAGGTTGATCAGGTCAAAGGACAGGTGCTTCCTGTCCGCTCTGGATGAAAGAGAGAGGAATCAGATCTTCAAGACAAGCTCTGCTGTAAGGTGGACAAAGACCACCTCTTTTTGCGTAATTCGGACCTTTCAAGCATAGACCTTGAACATTACAGAAAAACGAGGAAATTCCAATCTTTACCATAATTTGTACAGAGTTTTCCACTTTGCAATGGCAAAAGAGTGAAGTGAAAAAAAGTGGAAATCAACTAATCCGAGGAAAAGTTGCATGCACGACCTTTAGCTTTCTGCTAGCCTTCGGTTTGCACGGGAAGCTACTTTGGATTGCAAATGATGCCAAATCATCGTCATCTATGAATGGATTGCTGCAGTCCAATCAAATGAAGTCTCTAGTTTCATGAAAATATGGGACCAATTCCATGTTTGTTATTAAACACCTATCAATGAGATAAGTGTGACAAACATGCAATGGCTGACCACTGCATGCGTGACACACGTCCAGATGTGCAATGGGCAACTTCTGCCCACTTGGCAAGAATGCATAGATGCATCTGCACGATGTGTGTCCACGGGATGCAAAAAGAAGGCCCTCAATTCACCAATCTGCTATGCACAACCACTGCACACCAGAGTCAACATACATTCAGCATTCTTGGCAGAGGTCCAAAAGTGCAATAATCATCCATTGCACACCAGAGCCAAAACCTATATATTCAAACTGTCACCTACCCTCTTGCGACTCCTACACAGACTATCGGGAACTGGGAGTCATGCTTGATCAGCATCTCAAAGACTTTAATCTCCGGAGGGAGTGTACAATCAAACACCTGCATTAGGAATGAGACAAGAACACAATCAATCTATGTGAGTGATGTTTGTGCTTAAATACTGGACCACAATCCTCCTCTCATGTTTGTATAGGTTACCAACCAACAAACTTGCTGCATTGAGATTTCGCTGGTACACGATGCATGCACTTTGCACTGCGAGTTGTAGCCAACAGTTAAAACGAAATTGTAGGGAATTTTGTATAGCTAAGGCCTGCGCCTAGGCACGCAGTTCGAGACGTTTTCAGTCACGGATTTGGACAGTCTCCCCAAAGATTTCTTCAGAAAATTAAATAAACCACACAGTACAGGTTTAACAACAGTTGTACGTTGTATGGTGGTACATGAGTTTTGTACACACTCAGGAAGGATGACACTCTCGGCTCCCCCTCGGGTGTCCTCCGTCCCCTCGTCTGTACAAAACTCTATGTACCACTGCATGCCATCCAACAACTGTTAAATTTATCATTTACCTTGATTTGTAGAAACTTGTTCATGGGTTCGTACCACTGCAGCAATACCACACCGTTCGGGAGAGCTCCACACAGGTACTTGTGACCATCATACGGATTACGAACTTTAAAAAGGAACACGAAGAAGAACAAGATTAGTGTCAATGGTCAATAAAAACAACAAAAAGAGGTGGATTCTCAAACCAAAACAACCAGAGAGTGGCTAAGGAACCGCTTCCAAATTATGATACCTGGGGTCGATTTCACGAAGCCGTACAATCCTTGTAGCTCAAGTTACGAAGGATAACCCATCGTATACTACGTAGGGCTGCAATACATCGTAAGTCCTACGATTGGTAGTATTAAGTTACAATGAGTGAAATCAACCCCGGGATGAGTTCTCATAAATACTGCTAGAAGATATTTTATAATTGCTTATTTTGTGTGCTAGATTTTCACAATTCCTCATCAAAAAGTTGCTGGAAAGTTGCAATGAAGAAACTTAATTGATGCCGGCTGATATTCTGCCCACCCACATCCGATTCCAATGAAAGATTTGAATGTAAAAAAACTACCCTTCCTCAGGAAACACAGGTCCTGGTAATATTAACACCATCTCTACCCTAACAAGTGCCTATTTAATACTCCAGGGGTCGATTTCACGAAGCCCAACGATTCGTGTTATAAAGACTAACCCATCGTATCCTAAGTAGGGCTGTAATGCATCATAAGTCCGACAATTGATAGTAATTTACGATGAGTTTGGTGAAATCGACCCCTTGATGCAGAGGAACAATTTATGACAGTGTCTTGCTCAAGCATTCAGGCAACACAGCTCTCGTGGTTGGGCTTGAACCCACAACCAATGGAATGATCCATAAGATTCTGAGTTTGAGGCACCAGACCAAGAAGCCAAGACATCCCCCACGAGGAACTATCCAGCATATGCCACCAAGGGAGGGACGCCGCCTACCTATACAGCAGCGAGAGCAGCCCTTGGTTTCAGGAACTTTGTGGCTGACGGCAAACTTCCTAGGTACCAGCTTATCTGGGATCTGCTGCAGCTTGTTACCCAGCTTACTGGGGATGTGGAAGCGGTGTGGATTCTTGTCGATTAACGCTAGCAGGTTGTGCTGGTACAAACTGGACGTCTTGCCTGAAAATTAAAGAGGAAAGGAAGAGAGAATGACAGATTTAGCCTATGTGTATCATTTGTGCCTGAAGTAGAAGCCTGTGCCTAAAGTAGAAGCCTGTGCCTAAAGTAGAAGCCTGTATCTTAACGTGAAGAGCTAACGACAAGGGGAAGCGGTAAATCGAGTGACAAAGCTAAGGAATCACTGAGGTTTAAGGAAGAGAACTGATATTAAACTCACAGTTAAATTTAAGGTCACATTTCTGTTCTAGCATTCTATCAAAAGAGGAAACAGAGAAACAAGCAGTGAAAGCTGTTGGCTTTGCCAAATGCTCTTGTTCACCGAATCAAAACCAACCCAGAAAAACCCAATGGCCTCTAATGACAGAATAGCACACACCAGTTGACAATGGGGTTGTTGTAGGGCCAGTGTAATTTGTCAAGAATTGTAGACGAAAATATTTTTTTGGAGGGAAAGAACAAAATAAAGACCAATGGAAAGTGGTATGTACGTGGTTTCATGGCTTCTGACTGCCAAACGAACAAAGATAACTGACTATAGATTTAGGGACACTACCAACGTAGAGCTGGATGGCTCAGTTGGTAAGAGTGCCGGTACGGTTTTCAGGAGGTCGCCGGATTGAATCCTGCTCCAGTCAATTTTTCTTTGTTCACCTTTCAATGACCAATGGAAAGAAACGACCAAAAGACAGCAAAAGATGTTATCTCCTCATAAATAACAATGCCACTCACCTGTTAATGACATCATGACATTATTGACGACATAAACATAGGTTGTTCTCCTTGGGAAAATCTGTTGATAGCAAAAACAATACAATCATAAACAATAAATCACCACACTTAGAGAATGACTACTACATTTCAATGCCAATATTTATTTTGAAGTAAGAAAATCTGTACAGAGCAGGTGAAAGTGAAACAAATTTGAAACAGCTGCTTAAAAACCGAAAAATCTTGCTGAAAATACAAATTGGCAGAAAGGTAGCAATGTTCCGGCTAAAGACTGCTAGGCTTTGTCAAGCTGATGAAGACACTTGCGCAGTATCAATTCATAACCGAAACATCACTACCTTTCAATTAAAATCGTGACCCATCGAACTCTCAGCTTCTTACCATTTTCCCCAAGATGAACCACCTCTTTTCTAGTATTAACGTTTTCTTCCCTAAGCAAGACTTTTCATGGTAAGCAGACTCTATGTGCTTAAGCAGCTCTGCATGACTGAACCCTGATGAAACCAAAGGATGCTGTACTTACCTGGTCCATGACCCCCTCATGTATTTGATTGAGGTTGAATGTATATATGCCTTCCTCACAGGCAAAGATTATGTACTGATCTAGAGGACAGAATGAAACAAAAACACCAAAAACATGGATGAAATCACCCCTGATCAATCAAAAATTCAAATGAATCATTGAAAAGTGAAAAATGGAAAACAAAAATTGACTGGAACGGGATTCGAACCTGCACCCTTTGGAATACCGTACCAGCGCTCAAGAGGTCACAGATTTCAATCCCGCTCCTATCAGTTTTTATCTGTTCAACTTTCAATGACTCAAGATTATCCATTCAGTTTCCCTTGTGGTTTATTCAATAAAACTGAAACAAGATTCCCTTCCTCTGGAATGACATCTTCAAACTCATTAAGTCGGCATATGGACTATCCTGCGAGCATTTCTGCAATGTAAATGTAAATGGGTTTCTATCTCTACCCAATCAGAAGGTCACTAGTCATACAGATCTTTTTTTTATTTGAGTACAAATGACACAAGTCATTCACAATTTCAAAAATGATCATACATGTGTATTTACAGTCATATAAATTTACAGCCATGAGACAAAGAAATGGCTCCATTGATTTATCCTTGTACAACACTGCAATTCCTGGATAAATCTGTGTCATTTTCAAAGGTGATAATACAAAATTGTAAAAAAAAGCCAAATTAAAAAGCAGAGTACCAGTACAAATCCATAAAAACTCAATGGTATCATGGATGGTAATCTCTGCTGGGCAAAAACAAACATTTGGCTGTCCTTAGGGCATGGTCAAGGTCTGAGAACAAGAACGTTTCCATGGTGTATCTCACCTCTTGTCTCGGGATGAACCCAACTGGTTGAGCTATAAACAATAAGTGGACACTCATTGAACACTTTGGAGAAGCAGGCTCCCATCTACAGAAGAAAGAAAGAAAAAAGATGCAATGGATAACACTGGAGGATTGACGATCAAATCTAAGATCCAAATTAGGGGGGTGCTGTGGCCTAGTGGTCTGGCGTGTCGTACTCAAAATCTTGTGGTTATTCTACAGATTGTGGGTTCGAATCCAGCCATGGGTTAGTGGTGCTTGAGTCCTTGGGAAAGACGCTTTATCACATGCTGCTTCTCTTCACCCAGGAGTAAATGGGTACCTGTGAGGGTTGAGATGGCTTAAGTTTGTGCTTAAATAGCCTTTGTGCACCTTACAGCAGCCGGGGCTGTATACTCCCCAGGGAGTAGAGATTGTTTCAGGAATGTAATAGTAATTGTAGCCCAATGACCAGGGATAATACTAGTAATACGTGCATAGAGACATCATACGTTGATTGTGATATGCGCTATATAAAAGCGGATTATTATTATTATTATTATTGAAAAGTGAACAAAGAAAAATTGACTGGAGCGGGATTCGAACCGGCGACCTCCTGAATACCGTACAGGCGCTCTACTAACTGAGCCATCCAGCCCTACGTTGGTGGTGACCCCAAAAGTCAACTATCTTTGTTCGTTTGGCAGTCAGAAGCCATGAAACCACGCACACACTGCCACACCCCAGGGATCGTTTCAATGATACACGCAACAATGCTGCAACCTGGGAACGGAACATGGGGGATCACTCAAAGAGGATACGGCTTTTTAATTAGTATATTCGTAAAATAACCACAAGGGAAACTGACTGAGTATTTTTAAGTCATTGAAAAGTGAACAAAGAAAAATTGACTGGCGCGGGATTCGAACCGGCGACCTCCTGAATACCGTACTGGCGCTCTACCAACTGAGCCATCCAGCCCTACCAGTCAATTTTTCTTTGTTCACTTTTCAATGACTTAAAAATACTCAGTCAGTTTCCCTTGTGGTTATTTCACGAATATATTAATTAAAAAGCCGTATCCTCTTTGAGTGATCCCCCATGTACCGTTCCCAGGTTGCAGCATTGTTGCGTGTATCATTGAAATGATCCCTGGGGTGTGGCGGTGTGTGCGTGGTTTCATGGCTTCTGACTGCCAAACGAACAAAGATAGTTGACTATTGGGGTCACCACCAACGTAGGGCTGGATGGCTCAGTTGGTAGAGCGCCTGTACGGTATTCAGGAGGTCGCCGGTTCAAATCTTGCTCCAGTCAATTTTTCTTTGTTCACTATTAGGTCTTGCTAAAGTTCAGCACAGATTCAGCTTCAGTTTCAATACACATATGCACAGATGACGCTAATAATGTGAAATCCATCTACTTCTACAGGGATTGAAAGGTTTTGATATCTGCGTCCACAATACTTGCACAGCCAAGTGCAGGTGATAAAAAAGAAGTGATTGAAGTGATTGGTGTCAAGGTCTGCAAGTGATGCACAAAGACTTACAGTGACTTTTGGTGTTGGGGGAAGCCCGTTGCAAGTCTCTGACACATGAGGCTGCAGGAACTCATTGCGTATCTTCCTGGGCGGCACGGTGGGCGGGGCCGTGTCGATGTCCGTGTTCTCTCCGTTGGATGTCGGCGCCCTCCCGTTGGGACGGGGGGCGATCGGCGGCGGGACTCGACCAGGAGGGCTGGATGTCCGCACCGAGGACGGAGTAGACACGGAGTTGACATTGTTGCTGGGATCTCTGAACTGGACTGATTTTTCCTTCTGCTGGCAGAGAAAAGGGTAGAGATTTGTTTTACAGGTTAGGCTAACAATAAATAACCTGACTATTTCAGTGGTTCAATACTCAATTCACTGTTCTGTTGTTTGAGGTATTACCCTAAAGTGATGAAGAGCACATGAGGTCCTCCTTTTTCTCTTTCTAACAAGTCAACCATTTAATCCTGGGCAAAATTTACCGATTACTATAGAAGGTCAGTCTTTCATTATGACTTCATAATGCACAGCATGTTTTCTTCCCTCACTAAACCTACAGAAACTGTGAGAATAAATGAAATAAAGAATTGATTGGATGTTTAAAGGAAGAAACTAACCTTTGGCGGGAGGGGAGGGCCCTCCTGAGTTTGTGGCAATGTTGTCCTGGACAGAAAAAAAAACAAAGAAAATAACCATGACACAAATGCAAATAAAACCAAAATGTCCAGTAATATAAACTTAAAATACAAATTTCTCAAATTTGCATTGATGTCTGTGAACAAAAATAAATCAAAATTTCTAAAAAGTCTGCAAATCAATAAGTTTGCCCCTCTTTTTTAACTTGCTTTATTTTGTATAAAATTTGGTCTTTTGGAAAAAGAAAAACAAATGAGGAGGAAAAAAACACAAAAGGAGTTTAAAACGAAAAGAAAAGAGAAAAGAACAATTCACATTTTCCATGAAATGTTGATACTTGGAGAAATGATGCATGAACAATGTAATGCAAGTTAATATGAAGAACAAATGAAATTAATAAATTTTAACAAAGAGCTTCTGGACACTACAGGATAAACGTGGGCTAAACACCAAGAAGGGAGCGTCTGGGTAAGCCAGTGAAATTAACATCAAAGACAAATATGTAAAACCAAGACTTTCTACTATTTTGGGTGAATTTTTTAATGAATGCAAAAATCTAAAAAAAAAAAAAATGCAAGTGTAGATTGTTACAACAAAGAGCAACAAAGAGAAATAGATTATTTCAGAATAGGAGACAATTACGGATTTCTAGTGATCAAGGCAGTGGGTGTGCCAACACTGTTTTATCAAAAGATCTTCAATTTTTTCTTTCAGGAGATCTGAGGATTTTGAGGCAATAGGTATCATTTGATTGAGGAATGCATCATTTTCATGCAGATTCTTTAGGTACTCGGAAATTCTATACTTACATGTAGTGGATTTATGTAGTGTTGTTTTGTGCAGCACCATGGCTGACATGTCAAACTCAAGATCTTGTGGATGATTTCAAGTGTTGTGAGTTAGAACCCAGCCTAGCCCCAGAGAATCGAGGTACTTATGTCCTTAAGCATGTTAAGTAAGACACTTTGGGACAAATTGCTTCATTCCATTGAGGAGTACATACATGTACAGGTGAATGAAGGGGTTGGCCTTTGTGCAGTCAAATAATGACCAAATGACCCTAGATGAGCCAAGGGCGGAAAATACATCGTGAAGTGTACTACGATGTTCTCATTTGTGAAATGTACATGTACTGCATTATATGGAAACCGCATATCATTACTCAATAATATGCCACGTTGTTGGCTGTTCTTTTACCTGGGGGGCCTCTCTTTGGTTGCATTCACTGCTTCGAGTCTCTCGGATCTGGTTCAGTAAGAGCAAGGTGAAAAAATAACAAAAAAACAGGCAGTGCAAAAGCATAAAAACACACCGTGAACGGTTGCAAAGAAACCAACAGAAGGAAAAGACAATGGTGAGGAACTTTCTATGCACCATAAATATAAAAGGACTGACTAGAGGATTGAATTCCCAGTGGGTAGTATGAAGCTTTCATACTGGAAGTTGGGGAGAGGATGCCACCTGGATTCAGAATGGCAAAACTTGCAGGGAGATCAAGCGGGAAAATTGCACTACTAAGCAAACTAAGTCTTGCTATACACTCCCATGCAAATAAATCAGGCGGGATTTAAAAAAAAAACCAAGGAATTGGTATGAGCTTAATGAACTATAGAGGGCGGTATACACGTACATAATCGATCCAGTCAAGCAATAGCAACGCATTTTTGTGAGGTAATTTGGGCAAAAACTGCATTTAAGATTGTACATGCATGCTTTGCTTTTCAAATCACAAAGGACCTGCTCTTAAAATCAGCACAACTGGGACGGAAAACTGCTTTTACTCGCAAAATCACCAGATTTTTGAAAGAAAAAACAACAAGTATTAAGTATGTGAGTTGATCAAACAACTTAAAACTGTAAAAAAAAAAAATCAACTGCTTTGAAAAACCAAAAACAAAACAAATAAAATTTTAAAAAATAAAAAGAAGGAAAAGTACTCACTTTTTGCCATGTTCGTACTGGTTCTCAAGCTCAGAAAAGTTGTTAGTCTCATGACCCCTGTGTGGCATGCAAGGTACGTTGTTTAGTGGTTAGGGCAAATCATAAAATCGTTATCAGCTCGGAATATCACAGGTCATGTAGAAGGAAGAAATTAGTGCGAAATCTCTGAAACTTAAAAACTTGGGGGCAAGATTGACAGCCAAGTTGTTGCTTCGGCCAAATATTTGGATGAAAATGAATTTAATTTGGGATAAATTTAAATATGTGCCGACTAGATCTTTCTTGTGTCACTAACTGTTTGGGATTTGGTCTAGGTTAGGTCACTTCCATACCTATACTTTTCAATCAAACCCACTTTCCAGGCTACTAAAAAGGAAGGGGGGGGGAAATAAAATTGATATCCAAAGTCATCTTCCAAAGTCAAGTAAACATGCCTGGACAAAAGGCTGCACTGGGCACAAAACACAGCGAGTTCATCTTTGAGGTAGGACAGGTTGGCTTTAGAAATTAATTATTGGTCCTTGGTTCAAATCCACCTCAAGAGAACATTTTCTAAGGTTGTTTTCATAAGGTCTAACACTTACATCAAGCACTGAGTCAAAATGAGGCTTAAGACTGTAAGATTGCACAAAAGGACAAATTCTCAAATTATTTTTTCATACAACTTTGGACCCATTTCACACTATACTGTGCCTAGTAATCAATTACAGTCATAAACTTGAACTTGGGTGAAAGTGTACTAACTCTGTATAGGAGTAGTGCAGAATAAAATGTGCAGTAAATGTATGGTCATTGCGTGACTACTGTGCGACAATTCCACAACAAAAAGTGCAATCATTCTGCATTCATTTCTACTCATTCTCCATTTGGTATAGGAAATTGAGTGAAAAGCATCAAATATATCTCAAAGAGTGGTATTCAAATATTAGAAAATAATAACTGGGAATAGAGAGGTATTTAAGAGGATTCAGAAGAGAGAGAGATAGGAGTGGTGGTATAAATTGTGAGTTAGTAGCAAAGACCCCGTCGCCTCCCTTGTCTAAATCAGCGAGAATTTTTGTATTATTTTTAAACAATTTCTGGCCTAGAGTTCAGAGGAACTACAGAATGTTGAGGGGCCTATGAAAGTAAATTCACAAGCTTGCTCTGCCGGGGATCGAAACTGCAAAACATTTGTTTCCCAATTAGTACGGACGTCTTACAAAACTTGGTCTGCTGACCGAGAATCAATATTTAATCTTATAAATATCAAAGAACGTCAAATATTTGAAAGGTTTAGATGAGACCAGCTATAATTATGCAGGTTTTGCTCCTTTACAGGAGAGAGTTATTAAGATGCATGCAAATTATAAATAAAAACAAAATCACTGTAAAAGAAATTCTAAGAACAGCATCTATTGGTAATGAGCAGAACAATTATTTAGCTTTTTCTTAGTGAAGTTAAAGCAAAAGAAAATAAAATCATTTTCTCCAACTGTTTTTTTCTCAAACTTTGAGTAAACTGAAGTAATAATACAAGCAAGAGAGTTGTTTTGCTAAAAGACGCAAAAAAGAAATCAGAAAAAAAAAAGCACAGTGAATGAGTAATCAATAGAAATCTAAATAAGGTGAGATTTTCATTGAATGGCAGGACTGCTATCATCGAAAAAAAAAGTGAACACATTTTGCAGGGGAAAACCAAGGAAAAAAAACCCTAAAATAATATCGAGTATTTGCCATTGAAAGGTTTTTCTTTGATAATTTATGAAGTGGAACATGATCAGCGTGTGACAGACACAAAGAGCTAAATTTGTTTATTTGATAACAAGACTGAATAAAGCTTCCACAATGCAATGTGTTATAAACACAAAACACCTGATGGACAATATAGTGGCAGTTTCCCCTTGCTTCTTCCTTCAAAATATCAACCACCCCAAATCTGCCAAAAATCCATTTCCAACATTGAAGTATTTTGCAGGGACAGGTTCAGCAGATGAAACTTATCATGAGACTTGCTGGCTCCAAATTAGTCCAAGTCCAAGAAATGCGGTGCACAGATTCAGCACAGTGTTGTATTTTGAAAGATGAAGGATGGATCCTACATGGGCAGAAATACTGTCCAGGAGATCGGAGTTTACAGAATTGCAGCATGGAGAAACTCAATACCGAGTTGGATTCTGGCAGACTTGGAATGGTTTTCAGCACCAAATGCACAGCCAAGGATGTTAAAGTTCCACTAGGGGAACAGCATAGCATCAAAACTTAGGGTGCATCCAGCATGTCAAGCGAAAGCACCCAAACCAAAAAGCCCATGGGTGAGAGAAGTTAATAGCTTTTTAGGTTTTCAGTTACAGCATTCATGAGTTAATGGTTTCTAAGGCAAGTCAGAGTGATTATGACTGAGGAGCAAGCAATGCATACCGTTTCTGTAGCTCCTCGGCCACTGACCTCAGTAAACTCCTTGGGGAGAGACGGAGAAACAGAGAAAGAATGGGGGCGGGGTTTGGGGAAGACAGGGGGGAGCATGGATTAACATTTTGATGATGATGATGTGGCTGTAAAAGTAAACACTGTTTAATCAGTGAATTTCCAAAAATGGGTGAGAGATGCCTTGTTCTATTGCATTCCTTCTACTTTATAACCAGCGAATTCCAATGTTCCAAACACTGATCTTTTTTATGGGGTTTCATTTTGAACTTTGAGGTGTAAAACATGGATTCCTATTCACCCCATATTTGGAATTAACAGCAGGCAGCACAAATATTGAATCATTGCCATTAGCTACAAATCCTTGCCAGCTCCTAATAAAACAAAACTTGCCTGAAAATCCTTAGACCATCATCGATTCCATTTATTAAACCTTTCTGACATGTCTGAATTGCCTAGGTTTGTTTTTATTTTCGTTATTCTCCCTTGCAAAATTTGGCAAAATCACAGACAGGGTAAACTTCAAGAGGTCGTGATGCAGGATGTTTGCAGTATTATTCTTTAACAAGAGGGTAGTCAGATTGGTATAATGGCACTTTTCTAAAATTCCACTTCTGAGGTCCTCGGTTCGAATCCCACCAAGGGATTGTCAGGTTGTCAGTCTTTACCTAGTCTGGTGAGTTTTCCCCTAGACCCATTTTCCTGGTTCCTTTTTGTCTTGCTTGTAAAAGCTTATATCCCTTCTTATGTCTTGTCCCAATGATCTCCACAAGAAATAAATCTGTTAGACTTCCATGGAAAATATAAAATAGAATTGCTGAATAAGCCGATCAATCAGACTATTCAGCCAAGCCCGACTAAACTTTGTGAAAAAACTTCTTGCATTGAGTGCTGCAAATTCCATACATATTTCATTTTTACATACCGGTACATCATATTCACAACCATAATGCATCATACAATATGTGAGTTAAGCGTTGCATTCCACTGACAATATAACTTGCAAGCTAAAGGTGAAACAAGACCGAAACAAAAAAAGGAAAACAAATTCTGTTTTTCATTGTAAAAATTTTTGCAACAGACTGATATGGCTGGAGTTTAACATAAACATGACATTTGCCAACAGTAATATTGACATGGTGTTTGTTTTTAGCATGCAACTAAATTTGCAAAACAATGGCAGCCATGATGAAAAAGAAACCAGACGTATTTGTGTCTTTATCAACCCAAATAGCAAAAAAATAAAAAATAAATAAAAGGAGCATTTTGTTCACCAATGTGCATTATGTACTTCTGCCAGTACTGTACAATTAAAAAAACGAAAGAATGAAAGAAAAAGCAACAAAAACTGATGCAACTAATTCTATGGCCCTTGGTTTTTGCTTTGACAACCCCTAAAATAAATCCATGCACATTTGACCAATAATTGACCCTCCTTTTTCCAGGATGAATTCAAACCTTAATTTAAGGTTGCTGGACTATGTACTAAAAACTGGAACTACAATGTACATGTACAAAGCATGCTTATTACTAAGGTGAACTTCAGATAATTGCATGTAGTGTTTGCCTAGATATTGTTTTTGTGTGTTTTTTCCGAAGGTTTGATGTTGGAGTAAACCCTGCTTGGGTATTGCCACTATGTGAAAGACCGATGATCCTCACCGTTTAAGATACGCACTGGGGGAGGTTGGAAAGTCGGGGAAGGGAAAACTCAGTAGGGGCAGGATGCATGCTCATGCTGGGCAGGTTCTAGTAACAAGGCTTTGATCTGACTGTTCTTAAACCGGCCGGCTGAACCAGTGAGCCAGACACAACCCAATCCGCCAATCTGTTCACTGGTCTCCTGGTTTTTCAGTACGTCTGCAACCATTCATTATCATTTGTTAGCTATTAAGCGGGTTTTTCACATCTGCCTTAAACCATCTATCTCACTTTCTGGACCTATTGCCAATCAGTTTACTAAACTGCATATCAGAAGCATAGTATTTTGACTAGCCGGCTGGATTGATTTTTAAGAGAGGGTTTTGGACAAGTCGGCGGCCATTCAGCCTGGCATTTGACTGGCAAGTGGACTGGTATTTAGGTCCAACCCAGCATTATAGGCATCTACGTCTAATGTAAAATGAGATAAGAACAGAAAGAGGGAAAGGTCTGCTACAAACCAACTGAGATTTGGTTTCAAGTCTGGTACTCTAAAAAGCTACTTCTACATTGACCAATCATGGCAGCATTCTGCACCAAAAGTAACAGAAGGGTCTGGGTACCCTCGACATGCACAACAAAAAGGTGGAGTAATTTCCTGAATGACCAAATTGCCAATTTTTTTCCAGTATGGCAACTTTTCTTCCCAATTTTATAGAAGAGTAATCAATCTGAGGGCAAAATGGAAAGCAAGTGCCTTCTACATCCAAAATCTACTGGCAATATGTTGGGGCATGATTGTGTGATGCCACCAGTGATGTTACATCAGCAGACTTGAACCACTTTTTTTTTTACCTTTGCACAAATAGACAGTTGTTCTTCAAATCTGAATGACATCAATCTACTGTAGATGCACTTTACAAAGGAAAATGTTAATACATTGAAGTTTGATAGAATGGTACAAGTCTGCAGTTGCGTGACCAGGGATCTATTTCACCAAGCCCAATGATAGATCTTAACTTGAGTTATGAAGGATAACCCATTGTTTCCTACGTAGGGTTGCAATGCATCATAAGTCCAACGATTGATAGCAAGTTACGATGAGTTTGATGAAATCGACCCCTGGATACCTTGCAAATCATGCCCCAACCTGGTAGAATGACTTACAGCTATTCCTTCCAGGAAAGGAAAGAGTTATCAGAGATGTGGGGGTGCCATAATGAAAGAGTGCGGTCAACGGACAAATTGGTCATCATAGGATTGCTGGCAAGATTGTTTGTGCCGGTATGATGATAAGCAAGCAGACATGCAGAGGACAGACCTTTTATAGACCATCGGCCCCCTTACGGACCTTGCGGACAACCTTAAACTTACTTTTTGTTGTCCACATCGTTGTCGTTGCTTGTGACAGCCGGTGGTCTCGAGGACGGTAACCGGCCGGGATCCCTGGGCTGGGGAATGGGGGGTCGGACCGGATCCCTCTTGGGTTCCTTGCTGGGTTCCCTCCTGGCCGGCGCCCAGTCGGCAGACATCTGGTAGTCGGGATCCCCCATGCTGTCCATGTCCTCTTCCTCTGGTTTGGCTTTGGGAGGCAAGTCCTTGGCCTGGACCTTGAAGGCATTCTGCACATTCTCGGCTGATGCATGCACAGGGAACAAAAAACTGGTGTCAGAATCTTGACAACTTCCTAGTTTTGACAATGAGGACGGCTTTAAAAGATGCAATGGCTAAACATTAGCTGCGATTTCTGATGCGTAAAAGCACTCTGTGCTCAGTACTTTCTGACAACCGACAAGGGATTCAAACCTGCATTTCCAGCTCTTTAGTACAGGGACAAGTTTCATGGCTCGGCTTAGCACAGAATATGGTGCTTATGATCCTCATTCTTCGCATATAGGGTTAGTGCAAAAATTCTACACTAGATGAGTAAGCAAGAAATTCCTAGTTAAATGAATGGTGCATGTGCATAACTGAAAAATTAATCTGAATCTAAGCACTGAATGTTCAGTTTCTGTAAGTGTTGATTGTACGCTTACAGTAGGCACTAAGCAAAACTATGAAATTGGTCCCAGATGGCCATTAAGCTAGCTATGATTCCAATCTGGATATCTGTGATTTAAATGTTTTCAAGGCAATCAGGAAATAACCGAGTATACCATGATTTTACATCTCCAGAAGGGTCAACCTTTAATTATAACTCTACCGCTGCAAGTAAGAATAAGCTCCACAATATTCTGATTTAAGCAAGAGGACTGATACATGACAACAGAAATAAAATGTTGACATTCTCTTCAATTCCCGATTTAATTATCCTTTATTCAACTCATTTAGCAAATGAAGCCATCTGAATGATGATCAGTCAAAATCTGTACCAACCATTTATTTCCGACTGCGGTCTGTCTCTGCTTTTGTCCGTTCTCCTTGAAGCGACTCGTTTCCTTGCATTTGCCGAACTCTGCAAGAGAAGCAAGGAAAAGACTGTGTGATCTTCCTCTCCTTAATGTGTTTACACAACCCTAACCCTGAAACCTTCCTGTTGGTAGCTGTAACCTTAATACCTGTTGTAACCCTTTTTTTAGGTTGATATATTCACCTTAGACTAAAGACTTCCCTATCCGTCCTAAATCCACCTTGAGATTTCCAGATAATTTTACAGGAAGGAGGCTGTTGTCAATGTCGACGCATTGCCAAAATGGGCATCCTTCCTTGGCTGATGAATGAACTCTGGGTAACCCTAAACCTCAGGGTCCATTCAGTCTGATGTCATAATAGTAGAAAAGGCTTCCATGGATGACAGCATGCCTTCCATACATGTACATAGTTGCGTCTTTACCACTAGGTACATGTACATTGATGCACCAAGATTATCCATGCATGCCTCACATACAAACCAGACATGACTTTATGCGCTAAAATTTGATATTTCAAAGGATAAACATCTGAACTGGTCAAACTTTGAAAGAATATCTCTGAAATGCGAAACGTCAATATTTGACAATTTTATAAAAGACTGAGAATTGTCTCATTTTTAGAGAAACTTTTGTAAAAAACCTTCCGAAGACAAGTGCAAGTCCACAGAACGTTTCAGGAATGTGCATTCCGAGGACATCTCTTTTATTGAAGTCCACAGTTTGTACCAATGTTTTAATGATAAGCATACCCAATAAGGGTATCTTTATGGCAAAGGGATGCAACAACTCCAGGGTTTGGATACAAAATGTACACTGTGTCAGAGTGCATTATTGATGGCCAATTCTCTGTGTATAAGGAGGCATAATCCACCATGTTGATTCCATCCCAATGTCGCTAACATCTCCTTGAAAGGACTCAAATTGCGCCCTCTTCGGGGCGAAGTCAGGATATTTGGGGCCTTTCTTAAAGCTCAGCTCCGGCTTCGTCTCTGTCATCCATATGGTGCAAATATAGGTTGTAGTTTTTCATTGAAGCTGATGGTCTGTTTTCTTTTTCAAAGCCGAGAATCTACTTTCAAACCACAGCCAAGAGCCTCTGTTTTGATACCCGTAATTTAAGAATGGATTCACGAAATGGAGTCGGAGCCTGAGCCTGAGCCTGAGCCTGAGCCTGAGCCGAGCTTTGAGAAAGGCTCTTGAGTTGTATCTTGGACTCACGACTTCTAGGACGTCCTCCTCTTCATCTTCTAGTGGTACGTAGGTCGGAGTGCTGTTGATGTTGTGTGCTTTGTCCAGGAGCTGTTTCATGAGTAGCTGGGTCAGTCCCGGTGTCTCAGTGAAGAATTGATGCTGAAATGAGAAACCACAGTAAATAACATATTACAATGGAATATGTGTACATGCATAATAGGAAGGGGTAAGCATTTGAGTAACAGGGCAGGGGCCAATTTCATAGAGCTGCTTAAGCACCAAAATTTGATCAAGCACCATAAACATTGGTGAATAAAATCGGTATGCCAGCCAAAACTCCTTGTGAATGTTATGCTTAGCGAACAATGGCCGAATACAAGTCAAAAGCAGTAAACATCACATGAAAATTTGAAGAATTTTGCAGAAAACTGTTCATGCTTAAGCAAATCTTGTGCTTAAGCAGCAATATGAAATTGGGCCCTGGTTTCACAAAACACTGAGATTGATCTTAACTTTGAATTGTCAATATAACCATATTGATTCAATTGTTTGTGACATCATACATGTACTTTGATTTAATAGCAATGAGGACCGATTCGTATCTTAAGATCAATCAAAAGGGTTTGTAAAATCGATGCCAAGACAAACATAAGTCACTTGTAGGAGCATGAGAACAACACAGCTACTTGTATCAATCAACAAGTACAAACAAAAGTATTTCGTAGAAGACCACTGTCATGAAAAGGAATATTTGTTTGCAACTATGGGTACATGTACATAATGAGTATGGAATTAGTATTGTAGTAATGGACCTACCCTTAGGAGTTTCTCAGCCAACGGCCGCTTCTTGGGATTCTTCGTAAGGGTCATCTTTAAGAAACTGTGGAAGTTGGACGTCCATTTGGTCTGTTCCTTCAGCTTGGGCGGCACAAAGTTCTTCTTGGACATGAGATACAGAGCCCTGAAAGATAAAACACAAATTACATGTACTGTATGTTGTCCTGTACACATTCAAATGCAAAAAGTGAACCTGCAAGGAGCATCTATAACTCCACTATGCTCGACTGAATTTTGGAATAAGATAGAGTTACAATTCCTGTAATTAGTCTTCAAAGATGTTTTCTCTTTCTTTTTATTTACGAATTAAGGTTTTAATCACCTCCCTTGGATCAATAGGAAAAACCAATAAATATGAATACTCTTTTAGACAATTTCAATAACCAACAAAGACTTAATCTTATTTTTTGGGGTTCAATTGTTTGCTTTATTCCTTTTTCATATGATTCTGTCCATATTTTGAAAGAACAGACACAAATGCTAAGTTTATTTAATGTAACAGAGGTGACAAGCTTTATCTAATGGCAAAATGTCTCCCAAGACAACTTGATGAGCACTGGCCCTTTAAAGAATTCATAAATGGAGAACATAGCTAATATGCAAATGCGCTATATTCAGCCCCAGGTCAGGATGACTGATGTAACTGGCAAACAGCCAGGATGACATGAATAATGTCATTTATGTCACATGCATAATGAGCAGGATTTCTCAACAGGTGTGGTGATCAACGGGTTATATTCTGTCCGTGTCTTGTGCATCCACAGCTGCTTGAATTGGCAGCAGATTGTTGACAGTGTTCTTGGCAACTGGGCTTGTAAAGACTCACCTCATCGGATGCAGATCAAACATTGGAGGTTGAAGCTCGGCTAACTCTATAGCTGTGATGCCAACAGCCCAGATATCACACTAGGAACAAAAAAGGAGAACAACATGTATTACTAGCACTTAGCAGAGAGGCTTCCACCAACCAAAATCTGCCAAAATTGATGTCTATTACTGGATTTACTCAACAGACAGGACAGTACATGTAGGTCACATTACTTTTATATTGGGGCTTGCAAACCCAACTTGGTCCAAGTTAAATGAATGAGCTATAGGAATGCTGCAATAATGATAGATTTTGAAGGATTCAAAATGGTTTTCTGGACCATAATGATGGTGTTAGGGTTACAGCATGTACCTTGGGGATACTGTACAGTATGTGATTTTGGCAGAACCAGAAAGATTCTTAGCCAAAATGACCAGGTGGTAACAATGACTCTTGAACATGCCATGGGAGTATTGATGGTGTTGGACTATGATGGATTCAGGGAGGTTCCCAGGCAAAAAACACCTTGGGTTCAAGATAATTAAGATTATACAGCTCTCAAATTTGTAGCACTGATGAATCATGGACCAACAGCAATTTATTCATTACACGTCATTATGTTTAACAAACAGCTATCTGCAGAGCTCTATTAAGCTTCAACTGAATAAATCTGTCGAGTTTCTTAGTATCATTCAATGAATATTCAACACAACAATCTACATCAGTAGCCGATCGAGAAATCCCCTCACCGACCACCTCATAAATCCTCCATATTATTTGAATACTTGACTTACTTGTGAGTTGTAGCCTCCTGTTCTTTCCACAGCTGCCACCTCGGGCGCCATCCAATACGGAGTACCGATGAAGGATTTCCTCTTCATCGTGGTCTGGGTGATTTGGGCCGAGACACCGAAATCAGCTGCAAACGAAGAAAAATTTGCACAGAACCTGATTACTGAAGAGACATTGGACAACTCATCAAGTGTCTATGTACATTATGAATGTGTGGTCGTGGATGTCATCATCAGGTGACTGATACAGAACGGTTGAGACAATATGAGGAAACTGCTTGAAGTGGGTGAAAAAGTGTACAAAGTGTACAAAGTGTGCCGACTTCATAACAGTCCCTTCTTTGCATCAGCCACGGATCTACTGTACATGTACCTCTAAAAGGACAGGATCAGACAAAATTTAAGATCTGAACAATACGAGTACATGTATGCTTACATGTACATGTACGTGTACGTGAGACAACAAAACTAATTAAGACCAAATTTCCACTGAAACAAAACTTACAGCAAACTTTTATCTCATGCAAGCCTTAAATTTCATAGCTCAAACCTTGATGATAACATTCTCTGCCCAGGTTTTGGCCATGGTGCCCCTCCAGATGTTCCTACAGCTATTTGGTATGTTTTACAGTGGAAGTGCTCCTAGCATGCCTTGCAATGGAAAAGTGATCCCGTAATCAAAAACGGGCCAACCAACTTGACGTTGTAAACCTGTTCTTGTGCAATACGTTCTGTATTTTGTGATACATATTTTCTTTAAACTGAAACCAGTTCCCAGATTTATCTGCTACCATGTTGTACAGCAACTTGTACATGTACCACACAGAAATGATTTCAGAAAAAAAATGATATACAATGATCTGCATACAATGTACATATCTTGGTACAGGTGTACCCGGTAGCAAAGATGCAATTAGCATAGTCTCACAGTTCTTTGCAAAGAGAACCCTGACAAATTGTCAATGTAAACACTAAACAGTAGGCCTACTGACTACATTTATTTTTCCAGTCACAAGAAAAACTTGAAAAATGTTTCAGTATGAACATGTACACGTATGGTACAGATACATGTACATACGTACAAATATTACTGTTGTTTTCGTTTGTATGTTTACATACTGTCAGACTGTACAAAGAAGTCCATGTACTGAACTTGAAGGAAGTAATTTGTATGCACTAGTACATGTACATTAATACCATACCAATACATTGTGGTGCCATAATTTATTATTGTTGGCACACAATGACGTACATGTACAGTATTTTGTCAAGAGGCTACATGGACATAATTAAACAATATGTGAATGCACATGACACAGCATAATTGCTGTGGGGTCAAAGGGCATTTGTATACATAAATTACTGTACATTTGAATATAAACTCCAGTACTTTTTCCTCCTTACATTGACCAAACGTGTACATACACATTTCAGTTGTCATTCATACCATCAAGTGTAGAAGGAGAAACAATACAAAAGAGGTTGAACAACACTTAACAGTGAAGGTGAAAAGCCATGCACGCAACTATTGTATGCACAATGAAGTATGATGGTGTCATAAATGCCATTTGAAAAATGCTACACATGTACAGTACGTGTAATACACAGATACTGAGAGTATCTTAGAGTAATGTACATTCTTGAAATAATTGATGTCAACTATACATCATTGTGGTGGATGCATGAAACATGAATGCTCTGCTTAAATAACAGTATGAATTTCAGGCAGTTTCTTTTTACTTATGTGTATACTCTATGTATACATGTACATGTCTGGTATTAAATTGTTTTGCACTGATGAACATAATGTGCCCACACATGTAGGCCTACATGTACATGTACGCACCAAGATGTACAATGTATATATGCCTGTATTTTCAAGAGGAAATGAATGGATGAATCCGAAAATGGAAATTCTCTGGAAGCATATCTTTTCAGCTGAAGTTATCAATTAATTAATAAATCAATCAATCAAAATGAAGTTTACCAATATAGCACCAATACATGTTTATCCGTTTATAAAACAAAGGGCCAGTGCTATTACACACATAGTTTGCATGTTTCGCATGTTTCACATATTTCCAATGACAAGTTTTCCAATGAAACATGTACTGTCAGTACATAATTTAAATGCAGAGTCAAGACATCACTGTCCATTATCTTCTTGTAAAAATAAATAAAACTAAATTAATTAATTATTTCTTCGGCTCACATCCCACAGTCCCATTAGTTAGCATGACTAGTTCAATGGCAAGTGTTGTGAATAAATTGTG
Organism: Astropecten irregularis; assembly: GCA_963971285.1. Taxonomy (NCBI): domain Eukaryota; kingdom Metazoa; phylum Echinodermata; class Asteroidea; order Paxillosida; family Astropectinidae; genus Astropecten; species Astropecten irregularis. The sequence goes on along the minus strand of OZ020245.1, from coordinate 24,772,822 downwards.
AAAAAATTCTTACCAAGTTTACAGTCTCCATCATCAGTAAGAAGGATGTTGGCTCCCTGTGAAATCAAACAAAATAATATCAGCATTTAATATTCCACGTCTACATGTGCACTGGGTCATTTTGGAATAACTACAGTACATAAAGGGAACCAGGATGTGACATGAACCTGTACATGTACCTTGTACATGTGTAAAAGAATTGAAGTTAAACTCACTATGTATTATTCCCTTTTTAATTAATTTAATTTGTCTTACATCATTGAATTGTCTTAAAGCACTATCGTTCCGTGCTTTGGCCTACTTGGAAACACACCTAGTTACATGAAACACTGTTGATAGTCCCTTTTTAAATATTTCCATTTTTTATCTAAATATGGGTCATTCTCTGAAACAATTCTTTGTCCATGTTTCTCAACAAGTTTTGATGAACATACCCTTTCTCCTTTTTTTTATTTTTTTTTATCATTTTAATTTTTTTGCTATTCTCGAGCTGTTTTTTAACATGTTAAATGTCAAGTTTATTATAGTTTTATTGTTTATCTTATAAATGTATTATTTTCCCTAATTCAGCCTCTGGCTGCGATGGAAAAGTTTGTTAATAAACCATGAATAATAATAATAATGATATTTGGGGAGACACAGAAAATGATGTGTATCCTGCAGTTATCGGTTTTCGCTCCGATAACAGTACTTAAAGTTTCTCAAAAATGGAAACGAAATGGAATATCAGAAAAATCAATCCTCACACCTTTCAACTGGACACTTCCAGATTATTATCTGTAAAAATCCTTGAAGTTCAAGTCTTTTCTTTGAAAATATTGTCCGTCATTTACAGGGACACCAATTCCGCTATGTAAACGCGACGTCATGTGTTTTCACCCCCTTGGCTGAGTGGCAAAGTTCATTGACATCGGAGTAGCTATGGCGCACCAAGTCACTCAAAAACGGCTGGAATATTGTCCTGACTCGATTCTTTTTACTGGATTAATTGAGTTTATTTTTAAAAAGGTTCTAAAACAGTCTTGATTCAAAGATTGTGAATTATAGATAATTTATCAACAATATCATGTATGACATATTTAAAGGCAAATAAAATTAAATCTAATTGTTTATCTTGATGCGAAATATTATCACAGCATTTTTCATAATATCTGGCATCATTATGAGAGGCCTAAACATGGATACATCAGCTTATCAAAGTTAAAATTTAAAGGAGAAAAACAAAACACTGTCACTCCGATTAGAGAAAGACTTTAACACTTTTGTCTCGTTGGCACGCCATAAAAACCCAGATCGCAACAGGGTCACATGACCTGCCATCTGACATCGGAAGAATGAAAGTTGCTTGAGCAGACGACAGTTTAGTTTGGAATTTTTGACCACAGATTGTGTCTTTTATAAACGTTTGAACATTAGCCTTAAAATGCATTAGTAATATACACCCAAAAACACATAGTTTTTAAATTTTGAGTATCACTCACGACTGGAAACTTTATTTTCAACATCCTGAATGTTGGAGATAGCCCTGAGTGTAGTCATCACTTTAGGGATACTGATCACAAAGAATCTCGCACGATCTCGCGGTAAAAGGGAGTCGAATTTGGGGAGCGAAAATACATGTCGGGTGAAAACACATGACCGGACGATATTGTATCAGTTATCATTTATGAACATTGTGTACACTTGTTTTATCATGTTTATGTGCATTTACACGAAACACATAGAGCTACCCATTTTACATACATGTACATGTACATGTACATGTACATTACAAAACATATGGATTAAAGATGAACTCTGTGCTTACTTACATGTACTACATGTATCAGTGACCAATTGGAATGCAATACACTGTACATTGAAGACTTTATTTGAAGTACAATGTAGGCCAACATGTACATCACTTACTTGGTACATACATGTACATAATGTACATTTCAAGTACATGTATGACATTACATACCAAATCATCCATACGTAAAAACAGCTGGATGAAATTTGATGAATGTGCGCATTAATGCACTGTACAGTCGATGTCACTTGCACGGTTATTACGTTCAATGAAGCAAATTTAAATCATGGATAATGACTTGTCACACCCTTAGCAACAGCCTACATGTACATGTATGGAATGAACTGGTAACCAACCATGTCTGCCAGTTGTCAGTTTCTGAGTGTAATGTAGGGGCTGGATTGGTGCATTCATGCTTTACAACCTGTACTGCTGCACGTAATGTACCATGTACATGTATGGTGTATGCACATTCCTGTATTCCTCACTGCAGCAAGCTTCTTAATAGCGCTCCGCACTTGCACTAAAAATAGCACCGGATCTCAGACAAACATTGCAACCATGCAAACGTGTGGTGAATGTGCACGTGCACACTAGATGTACATGTACATGTGTGAGACAATGTTTGTCTGACATCCGGGGATTTTGTGACGTCATAAGTGCGGAGCGCTATTCAAGAACGGTCACTTGCAGTAAAGTGAGTAAATGTGTGTACATGTCCTCGAGATACAACTGAATCACCATCTACATATAATATGTATGTCCCTAGTACACATATTCAAGATGCCTTGACATTCATGTACCGGGCAAATGAAAGGAGGGCCTGAACCGTTTAAATTCTAGCAGCATCTTTCTCAAAGGCCTTTCTCAAAAGCCTTTGAGAAAGATCGTGCTAGGATCTTAATTGCTAGAAACGCATCAGGCCCTCCTATTACTCTAAGCATTTTCTAAATTTCAGGTAATTTTTCATTATTTTTAAAAAAATTAACTTTGGGGTATTACTGTAAAAATCTTAGAAAATGGTTTATATTTTATGCAGTATCCTGAGAATAGTTGATCATACCATTTATACATGTACAGTACATGTAGGCCTATATCTCATGAATGCAACTCATTCACTGACTGAAAGAAACAAGACCTGTGTCAACATCAAGAAACAACAGATTTGACAAAACACTGCTTCAAATTTCGTCTACTCCCTCCTTGCAGTTTCAGGCCTAACAGCTGACCTGACTGCTGACCAAAACTGAGACAGACACATAGATGGCTCCTCAGGGCGGCCAGCTTATAAATGCTGCATCACAGCAGCTAGACTAGCAGACAGACAACATCATCTAAGGATTGCCTTGCCTTGCAACAAACTGCTCCCATAACCTGATTTGCTCCACTTGGCCATTCATGGATGCATGGCCAGAGGCCAGACATCCCAGTTCAAGACTGATTAGCCGTTCAGTCTTTCCATCCTATCAGTCCTGTCAATGGACTGTGATTCTCACATTGATCTAATGCTACAGTCTGACAGTATACTGTGTATGTTGTTGAAATACACCCTAGGGGGAAATACTGGAACATATACAAGGACCATGGAGCTAGGAAGAGACTGACAAGTGCAGCAACCTTGGTCCAGGGAACCAGTTGTTCTGTCTGTATGCCCAAGGTGCATATTTAAAAATTCTCCTTCACAGAAGCCTTGTAGGTTCCTAATTTGCATACACGTACTGTAACTTAGGGCCAGTCCAGCGATTTCATTTACAATTTCTATCATGTCACGCTGGTCATTACCTAGACATTTTATGCCAAATAAAGTGGGACTTAAAACGTGTAACAACTAGTATACCCTTGGTACATACATGTAATGTAGTAATTAATGTACATGGAGGAGTAAGGAGGCCACAGTGGCTGAAGCCTGAAGAAGGATATTAATGTAAGGTACAGTTCACTTCAGTATTAGGGCCACCACAAATGGATACTCATCCTCATTATGAAGATTATGTATTGATGATAATGGATGATAACCAGGTACATGTACATACTCAGGGTCAATGAGAAATTTAACCCTGAGATTACTTGGGATAATTTTGAGTATCATCCACACTTCTCTTGGTTAGAAAACCTCCAGATTATCTGCCTCAAACTCCAGCTTAACCTCGAGGTAATTTCTAGCCCTACTCGCGAGGTGGGGTTTACCCGCCAATCTCGGGGTTACTAGCTGCCTCGAGACAATTCATTGGTTGCTAATTACCCAGGTACGCACTAAAACGGGTATAAGCTGAATTGTGAGGGTTAATAATTTTGTAGTGCGAAACAAATTCATTTGATTTCTACCCAGGTATGGACGACAACGCTGGACTGTGACGGTAATTAATTACCTGACTACCTCCAACAATTTTCTTTATGAGGAATAGCCTTCATGTAACGTACCTTGATATCCCTGTGCATCATGTTGAGGGTATGTAGATAGTGTAGGCCATTGAGAGTTTCTCGGCAGACGTAGGCAATCTGATGCTCCATTAGAGGCCCAGTCACTGCAAGAAACAAAATAATCAAACCTATTACATGATCTCAATAAAAGGCCATTAAAGGTAGAGCTCACATCTTTGATAATGTTTTATTCTACAACACTAGAACTGCTTTAAGCCTTTAAGGAGGTTTTTCATGGGCCACGCAAACGATTTGCAATTTATAGGCAGAACGTCAAAAAAATATCTAACAGTTGCATTTAATGCTGCAAAAGATTGCCAAACCAGCTCAGGGGGTTTGGAAGCATCGTCAATCATTTTTTGTTCAGAAATGATTTGAAATTTCTTGCAAAATGTTCCCCAATCCGGGTCAAATTTTGTTATAACAAATGTTTTGAAAGCGTCATCATATGCGCAAAACATGTCTGTTCCTGTGCATTTTAAGAAGATCATTTATGTTCATGTACACATACAGTACATGTATGTATTAAAACATAGTGCACTTAATCTCATGATACATACATGTACAAGCAGATGTGCATGCAATGTGCATGAATATGCACTGTATCATCTGTGTAATGAGGCTGAAAAGTGTATTCGTCCATTTTCTTGAAAGAACATTATAGTCTGCGTGAATGGAGGACAAATTCAAGGTATCTCTGACACAGTGACAGCCTGATCAGCAAACATGACATAGTCCAGCCGGCCGGCCTCCTAAATGCCACAAACATGACTTGCTTGTACAGTATCACTGCTGAATCACGTAACTGGCCTTTGGAAATGGAAACGTGAGCAGTGTATATTAGAAAAATTCCAATTTCGTTCTTTCCCCCAAGGGGAGGATATAGATTTACACCAGTGTACTTCGTTTCTCTGTATATTCGGATACAAACATGTAGGTTTGTGTACATCTTTTCAAATACTTTGGCGGTTGATAATTTCATTGCATACAACTTTCAAAATTTCAATTTTACAGTTCACACTGCATTGTACATGATCTTGTCCATATACAATGTACATGTACATGTACATACTTGTGTATGTACAGTATATGAAGGTTCATTTCCCTTTCAAGGAATTTTCTTTATGACAAACTTGACACCAGAGACGGGAAGTGATAATTGGTAAGATACATGTATCCTGTGCCTGTCAGTGATACTGTCAAACCAGCACAGCATTACGTAGCATTGAGTTGAAGGAACGTTTGTTTGTGAACAATTCCATTTTTGGTTGCGGGAATTTGCCTTCTGACCGGGTACGGGTCGGGAAGCCACATGCCCACACAATGAAACAGGAAAACCCAAGCATCCCCCATTGTCTATAGTTAGCTTGTGAGTCACCGTCATATTCATCATCGCTATGGTATTAGTATTAGAATGTACAGTAATAGTGTGGCCTGAGTGTCAGGTGTCTGTACACACACATTGGTTCCGGTGTACTTGCATCTGTGCTTGCATATGTACATGTAGCTAGAACCGGCTCTATGATCAGGATGATACAAGTGTGTGTCTTGCATTCTGTACACTGATCACAGAGCTGTACATTTACATGTACAACATGCACATGTACATGTATACTGTACATTACAAGTGTAGGCCCTACAGTCCTACCACAGAGCTACATGTACATGTACACTGTGCACTATACACCATAATGTGTCAATGAACCAGAGCGAGTTGCCAGCATCTAGATAATTGCTCAACCCGAGGCACATAATAAAATAAATGTCAGTCAGGCTGACTGATGAGTGAGGAAAATTACTCGGGCCCATCATAGTCAAGACAGATTTATGCACAGGAGTAGATCTACAGGACGGTATTGCATGTGTGTACAGTACTGTAGGCCCTACATAATTTTCTGAATACCAAATTTATTGGTACACACACAGTCTGTACAACATGTTCACATGCATGTACAGTACATAGAGTAAATTCCATTTCAAATGAGCAATTACATGTATGTTACATGTAATTCCATTTTAGTGGAAAATCATTGACCTGAAATCAAATCACTATTCATGTTGGATCATGTATAGGCCTACATGTATGTCCACGTGTACATGGCCTAAAAAATCACTGTACAACCATGGAGGTACATGTGTACATGTATACATGTACCTCCATGGTACAACACACACATGTACATGTATTGGAAACAATTCACTGCATGAATCTTTCGGGTTCCATTCACATCAGGAATAAAAAAGATTACAACTTTGCACAGTCTATGCATGCACGTCATCCCTGACCATTCCTGTCCTATCCAAGATAAAAAGCAATCAAGTTCCAAGTTCTGCTACATGAATCAAGTGTCGGGGACACCAGGCCCAGCAATAAATCTGACAATTCCAATCAACAGCATATGATCGAGTGCCAGACTTTTTCCCAAAGAAACCAGTATGGCAGGAATGTGCCTAATGCTGACCAAGGAGATATAACATTCAGTCGCATGCCATGTCAAATATAAACATTTCACATGTTCACAGAAGGATGTACAGTACATATAATTACACATTATAAAACATGCATGGTACATGTACAGATATGTACAATGTATGTGTACACTGTGCTCATTCATTATAGTAATCAAGCCCAGGAAAAGCTATATTACATTGTACATGTTGTAAATGTACGTAAATGTACACTATACACGTTATGCGTACGATGAATAGCATACTTCCTAAATGGTTTAATAACCTTTTTAGAGCATGATCCAATGAACCATACAGCTAATGTACATTATGTAGTGTACATGTATACGTGTCCACCACAACAGTGCGAGAAGTTCCGTGAACACATTCTGTGGTCTATGTATATTTGAATGCAGGCGTGAAATATGGGAAGGAATTGGCAATGAGCCTGACCAGGGATATTATGACACTTCTTGAGGTCTGGCTGCCTCCCCGCCTCCCCGCCTCCCCGCCTCCCCACCTGACACTGCCTGACCACTACTGGTGGTATTATAACCTTACCTCTCCTTCTCACCTTTCTCCACAACCCTGTGGTCATGAATGATTTATCCATAAACTTTCCAAATCGGTTGGAATATTGAGCAGATGCAATTCCGGTGCTAACATAATCAGGGATAATCTCAACAAAAGATAGCAAGCCGGTAAAATTGTGACAAAATGTGTACCCTGTACAGTACGGTGTACATGTGCATGGGATGTTCCCTCCCCAGGCACTGAGGAAAATGAGGAAAATCTTGAGAGCTACATGTACATGTACATGTATAATGTGTACATGTATACAAAGAGTATAGAATACTTACACATGTACATGTACATAGACACAAACAAATTAACACATGTACGGACAACTCTTACAGAAATGTTGCAGATGTATGATCTTTTGAAGTTCACTAAATGTTTCCAAATAATGTATTCTTGGTTATGTAGATGACCTGAGCTTCGTTATAACCCAATTGGCGGTCATTGAATCACGCAGGTTCAATCCTTCTTTTTTAAAGTGAAATTTGACTTGTTCTCTTTGCCTTAGAGAGCAACATTTTTGGCTAAACCCATTCATAATGTAGCAAACTTTAAATGAAAGAAAACAAGTTGCTTAAAATTGTCCGTCAATCACGCTGGAGTTGGCCATACTGTACATGTACCGGGTGTACATGTACATGTGTAACATACACACGTAGTATCAATGGTACTGTTAAATTATTAGTTCATTTGCCAGAGGGCCAGTGTGAATACCCCTAAACACATTAATTAAGGTTGACAAACAGCCATGTGTACAAATCTTGACAAGTCACAATTACTGTACCATAAGCTGTCCCCATGAGTAAAGATAACCCTCCTTCACATAATTTATTCCTGCAATTTATTTAGAGAGCCACTACCATACATGTTCCATTAAGAGAGAGCCACACTCAATTTATTTCTCCATTATATGCAAATTAATAATGGTTATGAAAAGATGTAATCCAGCATACAGCGTCACAGAATTAGTCAAATATTTTCATGAAAGGAGAGGACTGATGTCACCATTCACCTCCCAACTTGGTGGACTAACCTAATCATTGCTTTTTCAGGAAAAAAAGGTGTGAGGAGAACACAGGGAAAGACAACCATTTTTGAAAGCTTGAGGCCCAAATACAGGCAAATCTCCATGTAAGGTGATACACCTGTACGCTTCCATGAGTGGGTTATGTGCATATTACATGTGCACAGAGGGAGACGTTTGGCCAGAGGGGTGTCTGGGTGAGCTTAGGATGCCCTTGCTGCTGTTTTTGACACACTGCAATCTACATACATGTACATGTACATGTACAACGTGTACATGATCAAGACTGCAAATTACATGTTAACAAGGGATTTTTGTTTATCGGCGGCAGCCATATTTTGATACATGTTCATTTTTCCCCAATACTGGCTTAAATTTCCCTAGACGTGTTCACATATATTGTATGTAGGTCTACAATGTAGGCCCTATGTATGCACTCTTACTGTCTAATAAAAAAAAAATTGCCTTACAGTAATAATATACTTCTGGGGCTAAAGGCTAATCATTCTGCGGTTGTTTTCTCTGTCAAAGCTGAGCTTCCCCGTAGAGATGTATTTTTATTCATATTTTGCAAGTCCTGTTCATACAGTAGGGCCTACACCTTTTGTTTTCATTTTTTTTAAACTTATGATTACTGTAGAAAAAATATTTGTATTAAAAAATGTTCTGTACGTATGATGTATTGCAATATAGTGTATATCCTTTCTATTATTTAGTTTTTACTTGCAGGTCGACTGGGCAGATGTACAAGTGCATTTCCAATTGGCTGTGATGGTGTTCATTTTAAAGTTACTGTACATGTACAGCTGTACACTCTACACTGTAATTAAGGATCAGTCATGTTTAGCTTTTTGCTTCTTTTTGGCTAAAAGCAATCATTGTCTAGTTTCCATAACGCATAATTATTTTTTAAGTAACGTACAGTACATGTAGGCCTACATGTAGGCCTACATGTAGGGGCAAATTTCATCAAAGTTTGTGATCAAGTTTTTAAAGACAGTAAATTTATGATTTGTATCATTTTTATTATAAATACAAATCTATTGTGTAATTTTTGGTTGTTGTACATGTACATGTACACTGAATTATGTTGGCCTACATGTACATGAATACAGTGCATGAAACTACATGTAAGTAGACAGAAAATGATACGTGTAACATCGAGGACTGTGTGTCCAAATCAATTTACTTGCAGTGCACTGAAATGTTCAGTATTAGTATTTTATTGCAGTCTATGAAACAGGGTGTCCAAAACAACCAATTTAAGGTGTACAAAGGTCAAGATTCCATAATCTATACAATAGGTCAACCACTTAAGTTATAGGGTAAGAATCCTTGTATACAATGTAACTACTGCCTTCATGAAGGCCAAACTATTGCATAAAACTTTGAAAGTCTGCACTAAATACAATGTAAATCAAATCACCAATCAGGATAACTTTCAAAATTACTTTGTGGACAGCATCTTTGTAATGTAGACATTAGCTTTCCATTCATAATACAATGAAGACCAAAGCATGGTTGACATTGAAAACCACACATGTTTACAATACTTGTGGGAAGCCATGGCTGTCTGCTTTACATACAAAAGGTATACAGTCACAAGGGTTTCAGTACACTATCAATAATATAATACCCATTCCTGGCATTCAGACCTACATGTATACTTGAACACACATGAACCAGACTATTCATTAGGATTTGGTCATTGTGGACATGTATATCAAGTAATTGATATATGTATGGGTACAAACATGTGGAAGTGTACAATGAAGACTTTATTCGTGACATGTGTGTGACCTGCTAACTTAAGCCCACCGCACACTATACGATCCGACATTCCGACTAGGACCCGACTGGTTTTTGGAAGGATCGCAAAGCATTCTGGGAGTCTTAACCGTGATTGTTCCCAGTCGCAGGCCCACTCTGATGGTCAGTCGGCAAGATTCGACTGTCGAATCACGGTTAAGACTCCCAGAATGCTTTGCGATCCTTCCAAAAACCAGTCGGGTCCTAGTCGGATCGTATAGTGTGCGGTGGGCTTAAGTCACCAGCCAAAAGTTCCACAAGCACCACCAGTCCCAGAATTGAGACCTTGAACTGTTTCAATACCAACTTCACACTCTTTGTTTTCCTTTCACTTAAAAAAAATCTGTGAAATTCAAACAACACAAAAAAGACAAATGAAATGGAAAACCCACAGGAAAAACAAAAACCATACATGTGTGGTGAACTGTGGTGTGGAGGTGGAATAGGGTTAATAACATGTTTCAATTTTTTTAAAATATAAAATGGCACAAGGGGAAAGTGTACATGTACGGTAGTAAATGTACAGTTAAGTACATGTACATGTTCATCCACATTTAAAAAATGATGCCTAAACATACATGGTTTAATTTTCTAGGTCAAAGGTCAAAGAAGTCTGGTGATGACTGCATTGCTGGTTCAATTGCTGGTTTACAGATTTTAGAATTTGCCCAATTAATAGATCAATCCATTAAGCCCCACCCCCTTGCATATTGACCAGTCATACAGTAATCATGATTGCCTACCGCACCGGTACAGACCCCACTGTAATTTTACCCTGATTGTACTGATCACACACACACAGTGTGACCGTGGTGTGACAAAGTTCTGACTCAGTTTTGTAAAGTAAGTCAATATAAATGTGCACTGGCTAAGATTGCTGTGATTGTACGAGAAGGTTCAGCCGTGATGAGACCATGTGCACAGAAACCTCCTTAAGAGTGAAATTGTAGGGGTTCAGAGGGGGACAGTTTACAAGAGATTTGGAGTTTTGTTTGTGGAATGGAATTTGGTTTTGTAGAGTAGCCAGTTACATGTACTTTACTTCCATATTGAATTTGAAAAAAAAATCAACAATAATTAACAGAAACAACAATACACTCACTGTAGTTTACAGAATGAAATGATTTAATTGTAAACTGATACTTAACAAGGATATTAAAAATTATTGACTGAAAATCCCAGTCAGAATGCCATAATTTTATGTACAACTAACATGTGTCCATTCGGTTCATACACTGATCAATGTACTGTACGTACATGTACATGTATTGCCTGACACGACGTGATCTACTCACACATACATGTACACTGTTGTATAGGCCTACAGAGTCACATGTATTTTCTACTGTATGAACAGCCTACACGCCACAAATTTACAAATAACTGATAACTGATATAAATGTACATGTACTGTAAAGGCCTGGGCCTACGTGTATATGTACATGTACAGTACCGGTATTACATGCTGTACATGTACATATGAAAAGAAAGGTGCCAAATTAATGTACATAATGTACATAACACTAGCAACACACGTGTACTGTACAATACATAGGTTATAGGGCCTACATGTACATGCACACATTATGCATACATGTATCAGAATGACTAACCAAAATACATGATACAGTACGTCATACAGTATGTGTTATAACCCCACATGTGTGTGTGAATATTGTAAATACATGCATGACATGTATAGGAAATGCACAGTAATCATGCAGTACAGTACAATACATAATAATAGTTATTGTATGGCATGCGGAGGTCAAGTACATAAATACATGTACACAAATGTAAGTATGATATGTACATGTATAGGAGTCTTGTACACAAAAACTGAGTTTCTCTTCTTAACAATTTGGACCTGCCCCTTTTTGATTTGTTTTACAACATTTTGAAGCATACTGTATTCCAAGTCCAAGCACTATCTCTGAAAATGTTGTCACTTCAATGCCAAATCCTGGCTAAAATTCCTGTTTCCTGAGCGGAGGCAGTAAATAGGCAGCCCTGACACAAAGATAACAACATAAATATCCTGCCATTCATTCAGGTTTATCTCCCAATACATGTAACTCATTTAAACGTGTACACTGTTTCCTAGTTGTTAAATGTACCGGTACAAGTACAGTACGTGTGTATAGTATGTGCAATTATGCCTGCCCAGCTGGAGTGAACTAACCAACAAGATTCCAGCGCAAGGTCAGCGGTGAATTTAATAAGGCCATTCTTAATTGATTGAGCAGTACATGCAACACATCAGACTTTGACAGTACATGTCACTGTACATGTAGGCCCACATAATCTAAAGGTGTGCTTAATCACACCACTCAATTATTTCAGTGTTACTGTTAAACATATGGAAAGCAAACATGGAAGCAATGAAGAAAATTGCAAGTAGCTTAATTAAGGCAGCTTGGTGCCCTACTAATAATGTTGTAATGTGCCAGTTAGAAAGCACTCAGCAGACATTCTCCTTTAACTTTGCCATTAACCGCAAGACAGAACATACGTGTGTACACTATTGTACTTTACCCTTTCAAGAATGGAGATCCTGTCATGTGCATGTAGTACGTACACATTTTGACAAGAGTTGAAAACACTGGCATTTGGCTCCCCAAGTTGCAAGTACATGTATTCCATGGATATCACAAGTTGTAGGGGCCTACATGTACACATGTACATTTAATAGAAACTTGTCCCTTATCTGGCCTACATGTACATGTATGTACGTGTAGGGACTACATGTACATAAGTACATGATGTAGGCCTACATCTCTTCCTAGCTCCATGGTATTGGTATAACCATGGAGGTCTTTTCCTACCTCCCTGGTACTGTATAACATAGGGAAAAGCCCTTAAAAGGGCCTACATGTACATCGAAGGCCAAAGACTAGGCAGACCATGATAATGCATACAGGGCATGCTAAGGATTTAGACATATCGCTGGAATTTGAGGTTGCAAATGTGGCTTGCAGTTGCACGAAAAATCAAATGCCTAGAATACAGACTTGGGATACATGGGCCACATGTACATCCATCATGTACATGTATGCTGAACTGCAGTGCTTTCAAGGAGAAGCAAACTGGATATACTGTACAGGACACAGCCTCCAAGCCTTCCCACCATCCCTGTAACCTTTAATAGTCCATTGTTACAGGCTTCTGTTGTACACAATATCAACAGATAAACACAGTTAGGCAAACAAAACAGACAATTAATTATTGCACCACAGGGGCGTAAATGTAGCATTTCGGGGTGTTACTGTACAGGTGTAGATCCAAATCATAACAATGGGAGCACTGGCACGCACAACAGCGCACGTGCAAAACAAAGCGCGCATGCTCATAATTGCCTGTGCGTGCGCTGTTGACTTGAAGACCGGTTCTCCAAAGTCTCCCGTTCAAAATGTAGTCCAAACTGCACTGTAGGCATTTGTGTGGTGTCACACTGTATGTAGGCCTACAGGTAGCTTTACACTTTTTATAGCAAACTTGTGCCAGCTTTCTTTTATGTATGTATAGTACATGTACAGCACGTCTCAGTACGACTCCATAGCTCCACTGCTCTATATTCCTCTTTTGATTGTATCGTACATTGTACAGTGTAGTTTGAACTTGAAGAGTGATGTTAATGCATACTGACACAAGCCTAAAGATTTATTGCTTTCTGCACTTGAATTAATGTACATGTACACATGTCATACGTACATGTAGGCCTACACTGTACATCTGTACTTTAGTGTACATGTACATTGTATAGCCGAGAAACATCCAAAACTTGCCAGCTTGATTGAAAATTGAATCTTTAATGCCCAGTATTCGTTCCAAAATACGGTCAAAGCTTTCTGAATTTAAAGGTTAAATTGAAGGAAGGAAGTTCTTTTATAGTTATCCTACATTATATACATAAAAATGCAGAAAAACGTTTGATTGACTGGAATTTGTACTCAATTACACAATGTACACGTGTAGGCCTACTGTACATGTATAGGCCTACCCTTTCTGTCAAATTAAACGTACCAAGCAAAATTAACCACATTTGAAATGTATTTGGGTCAAGTACATCTTGTACATGTACATTATGTAAACTTATTTCAAGTAATGTACTTGCAAGTACATGTAATATGTAGGCCTACATTGTACTGGAATAAAATTGTATAATACATGTACATGTTACGTGTATGCGTCTGCTGATGATGATACAAGTTTGATGTTGATGAACTTGCACTACTTTTACATTGTAAACGTGTACATGAACCACAACAATTGCAATCACCATGCCCAAAAATGGCGGAATGACCCATCAACAATGCATGAATTAACATTGATAGGAAACCATGATGTACAATACCGTATACGTAAGCCTACATGTAATATTCTCTAAATATCAAGTGATTGATTGATTTTGGCACTGTATTGTACAGTATACATTTGCATCTCATTTTGAGTTTCCTAGGAAACTGTCATTTGCATCATCAAAATCCACATATCAAAATCTTGTAAACACATCAATTGGCCCATCATGATTTTCACATCAAAGCCTTGTGCAAATTTTCCTCATGACAGGAAGGAGTTCCAGTCAGCAGCAAGTATGCACAATGGATCACACAGCAGCTTGAGCAGCTTGGCTTCAGGGAGCAGATCAGAATGCAACAGGGAATCAGTGATACTACAGTATCAGCAAAGGGATAAAGCGTATAGGGTCATTACTGAGTGACAGATGTGTCTAGCACTGCTCCACACTGCCTAGAGATAGCATGAAATATGTAAACAGGGCTCCGCTTGCTCTGCAGTCAGTCTTTCCTCCGCCAAATTCTTCCTTGAAATTATGACGTTGGACATTCCACAACTGTGACTGCTGATGACAGTCTGTGGAGAAAGGGAGGGGGTGGGGGGGAGGATAATCAGGCAACTTCAGGGAACATCCTGAATTTATGTGATGTGTGTCACACGAACTGCCTATGACACAGTGACAGTAGGCCTACGGGTCATGTGTGTTTGTATCAGACCAATGCATAACTTGTATGTTAACAGAAATTGGTCCTCAATTCAATGTACGCACATACATACTGTACATGTATCCATGTAATTTGCACATTTGTCATTTGGCAGAAGGGAATACAATTTATTACGGGTACCATACTGTCACCATGATTGCGCACGTACATGTACAGTACCAACAAGTGACCAGTGTATGTGTCTTCATGTGTTAATGAAATGAGTTTGTATCATGTAAATGTTCATATATTGTACACCACTGGATGTATCATGTTTGTTTTACATAAAAATCCTTTAATAAAATGGAAATTTTAATCCTCAAAAACATACCAATATTCACACAGAAGAAATAGCTGGAGGGGGGCTGTTTTGTCCCCGGAGGCTTGAAATGGTTTCAGGACTGATGAATCCATCCCACCCAGGCCAGCAGCCTGGGGAAATATTCCAGTAACAATGAATGCATTGATACTGTTGCTTGTTTGTGTACGTTATGGAATGTGCAATGGGCCTAATATTGTCGTATGACAGTATGAATACAACTGTGACAATTGTATTTGAAGTCACATTTCATTGTGTGCATCAGGTACCCCAAGTGTAATCAAGCAAGATGGTGGACCAAGTCCACAGGTATAGGCCTACTGAGTGACGTACTGTACATGTACATCAAAAACATTTGTTCATTTTCAGTCTGAAAGTTCAACGTGTAGGCATGTACATGTATACATGTATACATTACATACATGTATGAATGCAAGGTCAGACTACTTCCTTTGAAAAAACATGTACAGGTGTATGTGTATTTCCCTCTGAAATGCTATCATCATACAAGAATTCTGAATTTGAAAACCTAAAACCTAAAACGAAAATCTGTACTGAAAGTAGATTTTTGGTCATAATAAATGAAAGCGTGCAATATTCGAATTGTGCACTTTTATTTTTTTACTAAAACAAAAACAGACACCATTATGTGCTTTACTGAAAGCATGACTAACGATTTTGGTGAAGGTTTCATGAGCATGACAGATTATGAAAAGAAACGTGTAGGCCCTGACATACAATTGGGCATAAATATGCATGACACAGTACATGCATTCAGTGTACATGACCGTGCAATTTGGAATGCCCGAGGCTTCAACTACACACTGTGTAGTGTGTACATGACCAGGAAACATTGTTAAGATGCCAGCATGTGGTCGGTTGAAGCCAATGTGTCAACCGGGTTAGAGGCATAATAATGTGCTCACACTGAGAATTGAAGAGCTCTACAAAGATTTGAATGGGTCGTGTACGATTAATCCACATCACTAGGCTAATTCTCCCAGCATAGCTACACTGTGTGTACAGTTGTGGGGTGATGTGAGCCAGTAGCATGGAGTACTGTACACATGAGGGGATACGCCTTTATAGGTGCTGTTGGTCCCAAAATGTGTGGTGAAACCATACACAACATCCAACAATTTTGTTTTGTTATACCATGATGTTAAAAGGGCATGGTAACACACACTGCACATGTACATGTACAAATGCACAGAATTAATGGAAGTGCCAATTTGGAACAAAATTCGGCCTTGGGAGAAATGTTCATGTACAAACATGTTGCATAAAATGTTTTGCTATTTACAATTCTGATAAGATAAAATGTGCGCTTAACACAATGTAGCTTTTTTGAGTGTGTTCAGTTCAGAGAAGAACTATCTGGTTTCACTCGACGTTTCAAACAGTATGCCCTGTTCATCTTCATTCTGAGGATGAACAGAGCACACAGTTTGAAACATATAGAGTGAAACCGCAAGTTCTTCTCCAACCACGCACACTCCAAAAATGAGTGTGCATGGTGTATAGCACAAATCTTATCTCATCTAGTACATATGCAATGCATGGACATGTACTTAGTTCCACCCTGCATTTATAACCTCAAGTCTAAATCTCTTACCATCAACGTTATCTATTAGCAAATTCATGAAAAAATTTCTTCAGTGGCTATGGGCATCCTGACAAAAATCTAAAACACCTGCGTGAAGCCTCAGGCATAACAGGGTTCCCTAGATGAAACAGAGTGTTCAGGATTATCATACAAATTGTACATTACTGAGAGGTACGTGTACGTAAAAATCGTGCCAAGGTTGGACTTACTGTGGTAGATGTCTTGCAGCGATCCACCGCCGCAGTATTCCATGGCAATCCAGAGCTTCTCACGACGTAAGTAGCTGCCAAAGTACATGACAATGTTGGCATGTCTGCACTCCTTCATGATGGCAATCTCCTTCTGAATAATCTCCACATCGTCCCCTGCAGAGGATGCAGAGTGAGGAGCACAAGGGCAACGTTAATTCTTGTTCGGTGGTGAAGAGTTGGAGTGCCTACCGTAAACATTCTCATACTGTACATATACTGTAGCTACAGTCACCTTAGCAGGTATTACATGCAATGAACCCTACCCCTCCTGCGTACCATTCAAGTATGGTATCCTGAATACCACAATACACCACAGTGTGATTTGTGTGGTAATGCATGGTCTATGATCCAGTTCTCCTGTGGAGACTGTGGTAATGTGTGGTATTAACAGGTATTGTCTTGTGTGGTAAGTGTAGAGAGTTAGGGTTAATGTTTTACTGGTCTTTTCAATTTGGTTCATTGTCAAGGCCTCCGATGAAGATCCTGCTAGGTTAAAAAAAAAATCAGGCCCTCTTTACTCCCAACTTGTCAAGGTCTTTGAGATTGGAACTGCCCCTCAGTGACATCATGACAAGACTTTGATGAATAAAAAGCTCACTCTAGAATCTGTCACTTCTCGTTAGAACTGTAACCCTCCTGAAACAGTGGAAGTCTCTACCTGGTGAATGTTTTTTCCACAATTCCTTTACTTCTTGTCTGACAAGAGGAATGTCACTTCCTATCTTTGGTTCCACTGAGCATCTCCCTATTTCAATCCTTCAGTTGCTTTTAGCCAATTTGAGGAGAAAATCAAATCTTTGATACAGTATTTGTATGCTTACTATGCTAGACTCAGATCGTCATGTCATGAAATCCCCCGAAAAGCTTGGGAAGAGCGGCTGACCAAAATGCTCTATAAAAAAGAAACCTATTTTGCCATGTCGAAGGACCACTTTCCGACAAGCTTTACGGTATATTGCAGTATTTACACTGAAGAATGCATTTCAACATTAATTCATGTATGTGTACATTGTGCAGGTAAAATGCACCCGGGTATTTAAAACTTTTCAATGCAGATTTAAACTGCATGGAAAACAACTACATGTGTAGCGCATACATTTCAGTACTTAGCGTATCTTCCAAGATAAATGTATACATGTGTCTTTTGATGTACTGTACATTCTCACAACCCCCCAAAATAACATGGAATTTAGCATTGTACAGTACTTCATGGCTAAACAAACAACTCATCTTAACAAACAACTTACCTTGGTCAATCTTGATCACCTTCAATGCAGCAAGATTACCTTCAGCGACCATTTTGGCCTGACAAAGAAATTGAAAAAAGAAGTATGGCAAGGATTACATACGCACATGTGTAATTCATGATAAAGACTGCACTCAGTAAACTTGAAGGTTATTCTACCTGATTGGGTCAACGGAAAGTTTTCTAACAAACATAAACAATGTGTTCCACTGAAACTGTTAACTTGAATAATATATCCTTTATGAGGACTGGACCATTAATTTAAGGAATCATTTATTACAAGTTTAACAACTTTTTTGAGACATTAAATTCTAACAAAATGCTATGGATGCAGATGGAACATTTTTTTATGTTTCTGAGGACAAGACAAGAGCATACGTTTAGTTACATATGTACGTATCCTTCAATCCTGTTGACTACTTATGGTAATGTATATATCCATGTACAGTTACATGTACACGTATGTAATAATGTGTACATGTGTACAGTACATCAGCATTATATTCTCATGAGCATCACCACCAGGATCATCCACTGTAATTCTATGTACTATGAATGTACATGTTCATGTACATGTATGTACTGTATGTTAAATGTTCCAAGACAAATATTGTCCTTAAGTGAAGCATGACTTTTTCCATGTCTATGTACTGTGTACACATTATGTGCAATGTGTGTTCAGTATTCAGACTAAGGCTAGACTAGCTCTAGGCATATTTTGTTGTCATACACAGAAGTCTGTTGATCTACCTCAGTGCTTTTAAAATCAATAAGCATTTTTGCCCTTTCAGGGACAGGCAGGGCTCCTGTGTAAATATAAAAACTGGGATGAGACCATGTAAAAATGTAAAAATTTCACCCTTTAGGAATTGGAAAATGCCCCCCAAACTACATGTTCATGTAGAACTGGATCGGTCGTAAAACATGTTTTAAAGTTTAAGGCCTAAATGACCAAAACCCTAATATCTGTTTTGAAACTAAACCAGAAGCTAAAATCTTTTAAAATAGGACCTTCCATTTTTCAACATATATACAGTCAGAGCAAATTTTCATTGACTTTTTTCCAAGAAAACGGCCATAATTAGTTTGGACGAGACTTTACAAGAATTAATTCTAAAAACACGGACTTTGTTTTGCGGTTTTAAAGTTTTCTTTTTATAATGGATCTCATTCTAATACCCAGACATACTGTACCCAGACAATGGGCACTTTTCACATTTCCAAGTCAAGTGCAGAAAGCCATGGTCTTTTTTTATTTACTGATAGTTACCATGGTTACCTTTCTGGGTCTAGTGGCTACTTCTGTGGTCCAACACTGCTCAGAAAAAGTGACCTGGTACACATGTAACTTTTACAGCCACAATCAGTCCACTGCAAACAGTGCATGTGTGTACAACTAAAAGCTGCTCAGGAAAAACTGTACATGTACTAGCTGCACTATCCATCTCACATGATACACAGTATCACACATGGGCTTCACACATGAGCTTCACACATACAGTAGGCCCCATGCGCTTTGCATTTCATTGTAAACACATACATTGTACAGTTCAGTATGGCACATTTCCACTTCAGTTAATTTTCCACAGACTCGAATAAAATGTTCCGAAATGTCAAAAGTCTAAGTGCGAACAAAGGTGACATTTAAAAAATATTTTGTATTTTACCATTGCATTGGTTCAGACTTCCCCAATCATTATGTAGTCCAATGGCAATATGGAGCTTTAAGATCTAAAATGCTTTTCTTCAGGGTAAACCGGTGAATTGCAAGATGGAATGTGATTTATGCCTCATTTTGTTTTTAAAAACGGAGGAATGGGAAAATATTCCTGGGTACCAAGGAATTCTGAGCTGCTTTTGAAAGATTGAGGATGCATTGTAGCTGAAGGATAAATCATTCCTTTTTGTTTTCAACGATATACTGTACATTCCCGATTAAAATCCTCCCTTTCTCCAGATAGTGTACACACAAATTAAACAGCTGATCCGTAAGATAATAAATGATTCAGGTGGGCCTTTTCAATGTCAGTACATTTAATTTAATTCAAGGAAAGACACATGCTTAGTCATGAATCATTGATGTGAACTGATTCACACACACTACATACAAATCTTCACATCACTGATAAGACATCCCATAGGCAATGGACCTGTGAAATGTACACACATGTTCTCAGTATGTGACTAATGAAAACACACATGTCTAATTGGGCCATGCATATCCCCGCCTTCCAGGAACATGTGTGAACTTCTGAAATGCAGCCTTTCAACCAGGTCCACACTCTCATAAAATTAAATTTAAGCAGTTTTTTCAATTTATCGGCTATATATTTTTACATGTAGGGCCTACCCAATAAATAAATGAGGACACTGTCTACAATGTATATTCATGAATAATCATGTCAATGCCATCATTAGGGTACCTACACACACTGTACAGTACATACAGTTAAAATGCATATTGTCAAAATATCAAATAGAAGAAGAACTACATTCTTGTACTCTGAATAAATTGAAATTGATTTTAAGTAGGCCTACTACATGTACAGTACAGTCATGTAGATTTAAATTTATAAACTTCATCCCAAGTTGCACAGACTGTGTTAGTACAGTATTCACTTGACTTTTTATCTGAATTGTACTCTAGGCCTACCCAAAGATGGTGTCCAATATAGCACCCTTTGTGAGCCAAAAAAAAGATTGATCTACATACTATACTGTACATGTGTGTAGTGTCAGGTCATTAAATATCAGATAACAACCAAAGGGGTGATGTACATACATGTGGTACATGTACTTGTGTCTATGTGTCATGCAATATGATTGCATACTTTGTGCCCAACTCAATGTACACTTTAATCCACTGTGCATTGGACATGAACAATGCAGCCAGAATTAGTGAATCCATTATAAAGATCTAACTGTATACCGTATAGGTACATTTCAATAAATCTTCAACAAAAAATTTAATTGGTTTTCCGCCATCCATTAAGGAGCTGTTGTGCAACATCCAATCAGCTGAACCCTTTATATTGTACATTATAATAATTTTGAGAATCTGGACTCCATCACCCAAACAAGCTTGTATTTGGGCGAAAGGAATGAAAAACTAGACCTGTGTTTGTAGTTAACAAACACTGAGCTGTTTCGCGTCATGTTTTAGAAAATATATATAATATATATAAAATTAACCCAGGACAGAGAAATAGTTTATCAGCGGTGTATTAATTGTCCTAAACAACTACCAGGAGCGTCGTCACTCATCCATCAGTACACGTATACAGATAGAGTGTACATACACACGGCCATGAAAAACACAGAAATGGCAGTCTACTATAGGCCAGCGCGCATAGTATGTATATGGTTGTGCTTATGGGCGGCGGAAACAGCAAAATGACTGATTTTCTAGGTTGTCGTGCTACGTTTACGTGTACACAATTGGCCCACTACTATGGATAGCCATATCAGCGGTCCAAAAGTTCCGAAGCCCGTGTTTTGTGTTATTTTTGACTCTAAATGGTTAAATTAATTATAAAAAAAAATTCAAAAATCAGTTGATGACGTCATCGTGACGTCACTTCGCATTTGGGATACTAATACCATTTCCTACCTACCCACCAAGTTTCATTACGATCGGATATTCGCTTATATGTGTTTCTTGGAAAAAATTGCAAAATTAAATATTCAAAAATCGATAAAAAAATCAGCCGATGACGTCATCGTGACGTCACTTCACATTTTCGATAGTAGTACCATTCCCTACCTACCCACCAAGTTTCAACACCATCGGATATTCCCTTATATGTGAATCTGAAAATCGGCTTTTTGATGACGTCATCATGACGTCACACCTTTTTGGTATTTTGTGGCATGTGCCTATAGCCTAACAAACATTTTGCCGAAAGAATTTCGAAAATACGATTTGTCGTTCATGAGATATAAAGAAAAGGTCCAAAAATTGAATAATTCGTATAAAATCACATGATGACGTCATCAACACGTGACTGCAATTTTTGTCTATAACACGTCCCCATATACTTACATACCAAGTTTGAGCTGCATCGGAATTGCCGTTCCGGAGATAAAGAGCCCTAAAATTTGCACTTTTATGATGACGTAATTGTGCACGTGATGACGTCACGATGACGTACATACGCGGGACACTATTCGGGGTGTTGGTCTAACTACGTGCCAAGTATGAAGTTGATTGGAATTGCCATAATGGTAGAAGTGGCTCTTAGAAAACCCCTGTGTTATGTCTATGGGAAAAAAGTGGAAAAAGAAAAAAAAAAAAAAAAAAAAAGGTAAAAAGAAAAAAAAAAATAAGAAAAACAAAAGCTGTTCCGTTGCATGCGAAACAGCTAAAAATCCCATTAATTTTAAGCCGTTGTGTATAAACTGTATGCAACAAAACTGACTTCCTCTGGATTGCCTTCCTGTTTTAACATGTTAAAAAGCTGGCCAGCTTCTTGTTTTCCTTTAAATTAAACACATGTACATGTCATTCATCCTCGACATCTAGATACATGTCTTTCTCACGTGGTAACAAATGAAAGCTTAAATATCTTACTCTTGCAATCAAGCAATTTGAAATGATTTTTTTACACTAGGCTAATTAGTTATTCAGTTGATCAAAAGATATTAAGATATTCTTTTTTTCTCCATTCTTAGCCATGTACGTGTATTACACAACAGTTACCAGTACAGTGTGTTAATGATATATCACACGTTGTTTTTATGTGAACCTTCCAATGGAGCCAGTGGGTCGCCATGGTCTACTGAGCACCATGGGAAAGCCACTCACTGGTACGCAATCTAATGATGGCTTCTTCAATTCACGGGTTTCAGTGCTTTGTCTGGGCATTGGCTCATTGCAGCGCTTGACAGCCTAGACCTGTTTATTCTTGGTTCCATTGCCTGCATTACAGCCAGTGACAGCATGCATGAAATGTGGGTAAGGGGCTTGGCCAGGGGTCTGTAATTAGGAGAGCATCCACAATCTGGCTGCTTCTGATAAAGTCAGTTCAAATGACTTAATTGATTTAATTTAATTGCATTATGTACAGTACACAAACCAGTACCTACATGTATAACACAGAAATACTGCCTATCAGAATTCAGAAAGGAAAAATGCAATTCATGCTAGACATGTATCTCTTAGAAGTTAGAAACTGGATTGGACATTTGAAGTTGATAAATGAATTGACCAAATTGGGAATGAATGAATGACCAATATCTGGCAATACTGGGAAAGTGCTGTTTTTCATGTGGCCAAAAAAAACACCAAAAAAACCAGCTGCCAAATGTTGTTTATTTTTGTTTATAATATTCGCACTTAACCCTTTCGAGTCAATAAGATTCCATTGTACATCAAAATGCTTTTTTAAGCAGCTGAAAAGCCACGAGAGAAAGACATTAAGAAGCAAGGTGTTTTTCTTTTGTTGGTTGAGCGTAGCAGTGAAAAGTCCATTAAATGCATTGCCTAAAAGGTTGGAAAAAACAGATGAGCAGCAAACAACAGCGCACTTGATATTATGTCACTTGACAAAAGCCGTTTGACGTGTCTACATACTACGTCCATGCTAGACCACTGACATTTGGCAAATGGCATTAGTGTAGGTTACGCCACCCATATTATTTTCAGTATTTATTTGGGTAAGAAACTGTTTTGTTTTCACTGAAATATTGCCGAAATAAGTTCATTTTAGGGTTTCAGGACCCATTAATAAATTTGTTTTGAGTAACGAATCTCATTTTGGAACAGAAGAAGGTAAATAAATACTGAAAATAATATGGGTGGCGTAAACTACACTAACCCCTGGCAAATTACAACACACAGATTTATAATGTCAGATGACAAGTCATTTGGTATGCCCATTGAACATTCTGTGCAGACACTACAGACAGCCCTAGTTGACGGCCCTCTCATCAACACTATTAAAATCAGATTTAGAGGTTAGTAGGTCTCTACTCATCACCCATTTTTCTGGAATTAATCAGTGTAATGCCAATAATGGCCTAGATTCTGTTACCAAATTATTCAGTAAATCCAAGTCCCAGTCAGAACTTAACCACCGATTAAGTTTATGGTGGACTTACGTGAACGATGAAGAAAAATAGATGACCTAATTCTAAGGATTCTATGGATTAAAAAAAAAAATGTAATGACAAATTATTCAAGAATTGAGAAATATGTACTATAGAAATTTTATCATGTTTATATTTCAAATTGAAATGTAAAATCGGTGTGCATGACTCCCAATACTGAATTCACATCAACCAGTTAAGTCAAGGTTGTTTGTGACTATTTTTTACTTCTCTAGCATATTTATTTGTGAGAATTAAACACTTTGAAATTGTCATGGCTCTATTGACTTTGCACAGAATCACCTGAATGCAAACCAATGACTAGCATTGCAGAGTCATACATTACAGTTTTGTACTTTGTAGGTGAGTTAGGGAGCGAAATTGACATTCAATTGTTTCCTTAGTTTACAAGGTTTTATAGGGGTTACCCCAGTTTAGTACACTCAGAGTAGCTGGTACCCAGCTCTACAGTAAACTAACTTAGGCCTACCTAAATACGACTGGGTCTCGGTACCAGCTAGTCAGCTATCCTGAGTGTATCCTGCAGTTATCGGTTTTCGCTCCGATAACAGGAGAATTTCTCAAAAATGGAAACGAAATGGAATATCAGAAAATCACTCCTCACACCTTTCAACTGGACACTTCCAGATTATTATCTGTAAAAATCCTCGAAGTTCAAGTCTTTTCTTTGAAAATATTGTCCGTCATTTACAGGGACACCAATTTCGCTGTGTAAACGCGACGTCATGTGTTTTCACCCCCTTGGCTGAGCGGCAAAGTTCAATGACATCGGAGTAGCTATGGCGCACCAAGTCACTCAAAAATGGCTGGAATATTGTCCTGACTCGATTCTTCTTACTGGGTCAATTGAGTTTATTTTAAAAAGGTTCTAAAACAGTCTTGATTCCAAGATTGTGAATTATAGATAATTTATCAACAATATCATGCATGACATATTTAAAGGCATTGCATACGTTTGGTAATGACTCTGAAAATTTATGGCAATAAAAACTTACTTGGTGAGAAGTACAGCTGCTTTGGATAGTATAATGCATATTGAGAAACATTCAATTCGAAGTACCGCGGTTATGGAAAAATATGTCACTTTTTATCTCCAAAAATTATGAATCTGAGAAGCGTTATGGCCGTAACGCTTCTCAGCTATTGACTAACTGTTATCTGGCGTGAAATAACCGCTGTAGTTTGTCGCCAAAATCTCACAAACGCTACCACCTTTTGAATTGAAACTTTCACAGGTTAGTTTTATGGTATATATATACAATTATATTGGTTTGAAACAAACAATAGGCTCAAATTACCAAACGTATGCAATCCCTTTAATGGCAATTCATTGTATTTGTCTTATGTTCTTACATTAAAAAATAAATACATTAAATTAAATCTAATTTTTTATCTTGATGCGAAATATTATCACAGCATTTTTCATAATATCTGGCATCATTATGAGAGGCCTAAACATGGATGTACATCAGCTTATGAATCAAAGTTTCAAGTTAAAAGGAGAAAAACAAAACACTGTCACTTCGATTTGAGAAAGACTTAACACTTTTGTCTCATTGGCATGCCATAAAAACCCACATCGCAACTGGGTCACATCACCTGCCGTCTGACATTGGAAGAATGAAAGTTGCTCGAGCAGACGACAGTTTAGTGTGGAATATTTGACCACAGATTGTGTCTTTTATAAACGTTAGAACATTAGCCTTAAAATGCATTAGTAATATACACCCAAAATCACATAGTTTTTAACTTTTAAGTATCACTCATGACTGGAAACTTTATTCTCAACATCCTGAATGTCGGAGTTAGCCCTGAGTGTTGTCATCACTTCAGGGATACTGATCACAAAGGGGCTGTCCATAAAGTACGTACGCACGAAATGCCGACTTTTTTGACCCCCCCTCCCCCTCTGTACACATGACGTATGCAGTGGTCCCAACCCCCCCTCCCCCCCTGTACGCATATATGCATTCCACATTAGGTTTTTCACTTCTCGTGGTCCCTTGCTTTAGCATCATTAAAATGTCACCGTAATCCGGGCCGGTACCGTTATTGGGACGTCACTTTCAAATTCTAAAATGAATGACTAAAGTTTAACAGGTTTTTATACATATGTAGAGATGGATTTTACTATTTTTTACCATGTTGAATAAGAAAAAAAGGAAAAAACTAAACAATCCCGGTGCTTTTTTCACGGTTTTTACTTCTCTTTTCGCGCGATAATGCTATGCAAATTTTTCGTTAGCGTACGGTACGCATTGGCCTTAACCCCCCCCTCCCCCCCTGTACGCATGGCTTACGCATCGGTAACAACCCCCCCTCCCCCCAATCGTGCGTACGTACTTTATGGACGGCCCCAAATAATCCCGCACGATCTCGTGGTAAACGGGAGTCGAATTTGGGGAGCGAAAACACATGTCGGGTGAAAACACATGACCGGACGATACTAAACAAACTGAGGTAGGCCTAATGCCGTTTTATACAACTTGTTACAATTAATTAAATTACAGCTAGACCGGAGATGAGAAAGTCATGAATAAAATACAGATATTATGCACTTTTTTGAGGTAAAAAATAAATCCAATTGTCTGTGAAATCACGGCCGCCGCAGGCAGACAAACATGTCCACAGTCTGTATCCACCATTCATACGAACATGATAATGCAGGCAGACGATTGTATGGTTGTCCACTACCAATCCCACAATTTTGTTTTACCTTGTACACATCGCCATAGGTTCCACTTCCTATTCTCTGTAACAGTTCAAAATCCTCCAGTGGATTGCGATTTTGTATGAGTCTGGGATTCATGGTGTCACTGTCAGTGCATCAGTTCTTGAAAAAATTCCGTAATATTCCTTAAAATCCACGAGAAATTCGGTCTCACAGTTCCATCACATCATCGGTAATTGTCCATGTAACGAAATATGAGTCAACTAGCACGATGCGGCTTACCAACTCGCACGGAACCAAGTCGCGCACATTGCCAACTCGTACCATACGTTTACCAACTCGGCCTGTACACGCCTTACCTAGATTATGTCCATGGATGTATAAACCTAATATAAATAAGACATTACAATGATTACATCAATACATTTTTAAAGACATTTAAAACGGAGTTAATCCACATTCAGTTATTTTTTTGGCTTTAGGACTTGAAGACTCCAGCTATAGGCCTATAATGGAATGGTCCTCGGTCTAGTCCTTTTTATACCTCCATGCAGGGGCGTAGATACCGGGGGGGGGGTTGGGGGGGGGGGGGTTGCATCCCCCCCAGAGTTTTAGGTGGGGGGGTTGGTGTGTACAATCAACCCCCCCCAGGTTTCTGTCGGGGGAAACTTAAAACTTAAGTATAATCATGTAATGTATGCCAGTTAAAAAGTATTTAATTATTGTTAAAAGCATACAACATGCGTTTGAGAGATGAAACACAAGGATTGAACTGCCAGGAACGTTGCTGGTCTTCGGTGTGCGTGCGATTTATGATTGTGATTGGCGTTTGATAACTGAAAAAATCCAGTATTTTTCAAACTTTTTTTTTTTCAATTCCCTTTTTTTTTTTTTTTTTTTTTCCTTCTTTTTTTTGGGCGGGGGGGGCTAAACAAAAAAAAATTGGGGGGCTCAAGCCCCCTAGCCCCCTCCCCCGTAGAACCGCCACAGACATGTACACAATATAATACCAAAAGACGACCCAGCTAGAGGATCAACCCCATAGATATATAAAAAATAATATCTATGATCAACCCCCCCCCCAGGTCTGAGAACCTGTCTACGCCACTGCCTCCATGGTCTAGTCTGCTAGACAATCTTCAAAATTCATTTTAAACACTTTTAAAGAATTTCTCCATGGTATGACGCTATGTCTTTAAATTTTATTGTTATTAATAAGTAAACCCAAATAGCGAACACAATTTTGATCAAAAGAACACTTTCTTTCAAGTAAAACTTGAACATTAAAATACAGTTTCAGCACAAATTAACAATCAGTCATTATATTGCAATTCATAAACAGAAAAAACAAAATTCCAGCAAATAGTGGGCGGATCCCTTATCAATATTAATATCCATAGACGAATACTTTTTTTTTTAGTTTAAAGGTCGAGTTGGTACATGTACAATTTGACATGTACCAGTTGGTAGGAGTACGAGTTGGCCCGTGTACGAGTTGGCACACGTACGGATCTGTCATTTTCTACTTCCTGGCTGTTTGATGCGTGCATCGTGCACACAGTGACTGGCCTTGTCTCAGCACGTAACGAATGTATCACTGGTTCACAGTAAATTCTTGTGGAGAACGGGGTTTTCACGGAGTGAATCGTTCGGGAACCAGCTGCACATTCATGTCGAGTGGTGGCGCAATTCATTGCCTGCTAAAAATAAAAAAGGTCCGTCTCGGCAAAATGCTGCTCCCCATACCAAAAATAATAATGATCTGAAATTTATATTAAAAAATGTAGATTAAATCTGTTAGATCAACCGTGAAAACGTTCAATATAAATAAAATAATGATTCTTAATGATGTTTCATCTCCATCATAAAATTACATGCCTGCCCTTCGAAATAAAAGCTTTGAATCTAGAAAATATGTCACTCAAAAATTTGACCTTCTAATCTGAACCAAAACAAAATCCCAAACTTCCTCAACTTTTCTTCAACTCTTCCAAAACAACATGTAATATCATCCCCGTCCTCTAAACTATGGACTGGTGGAAAAATAAAGCATTTCTCCATGTCTTTAACTCAAATTTGACCTACCTCCTACCCAAATAACCATTCTAAAAGACTAAAAGTAAAACCAATTGACCCATTATAAAATGCCCCGGCCCCTCCCCCAAATACCGGTACTTATTCTCCTCCCCTAAACTGACCCTGACCTATATAATGGTGCCCTTTGAATCATAATTAATTGCTGCCGTGTGTACTGAGACAGTCTGACACTGTCACTTTCTGATACAACTATGCATACAAATTAGCAACAGACATGGAGAAAGGCTTCCTTCCTACATGCTAAAACTAAAATCAACAAAATCTATGGGGTATAATAAATAAAAGTTCATATACTGTACATGTATTTATTCTTTTTACAAAATCCTTGTCCACGCACGAGCATTGCACTCTCAGACCGCGCTGCTGATTTTTGCAACTTTTCAGACTTGACGTCAAGTCTAGAGCTGCAGTAGGAATGACGTCATTTTGATCTGACAGGCCTTGTTTAATAAAATATTTTTATTTTTCAAAATTAATAATTCCTTCATCAAATTATAGTTTAAAAAATATGTTTATTGTTTTATGATAAATTGTATTTACTCTTCATTACAATTACTATAATTTTTCCGATGGCCAGGCTCTATTTATAACTCCCTACTTGACTAGGCCTAAAACATGGCTGCCCCCTTGGATTAAACAGAAATTAATGAAAACGAAGAAAAGGTTACAGGAATTTTAGGATTTTTCAAAGCTATAAAGTAATTTGGGCAATTGTTGACAGTACAGAATAGAGCATAAGGAAACAAATAAGAGAATCATGGTTTGTGAAAAATGTAAGTACTATAACTACAATACAATAGGGCTATATATGCCTACGTACTTTAGCTAGGCCCCTTGTTATTGTTTGACTAACATCAATAACTTGTGCACAAACCTATGGGACCGACTGCCGCTGCAAGTGTACCATTGTAGGTAAAAATACACTGAAAATCTCACTTTTCGGATATTCTACCCTAGTGTTATACACATGAGATTGACGTTCATTATGACTTGCATCCAATATAAAGTTAACTCTTGGTTTTGGACATGTTGAAGGAAATAACACTTTTTCCACAATAAGCTAATGGCCGTCGGTGGAATTCTTTCCTCCATTTACCTGTTTGCGTAATACTTTTAGGCCTACTAGCCTAATTCCATTTTGATGTCAGCAACCCGGCCCAGGGCTTAAAGTTATTTTGTTTGACTTGTTTGAAATTAAATGATATTTAATGCAGGTGAAAAGAAGCTTGGAAAAGTCATTACCCCTGACCCTTGGAAGTCTGGAGCTCGGAACACAACTGGTAAGGCTGTGGGGGTTTACACGTTGACGTTGATGTACCTCAGATATACCATGGGTGGATGGTTGAAGCTTAAACATGTGTTTTTGCACCAAACGTTTATTTAATACATGATGCACAATTTGCCCAATTGTGCATTATACTTGATTGAAATTGTCGTTGTTAATATTCTGCTTTCCTGTGGCAGGTTTGTATGAACATTTGTTTTCATATCATACAGTTGGGGATTTTGTTTCTTGCATGTTGCTGTGAAATATAATTTAAAGTTCTTCCCTTTGTCTTTTGCCACTATGTGCCAGAGGGTGGTGGCAGGAAGGTTGGAGAAAATAAATTACTGACTGGCAAGAAGGCAAGGTTAGTTTGTTTAAATTACCTGTTTGTTTGTTTGTCTGAATTGTTATGAAGTCCTAGTGATATTAATTACTTGATCACAGTGTGAACAAATTGAAGTTGAGTTGAAACCATAACAGGTGTACAATTCAAGATAACATACCTTTGTGGATATTAGTGGAGTACGTAGAGAAGACTTGCAGTTATAAACCTTCAATCCCCTTCTTTGGAGGGAGTAAGACTCTGTAGATCTAAGATGCTGAGCTGGCGTGGTCTGAAAGTTAGTCACACTGAATCAATCCAAATACATGTATACAAGATGATTAATTAACAGGATAACATGGCTTGCGTTACTGTACAGGTACAACCCTTACACAACACAGTTCAACAAATGCAGGATATGTAAGCAGTCCGTTCATCAAGTTGGCTCCCACTACTGCCAAGCATGTGCTTATAAAATAGGCAAGTATTCCCAGTCACTTACCACATTCATTTCATGGGTTCGAATCCCAACCAGGCCTCCTGTGATTATGTTGTCCTGGGCTCACTTCACTTTGAAAGTTTGCAGGAAGTACACGGCTACCAGCCTGTTCTGACATCTGTATTTGTCTTGCATTTTTCATTCAGGAATTTGTGCGATGTGTGGCAAGAAGATCCTAGACACCAAGAAGTACAAGCAGACATCCGTTTAGTCACCAGAGACAACATTGAAGGCAGGGCTGCATTCTGGCAGGCATGGCCAGAAACATGTTCACGATATGTGACTGATATTCAGCAACCAATGACATGACAGATACCAATGAAACCAGTTTCTAATCATTGGGCAAAATGCACCTCAGCTAGGAGGAACTGTAACAAAGACTAGCAAGTGAGGGCCCTGC
Organism: Astropecten irregularis; assembly: GCA_963971285.1. Taxonomy (NCBI): domain Eukaryota; kingdom Metazoa; phylum Echinodermata; class Asteroidea; order Paxillosida; family Astropectinidae; genus Astropecten; species Astropecten irregularis. The sequence continues at coordinate 24,740,963 of OZ020245.1, read as the reverse complement.
TAGCAAGTCACATGATAAGTCAAGTGATAGGTCACATGACAAGTCACATGTAAACATTTCCAATGCAAAGAATGCTGGACTCGTTTTCTGCAAAATGTTACCTCAAAGTGAAATCAAGACCAAGAGAAATGAAACATAATGTACAGTACAGTTCTGAAGGCATTGTGTGTGGATTTTATTCTTTAAACAAAAATTTGCTAACGTGCATATTTAATGAATAGCATTGAAAAATTATTGAAAGAAAGTGGCCATCTCATCATGCAACAATGTGAACGCATACATACATTATCTGTAGAATACATGTACATAATGTAAATGGGTCTGTCCACACTAATGGTACCTTTTGTGTACAAAAGATAACTTTTGGGGTGTAACGTGGGAAGTGGATTTAAGATCAGGTTTTTTGCTAATTTTTGTTTCCTAAATATTCCTGTAGTCATTCGTGGTTGTACTGAAAATAAATAGGCTGATTCGCTGGATATGTAGGAAATTACAAGGTCATCTTGAAGATGAAATGAACGATTATGTTCATAACATGGACAGACATTCTTGTGTTATATAAGTATTTTTCTTGTTATAATTAATGCAGACTTGTTCCATATATATTACTTGTCCAATGTTAACTTGTCATCACTCAAAATTAAAGCAACCTATTTCATATTTAAGAAATTAGGATGCGTCTTAAACAATGTTTGTAACATGGACAGAATTTTGTGACAAATTTCTGTCCATGTTACAAACATAATATCTTGAAGGTGTAGACCCTCCAGTTGCTAAAATACCAATGGTTATATACTATGATTGGCCAGTGGCAATCCCTCAATGGATAGCTCTGCTGTAGAAACAAAACTAGGGATAATTAATTCATTTCACTACTAATTCCCATCACTTTATGATGAAATGTCTGTCCATGTTACAAACATAATATCTTGAAGATGATCCCCTGTAATATCTCCAATACTAAGGAATTTATCAAGCTTTTTGGCTGGCCAAGTTCTTACAAGAATGTGGGATGTAGTGAAAGAGAAAACATGGCAAATTACTTGATGTATCAACTTATGTCCCTGGTTCCCTCTAAATGTCACACCAAAAGTCCCCATTAGTGTGGACAGACCCAAATACATTAAAATGTTAGGATTTTGTGTACAGCAAGCTGTACACATAACAAAGCAAGAGCCTAGTGTGTAACAGGGGCTTCGAAATACATGTATGTGAATGCCACAACATGAAATTGTGCTGGATTTGCAAACATTTGATCAATGCTGTCCATCCAAAAATACTGGCATTAATTCTGTCCCTGAATAGCAAATGAGCCTAACTAGGCAATTTTCTCTCTTTTTTTCGCCTTTTTGAAGAATTTGTATTTATCACCGTAAGGTCAGATTGTTGTCATGTACAGTTAACAAAAGGCATTTGGTTTATACAAATTGTTGTTAATGTAGTTAAAATAAAAAAACATTGATAAAAGCAAAATGGCTACTGATCATGTGTTTACTTGCATTGTGAGACCAAGTTAATTTTGCCCAAGTGTAGGCTTATTCCACATTCCACAACCTAGCCAGGTATTTCAGCTGGCTCTGTCTACATACACCACAGATTTACAACTTATTGTAACAGGTAAACTGTGGTAGGGAGGTGAGTTAAGGTTAACAATTATATGCACAGAAATGGGCAGTAATGTAACAGGCACAATCATAGCTAACTTTCATTAACTTTCCTATGTCAACAATATTGCATTTCACTGAAAAAACAAGTACGTTCCAGTCAAATAAAAACTGGCGAACAATGAATGAGTTTTATAGTTTGGCATATCTTTGGATCTTGTAATAACTTTCAAATTCAAATCTCCTTTTTCTTCCTTTTTTTTTTACTCAATGCTTGTATTTGAGGTTTCATAAATTCTGATTTAAAAGAGAACCTTTGCATTGACAGATAACTTATTCACTCAAACCAACTCATTTACAAAGCATTTCATTGTAAAAAATAATTTAAAACAAAAAAATCCACAGACTATATAACAATTTACTAGCACAGTTTTCAAAGCAAATGTATGATCTCTGCCCCTAATAGACAGGAATATAATATACATGTAGGGTTACATTTTTGGGGGGAGGGGGGGGGTTGAGGTTATTGAATTACATCATAATGTAACAGGCTTGGAAATAATACTGGCCTCTTTTCAGCCTACAAAGCAATGACAAAAATGCACCATCATACACATATTTCTCTCTCTAGTGACTTTTGGCCACTGATGTCATGTTATGTGTACTGAGGTAAGAGCGACTGGTGACAGAGTCTAGTCATCTTTATGATTTTCCTTTAAACAGTAAAAGGTAATATCATACTTTGGTAGCATACCGAAACAGAAATCTTCACATATACCTATAGCTTACAGGGTGTAAAGATGCCCGCTGAAATGCTGTATTTATCCAGAAAAAATAAAATCAGTGACCAAAATTATTTTTGATCTTAGAGATCAAAAATAAAAGAGAAAAGACTTCATAAGAATTACTGTGGCCGTTTTTCACTATTTTCTCAAAAAGTGGGCACCGTATGGGACTGAAATTTTCACAGATGATAGTTACTGTATCTTCCTTGATATTTTTGCCCATTAATCTGTATAATATTTCTTTGACAAAAAAAGTCTGATATTACCATTATGTTGGCTTGAGCACATTAATTAAATATCAATTTTTAGACGAATCCTGCGGCTAAGGTGTAGCCACGATAAGGTTTCAAATATTCAGGCCTATGGCAGTAAATATTGAACAATTCTGCAGGATTTGGTTATGAAAACTATGACCCCAAATCAATTCATTTTAGCTCACTTCACTGGGCTTTTAGCTTTTCAGTAAACACTTGGAATCTAGCTTAATGCGAACTGAAGTCACTAAACAAATTCATTAATCCTTGTACAAATAAGAAAATGCATTAATAGTAGTATTTACATGAAAACTTACAAAAATATTAAAATAAACTCTGATCGTGGGACCAAAAAAATTGTTAATATTCTAGGAAATTTTTTATAGACTGCTTCATAAGTAAATTCAAGCTGCATTAATAAAACAAATACAGGAAATAAATTCCTTGTAATGCAAAAGACTAATTGAATTCATATGCATTGCTACTACATTGCTTTTGATAAGGAGTATCGGACACAGAAATATTTAGACATTTTTAAAAGCCATACTTGAATTACTACATTATAATCTATACATGTACATTGTTTATATTACATATGCCTTTGAGTATTGCTTTGGTATTTACTCCATTAGATTCAGAGACAAAAAAACTGTCCAACGCTTAGACTTGACCTCAAGCCTGAGGAAGTTCAACCCTGGATTCTGAACATCACATTGCATTCTGACATATAAAGATAAAATTCACTGACAATAAAATGGAAAAGATTGAAACTTGGTTGTAAGGCACACACTCTGCTGTTTCACAGATGCAGTATCTTCAATTTGAAAAGAGAACAATTGGCATTATTACTTAATATTTGAAATCATAACGAAACTTGAGTATTTAAATGCCATGTATCACATTATTGTTACACATGCACGTACCATGCTTTTCTTAGTTGATTTCATACAATGCTATGTGCATTGGATTCAGGAGAATACATACTTCAATGTGATTGGCAAGTTCATCATCATAATCCAAGCTTACATGATGCTTCTCATCGATCAGCAAACATTACTCCATCGATTGCACATTGTGTGATTCCATGAGTCTGCTTAATAATGCAAAAAAATCTATGAGTAAATTGGCCTACACCACCGGTTCAACGTGAATGTGGCCAGGCACATATACTGAGATGCCTGTTTTTGGAGAAAGCCTGTTTAGTCAGCAATGTGGTGCTAAATTCCCTGCGAACACACAAATATGTGCATCAGTGGATGAATGTGGTGTATTAAGGACACAAAAGAAGAAGAAACACGGGATTATTGCCACACCCAAGATCAATGAAAACTTGAAAGAGAACAAGTATACAGGTGCCGTACTGCCATCACTAAACAATCATCTTTAGAGCTCATTTGTGGTAACTCAACTCAAAGAATGTTCAGTTGAGATTGGGTTGTAAGCTCAAATTCCCCACTCCGTGAAAAAAATAAGGAATCTTAAGTACGTATAGCTGGCAAAAGTCAAAGTTCTACGAACTGCAAAACTACAAGAAAATAATTATAAAAGAGAAAGCACATGCATGATTAATTCATCCTTAGATCCAACCTCATCTATTTGTTTGGCATGAATGACCAACTCAGGAACATAAATTGTTAATTTATCAAATGAAGTCCAAATTACCCCATTTGAAGAATTTGGTAAATAATTCATTGAAAAAAATTTCACTGTGTATAATATAACACCTATATATAAGCATGTGTGATTGATGGGTTAAATTGTCAATGAATTTAAAAACTGCAAATCTACAAATGAATGATGATCATAAGGAATCACAAAATATCCAAATGAATGATTTTCATATTGATATCTGTATTCCCACATTGACTGGTGAAAAAGAGGCAAAAAGCCAATCGAATTGTGCACAAACGTTGTCCCCATTTTCCTGAACTAAGAGAGTTTCCTATTTACATACTTGTTTTTATTTATTAATAGGTTAACATTCAAGTAGAGTGACTTTTAATCTAAGAAATGAGTTTTTCTTTAAGTGCCACCTCTGTGGCTCAAATTGGCTTTCTGTCTTTCTTCTTTTTCGTCTGTTGTTCAATTAAAACTGAATAGCTCCCTCGTACTTCATTGCAAAGATGGAAAGAACTTCATTTTAAGGGACCGTGCTGTTAGCTTGTACTCTAATTGCCAAATAAACTGATATTAAAAAACCGGATATCAATTTTTTATGGACAGATCGGGACAGCTTTATAGCATCCCTAGACTTACTTTGTTACATGTATCTCAAGACATAAGGAATACCGGTAGATGAAAAAGACTGAGAAATCTGTGTTTTGATAAGAATGATTTTTTTTTGGCTCCTTTTTTCTAATTTAAATTTGAAATTTTGAAAAACAAATTTAAAGGCGTTCACTGAACACAACGTTCGTATTTTGCAGTCTTTGCAGAATAGTGAGACAGTCTAGATGGCCACATTGGATGCGATGGGAGCCTTGTCGGAGGTGGGGTCCAGGACTGGTCGGTCTCTGATGCGACGAATGATGAGTGAGATGACTATTAACAGCCAGAATAAGACTCCAAACCACGACGCTCCCTGCAGATCAGACATGACGTAATCATACGCAGACAGATTCAGAGATTTTGAGAAGAGACTGAGAAGTTTATAGCTCGGGATTTCATATCAGCGCTGTCTGCGCATATCCACATCGAAACCAAGGGTCACTGTGCTGAACTTTGGTCGCGCTGCTGCGGCCACTCGACACAGCATGGCCTGCATGCGTTACATGAACATCACACTCTTAGCAGAGGTACGAGTTGGCGTGCTTCGCTCTAGCAGACTGTGAAAGTGCATTGTGTATTAAAACTATACACGCACTTGCATGTTTGAGAAGCGGACACAGACGGCCTCGTTTTCGAACGTGGAAGTGCGCAGATCGATTCTAAGCTTGTCGTACTGGGATGTTTGTTTTTTTCAAACTGGGCCAAAGATATGAATGCCAGGAAAACTTGAACCGATTTCATTGGTGACCAATCTCTGTCTGTTTAGTTTTGCCTTTGGTGTTTGAAAATACTGACCGCTACATTGCATTATGATGAAATACATGTATGGATGTTTTGTTGCATTCTAAAGGCGCCTTTCCATATGCACGTTTTTTCATCAGCTGCGTATACATTGCGTGTGCGTCACGTTGCCAAAAATTAATCATTATAAACAAGCAAGCGACCCTTTTCGTATGTGCGTGTCTGTTGGAAAGCATCGCGTGCGCCTAGTTTTTAATGGGCAATTTTTTGGCGACGCAATGCACAGGCCATGTACATTATGTGCAGGGGATGAAAATAAAACGCGCATATGGAAAGTTAATTCTGTTTCACTTCATTTTAATAATGTATTATGAAAATGGCTTCAAGATTTCCCCACTCTTGTGACTTGAGTGGTTGTTAATCCTTTTATTATTGAGACAGAAATGTCATGGTTAGCAAACTTTTGGGCTAAGCAGGGCCGTGAAATTGACCCCTGATTAGATTAACTCATTCAAGGGTGGGCAAAGAAAAAATGACTGAAGTGAAGGGGGATTCGGAATACCATACCAGCAATCTTTCTGAAGAGAGTTCATGCAGTATGTACAAAATTGGCATAGTGCCCAATAAGTAGTCAGCTGATTTCTCATTTCACCTTCATATGAGTCTGTGGCCTGTCATACATTACAATTTTATATACGTATATATGCACAGTATGTCAAGAGCATGCTATGCAGAATGTTTCAGCAGAGGGTTAATGTAAAGTAATATGGTTGCATGGGTGGACAAGACAGTCAAGGAAGCTTTTAATTAAGGGTCAAGAATGATATGGACATGGCATGAGTATTAACACATGAGTTACACATGAGTTACACATGAGTTACATGTACACATGAGTTACACATAAGTAACAAGTGAGTTACACACATGAGCTCAGCATGAGTAATGCATGAGTAACAAATGAGCTTCCCATGAGATACACATAAGTTTCACATGAGTTTCAGCATATTTAGGTGTCATTTTGAGGCCCTATCTCATCGATCACGCCTTTCTCGTCTAAAGCCTTGTATATGCAAGACCCTTCCTCATCAACTACCATCACCAAGTAGTGCATTTCCACACCACATCAGAAGAACACAGAGTAAACATGGCAACAAACTGAAACGCTTAAAATGACAGCAGTCTGAAAACGTTGCAGGCAGGTAGTTGGATGGGTAGGTAGGGAAACTATTTTAGCGTTTACTACTTTTTTTAAGCGGCATAGATTGCAAAAAATGTCCAAGTACAGATGCGAAGTGGTAATTTAGAAATGCCTGAATATTGCTAGAATCAAAATGGCACCAAAAAGGTCAGCAATTAGGGTGCACACATTCCAGGTACAGTGCACTATAAAATTTGGTTACTGTGGTTTATTGGAGCACACAGCTGGCATATCCAGGGTTCAGTTCAATTTCAGGATATTAGGGGGGATGATACATGAATGGGGTATACTGGGTATGAGACATGGAATGAGGGTGTGCTATATGTCTGGGATACTTTGGGTACATGATACAATGGCATGCTACACAAACTGGGGTAGTTTGGGAACTTTGGGTACACGATATCATGGCATGTAAACATGAACTGGGATATACTGGGTATAGCATTATATAAGAGCATGCTACATGAATGTGATGGGTACAGGATATGAGGGCATGTTGCATCGCTGGGATACCCTAGATATATGTGAAAAGAAAACCATGACAATGCGCCACTAAAGACTGACAATAAATTGTAAGTAGCATAAAGTTCAATTCACTTTCTTACATCAAGAAACCAACTTGGTCAAGGGAATGGGATGAGACTCAAAATTAAAAAAATTGAAGTAAAAAAAAAATGCACTGTAGCGGTATGCTTGGAGGAACTGATTATTTCTACAGCAGGCATACACAATCAGAGGGTATGTGCACTAGATTACACTTGGGATTTGCTTGCAAGAATGCGTCTTTGTCATTCCACTGATTCTACTGAAGCATGCAGAAAATGTGCAATGACCAAATGAAACACTCACTAACTTTGTGATCAAAAGGCAACAAAAACCATGCAAAAACTGCCACGCTTCCACGACTTCATGAAAGCATGGGTTTTCGCTCGTCCTCTGTGGCCGCTATCTCCTCCTTGCTCAGGACGCGTCGGGCGACCCGGGCCGCCAGCAATATTGCCCAAAACAGCAATGTAAACCAGGAGGCGCTCTGTGTGATGTTAGGAGGAGGGTGGTGGAGGTGGTAGTGGAGGTGATGGCAGCATGATGGGAGGTATACAATGGAAAGGGGAAGATGCAAGGAAGGGAAAGGACGAAACGAGGGCAACTCATTGTAAATACTCAGTCCAACAGTCAGCACACCTCAAAGAGGAACCTTATCATCTACACCAGCTGTTAATAACATTACCCGCAAAGAAAAATTGACTGGAGTGAGATTCGAACCGGCTATCTCCGGAATAGCATACCGGTGCTGTACCAACTGGGCTATCCAGCCCTATGTTGGAGGTGTCCCTAATAGTCAATTGTCTCTGTTTGTTTGGCAGTCAGAAGCCATGAAACCATGTACATACTGCTACATTATGTAGCAGTATGTGCGTGGTTATGTAACATATATTTATGTAACATATATACATCCCAAGGATCATTTTATCGATACGCGCAGCAATGCTGCAACCTGAGAATGGTACATGGGGGATCACTCAAAGAGGATGCGGCTTTTTAATCAATATAATCATCAAATAAACAGAAGGGAAACTGACTGAATTTTCAAGTCAATTGCCTTGCAATTGCCTTGTCAGTTCTTGTCGAGTCAATTCTCCCCTACTTTCGCTACTTGTCAAGTCATAAATGATGCTACACTAATCCAAGAGCTCACAGAAAACTCTTTCTTAAAATATACTTCAGTCATTCAATGTGCACTTTATATTGTGAAACTAGCATGCATCCTGGCTTGCGTCTGTCAACATTACCAAAGATGTGTAAAGAAAATGCCGAGCCAGTCAGTAAGCTTCTTAATAAATATATTAAGAAGCAGATCAATTGAAACGTTAGAATTAGGCAACAGTACAAGGAAGCGTATGATTTGACTTTTGCATTATGATTATTTTTGCCCATGCTGGGATTATTTATGATGGCAATAGTTAGTGTTTATCATGAAAATAGCAGAAAAAAAAGCAACTGACGAAGGATGATTTTGAAGCGATTTGTCCATGATATGTTACATGTTCTTGCAACTACCCCCCCCCCCCCCCCAAACTGGGGGATCTTACAAGTCATTGTTTTATCATAAAATTTGAAATAAGGCTGTGGGTCTAGAAAGTGGAAACGGATAAAATAATTTGTTTGATGTCCACAAAATTGCCGTGGTCTGTGGATTTTCGTCATTTCATGACAGATGTTGATGCATGAGCTGTTAGTGCAATCCCGAAAAGCTGGTGGAAATATGGATGGCAAGAGTTTCGCTGATGACCTCCACTTTTGGGATGGTACACAAAATCTGTTTGGGGATGCACATTTTGGAAGAAATGACCTTTACTCTGTTTATTTCTAAAGAAGGAAGTGGAGGTCACATTTCAGGGATATAAGTTCACGGTATCCCACGTGAATCCACTTGGATTCCCGCAGAGGAATTCTTCGAGAGTGGATTCTCCCAGAATATTTTGCAAGAATCTTTTATAGTGTCAAAATTCGTTCTTCATCCTAACTTGCAATCCATGAAAGTTGAAGTAATTTAGTACAAAAAACATTATGAGTTAGTCAAGTACACACACACGTTAAGTTTAATATTAATTCTCAATTCTCAAACATCAGATAATGATGTAAAAAGCTTTCCAGTCTGCAAAATTCAACAGGTTTGTGTGATGTTTTACGCGATTCCATAGCGTTTTTACATGAATCTTTGTGCGAATCAATTCGAATTTAGGCGCCTTCTCAAAATTGACTGCGCGTTATTCTGCAGGAAGTCTGCGTTCCGCACGGAGAGTCTGCGGTTGCCAAGGAGGCCGTGATTCTGCAGACTGGACGGGTGTGTGCTCTCAAGCACGGCGAGTTTAATGAGCTAGACCAGCCGTGTGCTTTTGTTAGAACAACAATGATGCCAATGAATAAACATACATTGGGAAGACCTCATGAATACATCCGGTGATGCCAATGAATAAACATACATTGGGAAGACCTCATGAATACATCCGGTGGGAACGCAGGAAGACGCACAATTGCAAAATTCTTAAGAACTTGCATGAACGTGCACATTATTTTTCACCTTCAATCTATTCTTTCCCCGACTGAATAATACGTTTTGGGTGGTCTTGGCCGACCATTTTCTCTGAGACCTGCATTATTTTTCACCTCCGATCTATTATTTCCCCAGCTTAAAAATACGTTTTTCGGGGACTTTGCCGACCACTTTCTGAGACCTGCATTATTTTTCACCTCCGATCTATTATTTCCCCGGCTGAAAAATATGTTTTTCAAGGACTTGGCCGACCATTTTCTGAGACCTGCATTATTTTTCACCTCCGATCTATTATTTCCCCGGCTGAAAATACGTTTTTGGGGGACTTGGCCGACCATTTTCTGAGACCTGCATTATTTTTCACGTCCGATCTATTATTTCCCCGGCTGAAAAATACGTTTTGGGGTAGGACTTGGCCGACCATTTTCTGAGACCTGCATTATTTTTCACCTCCGATCTATTATTTACCCGGCTGAAAAATACGTTTTTCGGGGACTTGGCCGACCATTTTCTGAGACCTGCATTATTTTTCACATTCGATCTATTATTTCCCCGGCTGAAAAATACGTTTTTGGGGGACTTGGCCGACCATTTTCTGAGACCTGCATTATTTTTCACCTCCGATCTATTATTTCCCAAGCTGAAAAATACGTTTTTGGGGGACTTGGCCGACCATTTTCCGAGACCTGCATTATTTGTCACCTCCGATCTATTATTTCCCCTGCTGAAAAATATGTTTTTCGGGGACTTGGCCGACCATTTTCTCTGAGACCTGCATTATTTTTCACCTCCGATCTAGTATTTCCCGGCTGAAAAATACTTTTTGGGTGGTCTTGGCAAACCATTTTCTGAGACCTGCATTATTTTTCACCTCCGATCTATTATTTCGCAGCTGAAAAATACGTTTTTAGGGGACTTGGCCGACCATTTTCTGAGACCTGCATTATTTTTCACCTCCGATCTATTATTTCCCCGGCTAAAAATACGTTTTTCGGGGACTTGGCCGACCATTTTCTCTGAGACCTGCATTATTTTTCGCCTCCAATCTATTATTTTCCTGGCTGAAAAATACGTTTTTCGGGGACTTGGCCGACCATTTTCCGAGACCTGCATTATTTGTCACCTCCGATCTATTATTTCCCCGGCTGAAAAATACATTTTTAGGGGACTTGGCCGACCATTTTCTGAGACCTGCATTATTTTTCACCTCCGATCTATTATTTCCCCGGCTGAAAAATACTTTTTGGGTGGTCTTGGCAAACCATTTTCTGAGACCTGCATTATTTTTCACCTCCTATCTATTATTTCCCGGCTGAAAAATACGTTTTTAGGGGACTTGGCCGACCATTTTCTGAGACCTGCATTATTTTTCACCTCCGATCTATTATTTCCCCGGCTGAAAAATACTTTTTTGGTGGTCTTGGCAAACCATTTTCTGACACCTGCATTATTTTTCACCTCCGATCTATTATTTCCCGGCTGAAAAATACGTTTTTAGGGGACTTGGCAGACCATTTTCTGAGACCTGCATTATTTTTCACCTCCGATCTATTATTTCCCCGGCTGAAAAATATGTTTTGGGGGGACTTGGCCGACCATTTTCTCTGAGACCTGCATTATTTTTCACGTCCGATCTATTATTTCCCGGCTGAAAAATACTTTTTGGGTGGTCTTGGCAAACCATTTTCTGAGACCTGCATTATTTTTCACCTCCGATCTATTATTTCCCGGCTGAAAAATACGTTTTTAGGGGACTTGGCCGACCATTTTCTGAGACCTGCATTATTTTTCACCCCCGATCTATTATTTCCCCGGCTAAAAATACGTTATTCGGGGACTTGGCCGATTATTATCTCTGAGACCTGCATTATTTTTCGCCTTCGATCTATTATTTCCCTGGCTGAAAAATACGTTTTTAGGGGACTTGCCGACCATTTTCTCTGAGACCTGCATTATTTTTCACCTCCGATCTATTATTTCCCGGCTGAAAATACGTTTTTGGGGGACTTGGCCGATCATTTTGCAAACAGGCCAGTCATAACATGGAGCTATTACGAACTACAATGTATTCATATTTAAATGACTTGTCAGCCAGCATTGTTGGACCGGCCAGTCGGCGGAAGATCACACATATTCATACCTATTGTTATTTTAATGAAGCGTTCTGGACGTGTTGGAACGGGTTGTCAAGGGCTCTTTTGTTAAAAAAGTCTGCAGGATCCTGCAGAAAGAACGCGGGGGGCACGCACAGTCAATTTTGAGAAGGCGCCTTATATCCCTGTCTGTTTTTCCTCTAGACACTCTTTCCGTTGAATGTTATGTGAAATGGAAGAGTTAGGCCAATGTTAACACACAAGAAAAATGTTTTTCAGACGATGCAGACTTTTGCAACAAGGACTGCGTATTAAAAGGGAGCCTAGGAGAGAGGAGATGTCTTTATTGAATGGCAATGAACCTACTTGTGCCGTGGTCAAAAAGCCAAAGAAGTTCCCGCTGGAGTAAGGGTCGTGGTTGCTCTTTTGTGAAGCTTCACACTTGGGGGGACTGTTCCAATTTAACCCGGACAAATCGGCAGAACATCTGTGGAGACAGAAGGACATCATTTGAAAATCCTTAAATTTGTTGTAGCTGACAGAAAGTTTCTTTAGTGGATAGTAAGCCTTTTTCAATCTAGCCCCCAGAAAAAGATTTGTTTCGTGGATTGTTTGGGGTTTTTTAAAGGTACATGTAGTATCATACTTTGGTAAGAGACCAAAACAGAAATGTTCACAGATTTACCTATAACTTACAGGGTATGAAGATGATGCTAGTAGAAACCTACCGTTTTTTTGTGTTTTTTTCGCCTGAAATGGTGTATTTATCCAGAAATTAGTGAAACAATGACCGAAAATCTTCAAAAGATCAAAAATAAAATAGAAAAGACTTAAGAAATACTGTGGCTGTTTTTCACTGTTTTCTCAAAAAGTGGGCACCGTATGGGACTGAAATTTTCACAGATGACTTTTACTGTATCTGTCTTGGTATGTTTGCCCTTGAATCTGTATTTCTTTGATAAAAAACAAAGTATGATACTACCTTTAATGCACATTTTAAAGACAGGGTAAGATTTGTCTTGGTGCCCAGTTGCCGCACAGGCGAATGTACTTTTATCCTGAAATTGGGCCCAGTTGATTTTGGTTTAATTTTACTTTACAAAATGTCAATGGATCCTTCACAGCTGGACTGACTCACTGCGTTATTTTACTTCCGATGCTATCTCCGCTGGTAATGCTGCTGCAGAAGCGCTTGAATCCGATGCTGAGTATGCAGGAATCGATGAAGAGGAGTACCAGGCAGACGGAATTGATGATAATTCCTGGTAGCATGACCCAACGTCTACATTAAGAGGTTACAAAAAAGACAACAAGGAATGGAGAGTTAGTCAGTCGCAGATAGGCTGGAAGTGTGCCGTTATGGCAAATGAGAAATGCATCATGGGACAGTCTACGCTTAAATATTGTATGCAAACTCCCTTAGGGCATTTACGAAATGGAGGCTCAGGCTCTGTCTCAGGCTTCAGCTCCATTTTCATGAATCCACTCTTAAATAACAGGTATCAAAATAGAGGCTTTTAGCAGCGGTTCGGAAGTAGATTCTCTAGTTTGAAAAAGAAAACAGAGCTTCAGCTTCAATGAAAAAACACAGCCTATATTTTCAGCATATATGGATGTCAGAGCTGTAGCCTGAGCCCGAGCCTGAGCCGCCGTTTCGTAAACCCCCATCGACAGTCAATCGGGAAAAGGGTCCATGGTGTGGTTATTTCAACATATGGTCCAGTTTGAAAGCACAGATGAAATTCCAAACTATGGAATACTCTCCTTCGTTAATTCCATGATTTCACCATTTCCTTTGCTTATGAAAAATGACCTGGGATTGTATGAAATGAATTGTTATAAGTGATTAATTTTTTGCGTGTGAGCTTGTGAAGGTTTTTTAATTGAGAACTTATGACAAAAGAGACAATAAGGTCCACGGTTCGGGAAATGTGAGGACATTGGAAAACCAATGGAGCTGCTGCCAAAAAGTTTTAAATGTAAGTCCAAAGAAAAAAAGAGGAACATTAGGAGGCCCAGTTTTGCAGGCATTTACACTCTCACGTGTGGGTGTATACAGGGTGTCCCCCAAGAAACGCAACACTTTGTGTTGAGAACTATTACATGAAAAGTAAACTTTTTTTTCACTTCAAGATTCACATATGTGATACAGACATGCCTTGGCTACCACCATTTAGAATTTGAGCAAAATTGGACTGAAATTGAGGGAAAAAAACTACGACTGAATTGCACAACCTCAAAACCTGATTTTCATCTTTCTTTCAATGCACATTATTATGTGTGTATTGACCACTTATTCTGGAATACTGCAAATTTGTTTTGAAAGAGTTCTCTTTCAATTGGTCATATTTTCATCAATTTCAAATGGTGATAGCCAAGACATGGCTGTATCATAATACATGTAGCTGAATCTTGAAGTGATAAACACTTTAATTTTAACATAATGGTTCCCGACAAAGTGTTGCGTTTTTGGGGACACGCTGTATATCTCCAGTTTTAAGACCAAGGACAAGATGATAAAGCAACAACAATGGAACCATTCTTGTGCTCGAATCGACTTCTCTTGTTCAAAGTTGTCCTCGGATGTACAAATGTGTTTAGTCTGCGCGAGCATATTAATCAAAATACAGGAACAACAGAGATGGCAATGCCTTCTCTATTGCCTTGTCCTCGGACAGTATGTTAAACACAAATTTGTGATTGTATACTTGAAGGGGGAGGGGAAGGCAAAGCTAACCTTTCTTCAGTCCACTGAAAGAAGACAGAGATGTGGTAGATGCAGTAGGTCAGCGCATAGAACCCCACGATGACGTCCAGGCCAATGGCGAATCCACATACCCCATTGCTACCCAGCTGCTCAAAGTAGAAGGACGTAGAATTACACCACTGCACCTCGGCAAAGAGCAGGCAATCTCCGGCGTAATCAACCTGTGAAAAATGGGCAGGGAAGGGGGAATTATCAATGAGATTTGAATTTTGTTTTGCATGGTGGAGACTAGGATAGTAAGGTTTATGGAGACAATAAGGGCAATTTCATGGTAATGTATAAAGTGTACCTGTTAAGTGACTTTGACATATATTACTTGATCAATTATTCATGATTCCTTGAAATACATGCAAATATGTGCCAAAACAAAAAGGAACTTTAAAGCTACACAAATCCCCAAAGTGGCCCAAACCGTGGAAATGCCAATATTTTCAAGAGGTTTTTCAAGATTTTGAAGAGGTGAAGTTCTGTGAAGAACTTGTGAGTAAAAACTTGACATTTTGACCAGTACGCTCTCGCTGTCTTCAGGCATTGTCAGGCGAGAATACCAGACTGTATTGCTGTGCTTATTTAATCATTTCAGGAGCAGTCAAAACAGTGATTTTTAAAAGCTGTCCACTGTGGATCAAAGATACTCCATCCCCACAAACTTTCTTGGAGAGAGTTTGGGAGCAACATGATGTGCATCTTCTTTTATACCTTTCTGATAAAAAACATATTGCTGTGCACATCCTATACATATGAACATTCATCTCATCAATATGAAAATAGACTTATGATTTTTTCCTTGAATCCTTACGCCTTACGGTATACCAATCCTTATAATCTGTCAGTATGTAACACTCTCTGTTCCTTCATTTTGTTCTTTGGAATGCTTATAATGTTTCATGTATGTTAACTTTCATTTTTTTGTTACATGTACAATGCCCTCAGAGAGAATAAAACTTGATTACTGATTCAATTCAATTCAATTCAATTCAATTAAAAATACTTTATTTATCCTTAAAAAGGCAATTACATTGTGGTTGGGTAGCTCATTAAACATTAAACATGATGAGGCTAGTACAATGTTAAAAAGAAACACATAAGCATATACATACATTGTAAATAAATAAAATAAAGATTTAGTAGATCATACAGTATACAGTCGAACCTCGTTAATACGAGGTCGCCGGGACCTACCGAAAATGCTCGTATTAAGCGGGGCCTCGTATTATGCGGGATCCATATTTTGTCAACCGAAATGCACGTGTGTGCGGTACACGGCACATACAGCACGCACTATCCCTCTGGTAACCCATAGTCAAGTCCGTGTTTCCATATTAGAAAAATTTGCTTGATAAATTTCATTTTGTTGAATTGTCACGTATGTAAAAGGGATTTCATTACAATATGTAAGAATAATAAAAACCAAGTAAATAAAAATAATGACGGCACGAAAACGACATGAAAATATATTGCGAGTGGATGACAGCGACGAACGTTAGCACCGCACGTTCAGACAAGTTGGTTGCCAAACAATGTGTGCAGTATGAAGCAATGTGCACCAGCGATATTTTGATGGACACGAGAGGGCGCCTTTTTTAACTTAAATTAATAAGTGCGTTCGTGGTTTTTTTTTTTTTGACACTGATTTTTTTTTTATGATGTCGGTTTTTTTTAGCAGCCCAACATCTGTCTTTTTTCCCTCCCCTCCATGTAGCCAATCACAAAATTTGCGCTATGTCGGCATGCAGTGACCAATCAGCGGAAGCATTGCATGAACGAAACCCATGCTGCAGTTTAGCCACATTTATATCCGATCACGTGCATGGTGACCACGTGTAGCTGTAACATCGGCCGATTGGTCGGGCCGCAGTCGGATCGTATCGGTCCGTTCATGGAATATTATTTTGTTCGGATACATGTTGGCTACACTTTGAAGAATTTGTTGTGACCAAAATCCTTTTTACACATCATCAGCAAGGTAACATTGTCTGCAAATTAGCGTGGACTTTGGCTTGATTTTTGAGAAAAAAAATGAAGAAGTTTTTCTCCTTACGAAAACGAATCGACAAAATGGAAGACCTCGCCGTTTTCCTCGGTCGGGTTTTGACTTTCGTGACAGCCAAAAAAAAAACACATGTGGATCACGCACAATAAAAAAAAAATACGACGCGCCGTACATTGTCTGTTTTTTGTTTACACTTTCCACTGGGCAAGCCGCTGGTAAAATCGCAGGAGGGGATAATTAGTGGGCATTAGCGCTGCGGTGAATTTAGCTTTCGGTAACATTAAACAACGGCGAATTGATGGTGGTGGGATTTTTCTTAATCTGTGCAAAGAAATCCGAAAATCGATTCCAAAAGAAGCCAGATAAAAAAATCCTCGTATTAAATGGGTTGTTTACAATGACTTTCACGCAACTGGGTCAGCCCAAAACGCTCGTATTAAAAGGTTTTTCGTATTATCAGTGCTCGTATTAAGCAAATATTTCCCCATAGAAACATACACAACTCGGTCGGGACCGGCGTGATATGCTCGTCTTAACCGAGATCTCGTCTTAAGAGAACTCGTATTAATGAGGTTCGACTGTATATGTTACATAATGTACATCATTTTCATGTGTACCAGTAAATGCACACATAATGTATCATGTACAGTGTATGGCCTGCATTTTTTATTTCATTGTTCCCAGGTTCCATTATCCCTGATCTGGGTTCCATGGTTCAAGCAGGACTACTATGGGGTTCAAGTACCTCAAACATGTCTCAATCATGCTATATTAATCTCTACACACCCACTGACCCTGTGCCAAAGGTCAGTGACCTTTCCTGTCTGATTGTAACAGAATGTCTGAATGTATGTAATATGTATACACAGACACATTCGTGAGTGCATTTGTATGCCCATGCACATAAGCTTTGGAAATACCAATCTACATGTACATCAATCTTTTTTTTACATTTAATACGCATGATCATTTAGCCTAGTACAAGATCATAGAAATGATAAACAAATAATGAGCCACTAGTTTGAGCATTTATTTAACATGTACAGGGCATTAGAAATATTAACTGGAAAAAGTGTACATCTGGCCAATATGTTCAGTGAATTCTATGATTCTCCATATTTGCAATATTTTTCTATTTTAGATAAAAACTGCTTAACATTGAGGTATCAGAATTTTAGACTAAAAACACCCAGCAACTGTCTTGTTTTATTCCTTCCAGTGAGGTGCACAGGGTGTAAAGCAGCAATTATTTGAACTAACCTGTTGAACTGAAAATGACTAACTTTAATCTTAAATAAATACATGAATCAATCTCAATTGATATAAAGCAACGTGTGGTGTCAAAATATGGTGATTTTATTAAACTTATATTTAGATTCATCTGAGTGTTTTGTGAAATCAGCTCATTGTCTATAGTTGTTGCATGTTTACTGCTATTTCACTGGATTGTACAGTATGTGTCTGCCTGTCTGGATATCCTGATGTTTTGTTATGTATCATAGCCAAATGTGGAGTGGGCACTATTTCTTGAAATTTGATTTTGTCTCAATGACAAACTCGATTTCTTCACTCAAAAGTTATCAACTACATGTTACTAGTAGCAACCATACCCCTCCTAAACCAGCAGCAATGACTGTACATACTGTATGTACAGTGTTATAATGCACTTCACTCATACCACTGACACTACATGATAGCTGACTGATATTGTCTGTTTGTATTGGATTAAATCATTTCTGTAAATACAAGTACTGACCTGGTCAGAACAAACAAGACAAAGTAACCCCCGCCCCGCCCCCTACCCCCTCCAGGGACCAATTTCACTATGCTGTTTACACTGTTATTGCAATTGCTTCGAGTAAGCAGAATAATTGATAAACAGCCAATTATTCTGCTTAATAACTCTAACTTCTAAGCAATTTCCATTTTCATGTTTCTGTTAGTTTGCTGTAAGCACCAGAGAAGGCAAGTGAGAGACATACTGTTATGTCATGTACGTGTAGTCAATGTAAAAATGTGCAGTTTAAAGCCCAGGTCATACAAGGCAATTTATAGGCAATCAGTTCCAGGCAATCTCCAAGAAGAAATAATGTTCCTCGATCAATTTGCAAATAATTTTTTTTGTTAGGGGGGGGGGAGGTTTGAGAAAATGTCAGAAAAATGTCTTTTGTGCGGCCAACATTTTCCATTTTGCAAGCAATGGACTTGGTTGTCTCCAAGTTGCCTGAAAAAATTTCCTTGTGTGACTATGACCTCGTCATTCTTGCTAAGTTGTGAAAAGTCGCTTTTGCGAAATAAATTACTTAATCGTTAAGTGGCACTATGAAGTGGGCCTCATGCCACACTGTCGTAAAGGATGATTGTAACATGCCATGTACAATTGACAAATCTGTATTTCATCCATCATGTACACTGTACGCATTCACTAGGGAGTGTAGTGAGAAGAGAAGGGTGTGACAGTCAGTTCATGCTTTGGCAGACAACCATATCATTTTATCACCCTCCATGACACAAGTCATCAAAGCAAACCCTTCCTTTGTAAACATGTTTACCCTCTTGATGACCAATGTCCACCATGGGCTTTAGCCAGTGGGAAGTTTGCTGGACAACCTGGCCATTAGAGACACTTTGCATTGTACATTGTACATGATTTGTACATGTACATACAGTACCGTACTAGCATCACAAATCCATTTCCTATATTGATGCACCCCACTTACTATTCCTCTTCAAAACAGCATTATCAGCATTATTTACAGAAATGTTAGAGTTGGTAGTTGGCTGGTTTTGACCACAATTAAAGGTAGTACATCATACTTTGGTTTTTGTCAAAGAAGTACAGATTCATAAGCAAAAATATTAAGGAAGATACAGTCACAGTCATCTGGGGAAATTTCAGTCCCATACGTTGCCCACTTTTTTAGAAAATTGTGAAGTCTTTTCTCTTTTATTTTTGATCTTTTAAAAGATCAAAAAGATTTTTGGTAATTGTTTTACTAATTTCTGGATAAATACACCATTTCAGACGGAAAACTTTAACGGTAGGTTTCTACCAGCATCATCTTCATACCCTGAAAGTTATACGTAAATCTGTGAACATTTCTGTTTTGGTCTCTTACAAAAGTATGATACTACCTTTAACCACAGGGCCAAAACTGCACACATTTACATACAATGAGTATTGAGTAATGTTTCATGGTGTAGACTAGGGATGAGGATGGATGTCTTCTCTGTCCTTGTGTAGTATCAATGAGCTGGAAGAGGAAGACGTCTCAGTGTCAACAATAGAGAGACCTTGTTTGCATTGTGTGACAATCTTCAGGCTGCCTTGAAAAGGAGCCAACAAACATACAAATTACTTGTACAATCTCTAAACAAAAGGTTACTGGACTACATACATGTGATTGTGTCTTTACTTGTACACGTACACAGTATGCACACATACAGTGTGACTGTGAATCTGTTCAGTGTACAGTATGGTACACATTTGTTTGAAGGCACGTACACATGTAGTAGGCCTACATTACATATGTATTGAACCAGAGACAAAAGTTGTGGCAGTCCATGTTATACATGTACCAGTAAAGCAGTGTACTGCACATGTAAAGGTACAACTTTTATCCTGAAATTACAATGTTTACAGCCATCATGTACAATTTGTACACAGTCAGCTGTTCTTCCATTAGAATGAGATTCATCTCATCTGTATCTAGAATCTGGTCCTTGCTCTATGGGCATGATGGGGCTGGCATCAAATTGCTGATAAATTGTGATCTAATCAGATGATGGTACATGTACATGTACAATGGATGTTCATGGGATAATCCTGGCCCAGCTGGGTGCAATTACCCATCTAAAACTACATCATCTACATGAAGATGTGGGCCTGTTTAGCAACAATTCAAAAAGCTTTTGTCTAAGTATATGTACATGTAGCCTCTACCGGTACACGTATTTGTTATACATGTACAAAACCCTTTGGCAGCCCAACAGCTGAATAGCACAGCACAACATTAATTTAATCAATAAATGTGATAGGCCTATCATACCGAAAAAAAAAAAAAATTTACACCTGCTTAAATTGCAAAAGCCCAACGACAACCTTGGAAAATTACAATTAAATTTATTCAATAAGTAGTCATGAAGAAAAAATAATAACAAAATGAAACAACAATTTCCAAAATTATCCAACGTACATATGTACACATTTGGTCATGATAATGACTACAGTGTATCTAGTTGATCGATAGGCCCTATACATGGAACACAACAAAACTGTGCATAAAAGGATTATTGATACATTGCCATGTTGAACATGACAATGTAGGCATCAACTGATCATACTAGATGTAAATGGCTTCACATTACATGTATTCGGGTCTACCCACATACACTGATCAAATCATGCATCATTCCATGTTACACGTGAGTGTACATGTTGTTCTGAACAACTGTGTCAAAACAACTGTGCATGTATTGTAGCCATGTACTGTAGTGTACATCGTGTGTGCAATATGGTGTACTGAAGGCATGACGTATGGAAAATTTGCGAACGAACCATGAAGGGATCAACCCCGCCCCCCCCCCCCCTTCCTAATGGCAACATGAACACCCCTAGGCTATGGCATCATACAATACTTCATTCATTCATACAGTACATGTACATACAGTACATGTAAGCCTATTGCCTCATGATGCATTATGCACATACAGTATGTATGCATGCTAGTCCTATCCATGCAGTGCGTCATTCAGTATTATACCGTTGGCATTACCCACAAAATAACCAAAGAACTTGACTCAGCAATGTAATACATTGTACATGCTGTATTGCACAGTATTTATCACAACATGAGGGCTACGTACTTGTAATCATATATACTGTACATGTACATGTACATGTAGAGTACATCCTGCTTGTGGCATTACCGTAAACCATCCATTGTATGCCCCAACCCCACACACATTGTGTCAAGCAAATGTGGTACTGTACATGTACAGTACATTCATCTCTTTTGTTCAGCAGATGACAGCATTTCATGAGGAAATGTATTTCACAGCAACGATACAGGTTCCAATATGAACTTTATACATGTAGTTACTTTACTAAATTTCAAATTCAATCCAAACCTACAATGTAAATGGTGCTTTTCTTAATAATCAAAAGGTAACCACTGTAAATTAAATGCCTGATTAAACAAGCCTTGAATTTAACGGAGGCCACAGCCTTCGTTGCCCTGGTTCTTGGTGCCCCTTTAAATGTTTCCATAGACATTATGCAGGCCTTGAATTTGGTTCTGAAAGGGGCAAGGCCACTTTTCCATTGCAAGGGGCACTTCCATTGGAAAATCATAATGTCTATGGAAACATTTGAAGGGGGCACGAAGGCCAAGAACCAGGGCTACAAAGGCCATGGCCTCCGTGGCCTCTGTTAAATTCAAGGCTTGATTAATGATTTTCCAATGGAAGTGCCCCTTGCAATGGAAAAGTGGCCTTGCCCCTTTCAGAACCAAATTCAAGGCCTGATGATACATGTAAATGTAATTACCCGGTACCTTTTTATGTATATCGCTCGCTTTCTATTGGGGTCAGAATAATGATGGTCAAGAATGAACCAATATTCTTACCTGATCTGCAGAACGTGTTACCATGGCAACATGGTCATCACTGTACCCCTTTTACCCACACATTCATTGTCAAAGGGTCAAATTCTGATGAGCTAATCTTCCCTGTTTAACATGTTTAATGGCACTTTGTAAATGTGCAATTTGTGCATATGTATGAATGAGCAAAACAATACTGAGATGACCAATGACGTTCAAGTGATTCACTGACTTTTCTTATTAAGTATTTCTTCTTATTTTTGTTCTTCTTCTTCTTCTTATTACTAATGTACATGATGTATGACCACAAAAAATGGTACATGTACACGTGTACATGTGTAATAAATTTAATACAAATTCTTTTTTGGAAAACAAAACAAGACCATTGCATAATGCATACTGTACATGTAACATGATTTTGAAATTGGCGTTGTACTGTACACATGTCCATCATGCACATAATTTCAGTCAATTTGTAGTGAATGTGACACCATGAGTCATTTCAAGCCTTCCTAAATTGCATGAAAATATCACTTTCACATGTTAAATTATCAATACTCAACTTTAAAAGAATTACATGTATGTAACCGTACATAATGTACACATCACATTTACAGGTCATTCGATTTAACAGAGAAAACTGCCAACCATACAGGCCCAACAAAAAGTACCACTGTACTGACTGCCTTTAATATTCAAATCAAAGAACTTTAAAAAGAGAGTTCAGCGCCTAAGTAACTGGGTTTAGGTGAAACTATGATAGACCCTAATATTGTCGAGCGGTTATTTCAACAAAGGCCGACCTTTAAAAGGACGCATCCACTATACTCGACGTGCACACGAAGCCCCCTTTACCATCCCATTGCATTGCATTGTTGTGGGATATTGCAATCAGCAATAGGGTCTATTGGCCTAGGCCCTAGGAGGGCCTACATGTTTATTTAAAGGTAATATTATACTTTGGTTTTTGTCAAAGAAATACAGATTCATGGGCAAAAATATCAAGGAAGATACAGTAACAGTCATCTGTGAAAATATCAGTCCCATACGGTACCCAATTTTTGAGAAAATAGTGAAAAATGGCCACAGTATTTCTTAAGTCTTTTCTCTTTTATTAAAGATCAAAAAGATTTTCGGTCGTTGTTTTACTAATTTCTGGATAAATACACCATTTCAGGCGGAAAAAGTTTAACAGTATGTTTCTATAGCACCGCCATCTTCATACCCTGTAAGTTATACGTAAATCTGTGAACATTTCTGCTTTGGTGTCTTACCAAAGTATGATAGGCCTTAGCCCCACTAGTGTGGCACGAATTTTTTCGCTCAAGCCGCTCTATCCTTAGCCACACATCCAACCACCTGATTTACGAGGGATATGTTCGGCTCTGGTGCGCACCCTCTTGTCATCACATTTCACATACTTTCTACATACACAAATGTTCCTTAGTGTCTCATCTTCCCAATGATATATTATTCGAATGAGTTCAATCTTGTATTCATCTATTTTTCGGTCATTCACTGGTGCTACACCAGCGCCATTAATGGCGCCGGTTGCGCACCAGAGCCGAACATATCCCCCGTATATCGGGCGGTTGGATGTGTGGCTAAGGATGGAGCGGCTTGAGCAAAAATTTGTGCCACACTAGTGGGGCTAGATAGGCCTAGGCCCCTAGTTCCTTTAATAAATATGGAAACCTTTCACACAGTTTCAGTCACTACGGAAAAAGCCATGACTCATGAGAACAGCAAAAAATTCCCCATATGTACTGTAACACGGGTGGAAACAGTGCCGTGTGTGACAAGCGCCGCGCTGATTGGTCAACGCGCAAGGCAGTGCTCGTGACGTCACGGAAACCATGTGCTGGCCCAACTTGTTACGCACGCACGCAATGCCATTGTAGGCACGTAAGGAGCACACATCACGCGATGTGCCTATGCAAACACACGCGGTGTACGACTACGCAACGATCAACAGTCGGCCGTACGACATCTCCGGGTGACCATGCAATTCTATGCATATTCATGTGGCACTCTCAGCATACACAACCAATAGACCCAACACATGTTATATGAATATTCAACGACCAAACAATCACACTCAGACGGTGGCGCGGTTTCGCGGTAAAATGACAACAAAAATACAGCTCACCAAAGTTCAAATACAACCGCAGTGTCCGTGAGTTCTCGAACGTCGGGTGACGTCAAAAGGTCGAAGAAATGTACAAATTTGTAGGTTTTTGGTACCATTCGAAAGATCATAGCGAGGTCTGTCGAAGTAACTATGGTTAGAGTGGGCATCGCTGAGTATGTGCCCATGCGCGTCAATTTCATTCATGAAAACTTCCATTTTTGGTCAGTGCAATGACGTCACATAATGAGATGATCGTGACGCCCTCTTGCGGCCGTTTCGTGCCAATTCGTGTAAGGGATTTTTCGCTATGATGAGCAATTAATTATCGTCCGGTCATGAGTTTCCGATGGACATGTGTTTTCGATGACAAAATTTTATTCCCATTTACCGCGAGACCGTTCGTGATACTTCGTGATCAGTATGCCTGAAGAGATGACTACACTCATGGCTATCTCCGACATTCAGGATGTTGAGAATAAAGTTTTCAGTTGTGAGTGGTACTCAAAAGTAAAAAACTATAGATGTAATTTTGGGTATAGATTACTAATGCATTTTAAGGCTAATGTTCAAACGTTTATAAAAGACACAATCTGTGGTCAAATATTTCAAACTAAACTGTCGTCTGCTCGAACAACTTTCATTCTTCCGATGTCAGACGGCAGGTCACGTGATCCCAGTGCGATCTGGGTTTTTATGGCATGCCAATGTAACAAAAGTGTTAAAGTCTTTCTCAAATCGAAGTGCCATAATTTTATTTTTCTCTTTTTAATTTGAAACTTTGCTAAGCTGATGAACTTAAAGCTATCCACGTTTAGGCCTCTCGTAATGATGCCAGATATTATAAAAATGTTTGATAATAATTTTACCTACCATGATCTGTACCAAATTCTCATTTTGTTGATTCAACCATTTATTTATAAAAAATAGTTTATCATTCACGATCTTTGAATCAAAACCGTTTCAGGACCTTTTATAAATATCTCCATCGACTCAGTTCGATCAAATCGAGTCAGGACAATATTTCTTCAATTTTTGAGTTACTTGGTACGCCATAGCTACTCCGATGTCAACGAACTTTGCCGCACAACCAAGTTATCGAAAACTGGTGACGCTTTGTTTACATAGCGGAATCGATGTCGCTGTAAATGACGGACAATATTTCCAAAGAAAACACTTCAACTTCGAGGATTTTGACAGAGTATAATCTGGAAGTGTCCAGTTCAAAGTTAGTGAAGTGATTTTCTGAAATTTTATTTCGTTTCTGTTTTATAGAAGTTTTCCCGTTATCCCATCGGAAACCGGTGACTGCAGGCTATACACAAAAATAATTACATGTACAAGTGATGAAATTCTATTGAGTAGACCTACTCTCCTAGACCTACTCTCCTAGGCCTAGGGCAGGGCGAATTTGGAATTTGGCGATTGTAAAGTTCGGGACACCGTGTTTTCATCACATGCCGAAACGGCCGTTACGTTGCGCATGCTGTGTGTATCATGTGCCAGCAAAGCAAAGGAGTTTCCGAGTAAGTTAGGGACCAACATTTTCACCCCAACGGAAAGGGCTGTTTCAAGTCTTTCCAGTCACAACACAGCTCCAACAAGTGTACTCACCCGCGATACTCCAACTGTAATTGCAGTGATCAAACAGGAGAAAAATGAAGCCAAATACAGAATTGTTTCTGTCATCATCAAGCAGGCTTCGACCGCCATGATGTACAAGAATGGGATGTGTCAAAAAAAGACAAAAACCAAAATAGCTATGCATAGCGCCCCCAATAGGCTGGCGGTATAGCGAGGAGCGTGTTTTTGGTGTGTGTGGTACACGTGTCACGTCAAAGTGAATTGAATTATTAAAACGCATTCGGCCGATAAACATGTAATGTAAACAACTTGAAAACCTTATTGTCAGGTTGATCTTGAATTGAATGAAGTACCATATGCCTCAACTTCTCAATAAAGGTCGCATTTAGTTGTTTGTATTTATCTATTAGAAATGTTATACAATAATTATAACTAGGATAGCTAATAGTCAATTTATGATTCGACGAAAGATCTTTATTTCTTTGTTTAGAACATCTTCAGGAATATGAAGATGTTCTGAATAAAGAACAAAAATATAGAATCAAAAATGGCTTCCCTTAGTCTTTTTGGAGTATGTATAATATTGAGTTATCTGAATATTTTCAGTGGATCACCATCTGGTTTTCATAGCAAATCAATCGAAAAGTACTGTTTTTGTTTTTTATATGAAACGGTTTATTAACGGTTGCATTCGCCTTGTGTTCCTATTCTCTTGATTCGTTTACTTATTTTCCAGTGATCAACTCCGCTAGATGTATTTTTTATGTGCTACCGTATACCTTGCTCTGATTCAATAGACCATAATGGCCAGTGGTTGGGTTTGCGCAGGCCCACCGGATGAAACTTTCAGCCAATCATAATACGCCTCTCGTCTGTACAGTTTTAAACAACCAATCTGAATCCATCGAAATAATGGCAAGTAAAACAATTAATTTTTAAAAAATATAGGGCCAAATGAAGAAATTGGTTGGGCCTTTTATCGACCACAGGACCCAGGGCTGTGGATGGAATTTAAGGGAATTAATGAGCCGGCTTCGGCCGGTGAAATTTCCGCATTTCGGTATTGTGGCCTTCTCATAAAAATGACGGCAAGTTTGTATGTTTGTCCGTGGCCGGGAGTCTCAGGATGTATGTCTATAATTGCCTTGCTGCTGCTGTGTTCAGGCAGTGTTTCTTCTTTGTTTTGTTTATAAAAAGTATTCCTTTTGAATTTCTCCTGCTGATTAAACCATTTCATATAATCATATAATTGTTAAACTTGAAGCCACATTCCATCTTTGAAAGACCACAAGTTTGCAACATTGCAGCTATATAATGTTTCATGCATCTTATAAAATTCTTAGGAATTTAATTAGCGGCATTTGAGTACACTGATTTTAACATTTTATAGTTTCTGACTAAAGAAACCAATGCAATTGATTGTCGACAGAGAGCCTTAAGCATTCGGATGGGCGATGCCTTTGAAACCCATTCAAATTTTTCTATGTTCATTTAAAAAAAAAAGATGTACAATGTCTGCCATTGTTCCAGCCTTCCAGGGCTAAGAGCTTTGTTTGGGCCTGTATTAGAGCAGGTCCGTATATCCTACTTGAATCAAAGACTCTTAGCCTACCACTGGATTAGATTACAAACGAAAACCAAATGACCAAACAAACAAGCAAACAAACAAAAACAAAATTAAAACTGACAATGAGATTTGTTCTCCCGCTTTCTGATATAATTACATGCGGCATTTATTACACATAAATAAATTGTTTTACATATTCAATTTTCGTATATTAATTACAACACTTCCTCCGATTCTCACTCTTGCAAAAAGACAACCTTAATTGTGACCATCGACCATCAGCCATAGCGAAAAGTCCTTACAATTGACACTCACATTAATTTGTGAACTCCGATATGTCCTCGCTTATAAATGATTTAATCGTTCCGATATTTTTTAATTAATCCCCAGAACAAGAACACACACTTTTATTTGAAACTTTTCTACGATTAAAACACTCCATAGAGAAAAAAAATCATGCATGTTATGACTACAAAACAATAAGTATAGTCCACAGAATGCTTGATGACAATTCTGTGACCTTATGGTCCTTGTCCCCCATAGGCCTAAGGTTTATCTGAAATGACAAAAAGTTATTAACTTTTGATCGGTAGGGCCTACTAAATTATTTTACGTTCAAAATTCAAGGGATGTTCGGACAAAGCAATGTCCATGATGATTGTGTAACATGTAACATGAAACATGTAGCACAAACATGTTTGTCACGTGGCAAACATGTTTTTTATTTTTGTGTTTTATTTTTGGTTTCTTGCTGGCTTTGGCGTTCGATTGTTTGTTTTGTTATTTCCATGGATACAAATAACATACCATGATTTAATTAACCAATTTCATATTTTCAATTTTCCTTGAATATACCACATACAATCGCTCCCTTCTGACACAATACTTAGCCATAAAATTCACCTCCCTTTCCATAATCCATGCATTATTGCAGCTATTTCTCTCTGATCCGGAGTTATTGTAGAAATCAAAAGGCACAAACAGGCACAATAAACTATAATCAAAATATACATACACTTTAACATGCATTGTTTCAAATCTCAATTTACAATAAAATTCATTTTGTTTAATGTTTTAAACGTTTAAGGCACTCTAAATTAACACTCAGTTATTTTGATAAAAATTGCAGTAAAGGCACTTGAGTACTGAATTTTGTAATAATTTCACGGAATAAAAACAAAACAACTCCTCCGTTCTTGGAATTCGTAGTTTTCTTGGGTTATGTTTCTTTTGGTAAAACCTATAGGCCCTACCTTAATAATAGGGTGTCATTACGGAATAAAACAATTCGTTTTTTTTTTCTTGAGTGATTTTTCTTCTGATGAAACCTATACTTTTAATATTGGGGAAAGTAGGCATATGCGGTTTCGTTGTTTACTGACGGTTTTTTTTATAACAGGGACTTAATGTTTTTCTTTTGTGATTTGTAATAAAATTTGTAATGCTCAATATAGAGTATAATTATTCATATAGTAGCTGCGCAAAATAAATGTTCGATATTATAATTTATTGTTAACATACAAAAAGACCTGTATAGGAATAAGCTGAATACTCGTTACCTGAAATGCACCCTTATCTGATCAATTAATTTGTACAATAAAAAAAAGATTAGTAATGTAATTGCTCAATGAGGAGTTTGGGAAAAAATTTAAAAGAAAATTGGGAATTAATTCATATTCTCCAGGTCAAACTCTGCAAATACCTAAGCTAAATTTACTCATGGTATGCACCAGATATTGAGATAATGATTTAATATTCAGCTGCACTCAGTTCTGTGATCTTGTCTGAGAAACTTAAAGGTAGTGTCATACTTTGGTAAGAAACCAAAACAGAAATGTTCACAGATTTACATGTAACTTTCAGGGTATGAAGATGGTGCTGGTAGAAACATACCGTTTAAATTTTCCGCCTGAAATGGTGTATTTATCCAGAAATTAGTAAAACAATGGCCAACAATCTTTTTGATCTTTTAAAAGATCAAAAATAAAAGAGAAAAGACTTAAGAAATACTGTGGCCGTTTTTCACGATTTTCTCAAAAATTTTCACTGATGACTGTTACTGTATCTTCCTTGATATTTTTGTCCATGAATCTGTATTTCTTTGATAAAAACCAAAGTATGATACTACCTTTAAACCCACGGCCACTGCCATCTTCACCCAAGCCAATATCAAGATAAAATACACAGAATAAAAAATATATATAGCTCTGCTTTAAAAATGTCATCAAAATAATTATATTGCACTTTACAATTGCACAAACTCTTGATTTCCTTTCTTAAATTCTTACAAATAGTAGAACCGGGATAAAGTATGCATCGTTCATGCACCTCAATTTACATAGTAAAGAACTTTACTAAAGAAAATCAAGATGGAAAGAAGATTTTTCCTATGGTGCTCTTTTTTCCCTTTCCATATGTGACAATGCTATTTGCCAGATCATCTCTGTATGGCAAGTTCTGTTGTTACTGATTTCTCACTCGTTATTCCACACTGACTGTGGGTTCTCAATGATGACATAAATAACGTGAACTTAAATAAGGATTTGCTATTTGATTTGCTGTTGGGATCTTCATTATTATCATGAACTCACAGAAAAAAACAATGACTGCAAAAACCGTTGAGCATGGCTCAATACATTGTCAATTGCCCAATCCTTTCTCCAACCTATACAAAATGTTATAAATTTATAAATAAACGAGTACACAAAGGACTTCTTCTTAACTGAATTATTCTACAACATTTAGTTCATTAACTTATCATTAAATTCTACGTGAAGTAAATTTTCTGTGTATGATCAATATTGACCATTAAAAAATACTAAAATAATAATTGATGATAATTAGGCCTATTTATTTGAATGATTCTGATTTGTAATTAATCAAACGAGCACAATGAACACATTTAGTTTTTGCAATTGCGAATGATAACCACAATATCACAAAGACTTAAAATAGCATGTGATATAGTAACACAATGGAGTTACAGATGTAACCACTGTTGGATTGTTTGTTTGTTTTTCTTTCTGTTTTTGTTTGTTTTTAATACTAATAATAATAATAATCACTCTTACAACAACGATAGGGCGAAATTCCCATAGGGTCATGCGCAAACTTTATTTACCTATTTCTAAATATTGATATATGTTCCTAATGGGAGCATTCTCCATCTTATATCAGAAAATGGACATTAAAAATGTTTCTTTAAAAGGTACTTGAAACATTGGGGCCAAGTGAAATTTTCTCCCTAACAGCCGATTTCCCCCTAACGTCGACTTTTAATGCAAACCGTTTCCCCCTAACGTAGTCATTAACAATATAATGGACACTTGTAATGCGCCGGTATCCACCAAGCATGACGCTCATGGCACAAATAAATTATTATTTGTTTAAAAGGCAGAAGCATTTTGTTTTACTTAGTCCAACAAGTTTACCAGGATGTATTCAAACTATGACCAGTATATGCCCAGCGCCTTACAAGCAATAAGGGGAGGCTGGAATTAGAATTTTGTTTGCGGGGTAGAACCCCTTGTGTGCACTACATAATCAGCCTGATGACTACACCATATATCATCTTCAACAAGAGTCAATTTTTCTAAAAAGTTTCAAACTGTCACAAGAACTACTTCTACAAAGTTGAAATCACATATCTCAGACAGCAAAATTTCAGACAATTTTATTGTTTTAGTTCGTAGTACTTCACATAAACAGTTAACAAATAAATAAAGGCACGTGATATATCTATCTGAATAAAATATATATTATGTATATATCATTTAGAATATCTTTTATATTAATTGCTTCTTTACTTGATATTGGTTTACCATTGGCTGGAACCAGATCCTTCATCCAAAGTACAGTTCTAACATCCATGTCAGAATTTTCCAGTCGCAGTGGTACTCGCTGATGAACGAAAACAAATAATGGAAAAATAGGACTTTTTAAAACAATTTTAAAAACAAATTTATAATGTGATCCCAATATGTTACATCTTGTCTCTCAAAACTGACCAATAAATAAATATTGGTATATTTGGAAAATGGTATTTTATACTGTTTCGCACCATTTAGTCAGTGATGAAATCTTCTATTTTTCAGATTTCATCATGCATTTGTTGGGCCTTTTTATTCAATAAAACACAGAACAGAAATACCGTAATAATACTCTTGAACTGTGTCTAAAAAAAAAAGAAAAACAAAAGTAGCTGTAATGTTTTTGGAAATCTAATCCAATGAACAAAGAAAAGAAGATTCTAATTTTATATTTTGTGATTTTTTGTTTTAATTGCCATCAGAAGTTGGAATACGGGCTGCAATTTTAGCGCTAGGGTGCCGCTTCCCCTAGAAATGCCACTGCTCTTGATACAAACTTTAAACTTAAGATAACCTCTTCAAGGGGAGATAATATTCCAGGTAAGGAAACAGCATTTAGTGAGGGGGCGTGGTGGGCTAGGTTTGTGTGCTTTGTTAAAGG
Source organism: Astropecten irregularis (assembly GCA_963971285.1). Classification (NCBI taxonomy): domain Eukaryota; kingdom Metazoa; phylum Echinodermata; class Asteroidea; order Paxillosida; family Astropectinidae; genus Astropecten; species Astropecten irregularis. The sequence goes on along the minus strand of OZ020245.1, from coordinate 24,708,853 downwards.
TTTGGATAAATGCACTTTTAGATCGATCATTGTGGAAATATCATGCAATGGGAGACTTTTGAGAACCGGTCTTCAAGTCAACAGAGCACACGCACGCATTGTGAGCATGCTGCGCATTGTTTTGCGCCTGCGCTTTTGTGCGTGCACATGCGCAGTTGACTTGAAGACCGGTTCTCAAAAATCTCCCATTTAATAAATAAATGCCACAGGACCAAAAATTGTGGTCATACAATTATCAACAGTAGAACCCAATATTAGTTTCAAATAATTTCAGTGAGATATGATTATCTTACCATCACAACTGCTTTGTTCACCACCAGATTTCTGTGCAGAATAGAAGAGAGACAAAAATGACAGTTTTAAAATGATTTCAATCCCTGGTGGGTATTTTATTTAGTCACATGTTTCCCTTCACTTGTGGGACTGTGTTGGTGTCTCAGGCTGTCAGTCAGTGGGCCTCCTGGGGCCAATTTCATGGTACTGCTTAGCACAAAAATTTGCTAAGCATGACATTTCTGTCTTAATAAAAACAGGGTTCACAAGCAAATGTCCAAAAAAGAAAGACATTTTTGTGCTAAGCAAAAGTTTTTGTGCTTAGCAGCGCCATGAAATTGGCATCTGGACCCTTTCATGGATGGATCTGAAGATCGAGACTCGGTTTCCCCCCCAAATTAAAATCTCATGGCCAACGAATGGCAAAATTTAGCCTGCAATGATGAGCATAATTATGTCCTACTCCGATTGAGATTAATAATCATGACAATGATAACAGTATTTATGAAGTGTCTTTGCAATAAGATCGAACCATGCATATCACATAATGATCATGAAGAGAAACAATGAGATAAATGAATGGATGATGAGAACTCAAAATGTTTCAAGACATTTCCTGAAAACAGTGATGGGTGGAGCATTCCTGAAGTTGATGGAGATAGAGCTCCACAGTTTTAGTGGGACCATCTATAGATGGAAAAACAGCTATCTCCAAAAGAATCAGTAGGAAGACACAGGGGAGGATCAAGTGGGTTGGTATGGGGGCATACGCCCACTTTTCTTTCCGCAAGAAAAAAAGGAGACAGAAACCAACATATGGAGATGGAATGAGACTCAAAAAGAGAAGAAAAAAGGAAGGTCCACGTCAGGCCCATCGTAATCTGCAAGCATTGTTCACCTCGAAATGCATCCATCGGTATTGAATTGGTGCTTAATATTTCCACCCCCCCCCCTTTGGAAAATTCTTGATCCACTCCACTCCTAAAGATTTTGAACCAGTAGGAATAAACAGAAGAAGTTCATCAGAAGAAGATTAGAGTCCCGATCAGCCTGGTTGACATAAAGTGAGTAAATTAGACAATTATTGTCAAAGAGGAGACATGCTGTGTAAGCACAGTGTAAATCATGAGGAGATATGTGAAAGGTAGATGCTCCTTGATGGGTAACCAGTGAAGTTTAGAAATTAAAGAAGTGGCATCCACAGAGCAGCAGACAGAGGAAATGTGTCTCGCTGCACGATTTTGCAGTTGTTGTAGTTTCACCTCGCATGATTCCAAATAGCAGAGAGTTGCAATAGTCCAGATAGGATGCAATGAATGGGCAATATGATAACTGTGACATGATGTGACAGGTCAATGCATTCATGAAAATGTCAGAGATGATGGAGATGAAAATCAACTGATGGAAGAAGATTGGAGTCGGAAGAAGATGAAACACCAGGGTTTCTCACCGTGTAGGCAGCTGACACTTTTGTTGACCTATTGTTTCTATTGCGTGTCTTCAAGTTGAGTTTAAAAACACGCAGAGAAGTAGCAACAAAAAAACTTGGGTTACAAATAACAATTGATACCAATTTTATGCTGACCAATCTTTTTTTCTTCTTCTTCTTCTTCAGAAAATGCCCTCCCTCATGATGTTTGAAGATTTCTTTTTCAAATTAATTAGACTTTGTTTTTGCATTAGCAACATAATAAAAAAAGTCTTCTAAAAGGTAGTATCTATACTTTGGTTGCATAACGAAACAGAAATCTTCACAGATTGAGCTAGAACTTGTTTACAGGGTATAAAGATGGGGATAGTTAAAATCGTTCTGCCTGAAATGCTGTATTTACCCAGAAATTAGTAAAACAACGACCGAAAATCTTTTTGATCTTTTAAAGGATCAAAAATAAAAGAGAAAAGACTTAAGAAATACTATGGCAGTTTTTCACTGTTTTCTCAAAACGTGGCCACCATATGGAACTGACAATTTCACAGATGACTGTTACTGTATCTTTCTTGATATTTATGCCAATGAATCTGTATTTCTTTGACAAAAACCTTTAAGACGCCACCTACTGTCGAAGGTGTGAGTGAAATGGCCTGTAGAGTGATCAGGTAATGGAATTTGTTTTGATCTTTCTTGGTTCCTTTTTTTGGGGGTGGGGGTGTGTGCTTTCAGTTCCACTCACCGTGACTTTTGAGACGAGGGTGGTAGAGTCGTGGCTCGCTGCAATCTTGTTGCGTTTCTTGAGCAGGGCTTGTTTGACCTGAAGCCGGATGATAATTTGACGAAAATTTAGAGGTTGCATTATCATCAGGAAACTCATCAGTAACAGCCAAAAAAGGCTTGCATTTGCATAAATGAGCATGTATGAATGTAACTGACATGTTTAACAATAATGTGACTTGCATCTGTCTGGATCTTACAAGTGGCTACAAACTATGCCAGAGGGTGTCATCACTGACCAATGGTATTAGATGCAAACTCTAGACCTCATCAATATAGCTTCTTTTGGTTAAAATAAACATATGTCAGCTACTTGCAGTGAAATTGTATGTTGCTGTCATAAGTTTGGTCAGCTAGATCTCACCAGCACTCTTTTGATTTGAGTTGTTGAGATAAGAACCAGAAAGTCTTTCAATTCCCGGCCAGAATGCCCTGGTCACATTAAGCCACCAGGTTGATTTCAGAGCAAAAAAACACTGAAGAGTGCACTGTGAACGTACATTCCATATATTCTTCTTCCATTCATAAACTTGATGGCAGTAGCCCTGAAAACCTTGAAAAATGTAAACCAAGAGTGCAAATGAGGCGTAATGGACCCATTATATAGGAAATGTCAGATACAACTGGCATTTTGACAGGATTATTCAAATAAACCTGCTGACCCCAGCTAGCTTGGTGGTTTAATGGTATGACATCTGCATTATAGCAAGAATGACATTGTGGGTTCGAATCCCACCAGAGCCACAGCATGATTTCAATTTCATGTGCACTCAAAAGCACTGAGTAAGCAGTGCTGATATAAAACATGAGTGATGAGCCTAATTTGCATAAATATGACAACAAATTGTATAATTACACACCTCATCATTGAAAACGACGTGGAGCAAGAAGATCGCCACCCCCTGAAAAAGTGACAGACAAATGAGAGAAAAAATATTTAAAAACAAAGTGGAGATGGTCAAATTGGAGAAAGAGGGACTCAAAACAGTTTAAGATATGAACAAAAAGAAAGATTACAAACAAACTGCTTGCAAATAATCATCAAATAACCACAAGGGAAACTGACTGAATTTAAAGTCATTGAAAAGTGAACAAAGACAAATTGATTGGTGCGGGTTTCGAACCGGCGACCTCCTGAAAACCGTACAGGTGCTCTACCAACTGAGCCATCCAGCCCTACATTGGTGGTGACCCCAATAGTCAATTATCTTTGTTCGTTTGGCAGTCAGAAGCCATGAAACCACACACACACCACCATACCCCAAGGATAGGATCGTTTCAATGATACACGCAGCAATGAATGCTGCAACCTGAGAATGGTACATGGGGGATCACTCAAAGAGGATGCGGCTTTTTAATCAATATAATCATCAAATAACCACAGGGGAAACTGATTGCATTTAAATGTGTTCGTTTGGCAGTCAAAAGCCATGAAACCACGCACATACCACTTTGATCCAAATAAGTGACACAGTGACTACTTTCGAAATGTCAACAAACCTGCGTGCAGTTGAAGATGACAAAGAGATACACAAAGACCAGGTCTCCATTGATCATGAGCAAACCAAAGAGCCATGTCAGTCCAAGGATGGGTACCATGACAATCACGGCCTTCAGGCCCGACCTGCAGGAGGGCGGGGGGAAAAGGGGTGGGGTCAAATTTGAGGGTTCAGTTTTAGCAAATTATTGGTCAATGATAAAAGTAACAAGTTAATTCTCTGAAAAGAGCTGGTTAACTCGATGCTCTTGCAAGTATCCTCTGGCCATCAGAAATTTTTGAATAACAGGAGTGCAAGTCCAGGGGCATAGAGCTGTTTAAGCACAAAATTTGCTTAAGCATAAAAGTCTTCCTTGATCAAACATGATTACCAACCAAATGTTCAGGTGATGTTTACTGCTTTTGACTTGTCTTAGACTTCTGCTGACCATAACATTCACAAGGAGTTTTGGCTGGCATACTGATTTTATTTACCAATATTTTGGGTGATCAAGCAAATGTTGGTGTTTACAAGCAGCTCTATGAAATTGGTCTCAGTCATTTGGACACTGTGCCACGGACGTCATGTAAAAAAATCTGGACTTGCAATGCTTTTGTATCGACAGAAGCTACCAGCAGCCATCTTACTGTGCCAGATACAATGCGATAACTATTGTTGCCAGACGGATTTAACTAACAATGGTGAGCGCGTCTTTGTATTACCTTTGTAATTTGGCCCACTGAGATGGATACTTGTGGTTTCACTGAGCTATGTGGGCTTATAGGGAGGTATTGCGAGTCCAGATATTTTTATATTACGTCCGTGTACTGTGCACACTCTTTGATTGCATGCAATATTTTCTAGTGATGATGGCTTCATATCATTATAAATATGACTCACTTAATCTTGTCTTTCTCTGATTTGTCCTTGTTAACCTTGACCGACATAAACACATGCATCACCATGGCAATCACTCCCAAATTGACCTGAAAGTGAAAAGCATATATAGAAATATACATATAGATCAGAAATTTTATAATACTCTTATCCTTCTAAAAACGTGGCCTTGAATTCCTATATGTAAAGTGCTCAGTTCGTTTTAATCAACATGACAACACCCGAATGGGTTGGACATGTGATTCGCTGTTTTGGATGACCTCCCTTAATTCAATGACAGTTTATTTGTGTGCTGTAGATTATCCAACTCAAATGAAAAGAGTATGGTGCTGTTGAGATCTAGCTGACCAAACATATGACAGCAACATAAATTTCACTGCAAGTAGCTGGCATATGTTTATTTTTAACCAAAAGAAGCATGTATTGATGAGGTCTAGAGTTTGCATCTAATACCATTGGTCAGTGATGGCACCCACTGGCATAGGTTTTAGAAAAAAGAATTACAATCTGATCCGATGTGTTCACAGGTCAGCATCATTCATGTATGCTCAGTTCATTATGCAAATGCAGATGTTGGCTGTAGTTACTCATAATGCAACCTCTCAATTTCCCTCAAATTATCATCCGGCTTCAGGTCAAACAAGCCCTGCTCAAGAAACGCAACAAGATTGCAGCTAGCCACGACTCTACCACCCTCGTCTCAAAAGTCATGGTGAGTGGAACTGAAAGCACCCTCCTCCCTCCCCCCCCCCAAAAAAAAAGAATCCAAAGAGATAAAACAAATTCCATCACCTGATCACTCTACAGGCCATTTCACTCACACCTTCGACAGTAGGTGGCGTCTTAAAGGTTTTTGTCAAAGAAATACAGATTCATGGGTTAAAATATCAAGACAGATACAGTAACAGTCATCTGTAAAAATTTCAGTCCATGCGGTGCCCACTTTTTGAGAAAACAGTGAAAAACTGGGACAGTATTTCTCATGTCTTTTCTCTTTCATTTTTGATCTTTTAAAGATCAAAAAATACTTTGGTCACTGGTTTTACTCTTTTCTGGACAAATACAGCATTTCAGACAGAAGATTTTAATGGTATGTTTCTACCATCACCATCTTTATACCCTGTAAGTTATAGGTAAATCTGTGAAAATGTCTGTTTTGGTATGCTACCAAAGTATGATACTACCTTTAATTCAATGACAGTTTTTTTTGTGCTATGGCTTAACTGAAAGTATGTATAACTTTGAATTGATACAAAATATTGTTTAATCGAAATTTTCCACTATGAACCAGCCCACTAATATTGGACACCTGGCATCAAGAAGTCATTTTTCCTGTTGTGCCAAGTGAGTAATCCTTGCATGTTCTTTGTTCTTTCTTGCATTCCCATTCTTCCTCCCATGAAACCAACCTACCAGTAATATCAAATAAGCCGGGCCGATGAATGCCACCAATGCTCCAGCTCCATGTTTGACAGAAATCCAACACCTGTTTGAGAAAAAAAAAAAAAAAAAAATGAAAGATCATTGTGTAGTTGTTGTTCTTTTTCATGTTTGGGTCTGTGCTAAGAGCAATCCAGATTAGAAACAATAACGAAGTTACTTGCCCTACTGCCGCCAATCATTCCTTGTTAAACAACGACACAATATTCAGATTTTGTTCCAAAACCTCCAAAAACCATAATATTTTTGTAATCATGAGAACATTGATATTATCAATGCCATTAAAAATTAGACACGAAAACAAATATTAAAAACGGCAAGAATTGTAATAACGTTGCTAAAGTTGCTGTGCACAATGCAAGGCATGTTCTCATGATAAAAGAATTCTGAAAAAACAGCTTGTAACAGAAGGAATATGGGTGATCTATATATCTAGTGGTCAATTTTACGAAGCATCCAGAGGATTGATCTTAAATATTGATCAATTGCTAAGAAACAAATTGTGATGTCACAATTCAATTAATCAATATTGTGATTCTTGCGACTTATCTTAGGACTAATTTTAAGTTTTAACTGTGAGATCCAATCCTGGTGAGTCAAGGATAATTGGACATTTCTAATACCTTGAAGATAAATGTTACATTAGAAAGTGCTTTAATTTATGCTCCTTGAAATCTTTCATTATATAAGCATATAGTCCTAATTAGTTTCCTCCAGTCTCTGTCCGTATATACTTACACTCCATCTATGCCGTAATTCGGGTGCTCTACACCAAAACTGATACCCACAATGATCAACGGCAAGCCTACAAACAAATAAAACAGACAGAACAGTTCAAGAAAAGGATGGCTTTGAATTAATTGAGTCATTTCTTTAGCTTTTTTTAAGGGTACAATTAGTGATTGGCTTTCCAACCAGAATTTTCATGGGAACAACAAAGTGATGATGTTAAAAATGGAATTATCAGAGGGAATCGTGGGGCATGTTTTGGTTGTGGCCCCAACCTTGAACATGTTTCTGTCTTAGTTATTGGTTTGACTTCAATTCTGCTTCAATGACATCATTGATTCAACCAAACAAGAACCGAGGAAAGGGATTGGTCATTTGGTCAATTTACATGGCGGAAAGGAAACTACCCACAGGTCCGACTCCGTCTGCCAAGTTCCCCGCCATTTTTGTTAACATTGTGCCAAAGTGTTTTGGCGCTCTCCCGAACTCATATTTCTGTTCATCAAGAGTGAAAGTAGAAACACTTTACTGGTCACATCTGCCAAATCATGCCCCGACTGCCACATGAGTTCAAGACCACTGAATAAAAATTAATACTGTCACATAGTGTATCATGGGAAAATCTCAAAACTGATTGGAAAAAAAAAAAGACCTGAAAAGTACAAAGCAAAGGAAAAAGTGTTTAGGACAAGAATGAGTGAGAACAGACATACCCCAGCCAAAGATGACGAAATAGATCAGGTCAACGTTGCTCTTCATGGCCCGCCGCACCTTCAAATAGAGGTGCACTCCCTGGACAAACATCCAGCAGAATACGGCCAGAAAGAAGTAGTGAGTGAACGCGGCAAACACTTTGCAGGCAATCTGGAGTGGAAGAATGAGATGTGATTAAATTGTAGGAAAGACGTCCACAAATAAGTTGCAGCATTGCTGCGTGTATCATTGAAATGATCCTTAGGGTATGGCGGTACGGTGCGTGGTTTCATGGCTTCTGACTGCCAAACGAACAAAGATAGCCTAATTGACTATTGGGGTCACCACCAATGTAGGGCTGGATGGCTCAGTTGGTAGAGTGCATGTATGGTATTCAGGAGGTCGCCGGTTCGAATCCCATCCAGTAAATTTTTCTTTGTTCACTATTCAAAACAAGTTGGTTAAATTTTACACTGATCTACCTCCTACTTCAATCACAATCATAAAGAGTCCAAATTTGATAGTTTTTGGCTGTGTTATTATAGGACTCAAAAGTGGTGACATTTCAAATTAAATAAAATCTCTAAATGCTTCAGCTTTTATCTCCATACGTTTTGAGATTTGTTTCTCAGGTTGCATTGCTAATGCTGCACGTGTATTGAATGATCCTTGGGATGTAGCAGTGTGTAAGTGGTTTCATAGTTTCTGACTGCCAAACAAACCAAGTAACTGACTATTAAATAGGGTCACCGCCAACATAAGTCTGGATAGCTCAGTTGATAGAATAGAGCGGCGATGGTTTTCCAGTGGTCGTTGGTTCAAATCCCGCTCCAGTCAATTATTCTTCGTTCACTTTCCAATTACTTATTATTAATAATATATTATTAATATTATATTATAAAATAATAATAAATGATTCCAATCAGTTTGCCTTATTTGATTTCTGGTTAATTGATGATGAAATTCTCAAGTGAAATGTTTCAGAAGAAAACCCACCTCAGCTTGTCCGACTGCACTACCAATGAGGAATGTCAACTGAGCTAGGAGCAAGGAGGCTGATGTGTGCTTCAAGATGCTGATACGGACACTGTTCAACTGCCTGAAGATATGGAGGCATGGGAAAATACATAAATCATCACAATATCACATTTGAAGGTGTGCAGACATGCCCACTTCATGAAACATGGCCAAAAACCATTTGTATGTTTATAATTCATTGCAAAAGTTTGCTTTCCGGCAGGCTGTGCAATAATTCAGCTCTGCAAACATTACTTAAGTATTTTGGTGCATAAATCTGTAACTTGGATTACAAATTATGGCATCATTGGTATTATACTAGTGGCAGATCTGCAAGGGGTTTGGGGGTTTTAACATTCGGAGACCAAATTATCAATATCAGTGAATTGAAAAAAAAAGAAACAAAAAAGGGCACCCTTTTACCAAAGCATTCATTTTGGTGCATTTTTCAACCCATTTTTCACATCTGTGATTTGATTGTTTGCCATGTTTTATGCCTCATAGGACCTAATTTGAGAAAAATCTAGACAAACAAATCTTCTCTTTTGTAAACGAAGAATTGAAGGCTGTGCCCATATTCATACTAGACATTGTACATCCCTCGATAAGTTTTTCAGGCCTAATCTCCATGACTGATTCCGACTCAGTTTAGGACTTGATTTTATCGAAATGGCAGTTTTTTATTTTCAATCCCGCTGTTTCCTGAAAGCTAGATTCGCCCCTGCATATACGTATGCTCTCTTTAATATCTCACTGCACCAATGAGAAACTGGACTCTTGATCTTACCTCAGGAAATTCAGGATGAAGAGAGTGATAATCAGACATATGATGGAGATGATCAGCCCAATGTAGGTCAGAATATCCAGAGCAAGTGTGTTTCCTTCATCCAACTAAAATCAAGCAAATATTAAAATCGATTGATTTGATGAAAACATGGTCAGGGGCTCCAAAGCTCCAATGCAATGACTAAGCCGGGGCATCAAGACAATGACCAGCTGGATGATCCCTATTAAGCAGAAAGTACCGGAGATTACACTGGGGAACCAATTGGTAATAACCAGGGGCACCAAGGCAATTGTCAGGGGCACCAATGGAATGACCAGGGGCCGATTTCACTAACGTTTGCGATCATCGCTAAAGCCCAAATCCAGAAAATTGCTAGGCAAAATAGAGATTGATTTTCTGTTAAGCGATGGATTTGGGCTTTAGCGATGATCTCAAACGTTAGTGAAATCGGTCCCTGGGGTCGATTTCACAAAGCCCTGTGAAGGCTGTGATCGATCGTAACTCAAGTTATGAAGGATAAACCATCGCAGGGGACCGATCCCACGTAGGGCTTCAATGCATCAAAAGTCCTACGATTGATAGTAAGTTACGAAGAGTTTGGTGAAATCGACCCCTGCAGGAGCACCCAGGAAGTTCAAGTTCAGGTGCACCGCCATGGCAATTAATAATAATAATAATTTGGGAGGCTAATCATCTTTACTCGCAGCTGGGGTGTTTAATTGCGAAGGATGCAGCTACAACTTGATCCAGTTGCTGGCATTCATGGGGCGCCCTTGGCTGCCAGCCACATCAACCATATGATCACGGAGCACAGCCTGAGATCGAAATTTTTTGATTTTTGTGGAGGGAGGAAAACCGGAGAACTCAGAGAAAAACCCTCGTAGCATAGAAGAGAACCAACGCACCACTCTACTCACATATGATCCAGGGCAGATTCGAACCCAGGCCATATTGGTGAGAGGCGAGTGCCTAACGCACTTGCCACCTATGGGGGGCACTAAGGAAATTGTTCTAGGGCACCAAGGCAAGGTACACAAAATATCAATGAGAGGAACTTGAAGTTCTTACATTCAGAGGTTTTACAGAGACCAGCACTGCAAAGTTAGTCAAGTGGTCACATTGGCACTTTGTACTTGCAGAGTCGCTGTTAATGTTGGTTGTACAACCTTCAGTGTCCCAAGCATACCTGCAAAAAATGAGGAAAAATGTACTTAGCCCTGGATCCAGAATTGTAAATCAAACATTCAAGTTGAGTCAAGTTACAAATCGATCTTCAAGTCATCTTTAAGAAATCACTAAATAAAATGAAAACATAATTTAAGAGCATTTTCAATAATGAAATGCCTGTTCATCAAGTTTATTATTATATTCCCTTAACAAATAGTTTCAAATGCAATATTTGATTAAAAAACTAAATTTACATTTAAACTAAAAATTAATGTGGATATTCAAGACTGAGTGCAGATGAGTGGCCAACAAATTTGATTGTGGTATTGGGAATATGAAAAATTCCTCTGACCCTAAGCTAGATTGTGCTGACCTATTTGGTAAGATGTCCGCATTGAGGTTGGTTGTTCGAATCCCACCTGATCCAAGCTATGAATTTGCATCTCATGGGCACTCATAAGCACCGACTAGGCAGGGCTTATACAGGTTAATTACAGAAAGCCTACAGAAACACTTACGCTTTATTTCCAACTGTCTTCAGATATGCACAAGTTGTCTGTTCTTTGTCCGTAATCTAAAATAGACAAGTGATGACATGATGTATTCTATAAGTTAATTGATATTGCATATTTACTGTAACGTTGAAGAACTGTAAAATACAGGAAAGATTCTGACTAGACATTATTTTATGGGAGACCTGAAATAAGGCCTTTTCCAACTAGAACATTCATCCCCGAGGCAAACTCGTCCCGGGGTTAAACATTTTAACCCTGGTCCTGAGCAAGGGTTGAACTCACCCTGGAGAAATGACGGGGGCGGCTCAGGGGTGGCTCGGGGGTGACAGAGGGGTGAACATTTCAAGTGGGAATTGCGGCTTATTTTCACCCCGCGTCGTCCCGAGGTCACCCCAAAGATTTGTGAAAAGGCCAATAGGTAGGTCAAAAGGCTGCTATAGGTTCATAGAATAGCCTCTTTATAGAGACCTCGTAGGATTCGTCAGTCGATACCTCACCTGGGGATGGGTGGAAGTAATTGACACCATCTCTGCAAAGTTGGACGTTGACGCCGCATTGACTACGATGCTAATCAGCGGGCTGAATTTGGTGATTTTTCTGCAAGTTAAAAATTTCACAGATTAAAAAAAAAATTAAATCAGCAACTAAAAAAGGGTAAACGCCAGCACAGGGTAGGATTGCTCAGAAGGTATAGAGCTGCTTTCAGTCAAAATTTTCTAGTAAAATTGGCTCCACTGAGATGTAGCATTGCCTGAATTTTGGTTCTGTGCATAAGTTCTACCCATTTTAAGGTGGCAGGTTTTAAACTGTCTAATCTCTTCAATGATACTTGGCATATAGAGGTATGTGAGAGGTTTTATGGCTTCCGACTGCCAAACCAACAAAGATAATTGACTGTTAGGGACACCGCGCTGCCAACATAGGGCTGGATAGCTCAGTTGGTAAGGACGCTGGTACGGTATTCCGGAGGTCGCTGCTGTTCCGAATCCTGCTCCAGTAAATTTGTCTTTGTTCATTTTTCAATGAGTTAACATTGACCAGTCAGTTTATCCCTTGTGGTTAGTTGATGTTTAATCTCCTAAGGCTAATAAGCTAGGGTAGTAGTGTCACTTACACTTGTCCTGGTAGTACACAGGGAAGGTGTTCCTTCACTCCCTCATAGTATGTTGTAATGGCCACCCTGCCAACTGATCCTGTCACATGTGAACAGACAAGAAAATGAGATGATTTTTTTTTGGCTGAAAGTTTTAGTCCTCTTTTAGTAACAATATTCAAAGTTATGGTGAACCGTGAACAATGGCCCCAAATCATCAGGCAGTGCATCTTTGAAAAGCAAATTAATTCGCTCCAATTGAAGTTGATAAACATACTTCAGTAAATAGACCGGTGAAGCTCAAGGATATCTCGTGTTTTGAAAAATTGACACTTATCTGGAAACTTCGCACTAGAACAATTTTTTGTTTGCATTTACACCCAGACTGCATTTTATCAGCTATACATCTCAGTATAGCAGATAAGTACCTATAGCTAGACTAGCACCATGTCTGGTTCACCGTCACAATGGCAAACTAACAGCAGGGGCGGATCCAGGGGGTGTGGGTGCGCCACCCCACCCTTTCTTTGAGCAAAAAAAAAAAAAAAAAAAAAGAAAGAAAGAAGGAGAATTAGCGCATTTTATTTCCACGCCCCACTTTTTTGAAAACCCTGGATCCGCTACTGAACAAACACGTCTTAACTTACCAGAATCGAATATGCTTCTTGGTACGATCACGTCGACAGTACTGCCAGACTGTGCAAAGTTCATGGTGATCTTCTCTTCACTAGCAGTGTCAATTATCTTGAGCCTTGTGTCTATAATGAAATGAAATGAAATGAAATGAACTCCAATATTTGTATCATCACTTAGGCCATAAAAAAAAATTGTTGTATTGGAGTAACGGAGGGTTGGAAAATAGGGGAGGGCGGGAGGATTTTTTTATTTTTTATTTAATTTTTCCTGTATTAAATACTTTTTTCCCTGTATATCACAGTATTTGACGAGTCAAATAAAGAAAAGAAATGACATTTAACAACTTTTATCAGTCTGGTTTCCAATCAAAAAACGCACTGTTTTGAGGTCATTGTTTTGAGGTCAGTGAAAATACAACGCACTTCCAGTTTAATTCTGGAAGTTCCATGTTTACGGAGGAGCACCATCAAATTTGCGATTTTTTTTTTTTTTAAAGATTTTTTCCCCGATTTTATTTATTTATTTTTTACAAATTTTTTTTAGGGGGGTTTAAAATGTTTACGGTCGGGGCATATTTTTGGGTCGGGCGGGTTACGCCAATACAACAATTTTTTTTTTATGGCCTTAGCTGTAAAAAAATTAATACTGATAGTCAACTGACAGGAGCTGGTTATTTACCGTCATAAAACATGCATCATTTTTATGTTTGTGAATATGGTTGTGTGTGGTTCTAGAGGTGATATGTTTTGGGGCTAGACCCTAATTCACATATGACATCATCTTGACATCATCTTGTATTCACTTCTGCTTTTAGAAAATCTGCATGTTTTTTTTTAATTGCATTTTTTTTGGTTGGGGTGGGGGGGGGGGTAATAAAGCCCCCTCCTCATAGAACTGCACTACAATTCTGACATCAACTAAATGGCCAAAATAAAAAGATCATCTAAGACATGATGCCATAACAAATCTTTACAGAAAAAAACTCTTTTCCTAAACGTTTGAGATCACAAAATGAATTCCATTTCAAAGTTTTCTAGTAAAGTTTAAATGTTTGTATTGTCTAGTGCCCAGAGCATCAAAAAATGTTTTTTGAGCTATAAAAAGTAATTAATATTACTTAAAATGTATAACTACCCTGCTTCTCTACTAAGCAGAACAGCATCATTAATATAAATCTATTAAACTCATTGAAAAGTGAACAAAGAAAAATTAACTGGAGCGGAATTCGAACTGGCGACCTCCTGAATGTCAATTTGTCTTTGTTCACTTTTCAATGACTTCAGTCAGTTTCCCTTGTGGTTATTTGATGATGAAAATAAAATTAATTAAGACATTTCATGTCTGCCAGAGATGAAGAAGCTAGCCTATCATGGGTTTCTGAAATGCTTACGTGCTACAACAACTTCTAAGTTCTTACCGGTAAACCTCTCGGACACAAACTGTGGAACATCACTGTCTTGACCAGAACTCAGGAAAGAAGTCAGCACTGTATCCACACTTTGGGCAAGTTCTGCACTAGGGATGAAGCTCTTGTCCTGGACATCCTTACGAAGATCCTGCAAAGTTTGCAAAGAGGGAAACGACACCATAATGACCTTAGCAAGGAAATTTAAAGAGATGAGGTAATATAAACTTTAACATCCAGGCGCGGTTCTAGAGCCAAAGTTTTTTGGGGGGCTAGAAGAGTCATTATTTTTGGGTTCTTCTAACACTCGCTTCTGCTATGTCTTATTAGGGGTCGAAAAACATGCACATTATAGCCCACACAACACGTTTTTTATGTAATTGGCGCAATAACTGTAAAAATCCAGTATTTTCAAGAATGTTTTGTTTCATTTGCATTTTTTAGTTTGGGGGGGGGGGGGGGGCGGGGCTAGACAAAATTTGTGGGGGCTACAGCCCCCCTATCCCCCCCCCCCACCCCCCCGTAGAACCGTGCATGTTTAACATCCTCTTGATCGCAGAACTTAAATACTGACACAGACAGTATCAATCTGCAATGAAGACGTTTTAAGTGGCTGAATCCAAAATGAGTTTGGATGACACATCTAGGCCTTTTCTCACAGTGAAATTAAACATCATGGGTTTTACACTGGTCTGACCTATAGCTGTGTCAAATTGACTGACCTGTTCACACAGTCAGATTTTAACATGGCATGGACCAAAGCACTTGATCCATATCGAAACTAGCCTTTTTAAAGAGGTTAATTCATGAAACGCATTTTGTCTTGTGTAGTGTGAACGCAATGCATGATTGACCCTTGTTCAAATTTGACATAAGCCCTGTCCGCACTGGACTTTTTTGGGGCAAAGTTACCGAGACTCTGGGTACTTTACCCATGTTAAGTCCAGTGCGGACGTCTCAGGAAGTCTACCTCTCAGTTACTTTGCCCGAGCCGCACGGGTATTTCTACCGGCCAACTTCTGCCCTGGTAGAATGCCCGAGACACTTTACCCGAGACGAAAAGTCCAGTGCGGACAATGCGAGTCGGGTAAACTCATAAGCCTAGTATTGTCAGCTCGGTAATTCTTCCATGCGTGCTCGGTAATTCTTCCGTGCGTGCACGGTTAAGTTACCCGAGTCAAAAGTCCTAGTGCGGACACTGGTAATATTTGCCCATTTTTCATTTACCCATCGGCTCGGATAAATCCCCGGAAAAAAAAGTCCAGTGCGGACAGGGCTATAGGGTTGGCATAGACCTAGGGTGGACCCATGTAATTTAAGGCTGCCTCAGAATCTATTGTCTATAGCTAGGTCTCAAGGTCTTCACTCCATTAGAAGTACGTGGAGACACCTAGACAATAGACCTAGCCATAGCTCTGGAAGTTTGTTTCAGGTTGCACCCAAGTAAATAAACTCTCATAGACAACAGTGATAAATCCTAATACTTCAAATACATCATTTAGAAATACTCAAAACTCTCACAAGTGTTCAAGTTGCACAGAAAAATTATGATGAACATGTCACCTTTCATTTTCTTTTCATTTTATGGTGGATTGACCATCAAATTTTTGAGATATACTCATTCTCAGCTGACAACCCCTAAAACAACAAGGTATGGATCACTCCAGTCAAAGAAGCCATTTTGAAAAAACATCCCTCTGCAAAGCGATTGAAATGGACCCACTTTCTCACCAAATTGCATCAAAATGGTCACAAACGGAAGCCCACAGTTCAGTCAGGAGGTCCAGTGCCATATTTCTTCAATCCCTCAATTTTATGGCTCTCAGAACTCTCTCATTTATAATATATTGAGTGCTTAACTAATGAGCTCGGCGGACGGGTTTTGGGACTATTTACTTAGGTGCATCCTTCAGACACGGCCTTAACTGTGTAGAAAGGCCTATCACGGCACCTTAATCAAATAAAAGCATCCTTACCTTATCTGTAATATTTTTGTTGATCTCAATAATTGAGTTTGTAATCCTCATGTATATCTGTGGAGGAAAACAACAGCTTGATGACAACAATTCCAAGACTCTGTAATCATCTCATGATTGTAGGGCTAACATGAATATGATGACAGCAAGCCTGGAAATAAACGGAGGCCACGGAGGCCATGGCCTTTGTTGCCCTGGTTCTTGGCTTTGGTGCCTCTTCAAATGTTTCCATAGACATTATGATTTTCCAATGGAAGTGCCCATTGCTATGGAAAATTGGTCTTGCCCTCACCAAACCTTATTTCCAGGCCCAGTGACGGGATATGAATAGCCTTTTGAGTAAATGTGGTAAAACTTGCATGTATGGCTAGAAATTTCGAAGACTGGGCATCAGACGTGATGATCACAGTTTGATTGTATTTATATTAAAACCGCAACTTTTCTCAGAGTCCAATATACTGACCCAGTCCAATATTAATTTATTATGGATCACACTGAGCCAAGTCAGGTATTTATTTAGCAGAGCTGAGCTAGTCCAAAACCTAAATGGTCTGGCAGGCCTTGAATTTGGTTCATGCAAGACCACAAGTTTGTCCATCGCAAGGGGCACTTCCATTGGAAAATCACAATGTCTCATTTGAAGGGGGCACCAAGGCCAAGAACCAGGGCAACGAAGGCCATGTCATCCGTGGCCTCCGCCAAATTCACTAAGGCTTGGTCTGGGGTCGATTTCACAAAGCCCAACTATAGTCCAACTGGGCTTTCAAATAACACATTACCTCCAGGAACGATTCCCTCTCTGCTTTTTCCAAGTGAAAATTTGCGTTAAATTTGGTGCCTATGGCTTCAAAGATCATCAAGATCTCATCGCTGTCATCTTGAGTCACATCTTCCCCGTGCTCAAGCAGGTAGTCACTGACGAATTTTATGTAATTCTCCACTTCACTGTAGTTTCCGCTATAACGAATCTGTATTAAAGTCAAAGAAGGAAAGCATTTTGTACATACAATACATGTACATGTAGCATTATGCACATGGCTTTGTTCACTCACAGCATTTATGTTTGCAACAAGTCTCAGTTTGACGTCACAAGGGGTCAGATGCATGCATATAATGCATATGTTATGAATTTTTCAGAAATGGACAAAAAATTCGAGTCATTATAAACGCTTCCATTGATGGGTTTTAAAAACACACATTCAACAATTAAGATAATAGTCAAATGAGTATTATTGATTGTTTGTATTGGACTTTATAGCTATAATGTCAATATAAGGTCCCAATTATTTCATGCTTACTGTAGAATTTGGCGCTTATGATCTTCATTCTTCGCTTACGGGGCTAGTGTCAAAGTTAGAATTAAATCCATAAATAAGGGCAAACAATGCACACTCACAACTGAGGATTCCTTGCTAAACAATGAAATAGGATCGATTGTAATAAGCACAGAATTTTCTGCTTCCGCTAAGCGCCAATTCTATGCTTAGGGTAAGCACAGTCATGAAATTGGGCCCTAATTAGACTGTCATGGGGATGCAACAGATGTTGCATGGACAAGTCCTTGGGTTATAGGTGTATTCCCTCCATACAAAAAATGAGAACATAGTGCAATCAGTACAATTTTGACTGACCGGAATGAAATCTTAAAAAGTTGTGTCCATTTGCTGTATGCGAGATTTGACCCACATCACATTAAAACCTCAATCCCCAACCCCCAAAACAAAATATATGAACCAAAAATAGATAAATGAAAAGGATAAAGGTTTGATATTTCTATCCATGTCTCTAGCAACAATTATAAACCATTGAATCTAGCTTTCTTTCTGTGAGAACCAAATGTTTGTTGGTTTTCTTGCTAACTTACCCTTTCAGCAACGTCAGGTAGAGTTATGACATCACCTTGTAAAAAGAAATAAGACAGAAAATGAATTCAATGCTAATTTCTGAAGAAAAAAAATTAGCAATTGAATTAGATTGATTAGATAATTTATATTGGGATGTACTTATATTTGAAATTGTGTGAGGCAGCTGGCATCTATTTTGAATAGAAATAACCATTTATGGGTTATGGGTTCCTCCTCTATCTACCTGCAGTGACAGCCCATTGGTGATAGGGGATTCCCCTACAGGTTATGGGTTCCTCCTGTTGCTACATGCAGTGGTAACCCTTTGAGATAGGGGATTCCCCTACAGGTTATGGGTTCCTCCTCTATCTACCTGCAGTGGTAACCCTTGGAGATAGGGGATTCCCCTACAGGTTATGGGTTCCTCCTCTATCTACATGCAGTGGTAACCATTGGAGATAGGGGATTCCCCTACAGGTTATGGGTTCCTCCTCTATCTACCTGCAGTGGTAACCATTGGAGATAGGGGATTCACCTACAGGTTATGGGTTCCTCCTCTATCTACCTGCAGTGGTAACCATTGGAGATAGGGGATTCCCCTACAGGTTATGGGTTCCTCCTCTATCTACCTGCAGTGGTAACCATTGGAGATAGGGGATTCACCTACAGGTTATGGGTTCCTCCTCTATCTACCTGCAGTGGTAACCATTGGAGATAGGGGATTCACCTAAAGGTTATGGGTTCCTCCTCTATCTACCTGCAGTGACAGCCCCTTGGAGATAGGGGATTCCCCTACAGGTTATGGGTTCCTCCTCTATCTACCTGCAGTGGTAACCCTTGGAGATAGGGGATTCCCCTACAGGTTATGGGTTCCTCCTCTATCTACCTGCAGTGGTAACCCTTGGAGATAGGGGATTCCCCTACAGGTTATTGGTTCCTCCTCTATCTACCTGCAGTGGTAACCATTGGAGATAGGGGATTCACCTACAGGTTATGGGTTCCTCCTCTATCTACCTGCAGTGACAGCCCCTTGGAGATAGGGGATTCCCCTACAGGTTATGGGTTCCTCCTCTATCTACCTGCAGTGGTAACCATTGGAGATAGGGGATTCACCTAAAGGTTATGGGTTCCTCCTCTATCTACCTGCAGTGACAGCCCCTTGGAGATAGGGGATTCCCCTACAGGTTATGGGTTCCTCCTCTATCTACCTGCAGTGGTAACCCTTGGAGATAGGGGATTCCCCTACAGGTTATGGGTTCCTCCTCTATCTACCTGCAGTGGTAACCCTTGGAGATAGAGGATTCCCCTACAGGTTACGGGTTCCTCCTCTATCTACCTGCAGTGACAGCCCCTTGGAGATAGGGGATTCCCCTACAATTATGGGTTCCTCCTCTATCTACCTACAGTGGTAACCATTGATGATAGGGATTCACCTACAGGTTATGGGTTCCTCTTCTATCTACCTACAGTGACAGCCCCTTGGTGATAGGGGATTCGCCTATAGGCTATGGGTTCCTCCTCCATCTACCTGAAGTGGTAACCATTGGAGAAAGGGGATTCCCCTACAGGTTATGGGTTCCTCCTCTATCTACCTACAGTGACAGCCCCTTGGAGATAGGGGATTCCCCTACAATTATGGGTTCCTCCTCTTTCTACCTGCAGTGGTAACCATTGGAGATAGGGGGATTCCCCTATAGGCTATGGGTTCCTCCTCCATCTACCTGCAGTGGTAACCATTGGATATATGTGATTCCCCTACAGGTTATGGGTTCCTCCTCTATCTACCTGCAGTGGTAACCATTGGAGATAGGGGATTCCCCTATAGGCTATGGGTTCCTCCTCCATCTACCTGCAGTGGTAACCATTGGATATATGTGATTCCCCTACAGGTTATGGGTTCCTCCTCTATCTACCTGCAGTGGTAACCATTGGAGATAGGGGATTCCCCTACAGGTTATGGGTTCCTCTTCTATCTACCTACAGTGACAGCCCCTTGGTGATAGGGGATTCCCCTATAGGCTATGGGTTCCTCCTCCATCTACATGCAGTGGTAACCATTGGATATATGTGATTCCCCTACAGGTTATGGGTTCCTCCTCTATCTACCTGCAGTGGTAACCATTGGAGATAGGGGATTCCCCTATAGGCTATGGGTTCCTCCTCTATCTACCTGCAGTGGTAACCATTGGAGATAGGGGATTCCCCTACAGGTTATGGGTTCCTCCTCTATCTACCTAAGATGGATGCAATGAAATCATGCTTATGATAAACCATGCGATATTGAAAAATGAAATGAGAATGAATGACAGCATGCCCAGTGCACTGCGTGTATGAAAGAAATGTAGAGATTCATTTAAATAATCTTTAAATTTGTCCAATGGGATGGGGCCAAGTACACACCCGGATCAGAATGTGATCTTGTGCTGTCATCAACAGACAAGGTTGTGTCTGGTTCTCTGTCTTGTCGCGTAGTCTTCTGCGGTTTGGTAGTTGTTTCATGGCGAGTTGTTGGGAAAATGCCACCAGGAGTCTCTCTGGGCTTCTTGGTAGTGGCCTCTGTAGTTGGCGGCTTCACTGTGGTGATGGGCTTTGTAGTTGGCGGCTTCACTGTGGTGATGGGCTTTGTAGTTGCAGGCTTCACTGTGGTGGTGGGCTTTGTAGTTGCAGGCTTCACTGTGGTGGTGGGCTCTGTGGAGACCATCTCTGTACTTGTCTCCGATTCAGTGGATGTCATCATGGTACTGGTCTCTATAGGGGTAGTCGGCTCTTCAGTGGTTGTTTCTTGAGTGCTTGTGAAAACTGAATTGAAATAATGACATTCCTAGATGACAGGATGATGGTTGATGGTGACATGCAAAGACAAAGACAAGTTTGTAGCACTCAAAATGACCCTGATGTTATGGCAAGTTTAAAGGTAGTATCATACTTTAGTTTTTGTCATGGAAGTACAGATTCATGGGCAAAAATATGAAGGAAGTTACAGTCACAGTCATCTGTGAAAATTTCAGTCCCATACGGTGCCAACTTTTTGAGAAAATCGGGAAAAACGGCTACAGTAATTCTGAAGTCTTTTCTCTTTTATTTTTGATCTTTTAAAAGATCAAAAAGATTTTCAGTCGTTGTTTTACTAATTTCTGTATAAATACAGAATTTCAGGCGGAAACATTTTAATGGTAAGTTTCTACCAGCATATAATCTCCATACCCTGAAAGTTATACGTAAATCTGTGAACATTTCTGTTTTGGCTTCTTACCAAAGTATGTTACTACCTTTAATCAAGGGAAACAGATGTTTGAAAAAAACATGCAACCAATTACTCACTTGATGCACATAAAATGGAGAAGAGTGAAGTGAAATGGGTGATTAGTTTTTGACTGATGCTGATGTTTATTTGAGACTCAGTGCGTGAGTCCATGCAGAGATATGGAAGATACAAACACAGTGAGTTTAACAAAGGGGGTTTACAAAACGGAGGCTTGGGCCCAGGCTCCTGCTCTGGCTCCATTTCTTGAATCCATTCTAAAATAAAGAGTATCAAAATAGAGGCATTTGACTGCAGTACAGAAGTAGATTATCTGGTTTGAAAAGGAAAACAGAGCTTCAGGTTGAATTAAAAACCACAACCTACATTTTCATCACATGGATGACAGAGCTGGAGCCTGAGCTTAATCCACCGTTTCGTAAACGCCCAAAGACTACAGACTGAAAGGGGAATCGAACCTGCATCCTCTGACTCTGAGGTAGTGCACATGCACTCTATAGCTGCCCTATCATGCCCTATGTTGGCAGTGCCCCAAATTGTCAATTTACTTTGGTTTGGTTGCTTTTCCAACATGAAAGCTGACCACACATATACTGCTATATTTCAAGGATCAGTTAAGATACATAGAATAGCTTAAAAAAACTCAGTGATCTAGGCATATTTCGGCCCACTCAAAGATGATATGGTTTTATTTTTTTTCATTGAAATTCAGTGAAATTGTTACATAAGCCACATGAAAAACTGACTAGAGTAATTTATCAAATGTAATTGACAATTTGGGACAAATCCATTAACATAAGGCGTACGGCTAATCTGTACTGCAAGTATGATATTAGATAGTGCCGCTAAGCATAACCCCGCCCCATCGGCCATTCATGTCGCTTGACCCTTGGTCAGTGTATTTGGGACAGTACAATGGTAAGTATTATACCAGACCAGTAATTTACTAACCGGTTGTAGGCAATTCTTCCTCGGTCTCGTTGAATGGATCAAGTCTGAGGGACAACATATCATCTTCAGTAATCACACTGTCCCACACAGCGATCTCATCCAGTGCTAAGTATGTGCAGCCATCAACGTCAAAGGAAACGGAAATACCATCAGCAGGAATCATGTCACTTTTCTCCCCATTGGAGAAAGGCATCAGTTCTGGGCGCAAATCTAATTTAAGAGATGGGCAGTAAGGAATTTAAAACAAATCAAGAACAACAATAATAATAATAAACCAATTAAAAATAACAACTATTTGTCACTTCCAGTGCAGATGATATTTTCTAATTCAAGCACATCATGTTGTCTGAATCGCTATACATTCTAGATTACATTTTAGATTACTTTATTTATTTGATTTCCCTCATATCATTCATTACTGTAACATAATATTTTTTAGGCCTAGGCCAACCTCAAAATTATTAAGATCTTTTTTCATATGGTGCCAACTTTTAGAAAACAGCCAGTGCTAAAATCTTTTGCAGTTCTGGGTTGTACAGCATCCAAACAATCAGAAATTGATGGGGTTCAATTTTTCCAGTGCCCCCCTCATCATGTAGCGGCTAGGGTGTGTCCTATTTGGCCACTGCAGCAACCTGAGTGTATTAAACATGGACCAATTTCATAGAGCTGCTTTTAAAAGCACAAAATTTGCTTAAAGGGATGGTACAGAATTGGTAAGACAAAATACACTTCAAGATCACACATTCACATAAAACTTACACAGTATAATGGTGATGATAAGAAAAAACATCCCATGAAATGTTTTTGTCTGAAAAGCCATATTCGTTGAGAAATAAAGGAAACTATTTTCCGATTGGAATAAATCGCTTTGAAGCGTTTTATTATGAACGAATAATATCGTTGAAATGTGTAAACAGGATTTTCACTATTTTCTCATGACCCAGATGGCTGATTGACCTCAAACTTCTACAAGTTTGTCAGTTAAGGTATATGATGGATTACATAATGTGCTTTCACTGTCAGCAATGGTTTTGTTGTGAAAACCAGTTCTGTACCATCCCTTTAAACAGGATTACCAACAAAATTGTACTGCTTTTGACTTGTTTTCGGCCATTGTTTGCTGAGCATAACATTCACAAGGAGTTTTTGCTGGCATACTGATTTTATTTACCAAGGTTTTTTTTTATTTACCAAATCTTGGTGCCTAAGTAGCTCTATGAAATTGGTGCCAGGTATATTTTGGTAAGTCTTAGAAAATATGCGAAATTCTAATTCTTTTTCAGACTAATGTGACAAAACGATGAATCCAAAATTACACGTACTTAGATTTGGTAAATATAGCAGTACTCTTTGACATATCATATAATTTTGAATCTTACCACCCATACCTGGATTTAGACCTTTATTCCAAGTCATCCCAATATGGTTCCACAGCCACTCGTCTGTAGCATTGTATGCCTCAACAGAAGAAACTGAGGTATCTCCAGCCTTGAAATAGATTTTTCTGTCCTCGCCGTTGAACATGATCTGTGGATTGGAAGACACAGTTTAACTCATATTTAATCCTTCCATGTCTTAGAATCGCTTTCACATTTGAAAAAAGTTTCTGTTTGCGGTCAATAAACAAAGGTTTCATTTTGATGCAAAACAAAATGTGAAAAAACATTGAAAATGCTTCTGCTTTTGAGGGGAGCAGCTATCGCGCTATCCAAGGAGGTATAGGTTTATGAGTAGTAAGGGTATGTTTCAAATGCTATATCATAGTGCTTTTTGAAACTTTGGCTCTGGCTCCAGCTAGGGCTTCTGCTTCATCTCCGCCATCCAAGAAGAAGAAGACATTTTTCAAAATATCAGCAGCGTTTCTAGGGAAAATGGCGCCCGGGACAAGTGCTGAAATTGCAACCCTATTCCAACTTATGATGCCAATAAAAAAAAAAATCAAAACAAAATCAGACAATCTGAAATTGGAATATTTCTTTGTTTGTCTATTGGATTCCAATAACTTCATCAGTAGGCCTTATATACATGGTGTCCCAGGAAAAAACGCCACACTGTGTTGGGAACCATTATGTTCAAAATTAAACTATTTAACACTTCAAGATTCAGATATCAGCCATGTATGTCTTGGCTATCCCTGTAGAATTTAAGCATATCGGCCTGAACTTATGAAACATGAACTGAAATATGACCAATTGAAAGAGTGCTCCTTAAAAACAAATTTGCATGGATAACACGCAGAGTGGTCAATGCACACATAATGTGTATGAAAGAAATATGAAAATCGGTTTTTGAGGTTGGGTTATTCAGTCTTACTTTTTTCACTCAATTAATGTCAGTCCAATTTTGCCCAAATTCTATATACATTGTGATAGCCAAGACATGGTTGTATCACATATCTGAATCTTAAAGTGATAGATCATTGAAATTTCATATAATAGCACTTGACACAAGTGTTGCGTTTTTTGGGGACACCCTGCATATACATGTGTACAGCTATACTTTTGTTGTTGTCTTTGCATTTTTGGCGCCACCTAAAAAAGTTGCCCCCCCTGCCCTCTTTCCACAAAATAAACCTTGCTTTTTTTTAATATACAGGGTGTCCCCCCAAAAAAAAAACGCAACACTTGTGTCGAGAACTATTTTATGAAAATTAAACTGTTTATCACTTCAAGATTCTCATATGTGATGCAGCAATGTCTTGGCTATCACCATGTAGAATTTGAGCAAAACTGGACCAAAATTTAGTGAAAAAAACTAAGACTGAATTACCCAACTTAAAAATCCGATTTTCATCTTTCTTTCATACACATTATGTGTGTATTGACCAATATCCTTGTGGACTAAAGCACACCAACCGTACCCCCATAGCACATTATAACTTACCTGGAAACCACCCATAGTGGTGTCATTAAGAGACAGCAACATACAATTCTCGGTGGTCAAGTCAGCATTTTCTTGTGCTTTCATACTCAGCCAGAATGACACGGTGAATCCATTGGAGCACATATCAGGGTTAGTCGGGCATTCAGACTGGTAGGGACTGAGTGTAATCTTAGCACTGTGTTTGGTCGTACCAGGTGCATCTTGCTTCAATTTCACTGCCCCATTTAGCTCTTTAACACCTGCCAGGCAAAATTACATGTTATATGAACACAAACTCCAGCCCAATAAATACAAGCAAAGTGTCAAAGCGTCCACTCACGTGAACGGTCACAAGACACACCATATCATGGAGGTATCGGAAACCCAGTAATATACAGGCCTATCAGTGCACGCCCTATTAAAAGTACTACATTATCATACTTTGGTATAGGCCTACCGAAACAGAAATCTTCACAGATTTACATATAACTTTCAGGGTATAAAGATGGTGATGGTATAGAAACATACCGTTAAAATGTTTCTGTCTGAAATGGTGTATTTATCCTGAAAAGAGTAAAACCAATTACCACAAATAATTTTGATCTTAAAGGTAGTATCATACATTGGTTTTTGTCAAAGAAATACAGGTTCATTGGAAAAAAACATCAAGGACGATCACACAGTAATAGTCATCCGTGAAAATTGCAGTCCCATACGGTGCCCACTTTTTGAGAAAACAGTGAAAAACGGCCACAGAATTTTAAAGTCTTTTCTCTTTTATTTTTGATCTTTTAAAAGATCACAAAGATTTTCGGTCGTTGTTTTACTAATTTCTGGATAAATACACCATTTCAGGCGGAAACATTTTAACGGTATGTTTCTACCACCACCATCTTCATACCCTGTAAGTTATACGTAAATCTGTGAAAATATCTGTTTTGGTTTCTTACCAAAGTATGATACTATTAAGTATTTTTACTACCTATAACAAATAACGTTGAAAAGACTTACTGAGGGCGCTTTTCATTATTTTCTAAAAAAAGTGGGCACCGTATTATAATGGGCCTGAAAATTTCATTTTTATGGGGGTATATCCCCCCAATATTTTGAGGTTGAATGTCATTCAAGTTTATTGTATAGAAATATTACATGTTCCTTTTGTTTTGTTAGTCTTCGCAGTGAATTTATACTATGTTTATTAATTCTTCTGAATATCGTTTTAAATGCTCTAAAATGCGACTTTTTGATTATGTTTTTATTAAAAAGTCCCTGGTTTGGGAGGGGGGGGGGGGTATTCCACCTCCCACAGCCTCCCCCCACTTGGTTGCTTCGCTCCCTCGCATAGGACACCAAATCACCAATCATCCCCCAATCATGAAAAGACACCAGTGGATTTACGTATAAGTATACAGGGTATGAAGATGGTGGTGGTAGAAACATAGCGTTAAAATGTTTCCGCCTGAAATTGTGTATTTACCCAGAAATTAGTAAAACAACGACCGAAAATCTTTTTGATCTTTTAAAAGATCAAAAATAAAAGAGGAAGGACTTAAGAAATTCTGTGGCCTTTTTTCACGATTTCCTCAAAAAGTGGGCACCATAGGGGGGCATATATATGGGACTGAAATTTTCACAGATGACTGTGACAGTATCTTCCTTGATATTTTGCCCATGAATACGTGCTTCTTTGACAAAAACCAAAGTATGATATTACCTTTAAAGGTATAGAAAACAGACTCAATTCTTCTTATGAAACCCACATCTTCAGATGACCATTATTGCAAATAATGTGCACCGGCACAAAAAACAAACAATTTTAATCTGGAGTGCAATAGAAACGCTTTCATAAATGGGCCAAACCGCTGAATGTCAATTTTTCTAAATAATCATACACCATCATTTTCTTGTCACAAAGGGCTTATATGGGCTTTTTAATAACATTCAGCCAATGCTTAATCAATCAATTGTCGGATTGTTATAGAAGGTGAACAAAAAATATTATTATAGTTGTTATTATTTTATTTCTTTTGTCACTAATAATCACCGTGACAAAAATGATAAATGCATAACAAAAATCATATGCATGCATGCAGTGCTTTTCCCTCTAATGTGCGAAGCATGGTGGGATATGACGCGGGAAGACTGTATCCATGGCAACTCGTGTGAACGAGGCCGGCTTCACAATTTCCTTTGGCGATGGAAAAATTAAATGGCCGCTTTGGCTTGAGGTGAGAGATTTGACCCCTAAAATGTTTCATTGGGATGCATGGCTACGTTGAAAGCAGTGTAAAGATAGCAGCTTAGCTAATAGGCCTATATACATGTAATTATTTACATGACATCGTGCAAGGAAGCCGCTTCATAACATTTGCAACTCAACCGCGTATAATATTCTCAATTTACTGGATCAAGATGTTTCATGCATACAAAATTATGTAGCTAACTTATTTATTTTCTTTTTCGTTCATATAGTGTGTGCTCCTACTCTTTCTCCTCATTTCGACAATAAAGGAAAAATAAGCTTTGAAAAGCACAGGAAAATGATGCATTTAGAGAAATTGAATGACAGTATTTTGATCAACAATAATTGTATTCATCATGAATACTATTTTGCATACCAATTGTATTCATCGTATTTATTATAATATTCAGCTGAACACAATTGTTATAATAATCGTAATGAATAGGGCTAGGGATGTTTCTTTTTTAGGAAATTTCATTTACATGTTTAAAAATTGACATGTTACCAAACATGTGGGGTTAAGACTAAGTCCCAATTTTTTTGCATAAGGGCGATTGATTTTTTAAAACAATTGTTTGACTCGACACGCGACGTTTCTGTCACACTGATGTTTTTTCTCTTTAATACCTGGAAAGAATTCTAGTGTATAGTAAACATTTGTTTTGATTATTCTCGTGATCTGAATCCTTTGTCTATAAGTTTGGTTCATAATTATGGGTTCCAAATAAGGATGAAGAAAGGGGGTTTCAGTCAAATCTATTCAGAAATTGGTTGATGATTACTGTTTTTTTTTCCTTTAATATTGTGATAAAGGTAATATCATACTTTGGTTTTTGTCAAAGAAATACAGATCTTTAGGCATAAATATCAAGGAAGATACAGGAACAGTGATTTGTGAAAATTTCAGTTCCATACGGTGCCCACTTTTTGAGAAAACAGTGAAAAACGGCCACAGTACTTCTTAAGTCTTTTCTCTTTTATTTGTGCTCTTTAAAAGATCAAAAATAATTTTGGTCATTGGTTTTACTCTTTTCTTGATAAATACAGCATTTCAGGCAGACAAATTTTAACGGTATGTTTCTACCATCACCATCTAATTCATACCATGTAAGTTATACGTAAATCTGTTCTGTTTTGGTGTCTTACCAAAATATGATACTACCTTTAAGGGTGGACGAATTAATTTTAGATCTATCGTTCTGACATACAGGGTATAGAGTTTAAGACAATTATGCTTTATTACCACTGGTAATACTTGTCTTATTTTGGGCTGTTCGTCTGTGTATTTTGTTGTTTGTAATGATTTGAATGAATAACCTTGAAGTCCAATGCTGTCCAAATAGCTTAATGAAATCTTTTATATTGTTCAAATGAAACAGTAGAAGTAAATTTGCAATGATTCATTTTGTCATTTTGTTTCGATAAAGTGTCTTCTCAATAATTAGTCCAAATTGCAATTATCCGATCAGAATTTACTTTTCTACTGATGATATCAAACATTTTTGGAACTGTTTCATCAGCGACTGTCGGATCGGGATCCATGGTAAGGAAACGGGTCGTGTGTGGATTGTGGGAATAATTTATAAAGTGCTTGTTGAAACATACAATCGACGATATGAATAGATTGACAGTTGAACCTGATAAACTTACCTTCGTCACTGCAGAAGCCTTGGTCTTGGGCGAAACTGCCGTCATTATCTAAGCTGTTGAGATTCCAGTAAGCAATGGCTCTGTTGTACACGTCCACTGCAAAATAGTAATTAAAACCCAAACAAGATTTGTTCATGTCAATAGAACTTCAGATGTAGGCATTTATGAGCTGGTCCATCTTTCCATATCATTATTTAAAGGGGTGGTACTATAGAGATATACATGTATCTCTATGGATGGTACAGAACGGGTTTTTGCGACAAAACCGTTGCTGACAGCGAAAGCACATTATGTAATCCATCATATAGGCCTACCTTAACTGACAAACCTGTAGAAGTTTGAGGTCAATCAGCCATCTGGGTCACGAGAAAAAAGTTAAAACCCGTGCACATTGAAATGTACACATTTCAACGAATGAATAAAACGCTTCGAAGCGATTTATTCCAATCGGAAAATAGTTTCATTTATTTCTCAAAGAATATGGCATTTCAGACAAAAAATTTTCGTGTAATGTTTTCTCCTATCATCACCATTATACTGTGTAAGTTTTATGTGAATCTGTGATCTTGAAGTGTATTTTGTCTTACCAATGCTGTACCATCCTTTTAACATTCATAGCCATTGTTTCTCAACGGATTTTGTTCGGCCAAGATATCAAAATAACGAAAGGTCGGAAACTCTTCCCGCTTTCCTAAAATAGCCAACATAATTATTTTATCAATCTATAATTTGGTTCCGATTATGTGACCAAAATATTGAGCATTGTATCTTTAAGTGCTTTCATTTTTTTTCCATATCGGATATAATACATATCGGTTGCCATGACAACTTGACTATGCTACCCCGAGACTCGTGGCCTTGCATTGATTATTATAATTATATTGTTAATGACTACGTTAGGGGGAAATCGGCTGTTAGGGGTAAATTTCCACTTCCCCCTAACGTTTTAATTACCTTTTAAAAAAACATTTTTTACCGTCCGTTTTTTTATATAAGATGGAGAATGCTCCCATTAGGAAAATATATCAATTTCAAGTCGATCGGTTTGAAGGTTATTTAGAAATAGGTAAATAAAGTTTGTGCATGACCCTATGGGAATTTCGCCCTATCGTTGTTGTTAGAGTTATTTTTCTAAATTGCATAATAGGGAGACAGGTTAGCATCTGAAAGTTAACATTTGGGAGACACCGGTCAATAGGGAGACATTTTGTTGTCTCCCCAAAAATATTTCTACATCTTTAAGACATATTTTTAGTGTCCATATATTGATAGAAGACAGAGAATGCTCCCAATATGAACATATTTGAATTTCAAGTTCATTGGTTTGGAGGATGTTTAGAAAAAGGTAAGTAAAGTCGTGTGCACGTCCCTATGGATGTCTCCCTAAGTACCCATTATCGGTAATGTTTATTATTATTATTAAAAAAACAAAATTGACTGACACTGAAGACTTACCTGAGGAAATTCCGCCGTACTGATCGGTATATTCAGAGGCAAACTGTCATGAATAAAAAAAGAAAACGCGAACGTCAATAAAACGGCAGAAATATTATTTATGACAATATTAACACCGGACGATTGAATATTGGAACCGTTTAAAGGTAGTATCATACTTTGGTAAGACACCAAAACAGAAATGTTCACAGATTTACGTATAACTTACAGGGTATGAAGATGGTGATGGTAGAAACATACCGTTAACATTTTTCCGCATGAAATTCTGTATTTATCAAGAAATTAGTAAAACAAGGACCGAAAATCTTTTTGATCTTTTAAAAGATCAAAAATAAAAGAGAAAAGACTTAAGAATTACTGTGGCCGTTTTTCACAGTTTTCTCAAAAAGTGGGCACCGTATGGGACTGAAACTTTCACAGATGACTGTTACTGTATCTTCCTTGATATTTGTGACCATGAATCTGTACTTCTTTGACAAAAACCAAAGTATGATACTACCTTTAACCTGAGAAACGGTATATGGGGAATCACTCAATTTTTAATTTCAATAAGGCGGCCCCTTTTTATTACTGTGGTTCTCATTTCTTTTTCACCTTGAGGGAGGGTCGGTCGGTCGAAAAAAAAAAGTGGAACTGAAAAAAATCTGGCTGAATACACAAAAAAACCTCCAGAAAATGATGAGAAATGTTCATTGTATTCACTGCAATCTCGTTTGAATATTTTTAATTATTTCTGTGATAGAAAGTAAAAAAAATGTAGGGCTATTGGCAAAATTTGTGTTCAGAAATTCTGGAATTTTTTTTTTTTTTTTTCCATAAATTTATATTATGTCATTCTGACAGGGTCGGCAGCAAAAAAAAATTTTTTTTTTTCTTCGGTCGGAGCCCAAAATATGGGCCTGTCGGGAAATAAGAACCACATTGTTTCAAAATGAAGATCATACCATCAATCTATGAAAATGTCATGACAATTGGTGGTTACTTTTCAAGAAAACAACGACTATTTTGTTTCATTTCATAAGCTGAAATCGAATTCAGCTTACGTCCGTTTGTTTGAAGATGCAGGTCTGTCCACGATGACAGCATTTCAGAAGACGTTTTAACAATAACATCTACTCTATAAGCAGTCAGATTTCACACACAGAACCTGACATTTTTTTTTCATTTGGTCATTTAAAACAATAGGTCTCAGGTATTGAAGTCGAGATAAAACTGTTCATTGTGCGGTGTATTGTATGGGGTAAAAGGCAGCCTTGTCTGTGATATTGCAGCAACAAATAGCAGACAGTTCACCAGATTATGAACGACTGTCACATACGGCACTTCAGTGAATGTTTCAGTGGGCTGGAAAGTAAAACTTTTATGCCTGGTTGTCTTGGCCCAGTACGGACCAGTACCAGCAGCCGATTTCACGAAACTCTATTTTATGGCGTAAGTCTTGCGCCATAAGCAGATATGGCGAATAGTTACGCCAAGTTTCGTGAAATTGGTTGCTGGCCCATGAGACTGTATGTACTTCATACTAAAGAAGAAATTCATTTTGAAAACATTTCGAA
The DNA here is from genome assembly GCA_963971285.1 of Astropecten irregularis. Taxonomy (NCBI): domain Eukaryota; kingdom Metazoa; phylum Echinodermata; class Asteroidea; order Paxillosida; family Astropectinidae; genus Astropecten; species Astropecten irregularis. Next base: position 24,676,713 of record OZ020245.1, on the reverse strand, counting down.
TCAATTCGACTGGTTTGAGATTGTTTCCTATAGTATGCTTACACTGTAAAATAAAACTGTACAAATTGCAGTACCTTATATTGTATTTAGCAGCAGTAATTTCAATAATCTATAACACGTGGAAATAAAGGAATTCATCGAAAAAAAGGTCACAAATAAGTTGCCTGGTGCCAGTAAAATAAACTAATGAAGGTAAATTAATGTAGCTTGTACTGGGGTTATACTTTCGATTTTACAGTAAAACAATTTTTTCACCAATTACAGATTTGTTTGAGATTAGTACAGCAACTTCGTATTATAACACGAAAGATATGGTGTATATTATTTTACGGTACATTACTGGCGCCCGTGCTGCCAGAAATTTACTGTAAAATTTCACAGTGATATTATAAAGACACATCCCGATACACATAATTGCGTGTTTCACATATACCAATAGGCCTATATACTGTTCAATGACAAGGTCTTTTCTATTGTCATACAATCCCAATAAACTAAACATGCACACATGTTGTAAGTCCGAGGACAATTTCAAACAAAAGAAGTCCGTGCGAGGACAAGAATGGTTTCATTGTATTTCCTTCATCCTCCTGTCCTTGAACATATAATACAGGACACGTACACACCAGTATAGGATCACTGGCATATACTACCATATTATCTAGGATACCTCGCTTTCACTGGATTGTAGTTTTAATGAAAAAAAAACTCAGCGATATGCAGTACATCGAAATGACCTCTTTTGTCTTGACTGTATATCGACAGGAAGTTCTAGGCCAAACTCCAATGTTAAAAAGAAAATATAATACAAAAAGTAAAACACCCACACTCCCAGAAAATTTAATTAAATTTAAAAGCCACTATATAAACAAACTGTGAGGGTAGCGGTTTCCATGACAATGTCTGCACGACGGTCCACACGATGTAATGTATTGATCTTTATATAATTATGATGGTAAAGATAAGAGGATGACTACAAAACCAAGACAACCACCAAAAAACAACAACAAAACAATTGAAAAAGAGCAGCTGTATATAATAAATGTATACATTTCTTTTCAGGAGGCAGAGCTTATAAAGTCTGGATGCATGTGCTCCTCTCACTGGGGGCGTGGCCAGGGGGTGGGATAGGAGGGGAATGGTCTTGACGATGTCGTATACTTAAAGATAGTATCATACTTTGGTAAGAAACCAAAACAGAAATGTTCACAGAATTAACTTACAGGGTATGAAGATGGTGCTGGTAGAAACCTACCGTTAAAATTGTGTATTTATCCAGAAATGAGTAAAACAACGAGCGGAAATCCTTTTGATCTTTTAAAAGATAAAAAATAAAAGAGACAAGATTTAAGAAATACTGTGGCTGTTTTTTACTGTTTTCTAGAAAAGTGGACACCGTATGGGACTGAAATTTTCACAGATGACTGTTACTCTTTCTGTCTTGATATTTTTGCCCATGAATCTGTATTTCTTTTGATAAAAACCAAAGTATGGTATTACCTTTAAATACCAAGAAACATTGCTTTTAGATAATTATCTTAGCAAGAATTCGTACGAAATTGTAATGCTCATGTAGGCCATTTTGGTTTCTGTTTCAAGTTCAAAATGAGAATATTTCAAACTTTGAGAATTAAACCTTTGGCCTGCTATGCCTTATTATTTCTTATTATTTGTTTATACAAGAAAACAAGAAGAAAAGTTGGTCAGATTGAAGCTGCAAGTCGGAGCGAATTATGCATGTTTCAACCTCGGATCTTCAAGTCACCGAATTCATTCTTTGGAATTCATGGTTAATTTTGAGCAATTTCATCTACACATTGTATAAATGTTATTTGTGATAACATTGCTGTCAGTCATTTCATAATAATGATGATGAGTTATGTTTTGACTTTAAACACACCGTGAATCTGCACTCAAACATGCCTATAAAAGCTAAAAGACAATGGATGACGTGCACACAATAAATGTCACTTTAAAGTGATGCTCCTAATTATGACTACGTATTGACACATTGACTTAATCGGCTAAACCACCTGTGAATATGGAGAAGTCCATACACTGCAGAACTGCCTAAATTACCTGCCCCTATACTACCCAACCAGAGCAACTCAAAGGAACTGTCATAGATCGGTTTGCGAAAATACCGGGTATAAGAATAGTTCGTACTTTCGCATCTCTTACTTCGTCGCACTTGTCAAAAGGTCTCAACGTTTCTTGGTGTCGTCAGGAGCAGGCGCGGTTCTACGGGGGGGCTAGGGGGGGCTGTAGCCCCCCAAAATTTTTGTCTAGCCCCCCAAAAAAAATGCAAGTGAAAAAAAAAAATTCTTGAAAATACTGGATTTTTTCAGTTATTAAGCGCCAATTACATAACAAACGCGTTGTGTGGGCTAAAATGTGCATGTTTTCGACCCCTAATAAGACATAGCAGAAGCGAGTGTTAGAAGAACCCGAAATATTGGGTCTTCTAGCACCCCAAAAAAATAATGGCTCTTCTAGCCCCCCCAAAATTTTGACTCTAGAACCGCGCCTGGTCAGGAGACCATAATAGCAGGCTAGTCGAAACGTTGAGACCTTACGAGGTGCGAAATAAGAAGCGCGAAAGTATGCGGAACGATTCTTACATGGTGTTTCCGCAAACCGATCCACATACCATTTGTCACAACATGCTAAGCCTCAAATCTTTCTTGTCATGATATCAACCAGCTTAGACTCGAAAAGAAGAACTCGCCCGGGATCAATTCACAAAGCAGGCTGGAGTTGAACGATTGATTAACCGTTAAACATGTCACTTTTCATCCATTTCAAAATGGCAATTTTCTGTTCAATTTTTCTTTCACTCTGGTTATCGGCAGGATGAAATTACAATTGCCACTGAGGTGTGTTGACAGATAATGAATTAGTTTCCGCACTGTGCGAGGCGGGGTTGGTGATGCGGTAACAGAAATATTTTCACATGAATTATTGACAACTAAACCCGTTTCCAGGAGTCAAAGGAGTCTTCTGGCTACGGCTTATAGATAATCTTATTTGGAACAAGAAAAACAAGCTTCACCTTCATCATCAATAGTAACACTGACAAAAACATAATCCACGATACACGGTATAATGTTGAGATTGCGGAGTCGGAGCTATAGAGCCGCGCAGCCTAAGCCAAATCGAAAAATCCTAATATACAGACGAAAAGGTCGTGTGAGCAAAACTCCTCATTATGCTCATCTTGTATATGGCCAATTTATGCTTATTAACACATCACCAATGATCAATACATGACCCATAATGCCATCAGCTTTCGTTGTGTGTTTCTGACTGAAGTCGTTATTATGCTGCGTCTTAAAATAGCAACTGTTGCCGTCATGAACAAAAAATATTCACGACTTGAAAAAATGAATCGCTTTGTCTCCAGTTCCAGCCCACTGCGTTTACCTAATAACATTTCAATAATGTATTCCCTAATTCCGGCCTAGATGCATTTTGGCGCCTTTTTCTCTTTGTCAACCGATCCCAAACACACGACACCGTATTTTCCCATTCGTCTTACAAGTGTAAATGTACGCATTATGGTTACAAGAGATAGGCCCTACTTCAATATTTGATATTAATGTTCAGTAGCTGCGCAAAAGCCCGCTCAAAACTAAATTGCTCCGTTTTCAATATAGGACGGAGGTGTAAAAAAGGACATGTTGTAAGTGGTCATGGTGTCATATCTCACACTTATGACATGAACTTTAAAATGACCTTTTAATTGCAAATAATTTAAAGAATACAACATTTTCAAATGCTAACCCAGTATCTAAGTTTTTAGAACAGAATTAATCAGAAATTCATGACAAAAATCGCATAGGTTTTGTTTTGTAATACAAAAACCGATACAAGTAATACACATTGCTGCAAACTGCTCATCAACCAAAATAATAACCTCACAAAATGCTTGGAGTTAGAGCGCCGGCCTGAAGTTAATTCGATCCCAGCATGATCTTTGGCTATGGATCGAAATGTCCGGCCCTTCTCATACACTAAAAACCCTTCTAAATACATTCGCCCGTGAGTTTATGTCAAACACGTGCCAATTTTCACTGGCACCTCAGAGACATATACTTTGGGTGCATTCGTTTAGCTCCCCCGGGTCACCAGTCAACCTCGTCCCCATTTTCTCGCTTGTTTTGTGCAGTAAAACACGACCTTTCCCAGTAAGGGCTGACCCGTGTGAGCTAAACGAATGCACCCTATATACTGTTCACAAGTGCTAGAAATATTAACAACCAAGACTGCAATTACCTATGAGATATGAAAATTAAACTATGAGATATTATCATTGTTTTCAGACTTCAGTATATCATTATGATATTAGGCTACAATCAGATTATGGAAGGTTGGTGTCTGTGTAATTTGATGACAAGTATGGTTTCATCGAAATTCCTTTATCCGAACCCCCCCCCCCCCCCCCCCCACATGGCCGACCAGAAGAGAAAACGGAATGATACGGAATAGTTTGTTTAATAGGAAATTGGTAGAATCATCTCCAACAATCCGGGAATCGGCCCAAAGTGAAATGATTCAGAATCCCCAGAAAACAATAATTATTCTGAAACCGTGCAAGTTGTCTGTCGGACGATCGGTGGATGGTATGGAGTCCCCAAAATGCATTATGTTTTGACAAACGGCGACATCCCGCCTTGTTCACTTCGAATGCATGGACTTTTACTTCAATTATGTATAGACGGCAGACGTTAAATGTTTTAATTCGGGTATAAGTCACTATTCTATAGGCTCAACGGACTTTGTGGTAAGCATTCATAAAGTTTTTATGATAATGGCAACGCGTCCAGAAAACGACGGTTTTACAAAAGGTAAAAAAGAATACTTTCATTCACAAGGCGTTCGCCGATTGATTGGAATTGTGTCAGAATACAAAGCTGATATTAATACCAAGCACTTTGACATTTCAAACCGAATAATTGAAGTTTTTAAGAAAAATGTATATAGGCCTCCTGTAGGCCTACTCGAAAAACGGACAAGATGATTCATTCATGAATAAAGGTTCTACGATCTTTGACATATAAAAACAATGATATTACTGTCAGGAAATTGCTGTTAGGTGTATAGTGTATAGCTCTTGGCGGTTAAAGTAAAAACTGCATACCAAACCAATTTACAGCTACTGAAAAACAAAACCAAACCCAAAACATATAGGCCCATATTGTAGGGCCGTGTGGTATCATCAGCTTAAACGACGAAAGTTTAAATGAAATGGCGATAAACTACAACTGCCAAATCCAAAAGATCATGAGGTTTCACAGACAATCAACATCGACTGCTCTGCCAAAATGGTCCGAAATACTACGGGCTGTTTCCCCTTTTGTCATACTGCGACTGTGGAATGAATGATGTCGTCTTTTACAGCTGTCAACTCGGAACAAACACTGTTCATGGTTTTTTGTTTCCTGAGCTAATTCGAGAAGCGTCTGCAAACTGTTAATGGCAATTTAGGCTGACTGTCCCTGTCATTATATGAGCGAATCAATCAAATGATTTCTAATAGACAAATGACAAGCCCATCTATCACGTGTTTATGCAATTTTCTATATTGATGAAAACTGCACAGGCAATGTTTAACAACCTGTCAAAAATGACTGATGCTAATGGAACCAATTCATTTAATTCAGTTGCTTTTAATACTCTCAATAATGATACTGCATCGCCGACAACAATATTAGATTATTAGTTGAGTTATTGTAACATTTAAAGGTACAATACATGATTGGTGAAGGTCACTGGACAGCACTCATACTTTGTCTGATCAACTATGTACATGAAATATTAAAAATGTGAAAATCTGAGCTCAATCGGACATCTGAGTCACGAGAAAATAGCGAAAACCCGACTCGATTTTTCTTATAAAACATGAAGAATAGTTTACTTTATGTTTGTTCCAAAAATCGTTCCGACGAACGATCTCTGGAAAAGACACTAAATCTTGATTTCCCAGCATCTGACGAAACACGATTTCCCATGGTGGCTGTTTGCACTGTTTATGAACTGCTGAGTGCATTTTCTGTCTCAAACTCAATAATTCTTTTTGGAGGCCTTGCAAATCATATATGCTCCCTTTAAAAAATAATGTAAAAGGGGTCACGGCGCGTGAAAAATAAATACAGAAATCCAAAATCCAAACCGTAAGTTTTTCACGGTCTAAAAAAGAACACAAAATTAATATCGACGCTCTGAAAGCAGTGATGAGTGAGGTCTTTCCATTACCATCATAATGTCACCGACACCCAACTTACAAGAAATTAATGTATCTTTTTTGAGATTATAGCCGTTTGACTTTAAAAAACCGGCTTATTTCAAATGAAATGTAAATAAATACGACTTTTTTTTTTACTTACTTCTCAAAAATATGTTAATTCATTGTACTATAGTCGACGTATTTTAAGTTGTTCACGGGTATTGTCAACTAGCAAATTAGGCCTAGAACATGTGTGTCATTTCGTGAAAATTAAAAATTATGTAAACGTTATTATATCGGTTTCACGAACTGACACGCGCTAGCAGTAAAAGCATCGGCGCTGCGGCACTGGACAGAATCGGATTTATGAAGACGAGTGACATGCGTGTCAGTTTGTGAAACCGATTTTAAACAGATATGGGAAAATGACTTGCGTGTCAGTTTGTGAAACCGAATATCGGGGAAAACGTGAAAAGACGAGTGACGCTCGTAACTAATTTAATTATCCAAGTTTCGTTATAAATAAGGTCTTGTAAATTATATGCAGGCAGATAATAGGCCTATATGCACAAATCGAAACTAAAACGAAATTCGAAAAACAAATGCACACATTACATCCAGCGGGTGTCATTTCGTGGCCTCGGTGATGATAAGAAGTGTATATCAGTGGTGGATCCACAGGGGGAATATGTGTTATTATCTATAAATATTGTTTTAAAGGCATACTTTGGTAGCATACCGAAACAGAAATCTTCAAAGATTTACCTATAACTTACAGGGTATAAAGATGGTGATGGTAGAAACGTAAGTTAAAATTCTTCTGCCTGAAATGCTGTATTTATCCAGAAAAGAGTAAAATGTCCACAATTGTTTTTGATCTTTTAAAGATAAAGAAGAAAAAAATATATATATACTGGGGCCGTTTTTAACCGTTTTCTCAAAAATTAGGTACCGTATGAGACTGAAATTTACACAGATGACTGTTACTGTATCTTCCTTGACATTTCTGTCCATGGATCTGTATTTCTTTGACAAAAACTGAAGTATAATATTACCTTAAATGGAGAATGAGAACAAAATGGGCACCATTTCAAAATTCATGGGTGGGCACAACCAAATATTTAAATTGCAGTGTATTCAAACAATTTGTCATTGTTTGATAATTATCATATCATGATTTGATAATTTCCTATCTATGCCCTTCGATTTGAGAAAAATCGTTACAAAAATCTTATTAAAGTCTTAATACTGGAATAAGGGTAGGCCTACCATAACAAATTATGTATACGCTGAAAGGTATAGCGTCGATTCGGCTGCAGGCAGCTATCCTTTGGGGCCGTGCAAGTGTCTTCATCAGCTTGATAAAAGCTAGCATTCCGCAGCCGAAACGTAGCTATACCTTTCAGCCAACAAGCCATCAAACACATCATCTCCCGGTTTGTGAGAATTTGAGGCCGTGCATGCCCGAATTCCACTAAACATCCATCGTACTTTGTTTTCTTTCAGGCCCAGCCTATTCAGGATTGCAAACCTAAGTTTGCAGACAATGACGGATGACTGCATACTAATACCGTTATAATGTCCCATTTTTATACAAAATATGGTCATTTGGGAAATAAGTTTTTGTATAGCTGGGATTTTTTCAACTGCAAACTCGTCTGCGGAGGGTAACTGCCCTTCCACGGACAAAGTGTCGCAGACTGTGGATGAGATTCAGTCAATGAAAAGATTATAACGGGCTGTTTGTTTACGCTTCATTAAAAAAACTAGCGTTAATCAACTTAGGCCAAGGATAATTTGGAAGATGAATCAATAATCCTTGTGTCCTAACTATTCATGTCATGGATGAGTGGATGAGTGGTCCTTTAAATGCAGCATAATCATGTACTTCAGTGACTTAAAGGTATAGGCCTACTATCATACTTTGGTAGCATTATACTGAAACATAAATCTTTGCACAGATTTACCTATAACTTTTAACTATAACTTTAACTATAACAGGTATATAAGTGGTGATGGTAGAAACATGTATGTTTCTACCATCCACTACCGTTACTATTTTTCTGCCTGAAATGCTGCATTTATCCAGAAAAGAGTAAACCAATGACCAATTTTTTTTTTTTTTAAGATAAAAAATAATGGTGAAAAGACTTTGGGCGGTTCAAAAAAATCACGATTCTACCCCCTCCCTCAAAACGGCACAGATTGGATGATTAAGCATTGTACATGTACACTACTTTTCAATTCTACAATATTATTGTTTGCACCGAAAAAGATCAACCCGTGTAAACAGCGGTGGTAGAATGCACTCTACAAAAGGAATCCAATGATTGCACAAAACAGGTTAACAAAGAATTAACAGCAGACGTGACACGCGCTATATTTCACAAATCAAGCGAGAAAATTATACGAAGGGATTCAATGGACTCACCGCCAGAATAGGTACCGTGCAGAACACAATCCAGCCCCACATTTTGCTGCAAGCTGCGGCCTGCTATGTGTCTTAGCTTCCCGATTCTTCTTCGGTGTCCACACTCAAAACGTCGTGAAATCAAGGCCTTACCAGTCCTATGTGCTCCTGACTTAAAAAAGGGTTTTCGCTCCCCAGGGTGAGAGTTCTGTCTCTTGTGAGACCAGAGTTACGACGGTAGAAGTGGTAGCGTGTTTGTCTCGGGTATAAACTCTAGTGACTGTCTCCCATACGAGGCCTTCGGTGGCAGCGCGCTTGCAGCTTGCTTCAACTATCCCTTGATTGGCAGACCATCGACTGCGCGTATTATTGACAACCAGCGCGGCAGTGGACGTGCAACGTCACGGTACACTTCATGCCTGCCGAACAGTAACAATTGCAAAACTGTCAAATATTAAAAAAAAAAATCCTCACAATGTCCTGATGCAATCAAGCCATACTGTAAGAATAAAGGTGCAATCTTCAATTTTTATGTCGTTTCGTATTTGTTTTATCATAGGGCAAACAATGGCTTTTAGGTGAAAATTCCATGCAAAAATAACCCCTAATTAAGTGTCAAATGGACTGAACGAGACTTTGAATAAATACGCCTCCCCCTAAGGCAAATGTATATTTAGATTACAATAATTATCATAATAAAAATGAGCTTGCGCACTGATTTTGGCATATTTACCAGTCTGCACCCTGATACAATGCCAGAGTTTTTGGAATACATACTGAATATGATTCAAAGTAAGATGAAAATAAAAAAAAAACACAACAAAATACAATTTCTCGGACGAACGAATCTACAAATTTGTGTTTGTGATACGAAGAGTAAAAAATAAAAACACACCACAAAAACGGCACAATTTATGATGTTTTTATGCCGTTCAATAACTCATTGATTCTGAAGAAAACGTTGAGGACACGACAGCCTTCTCGCCTGTTACATTAATTCTGGGCGAGTAGTTTCTTCTAAGTTATCAAATAAAAATGCCCAGAACTTTGCGCAACTCCCAAAATTGAGAAGTTTCCGATTTCAAATCTTTTCCCATATTAGGCCTATACCTCCGGATTGGATGTTGCGCACTGTTTCCTGTTAATTTTTTCGGCGAAATTATTTAAATAAATCATTGTGGCCTGAAGTTCAGTTTAACAAGATTAGAAGAGGAGATATTTTCCTTAAAGCCATGCTGGTGATCTTTTATTTAAAGGTACTATCATACTTTGGTAAACAAACTAAAACAGAAATGTTCACAGATTTGCGTCAAACTTACAGTGCATAAATATGTTGTTGGTAGAAACATATACCGTTACAATAATGTTTCTGCCCGAACATAATTGATGTATTATCCCGAAAAGAGCAAAATCAAAGACCTAAAATAAAGTTTGATCTCCCCTGGGATCAAGACCCCTTTGAAAAATACCGTGGAAATTTCACAGATGACTGTCATTGTATTTTTCTTGATATTTTTGCTCATGAATATGCATTTCTTTGACAAAAACCAAAGTATGAATGTATACCTTTAACTCATATGAGCATGTGCGCGTGTGTGTATACGTGCACTGCATTCGGATCAAGGACAGGTGATAATGAAACGACAATAAAACCATTAATTGTTCTCGAACAGACTTTATACAAAATGCCCGCTTGATAAACAACCCCCTTTTGGCCTTTTTGATTACATTGTGTTGTTCCTTCCTAGGGTTTACATTACATCATATAAAATATACCTTTTATCAAGTCTGAAAACAAAACCCCAACTATATATATACGTGTCGATCATTTATTGCTTCAAACCTTCGAGATTGACTACTCCCCGTATCCCTTAGAATATTGCATGCGGTGGAGTGTGTGCGCTACTCACGCATAATGATACATCACAGTGGAGTTGTTATTTTCAAGCAATTTTATATCATTTCAAACAACAACCGCCATTACCTTAATATGGCGGTGGCATATTGCCAATTAACGTGTCGATATTATGGACTTGTTTACCTGACTATTCAAACCTACAAATGCCATGACCCAATATACAGGTGGTTGTAGGTTCGATTGCAGCCAAGGAGGGGGGGGGATAACACATGTACATTTTGATGTATATGTATGTATATATATATATTTCAGAATTATGTATTTTATGTAGCCTTTAAAGGTAACATCATACTTCGGTTTTTATCAAAGAAATACGGATTCATGGGCAAATATATCAAGACAGATACAATAACAGTCATCTGTGAAAATTTTCAGTCCCATACTGTGCCCATTTTTTGAGAAAACAGTGAAAAACGGCCACAGTATTTCTTAAGTCTTTTCGCTTTTATTTTTGATCTTTTAAAAGATCAAACAGATTTTCGGTCGTAGTTTTACTAATTTCTGGATAAATACACCATTTCAGGCGAAATTCTTGTTAACGGTATGTTTCTACCAGCACTATCTTCATACCCTGTAAGTTATATACGTAAATCTGTGAACATTTCTGTTTTGGTTTCTAAACCAAAGTATGATACTACCTTTAAGGTGACAGGGATCTCCAGCACCGCAAGCTTTGGGCATCCGGCAAGGGGATACATAAAAAAGGAAGATTTAAAAAAAATAATAATTTTGATTGTTTTCTGTTTTTACAATGGGGGGGGGGGGGGGGGGGCTGCTTCGGGGAGGGTGGGGGGGGGGGGTATCGTTCCATTTGCCTCCCCCTTGTGACAGGTATTTTATTCGTGGATGGCAGTCAATTGTCATATTTGCATATTTCAAACAATTGATGCCTTACACAATACAATTCAATTACCCAGGGTCATTCATTGAACGATTATTGCTTACGTTTCGTGTTGACAATTATATACTGTGTATAGGCCTATGCAAACAATATAATTCCGAAAGAAGATTTTTTCTGAAAGGTCCAAGCAACTTCACATAATTACTGAAACCAAAACAGAATAAAGCAAAACAACGAACAACATCAACACTATTTTCTGGTTTGCATGCTACACATGTATTTGCCAACGTGCCGATATTATGGACTTGTATACCTGATTATTATTATACCTGCACGCTATTTGCAATAGATTATAATGATGATTCCATTTTGTATAAGATATGCCATACTGGTATACAAAGCGCTATCTTTTTCATAGCCATGCATGAGGCATAGTAATAATATATATTCTACCTCCCTTTATACTACGCTCCAATTGCTCGCCATGTTTTTGTTTGGCCTATGGCGGCTTTCTATGCGAGTCCATCGTTACCATGGCAACCTGCCACGAGCATTCGGTATCCATGACAATATTGACTAGCTTGATTAAGGGCACACGGCGTGGCACACGGTCAGTTTATTAATTCACTGAGATGTAGATGAGGTAACCTGTTGCATGCATATAAGGCAATATGTTGATAAAATGAAATACCGTTACTGGCGGTACACATTTTTCCATTGCCGTGTGTCGTCTAAAATAAGAAACATGTGATTTTCTAAAATCAGCCATGTTGGTTAAAATAATATAACCATACATTTTAAGACGTGAACATGGTGCTACAAAGGTTGGTTTGTGGCATGTATAATGAACAACAACAACAACAACAACCAATTATATTGCATAAATTATAATATTGCACATTGAAGCATAATATGCTAGGGAAATTCAATTCAAATTTCACTATAAAAAAAAAAAAACCCAAATACCATGGAAAATAACCTGTTTTTATGGCTTGATATTTTCGTTTTATCGTTTGGCTTTGTTCGCAATAGCTTATGTAAAAATAATTCCTCATTCACACATAATTATGGTGTTCATGTCTTAAGCCAATGGTATTGAAATCCGTTAATATTTTATAATCCACATGCGTGGATACAAATTTAACCGGTATAATATGATAATTTTCTAGACTTATGAATATAAATATCACAACCTTGTCTTTTTTTTCTTCACTGACATTATTTTCTGGCGAAGGACGAGCAAGGCATTGTCTTCATTTCAAATAAACTAATCAGTAGCACACACTATTCTTATTATCTGTGGACACATTTCAGGTTGTCCTTTGTATAAAACACAATGGAGGTTTCCAATGCATTGTTGTTTGAACTAGGGCTCATTAGGATCAGTCTTTGTAGGTTCATGTTCCGAATAATAAAAACATCTGAATAGTCACCGGATACGTGGCTCCAATTCCTTATAAACTGAAATTGACTGGAAATGGATGTTCATGGAAACCATGATGTGGACGTGTTCGATTCAGCATAACACAATGAAGATGAACCTTGTTGGCATAAATCACACAGGACATTGTAAGGATGGTACATGCGACGAACATTATAGGGTATCATTAAAGGTAGTATCATACTTTGGTAAGAAACCAAAACAGAACTGTTCACATATTTACGTATAACTTACAGGGTATGAAGATGGTGGTAATAGAAACATACCGTTAAAATTGTTCCGCCTGAAATGGTGTATTTATCCAGAAATTAGTAAAACAACGACCGGAAATCTTTTTGATCTTTAAAAAGATAAAAAATAAAAGAGAAAAGACTTAAGAAATACTGTGGCCGTTTTACACTATTTTCTCAAAAAGTGGGCACCGTATGGGACTGAAATTTTCAAAGATGACATGTTACTGTATCTGTCTAGATATTTTTACCCATGAATCTGTATTTCTTTGATAAAAACCAAAGTATGATATTACCTTTAATTTCAATAAGAAAAGAAAGACAATATTTGGAAAACACCCCAGGGATTACAGTTACCGGTGAGTACACAATACTCTGGAATAAGAACAGCTATCATATTATTTTTTTCTCGCCAATCAGAATACTGAGCTGAATATTGTAACCGCCAACACAGTATACGTTTATAGCCAATCACATCCATTCTCAAGTATTGGAGTATGCTCTTCTAATGCCAGTATGGTTGAAACTGTTAGTCATCCATACAATTGTGTGCTTTTTAAAAGTTGTCTGAATTGAGGTTAAATGCATCATTGATTGATCTTCTTTTTTTGTTTCAAAATGAAGATCATAACACCAATCTGTGAATTGAAAATGTCATGACAATTGGTGGTTACTTTTCGAGAAACAACGATTCCTATTTTGTTTCATTTCAATTGCTTCATTTTTCACTATCTATTCTCGTCGGGTCCTGTGGCCCATAAGGATGCAAGTCTCCTATTCCGGCTGTCTCTTGTTCTATGATCTCCACCTTAGTTTAGTTTCTTCCCTTCTTTTTCCACTGTGCGCGTCCACGCTGTCTTGGGCCGATCAACTTTCCTTAGAGCTGCTTAAGCACCAAAATGTGCGTAAGCACCAAAAACCTTGGTAAATAAAATCAGTATGCCAGCCAAAACTGAATGTTATGCTCAGCAAACAATGGGTGAATACAAGTCAAAAGCAGTAAACATCAGATGAAAATTTGGTTGGTAATCCTGTTTGATCAAGGAAGACGAATTTTGTGCTGAAGCAGCTCTATGAAATTGGCTCCAGGAAAGTGCTGTAATGCAGTGGTTTTCATCTTCCATCCTTATCACATTGACAATCCCTTTTTCCCTTCCTGTTCTTGTGGCTTTAAGGAATAACTGAAGGGATGATGGTCACTTTTCAAGATTCAGAATTGGACAAAGTACTAGAGCAGTCTTGTACATTTAAGGCCTCTTCACACGATGCTAAAAAAAAAAACTCGCAAGGCTTGCGGATTTTTCCTCACACTTGAGAAATCTTACGGAAGTGTCATCGTTTGAAGGGATACCAATGCTTGAGAGTGACCAACGTCCCTGGTGAATCCTTGGAGAAATTTCACAAGCATGAAAACAACTCATGTGGCAAGGCCTTTAGCCAAATCGCACCAGCAGTTTTAAGGGTAAGTGGTGGGGTGGGGTGGGGTGAGGGTCAGAGGTGTATGGGGATAATGGTTGGGATGAGGGGTGATGGTGAGGGTGGGTGTGAGGGTAAGAGGAGAGGGGTAGGGGTGGGGGTGAGGGTAAGGTTAGGAGGGGTGAGGATAAGGGGTGAGGTGGGGTGAGGGTCAGAGGTGCATGGGGATAATGGTTGGGGTGAAGGGTGATGGTGAGGGTGGGTGTGAGGGTAAGAGGAGAGGGGTAGGGGTGGGGGTGAGGGTAAGGTTAGGAGGGGTGAGGGTAAGGGGTGAGGTGGGGTGAGGGTCAGAGGTGCATGGGATAATGGTTGGGATGAAGGGTGATGGTGAGGGTGGGTGTGAGGGTAAGAGGAGAGGGGTAGGGGTGGGGGTGAGGGTAAGGTTAGGAGGGGTGAGGATAAGGGGTGAGGTGGGGTGAGGGTCAGAGGTGCATGGGGATAATGGTTGGGGTGAAGGGTGATGGTGAGGGTGGGTGTGAGGGTAAGAGGAGAGGGGTAGGGGTGGGGGTGAGGGTAAGGTTAGGAGGGGTGAGGATAAGGGGTGAGGTGGGGTGAGGGTCAGAGGTGCATGGGGATAATGGTTGGGATGAAGGGTGATGGTGAGGGTGGGTGTGAGGGTAAGAGGAGAGGGGTAGGGGTGGGGTGAGGGGTAAGGTTAGGAGGGGTGAGGATAAGGGGTGAGGTGGGGTGAGGGTCAGAGGCGCATGGGGATAATGGTTGGGATGAAGGGTGATGGTGAGGGTGGGTGTGAGGGTAAGAGGAGAGGGGTAGGGGTGGGGTGAGGGGTAAGGTTAGGAGGGGTGAGGATAAGGGGTGAGGTGGGGTGAGGGTCAGAGGTGCATGGGATAATGGTTGGGGTGAAGGGTGATGGTGAGGGTGGGTGTGAGGGTAAGAGGAGAGGGGTAGGGGTGGGGGCTTATGGTTACTAATTAGGGTGGGATGAGGCCCGAGATGAGGTTCCATGTTTTAAGAATCACAATGGCAGATCCGAAAACCACGGAAAACGATGCAGACATGCCACAAAGAACACCATAATCGCCACAGACTGAATAAACATTCGTCAAATGACACCAAATATTGACCCAATACTTATATTTATTGACCACAGAGGATTATGAATGAAGTATTCAAGAAAATTAGCAAGGGTGTTATAATGTGATCAAACTGGTCGGCTGTATCATACAGCTTTCATATGCTGAACTGATTGATGCTAGGGTTTAAGACAGTAGTATTCTATCCAAAAAAATATTCAACACTAACTCATGGGAATATTTCATAAGGTATACGTCAATGCGAATTCGATACTCAGTTTTGAACGAATACCAGTAAATGAAATGGATGGAGTCGATATTTTCTAAACGGGCCCTCGCGTCAAATGTATCACCTGACTTTGCCATCAGTGAGATCAAAACGATATCAATCGCATATTAAATACAGTCGACCAGTTTGGTACAGTACCACCTTAACAGCCGGTCTAAGATTACTCCCCGTGCATGTGAACACACTATGCATGGGCCTGGATCGGGCACGGGATCGGTTTGCGCCCGTGACGAATTTGTCTCCACGCCAAGTTGCGCGGCCAGGCATGATTTTTGTATGATTTGTTTATTTCGTATTGTGCATTTCCCTGTTGTAGTATTTGAGCACAATTTTACCACTTTTTATGTAGATGAATTTATCTTTTTTTGTCGGCTGACAGGCTTGGACTCGGGGTGATTGAGAGTTCAATGCCAGTAATCAGGCCAAAGTGATTCGAGTCGGAGCTATAGGCCTACAGTGTGAGAATTTTGTGGCAAAAATTGGATCACGAATAATAATAATAATAATTACACACGTCGTTTGATTCCAAACACACCTTACACTTTATATTAAAAGCTAATTATAGGAAAATAAAGTAAAGTCCCCCATTTTCATCCAATTACAATCAAGAAACAGTAACAGAACCTGATGTATTTTCCAATGAATGTACCAGTGCTCTATAATTTTCAGTTTTTACCGTACGAGATTCCTTATTGTGAATTAAAACATTAGAGTGACAAGGTTGAAACTATAACCCATTAAGATAAAAATAACAGCTATTTTCTGTTCAGTTGATGTTAAACTGATGTTCTGGTCATTTTTTTCATCAAGCACTTGTGTATAAGAGAACGTATGTTCATAATCATAGCCTGATTAATGACCGGACGAAAATAGGGCGGGCACCTAGAAATTACATTGCACTTCATTGAGAAACATTGAGAAGACAGAATTGGAGATGTAATTGACAATCTGTTTCCATCTTCTTCATGGTATTCTTTACCCTCTTCCTCTCTCAACTTCGACACCTGATTTTCTGAGTGTGGGAGGGGAAAACATGAAAATATATTTGGAGGAATTTTCGTTGTATTTTTCTCTTGTTTTGTACTCCCACCCTTTGACTAATTATTTTCGGTTTTTTACTTTTTTTTCTGTTTAATGAAGTGAAGTTGAATTTACTTCCATTAAAAATGGCAATGAAGCATTCTTGTATCATTTTGAAACAACTTTGAATCATCAACTTGCGTAAATAATTAACAATAATCACAAGGATTTTCATTGCCATATTATGAGAAATCAGGCACTTTTGGTGTGAATATATTATATATAATTATATATGCATATATATAGATTGCATCTAACGAATTTATACAATATAATGAATAAATACATTTATAAAATATCGCTATACATAACACACACACACAACAGCAATTCATAAAGAGTTTAAAATATTTCATGCAAAGTGCACTTGGTGTTAACATTTGATCTATATACATATATATCATATATCTGATTGTATCTAATACAAAAGAATAAAACAAACGAGTGAATCGGGGTGAACATTAATATGCAAATTTGGTCTTTCATCGAACAAAGAATACTCTTTTAGAAGCAGTATCATACGCATGCAGAGCGGCTATACTAGATTAGAAATCGCCAGGACTTGATATTAATTTCGAGGATGCACTCGTTGGCATCGCATTTGCAAATATAAACTGTCCCTTCTTGTGACCCTTTATTAACAGTATATTACACGCGCAAATCAAATATTTGAGTAACACATTCTATCAACATTGATCTTTGATCGAAAAAAGGGTAATAATTTACACCGACATTTAGCAAAGTTGCAACGTTTCGAACACAAACATTTTATGTTCCAGACATTTTGTTCAGCCCCCTCCTCTCTATTTGAAGTCTTTTTAATCTATTTGGGCACGGGTCATTCAAGACAGGTTCATTTTGTTTTCATTAAAACTGATCAATTATTTACAAAGCAGAAGTAGAAGTGAAGCACGTTGCGAAATCATAATTTAGGCGAGATCGTGGCTAAGTATACCGGTAGGTTATAGGTAACAGCAGTAGGGTATAGGGTTCCCCAGACCATCAGCAAAAACTTCAGGATCGGAATTATCTGCTAGATCATTATTTTAAGTGTGTCCATGACCAGTATCGATTTGTGTATGTGTGATTCTTATGTTTTTTTCCACTGAAGGGTGCTTTTTAAAAATTTCTTGTGAAAATTTGTCATCGGATAAATATTCTGTTGTGACATTTCCGAAGAATCACATATAGGCCTAGGCCTATTGTCCTTTTTCATTATAATCCATTTTGTTCTTTTTAACTTGGTGACACACTGATAACATTTATATTTTAAGGTGGCAACGAAGATCCAAGCGTAGAATTGGTGAATGATTATAATACAGACACATATTGGTAAATTCATTAATCATGGTAATAATCCACGTTGGATACGTATTGCATTCCTTGGGCCAACTGGTATGGGGTCGATTTCACGAAGCCCTACGATTGATCGTAACTTGAGTTGCGAAGGATAACCCATCGTAGCTATGTAGGGCTTTAATGCACCATTAAGTCCTATACGATTGATAGTAAGTTGCGATGAGTTTGGTGAAATCCGCCCCAGGGCTCCCTGAGGAAACTCACAACTGCAAGCACAGGGCTGATTTGACACCCACATTAAGATCAACGAGTTACAAAGTATCATGCTCAGCGACACAATCACGACGATCACGTGACTGGGCTTAAAAACCCCAAACCGCTGAAAGTCACCAACAAGATATTATTTACAACATGGTGCCCCTCACACACACACATCCCAGAGTTCACTAGGACCTCAGTCTTATACATTTGGTTTAAAATCGCGCCATTTTGTGTTTTTTAGTATCAAGGGTGCGTACGTTTCCTATATAGTATTTTTTTATATTTGCTTGGAGGGAAATTATGCTATTCGCGTTCGAAATTTACTTGAGCGAAATCGACATTTTTATCGGTGAATTGATGTAAGCTATACAATCACAAGCACACTGTTTCAAATATTTTTTTTTTTAGTTATAAATGTTAAACATGGATATTAAATGTACACGGTTTGTTTAAATATGAAACACAAATTACATCTTTTTTTTTTAATAAAAAGAGAAATACTCTTAAAAAAGAAAAAAACATAGCAATCACGTGAAAAACTATGACACCTCTAAATATATTAAAACCCCAAGTAAACTCATCTAACACGTTATATAATCCATCAACGTTTACATACATTTGTACTGCTTTAGATTTTTATCATTTTTTTGTTCTTTTGTTCCTTCAAAATCAGTTTAAGAGAAATTCATTTTTAATTTTCACAGTTATTTCATGAATTTTCGAAAACCATCTCGTTTGGGAGATTCATTTTGCTTTTTAACCTTGACGTCTTCAATTTTAATCTCATGTAAATTGGAAAAAATTGTTGGAACTTCAACTTTTTTGGTTAATCTAAAATAATGTCAGCATTAAAAATATTTGCGAATTCTTTCATTTCTTATTGGCAACATTGTACTTCTGATCATTCATAAGATTGTAAATCAGACTTTGTAACAAAGGGGTAATTTCCTTAATTTTGTGTGATGGTCACATTATCAAACATTTTTACAAAAATCACAAAATAATAACCTCAGTTGTGCCATCTCTCCTATTTAAAAGTGCTGCAATCTAACATTTATTAATATTGGTGAATATCATAATTTTTATATATAGTAATAATAAAACACCGTAGAATATATGAAACTTCCTCTAAATATCATAAGATTTGTTGTTCGTTTTACACACATAACTCATTGCTTATGTTTCTTAGTGCATTCCTCTTATTAGATATCCAGACTTCCAATGACAACCAGTCCAATGTAGGTCACTAATATTCAAAAGGAAAAAGACAAAATGAAAGAAGAAAACGGTTAATAAAAACACATTCAAAATGAAAGGTATGCTGATTAGTGTCTTTACATAGTAAAAAAAAGCCAAACATTTCAGTTATTACGCGCCAATAATTACTGGGAAAATGCGATCTGTAGGATATAGGTTGCATTTCTACTCCTCATATTAAGACAAAACAGAAGCGAATGATGATGACGTCACGTGCGAAGGATCTAGTCCACCCCCAAAACAAGGGCCTGTTTGTTTCACGCAAAGGATCCCAGATTTTAATAGGGATCCACCTCCTATGCAGGTACGCTAAAATGGGATCCGGATCCGCATGTTTCCTGATCCTGTGTATTAAACAAACAGGCCCCAAATTATCGGTTCTAGAACCGCATTGGGTTTGAAGTTTGAATCTAACCCAATCCGTATTCTTCGCATGGACATTGTAAACGTTTTGAGTAAACTGTAAAAGCATTTTGGAGAAGATTAAATTCTCATATCCTTCTAATTTTGGCAAGATTTTATTTTTTCATCTGGCACCGGCGACTGGATAGGCGCCAAAAAAATTGAAAATAAAATGCATTCTTTTCTGCATATCCGTTTTCTAAAGCATTGGATTTTCACCACGATCAAATTGCTATCTATATCATCTTAAACATACCTGTATTAATTCTTGTAGACTGGCTTGGCCGATGACAGCACTGTAGAATGTAGAAAAGGAAGCAAAAGATATAAAAAATTATTACAAGTTCCAACTCGCACACCTTTATAACCCACATTATACAGAAACACACAAGTCATACTTCAATGATTAACTTCCATTAAATTAAATTTGAGCAAATTTTCAAGGGTGTTCTATTGCACCAACAACATGTCTGATTAAATTTTGGTTCATTTTTGTGAAAAGCTTCGTCCTCCTGATTTTATTTGTATTTTGTATCAGGGCCAAACATGCTGAGAAACCAATTTAGAAATTTGATGCATTAGATTTAGGGCAGGTGTCACAATCTTGCTTGTGACAAAAAGGAGAAAAAAACGAAAAAAACTTCCATTAAATTAAATTTGAGCAAATTTTCAAGGGTGTTCTATTGCACCAACAACATGTCTGATTAAATTTTGGTTCATTTTTGTGAAAAGCTTCGCCCTCCTGATTTTATTTGTATTTTGTATCAGGGCCAAACATGCTGAGAAACCAATTTAGAAATTTGATGCATTAGATTTAGGGCAGGTGTCACAATCTTGCTTGTGACAAAAAGGAGGAAAAAACGAGAAGAAAAATGGAGCTTTCCAATAAAATTGATTTTGCTTTTGATTAAAATCAAATTGATTTAGATTTTTCATGAAAATGACATGATATTTTGTTCATTAACTCCTATTTCCCCTAGTATTACTCAGTTTTTGAAGTGGCAAATTCACACCAGTACAGTAATTTGATACCAACACTGAAGGTGTAAATTTGGAACCAGTGTTTTTATGATTCAGTGTTTTACACTGTTTGGTTCAATGCTCCCTTTTCAACTTCTAAATTTGGTCTGATATCAGGAACAGGAACAGTCACATGAAAACATCAAATAATAGCAAGATGTTTATTACTTGTTCTGTTATTTCAAACGAACTGTATTATCTTATGTGCGTATGCACATGTATGTAGTATCATTCGAGTGCAAATGACACGAGAATAATCATGATTTAATATATCAAATGTTGTTCCTGCATTTGTGTTGTATATAATACGAATACACTGTGAAAAGGAAGAATATGAGACAAATATCACAGAGAAAGAAACAACAACAACAACAACAACAACAACAACATTCAAAGGACTGCTGTTTGTTTTCAACCTACTTTCTGTCTGGGTAACCGAGGACATCTGGGTTTTCTCTGCGTTAGAGTTGTTACCACCGAAGGCCTGTGAGGAACAAGAATAACAATTGATATACAATGTCAGCATTTAAATAACAATGCCAAAATGGCACATAAATAAGGAGACATTTCTCAACCCTCCTGCAACCAAAGTATTGAGGTTTTGGAACTTTCTGGACAATGACAATGAATTGACTTGCAACGATGAATGATATTATTTCTAAGTTGCTGGAAATTTGGAGTGGGGTGTCAAATTGTCCCCTCAATGCATGAATTCGCACAAGCCATATGGCAAGAACAAATATTTCAGAGAGGAAAAGGGCAAGTCTTTTCCATCCACTAGACTCAAATTGAATTTCGATAGAGTTTTACTCCAATGAAGCAAGAGTAGATTTCATCTTAAACTGCGCTAAAATGACACCACTTTGACAATGGCTTAATAACCGTCAAGGTAGCATATATAGTCGGTCTCCTTGCCAACCAATGCACGAGTCCATAAGAAAGTACAGATGACAGGGCAGGTACCACACTGAATAGAAAGATCAACTGCAAGGATTGTGTGGACAAAACCTGACAGTGTCTCCACTTAACATGTAAAATGACACGCCAGTCTTGCACTGCAAGGCATTATGCCACAGACGGGTGCAAAATCACCAAAAAACAGCCAAATCATCATTGATTTTGACATGGGCAAGGGTTTTTCGAGGGGTCGGGGGCCAGTCAGTTATAGCTATCCGAGACTCACCCAGATTTTATTGAAGAGCGTGTTTTCATCTCCGGACGCGCCAACTTTACCGAAGCGCCGTCGCATTGCACTCTTGACCTGCAGGAACAAGAATACGATGTTGAATCTTGAATAATGACCATGTTCACAAACAAATTATGGACCTTCACGAAATGAGGCTTGAGGCTAGGTTTTGGATTTATTTCGCTACCGCCATTTTGTGTCCTAAATGAAATGAAGGGCTTGTGGTACATGGTGAAGCTGGAGCCTTTCTTCGGCTTCATTTCGTTTTAGGACCTCAAATGGCGGTAGCGAAATAAGTTCCAAGCCTAGCCTCAACATCCAGGTTTTGTAAACACCCTATAATGTTGGCAAGTAAATCCTCGTATCACTAGTCTATTATTTCTTTCGGTGTCATTGTTTTCTTGTCTTTTAACAAAGACATATTGTGAAATAAAACATTTTGGCTGATCGCAATCTCTCATCTAGTTGCTTTTACAATTACTTTTGTATTAAGAATTAAATTAAGACTAGAAGCTATGAATGGTGGAAGTACTAAAGACGGTAGGTTTGCGGTGACACCATGTAATCTCTTCTGTGAGAGTGTGTGGTTCTTAGCAGAACCATTGGTATTATCTCAACGTTCCTGAGGACGAACAGAGCACACTGTTCGGAACCACGAGATAATACCAACGGTTCTTCTCAGAACCACACACTCTCACAGAAGAGATTACATGGTGTCACTGCAAACCTAGCTTCTTTTAGTATTGAGAATTGACAATATTTCTAGTGTCACGGTACCATCATAGTAAAGTTCTGCTTTATTTTCAACACAGCCATTGACTGTGAGTTTTCTCATTCCTGTTTAATACTTGCACGAGATGTTTTATTATATCATTCGTGTTTCAACCCAGATATTTTGTTTCCACTTTGTCTTACCTCATCGTTGAGAAAGATGTGAAAGATGAACAGGAACACGCCCTGCAAGGAAGAAAAGATCAATCAAAGTTTTGTTTTAATTTTTTTCAAAAATTAAATCGTTACAATCAGCAAGTAAAGAAGAAAACAATTATCAGATATCATCTGAATTATTTTTTAAAAGTCTGTATAAAAAGGAACACAATTTCAAGATGTTGAATTTTTGGGATTCAAGAGTTAGGAGTTATCCCACTTGGCAATAAATGAATTAAAAGATAGGATCTGGATAGGAAAATGTGGCAGGGAATTGAATTTTCACAAATTTTCACAAAGTGCCATTATCATTAGTACTGAAATGAACTGACAAACAGTTTTCCAACGGCTCATGGTAATAATTGGTGTTGTAATCATCTTTTCCTTGAGTTTTAAGCAACAGATTTGAAGTGGGAAGAATGTTGCCTATGAATAGATGGATGGACATGCTGATGATGGCTGCCGACTTTCGATTTTTAAGATATCTGGTGACAGTGTTATAATGACTTTAAATCAAAATGATTGTAATTCACAGTGGCTTTTCCACATGTGGCATCTTACAGAATAAAGTCCTAATTTTGCAGACTACCACATAGCAAGCTGTCAATGCACCCATCATTTTTCTGTTTCATTCCATTCTGATCGCGGGGCATTAAACTAGGGTCCTATTCCAAACCTCGGCTCCAGCTCAGGCTCCAGCTCCGGCTCCATTTTGTGAATCCATTCTTAAATAATTGGTATCAAAATAGAGGCTTTTGCATACGGTTTGGAAGTAGATACTCTATTTTGAACAAGAAAACAGCTTCAATGAAAAGCAACTACCTATATTTTCAGGATAGGGATGACAGCGCCAGAGTCGGAGCCTGAGCCGGAGCCGAGGTTTGGAAAAGGCCTAAAAATGTTCGTTTGTTCCTACCTGCAGGGAGTTGAAGATGGCAAACAGGTACTGGAAAAAGATGCCAGTTTCCCCAAAGGCCAGGAGTCCGAAGACCCAGGACAGTCCTAGGATGGGCAGCATGACCACTATGGCCCTCAATCCGGACCTTGAAGAAACCAGAAATAAAAAGGATATAAATTCCAAAGAAAATGCAAACTTATTCCACTGGCCTGATGAAACGGCCGTCATCTTGATGATGACTAGATCAGGCTAGTCGAAACGTTGAGACCTTAAGAGAAGTGCAAAAGTGCGAACGATTCTTATGTGGTGTTTCCGCAAACCGATCCACATACCATTTGTCACCATGCAAAGCCTCAAATTTTTCAGATATAACTTATGGCTGTTTTAGAAAAGGTTGAAATGACAGGCCCTCCTACCCCGGCTTACCGATTTTACATCCCAAGGGTCAATTTCATATTGTTGCTTAAGCACAAAATTTGCTTAAGCATGAAAAGCCTTCCTTGATCAAACAGCATTGGCAACCAAATTTTCATGTGATGTTTTCTGCTTTTCACTTGTATTCGGCCATTGTTATGCTGAGCATAACATTCACAAGAAGATTCGGCTGGTACTGATTTTATTTACCAAGGTTTTTGGTGCTTCAACAACTTTTGGTTATGAAATTAGCTACTGGTTCATTGCTTCACTCAGTGAGCAGTTTGCAGCAGTGTATTGCAAGTTTGAATTCCATTATTAGAGAATATTATAAGAAAAAACTTCTTTGCTTTTCTCACCTCATATTTTTTTAAATCAATTTTTACAAACTGCTGAAAATTTGCTGTATCTTGAATCTTCTTATTCTATTTGGCAAAATAATATAACTTTTGTTTTCTCAAAATGATACCCTGCCAATCATAATTCTAGGGAATTCTGTGCAAGCCTTATCCCTGGGTCTGTGTTGCGCTGAAAACAAAATTTTCTTTCTGAGAAAAACATCCAGAGAAAAAAAGAAATCTTTTTCAATGATGGTTTCCTTACTTGAATTTGTCCTTGTCAGTCTTATCCTTGAAAACCTTGACAGACATGAATGCCTTCATGGTCAGGAATGTCACAAATGCGTTGAACTGTGGAAAGACAAAACAAAAAAGAAATCAAAGATAATTGACTATTAATTGACACCACCAACATATAGGGCTGGATTGCTCAGTTGGTAAGAGCGCTGCTATGGTATTCAGGAGGTAGCTGGTTCGAATCCCGCTCCAGTCAAGCCTTTTCTTTGTTCACTTTTCAATGACTTAAAACAGAAAGGAGTTAGCAACAAGAATCTTGTGAGGTTTACACACCTCCCTGGAAAGATCTTGAAACTCTTGTCTGCTACACACATCCAAAGGCTTGAGCATGTTGGGTTTAAACATTTGTACTAGTGATGGACTTGAACCAACTGACTATGCTCAAGACTTCATGCAATGTTTGTTGGCCGCATCGTTTTCAAATAACTATGAATCTAATACTAAAGAACAGGTTGTTCATCGTGGAAAATTGTAAGAAGCTAATAATCCGATGGGTCACGATGTTGTCTGAAATGTAGGCCTAGCGATGTTTCGGCTGCAGACTGCTAGCCTTTGTCAAGCAGAAAAGGACACTTGCACGGTGCTTGGTTTGGAATAGCGCTCCGCACTAATGACGTCACAAAATCCCCGATGTCAGACAAACATTGTCTCACACACGTAGTGTACATGGATGCGCACACGGTACGCACCCACGTTTGCATGGTTGCAACATTGATCTCCATATAGGCCTATATGGAGATCAATGGGTTGCAATGTTTGTCTGAGCTGGTGCTATTTTTAGTGCGGAGCGCTATTGCACTGAATTAGAATACATGTATTTGATTGATAAGGTTTCTCTGTCGGCCATTTTGGATAAACTCACCAGGATGATGAGCATTGCTGGAATGACGAAAGCCCAGATTCCAGATCCCTCCACAGAAAGCCAGCACCTGGAGAGAAAGTGAGATATTTACTGATGGATTCTGTTTCGTACTGATTCTATTTTTTTGCCTTCCAAAGTTTTCTGGGAGTAGATGATGGGCAGCAGTGATATAACAGATCTTCAGATGTTGCCCTTCGATGATTTCTGTTTTTATACAGCTGTGTTTACGAAACGGTGGCTCAGGCTCAGGCTCTGACATACATGAGCTGAAAATATAGGCTGTGGTTTTTCATTGAAGCTGAAACTCTGTTTCCTTTTTCAAACCAGAGAATCCACTTCGAACCACAGCCAAAAACCTCTATTTTAATACCCGTCGTTTTAGAATGGTTTCCATGAAATGGAGCTGGAGCACAAAACAGAGCCTATGCCTCCTTTTCGTAAATGCCCATAGTCCTCCTCACCCCATTTGAGCATTTCTGCGACATTTCACCACTCAGTCAAACCCTCACCAACTTCACCACTTTTATCGGCCTCAATCTCAGCCTCAGCCTTACCATTATGACCTCCACATGACAAAAACCGGATACTATACATGTACTTACAAATCTTTGGTTCCGTACACTTTGTGATCAACTCCTGCTGTGATGGCTACCACGACAGCTGGTGCTCCTTTGAAATGAAAGAAGAGAGATGTAATTTAGTCAAAATAATAACTTCTGAACCTAAATACTTTGGTCAACAGTGATGTCTCCAAATACCGAGGCTTGTGAAGCTCTGCACACTCTGTGTAAATGTCATACTAGTGTATCTTAGTAAGCATTAAT
This sequence comes from Astropecten irregularis, assembly GCA_963971285.1. Taxonomy (NCBI): domain Eukaryota; kingdom Metazoa; phylum Echinodermata; class Asteroidea; order Paxillosida; family Astropectinidae; genus Astropecten; species Astropecten irregularis. The sequence continues at coordinate 24,649,786 of OZ020245.1, read as the reverse complement.
TACAAAGCAAGGCTGGATTCTACAAAAGAGTCAGACTTGTTTTTGTTTTTTTTGACATCACACTTTGCTTAGCACTTAGCAAGTTTCACATTCTAAGATTCATCAGCTGCAGAACTCATAGGTTCAGGCTGAAAACTGCATGAAACAATTTTAGGTACTTGGTCAGTGTTCATGCTCAGAGTGCTTCGACCGTGTAAATTATTGACTTCAACAATTTGCTCATTAACACCACTAGCCGTACAAGCTCATTTTATCTGCAGTCCTAATATTCCAGCTGCAGAGTTTTTTTCTCATTTTCCAAGTTTCATGTTTTAGCATTCTGATGAGACCTGGAGCCAATTTCAGGGCCCTGCATATCACAAAAAATTTCCAACCATGTCATTTCTGTCTTAATAACAAACAGGATTAACAACCAACATTTCATTTGTTGTGTATCACTTGTGATTGTTCTTTGGCTGTTGTTCGCTGACCATGAATATCAAATGGAATTTTTAATGGTGGTTTCTTTTACTGAGCAAGACAATTGGTGCTAAGCATTTTTGTGTGTGTGCTAAACAGCTCCATGAAATTGGCCCTGTATATTGGGTGCATTCGTTTAGCTAACACGGGTCAGCCCTTACTGAGAATGTTCGTGCTATACTGCACAAAATAAGCAAGAGAATGGGGATGAGGTTGACTGGTGTCGACCCGGGGGAGCTAAACGAATGCACCCAATGAAAGCTTTCAATGTCTGTCTGGACCACCAAGGTAACACTCACCCCAGCCCAGGATGGCGAAGTAGATCAGATCCACCACGCTACCAGGCCTAGCTGCGCTGTGTACTTTCTGATACAGGTAGATGCCGTTGCAGAACATCCATGCAATCACACACAAGAAGAGGTAATGCAACATGGCTGCCACTGCCTTGCAGGCGATCTGAAGGTACAGAAGGAATGAATACAGAACAGAAACATTCAATCAAAAGGTCTGGGAGAAAGAGGTTATCAACTATGGTTGAACTGCAGTCAGTTTAACTCCAGTTTGATAAACTTTCAGCGTCAGATATGCTTTTTTGTTGCCGATAAAGCAAAAGGACAAGTTGAATCAGATACCCTGCCATGTTTAAAGATGTTTCTAGTGATTTGAGTCAATTGGAAATGTTGCACAAAATTGGTTGAGCAATGAATAGTCCTTTTCTTCTTATTGGTCAACACAAAAGGATTTGGGCAACAATTCTTCATCTTCTTCTTTTAAAAAAAATCTCTGCCAAACTTTGAACAGTTTCTTGGCAACTTGGTTTCTGTATTTCAGTTGAAAATGTGAACACTCTGAACTATCTGGCCAAATTTGTTCGTAGACAATAGATTATCAATTATATAATTGTGGCTATGGGTCAATTGAGCCACATACCCTGCCTAACCTAATATTTGGGTGGATATTTTAGGGAAGTAGTTTGAATTAAAAAAATAAGAAGTTGTTATCCAGTTAGCAGCCATGGTTTCAGTCGATTATCTTTGATCGATTTACCTCATTGACAGCTGCTGTTTGAATTCCAGTAACAAACAAGAGCTGTGCCAGAAACAGAGCAACGCAGAGGTTCTTCACAATTCCCATACGTGTAGAGTTCAACTCCCTGCAATTGATGGAAACAAAAATCCCAAACTGAATGATGTTACAGGCATGACACGATATCCAATTCATGTCATATCCAAAAAAATGACCAAAATATTTGATTTATGTTTTGTTAGGTGATGGAACAGCTCGAACAGATCCAGGCGCGGTTCTAGAGCCAATATTTTTGGGAGGCTAGAATGTGCCATTATTTTTTGGGGGGCTAGAAGACCCAATATTTTGGGTTCTTCTAACACTCGCTTCTGCTATGTCTTATAATTATTAGGGGTCGAAAACATGCACCTATATCATACACTACTCGGTTTTTTTTATGTAATTGGCAGCTAATAACTGAAAAGATCCATTATTTTCAAGAATTATTTTTTCAATTGCATTTTTTTGGGGGGCTAGACAAAATTTTGGGGGGCTACAGCTCCCCCATAGCCCTCGGTAGAACCGCGCCTTACTGATGTTGTGCCTTTATTGTAAGTTAGTTGGTTTTGCAAAGCGTCTTTCCATTCTGCTGGGACCGTTGGATCAACCATCAAGCAGAAATGCCTCTCATATTTTTTATTAACTTACAAAGAGAAAAAATCCAATTTCTCATTGACTGCTTTCGCCTTCATCCATCTCAGGCCAATTTCATAGAGCTGCTTAAGCGCCAAAATGTTCTTAAGCACCAAACACTTTGGTAAATAAAATCAGTATGTCAGCCAAAACTCCTTGTGAATATTATGAGCAGCAAACAATGGTCGAATACAAGCCAAAAGCAGAAGATATCACCGTCACAAAATTTGGTTGGTAGTCCTGTTTGATCAAGGAAGCCTTTTCATGCTTAAAAGCAATTTTTGTGTGCTTAAAGCAGCTCTATTAAATTGGCTCCTCGTGTGGGTTTGTTCGCCTGCGTTTTAAGTTGAATGGGCAGGGGGTGGTGGCTCCATCAGGTTCAAGTTTGGCTTACCGTAAGACGATGAAGAGAATGATGGCAATCAATAGGCAGAAGAGGGACAGTCCACAGCCGATGTAGGATATGATGGACAAGGCTGCAGCATGAGCTCCTTCCAGCTATACACCAAAACAACAACAGCAATGGGTTGTCAGTGATAGGAGATGCTTGCTCTCAACAAGGAAGTATGCCTTTCATTTCCATTCAAGCAAAGGGCATTTCTCTAAATGGAAGTAGGCCTACATAGGGCCTTTACGAAATGGGGCTTGAGGCTAAAGCTTGGCATTTGTTTTTCTACTGCCATTTCGTGTCCTTAAAATGAAACGAAGGGATTGAGATACACGGCAAAGCCGGAGCCTTTACCTAGCTCCATCATGTAGCCCAATCCCTTCGTTTCATTTTGTGGGCTTCAAATGGCAATAGTGAAATAAGTCCCAAGCCTATAGCCTCAAGCCTAGTAAAGGCAAATAGTTTCAGATTGTGTTGGTGGAAGGCCTATGCATCTGATACCCCTGTTATGTCCTATAAGACTGTTTCCTCCATGTAAACTCACCGGTACGCCGTCAACGGCCATCAGTACAGCAAAGTTGGTCATGTGGGTAGTCTGACATTCAACAATGGCAATTTCTTCATCATAATCTATGACTTTAAGGCCGTCTTCGTTCCAAGTCCTAAAAAAAAAATTCGAAAAATCAAAACAAAACAAAAAACAAGATTAGAGAAAAATTCCCCGATTGACATTTGCATTTTCAAAGCATCAGACATTTGTTTATTTTGTAATGGGAGACTTTTAAAAACCGGTCTTCAAGTCAACAGCGCATTTTCTTTCAGCTTTTGAAATCATTTTGCAAAAAAAGGCTATTAAACCATTATACGAATTATGTCATGCACAAGATATTGCACTACTTTTTAATGTCACTGAACTGCATGTACCTTAAAATTCCCCTGCCACTGTGTGAGTGGAAAGTAACCAAGGCTTGGCATTACAATTGACTAAGATTCATCATAAAATGCTAAGTAGTCTTGTGCTAATCCACGTCGGTGAAGGGCAAGCCTAATTTGCATATTATAGTCTTATGTTGCTAAGCAAAGTGTGATGTCACAGTGGAATTACCATGGTGATACTGACAACTCATCTGGAAGGCATGGATAATGACACCATGCGAATTCCTGTCAAGTAATGGAGCTTACGGCGCATTCTGGAATCGTACAGTCAAGGGCCTATACAGGGTGTCCCCTCAAAAACACACGGAACTATTATATAAAAGTTATACTGTTTGTCACTTCAAGATTCAGATATGTAATGCAGCCATGTCTTGGCTATCACCATGTAGAATTTGAGCAAAATTGGACTGAAATTTAGTGAAAAAACTAAGACTGAATCACCCAACCTCAAAACCCAGTTTTCATCTTTCATACACATTATGTGTGTATTGACCACTATATATGCGTGTTATCCTTGCCAATTTGTTTTTAAGGAGTACCCTTTCAATTGGTCATATTTTCGCCAATTTCTGCCCAATTTTGCTTTAATAAATTCTACAAGGTGATGGCCAAGACATGGCTGTATCACATATCTGAATCTTGAAGTGATAAACAGTTTAATTTTTAACATAATGAGTCCCGAGACAGTGTTGCGTTGTTTCTGGGACATCCTGTATAGCTTGGCAAATCAGGGCCAAGCGCCAAGAAATTGACTGCACATTCAAAACCATTACACAGATGCCTGAATTATTGTTTGAACAAAGATTGTTTGAACAAAGAGGGAAATATGTGGCAGCCAAAATGTCACTTAATATAACTGGCATGCTCTCCTGAAGTTGCTCACAGTGGTTAAATACAACATTTTGCACTTGTTGTTCGGCAACAAAGCCTTTCCACTATAGTTTGTGGTTAATGGGTAAAATCAGACGGTACAGTGTTTGAGTATTCTGACTTCTTACCCGTTATCTTCAAAGACACACAGTGGTGACTCGCCCAAGATCTGAAGTGGAAAAGAGGAATGGACATGGAGAAGGCGAGTTAAAGGTAATGCAATAATTGTACGTCCTGATATGAAATATTCTTCATCGAGAACAGAGTGAATGAATTTCATCCATGCTTCTTTGGATTATAATATGAGGTATTAAAGGCGTCCCTCTTTATTACTGTGGTTCTCATTTCTTGTTCACCTTGAGGGAGGGTCTGTCGGTCGAAAAAAAAAATCTGGCTGAATACACAAAAACCTCAAGAAAATTTTGAGAAATGTTCATTGTATTCACTGTAATCTCGTTTGAATATTTTTTTTTATTATTTCTGTGATAAAAAGTATAAAAATGTAGGCCTATTGGCAAAATTTGTCTCCAGAAATTCTGGAATTTTAATTTTTTTCCCTTGAATTTGTATTATGTCATTCTGGACAGGGTCGGCGGCAAATCTTTTTTTTTTCTTCGGTCGGAGCCCAAAATATGGGTCGGTCGGGAAATGAGAACCACAGTAATATAAAGGGGCGCCCATATCTTCGAACATTTGAATGGATTGGTTAATACAGTGAAGCACTAGTCAGAATATCATCACTAGTTGCGATGATCGTAATCCTTCAAGTTGGTCTGACATGGGACACGGCCATGTTGCCATGTCAGATCAAGGCTTACGAACTTACGACCATCGCAACTGACTGCTTACAGGGGTCATGAGTATAATGATTTATGACTTACTGCTCAGAGCATGGACTATTTCAACTGACATAATTGTATTCAAGCTTATTAAAAAACTGAATACTCTTAAGCTAGAATAAATGACCAACTGGGAATGAGACAATGGAGTATGCAGACCAACAATTTTGGGGGACACAGCCTGGCCCCCCATGGTAATGGCTACATCTACGACCATAGCTAAGACATTCCTTCGCCTGGCCTATATACTTCGATATGATGCAGAGTGACACACAGTTGCTCTTTTAGCATCAGCCATAGCCACAGTCATAGCCTTTAACACAGAGGGGATGTAGTATTACCTTGTTAACAGGAACCTTGAACCTGACAGGTTCGTTGAGCTTCACTGAGCCAGACTGACCAGCTAGCTTCAGCACCACGATTGGGCTGGTGATGTTCCAAGTAGGTTTCGTCGAGTACACACTAAATAGGAATGACCAAGTGAAGGACAAACCAATCAGGTGTCAAAGTCACATCAGTAAAAAGGATGACAGGTTAAAAGACAAAAATGTACAACTAACAATGATTATTTTTTTGTTGTATTTGTATGTATTTACCTGGATGTTAATTTTTATTTTCATTGGTATCATTTGTTAATAAATTAGCACCTTTGATCACTTGCAAGTGGAATTGTCTGCACTTTATAACTTAATATTATTATCATTATTATGAAAACGGGCCCGAAGATCTTTTGAGATGGGAAAAGCGTTGATGAAGCCACAGGCTCCAAATGTTTTCCTCGTTTCTCAGCAGTTTTACTGAATGCATGGAGTTAGGAGGGCCTGACGCGTTTCGATCCTAGCAGAATTTGATCCTAAACACCTCGGTTAAATTAAAAAGGAAATTTCGCCTGATTGTAATGAAAAACAGTAAAAGACTTTTTTTTTTCATTTTTAATTTGAGCATCAGCTGCCAAAAGATGTTTCCAGACAATTCATTTTGTTTCAAATTTCTGTGAATGCTGCGAATTAATTGCTTCCCGCCTCGTTAAAACCTTTAAAGAAATACAGGTTCATAGGCAAAATTACCAAAACAGGTACTGTAACAGTCATCAGTGAAAATTTCAGTCCCATACGTTGCCCACTTTTTGAGAAAACAGTGAAAAACAGCCACAGTATTTCTAAAGTCTTCTCTCTTTTATTTTTGATCTTTGAAAAGAATCAGAAAGATTTTCGGTCGTTGTTTTACTAATTCCTGGATAAATGCACCATTTCAGGCAGACAAATGTTAACGGTATGTTTCTACAACCACCATCTTCATACCCTGTAAGTTAAAAGTAAATCTGTGAACTTTTCTGTTTCGGTTTCTTAGCAAAGTATGATACTACCTTTAAAAAAAGATCATGATAAGAACAGCTAGATCTTTGGGACGAATTGGGAATATACAAAACATAAGCTGAAGACGAGCTGATTATTTTGTGAGATATTTCTGAGGATTTTAAGATTTTAAGATAAATGTTACTGACACTGCATGGTTCTTGGGCTGCTGGTCGCCCTTGGGCTCGACAACATCCTGTAGTGGTCCCTCAGGAATGATGCACACCACGACTTTAGCTGGATTTTTTGTTCAGGAGATGAAACAACGTCAATCAAAAATGAATTCAGATCAATTATAGCTGACCAGTGAGCGAGATCAGATCTTCCATAAGACTTCTAAGAGGAACCCGAGGAATTAGTACTGTTGCCAGAATTTGTTTATAATATGAAGAAAATTGGAGTTCAAGAATATCTGAAATTGGCAACTTTTCGTGAAACGCTTAGAATTAAAGCGTCATCAGCAGGCGTTTGCTGTATTTCGCAGTAATCAGTTGAACTACAAAATCTCAATACTGGCATTTCATATTTTCGACAACTATTTATCTGCAATTAAGTCACGTTCATGGATTATGATAATTTTTCTTTGGAGGGAGGTTTAAGTTTTTTTTTTTTAGATATTAAATTATGATATAGGTGCTGGGAATGAGAAATCAGAATGAGGATATTAACAAATATTTGGGTGGGGGATGGGGGTGGGGGATGGGGGTGGAGGGGAGGGGTTGAAACTTGATCAGAATTGGTGAAGGGTTTGTTATGTAAGCAATCACTGTATGCACTTACCATCTCCAGGAATGGCACCGCTTGGGATGTCAATGCTAGTGTTGTAACTCATCTGAACCAGAGAGCCGTCAACACTTATCATCTTCACATCTGATGCAATCAAAAATGAGAATATTAGAACAAGATTTAGTGTAAGTTTCGACTCGGCTGTGTCCGGAAATTGACGTTGTGTTCCCTGTGTATTAAAAGTAATATCATACTTTGGTTTTTATCAAAGAAATACAGATTCATGGGCAAGAATACCAAGACAGATACAGTAACAGTCATCTGTGAAAATTTCAGTCCCATACACTTTTTGAAAAAAAACAGTGAAAAACAGCAACATTATTTCATAAATCTTTTAAAAGATCAAAAAGATTTCTGGTCGTTGTTTTACTAATTTCTGGATGAATTTTAACAATTTTAAGGGTAGGTTTCTACTAGCATCATCTTCATACCCTGAAAATTATAGGTAAATCTGTGAACATTTCTGTTTTGGTCTCTTACCAAAGTATGATACTACCTTTAAGGTAGAACTTCTTGTTCCTAAGAAAAGACTGCCTATCCGTGCAGTTGTGTCAGCTTGAAAGGTATGGTATTTATTTCTTGAAGAAAAATTGGTTTTGATGGTTTTAGAAAACTTGTTTTTACACACCAAAGACAAAATTATGTCCAGCATGATATATTTTTACGTTTTAACGTTTTATTTCATTTGCGTTGATTTCAGTGTTGTCCACAAATTGCAATTTCTAACAATCTGAAAGAAAAATGCTTACCGACAAATACAACTGTGAATGTAGTTTTCATTACATCATTAGGCTGGCAATACTCATATCTTGTAAGGATTGTAATGAACTTCGACATTATTTCAGACGGGGTATAATTTAAGTTGTTTGAAGCAGAATGAGTTAAAGGTAATATCATACATTGGTTTTTATCAAAGAAATTCAGATTGATGGGCAAAATATCAAGACAGATTCAGTAACAGTCATCTGTGAACATTTCAGTCCCATACGGTGCCCACTTTTTGAGAAAACAGTGAAAACCAGCCACATTATTTCTTAAGTCTTTTCTCTTTTATTTTTGATCTTTTTAAAAGATCAAAAAGATTTTCGGTCGTTGTTTTACTAATTTCTGGATGAATTTTAAGAATTTTAACACTAGTTAACACTGCACTAGTCAACTAAGCTAACAGAACTAATGAATATGCATGAGGGTGGTCAATACAAACCAACAAACAAAAGTGACTATACTGAAAGCGTAGTCTTGTTTCAAGAATCTTACCGATATTAGTACTAGACAGTGTTTCATTGTTAGCGACGGTAGGATCATCCACGTATGCTCCCAGGAACGTGTCCAATACGTCCATAAGCTTGTTGCCATCTGTGGCTGTTGTCGCCTGGAAAAAAGAATAATCACGCAGTAAATAAAAAAGTCATGAGATTAAACATGACATTGAAATTGAACACAGAAAGTTTTGTATACAGAAATCTCTTTTCGTGAATGTATGGCGAGCCGTTTTATCATTTATTAGGGCGCCCCCATTTAATTCTATGGTTCTCATTTCTTTTTCACCTTGAGGGAGGGTCGGTCGGTCGAAAAAAAAAAAAGTTTGGAAGAAAAAAACATCTTGCTGAATACACAAAAACCTAAAGAAAATGATGTTCATTGTATTCACTGTAATCGCGTTTGAATATTTTTGTATTATTTCACTGATAAAAAGTATAACAATTTGAGGTTTATTGGCAAAAAAAAAGAAAAGAAAGGAATTCCCAGAATTTTTGGAGACAATTTTTGTCTCCAGAATTTCTGGGAATTCTTTTTTTTTTCGTATTTTTTTTTATATTATGCCATTCTGACAGGGTCGGCGGCAAAAAAGAAAGTTTTTCTTTTCTTCTGTCGGAGCCCAAAATATGGGTCGGTCGGAAATGAGAACCATAGAATTAAATGGGGGCGCCCTTATAGACGCGAGGGTCTTTTGATTTTTTTGTAAAGATATCTTCGAATAAAATCAAATTACATTAAAATAATTAAAGATATCTTTAAATAATTAAAGATATCTTTAAATAATTAAAGATATCTTTAAATAATTAAAGATATCTTTAAATGCGGTTGCTTAGGCTTAATTGCTATGTTATTAAGAGATATCTCTAATTCGTTTAGAGATATCTCTAAATCATTCAGAGCTATTTTGAAGATATCTTTCAATTGCATGTCACTCAAGTTCGTTCAAATGCAATAAAGATTTAAATTCCATGGAAAGATATATTACAATGAATCAAAGATATCTTTAAAAGAATTAAAGATATTTTGAAAAAAAAAAAACCTTTACAAAATTGCCGCATATGAAATTAATGTTAAAACGGTTTGCCATATATAAATGGCAATGAAGAAATTATGAAGACTGAGGTCGATTTCACGAAGCCCTACGATCGATCGTAACTCGATTTACGACAGATAACCCAACGTAGATGGCCTATCCTATGTGGGGCTTCAATGCATAAAAGATCCTACGATTGATAGTAAGTTACGATGAGATTGGTGAAATCGACCCCGGGGTGAATACAAAGATTGGTGAGAAAATAAGATGAGCAAACTGCAAATGAAATTTTACTGAAAAGAAGAACTGAGTTTGGTGATGACGAAGAAGAATTAAGTGGAACCATTACTTACCTCGCTATTCATTTTACCGACTGTCGTTGAATACAAATCCACGAAAGCCTGCAAAGAGAGAAAATGGCGGCAAAAAATGCACATGAGGTTAGAGTTTTAAAGAAAGGAAAACGGTTATGACATTTGGAAATTGACAATGGAAGCTTAAAGGTAGTATCATACTTTGGTAGCATACCGAAACAGAAATCTTCACAGATTCACCTGTAACTAACAGGGTATAAAGATGGTGATGGTAGAGACATACCGTTAAAATTGTTCCGCCTGAAATGCTGTATTTATCCAGAAAATAGTAAAACCAGTGACCAAAATTATTTTTGATCTTTCAAAGATCAAAAATAAAAGAGAAAAAGACTGTGGCCGTTTTTCACTCTTTTCTCAAAAAGTGGGCACCATATGGGACTGACATTTTCACAGATGACTGTTACTAATCTGCATTTCGTTGACAAAAACCAAAGTATGATATTACCTTTAAAAATTCGGGAAAACATTTGACCTGGTATAGCATGAAAAACGATCGAATCGAAATCATCGGAATGAATAATTATCCTCACGAATTCTGTGATAAAAAACATTCAAAGGATTCAACGACATTTTATATTTGTATTATATATTGTTGTTCCCTTATAAACATTTGATAGGATTTCTGACAAGAGGTGAAACCTTTTTGCATTATTCATTTTTCAAAAATGTTTTTTGATTTTGTATATAAACCATTTTCTTCATTATATCATCGTAAGTCAAACGGTCATCTGTGGATAACCATACCAATTGTTTGTATAACGTTGTGTTTTGTCACCTATGGGAAAACAGGTTTTTCTGAACACAATTTGTGTGCAGATTTAAAGGGAACATATAGGATTTGCAAATATATTGAGTTTGAGACAGAAAATGGACTCAACAAATGGACTGCAAACAGTCACCATGGGAAATATGGATTGATAGGTTTTTCAAGGAAATCAAGATTTAGTGTCTTTTCCAAAGATTGTTCGTCCGAACGATTTTTGGAACAAATATAAAGGACACCTTCACTTGAGTTGTTTTAGTTATCCCCTTTCACTCAAGGTCTGAAGATGATGCTGGTACTGGTAGGACCATACTGTTAAAATATTTCCAGCTAAAATGCTGTATTTTTCATGAAATTAGAAAAACAAAGACCGAAAACAGTTTTGATCTCGGGGTAAGATCAAAACCATTCTTCATGTTTAATAAGAAAAACTGAGTTGGGTTTTCGCTATTTTCTCGTGACTCAGATGTCCGATTGAGCTCAAATTTTCACAGGTTTATTATTTCATGTACAAGTTTGATCAGACAAAGTATGAGTGCTGACCTGTGACCTTTACCAATCATGAATTGTACCTTTAAAGGTAATCTCATACTTTGGTTTTTGTCAAAGAAATACAGATTCGTCGGCAAAAATATCAAGGAAGATACAATAAAAGTAATCTGTGAAAATTTCAGTCCCATACGTTGCCCACTTTTTTGAGAAATACACCATTTCAGGCGGAAAGAATTTAACAGCATTTTTCTACCAGCACCATCTGCATACCCTGTAAGTTATACGTAAATCTGTGAACATTTCTGTTTTGGTCTCTTACCAAAGTATGATACAACCTTTAAAGAAAAGAGTAAAGTACCTTTCTGAAGTCTTGTAAGTCGTCAATGTCGTCCTGGCTACTCTCCTCAGTAGCTGGGGGAACGGTGGATGTGACTTCTAACACGTCAAGAACTTTATCAACAATCCCGTCTGTAAGCAACTCGTCAGCGATGGTATTCTGTACGGTGTTTAATGCCGTGGTCACCTCCAAGAGAGTACGGTTGGTATTTTCCTTCAGGCTCTGTTTGTAAAAATATCAAGACAAAGATCCCCCTTTTCACCATAAACAATTTCTCAAACTGTACATGTGTAATTATTTTGTGGAATCCCATGCATTACAGGCGTCGTAAGCCCACAGCCTTTTTTTGTGTGTTGGAGGCAGATTCTGGAAGATTTGTATTTGAAAAGAAATTTGTCAATTCGGCCAGGAAAATAAGATTTTACACACACCCAATTTGAGGTGTGGGTGCATGGGCTTGCATGCCCCCCATCTTCTCCACAAACCCCGCCTTTAGGAGTTCTAGTGGGAAATAATAATGAGGACATGATTATCATACACTAGTTTCACCGGATTTCGATACCAAAACGATGAAATCACACTATTCTTGTGTGACATTTCATTATGCGAATCGGTCATGGCCAAATGCTGAACTGGCGTTGTTGTTTGTTTTTTTATCAAGGAATATTAGACTTCCCATGCTGAGCAAAATATTGTTGCTTTGAAAATGAAAACAACCCTTGACCTAGCGGGTGGGGTGGGGTGGGGTGAGGTGGGCTTGGGTGGGGGGCCGCACCTACCAATCCCTTTTCTATGTATTATACATGTATTCATTCACATGGACAAGACTTTAAAAAAAGATTGTTGTCGCAACCCCCCCCCCCCCCCCCCTACTGATTGTTGCCTTTTTACATGACTTTGTAAAATTTTGTCTATAAACCCTCACTTTGCACTTTGGAACCAAGAACAAAACAGTCCGTGCTGACGAATGATTTTAAACAGATAATAGAAGTGAGAACGAAACTTGAACGGGATAAAATAACTCACTTCTAACTGATCTTGGACCGTCTTCTCTGCTTGTGAGAGGGGAGCAGAGGTCATATGAGATGATGATGATGCTAATGATGAGGATGAGGATGGTGCTGGTGGCTGGGTTGATTCTGGTCCCGGTCCACCGGTGCTAGCTGATGTATACCATTGCAAAAATAAAACACAGAAACCAAAACCACATTACTTCTGCGTGCAAAGGTTGAGTATTAAGGGTAAATAATATTGCTCATCATTTTCCCATTCCAAAATCATGTAAATTATTGGGGATCTTCATACTGTGTTTAAAAAGTTCAGTTAAAGGTAGTATCATACTTTGGTTTTTGTCAAAGAAGTACAGATTCATGGGCAAAAATATCAAGGAAGATACAGTCACAGTCATCTGTGAAAATTTTAGACCCATACGGTGCCCACTTTTTGAGAAAATCGTGAAAAACGGCCACAGTATTTCTTAAGTCTTTTCTCTTTCATTTTTGATCTTTTAAAAGATCAAAAAAGTTTTCGGTCGTTGTTTTACTAATTTCTGGATAAATACACCATTTCAGGCGGAAAATGTTTAACGGTAGATTTCTACCAGCACCATCTTCATACCATGTAAATTATACGTAAATCTGTGAACATTTCTGTTTTGGTTTCTTACCAAAGTATGATACTACCTTTAATGACTGATAATCAACATCCAACGGTAACTATACCGTCAAAGGTTGAATTTGCGAGCAATAAAATGTACCGCGCTCAGTTTTGAATCTGAGGCCTATTTAACGGTTCTGCTTAGCAGAAATTTTGCAAACCATGAAATTTCTGTCTCAAGATATTAGCAGGATTAACCACCAAATTTCCATGTGTTGTGTATCACTAATTTGTGAATGTTGTTTGGCTGTTGTTCATTGACCATAGAAACAAATGGAATTTTTAATGTTGGTTTGTTTTATTGAGCAAGACGTTTTGTGCTAAGCAATTTTTGTGTTTAACAGCTCCATGACATTGGTCACAGATGTCGGACCGCGCAGTTTGACATCTTTTTGACGCATGAGCAGTCTTGTCATTAAGCCTGGTCACCCTGGTGCTTTGCATGATGCAATTTGATTGGTCAATAACATGCCAGCCAATTATTAATTCGTTGACAGGAAAATATGCGAAATGACACAAATTCTATCGAAACTAAAATGATGCATGCAAATTAGGCAGGTAAGGCATCTGCACTAGTAAGCAGGAGGTCGTGGGTTCGAATCCCACCTGAGCAAGCATGTGATTTTTTCTCACGTGCTCTCACAAGCACTGAGTATACAGTGCTCATCCACGTCGGTGAAGGGCAAGCCTAATTTGCATATTATCTATTTCCCGACCAAAGTCATAAATATTCATAAAATGATGCATATAAGGACAAACGAAATGTTGTGCATGTGTGAATGGCCTTCATTATGCATGGAGGGTATTCACATATAATGCTGAAATGCAGAACCCCCACCGAAAAAAAGGTATCCCCAATCGAAAATGTTATTGGAAACGCCACTGGATTCATTTTTGAAATGTTTAATCCAACAACATTTTTGTTGTGTCTGGTTACGTCTCTATAGTGGATGGATATTGCCCGCCAAGTAAAGGAAGTGGTGATTTTTTAATGAAGGAATCTCACCTGTGACCTGGAAATCGTCCAGACTTGAGTTTAATTCGTGCTGTAAATAAATCTTACTCTTTGCACTTCGATGGAAGGTTTCCCTCTTCTTATTTTTTTGTTTGTTTCGTAGGTGGAAAGATTACAAACTCCACTTGATTTCTGTGTATGAGATGATTCTGGTGCTTTTGATGTTTTAATTAATCAGGCTGTCCTATATACACTGAAGCTGGTCTACCAGTCGGGGCAGTGCATGCAGACTGTTGCATTTTGCGAAGTCTGCTAACAAAATTGTGTGGCTATACTCAATTTTCAAAATTGAACTAATTCCTACCTTTGTTCGTACTGGCTCCAACTACAGAATCTGTAAGGGTGGATTCCGGGCTAGAGGATGGTCGTGGTTCTGTGATGCCTTCGGTTGAAGCACCTCCAGCAGTTGTAGGCTTCACTGTTGTCGGGAGAGGGCCAGCCGTGCTGGTGCTTTCACCGGCGGTGGTGTCCCCGGCAGTGGTGTCCCCGGCGGTGGTGTCCCCGGCGGTGGTGTCCCCGGCGGTGGTTTCCCCTGCCGTAGATTCAGCGACGGTCGTGGTCGGAAGTTCCGTGGTTGTCTCGGCGAAGGTGGTCAGCTCCAGTTCGTCCTCGCTGCGGTTTCGTCCCACGTACACGCGCAGGGCCAGGATCTCCCCCTCGCTGAGGGCCTCGTTCCACACGGACACCTCGTCGAACCCGACCGGACCACAGCCGGGGGTCTCCTCAGTGATGGGAAGGTTAAGATGGAGGCCGTTTACAGAAACAACATTCCCACCTGCGGATGTGGCAGTTACATTGACCTTGAAACCGTTGTAGTACGCAGCCAGTTTATTACCTGTCCAAATAAAAACACAAGCGAATAGAAATAAGGCTCCAAATAATGTGACAATGAATGAAATTGAATTTAAGCCAAAATGAATAAAATGGATAAACACAATTTTGATCTTACCATCATAGACCACGGCAATGTGATTCCACTGCCAGCCTCGTTTCTCAACCAATCCAGTGTATGTGCAGTTAACATCAAACTCCCAGTTGGGGCGTTCTTGGTTGTCATCTATCACCGATGTTCCGTATTTGTACTTCAAATTGTACTCCTTAGGACCACTGTACGAAATCTGATAACAAATGTGAATAATATTTATGTTTAAGATATGATACATGAAGTTGGTGAAGGTTTCAGAACAGCGCTCATAATTTGTCCGATCAAACATGTACATGAAATGATAAACCCGTGAAAATCTGAGCTCAATCAGACATCTGAGTCAGGGGACAATTGCGAAAACCCGACTCAATTTTTCTTATGAAACATGAAGAATGGTTTCAATCTTACCACGAGATCAAAACTGTTTTGGGTCTTTGTTTTACTAATTTCTGGAAAAACACACCATTTCAGGCTTTACCAGCACCATCTTCATACCCTGAAAGTTATATGTAAATCTGCGAAAATTTCCGTTTGGGTATGTTACCAATCCTGTACTGCACCTTTCACTGCAATCAGATATGAATGGCTAAGACGTGAATTCGTCATCTATATGTGACGTCATCATTTTGAAACGAGGAAATTATAAGTGAGGCCCCGTTAATTAATGAAAGACGTTTTGGGTTTTTTTTTGTTTTTAAAATGTAATTTTATTTATAAAATAACTTTTCTTTTCATATTATGTATTCATAAATATTTACAAATAATTTTCGTGCTCTGTTTGACCAATTTGTTACAAAATGTTAACACACCTGGGAGTTATCAATATGATTTCGACAACAAACAGAATAACTTGGAGAAACACTGTGAATTTGATCATGGTTACGCTGTTTCTTATTCAGGGGTTTGTGAAGTTAAGGACAAGAGGAATTATTTATTAATAAAGGTGTTTCACTCACTGCAAGATCGTCACTGCCACTACCACCTCCGAATTTGAGGAGATCACAGGACATAGTATCATTGACTTCGGCAAAGAAGTCCACGGGACGAAAGCTGTACCATAAGGCCACGGTGAAATCAGCCTGTGGTAACATAACGGATGTTTCCGTTGGTTCCTGCAGTTCAATAGATCCAGAAGTCGAGATGTTGCTCTTTTCGCCGAGTACAAGGGCTTCGAGCTCGGGACCTGCCGTGTGGGTAAAATATTCAAACATCTTTTTAGTAAATATGCCGAGTCAGGTATACATCAGTGCCCAGTAGACAAGGAGCGTGGACCATGAAAAAAATTAGAGTTCTCAACTCCGACCACATCTAAGGTCTGACTTAAGAAATTGATGGAGCAGACCTCAGGGAACATTTCTAGGTACTATGTGGCCTCAAATTGTGGTTGCACTTTTGTGAAATATCCCAACAATTATTGTAATATTTCCCCCAAAAAAATTTCAGAAAAACAAAAGAAAATTCAACAAATGTGTTTAAGCTCTTGCTTCTGACTATATTTTAAAATGTTATTTCTCTGTGAATGGATTATGAATTATATAATCACACAATCATTCACCAAAATACATATCAAGGACTTGGGGGGGGGGGGCAGAAAATACGACCACACCCCTTTTTCCAGTTGCATTGTGGGAAAGTGAATCTTGTTTTTTGTTGTTCCTCAAATGATACCACATTTTCTCAAAGGTGATACCACAATTTGAAGCCACATATTACCTAGCAAAGCTGTTAATGGTATAAACTTCCATTTTATGAAGTCAAACCATAGATATAGTGGGTGTTAAGCTAACTCCTTAATAAGAGGGTTTTCAGAACTTTGCTCCTTGACTACAGGGGAGCAGAAAATTTTTTTGGCGAGGAGGAAGATATACATTTGTGTGTCCCCCCAAAACGATACCCATTTAAAAAAAATATGAAAATGAATTGTATGTTTGAAGTTATTTGATTTTTAGTCTATTGCATTCACTATCTCATATTCATATAGGGCATATTCTGACCAAATTTCAAAGCAATCCATTTATGCATCACCGAGCAATTACTGATTATCTAGAAAAGTCAATTTTGCTACCATTACAGATGAGTGACAGTGTTGGTCATCTTAGTTGTGATCTGTCTGTAGTGAATGTGGGCTGGCCAAGTCGAGGGGAGATTTACAGATCAAAACTGTAAGATAACCACCATTGTCACTCAATTGTAATGGCAGTTAAATGGACTTTTTAAAAACAATCAGAAATTGCTCGGTGATGCATGAATGGATTGCATTGAAATTTCATAGGAAGATGCCCTGTGAGATACTGAATGTAACAGACTAAAATCAAATAGCTGAAAACATATATTATCATTATTAAACATATTATTATTTTCATATTTTGTTAAACCTTTTTTTTTTTTGGGGGGGGGACACACTGTAGTTACGGATCGGGCAAGGAATATTCCATCAGTCAACGTCTTCGTATCTTCAAAACATAGCAGGTCTCTACCCTTTGGTTTCATTCACTAGAAGTTTTATGATTGTGTGTGTGTCTTTTATTGTTCTTTCTTTTTCACCATTCGAAAAATGTTTTCTACCGGTATACGAAACCTCCTTTAATTCTCATTGTTTCTGGAATTGTGAGCAGTTTCAAATAAGAAGAAGAGCCATCTGTTAAGCAGACGGATAGTACGTAGTTTGATATTTTGTGTACCCTTAATTATCCGTTGCGAACGTGTTGAGTGTCGGTCTTTCGTGTTGTTGCTGATGTCTACATTCACAGAAATCCTCTTAATTTTCCCAGAGAATGAAACCTGCTCGTTTTCCTTAAAATTAACCTTGATGATCGGAAAGGAATGAGATTGAGTGTGATTCACTAGAAGAATTAATTGCGATTCTTTCACAAGAATGAGATGCTAATGTGAATGCCAAACGAAAGCCTTTTAATTAAAGTTTTAATTAAACCGGTCCTTCATAACAATTTTCTGTCTGCGTCAGCTTGAAACTTGATGACAAATTCCAATGATGGAGATGTGCGATTCTGATGCTGCTGAATCCCATTTTCCTTCTGAAATAACAAGATTGTGACCTCCAAATGATTACAATAATTCACAAAAGCAGCGACGTCAACACTTACCCTCTACGAAGCAAATCTTCATTCCTACGTTGCCCAGCATGTCACTGTAGCCACTGCTCATGTCCCAGAAGTAAAGTGAATTCTTGTAGAGGTCTTGTGCTTCTACAAGTTGTGATAGTACAGAAGAAACAAAATAATAACCTAATGATCAAAAGGCTAGAATTCTGGCTGGCCATTTGGACTCAGTCTTCCAAATTGAAAACAACGATCTCCACGACGCTCATTATAAAACAGGTATTAAATGCAGTGGTCTCTTATTGTATCACTCCATAATAGTAGGCTTTTTGAAATGTTGGGTAAAGTTGTGGAGGATTTAATTCCATTATAGGCTTGTGGCAAAAGTTGGTTCATAACTGGGTTACTGATTACCTTATGCAAAACCAAGATTTTACTAAATGCAAATCATTTCATATGTAATCCTCTGTGATCTCTTCATGTGAGCTCATGAAGAGAACACGGTGATATTTACCGATGGAAAAAACGAATTATGTGCGGTCCTTCTATGTGATAACGAACACAGAACAACGTTCGAAACGTCGAGATAACACCGTGCATCATAGGAGTCATTCCCAAACGTCATCATGCACATTTTGTACTCTTGACGGTCGCTATAGCCAATGAATGACTGCAGCCGCTTCTATACGGACTTTTATTTATTCACCATATCCAACAGCAACACAGTCGCCAATTTAATACAGGAACGGTTAATAATAATTTGTTTTTAACACGAGTCAATTGATCGCGAATTAGAGAATTACTGCAAGAAGCAGATGGCAGATGAAATTTATTATGATCCGCAATTTACGATGACGTCAACCGACAACGCCGACAAATTATGTCGACATTTTGAACTGACTCCTCTTCGTTATGTACCGATGTCGACATCACGGGGATAATTCGTCATATTTCAATGTCGACATGAAATAATCATATCATTTCTGTTTTTTCCCATTCATCATCACTTCGGCATTCTAAAATTAATTTGTTTTATTTCAATGCCGACATTAATTTATTATCTATTTTTTGGCTTATTTTAAACATCACAGGGTATAAGAAAAAGGGTGAGTTATAAAACCAAAAGAAACTGTAACGGATATGAATACATTTTGAAAAGCATTTATAGGCTACTCCAATTCTGAAATATGTAATTTTAAAGAGTGCTCTTGACATCCTTCTGTTATGAAATTATAATAGTGTCGAACTGTCGAACATCGATAACTTGTTAGAATGAAATCTGAAAAATGGCTTTCTTGTCTACAAAATGTCACGCCCAAATACTTACAATAAAGCTTAAAGGTAATATCATACTTTGGTTTTTATCAAAGAAATACATATTCATGGGGACAAATATCAAGACAGATACAGTGAGAGTCATTTGTGAAAATTTCAGTCCCATACGGTGCCCACTTTTTGAGAAAACAGTGACAAACAGCCACAGTATTTCTTAAGTCTTTTCTCTTTTATTGTTGATCATTTAAAAGATCAAAAAGATTTTCGGTCTTTGTTTTACTAATTTCTGGATAAATACACAATTTCATGCGGAAACTTGTTAACGGTATGTTTCTACCACCACCACCTTCACACCCTGTAAGTTATAGGTAAATCTGTGAACATTTCTATTTTGGTTTCTTACCAACGTATGATACTACCTTTTACTAAAATTGACGAGAGGGCACTTTATGAGCACCGTAATGATACTCGTTAAAACCTTTTTTATTATCCTGCCCTTGTGAAAATATTATAATTGATCGAGCGCAGGAGGTCGTTCTAATCGACCAATGAAAGTGACGGTTATGCCATAAACGATTTTCCGATTTTTGTTTTTGCCATGGCCGGCTTGGCTATACCTGGCACCACGCCCCAACTCGAACAGATGATACATTACATTATACAATGCAATCAGCCTCAAATAATGGCATAATGCTGGCAACTATATTAAAAAACTGGATTTTCCATTAGTGGGAGCACCCCGCTGAGGACATTATTCTATATGGGTCTATTAGTGGTCATACATGTCAAACCTTAAAATCTATCACATATATTCATCAAATAACCACAAGGCAAACTGACTGAATTTTAAGGCGAACAAAGAAAAATTGACTGGAGTGGGATTCGAACCGCTAACCTCCTGAATACCGGACAGGTGCTCTGCCTGTACATGCCTTTCATTATTTGGTTTATTTTGTGTGTGGAAAGATTGGACTCGACCTATACAGAGTGTCCCAGAAAAACGCAACACTGTGTCGGGACCCATTATGTTAAAATTAAATTGTTTATCACTTCAAGATTCACTTATATGATACAGCCATGTCTTGGCTATCCCCATGTAGAATCTAAGCATATTGGGGCTGAAATTGGCGAAAAGATGACCAATTGAAAGAGTACTTATTAAAAACAAATTTGCAAGGATAACACGCAAAGTGGTCAATACACACATAATGTGTATGAAAGAAAGATGAAAATCGGATTTTGAGGTTGGGTAATTCAGTCTTAGTTTTTTCCTTCAATTTCGGTCCAATTTTGCTCAAATTCTACATGGTGATACCAAGACATGGCTGTATGACATATCTGAATCTTGAATTGATAAACAGTTTAATTTTGATATAATTGTTCTCGACATAAAGTGTTGCATTTTTTTTTGGGGGGGGGGGTCATGCTGTATAGTTTCATGTAACATTCTAATTTGATTAGGAGATTTGTAACTACTTGAGGTTTTGTGATGTCTAGAGACCATTTCTCGTTCAAAATCTGGTTGGAAGTGATATATAAAACAACAACAAATTCTGTAACAGGATTACCAGTGCTGTGGACACGGCACAGAATGAGAAATCATACTTGGGATAGCCAATAGGTTTACATAGCAAATTATTATTATTATTGTTATTTATTTCTGGTAATGACACCAAGGATTCCTCAAAAGCGCCCTATATAGACACTGTACCTCGAAAGCCATGATGAAACTTTTTATGGAAAGATGATGAGAAGAAGATACAGTTTTAGAGGTGGGAGGAAAACCCTAGAGTCATTTTCTGGGTAAAGCCCACAGAATCAGGTAGGGACTGAAAAAGAGATCAATTTTATAATCGGTATATCAAAGGGGGTACAAGTTGCCATGATTTAATACAGGGAAAAACAGAGTGAATTGCATGGAGGCAAATAGTCACTGCATGTGTTTAAATCTCATTTTTATAAGTTGATATACCGACCGGCGACAATAATTCCGAAACAAAATTGCAGTGATATGTACTTTATCAAGTAACATCTCATTTTAACTGTTCTGCCGGCCTTATTCACGGTGCATCCATCCTGCATTTGAAGCAGGATAATCAAACCGAGGCTTGGATTAAAAATAGTCTGGTACCCGTTTTCTATTTAGAAATTGTGCAATCTTTTCCAAAGGGAATACAAGGAAGATGACAAGATGGATGCGCCGTGAAATAAGGCCTATTGTGGCAAAATTCCACCAAATCATCTCCTTTTTTTCTTGGAAGTTCGATTTCCTCAAAATATCTAGGAAACTGTGAAGTCAGTACGTTTTCATTTTCATTCAACAAACAATAGATAAACAATAGATGTCAGACAATGGGACTTGGTTCCAAAAACAAAAGCTTTTACTTACGGTCATACATTAACTCCAGTTGTGACTCGTTGATCCAGCCAGCCTTGGTGACCTGCGGGAGGAACCGGAAGTTTTATTTCAATTAATATTGCTGTTAATTGTGTAATATATCATGCCGATAATTATGAATACAAACTGCATTGGCAGTCTTAACAGGTTTATATTTAAAATGAAGAGATCTGAATGATTAGTCACGGACGTTTTTTTCACACAACCTATACAGGGTGTCCCCCAAAAAACCACTTTGTGTCGAGAACTATTATAATTATGAAAATTAAACTGTTTACCAATTTAAGATTCAGATATGTGATACATGTACAACCATGTCTTGGTTATCACCATGTAGGATTTGAGCAAAATTTGACTGAAATTAAGGGAAAAACTAAGACTGAATTACCCAACCTCAAAACCCGATGCCACTTTCTTTCAATACACAATTGTGTGTGCATTGACCACTTATTCTGCAATACTGCAAATTTGTTTTTCAAGGCAACTCTTTCAATGGGAGACTTTTGAGAACCAGTCTTCAAGCCAACAGCGCACGCGCACGCAATTGTGAGCATGCGCACGTTGTTTTGCGCCTGCGCTGTTGTGCGTGCGCGTGCGCTGTTGACTTGAAGACCGGTTCTCAAAAGTCTCCCATTGGTCTTATGCCAATTTCAGCCCGATTTTGCTTAAATTCTACACAGTGACAGCCAAGACATGGCTGTATAGCTGAATCTTGAAGTCACAAACAGTTTAATTTTAACATAATGGTTCCCGACACAGTTTTGCTTTTTTCTGGGGCACCATGTGCATACATTAAAATGGTTTATTTTGTTCGTCTGTTCGTTTGCTGGTAATATATGACGCGGAGAGTTAGAGGGACACGACCGCTTCATTTTGCAAACACGCCATGTTGCTGCCTTCTAATCTAAGGGCCTTTACGAAACGAGGCTTGAGACTAGACTTTGGGCTTAAAATGAAGTGAGTGGGTCACGAAGCCGAAGAAAGGCCCCAGCTTCGTCAAGTATCTCAAAATTGCGGTATCCCATGCATGCAAGCCTAGCCTCATTTCGCCATTAAAGGTAGTATCATACTTTGGTAAGAAACCAAAACAGAAATCTTCACAGATTTACGTATAACTTTCAGGGTATGAAGATGGTGCTGGTAGAAACCTACCGTTAAAATGTTTCCGCCTGAAATGTGTATTTATCCAGAAATTAGTAAAATAATGACCGAAAATCTTTTTGATCTTTTAAAAGATCAACAAAAAAAGTGAAAAGACTTAAGAAATACTGTTGCCGTTTTTCACGATTTTCTCAAAAGGTGGGTACTGTATGGGACTGAAACTTTCACAGATGACTGTTATTGTATCTTCCTTGATATATTTGTCCATGATGATCTATATTTCTTTGACAAACACCAAAGTATGATACTACCTTTAAAGACCTAATATCATTGGAAGTTAGTTTGTTTGCGGCTGAACCATTATCATTGCGATGGTGTTTTACAAGGCCCAATAAGCTGGCCCGCTTCAAACGTCGAACTTCTGCCGTGTCTAATTCAAATATTGGCCCAAGTTTGAATTAGACGCGGCAGAAATTCGACGTTTGAAGCAACTGCCGGTTTTCTGCCGAAAGATCGACAGGGCTTGCCACTTTTACCAGCAGAATAGCGGCACGGCTTCAAACGTCGATTTTTTGCCGTGTCTAATTCAATTGAAACGTCCCAAATTGGAGTTCCATCCCGTACCATTTTAAAAGAGAGAGCGCCGCCTTCTCGTGGAAGAATACATAGCAATATCATAAGTCTCTCTTGGTCCGCCATGTTCGAATTTGCATTAAGGTTAACAGAAAACCGGCGTTTGAAGCAACTGCCGAACTTCCGCCGCGTTTATGTCGATTGCAATGTATTGCATTAGACATCGACGTTTGAAGCGGGCCTGAGTCAGTTTCAGTCTGATACAGGAGAGTTTAAGGGCGTTTAAGAAATGGAGGCTCTGGCTCAGGTTTGGGCTCCAGCTCTGTCATCCATATGCTGAAAATATAGGTTGTGATTTTTCATTGGAGCTGAAACTCTGTTTTGCTTTGCACACGGGAGAATAATCTACTTTCGTACCGCAGCCAAAAGCCTCTATTTTGAAATCCGTTATTTTAAAATGGATTCACGAAATGAAGTCGAAGCCTGAGACGGAGCCTCCGTTTCGTAAAAAGTTCTTTTCGTTTCGAAGCCATCACAGCATTTCTAATTTATATCGCCAGATATCATTGTTTGAATTCTTTGATGAAACGTAAGCCATCAATCATGTTCCAAAGACGACTACAGGTGGACTTGAGTTTTTGTTATCAGTTCACGCCTCTTCGAAAGACTTTAAGGGTTTTTCTCTTCAAAATTAAAGGGTTTTCAACATCTAAAACCAAAATACGCTCAATGGAAAAACCAGTTCAACTTCATTTAATGAAAAGGTAATTTCAGACTTTGGTTAAAAAAAAAATGCAGATTCACAAAAAATATCAAGAAAAATACAGTAACATTTGTCTGTGAAATTTCCAGTCCCTTATGGTGCCCACTTTTTGAAAAAAATCTTTCCACTGTTATTTTTTATCTTCCGAAGATAAAAATAGTTTTTTGTCATTGGTTTTACTCTTTTCTGGATAAATACAGCATTTCTGGCAGACGAATTTTAAAGGTTTGTTTCTACCATCACCATCTTCATGCACTGTAAGTTAAAGGTAAATCTGTGGAAATTTATGTCAAAAGTATGATACCACCTTTAAGACGCTTATCGGTACAATAATTCCGATGGCATTTTTGTAATTCAAAAAAAAGATACAGCTTTAAATCATGGGTTTAGTTTGACCCAATTGACCCAAAACCCATTTTGATCTCAGGATGATAAAAACTCCTATGAATAGATTAAAAAAATACCGTGAGCGTTTTTGACCGTTTCAAGTGGCCACCGCATGGGACTGATAATTTCACAGATGACGGTTACTGTATCTTTCTTGATATTTTTGCCAATGAAGCTGCATTAATTTGACAAAAAGTATAACATTACCTTTAAGACAACAACACAATCAGACCACGAACTGTGATGCAAATTCAAGCAATCATATTATTTGATGCAGTTCTAATGCGCCGTGGAATATCTGAGATAAATTGCTGCATGACAAATTTGTGGAGTTCGTATAGTGAATTAAGGTTGTGGTAGTTCGAGTAATCTGCTAAAATTCAGATTTTTTAATTTAGAAGTGTGAGTTTTGAGAATAAGAGGGAGACTGTGCCATTTGCATGTTGCGTTTATAAGTACGGAAATTTGTTGAAAATTTAAATAATGGGGGTTAATTTCACAAAGCCCTCAGATTTTGTTTTTACATTCATGTAGATCATTCTTAAAAGTAAAGTAGTAAATGTAAAGTATACGATGTCACAATATGGTGATATTGACAACTCATCTTAAAATTAATGTTTGTGTTTTGTGAAATCCAGTTCAGAAAAAAATGAACCGTTTGCCCCTCCCCCGAATAAAACATATTCAAATTAGGTGGAAGAATTCTATTGCATATACTTGTTCTACTAGCGAAACTATCGTGACGAAAAATTTTGTTTTTTATTTGGTTTTTTGTGAACAGGATTTCTACCAAAATATTTCCAGTTTGTGTTATCGTACAATTAATGCACAATATACAATACAATTCCCCAATGGGAAGAACGGTGTTCGAAATGTTCCGTTCTGGATATTAAAGTTTAAGTTGACAAGCATTCCAATATTTTTGTCTTGCTTAGCAAAATAAAAAGACTTAAAAGGAGTTTTTTCGTTGAAATTTTCATTTCATTTTCCACAATAAGCAAAATGGCTCATGCCGATCAATTTTCCGGCGCGCATACCATCCGTATTCATTTTTTTGGGGGAGGCGAGTCTTGCAAAATCGAGACGAGCAACCAACGAGCCACACGTCGCACTGAATTGACCAATGAAAAAGCACCTACAGGCCACGAGCATGCGTATGGCGCGTGATCAGAATAAAATGCATTATTCATGAACAGATGCGTGCATTTCATTGGTCAGACGTTCACACGTCATCTACCCGCTCTCTAATAGAATCCGGAAGTCAGTGCGATTGTATTGGGGCAAATGGAAAGTTATTGTCATCTTGGTGAAGGAAACAATTAAGACCATTCGCTTATTAATTTATGCAAGAAATTCATTTAAAAAAAACCAAATTGGCAAGACTGGGATCGATTTTACCACCTTTTCCATGATTTTGTTTGCCTATGTTCTCTTTGCCACCTTTTTTTCGTCGCCTTTTTATATAACAAACTCCTTCAAAACACGTAACCTGTTGAACACCGATTTTTGTTTTGAAAAAATAATAATAAAATGCCGAAAAAATTTCAAAGAATTACAAAACTCTTTTAAAAATGACTTGTAAACACAAGCACACGAAAACTTAAATATGCCCGTAAACTGAAGAGAGAGAGAATTCGGTTCGGTTTTGTTAAAAAAAAAGTTAATTCGAATAATAAATTGATAGTTTACCCCCAAAGCAAATTATCAATCTACATGTATATGTATCTTCAAAACAAATATTTAAAAGAAGCATTTTCATTTTGTTTAAAAGGAAGCAGAAAAGTTGGGATGAGATTTTGGGCACATTTGTTGAAAATTCGAAAGAATTGCAACTTTCCTTGCAAACTCGCACTGAGAGAGCTCAAACACGACTCCAATAGTAAGAAGTCTTAATTTCTTTCTAAAAAAAATAAATAATAAATACAAGTAATGAACTGCTGCAAACTGCTCATCGGCCAAAATAATGACCTGGAATTTTTGAATGACCTGAAAAACGTTTCGATCCTAGCAGAATCTTTTCTGAGGGCTAAAGATGAAGAACCTGCTACATGTAGTATCGAAACGAAAGGCCTCCTTACTTCAAGCATTTTATCTTTCAGTGATAAAATGGAAAAAAGTAAAACTAAAAACCAACAACATCTTCTTCAAATTAGGTCAAAATTTACGAGGCGATCATAGAATCAAATCTATAAAGATGTTTGACACGGTGTTGGTGTGCCTATGTTTGCCTGAAAATATTTTCAGCAGGAGCTCCAGAAAATGTCAAGAGCATTCATTGCATCATCACAGAATTGTGAAGAGAATCGACATTAATTTCATATCAAAATGAAAGATCAACACAAACATTGCTTAAATGTCATAACCCTGATCGCATTGAGCGCAATCTAATACTGAATGGCAAAGTAAAGAAAACACTTCGGCATCGAAAACCCAATAACAGATAGCTAATAAGGGATACCCTTCTATATAAAAAGTATTTCTATGTTAACACACAGGGTGTGATATTTCCGTTCACTAAAAGAAATTATTTGGCAAAGAATACACGTGACTTTTGCATTAGGAATTATTTAGTAATACTGCATGAACACAAGATATTATCTCTACTCTTGTTACAAAATGTTCGCAGGTATAATGTATTGAATGTTAGGGTTTAAGTTCTACATATGCTCATTGCCCTTCACGAGATAGAAATGATGCCAAATCGAGGGCAACACACACATTGGAAATGTTAATATCAGCTCGTTGCCAAATGACCACAAAATAATTCAACCCCAATCTCAAACCCACCGCACTTATTAATTTTACTTATGCACTCAGCCAATCCTTAGTTTATGAAATTCTAGCATAAATTAACAGGAGAAAAAGGAACGTAAACAGCTTTGAGGGGTGTCAGTAAATATATAAACCTGGACTGGCATTAAAGGGTGATAATTATGTCTGATTTGGTGGGAATTGTTCAAGGAACGGTACGAAAAAAGCGAGATAAAACACACATTATAAGGACAATTGTATACAATAATGTGAACATAAGACATATTTCGGTTGTTTTCTTTAAGCGTGTCAATTTCACTCCGAACGATTTTTATTTTGAGAAGTTTTGAAATTGTTTTCCAGAACAGTAAATTGTCTCCTTGCTCGGAGACATTTACATTTTGGGTAAAATTATGAAATTGTCGCAATCGATTTTTTTTTTACCATTTACATGGCAGCCATTATTATGCCCCTGACACAGTTGCTTCAAAATAACATTATTATGTCTTAAACATGGTATCCTATAAGAAAACATTATCAGCCATTGCTGTGTTTAAATTGTATGCAAAATAAGAGGAAAACCTTGTCTCGCTACATTCATTTCAAGGACCTTAATTAAAAAAACAATCAATACTTGGGTTCTCAACCACCGTTAAAAGAATATCGAAAATAATACTCTAAGAAACCGGGACAAATCCTCGGAAAGAGAGATTTAAAATAGTCAAACGAATGGTGAAAATCATTCAAAGGTAAAAGACACTTGAAGCGGTAACGGTGCATTTACTGCAGCGAGACTGGATGCGCTTGAGGTTCATCGGTATATACACACATAGGTAAAATGTCAAGATGTACTCTGTCATTTTGAGGGGATGAAATATACAATTGTGGCTTGAGGTTGGGGGTGATTTCACAGCCAAACATCAGGCAGGAATGACTTGTTATCCGAAAAAGAATTGGAAGAAGGGAACAATGAATGAGATGACTTACCGAGATCAGAAAGGCCAGACATAAAAATCCAACAACGGTGTCCGTCTTCATCCTGAATAAGGTCTCCTCGACGCCTCCCAGGAGAAACTAGAACAGACCCAAAACAATCACATACACAAGATCAGTCGAAAGGGCACAATCAAAATCCAATGTCAACTTTCCAAACCAGATGAAATTCAAAAAACAAAACAAGAAAACAAAACCGATCGGATTTTGTTTTTCGAACTCGTCAACGAAATTGTTTTTTTTTTCTCCGTGCGAGCGGTTGGTGGCTGGCGGTGTTTGGTTCAAGTCCGCTGGGCGTCACACTGCTCAATCGAGGGAATGTACGAGGCGCAGGCAACAGGGATCCGCAGCCTCGCGGATGGATATCAAACATCCACGTAACTGCGGCCTTGACGGATAAAATAGTCCGTCGATTACTCCATAAGCTTTCTGTGTGTGTGCGTGTGACGCAAGGCAATTGTCGTTTTGTTTGCATGCAACTGTCGCATATTCTAAGTAGGACCCAAATGGTAGGGCGAATTTTCAGCGCAGTGGCATAGTACAAGTTCGTCACCGCTTACGTCATTCTCATTTCCTTGACAATCGTCACGGTACAAGGGTTAACACCAATTATTTTGCATTTTAATAAAAAAAAAATGAATTGGTCAACCGTCTGCTCAACTGTACCAGAGAATGACTTTTAAACAAGTAGGTAAATTATTGGACGGACTTCAAAATTCAAATGATTGAATGCATCTTCCCCGGCACAAAATGCCCAAAAGGGTTCGTGGCGAATAAACTTTTGATAACCATTTGATAATAATATTATGTTAATGATGATAATTTATTCGCATGTATTGCGCAAGCTACATCAAAACATATTTTTAGATGAAATAATAACTTTGAAAGAAAGGAGAGTAGAAATTGATTTGAAATGATACAGTAACGTTTATTGAACAAAATAATAAGACATGAAAATATTTGAACTTTTCAAACCCCCTCCAAAAAAAAAAAAAAAACTGTAACAAATTATGATACACATGCATGTATATTTTATTATTTTATGTACCTTTATTTTTTTTCAAGAAAAAAAATTATAAAATGTATCGGGTTTTTCAAGTTCAACGAGCTTTAATGAGAGTAATCCGAGTATATTGCCAAGATTTTCACGGCTGTAACAGGAATTGACTGTTGTTGAAAAAAGAGCCAGTGTTTTTTGTGTCCATTCACAACTTTGTATTATCCATCCAAGAAGAATTCACAAACGTACGGGGTTAACAAACATGAGATATTTGCCACAAAAAAACATAGAAACTGGACTGACCAGCCTGACTAGAATGAACATTATTTCAGCAAAATGTCACCTGAATATTATCCCAAAACTCTTTCAAATTACCCAATAACGAACAAGGCCCTATTCCTTCAAATTAGCAGTCCACCATTTCAATATAAGCTTAATTGTTTTTATATCTTACGGCCATGTCACGTGAGGCAATTTCAGAGGCAATCAGTTTGCATTCAAGTATACTCCATGTTATACATTCTTTATGTGTTTGTTTTATCATTTTTTCACTTCATAATTCAGAAAAAAAAGTAAAAATTTCCCAACAGCATCATGTCTCTGAATAATATCTCGCATTGACTTTTATTCAGCCATTTTTTTCTCACTTTAAAAATAAAAAATCTTGTGAATTTGTCCACCTTTATACTATAGAACAACTCACACCTCTCGTAAATTATAATCTTAAGGATTTATTGGTTGAAGTATTGTCACGGTCGTTGGCATATTTTGTGTCCAACGGAGGAAAAGGTTTGGCGAAACCGTATTCATTTTGCCAAAAATAACCCAGTGTTTATTTTATGAGCAAATAAGAATCGATAGCCGTAACGGGCGATGCGCTGGCTGACCGAGAGCAATGGGGACTAAGACGGCTCCGAGCTACAACAATTACCCTCTGATCGACCGATTCTACCTCTTGTATTGTGGCCACCGTCACCATGGCAACGCATTAAAAACACCGGGTCGAGCTTGGTGAATTTTTTTGAAACGGCCATGCGCCGCTGGGAACTGTCATGCAGTGCATTGCCAAGGACAAAACGTGTTGATTATTTTTGAGATGGAAAAATATACCGCCAAAGCACGTTGTACGTGCAGAATATATAATTATAATTGCCGATGGAAAACTAGAATTTCAATTACGCTTTGCCAATTATTTTTCAACAAGAAAAACATTGAAAGAAATTACACACGTGGCAAAAGCGTATAGTTTCAAATAGTTATAATAACAAAAAAAAAACCTCCATGTCATATATTCATATAACAAAAAACAGAAATCCCAATACATGTACATGTACATGTATGCCAAAATATTAATTCTTGAACGACGTCTCTCGATTCGTGACATTGATCATTTTACAGAACCCTTAAACCAGCGGTTACTGCAGGTATAGTGTCATACTTTGGTAAGAAGCCAAAACAGAAATGTTCACAGATTTATATATAACTTACAGGGTATTAAGATGGTGGTGGTAGAAACATACCGTTAAAATTGTTCCGCCTGAAATGGTGTACTTATCCAGAAATTAGTCAAACAACGACTAAAAATCTTTCTGATCTTTTAAAAGATCAAAAATAAAAGAGTAAAGACTTAAGAAATACTGTGGCTGCTTTTCACTGTTTTCTAAAAATATGGGCACCGTATTGGACTGACATTTTTACAGATGACTGTTACTGTATCTGTATTTTTGCCCATGAATCTGTATTTCTTTGATAAAAACCAAGTATAGTATTACCTTTAAACCAGCGATTATTGCTTTAAGGATTTTTTTCTTTATAATTCCCCAACGATCCTGACGAGCATTTAGAGACACGTTCACATCACTATCTCTTTCTCCCCTTTTAATCGTTCAGCATTTCAAGGGGGCGTTAATCATTATCCATGTTATTTTTAAGACAACATTTCGATCTTCCAGCTTTCAATTTCAAACTGCATTATGATGAATCTAATCTCCGACGATGTCATCTAAATCCATCTTCGTATTTACAAAAAATATCTCGACAAAGAATTATTTGTGCCTAGGTTTATGCTGTGTTGATTTCGGTTACTGTCGACATCAGGCGGTCTTATTTATTGATTTCAAAATGCAATCAATTTTTTTCAATTTGACAGGATTTCAGAGGGAAGGGTTTTCTTAGAAATACTAACTTTTCAAACGGAAAGGCTGATATTCATTGTATGGGCACCCTATAATAGTTGCATTTAGTCACACCGTGCGACTTTCCAAATTTAGAAATCTAGGAAAATTAGCAATTTAAAATTCTGTTGTAAGATTATATGACGTATGTAGAACGGACTGATGGAGGTTAGGCATGTACACATAAATAACAAATGCATGCAATTTTCTCAAATTGGACTCGTGGCTTGGCCGCGGCGAAGTCCTGCACACAAGAAGAAATAAACACCACATCAGAAAGAATTTTTTTTCAAAGACCGAATGAAATCTGATCACTCTTATACAAGAATGACAGACCCGGACGCCTTTTCTCAGCATTAATACTTTGCCCATGAAAAAGGGACTATTTTTCTTCTTTCTACAAGCGGAAGGACACTCATAATACTGACAACAGTTCACCTCATGGAACGCAAACGAAGAGCAACACGTATAGGCCTTTAATATTTATGATACCGTTGTGCACGCATGCAGGCGTTAATAACAAAGACCGGTTCTAAATTTATACAAAGAGGTCATTCTTTATTAGTTTCTAGAAGCTTGAATACAGGACGAAATTGAATTTGGGTCTATCTTTTGTTAGCCCTTAGATTAATATTGAAAGCTGTGTCATTAAAAAACCAAAAAAAAAAAATGGTGTTGCCCAGCTCATATTTTGCTTAAATTTACATTCTGGAACGTTAAAATTGTTAATCTTTCAATCAGTATCCAAAAGCCAATAGTCAGTCAAACGATTAGTTTATTATAACCATTCTGTTTCACAGAGCTGCTTAGCACAAAAATTCGCTAAGCATGACATTTCCGCTAATAACAAAAACAGGATTAACAACCAAATTTCCCGTTGCGTAGGCCTATCACTTGCGATTGTTCTTTGGCTGTTTGTTGTTCGCTGACTATGAATATGAAATGGAATTTTCAAAGGTGGTTTGTTTCATTGGGCAAGCTAGTTTGAGCTAATCATTTTTTTTTTTGATGCTAAGCAGCTCTATTAAATTAGCCCTGGTGGTCTCTGTTTCTGTTGCAGTATATTCAAGCCTACTTAATCGGATATTTTATTGATTTGATTTAAAGAATGTGGACTAGATATCACAGACAAAAAGTAAGAAAATTATTCCTAGCCCAAATTTGGATAGATTATTAATTCATCTTTCAGGGATAAACAAGCATAGCGGCGACAGTGTTCTTCTGAAAAAGTCTCGGATGAATACTGGTTTCATTGGGGTCCTTGTACATGTATTAAGATAAAAAATTATATTGGAACAAAAAGACGTTAATACTGATTTAAACTTGAATTTGTGAGACAATTGTTTTATTCTTAAATGTTAAGAAAGGCCTCTGCCTACTTTTAAGCCAGATTTCAGGGATATTTCTGGTGCTCACAATATTCCTTCCAAACAATACCAATACATTGCACAGTACTTCTCTGCCTCGTATTCAGGGCCCAGCAGCGTAACTAGGGAAAACGGCGCACGGGGCATGCAAGCGTTTAGCGTTTATTGCACCCCTAATTCCAACTTCTGATGGCAATAAAAAGTAAAACAAAACAACAACCAACGCAAAACGGAGAATTTGAAATTGGAACATTTTTTTGTTTGTACATTGGTTGAGATTTCCATTAACCTAAACACAGTGCAGTTACCCTTTTTAACTGTTTTTTTTTTCGCGCCCCCTAAAAAGTGGCGCCCGGGACATTTGATGCCACGTGATATGACATAGCCATGACAAATAATGTGAAACCATTACCATAACAATTATGGTTTAGTGAAAGAGAATTTCAACATTAATAAAGTCCTTTTGCATATGAAGAGTGCATGGTATTGGAAAGACAACGTCTCTCAGCCATGCTTGGCCTGATTCAGATCTGCACTGGCAGGCATTGTTTGCAAATTCGACCAAAGAATATTCGCCAAGATGGTTAGTGCCGTGGAAGTGATCACAACAGTTTATGAATAACAGCTACATTTATTAGTAATTACAACATATTCAATAGATGAGGGAGTGAAAAGCCACTCTTTGAAGAGCCATATGAGGGATAACTCTTTATCGTGTTGTCTTCCACTCTTTTAGAGTGATGTTTGTGTCGTTTTGAGTGATCTTTCACTCTGGCCCAGAGTGGAAACCACTCCGACAGAGTGAAATATCCACCACACTTTTTTCAAGAGCCATAATGAAGGACAACTCGATTTTAAACGAGTGGTATTTTTCACTCTTTTGCATTTAGAGAGTACAGTGTCAGGGGTGTATGACGTCATTTGTATGAAGATTACAAAATGACGCTATCCAAGTAACAAACAGCAGTGACCACATGTATTTTCTATCAAATTTTCCGCAATGCGATGGATATTCTAAGGAACGGTATACATGTACACTCGCCAACATGTTTACAATGTGCTTTAAAAGTATTTTTTGGTCAACCAGTATAAAATTGTATTTTATTTCAAAATTAAGTGTGTGTTTCAACTTCTGGTTCAATGTTTGATTGTTTGTGTTTGTTAGTTGTTCACTCTTTCTATGTGTAAACTCTGAAAAGCAAATACATAGAATAATATACCATAATATATATCCAACGACAATTTAAGGAACTATGTTAGTTTGAAAACAAAAGAATGCTTGCCATCTGTTTGGTTTGCCATTTTTTCAGATCTTCAGATAAATTCAGAGAATGGAGTCACCGTATGACTTCTCATCTCCCGTGGTATTGTTACAACACAGAAAATAAATGCAGATTGCATTTCACTGAGACAGTTGTAGGAATGGTAACGATGTTGCATGCATTACATCCCAATACCAACTTGAAAATAGTGTTCACATTTTGGAGGGAAAAACGCATTCATACCATACACCTATTAAAATGACGCAAATACCGACCGTTATTTTCAAATCCGGCATCATTTCTTTTATTGTATGTTTTCGTTTTATTACCAAGTTTGAATTGAACATCTTTCAAACTTGTTTTTTTTTTCCCAGAGAATGTTTTAATTCAAAAGATAATTGGCGAAAAAAATGAAGAAAACATAAAAAGATACATAGCTGACTATTTCCTATATATATCCTTTGATTATTAAAACAAAAAACAACCAAGTAGGAGCTGGGGATAGTGTTCATATGCATTATGAATAGGGGTGCCATTAAACCATGCATCATAAGTGTATTGAAATTGATGGGCCTATATGGTAATGCACAGACAAAGACAAAATTGGTTTGGAAGCCTTTCTTGGCGTGGTAAATTCACCCATTACAACAGAAACAATATCTCCATTGTGCAAGGTCGAACCATGCCGTTGGTAACGCAGGCCTTTGCCATGGCAATGGGCCTCACAGCATCCCGTTGCCACGGCAACCTGTGCATCCAAACAACAGCGTAATGATCAGGCAAGCATATAAACTGAACAAGTGAAAGAGAACAGAACCCCCCCCCTCTCCACTCGCATGTTTGGATCCAGAAAAATATCTCTAGTTTCTGGTCTAATAAAAGTGTCATTTATCCCCCAAGTATTTCCTTTTTTCCCTGTTTACTTCATATTTTTGCATATTTATCATGCGAAACTATATCTCTGCCGAAGTTAATTTGTGTCAATCAAGCCGTAGATACCTATCAGGTTGGACGACCATGTAATGTACCGACTAATTATACACATTAATTAACAATTAACTCATGGACCAGCAAACATTATAAATGCCCTAGACCAAATTTTTCTGGTCATTTTGAACCACTATATTTTTTTGTTCCAAAAATATTGTCATCACCCTGGATAAAACCTGTGTTTCCAATGATGTCACGTCAGTGCAGTTGACCTTTGCCCTCTGACTTTTGAAAATTGCCATGTAGTTATATAAAACAACCCATGAGAATGTCTTTCAAAGTGGGATAGTACAAGTAATTATGCAATTGTGTGCTAATTACATCATCCGAAGTTATTAGGTCGAAATAAAATGGACGTCTTTTTTGCTTGTTTTTTAAGGGTTTATGTTTTTCCCTTTGTCCTGCTTTATTCGTTATTTGTTTTCGGTTCCATTATTTTAAGGACATAAACTATTGAAACTCTTTCCCCATAGAAACTAGCAATTGAATAGAAAGTGTCAATCCTACATTATATGTCAACCTCAGATTCTGCCCAATATAATATTTGTAACATATTAATTTTTTCGAGTGGCCACATATAACGACTATAGAGGCTTGATGTACACGTATACCCATCATCAGCACGAATAGGCAACGTGGCATGACGAGTAGAAAAGCGCGTAACCTGTTGCTTGGCACCGATGATGCGTCACCATGACAACGCTATACACATTGCCGTTTCTGTCAGGGCCGACAATTATTAAGCACGAAAACGCAACAAAAATCAACAAGTCATAAGAGGCCATGCGCTCAGCCTCGAAATATATAAGAGCCGGTGTTTATTTATTTTATTCTATTTTATTCTTGTAGCAGTATATGGAAATAATATAATAATTATGGGCCTGCAGCAACAATGAGAAAACAGCAAATTCTAACCAGTAAGAACTGTACAAAATATGACCAGTTGTTGAGGTCAATCTTCTTTTTTTTTTTAAAGATAATATAGTTCTATTTGAGCTGGTCTATACATAATCTTCTACATAATACTGACTTGAAAAGCTACTGAGCTCACAGATGAAAATTCGTCTCGAATCTCAAAGTCATTTATTTAATACAGACCGCATGGAATTGATAGAGACATGCTAAACTGTTCAAGAGATGGTTTACAATCAAAACATAATACACCATATACACATTTCACACACAAATGGAATGCAATCATGAACAGCAAAAATTACTGAATTTCTTGGCAAAAAAGTTGTCAGCTACGGACCCAAGCATTATAGGATGAAGCGAAAAATTCCCAACTATAAAAAAAAATACAGCCTTCCTTGTAACTTTGAAATGTAGTGTTAAATTGTTATATCACCTCATGGCTTGAAAGGCAATAAACTGATGCGATCATTGTGTGCCATAACGTTAAAGGTAGTATCGTACTTTGGTTTTTGTCAAAGAAATACAGATTCGTGGGCACAAATATCAAAAGTCATCTGTGAAAATTTCAGTCCCGTACGTTGCCCACTTTTTGAGAAAACAGCGAAAAACGGCCACAGTATTTCTTAAGTGTTTTCTCTTTTATTTTTGATCTTTTAAAAGATCAAAAAGATTTTCGGTCGTTGTTTTACTAATTTCTGGATAAATACACCATTTCAGGCGGAAACATTTTAACAGCATGTTTCTACCAGCACCATCTTCATACCCTGTAAGTTATACGTAAATCTGTGAACATTTCTGTTTTGATCTCTTACCAA
Organism: Astropecten irregularis; assembly: GCA_963971285.1. Classification (NCBI taxonomy): domain Eukaryota; kingdom Metazoa; phylum Echinodermata; class Asteroidea; order Paxillosida; family Astropectinidae; genus Astropecten; species Astropecten irregularis. Next base: position 24,612,777 of record OZ020245.1, on the reverse strand, counting down.
AGTATGATACAACCTTGAACTGTTGTCTTATTTTGTTTTTATAAGCAAGCATGTGCCGTGCACTGCAATTTTTGGGGAGCTTATTGAATTAAAGCAGCTTGAAACAGACCTTATTAGTGATGCTATTTTTGTGTGTGCGTTATTTGTTTCTTTATACCCAATGTGATCTTCTATTCAGCATAATTCTTGGACGTGTAATGGCGTGCGAGTAATATTCCTGTGATGTATAAACAGAGTGGGCAGTGACAAACGCAATAAAACACAGCAAAGCGAAACAAAACATAATGAATATGATAATTTTATAACAAAATGAACTATCCAGTGTGCATGTGAATGTAAATACTAATAATAGGCCTAGGAACTGATGTGCCAATCGCCCTGTGAAATTGTTCACCCAGAATTTCTGAAATCCTATCAAAAATCGAGATAACTGCATCTGAACCCCCCCCCCCCCGCCCCCCCCCCAAAAAAGAACAACATGGCTGATGTCGATATGAACATTTCAAAATTAAAACAAAAAATGCACGTGAGAATATTAAGCAGAAATCACGTAGTTTTTCCCAAATCATGAACCCGGATCTTGATGAAATTTTCACTGTGTGTTTTGAAAATAAGATGATTGAAATGACCCCCCTCCCCTCTCCAAAAAAAAAAAAAATAACCCAACAAACAAACAGACAAATACCGACAACATGGCCGATGATACCCACTGCCTTTAAAATGCATTAGCATAATTATTATAAAGATGGCGATCAGAACGGCTGCATGGGAAGGCCGATTTAATCAAGAAAATGAAAGTCAGAAACCGCGCCAAACGGGGACAAAAGCGCAGAGCACAGCAGCAACCATGAAAGCAGCCATGCACTACTTGGCCTGTCAAATTGTTTGCGTCATTACTTCATCATTACCCCAACCCCTTCCCCTAAAGAAATGGAGGAAAACAAGAAATTGATGACAACCAATAAAACGACTATACGCACTCTAAATGAGGCTAAGTAAATATAGATGGCTGACTGATGTCTGATTGAGCTCAATTTTTTTTTTTTTTTTACAGATTTATCATTTCATGTTGGATTAGACAAAGTGCGAGTGCTGTTCTGTAACTTTTACCAACCATGTATTATACCTTTTACATTGAGTCGGATTTTTGCTCGTGACGCAGATGTCCGATTGAGCTCATATTTCCACAGGTTTATCATTTCATGATGGATTAGACAAAGTGTGAGTGATGTTCTGTAACCATGTATTATACCAAATGTATAAAGAAGGTTTATGCTATAAAGAAAAGAAAATTCAAAAATCGGGTCACAATGGAGGCTACTGTTGGCGTCTTGTACTTGAGCTATCAGTGTGGTTTAGATTCATTAGATTCATTTTTTTGATTAATCGATTGATTGATTGATTTTTAAAAGAATTTTTGCATTTGGAGTGTGATTATAAAGGCGGTTGTAGAATGGTTTTTGTTTGTTTGTATATGTGCAGGGATTATACAGTAATATACAAACATGACGTTATATACATATGGAGAGAGACTACAGTTACTGTAATGTTGAATGTCACACCGTTTAGACACGATTCCATGTTTGCATAACGGTTAACTCTTTCATTTGTCTTTTTAAAATGCTTGGAGTTCTAGGCAGTGGCGTCGCCAAGGGGGGGGGGGGGGGGGGGGGGGGGGGGGCAGGGGGGGGGGGGCACGTGCCCCCCTGGAAAACCTCGTGCCCCCCGCGTGCCCCCCATTTGAGATTTGGGTTGGTGAAAAAAAATATAATATATATTATTGTAGTGCCCCCCCAACAATTGCTAGTGCCCCCCGCGTGCCCCCCCCCCCCCCCCCCCCCAGACTCAAAAGTCTGGTGACGCCACTGGTTCTAGGAGGGCCTGATGTTTCGATCCTTATCGAAGGCCTTCGATAAAGATCCAGCTAGGATCGAAACGTCATACGAGTCCTCCTTTTCGATGAAGATCCTGCTAGGACCGAAACGTCAGGCCCTCTAACTCCAAACATTTTATAAATTCGAGGTCATTATTTTGGCCGTTGAGCAGTTTGCATGTGAGTGGCCACACACACAATCTGAAAACACAATGCTGAAATTTAAAAATTCCTATACTTTTGTACAGAGCAGAACTGAAATTTTGAGTAACTATCAAAAATATTAAATCGAAAATCAGATTTGAATCTGAAGTTTCATATCCCTGTTAGTCTTTTTAAGCTTTCGTATAGCAACTATACATGTACTACTTCATCAGATGCATCCGATGAAGTAGTTGCTACGAAAGCCTATGCACAGTTTTACTCTAGTTTGTCATTGAAGTGCTACTTGTATTTTTCCATGTATATTTTGCAATATCTGACCGACACGGCTACCTACCACTATATTTGTCTTTTTGTATCATTCTATCATTATTTTGTAATTAATATATGGAGGTCTTTACCCACACCCTTGACCGCCAATGGGGATTTTAACCGGCTCATTTTTTTTTTAAATATAAAATGCAGACATGTCTCATCACACTGTGATTATGATAATGTAGTGCAGGATTGACCATCAAGGCCACTTAACTGGTTTGCTATTTTGCATGTTAGGCTTTTTGCCAAAATGGTTAGGTTTTGAGTTCTAAACAGTGCCAGAGTTCGCCCATTCGTTAAACTTACAGAATTGATGATGACATTATAGAGATTCTATGTTTATAAACTTCAATACCAATCTTCCTGTCAAATATTTCCCCCTAAATAAAATGCTGTCATAATCTCATCATTAGGCAAACTGAACCTGACCAAAACACGCACCGATTTTTAGTAATTTTCATTCAAAAACAGAAGCTTCTTCTTTGCAAGCATTAAGTCGAAGAACAGCAACCGATGTTCGTCGTTTTCTCAACTTAAACACCGAGTTTGACAGGTATAATGACACGCATTTTGAAAACAAGGGTGACTAAAATGTACTGGAAGAACTTCTAATTAACATGACCAATGATTCCCTACACCTTTCATTTTCAAGATATTTCTTTAGCAGCAAAGAGAGTTCTTGTATCATGTATGAACTGCCAAATTTTACCGAGGCAGACTTGACGTCATTTTCTTTTCAGTTCAAGTATTTTTTTATAATTAGGCCTGGAAATCAGGCGCGGTTGTAGAGCCAACATTTTTGGGGGGCTAGAAGAGCCATTATTATTATTAAATTTTTTTTGGGGGGAAGGGGGGCCTAGAAGACCCAATATTTTGGGTACTTCTAACACTCGCTTCTGCTATGTCTTATTAGGGGTCGAAAAACATGCACATTATAGCCCACACAACGCGTTTTTTGTGTAATTGGCGCTTAATAACTGAAAAAATCCAGTATTTTCAAGAAATTTTTTTTTCACTTGCATTTTTTTGGGGGGCTAGACAAATTTTTTGGGGGGCTACAGCATCCCTAGCCCCCCCGTAGAACCGCGCCTGCTGGAAATGTTCAAGCTTTTGTTCTCACACTTATAGGTATTATCATAATTTGGTAGCTTACCAAAACAGAAATCTTCACAGGGTATAAAGACGGTGAAGGTATACCGTTAAAATTGTTCTGCCTGAAATGCTGTATTTATCAAGAAAAGAGTTAAACGACCAAAAACAATTTTGATCTTTTATACATGTTATAAATTGGGACTGAACATTTCACAGATGACTATTACCGTATCTTCCTTGATATGTTTTTGGCCATGAATCTGCATTTTTTGACAAATAGCCACAGTAGGCATATGACTAGGATATTATCTTTAACTTAAGCCTAAAATATCCGTTCACAATTAATGGTATTTCATTTAAAACGAACAATTTATTGATAAAGGCTGTCGAAATAAAATTCAAGAAATACAATTTTAGGTTCCTGGTAAATTTGAAATGTTACATCGCCATTATTTCTCCACTTATTCCCCCACTGAATTCAGCCGAAGGAAAGGACAGTGGTTCTCATAAATATATTATCTAATGGACAATAGTGATCTCAATTTTATGGTCCCCCTTTCTCTGTGTCTCCCAGCCCCCTCACTTGGATTCGTGCCAAAAACACAGAACAATAACCGCATACCGTGCCGGCTGCCTGAGCTGTCAACCAATGAGATTGCACCACGGGGTAGAAACAAAAAAGATTCATCCGAGTTTTTCCATAATAATTATCCACAGTAAGAGGGCGGTATACTGAGAGCAACAAGCAGGAGTGCACTCAGCAGCTCAGTGGCACGGCAGAATAAAAGAGGCGTTGGCTGCAAAAAAATTAATATTTAATGCGGTATTGAAACTGCTAATTATAATAACCCGATGCAACCAAGCGTGCTGCAGTAGCTGAGCTGCACGAAAGCCGCTGACTCACATAATTGTGCGCAGTATTCAAAAGATAACTGAATGCCTGAATTAAATTTTCAATACAAGGATTTGTTTTTAATTTTCAATGTTCAATTATTGTTTTTATATATTTTTTCCCCCAATGAAATAATGACCGACAATTACCGAGAACTTAAAGAGACATTCACAAAATTGTGCCTCCATTTTTCCCCCATGTTAGGATTATGTTATATTAAAGGTCATTAAAAAGTGAACAAAGAAAAATTGACTGGAGCAGGATTCTAACCGGCGACCTCCTGAATACCGTACAGGCGCTCTACCAACTGAGAGGTCGCCAGTTCAAATCCCGCTCCAGTTAATTTTTCTTTGTTAATTTTTTAATGACTTTAAATTCAGTCGGTTTCCCCTGTGGTTATTTGATGATTATATAGGTTTTCCCGGTCATTTTCGGCAAATGAGCGGACAATTTAAACGCTGCGTCATTCCATTTCGCGTGAAACTGCAAGCAGCGGCGTCACCAGACTTTTGAGTCTGGGGGGGCACAAGGGGGGCACTAGCAATTGTTGGGGGGCACTACAATATAATATTATATATTTTTTTCACCAACCCAAATCTCAAATGGGGGGGGGGGGGGCACGAGGTTTTCCAGGGGGGGGGGGGGGCACGTGCCCCCCCTGGCCCCCCCTTGGCGACGCCACTGACTGCAAGGCACCTCAAAATAGTCATTCGATTTCATTTTATGTGCAAGCAAATGTTCACAAGGGCCACGCGATTTCAATTAAAAATTCCATTCGAACAGCATTCAAATTCGCAACGGCTTTTGGCAGCGTGCGCTTAGTCTTTCAAATTCGTTTTGGGGCAGGCATTTATGTGAATTGTTCAGCAAAGTTAGCGTTCTGTCTGAAATTATGAATGTACCGCAAGAATAAAAAGGGTATAGAATGGATCACTTCTTGTATGGAAACCACTTATGTGATGTCCCATGACGACAATTGTTTGTAATTGAAAAATCCTCGAAAATAATGGCAGCTTTCGGTCGCTGTACGAGAGAATATCTAATGTTGACGGTTGATTAATGCATTCGAATGATTAAGATTACATTGAGCTTGCAGTCAATTTGAACATCAACACCATGATTTTCAATACACATCCATGGCACCAATCCTCTCTTGAGAATAAACAAATAACAAATCAAAGAAATATAGAAATACATGGAAAGGGAAAATGACACAAGATACAAAGAAATAAACAACGTATTTGAGATCCGGACGAGGTTGGTCGGAGGAGGGGCTATTCATTTCAAAATGGATGATGAGATGCGACACCATTGCAATACACTGGAGTTTGCATTTGTTTGCTCATTTTGCGAAATTGGTTGTCTCAAAACGAAAACGTAAGTAACGATCTGGTATAAATCGTTGTTTGCGGTTACTCTGCTAAATTGAATGCCGATTTTGCATGGCTAAACTGAACGACAGTTGAATTTAATTGAATGCAATGCTATATAAATACGGATGCAAGAAAGTGAAATCGAGTGACGGTTTCAACCGAGGAGGCAAAATCACGTCAACACGAATGCGTGAAAATGAAATTGGCCGCTCATTTGCCGAAAATGACCGGGAAAACCTATACTATATTAAAGGTTTTAGACTTGGATTTTGAACAAATTCAAACAGTAAGATTTCTTTCTAGTTTTCAAGAAAATTGTGTAGGAAGACATCAAAATCTCTCCCTATTGACCGATTTCTCCCAAACGTTCACTTTCAGATGCTAAGCTGTGTTTAATATGACTTTTAGAAAAGCTATGCCTTTCAGCATTGAAGATTTAACAATTTTTGTAAAAATCAGATAAGCCACAGCAGAGAGGGCGACCACATGTAATTTGTGTGAATTTTCAAGTTGCTAATTCTTTTTAATTGCAAAAGAGGAGCTTGCATTTTTACTAAAATTTCTTAATCGATATTTCCAAGTTTTGTTTGGGGAGATATGGTGTACCATGGATACCATAACTAAAGGTAATATCATACTTTGGTTTTTATCAAAGAAATACAGATTCATGGGCAAAAATATCAAGACAGATTCAGTAACAGTCATCTGTGAAAATTTCAGTCCCAAACGGTGCCCACTTTTTGAGAAAACAGTGAAAAACAGCCACATTATTTATTAAGTCTTTTCTTGGTCGTTGTTTGACTTATTATTTTCTGGATAAATACACCATTTCAGGCGGGCAAAATGTTAACGGTAAGTTTCTACCACCACCATCTTCATACCCTGTAAATAATAGGTAAATTTGTGAACATTTCTGTTTTAGTTTCTTACCAAAGTATGATACTACCTTTACGCCATTGAAAAGGTTGTTCCTCTGGATGGAGGCATTAATTACCTTGCCGTGGACTAGGTACCCCTTCCAGTCCTATTTTATACTATGTTTAAGCATGGGGGGACGGGGGGCTTAACCACCCACCCCCCAAAAAAATTCTTGAAAATACTGGATCTTTTCAGTTATTAAGCGGAAATTACATAAACAACGTGTTGTGTGGGCTATTAGGTGCATGTTTTTCGACCCCTAATAAGACATAGCAGAAGCTTGTGTTAGAAGAAACCGAAATATTGGGTCTTTTAGCCCCAACCTTAAAAATAATGGTTCTTCTAGCCTCCCCAAAATATGAGCTCTAGAACCGCGCCTGATCCTGGCTATAAACAAGCAGATGGTATACATGTGTGTCATCATTTTATGATGGCATCAGATCTATTCATATTGGCACCAACTTGAAAATCAGCATACAGGATTGTAGTTGATGCTAGATCCTCCTTCAAAATGATTACACATACTACAAGCCAGAGCAAGAAGGCTTCTCTTTACAATATGATGATACCAGAAGGTACTTCGGTCAGTTTGTCTAGCTGTCATAATCAGCCTGGCTGGAGTCCACATCAGGGAGAGTAGACAGAGCATCCAGTAACATATGCTGAGGAATCTCCGACCCTCGCACCCTCAACATGTAGCAGGCATTCTCCACCTTGGACACGCTCTGCCGCATCGTGGTCATCTTCCGTACGAACTCTCGTCCTGGCTGGTTCCCGAGCAGCCGGAAGCTGTCGTACAGCTCCCGCATGACGGCCACGAGTCCGAAGGGCGTGGTGGTATCCCCACTGCCGATGCAGTTGATGCACATGCGCATCAGCTCGCCGGTGAAATCGGCGATGCCTAAGATGTAGTCCAAGGGGTTGATGTGGAGATGCAAGTCTCTCATCACAGGGGGGCAGGGCGGTGATTCCTTGCCATCGTCAAGGTTCTTAGCATCTTGGGCTTCCACAGGTGTTTCACCAGGGGCTGGAGAAGGTGACTCCTGTAAGGGAGGATGGCCAAAAATGGAAAAAGAAATTATTGCAATGCCCTCTGAAATTTAAAGTCATTTTCTCCAAAAATGTTCATATTTTAATAATCATCCTTAACCATCCAAATCGGCACGGATTCTACTGAAAATATGAAGGAAGCTAATCAACACCATAACAGCACAGGTTCAATAAGAGTGTCTGTAAACAATCTGCTTACTGTCTTTCAAATCCAATTAACATGCTAAGGGGCTACACATTTATCAGTACAAGGAAAGTTCACAGGTCTTTTGAGTTGCAATGTGTCTTACGTGACTTCATAGCACATCTAATCTTGAGGTCTATGGTCATTGGATTACCCAGTCAGTGAAGCTGAGGTTATACACAAATCTACCTGGGGACAATTTAATTTCTTTGGATTTTTTGTGCATCTGTAGAATATTTCATTTCCAGTAAAAGAAATCTTTTCACCTTTTTCTTTTCACTAAAAATGAAATGGCATTACACCATATTCATTCCACAATACGGGCGTTTTACAAAAGTGCGCCACCATGAGTTTGCAACATATTGGCCAATTTGTTGACAAACTGCGCATCTTTCCACATGTGCAGTTTGTCATCAAAATTAATTCCACGTATTGTGATTGGCCAACGCATTACAAACTCATGGTGGCGCACTATTGCGAATCGCCCATATTTTCCTGGGATCTGAGGCAATCCAAGGAAAAAAAATGTGAAGGGGGGGGGGGGGGTAATTATGGCATTTTAAGGGAATGGGTCAAACTGTCACTTCTCAAAAATAGTAGCAATATCAGATACAGATAAAAAATGTCCATGAAGGCTAAATACATCAAGGTTAGGAGCTTTTAATGATGCCCTATTAAACGCAATTTTCATGTTGTATGGATAGGGGGGGGGGCCTTGGCTTGTAAGCAGTTCCAGCCGTTATGGCATTAGCAACAAATTATTTACCGTCAAATGCATGGGTCCCATTGTGTTATTCAAGGCTACAGTATCTTCTCATCAATACTGTATAGGCTCCTAATGGAAGTGCAATATTAAAGCCATTAAAATAGGCATGTACAAATGGGGGCACTTATTTTGATCACGAGATAAGGATCGAAAAAATGAAGAGCATAAGTGACAATGAAAGGTGAAATATACTTTATTTTTTATAAAATGAAGTCTGTCGGGGTGTTTGTCTTTTTTGTATGTCTGTTGTTTGTTTGTTTGTCTGTCTGGTTTTCTGTTGGGTGGGCTGTTTGTCCATCTGTTGAATTTCTTGTCTGTTTATTTGTCTGTGTGTTTGTTTAGGGTGTTTGATTTTTGGGGTGTTTAATGTATTTGTTTGTTTGTTTATTAGTTTCTTTCTTTCTTTGTTTTATTACAGCAATTATTTTACAGCAATTGTCTTTTTATAGGTAATGGGCAATTCCAGCGTAACGGACATGACAATTTACACAGTTTTTGCCTTATTCAGAGGATCACAACGTACAATTGGCAGTTTGCAAACAATTTTAATTAGGCTTATCAGACACATTTAAATATCAGTGACATATGTAGTAAATTTTATATAATTTCATTGAACAGTTGTAGAGAAAATGCACTTCTTGTGACCGTAACGGACATGACACTAAGTGGCATTTGGTGTCATGTCCGTTACCGTCACAAGAAGTGCATTTTCTCTACAACTGTTCAATGAAATTAAATACAATTTACTACATATGTCATTGATAGTTAAATGTGTCTATTAAGCCTAATTAAAATTGTTTGCAAACTGCCAATCCTACTTTATGATCCTCTGAATAAGGCAAAAACTGTGTAATTGTCATGTCCGTTACGCTGGAATTGCCCTAATGCAAATATGGTATGGTATACAGTGACTTGATTTTATTGCATGTGCACAATGACAGTGTTGGAGAACCAATAAGTATTTGGCCCGTACTCCATCATAAGTACTCGAAAAAACAACAACCCAGTACTCTGCACGTACTCGTAATTTCGTACTTGGACTCGTCCCCGATCTCAACAAATTGTACTCGGTGAACTCGGAGTCGCGAGTACTCAAAAGAAAATATAGAATTTTTGATACTAATTTTTCTATACTAAACTTGATGATGAATGTATTGCGTTACCGACAATATGCAGCGCATACAGTATCGCTGGTGCACATTTTGGTATCGTCCTTTTCCTATGGAACACAACAAACATACCAGTGAAATAAATTGCAACCTTCTTTCCATGGGCTGCATTTGTGTTCATCACACACAGCATTTTCTAACTAAAAAGGGGAGGAAAGATCGTATAGTGTGTGTGTGTGTGTGGGGGGGGGGGGGGGGGGCTTCAGGGGAGGTTTTGCACAAGTACACAAACGTGTTACATTCTCTAATGGGCGCTTGGCACAATGTTCTACCGTACTTTAAAAATGTACTCAGAATGTACTCGATGTCTTTGTACTCGAACTTGGCCCCTACTCGGACTCAGAAAAACTTGATCTCATTTTTTGTTTTGGCCCAGGACTCGATTAAAGGTTTACTGTAATCAAAATTGGTAAGGGGGTGAAAGTGCTTTAAATTTATTGCTTAAAGGGGCTGTATCGTCTCGATATTTTCAGGCCTGTTTCTGGGCCCAGAAAGATGAACTTTGACCCAGTGTTATTTTGAGCATGCGCGCTGGCTGTCATCACATTTGCATATTTACCAGACAGTGTGAACAAATGCAATCATTTTTTGAACTTCGAGGCGCGCTAGCTTGCGGTCAGCTCCCATGGCAATGGCTGGTTCAAACAAAAGGCAATGCAGACATCGCTGCATAATGTAATCTGATACTTTCCCACGGCCGGCCTGTATAATAGCGCTCCGCACTTACGCTAAAAATAGCAACGGACCTCAGACAAACATGCCATGCATGCAGTGTACAGGAGTATGTACTGTACCATCCATGCATGCATTGTAGGCAAGCGTGTACAGTGTAAAATTGACTTTTTGAATATAGCCTACATGCCTACATGTAACTTTATAAAATGGAGTGTTTTACTGTAGGCCTCAGGCTAAATAATACTTAAATAGCACGTTTAAAAATCCTTGCTTCATTTTTTTTTAACAAATGCAATGGAATTCTATTACATAACACTTCGTACAAGTCTTCAGAGGGTATGCATTCCTTTCCAGGTGCAAGGCATGCGGTCACACAATACATTCAAAGGATGTATAGAGATTCAAATGAGGTAGTGTAGGATGGCTATATAAACCAGGGCTGCAAGGAGCGAGCATCTTTTCTTCGTGTGATAGGCATAGCGGACGGAGCTGTATAGTTCAGCTCCTTGTTCATTGCAATAATGAATACTGTCTCGTCTGGAGACGATTTGTCCACACTCCAACCAGGCCAAAGTAAGCCTAGCTCTCGCCGAGACATGGATGCTATGTTACAGGCTAATGCCGATAGTATCCAGAAGTTAACGACTTCGATGAGTGCCATGCAAGATATGCTGGCATCACTGGCACATTCCCATGACTCGGCATCCGGACGTGCTAAGCACGCCGGCCCCAGCATCCCTGCTGATAATTCACCCCAGTTTGAGGTCTCAGCTCAATACGATGAGGAGTTTGTAGACGAGCTCTTGGGTCAGGAAATTCCGGCCTACGACCCAGCTCAATCTGAGTTTGATCTGACCAGTGTACTGGCGGATAAGGACGGTACAGCGAAAGCTGATTTTGAGAATCTTCCAAGTGAAGATATTTACAATGCTAGTGAGGCGAAGGGCCCCGAGATATTTAGTAATCTAGCAGAAAGAGCTGTGAAAGCTGTAACTTTGCCAATTAAGAAAGAGACGTATGCAAAAATTGCCGAGAAATACGTTACGCCGTCAAACGCGGTAGCCGTGACGGCACCAAGAATAGACAGCGAGCTGTGGGCAACTATTCCGCCCTCAGCTAGATCCCAGGATGTGTTGCTACAGAAGTCACAGAAACAGGTGATCAAAGGTTTGCTCCCTTACTGCAACATTCTTACCGAGTTGCGTGACTCGACAAAGTCGGGCAAAAGTGTGAACGTTGACAAGTTAAAGGAACTTGCTTTAGATGGCATTACCCTCGCAGGGAACGCTTCATATGAGCTTAGTATGAGACGCCGTGAGGAACTGAAACAAGTCCTCAACCCTATGTATCGCGGTGTGTGTTCCCGCAATACTCCTGTGTCCGAAATGTTGTTCGGTAAGGATTTAAACAATACAATGAAGCAGGTAGCTGAAGCCTACAAAGCGGGCAAAAAGCTGACTTCAGATGAGAAGAAAACTCAGTCCTCATATCGCCGTTATATGCCATATAACCAACACAGAGCAGGTAAAGGCTCGTCCGCAAACTACAGCGGACCCACAGGCAGAGACAGGCGCACTTGGCGCTCGTCTTCTCGGGGTTCGATAACCCAACACAACCGTGGGCGATCCACAGGGCAACAAAGCTCCTTCAAACCTTTCACGGCAACGAAGCCTACTTCTGAAAAAAACGGGTATGTAAATCCAAACCTACATGTATTGTCTCCAGCGGCATGTGCCGGGAGATTGAAATTGCACAAAGACAACTGGTCTCAAATCACGTCCGATAGGTGGATTCTTGACACCATATCAGGCTGTAAAATAGATTTTGTGAGCCGCCCGTTTCAAAACTCAAAACCTAAAAAGGCTTCTTTCTGTGATCACGAATCACATTTGATCAACGCTGAAATTGAGGAACTGCTGCACAAAGGTGCAATCAGAGAAATTCCTCAGGCAGAATGCCAGTTCCTGTCCAACATTTTTCTGATAGCGAAAAAGACAGGTGGATTGAGACCAGTTATCAATTTAAAAAATCTCAACGAATTTGTTTCATATGAGCATTTCAAAATGGAAAACATTAAGCTCGTGAAAAACTTGATTAAGAAATATGATTTTCTGACATCAATTGATCTGAAAGATGCTTACTTTTCTATTCCTATGTGTGAGGAGGATCAACCATATCTTTGCTTCTCTTGGGCAGAAAGATTTTTCTGCTTTACTTGTTTACCATTTGGCTTATCGTCAGCCCCTAGAATTTTTACTAAGGTTATGAAACCTATAGTAGCATCAGCCAGAGGTCGAGGTATTCGTTTGGTCATTTATTTAGATGATATCCTCATTATGTCTTCTTCCAGAGAAGAAAGCATGACGAATACAAATTTTGTGATTCAATTGCTTCAAACGCTTGGTTTTGCAATTAATTTCAAAAAGTCTTGCTTGATCCCGGAGACCAAAGTGACATACTTGGGATTCATAATCAACTCAGAATCAATGTCAATTCACATCCCTCAAACTAAGGTGGATAAAGTCCAGTTTGAGAGTCGACAGCTTATTTCCAAAAAATCAGTAAGCATCCGCCAACTGGCCAGATGTATTGGTCTTATTGTTTCTATGTTTGAAGCTTTCCCGCAGGGAAAATTGCATTACCGTCAGATGGAATTTGCAAAAGTTGAAGCGCTTAAGTTTCAGTCGGGTAATTACGACGCCCTAATAGATACCGCACCATTTTCTAAAGAAATACAGTGGTGGTTGAAGGTTCCCTCGGATGGTGTAAATTGTAATATAAAATTACCGTCCATCGATATTGTTATCTCCACAGACGCCAGTAAATCTGGATGGGGAGCAATCTGCGAAACAGATCATTCCTATGCACAGGGTAAGTGGAATGACACCCAGAAAGAGCTTCACATTAATTTGTTAGAACTCTTGGCTGTGCAAAAAGCACTGCTTAGTCTGTGTTCACAGACGCAACATGCACATGTTCTCATCAAGTCTGATAACAGTACGGCTGTTTCATATATCTCCAAAATGGGAGGATCTTCAGTTTCATTGAACCAAATTTCAACCCATATATTTGATTGGTGCTTGCAAAGGAACATTCATTTATCTGCAACGCACATTGCCGGCCAAGCCAATGTCACGGCCGATCTCCTTTCTCGAAAAGAGTTGAACAAAGAATTAAGTATCAAGTCTGTAGACTTTGATTATATTGTCAAGCAGACCTTCTGCCCCGATGTTGACCTTTTTGCATCTTATAAGAATCGAAAATTGGATCAGTATGTTTCATGGAAAAGAGATCCATATGCATGGGCTGTAGATGCTTTTACAATTTCTTGGTGGAATTTACACCCATATATTTTTCCTCCATTTTGTTTGCTACCCAGAATCCTGGACAAGATTTCCAGGGAAGAGACAGACTTGTGTCTAGTAATCGCCCCCTTGTGGCCAACACAAGCATGGTTCCCTCAGCTACTCTCAATGTGTGTAGCGCAACCAATCAAGCTCCCACAGACAGCTCTAATCCAACCTCAGCAAATCCAACCTCTGAACCTAAGATTAGCCGCTTGGGTCATCTCAAGCAACGATGGAAAGCAGAGGGACTTTCGAATGACGCTTCCAAGCTCATCTCAAGCTCTTGGAGACAAGGCACAGAAAAACAATATGAATCTGCCTGGAAATGCTGGGTTAGCTGGTGCAGTGGAAGGAAGATTGATCCAATTGCGTCATCTATACTAGATATCGCTAACTTTATTGCCCACGAACATTCAGACGGGAAGTCTTACTCAACCTTGAATTTATACAGGTCAGCATTATCTATGACCTTGCCCTTGGCTGGAGGTCATCCTGTTGGTCAACACCCTCTCATTGTTCGTCTTCTAAAAGGGATCTTTAATTCCACACCACCAAAACCAAAATATTCAAAGATGTGGAAAGTATCGTCTCTCTTAGACTACATTTCAAGTTTGCCTGATAATCAGGACCTATCGCTACTTAATCTTGGCGAAAAACTGGTAAGCTTATTGGCTCTGGTAACGGCTCAGCGAACTCAGACGTTGGCCGCCCTAGACATTCGGTATTTTGATTTCTCAGATAACCAGTGTAATATTACGGTTATGGAATTACTTAAAACTAATTGTCCTAAGAAAGGCATCGCTAATAATAAACTGAGCCTACGTGCCTTTGAGGGAAACCATAAGTTATGTGTTTTGTCAACATTAAAGGATTACCTTGAAAGAACAGATAAAAAACGAAATTCTGTTACTGAACTTTTTATTTCTAGCAGAAAACCTCACAAAGGTGTAACAACTGGTACGTTAGCAAGATGGATGAAAAATATCCTCCGTGGGGCAGGTATAGACACTAATGTCTATACTGCTCATAGTATACGAAGTGCTTCAACTTCAACTGCTTTCGCTCAAGGTGTATCACTTCAGGATATACTTCATACTGCAGACTGGACTAATGCCAGTACCTTTGCACGGTTCTATAACAAACAAATCGAAGAACCAACTTTTGCAAACTCTGTTCTCAGTGCAAACTAAACAATCGGTTTGCAGGTATTTTGCGAAATACACGTTTTATTATCTTTTTTAAAAATACATTATCAGAGATAATGACACACACTTACTTTAACAGCTAGCTTGAGAATACTTTGGTTTCTCTTTCCGTGTACATGTATTGAGACACTCCAGTGCAGTTTTTTCTGCTGTTATTTTGTTTAAATTGCTACATGTTAAAGCAAACTAAGCAATTCTTTGTTTTATCTTAGTCTTGCCATACGTGGCATTGATACAGTCAAGTATACTGTGTCTGGTGGAATTTTGTTTAAAAACAAATTTGCTTTATGTTAATTTATCAGACTTTGGGATTCACATGCATGTGATTGACGAATCTGAAAATAAAAGATAGCTTGGATTCTTGACAGCTGATTTCTGGTCTGGAACTCGCCCTTTCTTGGTTGAGCTTTGAACATGCATACCCTCTGAAGACTTGTACGAAGTGTTATGTAATAGAATTTAAAAATTATGTGAATATGAAATATGAAATATAATTTGAATTCTATGAATAATAATGAAGTACAAGTCGAAGAGGGTTCCCTCCCATCATGCTGTGTTTAAACAGAATGTTATGTCTGTTTTTTCCCGCCCTGTACTAAAGGGCTTCGTCCCCTTTTTTCTCTGGACTTTGAAAAGATGCTCGCTCCTTGCAGCCCTGGTTTATATAGCCATCCTACACTACCTCATTTGAATCTCTATACATCCTTTGAATGTATTGTGTGACCGCATGCCTTGCACCTGGAAAGGAATGCATACCCTCTTCGACTTGTACTTCATTATTATTCATAGAATTCAAATTATATTTCATATTTCATATTCACATAATTTTTAAATTATAATAGTCCAAGGTACATAATTCGGCAACCGTGCATTTCTACATTATGTTGTAAATTAGCCACTGAAATTCACAGTAATCTGTACATTTCAGATCTGAACAAGTCTGGATGGTACCCGTGGTTATTTCGATGGATAAAGAGCAAAGTCTACATCCTGCAAAAGTGATCGAGATCAAAGTTTATGGTCGGAAAACTCGGAATCCCGATGTTCACTACTTATATCCCAAGAAAGCCAGAGAGATGCAAATAAAAGGAAATGACACTTGTGAAATGAAACCAACTTGAGAGGGGTAGATGAAAGTTTGTTTTGAGTTTTGGGGTTCATGTGAAAGAGCAGAAATTGAGATTGGATTATAAATAATGGTGTGACACTGCATTGTAGTAGATCCTATATTATTTTATTAAATATATTCAATCCCTCTTTCTTTATATTATTCTCATTCTAGAACTAAAAAAAAAATCTAAACAATCACATTCAAGACTCAAAATGGACACAATTTCACTGTCACATTTGTAATACATTTTAATCCCAATGCCTTCAACGACGTTGTTTTGGTGTTTAAAAACTAGTATGTTTTGAGGCCAAAAAGTGTTAAATTGAAACTACTGTAGTGTCAAAAATGAGCCGTGGAAATTTCTCTGCTAACTTCTTCACGAAGGGGCGAATTATCAAAAATGCACGTTGTTCTATGGGGGCACTTTCAGCACGTACGGGAATTTACGTTTTCACCAATGATCTCCATAATACACACATAATAATATTATGTATGGAGATGTTTTCACAAAGAGGCGAATTCCAGCGCGCGCGCGTGCTATTTTTAGCCTTGGGAGCAGGGGGTAATTTTTAGACAAGCCATTTCCCAGAACAGCCATAACAAATGTTTGGCTTAACTTAAATGAAGCTCAAGGGGGCGCACTTCAACATTTGATCGCTCGGCGAGACGATACAGCCCCTTTAATACACAATTAGTGACTATATAAATTAATAAGTGCTTTCTTTTAACCAAAACGTTACAAAATCAGTACATGTATGCCCCGCCCCCAGAAAAAGTCCCCCTTGAATCCGATCCACACAACAAAAGCAAGTGACGTCACATACAGAACTAGTATAGGCTCGCCACACAGTATACTGCATGGCGTTCTGCATGTGACGTAAGCAAGGTTTTTCGTCGCGAAAAGTGTGGTGCTAAATTATGGGCCTAAAATACCTCCATTTTCGATATACAAAATGTTTTAGCACAAACAATGATAGACAGGTTGAGTTTTATAACAATACAGATGTAATTAACATCATATGTGTTTTGATAACAGTAAACCTTTAAAAAGTACTCGGACTCGGCCCGTAATCGGCTCTGTGTGTACTTGGAAAACTAGAATTTTGGTACTCAACTACAACACTGGCACAATGAAGTTTCTATTCCACTGACTACAGGCCATTCTGCAATATTATGTGGTTTAGGGTATGTTTTTATGTAGTAATCTCCAGCCTTAAAATGATCTGGTGTCTTTATGCCACTCTCACCAACTGTATATGATGTATAGATCCTGGCCTTCTCTTTATGTAACTATGTGATATAGTATGTGGATCGGTTTGCGGAAACACCATGTAATTATCGTTCGTACTTTCGCACTTCTATATCGTTCGCACTTCTCGCAATTAGGTCTCAACGTTTCGACAAGTCTGCTCTAGTCCTCATCAGGAGACCAAGGCTGGAGATTACTACATAAAAACATACCCTAAACCACATAATATTGCAGAATGTTATTTAGTCAGTGGAATAGAAACTTCATTGTGACAGTGTTGTAGTCGAGTACTAAAATTCTAGTACCGAGTTTTCCAAGTACACACAAGCTGAGTACAGCCGAGTCCGAGTACCTGGGCCAAAAAAAATGAGTTCAATTTTTTTGGTCTCCTGATGAGGACTAGAGCAGACTAGTCGAAACGTTGAGACCTAATTGCGAGAAGTGCGAACGATATAGAAGTGCAAACGATATAGAAGTGCGAAAGTACGAACGAAAATTACATGGTGTTTACGCAAACCGAAAATCCACATACCAATTGTCACTATGCAAAGCGTCAAATCTTTCTATGTGATATAAGTTTCTCTGGAATATGATAACTTGGGAACAGGGAATCTCACACAGTATAATTATACAATCCACTTCTAATTCTCGTCTTACCTTTGTCTGAGGTTTGTCTTCTGACGGCACTTGGAATACCAGTTGACCTCTGACCTCTTCCAAGCCCATCAGCCTCTTCTCTGCGATGTAACAGAGGAACAGGACGGCCTCCACGTACTCCTGGAACCCCGGGGAGACGGCTCGCTGGAAGAGGAAAGGGTCTTGCCCCTCCAGCTCCTTTGCGATGCGCATGAGATGGTTGGACTGGATGGCTTCTATCTTCCTGCGGGCCTCTCCGATGATTGCTTGCCGGTCCTCCTCACTGCGAGAGAGAAAGACTTCACACATAAATCATGGTGACAAACATTTAGGGTGTGGGGTGAGGAATCTTCAAGTGGGGTTTGAGACCAAAAGCTCAGTGTTATGGCGGGGTTCTGCTTGTTAGTCCATTACCTGCCATTTGGCTAGGGACCTTACGGTGGACACAATTTTTTTAAACAGCTACATGAGCAGCAGCTTAGCAATAGAGCTTAATCAAAATTTGCAATAGCGCTCCGCACTAATGACGTCACAAAATCCCCGGATGTCAAACAAACATTGTCTCACACACGTAGTGTACATGGACGCGCACACGGTACGCACACACGTTTGCATGGTTGCAATGTTTGTCTGAGATCAGGTGCTATTTTTAGCGCAAGTGTGGAGCGCTATCTCACCATTTTCATAACACAGTAGTAGGAGCTAGAGGATCCTTTCAGGATACAAGCCTCGAGGTTGAAAATGGGTCATCTGACTTGGAATGGCACAGTGCTTGGACCGGCAGGCTGTCTAAAACAGCAAGAACATTGTCCAGATTGAAACTAGTGTTAAGTGTTCAAGGCCAGGGGGTCAGGGGCCAGGGGTCATGGGGGTCAGTCATCAGCCTGAAATATCTCACCCAGCAATGCGATGGAGCAAGAAGATGGTTCGTTTGCTCTCGATGGTTACATCTCTGCTCAGCTTCACCAGTCGTTCATACCTGTCATGCTTGGTATCTAACTCTGATTGGAAGACCCTGACAAGTACAAACAGTACAAATTTCATTTTCTTTTGGAGGCATTGAACAGTGAACAAAGGAAAATTTACTGGAGGGGGGATTCGAATCTGCGACCCCCGACAAATTGCCACCATTTTGTCTGACAAAATGTTTTAAACTTTGTATTCTTTACTACACACTTTTTGTCGAGTTTCCTTTTGTTTTCGTATGTCCAAGGCAATTCTTTTACAAATCCGAGTTTTATTCTAAACCATGGTCATAATGTGGTGTTTATTTTTTGTGTAATTCTGAAACTCTCGCTGTCCTGGCAGAGAGGAAATGTACATCTTGGGCCTTTTCCAAAACCAAAGTCCAATGGAGAGTGAAGCTTTCGGTGGTTGAGAGTGTGCATCGCTTTGTGTGTGGGCGATCATGACACGTTGTGTGCGTGCGCATGTGCGTTGTTGCTTGGATGTTGCTGTGGTGGGCTTGGCCTATTGGATCGGTGTATATTCATGTTAGCCTAGCCCTAACAGATTACCTACACGTAGTACAATAGTAATTGATTATTCTGTGAATTACCTAAATGTTTTCACCACTTCACAATTCTCATCAACTGCAGGCTTGACTCCTTTCCGAACTTTTTGGCCGGCCGTCCATGAATCGCTTTGCAGAGATCTTTTTGTAGAACCTGAAATGAGCAAAAAATGTTCATTGTTAGACTGTAATTATTGCCTCAACATGTTTAATCCCTAGACATCAGTCATTATTAGCCCTATGACTCATGAACTACAGTAGAGGGCCCCCTGTAAGCTTCCTATAATCCTACAAGCCCCTGGGTCTAATAATGGAGCTATAGGTCTAATGCCCTTTGCGTCTAATGCTTGCAAATAAAGTTCAAATATTATTTGATCTGTACTACGTAGTTCAGTGCATAAGTAAATCATTAGATCCAGCACGAGCCCTATATAACTCCTTATTAACGATTTTGATATAATTATGATCAGTCATATTTTTTATGTACTGACTACTCGTATGTATAGGGCTCTAGAGTCCCTTTTAAAAATGACAGTAAATCTATGAGTGCGACATAATTATGACTCACCCTGGTGTTCCCTGGTGTCATGTTGAGGTATTCAGAGGACTTGCAATATACAGATTTTTCGTGGGAGTTGACGAAAATGAGCGTTTTTGAGCCCCGACTACCGTGCGTGCATCCGAATTGGAATTCGCAAGATAAACTATCCGGCATACTTTGTGAGATCCGGTCGAAGTTGCACGGTGCATCAAATCTAATGCAAGACAAAGTCTGCTACCTAAAAAGCAGGTAACATGTAAGAATGCAAGAGCCCTGTTTTCTTTTTATCTTTATAGCTAGCCCCAGTAACTGGATCTAGAACATAGAGCTATATTAAAATTACTAGAGCGCTAGCTCTGCGTTCTCCGTGAGTAGACGTTTCGAAGCCGTCTGGGCGCAGTCATTTTGAATTTGTGTGCGTGTCTGTGGAACAAGAACACTTTGACTGGAATGCCATTCGAAGAGTGTACTCTATATGCAACGCTCAAGTATGTGCGAACGGTACCTAGCGCGTCTTTATGACGCATGCAATCATTGCGTGACTAAAGTGCAGAGCGTGTGCGCGCATGGTCCTAAATGAAACGCGCATTTACCGAGGGTGCGTCGGATTTCGGGCGTATTTGACTTTGATGACGCACATGTATAGAACACAACGCAGTATGCAAATGAACGTACACAAAACGTACAAAATTGTGGGCTTTCCATAGGTTTGTGCACAAACATGGATGCGCCCAGCAGGCATCATTTCTACATGGAGCTAGCGCTCTAGTAATTTTACTCTATGATCTAGAAAAACTTATTCATAGAACCCTACAAGATAACCCTTGAGTTGATCTAAGGTCACCATCACAGACGTTTAATGTATATTAGGCCTAATCTGCTGACTTTGTTTTGTTAAATTGTTTTATTTCGTTTTGATTGTTTGTTTCTAAAAAGGAATCGACTGCCATCAAATGTTCAACCTTATTTCCGTTGAAAAAAGAGGAGGTCATATGCGCAACTTTTTCTACTTCACTAGTTTTACAATCATATCGAAGGATACCCATGGCAAAATAAAGTCATGAAGTTAGCTACATGTTTACTAAAGGGCATGTCGGCCTACATGCAACATTTAACAAACCAAAACAGAAATGTTCACATATCATTAAAACATTTCTGCCCGAAATTGTGTATTTATCTAGAAAGAGTAGGGCAGTCTAAACCTGTTATAACCAAACACTAAAAACATTTTCGATCTTGCCAAGATCAAAAATGTTGTTGGTGTTTGGTTTTACTCTCTTTTGATAAATGCACCATTTCAGGCGTAAATGTTGGGGTTCCTGAGGTTTAGTACACTCAGGTTAGGCCACATAAAAAAAAAAAAATTGTTTAGCGTCCACCTCTTCCAAATTTTCTAGGTAGGGAGGGAGGTTTTTATTTTTATTTTTTATTTTAAGGATAGAATGGCAACATGCCTGTGGAAGAAAAGATACATGGTATTCATGGTCAGAAAACATGTTAGGAAGATACTGAAGACCATAGAAGCTTTCAAGCTAGATATCTGACCATTGGAAATTTCAGTAAACTAGAGAAACCTAAGTATGTAGACTTGACTCAAGTCGGGTTACGGTAGTTCTAGTCATGCGCTCGGCTGATATTCCTTCAGTCCGCCACATCGGTACAAATTTCCGGAACGTTGATTATCAAATGTCCCTTCCGCTTAAATTTGTACATTTTTCGCATGCTGCGGCTTCTACCCCAGGTGGCCTTCATGATGTTTAGTCCGAAAAATTACGGTAGATATTAGCGCACACTGCTTTTACATACAAGAAATAATTGTTTCCCCCAATATTTATTTTTTTTGAGACAAATAACAAATAAAAAAATAATACAGGTCGGGCTCATATCGGAGGTCGGACGGGGACGCTAAACAAGTAATTTTTTTTTATGTGGCCTTAGCTGGTTCCATGTGGCCCAATAGATGTGAAGAGTCTAATCGTATTTAGGTGAATAGAAGCTGGGTACCAGCTAACCTGAGTGTACTAAACCTCAACCCGAAATGTTTTAACGGTATGTTTCTACCATACCATACCATCTTCAGTTCATACCCTGAAAATTATACGTAAATCTGTGAACATTTCTGTTTGGGTTTGTTGCTGTTTAGCATAATTTTGACTCCTGCGCAAGTTTTAAACTGGAATCTTAATTCTTAATTTGAATCTTAATTAAACATTCATTTGGGATTTTTTTTTATTGCGGCATGTATAGGTGCCTTCAATTTAGGCGTAATACGCCTAGTTTAAAAACGTTGGACACAGCCTCACCGTGAGGTTTTCTTTAAAAACAAGTTACTTCGGTCAAACTGTTATCAAAGAAGTACAGATTCATGGGCAAAAATATCAAGACAGATAGAGTAACACCAACAGTCATCTGTGAAAATTTCAGTCCCATACGGTGCCCACTTTTTGAGAAAACAGTGAAAAACAGCCACAGTATTTCTTAAGTCTTTCCTGTTTTATTTTTGATCTTAAATTAAAAGATCAAAAGGATTTTCGGTCGTTGTTTTACTAATTTCTGGATGAATACACCATTTCAGGCGGAAAAATTTTAATGGTATGTTTCTACCACCACCATCTTCATAGTCATACCCTGTAAGTTATGGGTAAATATTTGTGAACATATTTTTTTTGTTTTCTTACCAAAGTACGCTAATAATAGCGTTCCGCACTAATGACGTCACACCACGCCCGACGCGCACACATACTTCCGCTCACCACACGTTTGCATGGCCACGTTGCAATGTTTGTCTGAGGTTCGGTGCTATTTTAAGCGCAAGTGCGCAGCGCTATTAGGGCCTACTAATACTAGGCCCCTCCTTTAAATATCACTGACTATTGCAAAATGCAAGGTTGAAAGATTGCCCTCACATTACCAATCCTGTAGCTGTACTGTACCTTCGCCCTGAGTATGAGTGAGTGTAACTTCCTAATTACAGTTTTGGAAACCTCAATGGTCACTATTCTATTCAATCATCACCATTAATTGTTTTAAACTTTTACCTTTAGACACATTTCCTTCTTCCCTCCGACGATCTGGACGAACCATGATTTTACAGAGAAAAGTTGTCGTATAAATAAAACGAAACACAACTCATGCAGACTGTAGCGTTAGGCCATGTGGGATGTGGAAAATCTACCTTTAGTTGTTTTTATCTAGACTACATTTCAAGTCTGAAACTGGCCCGAAGTACCCGACCGTGTAAGTGCCATGTAATCCTCGTCCGCCATGTAACTGTTTTCCGACTTGAAATAAAGGCTAAAACTACCATTATGTCTAATACCTAGACTGTCTTTGCCCTTAGATTGTGTTGCTTTCACCTGCCTGTAATTTACACGTCGCAGGTGCCTGACTAGGCCATTACGGTCGTAGTCTGCTTCCAGTCGGAGTTTCGTGCTCCCCCGAAACTGACTTTATGGATCTGATAGTTTTCATTTTTGGGACCGGGAAAAAAAAACCGGTTCCGGCCGGGTCCTGAACCCGGGACGTTCGGCTCGCAGGTCCGGACCTGTCGGCTCGAGCCACTTTTCCGACTTGAAGTTGAGATGAAATTTCGACCTATTTCAAGCGACTCGGACTTTTTGGGACCGGAAAAAAAAAACAGTTCCGGCAGGGTCTTGAACCCAGGACGTTCGGCTCAAAGGTCCGGACCTGTCAGCTCGAGCCACTTTTCCGACTTGAAGTTGAGATGAAATTTCGACCTATTTTAAGCGACTCGGACTTGATTTTTGGGACCGGAAAAAAAAAACCGGTTCCGGCCGGGTCTTGAACCCGAGACATTTGGCTCGCAGGTCTGGACCTGTCGGCTGGAGCCACTTTTTCGACTTGAAGTTGAAATGAAATTTCGACCTATTTCATGCACTTTGACTTGATTTTTGGGACCGGAAAAAAAAAACCGGTTCCGGCCGGGTCTTGAACCCGGGTCGTTCGGACCTGTCGGCTCAAGCCACTTTTCCGACTTGAAGTTGAAATGAAATTTCGACCTATTTCAAGCGACTCGGACTTGATTTTTGGGACCGAAAAAAAAAACCGGTTCCGGCCGGATCTTGAACCCGGGACGTTCAGCTCGCATGTCCGGACCTGTCGGCTCGAGCCACTTTTCCGACTTGAAGTTGAGATGAAATTTCGACCCATTTCAAGCGAGTCGGATTTGATTTTTGGGACCGAAAAAAAAAAACGGTTCCGGCCGGGTCTTGAACCCCGGACGTTCAGCTCACAGGTCCGGACCTGTCGGCTCAACCGCTCAAGCCACTTTTCCGACTTAAATTTGAGATGAAATTTCGACCTATTTGGAGTTGAGATGAAATTTTGACCTATTTCAAGCGACTCGGACTTGATTTTTGGGACCGAAAAAAAACCCAGGACGTTCGGCTCGCAGGTCCAGACCTGTCGGCTCGAGCCACTTTTCCGACTTGAAGTTGAGATGAAATTTCGACCTATTTCAAGCAACTCGGATGCAGGTCCGGATCCTGTCGGCTCGAGCCACTTTTCCGACTTGAAGTTGAGATGAAATTTCGACCTATTTCAAGCGACTCGGACTTGATTTTTTGGGACCGGAAAAAAAAAAACGTTTCCGGCCGGGTCTTGAACCCGGGACGTTCGGCTCGAGCCACTTTTCCGACTTGAAGTTGAGATGAAATTTCGACCTATTTCAAGCGAGTCGGATTTGATTTTTGGGACCGGAAAAAAAAAACCGGTTCCGGCCGGGTCTTGAACCCGGGACATTCTGCTCGCAGGTCCGGACCTGTCGGCTCGAGCCACTTTTCCGACTTGAATTTGAGATGAAATTTCGACCTATTTCAAGCGACTCGGACTTGATTTTTGGGACCGGAAAAAAAAAACGGTTCCGGCCGGGTCTTGAACCCGGGACGTTCGGCTCGAGCCACTTTTCCGACTTGAAGTTGAGATGAAATTTCGACCTATTTCAAGCGACTCGGACTTGATTTTTGGGACCGAAAAAAAAAAAACTGTTCCGGCCCGGTCTTGAACCCGAGACATTCAGCTCGCAGGTCCAGACCTGTCGTCTGGAGCCACTTTTTCGACTTGAAGTTGAGATGAAATTTCGACCTATTTCAAGCGACTTGGACTTGATTTTTGGGACCGGAAAAAAAACCAGGTTCCGGCCGGGTCTTGAACCCGGGTCTTTCGGCTTGTAGGTTCGGACCTGTCGGCTCATGCCACTTTTCCGACTTGAAGTTGAAATGAAATTTCGACCTATTTCAAGCGACTCGGACTTGATTTTTGGGACCGAAAAAAAACCCAGTTCCGGCCGGGTCTTGAACCCGGGACGTTCGGCTTGCAGGTCCGGACCTGTCGGCTCGAGCCACTTTTCCGACTTGAAGTTGAGATGAAATTTCGACCCATTTCAAGCGAGTCGGATTTGATTTTTGGGACCGGAAATAAAAAACCGGTTCCGGCCGGGTCTTGAACCCGGGACGTTCGGCTTGCATGTCCGGACCTGTCGGCTCGAGCCACTTTTCCGACTTGAAGTTGAGATGAAATTTCGACCTATTTCAAGTGAGTCGGATTTGATTTTTGGGACCGGAAAAAAAAACCCAGTTCCGGCCGGGTCTTGCCCGGGACATTCGGCTCACAGATCCGGACCTGTCGGCTCGAGCCACTTTTCCTGACTTGAAGTTGAGATGAAATTTCGACCTATTTCAAGCGAGTCGGATTTGATTTTTGGGACCGGAAAAAAAAAACCGGTTACGGTCTGGACCTGTCGGCTCAAGCCACTTTTCCGACATGAAGTTGAGATGAAATTTCGACCTATTTCAAGCGAGTCGGATTTGATTTTTGGGACCGGAAAAAAAAAACCGGTTCCGGCCGGGTCATGAACCCGGGACGTTCGGCTCGCAGGTCCGGACCTGTCGGCTCAAAAATATTTTCGGTCGTTGTTTTATTTTAAATTTCTGGATAAACACACCATTTAAGGCGGAATGATTTTATCGGTAGGTTTCTACTAGCATCCTCTTCATACCCTGAAAGTTATACGTAAATCTGTGAACATTTCTCTAACTTTAAGCAACATGAAATGTTGCCCGCCGACATTCGTTAGCATAACACGCGCCCTCTCTGTTGACAGCAAGTCCCTTGCGTGCAGTGGAACGAACTGGGGCCAATTTCACGGCGCGGCTGCTTAGCTATTAGCACAAAAACTTAGCATGACATTTCTGTCTTAATAAAAAAAGGGTTTACAACCAAATGTCCATGTTTTGTGCATCACATGTGATTGTTCTTTTGCTGTTGTTCGCTGACAACGAATATCAAAGGGAATTTTTAATGGTGGTGTGTTCTATTGGGCAAGACATTTTTGTGCTAAGCAATTTTTTGTGCTTGGCAGCTCCATGAAATTAGCTCCTGGAGGAACAAAAAATGCACGGTGAATGGATCAAAATATTTCCACATTTTTGACGTAAGGCACTACTTTGTCTATTTATAATTATCACGTGGCATACAATCCTTCAATCAAATGACAAAGATCTACCTACGGTGTTGTATAATAATAAGTAGTTAATGTTTTCTTGTACGAATGTGTGGCAGCAGTTAGGCCCCATTAAAACAGCACTTAGACTATGAGACACTTTTTGACGCTAGAGTTGGAAATTTCTCCCTGAATACTGAGGCAATCGAGTTGAAACTTGCGCGACATGTAGCCCCAGATGTACTCTACAGGAAAATAAGGGCTGTGCCAAATTCCAAAGTCATTTTTATGGCCGAAACTCCAAGTATAGCACCACACGCTATGCGAGAAGGCCGCCGAGCAGGCCCCATTAAAACAGCACTAAGACTATGAGACACTTTTGACTTTAGAGTTGGAAATTTCTCCCTGAATACTGAGGCAATCGAGCTGAAACTTGCACGACATGTAGCCCCAGATGTACTCTACAGGAAAGAAAGGGCTGTACTAAATTCCAAAGTCATTTTCATGGCCGAAAATCCAAGTATAGCACCACACGCTATGCGAGAAGGCCGCCGAGCAGGCCCCATTAAAACAGCACTAAGACTATGAGACACTTTTGACTTTAGGGTTGGAAATTTCTCCCTGAATACTGAGGCAATCGAGTTGAAACTTGCACGACATGTAGCCCCAGATGTACTCTACAGGAAAATAAGGGCTGTGCCAAATTCCAAAGTCATTTTCATGGCCGAAACTCCAAGTATAGCACCACACGCTATGCGAGAAGGCCGCCGAGCAGGCCCCATTAAAACAGCACTAAGACTATGAGACACTTTTGACGCTAGAGTTGGAAATTTCTCCCTGAATACTGAGGCAATCGAGTTGAAACTTGCACGACATGTAGCCCCAGATGTACTCTACAGGAAAATAAGGGCTGTGCCAAATTCCAAAGTCATTTTTATGGCCGAAACTCCAAGTATAGCACCACACGCTATGCGAGAAGGCCGCCGAGCAGGCCCCATTAAAACAGCACTAAGACTATGAGACACTTTTGACAGTAGAGTTGGAAATTTCTCCCTGAATACTGAGGCAATCGAGTTGAAACTTGCACGTCATGTAGCCCCAGATGTACTCTACAGGAAAATAAGGGCTGTGCCAAATTCCAAAGTCATTTTCATGGCCGAAAATCCAAGTATAGCACCACACGCTATGCGAGAAGGCCGCCGAGCAGGCCCCATTAAAACAGCACTTAGACTATGAGACACTTTTTGGAAAGTGTCTCGCTAGAGTTGGAAATTTCTCCCTGAATACTGAGGCAATCGAGTTGAAACTTGCACGACATGTATCCCCAGATGTACTCTACAGGAAAATAGGGGCTGTGCCAAAATCCCAAAGTCATTTTCATGGCCGAAACTCCAAGTATAGCACCACACGCTATGCGAGAAGGCCGCCGAGCAGGCCCCATTAAAACAGCACTTAGACTATGAGACACTTTTTGACGCTAGAGTTGTAAATTTCTCCCTGAATACTGAGGCAATCGAGTTGAAACTTGCACGACATGTAGCCCCAGATGTACTCTACAGGAAAATAAGGGCTGTGCCAAATTCCAAAGTCATTTTCATGGCCGAAACTCCAAGTATAGCACCACACGCTATGCGAGAAGGCCGCCGAGCAGGCCCCATTAAAACAGCACTAAGACTATGAGACACTTTTGACAGTAGAGTTGGAAATTTCTCCCTGAATACTGAGGCAATCGAGCTGAAACTTGCACGACATGTAGCCCCAGATGTACTCTACAGGAAAGAAAGGGCTGTACTAAATTCCAAAGTCATTTTCATGGCCGAAAATCCAAGTATAGCACCACACGCTATGCGAGAAGGCCGCCGAGCAGGCCCCATTAAAACAGCACTAAGACTATGAGACACTTTTGACGGTAGAGTTGGAAATTTCTCCCTGAATACAGAGGCAATCAAGTTGAAACTTGCACGACATGTAGCCCCAGATGTACTCTACAGAAAAATAAGGGCTGTGCCAAATTACAAAGTCATTTTCATGGCCGAAAATCCAAGTATAGCACCACACGCTATGCGAGAAGGCCGCCGAGCAGGCCCCATTAAAACAGCACTTAGACTATGAGACACATTTTGACGCTAGAGTTGGAAATTTCTCCCTGAATACTGAGGCAATCGAGTTGAAACTTGCACGACATGTAGCCCCAGATGTACTCTACAGGAAAATAAGGGCTGTACTAAATTCCAAAGTCATTTTCATGGCCGAAAATCCAAGTATAGCACCACACGCTATGCGAGAAGGCCGCCGAGCAGGCCCCATTAAAACAGCACTAAGACTATGAGACACTTTTGACTTTAGGGTTGGAAATTTCTCCCTGAATACTGAGGCAATCGAGTTGAAACTTGCACGACATGTAGCCCCAGATGTACTCTACAGGAAAATAAGGGCTGTGCCAAATTCCAAAGTCATTTTCATGGCCGAAAATCCAAGTATAGCACCCCACGCTATGCGAGAAGGCCGCCGAGCAGGCCCCATTAAAACAGCACTAAGACAATGAGACACTTTTGACTTTAGAGTTGGAAATTTCTCCCTGAATACTGAGGCAATCGAGTTGAAACTTGCACGACATGTAGCCCCAGATGTACTCTACAGGAAAATAAGGGCTGTGCCAAATTCCAAAGTCATTTTCATGGCCGAAACTCCAAGTATAGCACCACACGCTATGCGAGAAGGCCGCCGAGCAGGCCCCATTAAAACAGCACTAAGACTATGAGACACTTTTGACAGTAGAGTTGGAAATTTCTCCATGAATACTGAGGCAATCGAGTTGAAACTTGCACGACATGTAGCCCGAGATGTACTCTACAGGAACGAAAGGGCTGTACTAAATTCCAAAGTCATTTTCATGGCCGAAAATCCAAGTATAGCACCACACGCTATGCGAGAAGGCCGCCGAGCAGGCCCCATTAAAACAGCACTAAGACTATGAGACACTTTTGACGGTAGAGTTGGAAATTTCTCCCTGAATACAGAGGCAATCAAGTTGAAACTTGCACGACATGTAGCCCCAGATGTACTCTACAGAAAAATAAGGGCTGTGCCAAATTACAAAGTCATTTTCATGGCCGAAAATCCAAGTATAGCACCACACGCTATGCGAGAAGGCCGCCGAGCAGGCCCCATTAAAACAGCACTTAGACTATGAGACACATTTTGACGCTAGAGTTGGAAATTTCTCCCTGAATACTGAGGCAATCGAGTTGAAACTTGCACGACATGTAGCCCCAGATGTACTCTACAGGAAAATAAGGGCTGTACTAAATTCCAAAGTCATTTTCATGGCCGAAAATCCAAGTATAGCACCACACGCTATGCGAGAAGGCCGCCGAGCAGGCCCCATTAAAACAGCACTAAGACTATGAGACACTTTTGACTTTAGGGTTGGAAATTTCTCCCTGAATACTGAGGCAATCGAGTTGAAACTTGCACGACATGTAGCCCCAGATGTACTCTACAGGAAAATAAGGGCTGTGCCAAATTCCAAAGTCATTTTCATGGCCGAAAATCCAAGTATAGCACCCCACGCTATGCGAGAAGGCCGCCGAGCAGGCCCCATTAAAACAGCACTAAGACAATGAGACACTTTTGACTTTAGAGTTGGAAATTTCTCCCTGAATACTGAGGCAATCGAGTTGAAACTTGCAAGACATGTAGCCCCAGATGTACTCTACAGGAAAATAAGGGCTGTGCCAAATTCCAAAGTCATTTTCATGGCCGAAAATCCAAGTATAGCACCACACGCTATGCGAGAAGGCCGCCGAGCAGGCCCCATTAAAACAGCACTAAGACTATGAGACACTTTTGACTTTAGAGTTGGAAATTTCTCCCTGAATACTGAGGCAATCGAGCTGAAACTTGCACGACATGTAGCCCCAGATGTACTCTACAGGAAAGAAAGGGCTGTACTAAATTCCAAAGTCATTTTCATGGCCGAAAATCCAAGTATAGCACCACACGCTATGCGAGAAGGCCGCCGAGCAGGCCCCATTAAAACAGCACTAAGACTATGAGACACTTTTGACTTTAGGGTTGGAAATTTCTCCCTGAATACTGAGGCAATCGAGTTGAAACTTGCACGACATGTAGCCCCAGATGTACTCTACAGGAAAATAAGGGCTGTGCCAAATTCCAAAGTCATTTTCATGGCCGAAACTCCAAGTATAGCACCACACGCTATGCGAGAAGGCCGCCGAGCAGGCCCCATTAAAACAGCACTAAGACTATGAGACACTTTTGACGCTAGAGTTGGAAATTTCTCCCTGAATACTGAGGCAATCGAGTTGAAACTTGCACGACATGTAGCCCCAGATGTACTCTACAGGAAAATAAGGGCTGTGCCAAATTCCAAAGTCATTTTTATGGCCGAAACTCCAAGTATAGCACCACACGCTATGCGAGAAGGCCGCCGAGCAGGCCCCATTAAAACAGCACTAAGACTATGAGACACTTTTGACAGTAGAGTTGGAAATTTCTCCCTGAATACTGAGGCAATCGAGTTGAAACTTGCACGTCATGTAGCCCCAGATGTACTCTACAGGAAAATAAGGGCTGTGCCAAATTCCAAAGTCATTTTCATGGCCGAAAATCCAAGTATAGCACCACACGCTATGCGAGAAGGCCGCCGAGCAGGCCCCATTAAAACAGCACTTAGACTATGAGACACTTTTTGGAAAGTGTCTCGCTAGAGTTGGAAATTTCTCCCTGAATACTGAGGCAATCGAGTTGAAACTTGCACGACATGTATCCCCAGATGTACTCTACAGGAAAATAGGGGCTGTGCCAAAATCCCAAAGTCATTTTCATGGCCGAAACTCCAAGTATAGCACCACACGCTATGCGAGAAGGCCGCCGAGCAGGCCCCATTAAAACAGCACTTAGACTATGAGACACTTTTTGACGCTAGAGTTGTAAATTTCTCCCTGAATACTGAGGCAATCGAGTTGAAACTTGCACGACATGTAGCCCCAGATGTACTCTACAGGAAAATAAGGGCTGTGCCAAATTCCAAAGTCATTTTCATGGCCGAAACTCCAAGTATAGCACCACACGCTATGCGAGAAGGCCGCCGAGCAGGCCCCATTAAAACAGCACTAAGACTATGAGACACTTTTGACAGTAGAGTTGGAAATTTCTCCATGAATACTGAGGCAATCGAGTTGAAACTTGCACGACATGTAGCCCGAGATGTACTCTACAGGAACGAAAGGGCTGTACTAAATTCCAAAGTCATTTTCATGGCCGAAAATCCAAGTATAGCACCACACGCTATGCGAGAAGGCCGCCGAGCAGGCCCCATTAAAACAGCACTAAGACTATGAGACACTTTTGACGGTAGAGTTGGAAATTTCTCCCTGAATACAGAGGCAATCAAGTTGAAACTTGCACGACATGTAGCCCCAGATGTACTCTACAGAAAAATAAGGGCTGTGCCAAATTACAAAGTCATTTTCATGGCCGAAAATCCAAGTATAGCACCACACGCTATGCGAGAAGGCCGCCGAGCAGGCCCCATTAAAACAGCACTTAGACTATGAGACACATTTTGACGCTAGAGTTGGAAATTTCTCCCTGAATACTGAGGCAATCGAGTTGAAACTTGCACGACATGTAGCCCCAGATGTACTCTACAGGAAAATAAGGGCTGTACTAAATTCCAAAGTCATTTTCATGGCCGAAAATCCAAGTATAGCACCACACGCTATGCGAGAAGGCCGCCGAGCAGGCCCCATTAAAACAGCACTAAGACTATGAGACACTTTTGACTTTAGGGTTGGAAATTTCTCCCTGAATACTGAGGCAATCGAGTTGAAACTTGCACGACATGTAGCCCCAGATGTACTCTACAGGAAAATAAGGGCTGTGCCAAATTCCAAAGTCATTTTCATGGCCGAAAATCCAAGTATAGCACCCCACGCTATGCGAGAAGGCCGCCGAGCAGGCCCCATTAAAACAGCACTAAGACAATGAGACACTTTTGACTTTAGAGTTGGAAATTTCTCCCTGAATACTGAGGCAATCGAGTTGAAACTTGCACGACATGTAGCCCCAGATGTACTCTACAGGAAAATAAGGGCTGTGCCAAATTCCAAAGTCATTTTCATGGCCGAAACTCCAAGTATAGCACCACACGCTATGCGAGAAGGCCGCCGAGCAGGCCCCATTAAAACAGCACTAAGACTATGAGACACTTTTGACAGTAGAGTTGGAAATTTCTCCCTGAATACTGAGGCAATCGAGTTGAAACTTGCACGACATGTAGCCCCAGATGTACTCTACAGGAAAATAAGGGCTGTGCCAAATTCCAAAGTCATTTTCATGGCCGAAAATCCAAGTATAGCACCCCACGCTATGCGAGA
This sequence comes from Astropecten irregularis, assembly GCA_963971285.1. NCBI lineage: Eukaryota > Metazoa > Echinodermata > Asteroidea > Paxillosida > Astropectinidae > Astropecten > Astropecten irregularis. The sequence goes on along the minus strand of OZ020245.1, from coordinate 24,579,842 downwards.
AGGCCGCCGAGCAGGCCCCATTAAAACAGCACTAAGACAATGAGACACTTTTGACTTTAGAGTTGGAAATTTCTCCCTGAATACTGAGGCAATCGAGTTGAAACTTGCAAGACATGTAGCCCCAGATGTACTCTACAGGAAAATAAGGGCTGTGCCAAATTCCAAAGTCATTTTCATGGCCGAAAATCCAAGTATAGCACCACACGCTATGCGAGAAGGCCGCCGAGCAGGCCCCATTAAAACAGCACTTAGACTATGAGACACTTTTTGACGCTAGAGTTGGAAATTTCTCCCTGAATACTGAGGCAATCGAGTTGAAACTTGCACGACATGTAGCCCCAGATGTACTTTACAGGAAAATAAGGGCTGTGCCAAATTCCAAAGTCATTTTCATGGCCGAAACTCCAAGTATAGCACCACACGCTATGCGAGAAGGCCGCCGAGCAGGCCCCATAAACAGCACTAAGACTATGAGACACTTTTGACAGTAGAGTTGGAAATTTCTCCCTGAATACTGAGGCAATCGAGTTGAAACTTGCACGACATGTAGCCAGAGATGTACTCTACAGGAACGAAAGGGCTGTACTAAATTCCAAAGTCATTTTCATGGCCGAAAATCCAAGTATAGCACCACACGCTATGCGAGAAGGCCGCCGAGCAGGCCCCATTAAAACAGCACTTAGACTATGAGACACATTTTGACGCTAGAGTTGGAAATTTCTCCCTGAATACTGAGGCAATCGAGTTGAAACTTGCACGACATGTAGCCCCAGATGTACTCTACAGGAAAGAAAGGGCTGTACTAAATTCCAAAGTCATTTTCATGGCCGAAAATCCAAGTATAGCACCACACGCTATGCGAGAAGGCCGCCGAGCAGGCCCCATTAAAACAGCACTAAGACTATGAGACACTTTTGACTTTAGGGTTGGAAATTTCTCCCTGAATACTGAGGCAATCGAGTTGAAACTTGCACGACATGTAGCCCCAGATGTACTCTACAGGAAAATAAGGGCTGTGCCAAATTCCAAAGTCATTTTCATGGCCGAAAATCCAAGTATAGCACCACACGCTATGCGAGAAAGCCGCCGAGCAGGCCCCATTAAAACAGCACTTAGACTATGAGACACTTTTTGACGCTAGAGTTGGAAATTTCTCCCTGAATACTGAGGCAATCGAGTTGAAACTTGCACGACATGTAGCCCCAGATGTACTTTACAGGAAAATAAGGGCTGTGCCAAATTCCAAAGTCATTTTCATGGCCGAAACTCCAAGTATAGCACCACACGCTATGCGAGAAGGCCGCCGAGCAGGCCCCATTAAAACAGCACTAAGACTATGAGACACTTTTGACAGTAGAGTAGGAAATTTCTCCCTGAATACTGAGGCAATCGAGTTGAAACTTGCACGACATGTAGCCCGAGATGTACTCTACAGGAACGAAAGGGTTGTACTAAATTCCAAAGTCATTTTCATGGCCGAAAATCCAAGTATAGCACCACACGCTATGCGAGAAGGCCGCCGAGCAGGCCCCATTAAAACAGCACTAAGACTATGAGACACTTTTGACGGTAGAGTTGGAAATTTCTCCCTGAATACTGAGGCAATCAAGTTGAAACTTGCACGACATGTAGCCCCAGATGTACTTTACAGGAAAATAAGGGCTGTGCCAAATTCCAAAGTCATTTTCATGGCCGAAAATCCAAGTATAGCACCACACGCTATGCGAGAAGGCCGCCGAGCAGGCCCCATTAAAACAGCACTTAGACTATGAGACACATTTTGACGCTAGAGTTGGAAATTTCTCCCTGAATACTGAGGCAATCGAGCTGAAACTTGCACGACATGTAGCCCCAGATGTACTCTACAGGAAAGAAAGGGCTGTACTAAATTCCAAAGTCATTTTCATGGCCGAAAATCCAAGTATAGCACCACACGCTATGCGAGAAGGCCGCCGAGCAGGCCCCATTAAAACAGCACTAAGACTATGAGACACTTTTGACTTTAGGGTTGGAAATTTCTCCCTGAATACTGAGGCAATCGAGTTGAAACTTGCACGACATGTAGCCCCAGATGTACTCTACAGGAAAATAAGGGCTGTGCCAAATTCCAAAGTCATTTTCATGGCCGAAAATCCAAGTATAGCACCACACGCTATGCGAGAAGGCCGCCGAGCAGGCCCCATTAAAACAGCACTTAGACTATGAGACACTTTTTGGAAAGTGTCTCGCTAGAGTTGGAAATTTCTCCCTGAATACTGAGGCAATCGAGTTGAAACTTGCACGACATGTATCCCCAGATGTACTCTACAGGAAAATAAGGGCTGTGCCAAAATCCCAAAGTCATTTTCATGGCCAAAACTCCCAGTATAGCACCACACGCTATGCGAGAAGGCCGCCGAGCAGGCCCCATTAAAACAGCACTAAGACAATGAGACACATTTTGACGCTAGAGTTGGAAATTTCTCCCTGAATACTGAGGCAATCGAGTTGAAACTTGCACGACATGTAGCCCCAGATGTACTCTACAGGAAAATAAGGGCTGTGCCAAATTCCAAAGTCATTTTCATGGCCGAAAATCCAAGTATAGCACCCCACGCTATGCGAGAAGGCCGCCGAGCAGGCCCCATTAAAACAGCACTAAGACAATGAGACACTTTTGACTTTAGAGTTGGAAATTTCTCCCTGAATACTGAGGCAATCGAGTTGAAACTTGCACGACATGTAGCCCCAGATGTACTCTACAGGAAAATAAGGGCTGTGCCAAATTCCAAAGTCATTTTCATGGCCGAAACTCCAAGTATAGCACCACACGCTATGCGAGAAGGCCGCCGAGCAGGCCCCATTAAAACAGCACTAAGACTATGAGACACTTTTGACAGTAGAGTTGGAAATTTCTCCATGAATACTGAGGCAATCGAGTTGAAACTTGCACGACATGTAGCCCGAGATGTACTCTACAGGAACGAAAGGGCTGTACTAAATTCCAAAGTCATTTTCATGGCCGAAAATCCAAGTATAGCACCACACGCTATGCGAGAAGGCCGCCGAGCAGGCCCCATTAAAACAGCACTAAGACTATGAGACACTTTTGACGGTAGAGTTGGAAATTTCTCCCTGAATACAGAGGCAATCAAGTTGAAACTTGCACGACATGTAGCCCCAGATGTACTCTACAGAAAAATAAGGGCTGTGCCAAATTACAAAGTCATTTTCATGGCCGAAACTCCAAGTATAGCACCACACGCTATGCGAGAAGGCCGCCGAGCAGGCCCCATTAAAACAGCACTAAGACTATGAGACACTTTTGACAGTAGAGTTGGAAATTTCTCCATGAATACTGAGGCAATCGAGTTGAAACTTGCACGACATGTAGCCCGAGATGTACTCTACAGGAACGAAAGGGCTGTACTAAATTCCAAAGTCATTTTCATGGCCGAAAATCCAAGTATAGCACCACACGCTATGCGAGAAGGCCGCCGAGCAGGCCCCATTAAAACAGCACTAAGACTATGAGACACTTTTGACGGTAGAGTTGGAAATTTCTCCCTGAATACAGAGGCAATCAAGTTGAAACTTGCACGACATGTAGCCCCAGATGTACTCTACAGAAAAATAAGGGCTGTGCCAAATTACAAAGTCATTTTCATGGCCGAAAATCCAAGTATAGCACCACACGCTATGCGAGAAGGCCGCCGAGCAGGCCCCATTAAAACAGCACTTAGACTATGAGACACATTTTGACGCTAGAGTTGGAAATTTCTCCCTGAATACTGAGGCAATCGAGTTGAAACTTGCACGACATGTAGCCCCAGATGTACTCTACAGGAAAATAAGGGCTGTACTAAATTCCAAAGTCATTTTCATGGCCGAAAATCCAAGTATAGCACCACACGCTATGAGAGAAGGCCGCCGAGCAGGCCCCATTAAAACAGCACTAAGACTATGAGACACTTTTGACTTTAGGGTTGGAAATTTCTCCCTGAATACTGAGGCAATCGAGTTGAAACTTGCACGACATGTAGCCCCAGATGTACTCTACAGGAAAATAAGGGCTGTGCCAAATTCCAAAGTCATTTTCATGGCCGAAAATCCAAGTATAGCACCCCACGCTATGCGAGAAGGCCGCCGAGCAGGCCCCATTAAAACAGCACTAAGACAATGAGACACTTTTGACTTTAGAGTTGGAAATTTCTCCCTGAATACTGAGGCAATCGAGTTGAAACTTGCAAGACATGTAGCCCCAGATGTACTCTACAGGAAAATAAGGGCTGTGCCAAATTCCAAAGTCATTTTCATGGCCGAAAATCCAAGTATAGCACCACACGCTATGCGAGAAGGCCGCCGAGCAGGCCCCATTAAAACAGCACTTAGACTATGAGACACTTTTTGACGCTAGAGTTGGAAATTTCTCCCTGAATACTGAGGCAATCGAGTTGAAACTTGCACGACATGTAGCCCCAGATGTACTTTACAGGAAAATAAGGGCTGTGCCAAATTCCAAAGTCATTTTCATGGCCGAAACTCCAAGTATAGCACCACACGCTATGCGAGAAGGCCGCCGAGCAGGCCCCATAAACAGCACTAAGACTATGAGACACTTTTGACAGTAGAGTTGGAAATTTCTCCCTGAATACTGAGGCAATCGAGTTGAAACTTGCACGACATGTAGCCAGAGATGTACTCTACAGGAACGAAAGGGCTGTACTAAATTCCAAAGTCATTTTCATGGCCGAAAATCCAAGTATAGCACCACACGCTATGCGAGAAGGCCGCCGAGCAGGCCCCATTAAAACAGCACTTAGACTATGAGACACATTTTGACGCTAGAGTTGGAAATTTCTCCCTGAATACTGAGGCAATCGAGTTGAAACTTGCACGACATGTAGCCCCAGATGTACTCTACAGGAAAGAAAGGGCTGTACTAAATTCCAAAGTCATTTTCATGGCCGAAAATCCAAGTATAGCACCACACGCTATGCGAGAAGGCCGCCGAGCAGGCCCCATTAAAACAGCACTAAGACTATGAGACACTTTTGACTTTAGGGTTGGAAATTTCTCCCTGAATACTGAGGCAATCGAGTTGAAACTTGCACGACATGTAGCCCCAGATGTACTCTACAGGAAAATAAGGGCTGTGCCAAATTCCAAAGTCATTTTCATGGCCGAAAATCCAAGTATAGCACCACACGCTATGCGAGAAAGCCGCCGAGCAGGCCCCATTAAAACAGCACTTAGACTATGAGACACTTTTTGACGCTAGAGTTGGAAATTTCTCCCTGAATACTGAGGCAATCGAGTTGAAACTTGCACGACATGTAGCCCCAGATGTACTTTACAGGAAAATAAGGGCTGTGCCAAATTCCAAAGTCATTTTCATGGCCGAAACTCCAAGTATAGCACCACACGCTATGCGAGAAGGCCGCCGAGCAGGCCCCATTAAAACAGCACTAAGACTATGAGACACTTTTGACAGTAGAGTAGGAAATTTCTCCCTGAATACTGAGGCAATCGAGTTGAAACTTGCACGACATGTAGCCCGAGATGTACTCTACAGGAACGAAAGGGTTGTACTAAATTCCAAAGTCATTTTCATGGCCGAAAATCCAAGTATAGCACCACACGCTATGCGAGAAGGCCGCCGAGCAGGCCCCATTAAAACAGCACTAAGACTATGAGACACTTTTGACGGTAGAGTTGGAAATTTCTCCCTGAATACTGAGGCAATCAAGTTGAAACTTGCACGACATGTAGCCCCAGATGTACTTTACAGGAAAATAAGGGCTGTGCCAAATTCCAAAGTCATTTTCATGGCCGAAAATCCAAGTATAGCACCACACGCTATGCGAGAAGGCCGCCGAGCAGGCCCCATTAAAACAGCACTTAGACTATGAGACACATTTTGACGCTAGAGTTGGAAATTTCTCCCTGAATACTGAGGCAATCGAGCTGAAACTTGCACGACATGTAGCCCCAGATGTACTCTACAGGAAAGAAAGGGCTGTACTAAATTCCAAAGTCATTTTCATGGCCGAAAATCCAAGTATAGCACCACACGCTATGCGAGAAGGCCGCCGAGCAGGCCCCATTAAAACAGCACTAAGACTATGAGACACTTTTGACTTTAGGGTTGGAAATTTCTCCCTGAATACTGAGGCAATCGAGTTGAAACTTGCACGACATGTAGCCCCAGATGTACTCTACAGGAAAATAAGGGCTGTGCCAAATTCCAAAGTCATTTTCATGGCCGAAAATCCAAGTATAGCACCACACGCTATGCGAGAAGGCCGCCGAGCAGGCCCCATTAAAACAGCACTTAGACTATGAGACACTTTTTGGAAAGTGTCTCGCTAGAGTTGGAAATTTCTACCTGAATACTGAGGCAATCGAGTTGAAACTTGCACGACATGTATCCCCAGATGTACTCTACAGGAAAATAAGGGCTGTGCCAAAATCCCAAAGTCATTTTCATGGCCAAAACTCCCAGTATAGCACCACACGCTATGCGAGAAGGCCGCCGAGCAGGCCCCATTAAAACAGCACTAAGACAATGAGACACATTTTGACGCTAGAGTTGGAAATTTCTCCCTGAATACTGAGGCAATCGAGTTGAAACTTGCACGACATGTAGCCCCAGATGTACTCTACAGGAAAAGAAGGGCTGTGCCAAATTCCAAAGTCATTTTCATGGCCGAAAATCCAAGTATAGCACCACACGCTATGCGAGAAGGCCGCCGAGCAGGCCCCATTAAAACAGCACTAAGACTATGAGACACTTTTGACGGTAGAGTTGGAAATTTCTCCCTGAATACTGAGGCAATCAAGTTGAAACTTGCACGACATGTAGCCCCAGATGTACTCTACAGGAAAATAAGGGCTGTGCCAAATTCCAAAGTCATGTTCATGGCCGAAACTCCAAGTATAGCACCACACGCTATGCGAGAAGGCCGCCGAGCAGGCCCCATTAAAACAGCACTAAGACTATGAGACACTTTTGACTTTAGAGTTGGAAATTTCTCCCTGAATACTGAGGCAATCGAGCTGAAACTTGCACGACATGTAGCCCCAGATGTACTCTACAGGAAAGAAAGGGCTGTACTAAATTCCAAAGTCATTTTCATGGCCGAAAATCCAAGTATAGCACCACACGCTATGCGAGAAGGCCGCCGAGCAGGCCCCATTAAAACAGCACTAAGACAATGAGACACATTTTGACGCTAGAGTTGGAAATTTCACCCTGAATACTGAGTCAATCGAGTTGAAACTTGCACGACATGTAGCCCCAGATGTACTTTACAGGAAAATAAGGGCTGTGCCAAATTCCAAAGTCATTTTTATGGCCGAAAATCCAAGTATAGAACCACACGCTATGCGAGAAGGCCGCCGAGCAGGCCCCATTAAAACAGCACTTAGACTATGAGACACTTTTTGACGCTAGAGTTGGAAATTTCTCCCTGAATACTGAGGCAATCGAGTTGAAACTTGCACGACATGTAGCCCCAGATGTACTTTACAGGAAAATAAGGGCTGTGCCAAATTCCAAAGTCATTTTCATGGCCGAAACTCCAAGTATAGCACCACACGCTATGCGAGAAGGCCGCCGAGCAGGCCCCATAAACAGCACTAAGACTATGAGACACTTTTGACAGTAGAGTTGGAAATTTCTCCCTGAATACTGAGGCAATCGAGTTGAAACTTGCACGACATGTAGCCAGAGATGTACTCTACAGGAACGAAAGGGCTGTACTAAATTCCAAAGTCATTTTCATGGCCGAAAATCCAAGTATAGCACCACACGCTATGCGAGAAGGCCGCCGAGCAGGCCCCATTAAAACAGCACTTAGACTATGAGACACATTTTGACGCTAGAGTTGGAAATTTCTCCCTGAATACTGAGGCAATCGAGTTGAAACTTGCACGACATGTAGCCCCAGATGTACTCTACAGGAAAGAAAGGGCTGTACTAAATTCCAAAGTCATTTTCATGGCCGAAAATCCAAGTATAGCACCACACGCTATGCGAGAAGGCCGCCGAGCAGGCCCCATTAAAACAGCACTAAGACTATGAGACACTTTTGACTTTAGGGTTGGAAATTTCTCCCCGAATACTGAGGCAATCGAGTTGAAACTTGCACGACATGTAGCCCCAGATGTACTCTACAGGAAAATAAGGGCTGTGCCAAATTCCAAAGTCATTTTCATGGCCGAAAATCCAAGTATAGCACCACACGCTATGCGAGAAGGCCGCCGAGCAGGCCCCATTAAAACAGCACTAAGACTATGAGACACTTTTGACAGTAGAGTTGGAAATTTCTCCCTGAATACTGAGGCAATCGAGTTGAAACTTGCACGACATGTAGCCAGAGATGTACTCTACAGGAACGAAAGGGCTGTACTAAATTCCAAAGTCATTTTCATGGCCGAAAATCCAAGTATAGCACCACACGCTATGCGAGAAGGCCGCCGAGCAGGCCCCATTAAAACAGCACTAAGACAATGAGACACTTTTGACTTTAGAGTTGGAAATTTCTCCCTGAATACTGAGGCAATCGAGTTGAAACTTGCACGACATGTAGCCCCAGATGTACTCTACAGGAAAATAAGGGCTGTACCAAATTCCAAAGTCATTTTCATGGCCGAAAATCCAAGTATAGCACCACACGCTATGCGAGAAAGCCGCCGAGCAGGCCCCATTAAAACAGCACTTAGACTATGAGACACTTTTTGACGCTAGAGTTGGAAATTTCTCCCTGAATACTGAGGCAATCGAGTTGAAACTTGCACGACATGTAGCCCCAGATGTACTTTACAGGAAAATAAGGGCTGTGCCAAATTCCAAAGTCATTTTCATGGCCGAAACTCCAAGTATAGCACCACACGCTATGCGAGAAGGCCGCCGAGCAGGCCCCATTAAAACAGCACTAAGACTATGAGACACTTTTGACAGTAGAGTAGGAAATTTCTCCCTGAATACTGAGGCAATCGAGTTGAAACTTGCACGACATGTAGCCCGAGATGTACTCTACAGGAACGAAAGGGCTGTACTAAATTCCAAAGTCATTTTCATGGCCGAAAATCCAAGTATAGCACCACACGCTATGCGAGAAGGCCGCCGAGCAGGCCCCATTAAAACAGCACTAAGACTATGAGACACTTTTGACGGTAGAGTTGGAAATTTCTCCCTGAATACTGAGGCAATCAAGTTGAAACTTGCACGACATGTAGCCCCAGATGTACTTTACAGGAAAATAAGGGCTGTGCCAAATTCCAAAGTCATTTTCATGGCCGAAAATCCAAGTATAGCACCACACGCTATGCGAGAAGGCCGCCGAGCAGGCCCCATTAAAACAGCACTTAGACTATGAGACACATTTTGACGCTAGAGTTGGAAATTTCTCCCTGAATACTGAGGCAATCGAGCTGAAACTTGCACGACATGTAGCCCCAGATGTACTCTACAGGAAAGAAAGGGCTGTACTAAATTCCAAAGTCATTTTCATGGCCGAAAATCCAAGTATAGCACCACACGCTATGCGAGAAGGCCGCCGAGCAGGCCCCATTAAAACAGCACTAAGACTATGAGACACTTTTGACTTTAGGGTTGGAAATTTCTCCCTGAATACTGAGGCAATCGAGTTGAAACTTGCACGACATGTAGCCCCAGATGTACTCTACAGGAAAATAAGGGCTGTGCCAAATTCCAAAGTCATTTTCATGGCCGAAAATCCAAGTATAGCACCACACGCTATGCGAGAATGCCGCCGAGCAGGCCCCATTAAAACAGCACTTAGACTATGAGACACTTTTTGGAAAGTGTCTCGCTAGAGTTGGAAATTTCTCCCTGAATACTGAGGCAATCGAGTTGAAACTTGCACGACATGTATCCCCAGATGTACTCTACAGGAAAATAAGGGCTGTGCCAAAATCCCAAAGTCATTTTCATGGCCAAAACTCCCAGTATAGCACCACACGCTATGCGAGAAGGCCGCCGAGCAGGCCCCATTAAAACAGCACTAAGACAATGAGACACATTTTGACGCTAGAGTTGGAAATTTCTCCCTGAATACTGAGGCAATCGAGTTGAAACTTGCACGACATGTAGCCCCAGATGTACTCTACAGGAAAATAAGGGCTGTGCCAAATTCCAAAGTCATGTTCATGGCCGAAACTCCAAGTATAGCACCACACGCTATGCGAGAAGGCCGCCGAGCAGGCCCCATTAAAACAGCACTAAGACTATGAGACACTTTTGACTTTAGAGTTGGAAATTTCTCCCTGAATACTGAGGCAATCGAGCTGAAACTTGCACGACATGTAGCCCCAGATGTACTCTACAGGAAAGAAAGGGCTGTACTAAATTCCAAAGTCATTTTCATGGCCGAAAATCCAAGTATAGCACCACACGCTATGCGAGAAGGCCGCCGAGCAGGCCCCATTAAAACAGCACTAAGACTATGAGACACTTTTGACTTTAGGGTTGGAAATTTCTCCCTGAATACTGAGGCAATCGAGTTGAAACTTGCACGACATGTAGCCCCAGATGTACTCTACAGGAAAATAAGGGCTGTGCAAAATTCCAAAGTCATTTTCATGGCCGAAAATCCAAGTATAGCACCACACGCTATGCGAGAAGGCCGCCGAGCAGGCCACATTAAAACAGCACTTAGACTATGAGACACTTTTTGGAAAGTGTCTCGCTAGAGTTGAAAATTTCTCCCTGAATACTGAGGCAATCGAGTTGAAACTTGCACGACATGTATCCCCAGATGTACTCTACAGGAAAATAAGGGCTGTGCCAAATTCCAAAGTCATTTTCATGGCCGAAACTCCAAGTATAGCACCACACGCTATGCGAGAAGGCCGCCGAGCAGGCCCCATTAAAACAGCACTTAGACTATGAGACACTTTTTGACGCTAGAGTTGGAAATTTCTCCCTGAATACTGAGGCAATCGAGTTGAAACTTGCACGACATGTAGCGCCAGATGTACTCTACAGGAAAATAGGGGCTGTGCCAAATTCCAAAGTCATTTTCATGGCCGAAACTCCAAAAATATCACCACACGCTATGCGAGAAGGCCGCCGAAAAGGCCCGATTAAAACAGCACTAAGACTATGAGACACTTTTGACAGTAGAGTTGGAAATTTCTCCCTGAATACTGAGGCAATCGAGTTGAAACTTGCACGACATGTAGCCCAAGATGTACTCTACAGGAAAAAAAGGGCTGTACTAAATTCCAAAGTCATTTTCATGGCCGAAAATCCAAGTATAGCACCACACGCTGTTCGAGAAGGCCGCCGAGCAGGCCCCATTAAAACAGCAGTAAGACTATGAGACACTTTTGACTTTAGAGTTGGAAATTTCTCCCTGAATACTGAGGCAATCGAGTTGAAACTTGCACGACATGGAGCCCCAGATGTACTCTACAGGAAAGAAAGGGCTGTACTAAATTCCAAAGTCATTTTCATGGCCGAAACTCCAAAAATATCACCACACGCTATGCGAGAAGGCCGCCGAAAAGGCCCGATTAAAACAGCACTAAGACTATGAGACACTTTTGACAGTAGAGTTGGAAATTTCTCCCTGAATACTGAGGCAATCGAGTTGAAACTTGCACGACATGTAGCCCAAGATGTACTCTACAGGAAAGAAAGGGCTGTACTAAATTCCAAAGTCATTTTCATGGCCGAAAATCCAAGTATAGCACCACACGCTGTGCGAGAAGGCCGCCGAGCAGGCCCCATTAAAACAGCAGTAAGACTATGAGACACTTTTGACTTTAGAGTTGGAAATTTCTCCCTGAATACTGAGGCAATCGAGTTGAAACTTGCACGACATGTAGCCCCAGATGTACTCTACAGGAAAATAGGGGCTGTGCCAAATTCCAAAGTCATTTTCATGGCCGAAAATCCAAGTATAGCACCACACGCTATGCGAGAAGGCCGCCGAGCAGGCCCCATTAAAACAGCACTTAGACTATGAGACACTTTTTGACGCTAGAGTTGGAAATTTCACCCTGAATACTGAGTCAATCGAGTTGAAACTTGCACGACATGTAGCCCCAGATGTACTCTACAGGAAAGAAAGGGCTGTACTAAATTCCAAAGTCATTTTCATGGCCGAAAATCCAAGTATATCACCACACGCTATGCGAGAAGGCCGCCGAGCAGGCCCCATTAAAACAGCACTTAGACTATGAGACACTTTTTGACGCTAGAGTTGGAAATTTCTCCCTGAATACTGAGGCAATCGAGTTGAAACTTGCACGACATGTAGCCCCAGACGTACTCTACAGGAAAATAAGGGCTGTGCCAAATTCCAAAGTCATTTTCATGGCCGAAAATCCAAGTATAGCACCACACGCTATGCGAGAAGGCCGCCGAGCAGGCCCCATTAAAACAGCACTTAGACTATGAGACACTTTTTGACTTTAGAGTTGGAAATTTCTCCCTGAATACTGAGGCAATCGAGTTGAAACTTGCACGACATGTAGCCCCAGATGTACTCTACAGGAAAATAAGGGCTGTGCCAAATTCCAAAGTCATGTTCATGGCCGAAACTCCAAGTATAGCACCACACGCTATGCGAGAAGGCCGCCGAGCAGGCCCCATTAAAACAGCACTAAGACTATGAGACACTTTTGACTTTAGAGTTGGAAATTTCTCCCTGAATACTGAGGCAATCGAGTTGAAACTTGCACGACATGTAGCCCCAGATGTACTCTACAGGAAAGAAAGGGCTGTACTAAATTCCAAAGTCATTTTCATGGCCGAAAATCCAAGTATATCACCACACGCTATGCGAGAAGGCCGCCGAGCAGGCCCCATTAAAACAGCACTAAGACTATGAGACACTTTTGACAGTAGAGTAGGAAATTTCTCCCTGAATACTGAGGCAATCGAGTTGAAACTTGCACGACATGTAGCCCCAGATGTACTCTACAGGAAAGAAAGGGCTGTACTAAATTCCAAAGTCATTTTCATGGCCGAAAATCCAAGTATATCACCACACGCTATGCGAGAAGGCCGCCGAGCAGGCCCCATTAAAACAGCACTTAGACTATGAGACACTTTTTGACGCTAGAGTTGGAAATTTCTCCCTGAATACTGAGGCAATCGAGTTGAAACTTGCACGACATGTAGCGCCAGATGTACTCTACAGGAAAATAGGGGCTGTGCCAAATTCCAAAGTCATTTTCATGGCCGAAACTCCAAAAATATCACCACACGCTATGCGAGAAGGCCGCCGAAAAGGCCCCATTAAAACAGCACTAAGACTATGAGACACTTTTGACTTTAGAGTTGGAAATTTCTCCCTGAATACTGAGGCAATCAAGTTGAAACTTGCACGACATGTAGCCCCAGATGTACTCTACAGGAAAATAAGGGCTGTGCCAAATTCCAAAGTCATGTTCATGGCCGAAACTCCAAGTATAGCACCACACGCTATGCGAGAAGGCCGCCGAGCAGGCCCCATTAAAACAGCACTAAGACTATGAGACACTTTTGACTTTAGAGTTGGAAATTTCTCCCTGAATACTGAGGCAATCGAGCTGAAACTTGCACGACATGTAGCCCCAGATGTACTCTACAGGAAAGAAAGGGCTGTACTAAATTCCAAAGTCATTTTCATGGCCGAAAATCCAAGTATAGCACCACACGCTATGCGAGAAGGCCGCCGAGCAGGCCCCATTAAAACAGCACTAAGACAATGAGACACATTTTGACGCTAGAGTTGGAAATTTCACCCTGAATACTGAGTCAATCGAGTTGAAACTTGCACGACATGTAGCCCCAGATGTACTTTACAGGAAAATAAGGGCTGTGCCAAATTCCAAAGTCATTTTCATGGCCGAAAATCCAAGTATAGCACCACACGCTATGCGAGAAGGCCGCCGAGCAGGCCCCATTAAAACAGCACTAAGACTATATATGAGACACTTTTGACAGTAGAGTTGGAAATTTCTCCCTGAATACTGAGGCAATCGAGTTGAAACTTGCACGACATGTAGCCAGAGATGTACTCTACAGGAACGAAAGGGCTGTACTAAATTCCAAAGTCATGTTCATGGCCGAAACTCCAAGTATAGCACCACACGCTATGCGAGAAGGCCGCCGAGCAGGCCCCATTAAAACAGCACTAAGACAATGAGACACTTTTGACTTTAGAGTTGGAAATTTCTCCCTGAATACTGAGGCAATCGAGTTGAAACTTGCACGACATGTAGCCCCAGATGTACTCTACAGGAAAATAAGGGCTGTACCAAATTCCAAAGTCATTTTCATGGCCGAAAATCCAAGTATAGCACCACACGCCAGCGAGAAAGCCGCCGAGCAGGCCCCATTAAAACAGCACTTAGACTATGAGACACTTTTTGACGCTAGAGTTGGAAATTTCTCCCTGAATACTGAGGCAATCGAGTTGAAACTTGCACGACATGTAGCCCCAGATGTACTTTACAGGAAAATAAGGGCTGTGCCAAATTCCAAAGTCATTTTCATGGCCGAAAATCCAAGTATAGCACCACACGCTATGCGAGAAGGCCGCCGAGCAGGCCCCATTAAAACAGCACTAAGACTATATATGAGACACTTTTGACAGTAGAGTTGGAAATTTCTCCCTGAATACTGAGGCAATCGAGTTGAAACTTGCACGACATGTAGCCAGAGATGTACTCTACAGGAACGAAAGGGCTGTACTAAATTCCAAAGTCATTTTCATGGCCGAAAATCCAAGTATAGCACCACACGCTATGCGAGAAGGCCGCCGAGCAGGCCCCATTAAAACAGCACTAAGACAATGAGACACTTTTTGACGCTAGAGTTGGAAATTTCTCCCTGAATACTGAGGCAATCGAGTTGAAACTTGCACGACATGTAGCCCCAGATGTACTTTACAGGAAAATAAGGGCTGTGCCAAATTCCAAAGTCATTTTCATGGCCGAAACTCCAAGTATAGCACCACACGCTATGCGAGAAGGCCGCCGAGCAGGCCCCATTAAAACAGCACTAAGACTATGAGACACTTTTGACAGTAGAGTAGGAAATTTCTCCCTGAATACTGAGGCAATCGAGTTGAAACTTGCACGACATGTAGCCCGAGATGTACTCTACAGGAACGAAAGGGCTGTACTAAATTCCAAAGTCATTTTCATGGCCGAAAATCCAAGTATAGCACCACACGCTATGCGAGAAGGCCGCCGAGCAGGCCCCATTAAAACAGCACTAAGACTATGAGACACTTTTGACGGTAGAGTTGGAAATTTCTCCCTGAATACTGAGGCAATCAAGTTGAAACTTGCACGACATGTAGCCCCAGATGTACTTTACAGGAAAATAAGGGCTGTGCCAAATTCCAAAGTCATTTTCATGGCCGAAAATCCAAGTATAGCACCACACGCTATGCGAGAAGGCCGCCGAGCAGGCCCCATTAAAACAGCACTTAGACTATGAGACACATTTTGACGCTAGAGTTGGAAATTTCTCCCTGAATACTGAGGCAATAGAGCTGAAACTTGCACGACATGTAGCCCCAGATGTACTCTACAGGAAAGAAAGGGCTGTACTAAATTCCAAAGTCATTTTCATGGCCGAAAATCCAAGTATATCACCACACGCTATGCGAGAAGGCCGCCGAGCAGGCCCCATTAAAACAGCACTAAGACTATGAGACACTTTTGACAGTAGAGTAGGAAATTTCTCCCTGAATACTGAGGCAATCGAGTTGAAACTTGCACGACATGTAGCCCCAGATGTACTCTACAGGAAAGAAAGGGCTGTACTAAATTCCAAAGTCATTTTCATGGCCGAAAATCCAAGTATATCACCACACGCTATGCGAGAAGGCCGCCGAGCAGGCCCCATTAAAACAGCACTTAAACTATGAGACACTTTTTGACGCTAGAGTTGGAAATTTCTCCCTGAATACTGAGGCAATCGAGTTGAAACTTGCACGACATGTAGCCCCAGATGTACTCTACAGGAAAATAGGGGCTGTGCCAAATTCCAAAGTCATTTTCATGGCCGAAAATCCAAGTATAGCACCACACGCTATGCGAGAAGGCCGCCGAGCAGGCCCCATTAAAACAGCACTTAGACTATGAGACACTTTTTGACGCTAGAGTTGGAAATTTCACCCTGAATACTGAGTCAATCGAGTTGAAACTTGCACGACATGTAGCCCCAGATGTACTCTACAGGAAAGAAAGGGCTGTACTAAATTCCAAAGTCATTTTCATGGCCGAAAATCCAAGTATATCACCACACGCTATGCGAGAAGGCCGCCGAGCAGGCCCCATTAAAACAGCACTTAGACTATGAGACACTTTTTGACGCTAGAGTTGGAAATTTCTTCCTGAATACTGAGGCAATCGAGTTGAAACTTGCACGACATGTAGCCCCAGACGTACTCTACAGGAAAATAAGGGCTGTGCCAAATTCCAAAGTCATTTTCATGGCCGAAAATCCAAGTATAGCACCACACGCTATGCGAGAAGGCCGCCGAGCAGGCCCCATTAAAACAGCACTTAGACTATGAGACACTTTTTGACTTTAGAGTTGGAAATTTCTCCCTGAATACTGAGGCAATCGAGTTGAAACTTGCACGACATGTAGCCCCAGATGTACTCTACAGGAAAATAAGGGCTGTGCCAAATTCCAAAGTCATGTTCATGGCCGAAACTCCAAGTATAGCACCACACGCTATGCGAGAAGGCCGCCGAGCAGGCCCCATTAAAACAGCACTAAGACTATGAGACACTTTTGACTTTAGAGTTGGAAATTTCTCCCTGAATACTGAGGCAATCGAGTTGAAACTTGCACGACATGTAGCCCCAGATGTACTCTACAGGAAAGAAAGGGCTGTACTAAATTCCAAAGTCATTTTCATGGCCGAAAATCCAAGTATATCACCACACGCTATGCGAGAAGGCCGCCGAGCAGGCCCCATTAAAACAGCACTAAGACTATGAGACACTTTTGACAGTAGAGTAGGAAATTTCTCCCTGAATACTGAGGCAATCGAGTTGAAACTTGCACGACATGTAGCCCCAGATGTACTCTACAGGAAAGAAAGGGCTGTACTAAATTCCAAAGTCATTTTCATGGCCGAAAATCCAAGTATATCACCACACGCTATGCGAGAAGGCCGCCGAGCAGGCCCCATTAAAACAGCACTTAGACTATGAGACACTTTTTGACGCTAGAGTTGGAAATTTCTCCCTGAATACTGAGGCAATCGAGTTGAAACTTGCACGACATGTAGCGCCAGATGTACTCTACAGGAAAATAGGGGCTGTGCCAAATTCCAAAGTCATTTTCATGGCCGAAACTCCAAAAATATCACCACACGCTATGCGAGAAGGCCGCCGAAAAGGCCCCATTAAAACAGCACTAAGACTATGAGACACTTTTGACTTTAGAGTTGGAAATTTCTCCCTGAATACTGAGGCAATCAAGTTGAAACTTGCACGACATGTAGCCCCAGATGTACTCTACAGGAAAATAAGGGCTGTGCCAAATTCCAAAGTCATGTTCATGGCCGAAACTCCAAGTATAGCACCACACGCTATGCGAGAAGGCCGCCGAGCAGGCCCCATTAAAACAGCACTAAGACTATGAGACACTTTTGACTTTAGAGTTGGAAATTTCTCCCTGAATACTGAGGCAATCGAGCTGAAACTTGCACGACATGTAGCCCCAGATGTACTCTACAGGAAAGAAAGGGCTGTACTAAATTCCAAAGTCATTTTCATGGCCGAAAATCCAAGTATAGCACCACACGCTATGCGAGAAGGCCGCCGAGCAGGCCCCATTAAAACAGCACTAAGACAATGAGACACATTTTGACGCTAGAGTTGGAAATTTCACCCTGAATACTGAGTCAATCGAGTTGAAACTTGCACGACATGTAGCCCCAGATGTACTTTACAGGAAAATAAGGGCTGTGCCAAATTCCAAAGTCATTTTCATGGCCGAAAATCCAAGTATAGCACCACACGCTATGCGAGAAGGCCGCCGAGCAGGCCCCATTAAAACAGCACTAAGACTATATATGAGACACTTTTGACAGTAGAGTTGGAAATTTCTCCCTGAATACTGAGGCAATCGAGTTGAAACTTGCACGACATGTAGCCAGAGATGTACTCTACAGGAACGAAAGGGCTGTACTAAATTCCAAAGTCATTTTCATGGCCGAAAATCCAAGTATAGCACCACACGCTATGCGAGAAGGCCGCCGAGCAGGCCCCATTAAAACAGCACTAAGACAATGAGACACTTTTGACTTTAGAGTTGGAAATTTCTCCCTGAATACTGAGGCAATCGAGTTGAAACTTGCACGACATGTAGCCCCAGATGTACTCTACAGGAAAATAAGGGCTGTACCAAATTCCAAAGTCATTTTCATGGCCGAAAATCCAAGTATAGCACCACACGCCAGCGAGAAAGCCGCCGAGCAGGCCCCATTAAAACAGCACTTAGACTATGAGACACTTTTTGACGCTAGAGTTGGAAATTTCTCCCTGAATACTGAGGCAATCGAGTTGAAACTTGCACGACATGTAGCCCCAGATGTACTTTACAGGAAAATAAGGGCTGTGCCAAATTCCAAAGTCATTTTCATGGCCGAAACTCCAAGTATAGCACCACACGCTATGCGAG
The DNA here is from genome assembly GCA_963971285.1 of Astropecten irregularis. NCBI lineage: Eukaryota > Metazoa > Echinodermata > Asteroidea > Paxillosida > Astropectinidae > Astropecten > Astropecten irregularis. The sequence goes on along the minus strand of OZ020245.1, from coordinate 24,561,187 downwards.
AAGGCCGCCGAGCAGGCCCCATTAAAACAGCACTAAGACTATGAGACACTTTTGACAGTAGAGTAGGAAATTTCTCCCTGAATACTGAGGCAATCGAGTTGAAACTTGCACGACATGTAGCCCGAGATGTACTCTACAGGAACGAAAGGGCTGTACTAAATTCCAAAGTCATTTTCATGGCCGAAAATCCAAGTATAGCACCACACGCTATGCGAGAAGGCCGCCGAGCAGGCCCCATTAAAACAGCACTAAGACTATGAGACACTTTTGACGGTAGAGTTGGAAATTTCTCCCTGAATACTGAGGCAATCAAGTTGAAACTTGCACGACATGTAGCCCCAGATGTACTTTACAGGAAAATAAGGGCTGTGCCAAATTCCAAAGTCATTTTCATGGCCGAAAATCCAAGTATAGCACCACACGCTATGCGAGAAGGCCGCCGAGCAGGCCCCATTAAAACAGCACTTAGACTATGAGACACATTTTGACGCTAGAGTTGGAAATTTCTCCCTGAATACTGAGGCAATAGAGCTGAAACTTGCACGACATGTAGCCCCAGATGTACTCTACAGGAAAGAAAGGGCTGTACTAAATTCCAAAGTCATTTTCATGGCCGAAAATCCAAGTATATCACCACACGCTATGCGAGAAGGCCGCCGAGCAGGCCCCATTAAAACAGCACTAAGACTATGAGACACTTTTGACAGTAGAGTAGGAAATTTCTCCCTGAATACTGAGGCAATCGAGTTGAAACTTGCACGACATGTAGCCCCAGATGTACTCTACAGGAAAGAAAGGGCTGTACTAAATTCCAAAGTCATTTTCATGGCCGAAAATCCAAGTATATCACCACACGCTATGCGAGAAGGCCGCCGAGCAGGCCCCATTAAAACAGCACTTAAACTATGAGACACTTTTTGACGCTAGAGTTGGAAATTTCTCCCTGAATACTGAGGCAATCGAGTTGAAACTTGCACGACATGTAGCGCCAGATGTACTCTACAGGAAAATAGGGGCTGTGCCAAATTCCAAAGTCATTTTCATGGCCGAAACTCCAAAAATATCACCACACGCTATGCGAGAAGGCCGCCGAAAAGGCCCCATTAAAACAGCACTAAGACTATGAGACACTTTTGACTTTAGAGTTGGAAATTTCTCCCTGAATACTGAGGCAATCAAGTTGAAACTTGCACGACATGTAGCCCCAGATGTACTCTACAGGAAAATAAGGGCTGTGCCAAATTCCAAAGTCATGTTCATGGCCGAAACTCCAAGTATAGCACCACACGCTATGCGAGAAGGCCGCCGAGCAGGCCCCATTAAAACAGCACTAAGACTATGAGACACTTTTGACTTTAGAGTTGGAAATTTCTCCCTGAATACTGAGGCAATCGAGCTGAAACTTGCACGACATGTAGCCCCAGATGTACTCTACAGGAAAGAAAGGGCTGTACTAAATTCCAAAGTCATTTTCATGGCCGAAAATCCAAGTATAGCACCACACGCTATGCGAGAAGGCCGCCGAGCAGGCCCCATTAAAACAGCACTAAGACAATGAGACACATTTTGACGCTAGAGTTGGAAATTTCACCCTGAATACTGAGTCAATCGAGTTGAAACTTGCACGACATGTAGCCCCAGATGTACTTTACAGGAAAATAAGGGCTGTGCCAAATTCCAAAGTCATTTTCATGGCCGAAAATCCAAGTATAGCACCACACGCTATGCGAGAAGGCCGCCGAGCAGGCCCCATTAAAACAGCACTAAGACTATATATGAGACACTTTTGACAGTAGAGTTGGAAATTTCTCCCTGAATACTGAGGCAATCGAGTTGAAACTTGCACGACATGTAGCCAGAGATGTACTCTACAGGAACGAAAGGGCTGTACTAAATTCCAAAGTCATTTTCATGGCCGAAAATCCAAGTATAGCACCACACGCTATGCGAGAAGGCCGCCGAGCAGGCCCCATTAAAACAGCACTAAGACAATGAGACACTTTTGACTTTAGAGTTGGAAATTTCTCCCTGAATACTGAGGCAATCGAGTTGAAACTTGCACGACATGTAGCCCCAGATGTACTCTACAGGAAAATAAGGGCTGTACCAAATTCCAAAGTCATTTTCATGGCCGAAAATCCAAGTATAGCACCACACGCCAGCGAGAAAGCCGCCGAGCAGGCCCCATTAAAACAGCACTTAGACTATGAGACACTTTTTGACGCTAGAGTTGGAAATTTCTCCCTGAATACTGAGGCAATCGAGTTGAAACTTGCACGACATGTAGCCCGAGATGTACTCTACAGGAACGAAAGGGCTGTACTAAATTCCAAAGTCATTTTCATGGCCGAAAATCCAAGTATAGCACCACACGCTATGCGAGAAGGCCGCCGAGCAGGCCCCATTAAAACAGCACTAAGACTATGAGACACTTTTGACGGTAGAGTTGGAAATTTCTCCCTGAATACTGAGGCAATCAAGTTGAAACTTGCACGACATGTAGCCCCAGATGTACTTTACAGGAAAATAAGGGCTGTGCCAAATTCCAAAGTCATTTTCATGGCCGAAAATCCAAGTATAGCACCACACGCTATGCGAGAAGGCCGCCGAGCAGGCCCCATTAAAACAGCACTTAGACTATGAGACACATTTTGACGCTAGAGTTGGAAATTTCTCCCTGAATACTGAGGCAATAGAGCTGAAACTTGCACGACATGTAGCCCCAGATGTACTCTACAGGAAAGAAAGGGCTGTATACTAAATTCCAAAGTCATTTTCATGGCCGAAAATCCAAGTATAGCACCACACGCTATGCGAGAAGGCCGCCGAGCAGGCCCCATTAAAACAGCACTAAGACTATGAGACACTTTTGACTTTAGGGTTGGAAATTTCTCCCTGAATACTGAGGCAATCGAGTTGAAACTTGCACGACATGTAGCCCCAGATGTACTCTACAGGAAAATAAGGGCTGTGCCAAATTCCAAAGTCATTTTCATGGCCGAAAATCCAAGTATAGCACCACACGCTATGCGAGAAGGCCGCCGAGCAGGCCCCATTAAAACAGCACTTAGACTATGAGACACTTTTTGGAAAGTGTCTCGCTAGAGTTGGAAATTTCTCCCTGAATACTGAGGCAATCGAGTTGAAACTTGCACGACATGTATCCCCAGATGTACTCTTCAGGAAAATAAGGGCTGTGCCAAAATCCCAAAGTCATTTTCATGGCCAAAACTCCCAGTATAGCACCACACGCTATGCGAGAAGGCCGCCGAGCAGGCCCCATTAAAACAGCACTAAGACAATGAGACACATTTTGACGCTAGAGTTGTAAATTTCTCCCTGAATACTGAGGCAATCGAGTTGAAACTTGCACGACATGTAGCCCCAGATGTACTCTACAGGAAAAGAAGGGCTGTGCCAAATTCCAAAGTCATTTTCATGGCCGAAAATCCAAGTATAGCACCACACGCTATGCGAGAAGGCCGCCGAGCAGGCCCCATTAAAACAGCACTAAGACTATGAGACACTTTTGACGGTAGAGTTGGAAATTTCTCCCTGAATACTGAGGCAATCAAGTTGAAACTTGCACGACATGTAGCCCCAGATGTACTCTACAGGAAAATAAGGGCTGTGCCAAATTCCAAAGTCATGTTCATGGCCGAAACTCCAAGTATAGCACCACACGCTATGCGAGAAGGCCGCCGAGCAGGCCCCATTAAAACAGCACTAAGACTATGAGACACTTTTGACTTTAGAGTTGGAAATTTCTCCCTGAATACTGAGGCAATCGAGCTGAAACTTGCACGACATGTAGCCCCAGATGTACTCTACAGGAAAGAAAGGGCTGTACTAAATTCCAAAGTCATTTTCATGGCCGAAAATCCAAGTATAGCACCACACGCTATGCGAGAAGGCCGCCGAGCAGGCCCCATTAAAACAGCACTAAGACAATGAGACACATTTTGACGCTAGAGTTGGAAATTTCACCCTGAATACTGAGTCAATCGAGTTGAAACTTGCACGACATGTAGCCCTAGATGTACTTTACAGGAAAATAAGGGCTGTGCCAAATTCCAAAGTCATTTTCATGGCCGAAAATCCAAGTATAGAACCACACGCTATGCGAGAAGGCCGCCGAGCAGGCCCCATTAAAACAGCACTTAGACTATGAGACACATTTTGACGCTAGAGTTGGAAATTTCTCCCTGAATACTGAGGCAATCGAGTTGAAACTTGCACGACATGTAGCCCCAGATGTACTCTACAGGAAAATAAGGGCTGTGCCAAATTCCAAAGTCATGTTCATGGCCGAAACTCCAAGTATAGCACCACACGCTATGCGAGAAGGCCGCCGAGCAGGCCCCATTAAAACAGCACTAAGACTATGAGACACTTTTGACTTTAGAGTTGGAAATTTCTCCCTGAATACTGAGGCAATCGAGTTGAAACTTGCACGACATGTAGCCCCAGATGTACTCTACAGGAAAATAAGGGCTGTGCAAAATTCCAAAGTCATTTTCATGGCCGAAAATCCAAGTATAGCACCACACGCTATGCGAGAAGGCCGCCGAGCAGGCCACATTAAAACAGCACTTAGACTATGAGACACTTTTTGGAAAGTGTCTCGCTAGAGTTGAAAATTTCTCCCTGAATACTGAGGCAATCGAGTTGAAACTTGCACGACATGTATCCCCAGATGTACTCTACAGGAAAATAAGGGCTGTGCCAAATTCCAAAGTCATTTTCATGGCCGAAACTCCAAGTATAGCACCACACGCTATGCGAGAAGGCCGCCGAGCAGGCCCCATTAAAACAGCACTTAGACTATGAGACACTTTTTGACGCTAGAGTTGGAAATTTCTCCCTGAATACTGAGGCAATCGAGTTGAAACTTGCACGACATGTAGCGCCAGATGTACTCTACAGGAAAATAGGGGCTGTGCCAAATTCCAAAGTCATTTTCATGGCCGAAACTCCAAAAATATCACCACACGCTATGCGAGAAGGCCGCCGAAAAGGCCCGATTAAAACAGCACTAAGACTATGAGACACTTTTGACAGTAGAGTTGGAAATTTCTCCCTGAATACTGAGGCAATCGAGTTGAAACTTGCACGACATGTAGCCCAAGATGTACTCTACAGGAAAAAAAGGGCTGTACTAAATTCCAAAGTCATTTTCATGGCCGAAAATCCAAGTATAGCACCACACGCTGTGCGAGAAGGCCGCCGAGCAGGCCCCATTAAAACAGCAGTAAGACTATGAGACACTTTTGACTTTAGAGTTGGAAATTTCTCCCTGAATACTGAGGCAATCGAGTTGAAACTTGCACGACATGGAGCCCCAGATGTACTCTACAGGAAAGAAAGGGCTGTACTAAATTCCAAAGTCATTTTCATGGCCGAAACTCCAAAAATATCACCACACGCTATGCGAGAAGGCCGCCGAAAAGGCCCGATTAAAACAGCACTAAGACTATGAGACACTTTTGACAGTAGAGTTGGAAATTTCTCCCTGAATACTGAGGCAATCGAGTTGAAACTTGCACGACATGTAGCCCAAGATGTACTCTACAGGAAAGAAAGGGCTGTACTAAATTCCAAAGTCATTTTCATGGCCGAAAATCCAAGTATAGCACCACACGCTGTGCGAGAAGGCCGCCGAGCAGGCCCCATTAAAACAGCAGTAAGACTATGAGACACTTTTGACTTTAGAGTTGGAAATTTCTCCCTGAATACTGAGGCAATCGAGTTGAAACTTGCACGACATGTAGCCCCAGATGTACTCTACAGGAAAATAGGGGCTGTGCCAAATTCCAAAGTCATTTTCATGGCCGAAAATCCAAGTATAGCACCACACGCTATGCGAGAAGGCCGCCGAGCAGGCCCCATTAAAACAGCACTTAGACTATGAGACACTTTTTGACGCTAGAGTTGGAAATTTCACCCTGAATACTGAGTCAATCGAGTTGAAACTTGCACGACATGTAGCCCCAGATGTACTCTACAGGAAAGAAAGGGCTGTACTAAATTCCAAAGTCATTTTCATGGCCGAAAATCCAAGTATATCACCACACGCTATGCGAGAAGGCCGCCGAGCAAGCCCCATTAAAACAGCACTTAGACTATGAGACACTTTTTGACGCTAGAGTTGGAAATTTCTCCCTGAATACTGAGGCAATCGAGTTGAAACTTGCACGACATGTAGCCCCAGACGTACTCTACAGGAAAATAAGGGCTGTGCCAAATTCCAAAGTCATTTTCATGGCCGAAAATCCAAGTATAGCACCACACGCTATGCGAGAAGGCCGCCGAGCAGGCCCCATTAAAACAGCACTTAGACTATGAGACACTTTTTGACTTTAGAGTTGGAAATTTCTCCCTGAATACTGAGGCAATCGAGTTGAAACTTGCACGACATGTAGCCCCAGATGTACTCTACAGGAAAATAAGGGCTGTGCCAAATTCCAAAGTCATGTTCATGGCCGAAACTCCAAGTATAGCACCACACGCTATGCGAGAAGGCCGCCGAGCAGGCCCCATTAAAACAGCACTAAGACTATGAGACACTTTTGACTTTAGAGTTGGAAATTTCTCCCTGAATACTGAGGCAATCGAGTTGAAACTTGCACGACATGTAGCCCCAGATGTACTCTACAGGAAAGAAAGGGCTGTACTAAATTCCAAAGTCATTTTCATGGCCGAAAATCCAAGTATATCACCACACGCTATGCGAGAAGGCCGCCGAGCAGGCCCCATTAAAACAGCACTTAGACTATGAGACACTTTTTGACGCTAGAGTTGGAAATTTCTCCCTGAATACTGAGGCAATCGAGTTGAAACTTGCACGACATGTAGCCCCAGACGTACTCTACAGGAAAATAAGGGCTGTGCCAAATTCCAAAGTCATTTTCATGGCCGAAAATCCAAGTATAGCACCACACGCTATGCGAGAAGGCCGCCGAGCAGGCCCCATTAAAACAGCACTTAGACTATGAGACACTTTTTGACTTTAGAGTTGGAAATTTCTCCCTGAATACTGAGGCAATCGAGTTGAAACTTGCACGACATGTAGCCCCAGATGTACTCTACAGGAAAATAAGGGCTGTGCCAAATTCCAAAGTCATGTTCATGGCCGAAACTCCAAGTATAGCACCACACGCTATGCGAGAAGGCCGCCGAGCAGGCCCCATTAAAACAGCACTAAGACTATGAGACACTTTTGACTTTAGAGTTGGAAATTTCTCCCTGAATACTGAGGCAATCGAGTTGAAACTTGCACGACATGTAGCCCCAGATGTACTCTACAGGAAAATAGGGGCTGTGCCAAATTCCAAAGTCATTTTTATGGCCGAAACTCCAAGTATAGCACCACACGCTATGCGAGAAGGCCGCCGAGCAGGCCCCATTAAAACAGCACTAAGACTATGAGACACTTTTGACAGTAGAGTAGGAAATTTCTCCCTGAATACTGAGGCAATCGAGTTGAAACTTGCACGACATGTAGCCCCAGATGTACTCTACAGGAAAGAAAGGGCTGTACTAAATTCCAAAGTCATTTTCATGGCCGAAAATCCAAGTATATCACCACACGCTATGCGAGAAGGCCGCCGAGCAGGCCCCATTAAAACAGCACTTAAGACTATGAGACACTTTTTGACGCTAGAGTTGGAAATTTCTCCCTGAATACTGAGGCAATCGAGTTGAAACTTGCACGACATGTAGCGCCAGATGTACTCTACAGGAAAATAGGAGCTGTGCCAAATTCCAAAGTCATTTTCATGGCCGAAACTCCAAAAATATCACCACACGCTATGCGAGAAGGCCGCCGAAAAGGCCCCATTAAAACAGCACTAAGACTATGAGACACTTTTGACTTTAGAGTTGGAAATTTCTCCCTGAATACTGAGGCAATCAAGTTGAAACTTGCACGACATGTAGCCCCAGATGTACTCTACAGGAAAATAAGGGCTGTGCCAAATTCCAAAGTCATGTTCATGGCCGAAACTCCAAGTATAGCACCACACGCTATGCGAGAAGGCCGCCGAGCAGGCCCCATTAAAACAGCACTAAGACTATGAGACACTTTTGACTTTAAAGTTGGAAATTTCTCCCTGAATACTGAGGCAATCGAGCTGAAACTTGCACGACATGTAGCCCCAGATGTACTCTACAGGAAAGAAAGGGCTGTACTAAATTCCAAAGTCATTTTCATGGCCGAAAATCAAAGTATAGCACCACACGCTATGCGAGAAGGCCGCCGAGCAGGCCCCATTAAAACAGCACTAAGACAATGAGACACATTTTGACGCTAGAGTTGGAAATTTCACCCTGAATACTGAGTCAATCGAGTTGAAACTTGCACGACATGTAGCCCCAGATGTACTTTACAGGAAAATAAGGGCTGTGCCAAATTCCAAAGTCATTTTCATGGCCGAAAATCCAAGTATAGAACCACACGCTATGCGAGAAGGCCGCCGAGCAGGCCCCATTAAAACAGCACTTAGACTATGAGACACATTTTGACGCTAGAGTTGGAAATTTCTCCCTGAATACTGAGGCAATCGAGTTGAAACTTGCACGACATGTAGCCCCAGATGTACTCTACAGGAAAATAAGGGCTGTGCCAAATTCCAAAGTCATGTTCATGGCCGAAACTCCAAGTATAGCACCACACGCTATGCGAGAAGGCCGCCGAGCAGGCCCCATTAAAACAGCACTAAGACTATGAGACACTTTTGACTTTAGAGTTGGAAATTTCTCCCTGAATACTGAGGCAATCGAGCTGAAACTTGCACGACATGTAGCCCCAGATGTACTCTACAGGAAAGAAAGGGCTGTACTGAATTCCAAAGTCATTTTCATGGCCGAAAATCCAAGTATAGCACCACACGCTATGCGAGAAGGCCGCCGAGCAGGCCCCATTAAAACAGCACTAAGACTATGAGACACTTTTGACTTTAGGGTTGGAAATTTCTCCCTGAATACTGAGGCAATCGAGTTGAAACTTGCACGACATGTAGCCCCAGATGTACTCTACAGGAAAATAAGGGCTGTGCAAAATTCCAAAGTCATTTTTATGGCCGAAAATCCAAGTATAGCACCACACGCTATGCGAGAAGGCCGCCGAGCAGGCCACATTAAAACAGCACTTAGACTATGAGACACTTTTTGGAAAGTGTCTCGCTAGAGTTGAAAATTTCTCCCTGAATACTGAGGCAATCGAGTTGAAACTTGCACGACATGTATCCCCAGATGTACTCTACGGGAAAAAGGGGGCTGTGCCAAATTCCAAAGTCATTTTCATGGCCGAAACTCCAAGTATAGCACCACACGCTATGCGAGAAGGCCGCCGAGCAGGCCCCATTAAAACAGCACTTAGACTATGAGACACTTTTTGACGCTAGAGTTGGAAATTTCTCCCTGAATACTGAGGCAATCGAGTTGAAACTTGCACGACATGTAGCGCCAGATGTATTCTACAGGAAAATAGGGGCTGTGCCAAATTCCAAAGTCATTTTCATGGCCGAAACTCCAAAAATATCACCACACGCTATGCGAGAAGGCCGCCGAAAAGGCCCGATTAAAACAGCACTAAGACTATGAGACACTTTTGACAGTAGAGTTGGAAATTTCTCCCTGAATACTGAGGCAATCGAGTTGAAACTTGCACGACATGTAGCCCAAGATGTACTCTACAGGAAAAAAAGGGCTGTACTAAATTCCAAAGTCATTTTCATGGCCGAAAATCCAAGTATAGCACCACACGCTGTGCGAGAAGGCCGCCGAGCAGGCCCCATTAAAACAGCAGTAAGACTATGAGACACTTTTGACTTTAGAGTTGGAAATTTCTCCCTGAATACTGAGGCAATCGAGTTGAAACTTGCACGACATGGAGCCCCAGATGTACTCTACAGGAAAGAAAGGGCTGTACTAAATTCCAAAGTCATTTTCATGGCCGAAACTCCAAAAATATCACCACACGCTATGCGAGAAGGCCGCCGAAAAGGCCCGATTAAAACAGCACTAAGACTATGAGACACTTTTGACAGTAGAGTTGGAAATTTCTCCCTGAATACTGAGGCAATCGAGTTGAAACTTGCACGACATGTAGCCCAAGATGTACTCTACAGGAAAGAAAGGGCTGTACTAAATTCCAAAGTCATTTTCATGGCCGAAAATCCAAGTATAGCACCACACGCTGTGCGAGAAGGCCGCCGAGCAGGCCCCATTAAAACAGCAGTAAGACTATGAGACACTTTTGACTTTAGAGTTGGAAATTTCTCCCTGAATACTGAGGCAATCGAGTTGAAACTTGCACGACATGTAGCCCCAGATGTACTCTACAGGAAAATAGGGGCTGTGCCAAATTCCAAAGTCATTTTCATGGCCGAAAATCCAAGTATAGCACCACACGCTATGCGAGAAGGCCGCCGAGCAGGCCCCATTAAAACAGCACTTAGACTATGAGACACTTTTTGACGCTAGAGTTGGAAATTTCACCCTGAATACTGAGTCAATCGAGTTGAAACTTGCACGACATGTAGCCCCAGATGTACTCTACAGGAAAGAAAGGGCTGTACTAAATTCCAAAGTCATTTTCATGGCCGAAAATCCAAGTATATCACCACACGCTATGCGAGAAGGCCGCCGAGCAGGCCCCATTAAAACAGCACTTAGACTATGAGACACTTTTTGACGCTAGAGTTGGAAATTTCTCCCTGAATACTGAGGCAATCGAGTTGAAACTTGCACGACATGTAGCCCCAGACGTACTCTACAGGAAAATAAGGGCTGTGCCAAATTCCAAAGTCATTTTCATGGCCGAAAATCCAAGTATAGCACCACACGCTATGCGAGAAGGCCGCCGAGCAGGCCCCATTAAAACAGCACTTAGACTATGAGACACTTTTTGACTTTAGAGTTGGAAATTTCTCCCTGAATACTGAGGCAATCGAGTTGAAACTTGCACGACATGTAGCCCCAGATGTACTCTACAGGAAAATAAGGGCTGTGCCAAATTCCAAAGTCATGTTCATGGCCGAAACTCCAAGTATAGCACCACACGCTATGCGAGAAGGCCGCCGAGCAGGCCCCATTAAAACAGCACTAAGACTATGAGACACTTTTGACTTTAGAGTTGGAAATTTCTCCCTGAATACTGAGGCAATCGAGTTGAAACTTGCACGACATGTAGCCCCAGATGTACTCTACAGGAAAGAAAGGGCTGTACTAAATTCCAAAGTCATTTTCATGGCCGAAAATCCAAGTATATCACCACACGCTATGCGAGAAGGCCGCCGAGCAGGCCCCATTAAAACAGCACTTAGACTATGAGACACTTTTTGACGCTAGAGTTGGAAATTTCTCCCTGAATACTGAGGCAATCGAGTTGAAACTTGCACGACATGTAGCCCCAGACGTACTCTACAGGAAAATAAGGGCTGTGCCAAATTCCAAAGTCATTTTCATGGCCGAAAATCCAAGTATAGCACCACACGCTATGCGAGAAGGCCGCCGAGCAGGCCCCATTAAAACAGCACTTAGACTATGAGACACTTTTTGACTTTAGAGTTGGGAATTTCTCCCTGAATACTGAGGCAATCGAGTTGAAACTTGCACGACATGTAGCCCCAGATGTACTCTACAGGAAAATAGGGGCTGTGCCAAATTCCAAAGTCATTTTTATGGCCGAAACTCCAAGTATAGCACCACACGCTATGCGAGAAGGCCGCCGAGCAGGCCCCATTAAAACAGCACTAAGACTATGAGACACTTTTGACAGTAGAGTAGGAAATTTCTCCCTGAATACTGAGGCAATCGAGTTGAAACTTGCACGACATGTAGCCCCAGATGTACTCTACAGGAAAGAAAGGGCTGTACTAAATTCCAAAGTCATTTTCATGGCCGAAAATCCAAGTATATCACCACACGCTATGCGAGAAGGCCGCCGAGCAGGCCCCATTAAAACAGCACTTAGACTATGAGACACTTTTTGACGCTAGAGTTGGAAATTTCTCCCTGAATACTGAGGCAATCGAGTTGAAACTTGCACGACATGTAGCGCCAGATGTACTCTACAGGAAAATAGGGGCTGTGCCAAATTCCAAAGTCATTTTCATGGCCGAAACTCCAAAAATATCACCACACGCTATGCGAGAAGGCCGCCGAAAAGGCCCCATTAAAACAGCACTAAGACTATGAGACACTTTTGACTTTAGAGTTGGAAATTTCTCCCTGAATACTGAGGCAATCGAGTTGAAACTTGCACGACATGTAGCCCCAGATGTACTCTACAGGAAAATAGGGGCTGTGCCAAATTCCAAAGTCATTTTCATGGCCGAAAATCCAAGTATAGCACCACACGCTATGCGAGAAGGCCGCCGAGCAGGCCCCATTAAAACAGCACTTAGACTATGAGACACTTTTGACAGTAGAGTTGGAAATTTCTCCCTGAATACTGAGGCAATCGAGTTGAAACTTGCACGACATGTAGCCCAAGATGTACTCTACAGGAAAGAAAGGGCTGTACTAAATTCCAAAGTCATTTTCATGGCCGAAAATCCAAGTATAGCACCACACGCTGTGCGAGAAGGCCGCCGAGCAGGCCCCATTAAAACAGCAGTAAGACTATGAGACACTTTTGACTTTAGAGTTGGAAATTTCTCCCTGAATACTGAGGCAATCGAGTTGAAACTTGCACGACATGTAGCCCCAGATGTACTCTACAGGAAAATAGGGGCTGTGCCAAATTCCAAAGTCATTTTCATGGCCGAAAATCCAAGTATAGCACCACACGCTATGCGAGAAGGCCGCCGAGCAGGCCCCATTGAAACAGCACTTAGACTATGAGACACTTTTTGACGCTAGAGTTGGAAATTTCTCCCTGAATACTGAGGCAATCGAGTTGAAACTTGCACGACATGTAGCCCCAGACGTACTCTACAGGAAAATAAGGGCTGTGCCAAATTCCAAAGTCATTTTCATGGCCGAAAATCAAAGTATAGCACCACACGCTATGCGAGAAGGCCGCCGAGCAGGCCCCATTAAAACAGCACTAAGACTATGAGACACTTTTGACTTTAGAGTTGGAAATTTCTCCCTGAATACTGAGGCAATCGAGTTGAAACTTGCACGACATGTAGCCCCAGACGTACTCTACAGGAAAATAAGGGCTGTGCCAAATTCCAAAGTCATGTTCATGGCCGAAACTCCAAGTATAGCACCACACGCTATGCGAGAAGGCCGCCGAGCAGGCCCCATTAAAACAGCACTAAGACTATGAGACACTTTTGACTTTAGAGTTGGAAATTTCTCCCTGAATACTGAGGCAATCGAGTTGAAACTTGCACGACATGTAGCCCCAGATGTACTCTACAGGAAAGAAAGGGCTGTACTAAATTCCAAAGTCATTTTCATGGCCGAAAATCCAAGTATATCACCACACGCTATGCGAGAAGGCCGCCGAGCAGGCCCCATTAAAACAGCACTTAGACTATGAGACACTTTTTGACGCTAGAGTTGGAAATTTCTCCCTGAATACTGAGGCAATCGAGTTGAAACTTGCACGACATGTAGCCCCAGACGTACTCTACAGGAAAATAAGGGCTGTGCCAAATTCCAAAGTCATTTTCATGGCCGAAAATCCAAGTATAGCACCACACGCTATGCGAGAAGGCCGCCGAGCAGGCCCCATTAAAACAGCACTTAGACTATGAGACACTTTTTGACTTTAGAGTTGGAAATTTCTCCCTGAATACTGAGGCAATCGAGTTGAAACTTGCACGACATGTAGCCCCAGATGTACTCTACAGGAAAATAGGGGCTGTGCCAAATTCCGAAGTCATTTTTATGGCCGAAACTCCAAGTATAGCACCACACGCTATGCGAGAAGGCCGCCGAGCAGGCCCCATTAAAACAGCACTAAGACTATGAGACACTTTTGACAGTAGAGTAGGAAATTTCTCCCTGAATACTGAGGCAATCGAGTTGAAACTTGCACGACATGTAGCCCCAGATGTACTCTACAGGAAAGAAAGGGCTGTACTAAATTCCAAAGTCATTTTCATGGCCGAAAATCCAAGTATATCACCACACGCTATGCGAGAAGGCCGCCGAGCAGGCCCCATTAAAACAGCACTTAGACTATGAGACACTTTTTGACGCTAGAGTTGGAAATTTCTCCCTGAATACTGAGGCAATCGAGTTGAAACTTGCACGACATGTAGCGCCAGATGTACTCTACAGGAAAATAGGGACTGTGCCAAATTCCAAAGTCATTTTCATGGCCGAAACTCCAAAAATATCACCACACGCTATGCGAGAAGGCCGCCGAAAAGGCCCCATTAAAACAGCACTAAGACTATGAGACACTTTTGACTTTAGAGTTGGAAATTTCTCCCTGAATACTGAGGCAATCGAGTTGAAACTTGCACGACATGTAGCCCCAGATGTACTCTACAGGAAAATAGGGGCTGTGCCAAATTCCAAAGTCATTTTCATGGCCGAAAATCCAAGTATAGCACCACACGCTATGCGAGAAGGCCGCCGAGCAGGCCCCATTAAAACAGCACTTAGACTATGAGACACTTTTGACAGTAGAGTTGGAAATTTCTCCCTGAATACTGAGGCAATCGAGTTGAAACTTGCACGACATGTAGCCCCAGATGTACTCTACAGGAAAGAAAGGGCTGTACTAAATTCCAAAGTCATTTTCATGGCCGAAAATCCAAGTATAGCACCACACGCTGTGCGAGAAGGCCGCCGAGCAGGCCCCATTAAAACAGCACTAAGACTATGAGACACTTTTGACGGTAGAGTTGGAAATTTCTCCCTGAATACTGAGGCAATCGAGTTGAAACTTGCACGACATGTAGCCCCAGATGTACTCTACAGGAAAATAGGGGCTGTGCCAAATTCCAAAGTCATTTTCATGGCCGAAAATCCAAGTATAGCACCACACGCTATGCGAGAAGGCCGCCGAGCAGGCCCCATTAAAACAGCACTAAGACTATGAGACACTTTTGACTTTAGAGTTGGAAATTTCTCCCTGAATACTGAGGCAATCGAGTTGAAACTTGCACGACATGTAGCCCCAGATGTACTCTACAGGAAAGAAAGGGCTGTACTAAATTCCAAAGTCATTTTCATGGCCGAAAATCCAAGTATAGCACCACACGCTATGCGAGAAGGCCGCCGAGCAGGCCCCATTAAAACAGCACTAAGACTATGAGACACTTTTGACTTTAGAGTTGGAAATTTCTCCCTGAATACTGAGGCAATCGAGTTGAAACTTGCACGACATGTAGCCCCAGACGTACTCTACAGGAAAATAAGGGCTGTGCCAAATTCCAAAGTCATTTTCATGGCCGAAAATCAAAGTATAGCACCACACGCTATGCGAGAAGGCCGCCGAGCAGGCCCCATTAAAACAGCACTAAGACTATGAGACACTTTTGACTTTAGAGTTGGAAATTTCTCCCTGAATACTGAGGCAATCGAGTTGAAACTTGCACGACATGTAGCCCCAGACGTACTCTACAGGAAAATAAGGGCTGTGCCAAATTCCAATGTCATGTTCATGGCCGAAACTCCAAGTATAGCACCACACGCTATGCGAGAAGGCCGCCGAGCAGGCCCCATTAAAACAGCACTAAGACTATGAGACACTTTTGACTTTAGGGTTGGAAATTTCTCCCTGAATACTGAGGCAATCGAGTTGAAACTTGCACGACATGTAGCCCCAGATGTACTCTACAGGAAAATAAGGGCTGTGCAAAATTCCAAAGTCATTTTTATGGCCGAAAATCCAAGTATAGCACCACACGCTATGCGAGAAGGCCGCCGAGCAGGCCACATTAAAACAGCACTTAGACTATGAGACACTTTTTGGAAAGTGTCTCGCTAGAGTTGAAAATTTCTCCCTGAATACTGAGGCAATCGAGTTGAAACTTGCACGACATGTATCCCCAGATGTACTCTACGGGAAAATAAGGGCTGTGCCAAATTCCAAAGTCATTTTCATGGCCGAAACTCCAAGTATAGCACCACACGCTATGCGAGAAGGCCGCCGAGCAGGCCCCATTAAAACAGCACTTAGACTATGAGACACTTTTTGACGCTAGAGTTGGAAATTTCTCCCTGAATACTGAGGCAATCGAGTTGAAACTTGCACGACATGTAGCGCCAGATGTACTCTACAGGAAAATAGGGGCTGTGCCAAATTCCAAAGTCATTTTCATGGCCGAAACTCCAAAAATATCACCACACGCTATGCGAGAAGGCCGCCGAAAAGGCCCGATTAAAACAGCACTAAGACTATGAGACACTTTTGACAGTAGAGTTGGAAATTTCTCCCTGAATACTGAGGCAATCGAGTTGAAACTTGCACGACATGTAGCCCAAGATGTACTCTACAGGAAAAAAAGGGCTGTACTAAATTCCAAAGTCATTTTCATGGCCGAAAATCCAAGTATAGCACCACACGCTGTGCGAGAAGGCCGCCGAGCAGGCCCCATTAAAACAGCAGTAAGACTATGAGACACTTTTGACTTTAGAGTTGGAAATTTCTCCCTGAATACTGAGGCAATCGAGTTGAAACTTGCACGACATGGAGCCCCAGATGTACTCTACAGGAAAGAAAGGGCTGTACTAAATTCCAAAGTCATTTTCATGGCCGAAACTCCAAAAATATCACCACACGCTATGCGAGAAGGCCGCCGAAAAGGCCCGATTAAAACAGCACTAAGACTATGAGACACTTTTGACAGTAGAGTTGGAAATTTCTCCCTGAATACTGAGGCAATCGAGTTGAAACTTGCACGACATGTAGCCCAAGATGTACTCTACAGGAAAGAAAGGGCTGTACTAAATTCCAAAGTCATTTTCATGGCCGAAAATCCAAGTATAGCACCACACGCTGTGCGAGAAGGCCGCCGAGCAGGCCCCATTAAAACAGCAGTAAGACTATGAGACACTTTTGACTTTAGAGTTGGAAATTTCTCCCTGAATACTGAGGCAATCGAGTTGAAACTTGCACGACATGTAGCCCCAGATGTACTCTACAGGAAAATAGGGGCTGTGCCAAATTCCAAAGTCATTTTCATGGCCGAAAATCCAAGTATAGCACCACACGCTATGCGAGAAGGCCGCCGAGCAGGCCCCATTAAAACAGCACTTAGACTATGAGACACTTTTTGACGCTAGAGTTGGAAATTTCACCCTGAATACTGAGTCAATCGAGTTGAAACTTGCACGACATGTAGCCCCAGATGTACTCTACAGGAAAGAAAGGGCTGTACTAAATTCCAAAGTCATTTTCATGGCCGAAAATCCAAGTATATCACCACACGCTATGCGAGAAGGCCGCCGAGCAGGCCCCATTAAAACAGCACTTAGACTATGAGACACTTTTTGACGCTAGAGTTGGAAATTTCTCCCTGAATACTGAGGCAATCGAGTTGAAACTTGCACGACATGTAGCCCCAGACGTACTCTACAGGAAAATAAGGGCTGTGCCAAATTCCAAAGTCATGTTCATGGCCGAAACTCCAAGTATAGCACCACACGCTATGCGAGAAGGCCGCCGAGCAGGCCCCATTAAAACAGCACTAAGACTATGAGACACTTTTGACTTTAGAGTTGGAAATTTCTCCCTGAATACTGAGGCAATCGAGTTGAAACTTGCACGACATGTAGCCCCAGATGTACTCTACAGGAAAGAAAGGGCTGTACTAAATTCCAAAGTCATTTTCATGGCCGAAAATCCAAGTATATCACCACACGCTATGCGAGAAGGCCGCCGAGCAGGCCCCATTAAAACAGCACTTAGACTATGAGACACTTTTTGACGCTAGAGTTGGAAATTTCTCCCTGAATACTGAGGCAATCGAGTTGAAACTTGCACGACATGTAGCCCCAGACGTACTCTACAGGAAAATAAGGGCTGTGCCAAATTCCAAAGTCATTTTCATGGCCGAAAATCCAAGTATAGCACCACACGCTATGCGAGAAGGCCGCCGAGCAGGCCCCATTAAAACAGCACTTAGACTATGAGACACTTTTTGACTTTAGAGTTGGAAATTTCTCCCTGAATACTGAGGCAATCGAGTTGAAACTTGCACGACATGTAGCCCCAGATGTACTCTACAGGAAAATAGGGGCTGTGCCAAATTCCAAAGTCATTTTTATGGCCGAAACTCCAAGTATAGCACCACACGCTATGCGAGAAGGCCGCCGAGCAGGCCCCATTAAAACAGCACTAAGACTATGAGACACTTTTGACAGTAGAGTAGGAAATTTCTCCCTGAATACTGAGGCAATCGAGTTGAAACTTGCACGACATGTAGCCCCAGATGTACTCTACAGGAAAGAAAGGGCTGTACTAAATTCCAAAGTCATTTTCATGGCCGAAAATCCAAGTATATCACCACACGCTATGCGAGAAGGCCGCCGAGCAGGCCCCATTAAAACAGCACTTAGACTATGAGACACTTT
Source organism: Astropecten irregularis (assembly GCA_963971285.1). Classification (NCBI taxonomy): domain Eukaryota; kingdom Metazoa; phylum Echinodermata; class Asteroidea; order Paxillosida; family Astropectinidae; genus Astropecten; species Astropecten irregularis. Next base: position 24,542,695 of record OZ020245.1, on the reverse strand, counting down.
TTGACGCTAGAGTTGGAAATTTCTCCCTGAATACTGAGGCAATCGAGTTGAAACTTGCACGACATGTAGCCCCAGATGTACTCTACAGGAAAATAGGGGCTGTGCCAAATTCCAAAGTCATTTTCATGGCCGAAAATCCAAGTATAGCACCACACGCTATGCGAGAAGGCCGCCGAGCAGGCCCCATTAAAACAGCACTTAGACTATGAGACACTTTTGACAGTAGAGTTGGAAATTTCTCCCTGAATACTGAGGCAATCGAGTTGAAACTTGCACGACATGTAGCCCAAGATGTACTCTACAGGAAAGAAAGGGCTGTACTAAATTCCAAAGTCATTTTCATGGCCGAAAATCCAAGTATAGCACCACACGCTGTGCGAGAAGGCCGCCGAGCAGGCCCCATTAAAACAGCAGTAAGACTATGAGACACTTTTGACTTTAGAGTTGGAAATTTCTCCCTGAATACTGAGGCAATCCAGTTGATACTTGCACGACATGTAGCCCCAGATGTACTCTACAGGAAAATAGGGGCTGTGCCAAATTCCAAAGTCATTTTCATGGCCGAAAATCCAAGTATAGCACCACACGCTATGCGAGAAGGCCGCCGAGCAGGCCCCATTGAAACAGCACTTACACTATGAGACACTTTTTGACGCTAGAGTTGGAAATTTCTCCCTGAATACTGAGGCAATCGAGTTGAAACTTGCACGACATGTAGCCCCAGACGTACTCTACAGGAAAATAAGGGCTGTGCCAAATTCCAAAGTCATTTTCATGGCCGAAAATCAAAGTATAGCACCACACGCTATGCGAGAAGGCCGCCGAGCAGGCCCCATTAAAACAGCACTAAGACTATGAGACACTTTTGACTTTAGAGTTGGAAATTTCTCCCTGAATACTGAGGCAATCGAGTTGAAACTTGCACGACATGTAGCCCCAGACGTACTCTACAGGAAAATAAGGGCTGTGCCAAATTCCAAAGTCATGTTCATGGCCGAAACTCCAAGTATAGCACCACACGCTATGCGAGAAGGCCGCCGAGCAGGCCCCATTAAAACAGCACTAAGACTATGAGACACTTTTGACTTTAGAGTTGGAAATTTCTCCCTGAATACTGAGGCAATCGAGTTGAAACTTGCACGACATGTAGCCCCAGATGTACTCTACAGGAAAGAAAGGGCTGTACTAAATTCCAAAGTCATTTTCATGGCCGAAAATCCAAGTATATCACCACACGCTATGCGAGAAGGCCGCCGAGCAGGCCCCATTAAAACAGCACTTAGACTATGAGACACTTTTTGACGCTAGAGTTGGAAATTTCTCCCTGAATACTGAGGCAATCGAGTTGAAACTTGCACGACATGTAGCCCCAGACGTACTCTACAGGAAAATAAGGGCTGTGCCAAATTCCAAAGTCATTTTCATGGCCGAAAATCCAAGTATAGCACCACACGCTATGCGAGAAGGCCGCCGAGCAGGCCCCATTAAAACAGCACTTAGACTATGAGACACTTTTTGACTTTAGAGTTGGAAATTTCTCCCTGAATACTGAGGCAATCGAGTTGAAACTTGCACGACATGTAGCCCCAGATGTACTCTACAGGAAAATAGGGGCTGTGCCAAATTCCAAAGTCATTTTTATGGCCGAAACTCCAAGTATAGCACCACACGCTATGCGAGAAGGCCGCCGAGCAGGCCCCATTAAAACAGCACTAAGACTATGAGACACTTTTGACAGTAGAGTAGGAAATTTCTCCCTGAATACTGAGGCAATCGAGTTGAAACTTGCACGACATGTAGCCCCAGATGTACTCTACAGGAAAGAAAGGGCTGTACTAAATTCCAAAGTCATTTTCATGGCCGAAAATCCAAGTATATCACCACACGCTATGCGAGAAGGCCGCCGAGCAGGCCCCATTAAAACAGCACTTAGACTATGAGACACTTTTTGACGCTAGAGTTGGAAATTTCTCCCTGAATACTGAGGCAATCGAGTTGAAACTTGCACGACATGTAGCGCCAGATGTACTCTACAGGAAAATAGGGGCTGTGCCAAATTCCAAAGTCATTTTCATGGCCGAAACTCCAAAAATATCACCACACGCTATGCGAGAAGGCCGCCGAAAAGGCCCCATTAAAACAGCACTAAGACTATGAGACACTTTTGACTTTAGAGTTGGAAATTTCTCCCTGAATACTGAGGCAATCGAGTTGAAACTTGCACGACATGTAGCCCCAGATGTACTCTACAGGAAAGAAAGGGCTGTGCAAAATTCCAAAGTCATTTTTATGGCCGAAAATCCAAGTATAGCACCACACGCTATGCGAGAAGGCCGCCGAGCAGGCCACATTAAAACAGCACTTAGACTATGAGACACTTTTTGGAAAGTGTCTCGCTAGAGTTGAAAATTTCTCCCTGAATACTGAGGCAATCGAGTTGAAACTTGCACGACATGTATCCCCAGATGTACTCTACGGGAAAATAAGGGCTGTGCCAAATTCCAAAGTCATTTTCATGGCCGAAACTCCAAGTATAGCACCACACGCTATGCGAGAAGGCCGCCGAGCAGGCCCCATTAAAACAGCACTTAGACTATGAGACACTTTTTGACGCTAGAGTTGGAAATTTCTCCCTGAATACTGAGGCAATCGAGTTGAAACTTGCACGACATGTAGCGCCAGATGTACTCTACAGGAAAATAGGGGCTGTGCCAAATTCCAAAGTCATTTTCATGGCCGAAACTCCAAAAATATCACCACACGCTATGCGAGAAGGCCGCCGAAAAGGCCCGATTAAAACAGCACTAAGACTATGAGACACTTTTGACAGTAGAGTTGGAAATTTCTCCCTGAATACTGAGGCAATCGAGTTGAAACTTGCACGACATGTAGCCCAAGATGTACTCTACAGGAAAAAAAGGGCTGTACTAAATTCCAAAGTCATTTTCATGGCCGAAAATCCAAGTATAGCACCACACGCTGTGCGAGAAGGCCGCCGAGCAGGCCCCATTAAAACAGCAGTAAGACTATGAGACACTTTTGACTTTAGAGTTGGAAATTTCTCCCTGAATACTGAGGCAATCGAGTTGAAACTTGCACGACATGGAGCCCCAGATGTACTCTACAGGAAAGAAAGGGCTGTACTAAATTCCAAAGTCATTTTCATGGCCGAAACTCCAAAAATATCACCACACGCTATGCGAGAAGGCCGCCGAAAAGGCCCGATTAAAACAGCACTAAGACTATGAGACACTTTTGACAGTAGAGTTGGAAATTTCTCCCTGAATACTGAGGCAATCGAGTTGAAACTTGCACGACATGTAGCCCAAGATGTACTCTACAGGAAAGAAAGGGCTGTACTAAATTCCAAAGTCATTTTCATGGCCGAAAATCCAAGTATAGCACCACACGCTGTGCGAGAAGGCCGCCGAGCAGGCCCCATTAAAACAGCAGTAAGACTATGAGACACTTTTGACTTTAGAGTTGGAAATTTCTCCCTGAATACTGAGGCAATCGAGTTGAAACTTGCACGACATGTAGCCCCAGATGTACTCTACAGGAAAATAGGGGCTGTGCCAAATTCCAAAGTCATTTTCATGGCCGAAAATCCAAGTATAGCACCACACGCTATGCGAGAAGGCCGCCGAGCAGGCCCCATTAAAACAGCACTTAGACTATGAGACACTTTTTGACGCTAGAGTTGGAAATTTCACCCTGAATACTGAGTCAATCGAGTTGAAACTTGCACGACATGTAGCCCCAGATGTACTCTACAGGAAAGAAAGGGCTGTACTAAATTCCAAAGTCATTTTCATGGCCGAAAATCCAAGTATATCACCACACGCTATGCGAGAAGGCCGCCGAGCAGGCCCCATTAAAACAGCACTTAGACTATGAGACACTTTTTGACGCTAGAGTTGGAAATTTCTCCCTGAATACTGAGGCAATCGAGTTGAAACTTGCACGACATGTAGCCCCAGACGTACTCTACAGGAAAATAAGGGCTGTGCCAAATTCCAAAGTCATGTTCATGGCCGAAACTCCAAGTATAGCACCACACGCTATGCGAGAAGGCCGCCGAGCAGGCCCCATTAAAACAGCACTAAGACTATGAGACACTTTTGACTTTAGAGTTGGAAATTTCTCCCTGAATACTGAGGCAATCGAGTTGAAACTTGCACGACATGTAGCCCCAGATGTACTCTACAGGAAAGAAAGGGCTGTACTAAATTCCAAAGTCATTTTCATGGCCGAAAATCCAAGTATATCACCACACGCTATGCGAGAAGGCCGCCGAGCAGGCCCCATTAAAACAGCACTTAGACTATGAGACACTTTTTGACGCTAGAGTTGGAAATTTCTCCCTGAATACTGAGGCAATCGAGTTGAAACTTGCACGACATGTAGCCCCAGACGTACTCTACAGGAAAATAAGGGCTGTGCCAAATTCCAAAGTCATTTTCATGGCCGAAAATCCAAGTATAGCACCACACGCTATGCGAGAAGGCCGCCGAGCAGGCCCCATTAAAACAGCACTTAGACTATGAGACACTTTTTGACTTTAGAGTTGGAAATTTCTCCCTGAATACTGAGGCAATCGAGTTGAAACTTGCACGACATGTAGCCCCAGATGTACTCTACAGGAAAATAGGGGCTGTGCCAAATTCCAAAGTCATTTTTATGGCCGAAACTCCAAGTATAGCACCACACGCTATGCGAGAAGGCCGCCGAGCAGGCCCCATTAAAACAGCACTAAGACTATGAGACACTTTTGACAGTAGAGTAGGAAATTTCTCCCTGAATACTGAGGCAATCGAGTTGAAACTTGCACGACATGTAGCCCCAGATGTACTCTACAGGAAAGAAAGGGCTGTACTAAATTCCAAAGTCATTTTCATGGCCGAAAATCCAAGTATATCACCACACGCTATGCGAGAAGGCCGCCGAGCAGGCCCCATTAAAACAGCACTTAGACTATGAGACACTTTTTGACGCTAGAGTTGGAAATTTCTCCCTGAATACTGAGGCAATCGAGTTGAAACTTGCACGACATGTAGCGCCAGATGTACTCTACAGGAAAATAGGGGCTGTGCCAAATTCCAAAGTCATTTTCATGGCCGAAACTCCAAAAATATCACCACACGCTATGCGAGAAGGCCGCCGAAAAGGCCCCATTAAAACAGCACTAAGACTATGAGACACTTTTGACTTTAGAGTTGGAAATTTCTCCCTGAATACTGAGGCAATCGAGTTGAAACTTGCACGACATGTAGCCCCAGATGTACTCTACAGGAAAATAGGGGCTGTGCCAAATTCCAAAGTCATTTTCATGGCCGAAAATCCAAGTATAGCACCACACGCTATGCGAGAAGGCCGCCGAGCAGGCCCCATTAAAACAGCACTTAGACTATGAGACACTTTTGACAGTAGAGTTGGAAATTTCTCCCTGAATACTGAGGCAATCGAGTTGAAACTTGCACGACATGTAGCCCAAGATGTACTCTACAGGAAAGAAAGGGCTGTACTAAATTCCAAAGTCATTTTCATGGCCGAAAATCCAAGTATAGCACCACACGCTGTGCGAGAAGGCCGCCGAGCAGGCCCCATTAAAACAGCAGTAAGACTATGAGACACTTTTGACTTTAGAGTTGGAAATTTCTCCCTGAATACTGAGGCAATCGAGTTGAAACTTGCACGACATGTAGCCCCAGATGTACTCTACAGGAAAATAGGGGCTGTGCCAAATTCCAAAGTCATTTTCATGGCCGAAAATCCAAGTATAGCACCACACGCTATGCGAGAAGGCCGCCGAGCAGGCCCCATTGAAACAGCACTTAGACTATGAGACACTTTTTGACGCTAGAGTTGGAAATTTCTCCCTGAATACTGAGGCAATCGAGTTGAAACTTGCACGACATGTAGCCCCAGACGTACTCTACAGGAAAATAAGGGCTGTGCCAAATTCCAAAGTCATTTTCATGGCCGAAAATCAAAGTATAGCACCACACGCTATGCGAGAAGGCCGCCGAGCAGGCCCCATTAAAACAGCACTAAGACTATGAGACACTTTTGACTTTAGAGTTGGAAATTTCTCCCTGAATACTGAGGCAATCGAGTTGAAACTTGCACGACATGTAGCCCCAGACGTACTCTACAGGAAAATAAGGGCTGTGCCAAATTCCAAAGTCATGTTCATGGCCGAAACTCCAAGTATAGCACCACACGCTATGCGAGAAGGCCGCCGAGCAGGCCCCATTAAAACAGCACTAAGACTATGAGACACTTTTGACTTTAGAGTTGGAAATTTCTCCCTGAATACTGAGGCAATCGAGTTGAAACTTGCACGACATGTAGCCCCAGATGTACTCTACAGGAAAGAAAGGGCTGTACTAAATTCCAAAGTCATTTTCATGGCCGAAAATCCAAGTATATCACCACACGCTATGCGAGAAGGCCGCCGAGCAGGCCCCATTAAAACAGCACTTAGACTATGAGACACTTTTTGACGCTAGAGTTGGAAATTTCTCCCTGAATACTGAGGCAATCGAGTTGAAACTTGCACGACATGTAGCCCCAGACGTACTCTACAGGAAAATAAGGGCTGTGCCAAATTCCAAAGTCATTTTCATGGCCGAAAATCCAAGTATAGCACCACACGCTATGCGAGAAGGCCGCCGAGCAGGCCCCATTAAAACAGCACTTAGACTATGAGACACTTTTTGACTTTAGAGTTGGAAATTTCTCCCTGAATACTGAGGCAATCGAGTTGAAACTTGCACGACATGTAGCCCCAGATGTACTCTACAGGAAAATAGGGGCTGTGCCAAATTCCAAAGTCATTTTCATGGCCGAAAATCCAAGTATAGCACCACACGCTATGCGAGAAGGCCGCCGAGCAGGCCCCATTAAAACAGCACTTAGACTATGAGACACTTTTGACAGTAGAGTTGGAAATTTCTCCCTGAATACTGAGGCAATCGAGTTGAAACTTGCACGACATGTAGCCCCAGATGTACTCTACAGGAAAGAAAGGGCTGTACTAAATTCCAAAGTCATTTTCATGGCCGAAAATCCAAGTATAGCACCACACGCTGTGCGAGAAGGCCGCCGAGCAGGCCCCATTAAAACAGCACTAAGACTATGAGACACTTTTGACGGTAGAGTTGGAAATTTCTCCCTGAATACTGAGGCAATCGAGTTGAAACTTGCACGACATGTAGCCCCAGATGTACTCTACAGGAAAATAGGGGCTGTGCCAAATTCCAAAGTCATTTTCATGGCCGAAAATCCAAGTATAGCACCACACGCTATGCGAGAAGGCCGCCGAGCAGGCCCCATTAAAACAGCACTAAGACTATGAGACACTTTTGACTTTAGAGTTGGAAATTTCTCCCTGAATACTGAGGCAATCGAGTTGAAACTTGCACGACATGTAGCCCCAGATGTACTCTACAGGAAAGAAAGGGCTGTACTAAATTCCAAAGTCATTTTCATGGCCGAAAATCCAAGTATAGCACCACACGCTATGCGAGAAGGCCGCCGAGCAGGCCCCATTAAAACAGCACTAAGACTATGAGACACTTTTGACTTTAGAGTTGGAAATTTCTCCCTGAATACTGAGGCAATCGAGTTGAAACTTGCACGACATGTAGCCCCAGACGTACTCTACAGGAAAATAAGGGCTGTGCCAAATTCCAAAGTCATTTTCATGGCCGAAAATCAAAGTATAGCACCACACGCTATGCGAGAAGGCCGCCGAGCAGGCCCCATTAAAACAGCACTAAGACTATGAGACACTTTTGACTTTAGAGTTGGAAATTTCTCCCTGAATACTGAGGCAATCGAGTTGAAACTTGCACGACATGTAGCCCCAGACGTACTCTACAGGAAAATAAGGGCTGTGCCAAATTCCAATGTCATGTTCATGGCCGAAACTCCAAGTATAGCACCACACGCTATGCGAGAAGGCCGCCGAGCAGGCCCCATTAAAACAGCACTAAGACTATGAGACACTTTTGACTTTAGAGTTGGAAATTTCTCCCTGAATACTGAGGCAATCGAGTTGAAACTTGCACGACATGTAGCCCCAGATGTACTCTACAGGAAAGAAAGGGCTGTACTAAATTCCAAAGTCTATTTCATGGCCGAAAATCCAAGTATATCACCACACGCTATGCGAGAAGGCCGCCGAGCAGGCCCCATTAAAACAGCACTAAGACTATGAGACACTTTTGACTTTAGAGTTGGAAATTTCTCCCTGAATACTGAGGCAATCGAGTTGAAACTTGCACGACATGTAGCCCCAGATGTAATTTACAGGAAAATAAGGGCTGTGCCAAATTCCAAAGTCATTTTCATGGCCGAAAATCCAAGTATATCACCACACGCTATGCGAGAAGGCCGCCGAGCAGGCCCCATTAAAACAGCACTAAGACTATGAGACACTTTTGACTTTAGAGTTGGAAATTTCTCCCTGAATACTGAGGCAATCGAGTTGAAACTTGCACGACACGTAGCCCCAGACGTACTCTACAGGAAAATAAGGGCTGTGCCAAATTCCAAAGTCATTTTCATGGCCGAAAATCAAAGTATAGCACCACACGCTATGCGAGAAGGCCGCCGAGCAGGCCCCATTAAAACAGCACTAAGACTATGAGACACTTTTGACTTTAGAGTTGGAAATTTCTCCCTGAATACTGAGGCAATCGAGTTGAAACTTGCACGACATGTAGCCCCAGACGTACTCTACAGGAAAATAAGGGCTGTGCCAAATTCCAATGTCATGTTCATGGCCGAAACTCCAAGTATAGCACCACACGCTATGCGAGAAGGCCGCCGAGCAGGCCCCATTAAAACAGCACTAAGACTATGAGACACTTTTGACTTTAGAGTTGGAAATTTCTCCCTGAATACTGAGGCAATCGAGTTGAAACTTGCACGACATGTAGCCCCAGATGTACTCTACAGGAAAGAAAGGGCTGTACTAAATTCCAAAGTCTATTTCATGGCCGAAAATCCAAGTATATCACCACACGCTATGCGAGAAGGCCGCCGAGCAGGCCCCATTAAAACAGCACTAAGACTATGAGACACTTTTGACTTTAGAGTTGGAAATTTCTCCCTGAATACTGAGGCAATCGAGTTGAAACTTGCACGACATGTAGCCCCAGATGTAATTTACAGGAAAATAAGGGCTGTGCCAAATTCCAAAGTCATTTTCATGGCCGAAAATCCAAGTATATCACCACACGCTATGCGAGAAGGCCGCCGAGCAGGCCCCATTAAAACAGCACTAAGACTATGAGACACTTTTGACAGTAGAGTAGGAAATTTCTCCCTGAATACTGAGGCAATCGAGTTGAAACTTGGACGACATGTAGCCCCAGATGTACTCTACAGGAAAGAAAGGGCTGTACTAAATTCCAAAGTCATTTTCATGGCCGAAAATCCAAGTATATCACCACACGCTATGCGAGAAGGCCGCCGAGCAGGCCCCATTAAAACAGCACTTAGACTATGAGACACTTTTTGACGCTAGAGTTGGAAATTTCTCCCTGAATACTGAGGCAATCGAGTTGAAACTTGCACGACATGTAGCGCCAGATGTACTCTACAGGAAAATAGGGGCTGTGCCAAATTCCAAAGTCATTTTCATGGCCGAAACTCCAAGTATATCACCACACGCTATGCGAGAAGGCCGCCGAAAAGGCCCCATTAAAACAGCACTAAGACTATGAGACACTTTTGACAGTAGAGTTGGAAATTTCTCCCTGAATACTGAGGCAATCGTGTTGAAACTTGCACGACATGTAGCCCCAGATGTACTCTACAGGAAAGAAAGGGCTGTACTAAATTCCAAAGTCATTTTCATAGCCGAAAATCCAAGTATAGCACCACACGCTGTGCGAGAAGGCCGCCGAGCAGGCCCCATTAAAACAGCACTAAGACTATGAGACACTTTTGACTTTAGAGTTGGAAATTTCTCCCTGAATACTGAGGCAATCGTGTTGAAACTTGCACGACATGTAGCCCCAGATGTACTCTACAGGAAAGAAAGGGCTGTACTAAATTCCAAAGTCATTTTCATGGCCGAAAATCCAAGTATAGCACCACACGCTATGCGAGAAGGCCGCCGAGCAGGCCCCATTAAAACAGCACTTAGACTATTAGACACTTTTTGACGCTAGAGTTGGAAATCTCTCCCTGAATACTGAGGCAATCGAGTTGAAACTTGCACGACATGTAGCCCCAGATGTACTCTACCGGAAAATAAGGGCTGTGCCAAATTCCAAAGTCATTTTTATGGCCGAAACTCCAAGTATAGCACCACACGCTATGCTTGAAGGCCGCCGAGCAGGCCCCATTAAAACAGCACTAAGACTATGAGACACTTTTGACAGTAGAGTTGGAAATTTCTCCCTGAATACTGAGGCAATCGAGTTGAAACTTGCACGACATGTAGCCCGAGATGTACTCTACAGGAACGAGAGGGCTGTACTAAATTCAAAAGTCATTTTCATGGCCGAAAATCCAAGTATAGCACCACACGCTATGCGAGAAGGCCGCCGAGCAGGCCCCATTAAAACAGCACTAAGACTATGAGACACTTTTGACGGTAGAGTTGGAAATTTCTCCCTGAATACTGAGGCAATCAAGTTGAAACTTGCACGACATGTAGCCCCAGATGTACTTTACAGGAAAATAAGGGCTGTGCCAAATTCCAAAGTCATTTTCATGGCCGAAAATCAAAGTATAGCACCACACGCTATGCGAGAAGGCCGCCGAGCAGGCCCCATTAAAACAGCACTAAGACTATGAGACACTTTTGACTTTAGAGTTGGAAATTTCTCCCTGAATACTGAGGCAATCGAGTTGAAACTTGCACGACATGTAGCCCCAGACGTACTCTACAGGAAAATAAGGGCTGTGCCAAATTCCAATGTCATGTTCATGGCCGAAACTCCAAGTATAGCACCACACGCTATGCGAGAAGGCCGCCGAGCAGGCCCCATTAAAACAGCACTAAGACTATGAGACACTTTTGACTTTAGAGTTGGAAATTTCTCCCTGAATACTGAGGCAATCGAGTTGAAACTTGCACGACATGTAGCCCCAGATGTACTCTACAGGAAAGAAAGGGCTGTACTAAATTCCAAAGTCTATTTCATGGCCGAAAATCCAAGTATATCACCACACGCTATGCGAGAAGGCCGCCGAGCAGGCCCCATTAAAACAGCACTAAGACTATGAGACACTTTTGACTTTAGAGTTGGAAATTTCTCCCTGAATACTGAGGCAATCGAGTTGAAACTTGCACGACATGTAGCCCCAGATGTAATTTACAGGAAAATAAGGGCTGTGCCAAATTCCAAAGTCATTTTCATGGCCGAAAATCCAAGTATATCACCACACGCATATGCGAGAAGGCCGCCGAGCAGGCCCCATTAAAACAGCACTAAGACTATGAGACACTTTTGACAGTAGAGTAGGAAATTTCTCCCTGAATACTGAGGCAATCGAGTTGAAACTTGGACGACATGTAGCCCCAGATGTACTCTACAGGAAAGAGAGGGCTGTACTAAATTCCAAAGTCATTTTCATGGCCGAAAATCCAAGTATATCACCACACGCTATGCGAGAAGGCCGCCGAGCAGGCCCCATTAAAACAGCACTTAGACTATGAGACACTTTTTGACGCTAGAGTTGGAAATTTCTCCCTGAATACTGAGGCAATCGAGTTGAAACTTGCACGACATGTAGCGCCAGATGTACTCTACAGGAAAATAGGGGCTGTGCCAAATTCCAAAGTCATTTTCATGGCCGAAACTCCAAGTATATCACCACACGCTATGCGAGAAGGCCGCCGAAAAGGCCCCATTAAAACAGCACTAAGACTATGAGACACTTTTGACAGTAGAGTTGGGAATTTCTCCCTGAATACTGAGGCAATCGTGTTGAAACTTGCACGACATGTAGCCCCAGATGTACTCTACAGGAAAGAAAGGGCTGTACTAAATTCCAAAGTCATTTTCATGGCCGAAAATCCAAGTATAGCACCACACGCTGTGCGAGAAGGCCGCCGAGCAGGCCCCATTAAAACAGCACTAAGACTATGAGACACTTTTGACTTTAGAGTTGGAAATTTCTCCCTGAATACTGAGGCAATCGTGTTGAAACTTGCACGACATGTAGCCCCAGATGTACTCTACAGGAAAGAAAGGGCTGTACTAAATTCCAAAGTCATTTTCATGGCCGAAAATCCAAGTATAGCACCACACGCTATGCGAGAAGGCCGCCGAGCAGGCCCCATTAAAACAGCACTTAGACTATTAGACACTTTTTGACGCTAGAGTTGGAAATCTCTCCCTGAATACTGAGGCAATCGAGTTGAAACTTGCACGACATGTAGCCCCAGACGTACTCTACAGGAAAATAAGGGCTGTGCCAAATTCCAATGTCATGTTCATGGCCGAAACTCCAAGTATAGCACCACACGCTATGCGAGAAGGCCGCCGAGCAGGCCCCATTAAAACAGCACTAAGACTATGAGACACTTTTGACTTTAGAGTTGGAAATTTCTCCCTGAATACTGAGGCAATCGAGTTGAAACTTGCACGACATGTAGCCCCAGATGTTCTCTACAGGAAAGAAAGGGCTGTACTAAATTCCAAAGTCTATTTCATGGCCGAAAATCCAAGTATATCACCACACGCTATGCGAGAAGGCCGCCGAGCAGGCCCCATTAAAACAGCACTAAGACTATGAGACACTTTTGACTTTAGAGTTGGAAATTTCTCCCTGAATACTGAGGCAATCGAGTTGAAACTTGCACGACATGTAGCCCCAGATGTACTATACAGGAAAATAAGGGCTGTGCCAAATTCCAAAGTCATTTTCATGGCCGAAACTCCAAGTATATCACCACACGCTATGCGAGAAGGCCGCCGAAAAGGCCCCATTAAAACAGCACTAAGACTATGAGACACTTTTGACAGTAGAGTTGGAAATTTCTCCCTGAATACTGAGGCAATCGTGTTGAAACTTGCACGACATGTAGCCCCAGATGTACTCTACAGGAAAGAAAGGGCTGTACTAAATTCCAAAGTCATTTTCATAGCCGAAAATCCAAGTATAGCACCACACGCTGTGCGAGAAGGCCGCCGAGCAGGCCCCATTAAAACAGCACTAAGACTATGAGACACTTTTGACTTTAGAGTTGGAAATTTCTCCCTGAATACTGAGGCAATCGTGTTGAAACTTGCACGACATGTAGCCCCAGATGTACTCTACAGGAAAGAAAGGGCTGTACTAAATTCCAAAGTCATTTTCATGGCCGAAAATCCAAGTATAGCACCACACGCTATGCGAGAAGGCCGCCGAGCAGGCCCCATTAAAACAGCACTTAGACTATTAGACACTTTTTGACGCTAGAGTTGGAAATCTCTCCCTGAATACTGAGGCAATCGAGTTGAAACTTGCACGACATGTAGCCCCAGATGTACTCTACCGGAAAATAAGGGCTGTGCCAAATTCCAAAGTCATTTTCATGGCCGAAAATCAAAGTATAGCACCACACGCTATGCGAGAAGGCCGCCGAGCAGGCCCCATTAAAACAGCACTAAGACTATGAGACACTTTTGACTTTAGAGTTGGAAATTTCTCCCTGAATACTGAGGCAATCGAGTTGAAACTTGCACGACATGTAGCCCCAGACGTACTCTACAGGAAAATAAGGGCTGTGCCAAATTCCAATGTCATGTTCATGGCCGAAACTCCAAGTATAGCACCACACGCTATGCGAGAAGGCCGCCGAGCAGGCCCCATTAAAACAGCACTAAGACTATGAGACACTTTTGACTTTAGAGTTGGAAATTTCTCCCTGAATACTGAGGCAATCGAGTTGAAACTTGCACGACATGTAGCCCCAGATGTACTCTACAGGAAAGAAAGGGCTGTACTAAATTCCAAAGTCTATTTCATGGCCGAAAATCCAAGTATATCACCACACGCTATGCGAGAAGGCCGCCGAGCAGGCCCCATTAAAACAGCACTAAGACTATGAGACACTTTTGACTTTAGAGTTGGAAATTTCTCCCTGAATACTGAGGCAATCGAGTTGAAACTTGCACGACATGTAGCCCCAGATGTAATTTACAGGAAAATAAGGGCTGTGCCAAATTCCAAAGTCATTTTCATGGCCGAAAATCCAAGTATATCACCACACGCATATGCGAGAAGGCCGCCGAGCAGGCCCCATTAAAACAGCACTAAGACTATGAGACACTTTTGACAGTAGAGTAGGAAATTTCTCCCTGAATACTGAGGCAATCGAGTTGAAACTTGGACGACATGTAGCCCCAGATGTACTCTACAGGAAAGAAAGGGCTGTACTAAATTCCAAAGTCATTTTCATGGCCGAAAATCCAAGTATATCACCACACGCTATGCGAGAAGGCCGCCGAGCAGGCCCCATTAAAACAGCACTTAGACTATGAGACACTTTTTGACGCTAGAGTTGGAAATTTCTCCCTGAATACTGAGGCAATCGAGTTGAAACTTGCACGACATGTAGCGCCAGATGTACTCTACAGGAAAATAGGGGCTGTGCCAAATTCCAAAGTCATTTTCATGGCCGAAACTCCAAGTATATCACCACACGCTATGCGAGAAGGCCGCCGAAAAGGCCCCATTAAAACAGCACTAAGACTATGAGACACTTTTGACAGTAGAGTTGGGAATTTCTCCCTGAATACTGAGGCAATCGTGTTGAAACTTGCACGACATGTAGCCCCAGATGTACTCTACAGGAAAGAAAGGGCTGTACTAAATTCCAAAGTCATTTTCATGGCCGAAAATCCAAGTATAGCACCACACGCTGTGCGAGAAGGCCGCCGAGCAGGCCCCATTAAAACAGCACTAAGACTATGAGACACTTTTGACTTTAGAGTTGGAAATTTCTCCCTGAATACTGAGGCAATCGTGTTGAAACTTGCACGACATGTAGCCCCAGATGTACTCTACAGGAAAGAAAGGGCTGTACTAAATTCCAAAGTCATTTTCATGGCCGAAAATCCAAGTATAGCACCACACGCTATGCGAGAAGGCCGCCGAGCAGGCCCCATTAAAACAGCACTTAGACTATTAGACACTTTTTGACGCTAGAGTTGGAAATCTCTCCCTGAATACTGAGGCAATCGAGTTGAAACTTGCACGACATGTAGCCCCAGATGTACTCTACCGGAAAATAAGGGCTGTGCCAAATTCCAAAGTCATTTTTATGGCCGAAACTCCAAGTATAGCACCACACGCTATGCGAGAAGGCCGCCGAGCAGGCCCCATTAAAACAGCACTAAGACTATGAGACACTTTTGACAGTAGAGTTGGAAATTTCTCCCTGAATACTGAGGCAATCGAGTTGAAACTTGCACGACATGTAGCCCGAGATGTACTCTACAGGAACGAGAGGGCTGTACTAAATTCCAAAGTCATTTTCATGGCCGAAAATCCAAGTATAGCACCACACGCTATGCGAGAAGGCCGCCGAGCAGGCCCCATTAAAACAGCACTAAGACTATGAGACACTTTTGACGGTAGAGTTGGAAATTTCTCCCTGAATACTGAGGCAATCAAGTTGAAACTTGCACAACATGTAGCCCCAGATGTACTTTACAGGAAAATAAGGGCTGTGCCAAATTCCAAAGTCATTTTCATGGCCGAAAATCAAAGTATAGCACCACACGCTATGCGAGAAGGCCGCCGAGCAGGCCCCATTAAAACAGCACTAAGACTATGAGACACTTTTGACTTTAGAGTTGGAAATTTCTCCCTGAATACTGAGGCAATCGAGTTGAAACTTGCACGACATGTAGCCCCAGACGTACTCTACAGGAAAATAAGGGCTGTGCCAAATTCCAATGTCATGTTCATGGCCGAAACTCCAAGTATAGCACCACACGCTATGCGAGAAGGCCGCCGAGCAGGCCCCATTAAAACAGCACTAAGACTATGAGACACTTTTGACTTTAGAGTTGGAAATTTCTCCCTGAATACTGAGGCAATCGAGTTGAAACTTGCACGACATGTAGCCCCAGATGTACTCTACAGGAAAGAAAGGGCTGTACTAAATTCCAAAGTCTATTTCATGGCCGAAAATCCAAGTATATCACCACACGCTATGCGAGAAGGCCGCCGAGCAGGCCCCATTAAAACAGCACTAAGACTATGAGACACTTTTGACTTTAGAGTTGGAAATTTCTCCCTGAATACTGAGGCAATCGAGTTGAAACTTGCACGACATGTAGCCCCAGATGTACTCTACAGGAAAGAAAGGGCTGTACTAAATTCCAAAGTCATTTTCATGGCCGAAAATCCAAGTATAGCACCACACGCTGTGCGAGAAGGCCGCCGAGCAGGCCCCATTAAAACAGCACTAAGACTATGAGACACTTTTGACTTTAGAGTTGGAAATTTCTCCCTGAATACTGAGGCAATCGAGTTGAAACTTGCACGACATGTAGCCCCAGATGTACTCTACAGGAAAATAGGGGCTGTGCCAAATTCCAAAGTCATTTTCATGGCCGAAAATCAAAGTATAGCACCACACGCTATGCGAGAAGGCCGCCGAGCAGGCCCCATTAAAACAGCACTAAGACTATGAGACACTTTTGACTTTAGAGTTGGGAATTTCTCCCTGAATACTGAGGCAATCGAGTTGAAACTTGCACGACATGTAGCCCCAGACGTACTCTACAGGAAAATAAGGGCTGTGCCAAATTCCAATGTCATGTTCATGGCCGAAACTCCAAGTATAGCACCACACGCTATGCGAGAAGGCCGCCGAGCAGGCCCCATTAAAACAGCACTAAGACTATGAGACACTTTTGACTTTAGAGTTGGAAATTTCTCCCTGAATACTGAGGCAATCGAGTTGAAACTTGCACGACATGTAGCCCCAGATGTACTCTACAGGAAAGAAAGGGCTGTACTAAATTCCAAAGTCTATTTCATGGCCGAAAATCCAAGTATATCACCACACGCTATGCGAGAAGGCCGCCGAGCAGGCCCCATTAAAACAGCACTAAGACTATGAGACACTTTTGACAGTAGAGTAGGAAATTTCTCCCTGAATACTGAGGCAATCGAGTTGAAACTTGGACGACATGTAGCCCCAGATGTACTCTACAGGAAAGAAAGGGCTGTACTAAATTCCAAAGTCATTTTCATGGCCGAAAATCCAAGTATAGCACCACACGCTGTGCGAGAAGGCCGCCGAGCAGGCCCCATTAAAACAGCACTAAGACTATGAGACACTTTTGACTTTAGAGTTGGAAATTTCTCCCTGAATACTGAGGCAATCGTGTTGAAACTTGCACGACATGTAGCCCCAGATGTACTCTACAGGAAAGAAAGGGCTGTACTAAATTCCAAAGTCATTTTCATGGCCGAAAATCCAAGTATAGCACCACACGCTATGCGAGAAGGCCGCCGAGCAGGCCCCATTAAAACAGCACTTAGACTATTAGACACTTTTTGACGCTAGAGTTGGAAATCTCTCCCTGAATACTGAGGCAATCGAGTTGAAACTTGCACGACATGTAGCCCCAGATGTACTCTACCGGAAAATAAGGGCTGTGCCAAATTCCAAAGTCATTTTTATGGCCGAAACTCCAAGTATAGCACCACACGCTATGCGAGAAGGCCGCCGAGCAGGCCCCATTAAAACAGCACTAAGACTATGAGACACTTTTGACAGTAGAGTTGGAAATTTCTCCCTGAATACTGAGGCAATCGAGTTGAAACTTGCACGACATGTAGCCCGAGATGTACTCTACAGGAACGAGAGGGCTGTACTAAATTCCAAAGTCATTTTCATGGCCGAAAATCCAAGTATAGCACCACACGCTATGCGAGAAGGCCGCCGAGCAGGCCCCATTAAAACAGCACTAAGACTATGAGACACTTTTGACGGTAGAGTTGGAAATTTCTCCCTGAATACTGAGGCAATCAAGTTGAAACTTGCACAACATGTAGCCCCAGATGTACTTTACAGGAAAATAAGGGCTGTGCCAAATTCCAAAGTCATTTTCATGGCCGAAAATCAAAGTATAGCACCACACGCTATGCGAGAAGGCCGCCGAGCAGGCCCCATTAAAACAGCACTAAGACTATGAGACACTTTTGACTTTAGAGTTGGAAATTTCTCCCTGAATACTGAGGCAATCGAGTTGAAACTTGCACGACATGTAGCCCCAGACGTACTCTACAGGAAAATAAGGGCTGTGCCAAATTCCAATGTCATGTTCATGGCCGAAACTCCAAGTATAGCACCACACGCTATGCGAGAAGGCCGCCGAGCAGGCCCCATTAAAACAGCACTAAGACTATGAGACACTTTTGACTTTAGAGTTGGAAATTTCTCCCTGAATACTGAGGCAATCGAGTTGAAACTTGCACGACATGTAGCCCCAGATGTACTCTACAGGAAAGAAAGGGCTGTACTAAATTCCAAAGTCATTTTCATGGCCGAAAATCCAAGTATAGCACCACACGCTGTGCGAGAAGGCCGCCGAGCAGGCCCCATTAAAACAGCACTAAGACTATGAGACACTTTTGACTTTAGAGTTGGAAATTTCTCCCTGAATACTGAGGCAATCGAGTTGAAACTTGCACGACATGTAGCCCCAGATGTACTCTACAGGAAAATAGGGGCTGTGCCAAATTCCAAAGTCATTTTCATGGCCGAAAATCCAAGTATAGCACCACACGCTATGCGAGAAGGCCGCCGAGCAGGCCCCATTAAAACAGCACTTAGACTATGAGACACTTTTTGACGCTAGAGTTGGAAATTTCTCCCTGAATACTGAGGCAATCGAGTTGAAACTTGCACGACATGTAGCCCCAGACGTACTCTACAGGAAAATAAGGGCTGTGCCAAATTCCAAAGTCATTTTCATGGCCGAAAATCAAAGTATAGCACCACACGCTATGCGAGAAGGCCGCCGAGCAGGCCCCATTAAAACAGCACTAAGACTATGAGACACTTTTGACTTTAGAGTTGGGAATTTCTCCCTGAATACTGAGGCAATCGAGTTGAAACTTGCACGACATGTAGCCCCAGACGTACTCTACAGGAAAATAAGGGCTGTGCCAAATTCCAATGTCATGTTCATGGCCGAAACTCCAAGTATAGCACCACACGCTATGCGAGAAGGCCGCCGAGCAGGCCCCATTAAAACAGCACTAAGACTATGAGACACTTTTGACTTTAGAGTTGGAAATTTCTCCCTGAATACTGAGGCAATCGAGTTGAAACTTGCACGACATGTAGCCCCAGATGTACTCTACAGGAAAGAAAGGGCTGTACTAAATTCCAAAGTCTATTTCATGGCCGAAAATCCAAGTATATCACCACACGCTATGCGAGAAGGCCGCCGAGCAGGCCCCATTAAAACAGCACTAAGACTATGAGACACTTTTGACAGTAGAGTAGGAAATTTCTCCCTGAATACTGAGGCAATCGAGTTGAAACTTGGACGACATGTAGCCCCAGATGTACTCTACAGGAAAGAAAGGGCTGTACTAAATTCCAAAGTCATTTTCATGGCCGAAAATCCAAGTATATCACCACACGCTATGCGAGAAGGCCGCCGAGCAGGCCCCATTAAAACAGCACTTAGACTATGAGACACTTTTTGACGCTAGAGTTGGAAATTTCTCCCTGAATACTGAGGCAATCGAGTTGAAACTTGCACGACATGTAGCGCCAGATGTACTCTACAGGAAAATAGGGGCTGTGCCAAATTCCAAAGTCATTTTCATGGCCGAAACTCCAAGTATATCACCACACGCTATGCGAGAAGGCCGCCGAAAAGGCCCCATTAAAACAGCACTAAGACTATGAGACACTTTTGACAGTAGAGTTGGAAATTTCTCCCTGAATACTGAGGCAATCGTGTTGAAACTTGCACGACATGTAGCCCCAGATGTACTCTACAGGAAAGAAAGGGCTGTACTAAATTCCAAAGTCATTTTCATGGCCGAAAATCCAAGTATAGCACCACACGCTGTGCGAGAAGGCCGCCGAGCAGGCCCCATTAAAACAGCACTAAGACTATGAGACACTTTTGACTTTAGAGTTGGAAATTTCTCCCTGAATACTGAGGAAATCGAGTTGAAACTTGCACGACATGTAGCCCCAGATGTACTCTACAGGAAAATAGGGGCTGTGCCAAATTCCAAAGTCATTTTCATGGCCGAAAATCCAAGTATAGCACCACACGCTATGCGAGAAGGCCGCCGAGCAGGCCCCATTAAAACAGCACTTAGACTATTAGACACTTTTTGACGCTAGAGTTGGAAATCTCTCCCTGAATACTGAGGCAATCGAGTTGAAACTTGCACGACATGTAGCCCCAGATGTACTCTACCGGAAAATAAGGGCTGTGCCAAATTCCAAAGTCATTTTTATGGCCGAAACTCCAAGTATAGCACCACACGCTATGCGAGAAGGCCGCCGAGCAGGCCCCATTAAAACAGCACTAAGACTATGAGACACTTTTGACAGTAGAGTTGGAAATTTCTCCCTGAATACTGAGGCAATCGAGTTGAAACTTGCACGACATGTAGCCCGAGATGTACTCTACAGGAACGAGAGGGCTGTACTAAATTCCAAAGTCATTTTCATGGCCGAAAATCCAAGTATAGCACCACACGCTATGCGAGAAGGCCGCCGAGCAGGCCCCATTAAAACAGCACTAAGACTATGAGACACTTTTGACGGTAGAGTTGGAAATTTCTCCCTGAATACTGAGGCAATCAAGTTGAAACTTGCACGACATGTAGCCCCAGATGTACTTTACAGGAAAATAAGGGCTGTGCCAAATTCCAAAGTCATTTTCATGGCCGAAAATCAAAGTATAGCACCACACGCTATGCGAGAAGGCCGCCGAGCAGGCCCCATTAAAACAGCACTAAGACTATGAGACACTTTTGACTTTAGAGTTGGAAATTTCTCCCTGAATACTGAGGCAATCGAGTTGAAACTTGCACGACATGTAGCCCCAGACGTACTCTACAGGAAAATAAGGGCTGTGCCAAATTCCAATGTCATGTTCATGGCCGAAACTCCAAGTATAGCACCACACGCTATGCGAGAAGGCCGCCGAGCAGGCCCCATTAAAACAGCACTAAGACTATGAGACACTTTTGACTTTAGAGTTGGAAATTTCTCCCTGAATACTGAGGCAATCGAGTTGAAACTTGCACGACATGTAGCCCCAGATGTACTCTACAGGAAAGAAAGGGCTGTACTAAATTCCAAAGTCTATTTCATGGCCGAAAATCCAAGTATATCACCACACGCTATGCGAGAAGGCCGCCGAGCAGGCCCCATTAAAACAGCACTAAGACTATGAGACACTTTTGACTTTAGAGTTGGAAATTTCTCCCTGAATACTGAGGCAATCGAGTTGAAACTTGCACGACATGTAGCCCCAGATGTAATTTACAGGAAAATAAGGGCTGTGCCAAATTCCAAAGTCATTTTCATGGCCGAAAATCCAAGTATATCACCACACGCTATGCGAGAAGGCCGCCGAGCAGGCCCCATTAAAACAGCACTAAGACTATGAGACACTTTTGACAGTAGAGTAGGAAATTTCTCCCTGAATACTGAGGCAATCGAGTTGAAACTTGGACGACATGTAGCCCCAGATGTACTCTACAGGAAAGAAAGGGCTGTACTAAATTCCAAAGTCATTTTCATGGCCGAAAATCCAAGTATATCACCACACGCTATGCGAGAAGGCCGCCGAGCAGGCCCCATTAAAACAGCACTTAGACTATGAGACACTTTTTGACGCTAGAGTTGGAAATTTCTCCCTGAATACTGAGGCAATCGAGTTGAAACTTGCACGACATGTAGCGCCAGATGTACTCTACAGGAAAATAGGGGCTGTGCCAAATTCCAAAGTCATTTTCATGGCCGAAACTCCAAGTATATCACCACACGCTATGCGAGAAGGCCGCCGAAAAGGCCCCATTAAAACAGCACTAAGACTATGAGACACTTTTGACAGTAGAGTTGGAAATTTCTCCCTGAATACTGAGGCAATCGTGTTGAAACTTGCACGACATGTAGCCCCAGATGTACTCTACAGGAAAGAAAGGGCTGTACTAAATTCCAAAGTCATTTTCATGGCCGAAAATCCAAGTATAGCACCACACGCTGTGCGAGAAGGCCGCCGAGCAGGCCCCATTAAAACAGCACTAAGACTATGAGACACTTTTGACTTTAGAGTTGAAAATTTCTCCCTGAATACTGAGGCAATCGAGTTGAAACTTGCACGACATGTAGCCCCAGATGTACTCTACAGGAAAATAGGGGCTGTGCCAAATTCCAAAGTCATTTTCATGGCCGAAAATCCAAGTATAGCACCACACGCTATGCGAGAAGGCCGCCGAGCAGGCCCCATTAAAACAGCACTTAGACTATGAGACACTTTTTGACGCTAGAGTTGGAAATTTCTCCCTGAATACTGAGGCAATCGAGTTGAAAATTGCACGACATGTAGCCCCAGATGTACTCTACAGGAAAATAGGGGCTGTGCCAAATTCCAAAGTAATTTTCATGGCCGAAACTCCAAGTATAGCACCACACGCTATGCGAGAAAGCCGCCGAGCAGGCCCCATTAAAACAGCACTAAGACTATGAGACACTTTTGACTTTAGAGTTGGAAATTTCTCCCTGAATACTGAGGCAATCGAGTTGAAACTTGCACGACATGTAGCCCGAGATGTACTCTACAGGAACGAAAGGGCTGTACTAAATTCCAAAGTCATTTTCATGGCCGAAAATCCAAGTATAGCACCACACGCTATGCGAGAAGGCCGCCGAGCAGGCCCCATTAAAACAGCACTATGACTATGAGACACTTTTGACGGTAGGGTTGGAAATTTCTCCCTGAATACTGAGGCAATCGAGTTGAAACTTGCACGACATGTAGCCCCAGACGTACTCTACAGGAAAGAAAGGGCTGTACTAAATTCCAAAGTCTATTTCATGGCCGAAAATCCAAGTATATCACCACACGCTATGCGAGAAGGCCGCCGAGCAGGCCCCATTAAAACAGCACTTAGACTATGAGACACATTTTGACGCTAGAGTTGGAAATTTCTCCCTGAATACTGAGGCAATCGAGTTGAAACTTGCACGACATGTAGCCCCAGATGTACTCTACAGGAAAATAAGGGCTTTGCCAAATTCCAAAGTCATTTTCATGGCCGAAAATCCAAGTATAGCACCACACGCTATGCGAGAAGGCCGCCGAGCAGGCCCCATTAAAACAGCACTTAGACTATTAGACACTTTTTGACGCTAGAGTTGGAAATCTCTCCCTGAATACTGAGGCAATCGAGTTGAAACTTGCACGACATGTAGCCCCAGATGTACTCTACCGGAAAATAAGGGCTGTGCCAAATTCCAAAGTCATTTTTATGGCCGAAACTCCAAGTATAGCACCACACGCTATGCGAGAAGGCCGCCGAGCAGGCCCCATTAAAACAGCACTAAGACTATGAGACACTTTTGACAGTAGAGTTGGAAATTTCTCCCTGAATACTGAGGCAATCGAGTTGAAACTTGCACGACATGTAGCCCGAGATGTACTCTACAGGAACGAGAGGGCTGTACTAAATTCCAAAGTCATTTTCATGGCCGAAAATCCAAGTATAGCACCACACGCTATGCGAGAAGGCCGCCGAGCAGGCCCCATTAAAACAGCACTAAGACTATGAGACACTTTTGACGGTAGAGTTGGAAATTTCTCCCTGAATACTGAGGCAATCAAGTTGAAACTTGCACGACATGTAGCCCCAGATGTACTTTACAGGAAAATAAGGGCTGTGCCAAATTCCAAAGTCATTTTCATGGCCGAAAATCAAAGTATAGCACCACACGCTATGCGAGAAGGCCGCCGAGCAGGCCCCATTAAAACAGCACTAAGACTATGAGACACTTTTGACTTTAGAGTTGGAAATTTCTCCCTGAATACTGAGGCAATCGAGTTGAAACTTGCACGACATGTAGCCCCAGACGTACTCTACAGGAAAGAAAGGGCTGTACTAAATTCCAAAGTCTATTTCATGGCCGAAAATCCAAGTATATCACCACACGCTATGCGAGAAGGCCGCCGAGCAGGCCCCATTAAAACAGCACTAAGACTATGAGACACTTTTGACTTTAGAGTTGGAAATTTCTCCCTGAATACTGAGGCAATCGAGTTGAAACTTGCACGACATGTAGCCCCAGATGTAATTTACAGGAAAATAAGGGCTGTGCCAAATTCCAAAGTCATTTTCATGGCCGAAAATCCAAGTATATCACCACACGCTATGCGAGAAGGCCGCCGAGCAGGCCCCATTAAAACAGCACTAAGACTATGAGACACTTTTGACAGTAGAGTAGGAAATTTCTCCCTGAATACTGAGGCAATCGAGTTGAAACTTGGACGACATGTAGCCCCAGATGTACTCTACAGGAAAGAAAGGGCTGTACTAAATTCCAAAGTCATTTTCATGGCCGAAAATCCAAGTATATCACCACACGCTATGCGAGAAGGCCGCCGAGCAGGCCCCATTAAAACAGCACTTAGACTATGAGACACTTTTTGACGCTAGAGTTGGAAATTTCTCCCTGAATACTGAGGCAATCGAGTTGAAACTTGCACGACATGTAGCGCCAGATGTACTCTACAGGAAAATAGGGGCTGTGCCAAATTCCAAAGTCATTTTCATGGCCGAAACTCCAAGTATATCACCACACGCTATGCGAGAAGGCCGCCGAAAAGGCCCCATTAAAACAGCACTAAGACTATGAGACACTTTTGACAGTAGAGTTGGAAATTTCTCCCTGAATACTGAGGCAATCGTGTTGAAACTTGCACGACATGTAGCCCCAGATGTACTCTACAGGAAAGAAAGGGCTGTACTAAATTCCAAAGTCATTTTCATGGCCGAAAATCCAAGTATAGCACCACACGCTGTGCGAGAAGGCCGCCGAGCAGGCCCCATTAAAACAGCACTAAGACTATGAGACACTTTTGACTTTAGAGTTGGAAATTTCTCCCTGAATACTGAGGCAATCGAGTTGAAACTTGCACGACATGTAGCCCCAGATGTACTCTACAGGAAAATAGGGGCTGTGCCAAATTCCAAAGTCATTTTCATGGCCGAAAATCCAAGTATAGCACCACACGCTATGCGAGAAGGCCGCCGAGCAGGCCCCATTAAAACAGCACTTAGACTATGAGACACTTTTTGACGCTAGAGTTGGAAATTTCTCCCTGAATACTGAGGCAATCGAGTTGAAAATTGCACGACATGTAGCCCCAGATGTACTCTACAGGAAAATAGGGGCTGTGCCAAATTCCAAAGTAATTTTCATGGCCGAAACTCCAAGTATAGCACCACACGCTATGCGAGAAAGCCGCCGAGCAGGCCCCATTAAAACAGCACTAAGACTATGAGACACTTTTGACTTTAGAGTTGGAAATTTCTCCCTGAATACTGAGGCAATCGAGTTGAAACTTGCACGACATGTAGCCCGAGATGTACTCTACAGGAACGAAAGGGCTGTACTAAATTCCAAAGTCATTTTCATGGCCGAAAATCCAAGTATAGCACCAAACGCTATGCGAGAAGGCCGCCGAGCAGGCCCCATTAAAACAGCACTATGACTATGAGACACTTTTGACGGTAGGGTTGGAAATTTCTCCCTGAATACTGAGGCAATCAAGTTGAAACTTGCACGACATGTAGCCCCAGATGTACTTTACAGGAAAATAAGGGCTGTGCCAAATTCCAAAGTCATTTTCATGGCCGAAAATCCAAGTATAGCACCACACGCTATGCGAGAAGGCCGCCGAGCAGGCCCCATTAAAACAGCACTTAGACTATGAGACACATTTTGACGCTAGAGTTGGAAATTTCTCCCTGAATACTGAGGCAATCGAGTTGAAACTTGCACGACATGTAGCCCCAGATGTACTCTACAGGAAAATAAGGGCTTTGCCAAATTCCAAAGTCATTTTCATGGCCGAAAATCCAAGTATAGCACCACACGCTATGCGAGAAGGCCGCCGAGCAGGCCCCATTAAAACAGCACTTAGACTATTAGACACTTTTTGACGCTAGAGTTGGAAATCTCTCCCTGAATACTGAGGCAATCGAGTTGAAACTTGCACGACATGTAGCCCCAGATGTACTCTACCGGAAAATAAGGGCTGTGCCAAATTCCAAAGTCATTTTTATGGCCGAAACTCCAAGTATAGCACCACACGCTATGCGAGAAGGCCGCCGAGCAGGCCCCATTAAAACAGCACTAAGACTATGAGACACTTTTGACAGTAGAGTTGGAAATTTCTCCCTGAATACTGAGGCAATCGAGTTGAAACTTGCACGACATGTAGCTCGAGATGTACTCTACAGGAACGAGAGGGCTGTACTAAATTCCAAAGTCATTTTCATGGCCGAAAATCCAAGTATAGCACCACACGCTATGCGAGAAGGCCGCCGAGCAGGCCCCATTAAAACAGCACTAAGACTATGAGACACTTTTGACGGTAGAGTTGGAAATTTCTCCCTGAATACTGAGGCAATCAAGTTGAAACTTGCACGACATGTAGCCCCAGATGTACTTTACAGGAAAATAAGGGCTGTGCCAAATTCCAAAGTCATTTTCATGGCCGAAAATCCAAGTATAGCACCACACGCTATGCGAGAAGACCGCCGAGCAGGCCCCATTAAAACAGCACTTAGACTATGAGACACATTTTGACGCTAGAGTTGGAAATTTCTCCCTGAATACTGAGGCAATCGAGTTGAAACTTGCACGACATGTAGCCCCAGATGTACTCTACAGGAAAATAGGGGCTGTGCCAAATTCCAAAGTCATGTTCATGGCCGAAACTCCAAGTATAGCACCACACGCTATGCGAGAAGGCCGCCGAGCAGGCCCCATTAAAACAGCACTAAGACTATGAGACACTTTTGACTTTAGAGTTGAAAATTTCTCCCTGAATACTGAGGCAATCGAGTTGAAACTTGCACGATATGTAGCCCCAGATGTACTCTACAGGAAAAAAAGGGCTGTACTAAATTCCAAAGTCATTTTCATGGCCGAAAATCCAAGTATATCACCACATGCTATGCGAGAAGGCCGCCGAGCAGGCCCCATTAAAACAGCACTAAGACTATGAGACACTTTTGACAGTAGAGTTGGAAATTTCTCCCTGAATACTGAGGCAATCGAGTTGAAACTTGCACGACATGTAGCCCCAGATGTACTCTACAGGAAAGGAAGGGCTGTACTAAATTCCAAAGTCATTTTCATGGCCGAAAATCCAAGTATATCACCACACGCTATGCGAGAAGGCCGCCGAGCAGGACCCATTAAAACAGCACTTAGACTATGAGACACTTTTTGACGCTAGAGTTGGAAATTTCTCCCTGAATACTGAGGCAATCAAGTTGAAACTTGCACGACATGTAGCGCCAGATGTACTCTACAGGAAAATAAGGGCTGTGCCAAATTCCAAAGTCATTTTCATGGCCGAAACTCCAAGTATATCACCACACGCTATGCGAGAAGGCCGCCGAGCAGGCCCCATTAAAACAGCACTAAGACTATGAGACACTTTTGACAGTAGAGTTGGAAATTTCTCCCTGAATACTGAGGCAATCGAGTTGAAACTTGCACGACATGTAGCCCCAGATGTACTTTACAGGAAAATAAGGGCTGTGCCAAATTCCAAAGTCATTTTCATGGCCGAAAATCCAAGTATAGCACCACACGCTATGCGAGAAGGCCGCCGAGCAGGCCCCATTAAAACAGCACTTAGACTATGAGACACATTTTGACGCTAGAGTTGAAAATTTCTCCCTGAATACTGAGGCAATCGAGGTGAAACTTGCACGACATGTAGCCCCAGATGTACTCTACAGGAAAATAAGAGCTGTGCCAAATTCCAAAGTCATGTTCATGGCCGAAACTCCAAGTATAGCACCACACGCTATGCGAGAAGGCCGCCGAGCAGGCCCCATTAAAACAGCACTAAGACTATGAGACACTTTTGACAGTAGAGTCGGAAATTTCTCCCTGAATACTGAGGCAATCGAGTTGAAACTTGCACGACATGTAGCCCCAGATGTACTCTACAGGAAAGAAAGGGCTGTACTAAATTCCAAAGTCATTTTCATGGCCGAAAATCCAAGTATATCACCACACGCTATGCGAGAAGGCCGCCGAGCAGGACCCATTAAAACAGCACTTAGACTATGAGACACTTTTGACAGTAGAGTTGGAAATTTCTCCCTGAATACTGAGGCAATCGAGTTGAAACTTGCACGACATGTAGCCCCAGATGTACTCTACAGGAAAGAAAGGGCTGTACTAAATTCCAAAGTCATTTTCATGGCCGAAAATCCAAGTATAGCACCACACGCTGTGCGAGAAGGCCGCCGAGCAGGCCCCATTAAAACAGCACTAAGACTATGAGACACTTTTGACTTTAGAGTTGGAAATTTCTCCCTGAATACTGAGGCAATCGAGTTGAAACTTGCACGACATGTAGCCCCAGATGTACTCTACAGGAAAATAGGGGCTGTGCCAAATTCAAAAGGCATTTCCATGGCCGAAAATCCAAGTATAGCACCACACGCTATGCGAGAAGGCCGCCGAGCAGGCCCCATTAAAACAGCACTAAGACTATGAGACACTTTTGACTTTAGAGTTGGAAATTTCTCCCTGAATACTGAGGCAATCGAGTTGAAACTTGCACGACATGTAGCCCCAGATGTACTCTACAGGAAAGAAAGGGCTGTACTAAATTCCAAAGTCATTTTCATGGCCGAAAATCCAAGTATAGCACCACACGCTATGCGAGAAGGCCGCCGAGCAGGCCCCATTAAAACAGCACTAAGACTATGAGACACTTTTGACTTTAGAGTTGGAAATTTCTCCCTGAATACTGAGGCAATCGAGTTGAAACTTGCACGACATGTAGCCCCAGACGTACTCTACAGGAAAATAAGGGCTGTGCCAAATTCCAAAGTCATTTTCATGGCCGAAAATCAAAGTATAGCACCACACGCTATGCGAGAAGGCCGCCGAGCAGGCCCCATTAAAACAGCACTAAGACTATGAGACACTTTTGACTTTAGAGTTGGAAATTTCTCCCTGAATACTGAGGCAATCGAGTTGAAACTTGCACGACATGTAGCCCCAGACGTACTCTACAGGAAAATAAGGGCTGTGCCAAATTCCAATGTCATGTTCATGGCCGAAACTCCAAGTATAGCACCACACGCTATGCGAGAAGGCCGCCGAGCAGGCCCCATTAAAACAGCACTAAGACTATGAGACACTTTTGACTTTAGAGTTGGAAATTTCTCCCTGAATACTGAGGCAATCGAGTTGAAACTTGCACGACATGTAGCCCCAGATGTACTCTACAGGAAAGAAAGGGCTGTACTAAATTCCAAAGTCATTTTCATGGCCGAAAATCCAAGTATATCACCACACGCTATGCGAGAAGGCCGCCGAGCAGGCCCCATTAAAACAGCACTAAGACTATGAGACACTTTTGACAGTAGAGTAGGAAATTTCTCCCTGAATACTGAGGCAATCGAGTTGAAACTTGGACGACATGTAGCCCCAGATGTACTCTACAGGAAAGAAAGGGCTGTACTAAATTCCAAAGTCATTTTCATGGCCGAAAATCCAAGTATATCACCACACGCTATGCGAGAAGGCCGCCGAGCAGGCCCCATTAAAACAGCACTTAGACTATGAGACACTTTTTGACGCTAGAGTTGGAAATTTCTCCCTGAATACTGAGGCAATCGAGTTGAAACTTGCACGACATGTAGCGCCAGATGTACTCTACAGGAAAATAAGGGCTGTGCCAAATTCCAAAGTCATTTTCATGGCCGAAACTCCAAGTATATCACCACACGCTATGCGAGAAGGCCGCCGAGCAGGCCCCATTAAAACAGCACTAAGACTATGAGACACTTTTGACAGTAGAGTTGGAAATTTCTCCCTAAATACTGAGGCAATCGAGTTGAAACTTGCACGACATGTAGCCCCAGATGTACTCTACAGGAAAATAGGGGCTGTGCCAAATTCCAAAGTCATTTTCCTGGCCGAAAATCCAAGTATAGCACCACACGCTATGCGAGAAGGCCGCCGAGCAGGCCCCATTAAAACAGCACTTAGACTATGAGACACTTTTTGACGCTAGAGTTGGAAATTTCTCCCTGAATACTGAGGCAATCGAATTGAAACTTGCACGACATGTAGCCCCAGATGTACTCTACAGGAAAAAAGGGGCTGTGCCAAATTCCAAAGTCATTTTCATGGCCGAAAATCCAAGTATAGCACCACACGCTATGCGAGAAGGCCGCCGAGCAGGCCCCATTAAAACAGCACTAAGACTATGAGACACTTTTGACAGTAGAGTTGGAAATTTCTCCCTGAATACTGAGGCAATCGAGTTGAAACTTGCACGACATGTAGCCCCAGATGTACTCTACAGGAAAATAGGGGCTGTGCCAAATTCCAAAGTCATTTTCATGGCCGAAAATCCAAGTATAGCACCACACGCTATGCGAGAAGGCCGCCGAGCAGGCCCCATTAAAACAGCACTTAAACTATGAGACACTTTTTGACGCTAGAGTTGGAAATTACTCCCTGAATACTGAGGCAATCGAGTTGAAACTTGCACGACATGTAGCGCCAGATGTACTCTACAGGAAAATAGGGGCTGTGCCAAATTCCAAAGTCATTTTCATGGCCGAAACTCCAAGTATATCACCACACGCTATGCGAGAAGGCCGCCGAGCAGGCCCCATTAAAACAGCACTAAGACTATGAGACACTTTTGACAGTAGAGTTGGAAATTTCTCCCTGAATACTGAGGCAATCGAGTTGAAACTTGCACGACATGTAGCCCCAGATGTACTCTACAGGAAAGAAAGGGCTGTACTAAATTTCAAAGTCATTTTCATGGCCGAAAATCCAAGTATAGCACCACACGCTGTGCGAGAAGGCCGCCGAGCAGGCCCCATTAAAACAGCACTAAGACTATGAGACACTTTTGACTTTAGAGTTGGAAATTTCTCCCTGAATACTGAGGCAATCGAGTTGAAACTTGCACGACATGTAGCCCCAGATGTACTCTACAGGAAAATAGGGGCTGTGCCAAATTCCAAAGTCATTTTCATGGCCGAAAATCCAAGTATAGCACCACACGCTATGCGAGAAGGCCGCCGAGCAGGCCCCATTAAAACAGCACTTAGACTATGAGACACTTTTTGACGCTAGAGTTGGAAATTTCTCCCTGAATACTGAGGCAATCGAGTTGAAACTTGCACGACATGTAGCCCGAGATGTACTCTACGGGAACGAAAGGACTGTACTAAATTCCAAAGTCATTTTCATGGCCGAAAATCCAAGTATAGCACCACACGGTATGCGAGAAGGCCGCCGAGCAGGCCCCATTAAAACAGCACTAAGACTATGAGACACTTTTGACGGTAGAGTTGGAAATTTCTCCCTGAATACTGAGGCAATCAAGTTGAAACTTGCACGACATGTAGCCCCAGATGTACTCTACAGGAAAATAAGGGCTGTGCCAAATTCCAAAGTCATGTTCATGGCCGAAACTCCAAGTATAGCACCACACGCTATGCGAGAAGGCCGCCGAGCAGGCCCCATTAAAACAGCACTAAGACTATGAGACACTTTTGACTTTAGAGTTGGAAATTTCTCCCTTAATACTGAGGCAATCGAGTTGAAACTTGCACGACATGTAGCCCCAGATGTACTCTACAGGAAAATAAGGGCTGTGCCAAATTCCAAAGTCATTTTCATGGCCGAAAATCCAAGTATAGCACCACACGCTATGCGAGAAGGCCGCCGAGCAGGCCCCATTAAAACAGCACTTAGACTATGAGACACTTTTTGACGCTAGAGTTGGAAATCTCTCCCTGAATACTGAGGCAATCGAGTTGAAACTTGCACGACATGTAGCCCCAGATGTACTCTACCGGAAAATAAGGGCTGTGCCAAATTCCAAACTCATTTTTATGGCCGAAACTCCAAGTATAGCACCACACGCTATGCGAGAAGGCCGCCGAGCAGGCCCCATTAAAACAGCACTAAGACTATGAGACACTTTTGACAGTAGAGTTGGAAATTTCTCCCTGAATACTGAGGCAATCGAGTTGAAACTTGCACGACATGTAGCCCCAGATGTACTCTACAGGAAAGAAAGGGCTGTACTAAATTCCAAAGTCATTTTCATGGCCGAAAATCCAAGTATATCATCACACGCTATGCGAGAAGGCCGCCGAGCAGGCCCCATTAAAACAGCACTAAGACTATGAGACACTTTTGACTTTAGAGTTGGAAATTTCTCCCTGAATACTGAGGCAATCGAGTTGAAACTTGCACGACATGTAGCCCCAGATGTACTCTACCGGAAAATAAGGGCTGTGCCAAATTCCAAAGTCATTTTCATGGCCGAAAATCCAAGTATAGCACCACACGCTATGCGAGAAGGCCGCCGAGCAGGCCCCATTAAAACAGCACTAAGACTATGAGACACTTTTGACAGTAGAGTTGGAAATTTCTCCCTGAATACTGAGGCAATCGAGTTGAAACTTGCACGACATGTAGCCCCAGATGTACTCTACAGGAAAGAAAGGGCTGTACTAAATTCCAAAGTCATTTTCATGGCCGAAAATCCAAGTATAGCACCACACGCTATGCGAGAAGGCCGCCGAGCAGGCCCCATTAAAACAGCACTTAGACTATTAGACACTTTTTGACGCTAGAGTTGGAAATCTCTCCCTGAATACTGAGGCAATCGAGTTGAAACTTGCACGACATGTAGCCCCAGATGTACTCTACAGGAAAGAAAGGGCTGTACTAAATTCCAAAGTCATTTTCATGGCCGAAAATCCAAGTATATCACCACACGCTATGCGAGAAGGCCGCCGAGCAGGCCCCATTAAAACAGCACTTAGACTATGAGACACTTTTTGACGCTTGAGTTGGAAATTTCTCCCTGAATACTGAGGCAATCGAGTTGAAACTTGCACGACATGTAGCGCCAGATGTACTCTACAGGAAAATAGGGGCTGTGCCAAATTCCAAAGTCATTTTCATGGCCGAAAATCCAAGTATAGCACCACACGCTATGCGAGAAGGCCGCCGAGCAGGCCCCATTAAAACAGCACTTAGACTATGAGACACTTTTTGACGCTAGAGTTGGAAATTTCTCCCTGAATACTGAGGCAATCGAGTTGAAACTTGCACGACATGTAGCCCGAGATGTACTCTACAGGAACGAAAGGACTGTACTAAATTCCAAAGTCATTTTCATGGCCGAAAATCCAAGTATAGCACCACACGGTATGCGAGAAGGCCGCCGAG
Source organism: Astropecten irregularis (assembly GCA_963971285.1). Classification (NCBI taxonomy): domain Eukaryota; kingdom Metazoa; phylum Echinodermata; class Asteroidea; order Paxillosida; family Astropectinidae; genus Astropecten; species Astropecten irregularis. The sequence continues at coordinate 24,509,199 of OZ020245.1, read as the reverse complement.
CAGGCCCCATTAAAACAGCACTAAGACTATGAGACACTTTTGACGGTAGAGTTGGAAATTTCTCCCTGAATACTGAGGCAATCAAGTTGAAACTTGCACGACATGTAGCCCCAGATGTACTCTACAGGAAAATAAGGGCTGTGCCAAATTCCAAAGTCATGTTCATGGCCGAAACTCCAAGTATAGCACCACACGCTATGCGAGAAGGCCGCCGAGCAGGCCCCATTAAAACAGCACTAAGACTATGAGACACTTTTGACTTTAGAGTTGGAAATTTCTCCCTGAATACTGAGGCAATCGAGTTGAAACTTGCACGACATGTAGCCCCAGATGTACTCTACAGGAAAATAAGGGCTGTGCCAAATTCCAAAGTCATTTTCATGGCCGAAAATCCAAGTATAGCACCACACGCTATGCGAGAAGGCCGCCGAGCAGGCCCCATTAAAACAGCACTTAGACTATGAGACACTTTTTGACGCTAGAGTTGGAAATCTCTCCCTGAATACTGAGGCAATCGAGTTGAAACTTGCACGACATGTAGCCCCAGATGTACTCTACCGGAAAATAAGGGCTGTGCCAAATTCCAAAGTCATTTTTATGGCCGAAACTCCAAGTATAGCACCACACGCTATGCGAGAAGGCCGCCGAGCAGGCCCCATTAAAACAGCACTAAGACTATGAGACACTTTTGACAGTAGAGTTGGAAATTTCTCCCTGAATACTGAGGCAATCGAGTTGAAACTTGCACGACATGTAGCCCCAGATGTACTCTACAGGAAAGAAAGGGCTGTACTAAATTCCAAAGTCATTTTCATGGCCGAAAATCCAAGTATATCATCACACGCTATGCGAGAAGGCCGCCGAGCAGGCCCCATTAAAACAGCACTAAGACTATGAGACACTTTTGACTTTAGAGTTGGAAATTTCTCCCTGAATACTGAGGCAATCGAGTTGAAACTTGCACGACATGTAGCCCCAGATGTACTCTACCGGAAAATAAGGGCTGTGCCAAATTCCAAAGTCATTTTCATGGCCGAAAATCCAAGTATAGCACCACACGCTATGCGAGAAGGCCGCCGAGCAGGCCCCATTAAAACAGCACTAAGACTATGAGACACTTTTGACAGTAGAGTTGGAAATTTCTCCCTGAATACTGAGGCAATCGAGTTGAAACTTGCACGACATGTAGCCCCAGATGTACTCTATAGGAAAGAAAGGGCTGTACTAAATTCCAAAGTCATTTTCATGGCCGAAAATCCAAGTATAGCACCACACGCTATGCGAGAAGGCCGCCGAGCAGGCCCCATTAAAACAGCACTTAGACTATTAGACACTTTTTGACGCTAGAGTTGGAAATCTCTCCCTGAATACTGAGGCAATCGAGTTGAAACTTGCACGACATGTAGCCCCAGATGTACTCTACAGGAAAGAAAGGGCTGTACTAAATTCCAAAGTCATTTTCATGGCCGAAAATCCAAGTATATCACCACACGCTATGCGAGAAGGCCGCCGAGCAGGCCCCATTAAAACAGCACTTAGACTATGAGACACTTTTTGACGCTTGAGTTGGAAATTTCTCCCTGAATACTGAGGCAATCGAGTTGAAACTTGCACGACATGTAGCGCCAGATGTACTCTACAGGAAAATAGGGGCTGTGCCAAATTCCAAAGTCATTTTCATGGCCGAAAATCCAAGTATAGCACCACACGCTGTGCGAGAAGGCCGCCGAGCAGGCCCCATTAAAACAGCACTAAGACTATGAGACACTTTTGACGGTAGAGTTGGAAATTTCTCCCTGAATACTGAGGCAATCAAGTTGAAACTTGCGAGACATTTAGCCCCAGATGTACTCTACAGGAAAGAAAGGGCTGTACTAAATTCCAAAGTCATTTTCATGGCCGAAAATCCAAGTATAGCACCACACGCTATGCGGGAAGGCCGCCGAGCAGGCCCCATTAAAACAGCACTAAGACTATGAGACACTTTTGACGCTAGAGTTGGAAATCTCTCCCTGAATACTGAGGCAATCGAGTTGAAACTTGCACGACATGTAGCCCCAGACGTACTCTACAGGAAAATAAGGGCTGTGCCAAATTCCAAAGTCATTTTCATGGCCGAAACTCCAAGTATAGCACCACACGCTATGCGAGAAGGCCGCCGAGCAGGCCCCTAGCATTAAAACAGCACTAAGACTATGAGACACTTTTGACAGTAGAGTTGGAAATTTCTCCCTGAATACTGAGGCAATCGAGCTGAAACTTGCACGACATGTAGCCCCAGATGTACTCTACAGGAAAGAAAGGGCTGTACTAAATTCCAAAGTCATTTTCATTGCCGAAAATCCAAGTATAGCACCACACGCTATGCGAGAAGGCCGCCGAGCAGGCCCCATTAAAACAGCACTAAGACTATGAGACACATTTGACTTTAGAGTTGGAAATTTCTCCCTGAATACTGAGGCAACCGAGTTGAAACTTGCACGACATGTAGCCCGAGATGTACTCTACAGGAACAAAAGGGCTGTACTAAATTCCAAAGTCATTTTCATGGCCGAAAATCCAAGTATAGCACCACACGCTATGCGAGAAGGCCGCCGAGCAGGCCCCATTAAAACAGCACTTAGACTATGAGACACATTTTGACGCTAGAGTTGGAAATTTCTCCCTGAATACTGAGGCAATCGAGTTGAAACTTGCACGACATGTAGCCCCAGATGTACTCTACAGGAAAATAAGGGCTGTGCCAAATTCCAAAGTCATGTTCATGGCCGAAACTCCAAGTATAGCACCACACGCTATGCGAGAAGGCCGCCGAGCAGGCCCCATTAAAACAGCACTAAGACTATTAGACACTTTTGACTTTATAGTTGGAAATTTATCCCTGAATACTGAGGCAATCGAGTTGAAACTTGCACGACATGTAGCCCCAGATGTACTCTACAGGAAAATAAGGGCTGTGCCAAATTCCAAAATCATTTTCATGGCCGAAAATCCAAGTATAGCACCACACGCTATGCGAGAAGGCCGCCGAGCAGGCCCCATTAAAACAGCACTTAGACTATGAGACACTTTTTGACGCTAGAGTTGGAAATCTCTCCCTGAATACTGAGGCAATCGAGTTGAAACTTGCACGACATGTAGCCCCAGATGTACTCTACCGGAAAATAAGGGCTGTGCCAAATTCCAAAGTCATTTTTATGGCCGAAACTCCAAGTATAGCACCACACGCTATGCGAGAAGGCCGCCGAGCAGGCCCCATTAAAACAGCACTAAGACTATGAGACACTTTTGACAGTAGAGTTGGAAATTTCTCCCTGAATACTGAGGCAATCGAGTTGAAACTTGCACGACATGTAGCCCCAGATGTACTATACAGGAAAAAAAGGGCTGTACTAAATTCCAAAGTCATTTTCATGGCCGAAAATCCAAGTATATCACCACACGCTATGCGAGAAGGCCGCCGAGCAGGCCCCATTAAAACAGCACTTAGACTATGAGACACTTTTTGACGCTAGAGTTGGAAATTTCTCCCTGAATACTGAGGCAATCGAGTTGAAACTTGCACGACATGTAGACCCAGATGTACTCTACAGGAAAATAAGAGCTGTGCCAAATTCCTAAGTCATTTTCATGGCCGAAACTCCAAGTATAGCACCACACATTATGCGAGAAGGCCGCCGAGCAGGCCCAATTAAAACAGCACTAAGACTATGAGACACTTTTGACAGTAGAGTTGGACATTTCTCCCTGAATACTGAGGCAATCGAGTTGAAACTTGCACGACATGTAGCCCCAGATGTACTCTACAGGAAAGAAAGGGCTGTACTAAATTCCAAAGTCATTTTCATGGCCGAAAATCCAAGTATAGCACCACACGCTGTGCGAGAAGGCCGCCGAGCAGGCCCCATTAAAACAGCACTAAGACTATGAGACACTTTTGACGGTAGAGTTGGAAATTTCTCCCTGAATACTGAGGCAATCAAGTTGAAACTTGCACGACATGTATCCCCAGATGTACTCTACAGGAAAGAAAGGGCTGTGCCAAATTCCAAAGTCATTTTCATGGCCGAAACTACAAGTATAGCACCACACGCTATGCGAGAAGGCCGCCGAGCAGGCCCCATTAAAACAGCACTAAGACTATGAGACACTTTTGACAGTAGAGTTGGAAATTTCTCCCTGAATACTGAGGCAATCGAGTTGAAACTTGCACGACATGTAGCGCCAGATGTACTCTACAGGAAAGAAAGGGCTGTACTAAATTCCAAAGTCATTTTCATGGCCGAAAATCCAAGTATAGCACCACACGCTGTGCGAGAAGGCCGCCGAGCAGGCCCCATTAAAACAGCACTAAGACTATGAGACACATTTGACTTTAGAGTTGGAAATTTCTCCCTGAATACTGAGGCAATCGAGTTGAAACTAAGCACGACATGTAGCCCCAGATGTACTCTACAGGAAAATAGGGGCTGTGCCAAATTCCAAAGTCATTTTCATGGCCGAAACTCCAAGTATAGCACCACACGCTATGCGAGAAGGCCGCCGAGCAGGCCCAATTAAAACAGCACTAAGACTATGAGACACTTTTGACAGTAGAGTTGGAAATTTCTCCCTGAATACTGAGGCAATTGAGTTGAAACTTGCACGACATGTAGCCCCAGATGTACTCTACAGGAAAATAGGGGCTGTACTAAATTCCAAAGTCATTTTCATGGCCGAAAATCCAAGTATAGCACCACACGCTGTGCGAGAAGGCCGCCGAGCAGGCCCCATTAAAACAGCACTAAGACTATGAGACACTTTTGACGGTAGAGTTGGAAATTTCTCCCTGAATACTGAGGCAATCAAGTTGAAACTTGCACGACATTTAGCCCCAGATGTACTCTACAGGAAAGAAAGGGCTGTACTTAATTCCAAAGTCATTTTCATGGCCGAAAATCCAAGTATAGCACCACACGCTATGCGAGAAGGCCGCCGAGCAGGCCCCATTAAAACAGCACTAAGACTATTAGACACTTTTGACTTTATAGTTGGAAATTTATCCCTGAATACTGAGGCAATCGAGTTGAAACTTGCACGACATGTAGCCCCAGATGTACTCTACAGGAAAATAAGGGCTGTGCCAAATTCCAAAATCATTTTCATGGCCGAAAATCCAAGTATAGCACCACACGCTATGCGAGAAGGCCGCCGAGCAGGCCCCATTAAAACAGCACTTAGACTATGAGACACTTTTTGACGCTAGAGTTGGAAATCTCTCCCTGAATACTGAGGCAATCGAGTTGAAACTTGCACGACATGTAGCCCCAGATGTACTCTACCGGAAAATAAGGGCTGTGCCAAATTCCAAAGTCATTTTTATGGCCGAAACTCCAAGTATAGCACCACACGCTATGCGAGAAGGCCGCCGAGCAGGCCCCATTAAAACAGCACTAAGACTATGAGACACTTTTGACAGTAGAGTTGGAAATTTCTCCCTGAATACTGAGGCAATCGAGTTGAAACTTGCACGACATGTAGCCCCAGATGTACTATACAGGAAAAAAAGGGCTGTACTAAATTCCAAAGTCATTTTCATGGCCGAAAATCCAAGTATATCACCACACGCTATGCGAGAAGGCCGCCGAGCAGGCCCCATTAAAACAGCACTTAGACTATGAGACACTTTTTGACGCTAGAGTTGGAAATTTCTCCCTGAATACTGAGGCAATCGAGTTGAAACTTGCACGACATGTAGACCCAGATGTACTCTACAGGAAAATAAGAGCTGTGCCAAATTCCTAAGTCATTTTCATGGCCGAAACTCCAAGTATAGCACCACACATTATGCGAGAAGGCCGCCGAGCAGGCCCAATTAAAACAGCACTAAGACTATGAGACACTTTTGACAGTAGAGTTGGACATTTCTCCCTGAATACTGAGGCAATCGAGTTGAAACTTGCACGACATGTAGCCCCAGATGTACTCTACAGGAAAGAAAGGGCTGTACTAAATTCCAAAGTCATTTTCATGGCCGAAAATCCAAGTATAGCACCACACGCTGTGCGAGAAGGCCGCCGAGCAGGCCCCATTAAAACAGCACTAAGACTATGAGACACTTTTGACGGTAGAGTTGGAAATTTCTCCCTGAATACTGAGGCAATCAAGTTGAAACTTGCACGACATGTAGCCCCAGATGTACTCTACAGGAAAGAAAGGGCTGTGCCAAATTCCAAAGTCATTTTCATGGCCGAAACTACAAGTATAGCACCACACGCTATGCGAGAAGGCCGCCGAGCAGGCCCCATTAAAACAGCACTAAGACTATGAGACACTTTTGACAGTAGAGTTGGAAATTTCTCCCTGAATACTGAGGCAATCGAGTTGAAACTTGCACGACATGTAGCGCCAGATGTACTCTACAGGAAAGAAAGGGCTGTACTAAATTCCAAAGTCATTTTCATGGCCGAAAATCCAAGTATAGCACCACACGCTGTGCGAGAAGGCCGCCGAGCAGGCCCCATTAAAACAGCACTAAGACTATGAGACACATTTGACTTTAGAGTTGGAAATTTCTCCCTGAATACTGAGGCAATCGAGTTGAAACTTGCACGACATGTAGCCCCAGATGTACTCTACAGGAAAATAGGGGCTGTGCCAAATTCCAAAGTCATTTTCATGGCCGAAAATCCAAGTATAGCACCACACGCTGTGCGAGAAGGCCGCCGAGCAGGCCCCATTAAAACAGCACTAAGACTATGAGACACTTTTGACGGTAGAGTTGGAAATTTCTCCCTGAATACTGAGGCAATCAAGTTGAAACTTGCGAGACATTTAGCCCCAGATGTACTCTACAGGAAAGAAAGGGCTGTACTTAATTCCAAAGTCATTTTCATGGCCGAAAATCCAAGTATAGCACCACACGCTATGCGAGAAGGCCGCCGAGCAGGCCCCATTAAAACAGCACTAAGACTATTAGACACTTTTGACTTTATAGTTGGAAATTTATCCCTGAATACTGAGGCAATCGAGTTGAAACTTGCACGACATGTAGCCCCAGATGTACTCTACAGGAAAATAAGGGCTGTGCCAAATTCCAAAATCATTTTCATGGCCGAAAATCCAAGTATAGCACCACACGCTATGCGAGAAGGCCGCCGAGCAGGCCCCATTAAAACAGCACTTAGACTATGAGACACTTTTTGACGCTAGAGTTGGAAATCTCTCCCTGAATACTGAGGCAATCGAGTTGAAACTTGCACGACATGTAGCCCCAGATGTACTCTACCGGAAAATAAGGGCTGTGCCAAATTCCAAAGTCATTTTTATGGCCGAAACTCCAAGTATAGCACCACACGCTATGCGAGAAGGCCGCCGAGCAGGCCCCATTAAAACAGCACTAAGACTATGAGACACTTTTGACAGTAGAGTTGGAAATTTCTCCCTGAATACTGAGGCAATCGAGTTGAAACTTGCACGACATGTAGCCCCAGATGTACTATACAGGAAAAAAAGGGCTGTACTAAATTCCAAAGTCATTTTCATGGCCGAAAATCCAAGTATATCACCACACGCTATGCGAGAAGGCCGCCGAGCAGGCCCCATTAAAACAGCACTTAGACTATGAGACACTTTTTGACGCTAGAGTTGGAAATTTCTCCCTGAATACTGAGGCAATCGAGTTGAAACTTGCACGACATGTAGACCCAGATGTACTCTACAGGAAAATAAGAGCTGTGCCAAATTCCTAAGTCATTTTCATGGCCGAAACTCCAAGTATAGCACCACACATTATGCGAGAAGGCCGCCGAGCAGGCCCAATTAAAACAGCACTAAGACTATGAGACACTTTTGACAGTAGAGTTGGACATTTCTCCCTGAATACTGAGGCAATCGAGTTGAAACTTGCACGACATGTAGCCCCAGATGTACTCTACAGGAAAGAAAGGGCTGTACTAAATTCCAAAGTCATTTTCATGGCCGAAAATCCAAGTATAGCACCACACGCTGTGCGAGAAGGCCGCCGAGCAGGCCCCATTAAAACAGCACTAAGACTATGAGACACTTTTGACGGTAGAGTTGGAAATTTCTCCCTGAATACTGAGGCAATCAAGTTGAAACTTGCACGACATGTAGCCCCAGATGTACTCTACAGGAAAGAAAGGGCTGTGCCAAATTCCAAAGTCATTTTCATGGCCGAAACTACAAGTATAGCACCACACGCTATGCGAGAAGGCCGCCGAGCAGGCCCCATTAAAACAGCACTAAGACTATGAGACACTTTTGACAGTAGAGTTGGAAATTTCTCCCTGAATACTGAGGCAATCGAGTTGAAACTTGCACGACATGTAGCGCCAGATGTACTCTACAGGAAAGAAAGGGCTGTACTAAATTCCAAAGTCATTTTCATGGCCGAAAATCCAAGTATAGCACCACACGCTGTGCGAGAAGGCCGCCGAGCAGGCCCCATTAAAACAGCACTAAGACTATGAGACACATTTGACTTTAGAGTTGGAAATTTCTCCCTGAATACTGAGGCAATCGAGTTGAAACTTGCACGACATGTAGCCCCAGATGTACTCTACAGGAAAATAGGGGCTGTGCCAAATTCCAAAGTCATTTTCATGGCCGAAAATCCAAGTATAGCACCACACGCTGTGCGAGAAGGCCGCCGAGCAGGCCCCATTAAAACAGCACTAAGACTATGAGACACTTTTGACGGTAGAGTTGGAAATTTCTCCCTGAATACTGAGGCAATCAAGTTGAAACTTGCGAGACATTTAGCCCCAGATGTACTCTACAGGAAAGAAAGGGCTGTACTAAATTCCAAAGTCATTTTCATGGCCGAAAATCCAAGTATAGCACCACACGCTATGCGGGAAGGCCGCCGAGCAGGCCCCATTAAAACAGCACTAAGACTATGAGACACTTTTGACGCTAGAGTTGGAAATCTCTCCCTGAATACTGAGGCAATCGAGTTGAAACTTGCACGACATGTAGCCCCAGACGTACTCTACAGGAAAATAAGGGCTGTGCCAAATTCCAAAGTCATTTTCATGGCCGAAACTCCAAGTATAGCACCACACGCTATGCGAGAAGGCCGCCGAGCAGGCCCCATTAAAACAGCACTTAGACTATGAGACACATTTTGACGCTAGAGTTGGAAATTTCTCCCTGAATACTGAGGCAATCGAGTTGAAACTTGCACGACATGTAGCCCCAGATGTACTCTACAGGAAAATAAGGGCTGTGCCAAATTCCAAAGTCATGTTCATGGCCGAAAATCCAAGTATAGCACCACACGCTATGCGAGAAGGCCGCCGAGCAGGCCCCATTAAAACAGCACTAAGACTATTAGACACTTTTGACTTTATAGTTGGAAATTTATCCCTGAATACTGAGGCAATCGAGTTGAAACTTGCACGACATGTAGCCCCAGATGTACTCTACAGGAAAATAAGGGCTGTGCCAAATTCCAAAATCATTTTCATGGCCGAAAATCCAAGTATAGCACCACACGCTATGCGAGAAGGCCGCCGAGCAGGCCCCATTAAAACAGCACTTAGACTATGAGACACTTTTTGACGCTAGAGTTGGAAATCTCTCCCTGAATACTGAGGCAATCGAGTTGAAACTTGCACGACATGTAGCCCCAGATGTACTCTACCGGAAAATAAGGGCTGTGCCAAATTCCAAAGTCATTTTTATGGCCGAAACTCCAAGTATAGCACCACACGCTATGCGAGAAGGCCGCCGAGCAGGCCCCATTAAAACAGCACTAAGACTATGAGACACTTTTGACAGTAGAGTTGGAAATTTCTCCCTGAATACTGAGGCAATCGAGTTGAAACTTGCACGACATGTAGCCCCAGATGTACTATACAGGAAAAAAAGGGCTGTACTAAATTCCAAAGTCATTTTCATGGCCGAAAATCCAAGTATATCACCACACGCTATGCGAGAAGGCCGCCGAGCAGGCCCCATTAAAACAGCACTTAGACTATGAGACACTTTTTGACGCTAGAGTTGGAAATTTCTCCCTGAATACTGAGGCAATCGAGTTGAAACTTGCACGACATGTAGACCCAGATGTACTCTACAGGAAAATAAGAGCTGTGCCAAATTCCTAAGTCATTTTCATGGCCGAAACTCCAAGTATAGCACCACACATTATGCGAGAAGGCCGCCGAGCAGGCCCAATTAAAACAGCACTAAGACTATGAGACACTTTTGACAGTAGAGTTGGACATTTCTCCCTGAATACTGAGGCAATCGAGTTGAAACTTGCACGACATGTAGCCCCAGATGTACTCTACAGGAAAGAAAGGGCTGTACTAAATTCCAAAGTCATTTTCATGGCCGAAAATCCAAGTATAGCACCACACGCTGTGCGAGAAGGCCGCCGAGCAGGCCCCATTAAAACAGCACTAAGACTATGAGACACTTTTGACGGTAGAGTTGGAAATTTCTCCCTGAATACTGAGGCAATCAAGTTGAAACTTGCACGACATGTAGCCCCAGATGTACTCTACAGGAAAGAAAGGGCTGTGCCAAATTCCAAAGTCATTTTCATGGCCGAAACTACAAGTATAGCACCACACGCTATGCGAGAAGGCCGCCGAGCAGGCCCCATTAAAACAGCACTAAGACTATGAGACACTTTTGACAGTAGAGTTGGAAATTTCTCCCTGAATACTGAGGCAATCGAGTTGAAACTTGCACGACATGTAGCGCCAGATGTACTCTACAGGAAAGAAAGGGCTGTACTAAATTCCAAAGTCATTTTCATGGCCGAAAATCCAAGTATAGCACCACAAGCTGTGCGAGAAGGCCGCCGAGCAGGCCCCATTAAAACAGCACTAAGACTATGAGACACATTTGACTTTAGAGTTGGAAATTTCTCCCTGAATACTGAGGCAATCGAGTTGAAACTTGCACGACATGTAGCCCCAGATGTACTCTACAGGAAAATAGGGGCTGTGCCAAATTCCAAAGTCATTTTCATGGCCGAAACTCCAAGTATAGCACCACACGCTATGCGAGAAGGCCGCCGAGCAGGCCCAATTAAAACAGCACTAAGACTATGAGACACTTTTGACAGTAGAGTTGGAAATTTCTCCCTGAATACTGAGGCAATTGAGTTGAAACTTGCACGACATGTAGCCCCAGATGTACTCTACAGGAAAATAGGGGCTGTACTAAATTCCAAAGTCATTTTCATGGCCGAAAATCCAAGTATAGCACCACACGCTGTGCGAGAAGGCCGCCGAGCAGGCCCCATTAAAACAGCACTAAGACTATGAGACACTTTTGACGGTAGAGTTGGAAATTTCTCCCTGAATACTGAGGCAATCAAGTTGAAACTTGCACGACATTTAGCCCCAGATGTACTCTACAGGAAAGAAAGGGCTGTACTTAATTCCAAAGTCATTTTCATGGCCGAAAATCCAAGTATAGCACCACACGCTATGCGAGAAGGCCGCCGAGCAGGCCCCATTAAAACAGCACTAAGACTATTAGACACTTTTGACTTTATAGTTGGAAATTTATCCCTGAATACTGAGGCAATCGAGTTGAAACTTGCACGACATGTAGCCCCAGATGTACTCTACAGGAAAATAAGGGCTGTGCCAAATTCCAAAATCATTTTCATGGCCGAAAATCCAAGTATAGCACCACACGCTATGCGAGAAGGCCGCCGAGCAGGCCCCATTAAAACAGCACTTAGACTATGAGACACTTTTTGACGCTAGAGTTGGAAATCTCTCCCTGAATACTGAGGCAATCGAGTTGAAACTTGCACGACATGTAGCCCCAGATGTACTCTACCGGAAAATAAGGGCTGTGCCAAATTCCAAAGTCATTTTTATGGCCGAAACTCCAAGTATAGCACCACACGCTATGCGAGAAGGCCGCCGAGCAGGCCCCATTAAAACAGCACTAAGACTATGAGACACTTTTGACAGTAGAGTTGGAAATTTCTCCCTGAATACTGAGGCAATCGAGTTGAAACTTGCACGACATGTAGCCCCAGATGTACTATACAGGAAAAAAAGGGCTGTACTAAATTCCAAAGTCATTTTCATGGCCGAAAATCCAAGTATATCACCACACGCTATGCGAGAAGGCCGCCGAGCAGGCCCCATTAAAACAGCACTTAGACTATGAGACACTTTTTGACGCTAGAGTTGGAAATTTCTCCCTGAATACTGAGGCAATCGAGTTGAAACTTGCACGACATGTAGACCCAGATGTACTCTACAGGAAAATAAGAGCTGTGCCAAATTCCTAAGTCATTTTCATGGCCGAAACTCCAAGTATAGCACCACACATTATGCGAGAAGGCCGCCGAGCAGGCCCAATTAAAACAGCACTAAGACTATGAGACACTTTTGACAGTAGAGTTGGACATTTCTCCCTGAATACTGAGGCAATCGAGTTGAAACTTGCACGACATGTAGCCCCAGATGTACTCTACAGGAAAGAAAGGGCTGTACTAAATTCCAAAGTCATTTTCATGGCCGAAAATCCAAGTATAGCACCACACGCTGTGCGAGAAGGCCGCCGAGCAGGCCCCATTAAAACAGCACTAAGACTATGAGACACTTTTGACGGTAGAGTTGGAAATTTCTCCCTGAATACTGAGGCAATCAAGTTGAAACTTGCACGACATGTAGCCCCAGATGTACTCTACAGGAAAGAAAGGGCTGTGCCAAATTCCAAAGTCATTTTCATGGCCGAAACTACAAGTATAGCACCACACGCTATGCGAGAAGGCCGCCGAGCAGGCCCCATTAAAACAGCACTAAGACTATGAGACACTTTTGACAGTAGAGTTGGAAATTTCTCCCTGAATACTGAGGCAATCGAGTTGAAACTTGCACGACATGTAGCGCCAGATGTACTCTACAGGAAAGAAAGGGCTGTACTAAATTCCAAAGTCATTTTCATGGCCGAAAATCCAAGTATAGCACCACAAGCTGTGCGAGAAGGCCGCCGAGCAGGCCCCATTAAAACAGCACTAAGACTATGAGACACATTTGACTTTAGAGTTGGAAATTTCTCCCTGAATACTGAGGCAATCGAGTTGAAACTTGCACGACATGTAGCCCCAGATGTACTCTACAGGAAAATAGGGGCTGTGCCAAATTCCAAAGTCATTTTCATGGCCGAAACTCCAAGTATAGCACCACACGCTATGCGAGAAGGCCGCCGAGCAGGCCCAATTAAAACAGCACTAAGACTATGAGACACTTTTGACAGTAGAGTTGGAAATTTCTCCCTGAATACTGAGGCAATTGAGTTGAAACTTGCACGACATGTAGCCCCAGATGTACTCTACAGGAAAATAGGGGCTGTACTAAATTCCAAAGTCATTTTCATGGCCGAAAATCCAAGTATAGCACCACACGCTGTGCGAGAAGGCCGCCGAGCAGGCCCCATTAAAACAGCACTAAGACTATGAGACACTTTTGACGGTAGAGTTGGAAATTTCTCCCTGAATACTGAGGCAATCAAGTTGAAACTTGCACGACATTTAGCCCCAGATGTACTCTACAGGAAAGAAAGGGCTGTACTTAATTCCAAAGTCATTTTCATGGCCGAAAATCCAAGTATAGCACCACACGCTATGCGAGAAGGCCGCCGAGCAGGCCCCATTAAAACAGCACTAAGACTATTAGACACTTTTGACTTTATAGTTGGAAATTTATCCCTGAATACTGAGGCAATCGAGTTGAAACTTGCACGACATGTAGCCCCAGATGTACTCTACAGGAAAATAAGGGCTGTGCCAAATTCCAAAATCATTTTCATGGCCGAAAATCCAAGTATAGCACCACACGCTATGCGAGAAGGCCGCCGAGCAGGCCCCATTAAAACAGCACTTAGACTATGAGACACTTTTTGACGCTAGAGTTGGAAATCTCTCCCTGAATACTGAGGCAATCGAGTTGAAACTTGCACGACATGTAGCCCCAGATGTACTCTACCGGAAAATAAGGGCTGTGCCAAATTCCAAAGTCATTTTTATGGCCGAAACTCCAAGTATAGCACCACACGCTATGCGAGAAGGCCGCCGAGCAGGCCCCATTAAAACAGCACTAAGACTATGAGACACTTTTGACAGTAGAGTTGGAAATTTCTCCCTGAATACTGAGGCAATCGAGTTGAAACTTGCACGACATGTAGCCCCAGATGTACTATACAGGAAAAAAAGGGCTGTACTAAATTCCAAAGTCATTTTCATGGCCGAAAATCCAAGTATATCACCACACGCTATGCGAGAAGGCCGCCGAGCAGGCCCCATTAAAACAGCACTTAGACTATGAGACACTTTTTGACGCTAGAGTTGGAAATTTCTCCCTGAATACTGAGGCAATCGAGTTGAAACTTGCACGACATGTAGACCCAGATGTACTCTACAGGAAAATAAGAGCTGTGCCAAATTCCTAAGTCATTTTCATGGCCGAAACTCCAAGTATAGCACCACACATTATGCGAGAAGGCCGCCGAGCAGGCCCAATTAAAACAGCACTAAGACTATGAGACACTTTTGACAGTAGAGTTGGACATTTCTCCCTGAATACTGAGGCAATCGAGTTGAAACTTGCACGACATGTAGCCCCAGATGTACTCTACAGGAAAGAAAGGGCTGTACTAAATTCCAAAGTCATTTTCATGGCCGAAAATCCAAGTATAGCACCACACGCTGTGCGAGAAGGCCGCCGAGCAGGCCCCATTAAAACAGCACTAAGACTATGAGACACTTTTGACGGTAGAGTTGGAAATTTCTCCCTGAATACTGAGGCAATCAAGTTGAAACTTGCACGACATGTAGCCCCAGATGTACTCTACAGGAAAGAAAGGGCTGTGCCAAATTCCAAAGTCATTTTCATGGCCGAAACTACAAGTATAGCACCACACGCTATGCGAGAAGGCCGCCGAGCAGGCCCCATTAAAACAGCACTAAGACTATGAGACACTTTTGACAGTAGAGTTGGAAATTTCTCCCTGAATACTGAGGCAATCGAGTTGAAACTTGCACGACATGTAGCGCCAGATGTACTCTACAGGAAAGAAAGGGCTGTACTAAATTCCAAAGTCATTTTCATGGCCGAAAATCCAAGTATAGCACCACACGCTGTGCGAGAAGGCCGCCGAGCAGGCCCCATTAAAACAGCACTAAGACTATGAGACACATTTGACTTTAGAGTTGGAAATTTCTCCCTGAATACTGAGGCAATCGAGTTGAAACTTGCACGACATGTAGCCCCAGATGTACTCTACAGGAAAATAGGGGCTGTGCCAAATTCCAAAGTCATTTTCATGGCCGAAACTCCAAGTATAGCACCACACGCTATGCGAGAAGGCCGCCGAGCAGGCCCAATTAAAACAGCACTAAGACTATGAGACACTTTTGACAGTAGAGTTGGAAATTTCTCCCTGAATACTGAGGCAATTGAGTTGAAACTTGCACGACATGTAGCCCCAGATGTACTCTACAGGAAAATAGGGGCTGTACTAAATTCCAAAGTCATTTTCATGGCCGAAAATCCAAGTATAGCACCACACGCTGTGCGAGAAGGCCGCCGAGCAGGCCCCATTAAAACAGCACTAAGACTATGAGACACTTTTGACGGTAGAGTTGGAAATTTCTCCCTGAATACTGAGGCAATCAAGTTGAAACTTGCACGACATTTAGCCCCAGATGTACTCTACAGGAAAGAAAGGGCTGTACTTAATTCCAAAGTCATTTTCATGGCCGAAAATCCAAGTATAGCACCACACGCTATGCGAGAAGGCCGCCGAGCAGGCCCCATTAAAACAGCACTTAGACTATGAGACACTTTTTGACGCTAGAGTTGGAAATTTCTCCCTAAATACTGAGGCAATCGAGTTGAAACTTGCACGACATGTAGCCCCAGATGTACTCTACAGGAAAATAAGGGCTGTGCCAAATTCCAAAGTCATTTTCATGGCCGAAAATCCAAGTATAGCACCACACGCTATGCGAGAAGGCCGCCGAGCAGGCCCCATTAAAACAGCACTAAGACTATGAGACACTTTTGACTTTAGAGTTGGAAATTTCTCCCTGAATACTGAGGCAATCGAGTTGAAACTTGCACGACATGTAGCCCCAGATGTACTCTACAGGAAAGAAAGGGCTGTACTAAATTCCAAAGTCATTTTCATGGCCAAAAATCCAAGTATAGCACCACACGCTATGCGAGAAGGCCGCCGAGCAGGCCCCATTAAAACAGCACTAAGACTATGAGACACTTTTGACTTTAGAGTTGGAAATTTCTCCCTGAATACTGAGGCAATCGAGTTGAAACTTGCACGACATGTAGCCCCAGATGTACTCTACAGGAAAATAAGGGCTGTGCCAAATTCCAAAGTCATTTTCATGGCCGAAACTCCAAGTATAGCACCACACGCTATGCGAGAAGGCCGCCGAGCAGGCCCCATTAAAACAGCACTTAGACTATGAGACACTTTTTGACGCTAGAGTTGGAAATTTCTCCCTAAATACTCGGGCAATCGAGTTGAAACTTGCACGACATGTAGCCCCAGATGTACTCTACAGGAAAATAAGGGCTGTGCCAAATTCCAAAGTCATTTTCATGGCCGAAAATCCAAGTATAGCACCACACGCTATGCGAGAAGGCCGCCGAGCAGGCCCCATTAAAACAGCACTTAGACTATGAGACACTTTTTGACGCTAGAGTTGGAAATTTCTCCCTGAATACTGAGGCAATCGAGTTGAAACTTGCACGACATGTAGCCCCAGATGTACTCTAAAGGGAAAATAAGAGCTGTGCCAAATTCCAAAGTCATTTTCATGGCCGAAAATCCAAGTATAGCACCACACGCTATGCGAGAAAGCCGCCGAGCAGGCCCCATTAAAACAGCACTAAGACTATGAGATACTTTTGACGGTAGAGTTGGAAATTTCTCCCTGAATACTGAGGCAATCGAGTTGAAACTTGCACGACATGTAGCCCCAGATGTACTATACAGGAAAATAAGGGCTGTGCCAAATTCCAAAGTCATTTTCATGGCCGAAAATCCAAGTATAGCACCACACGCTATGCGAGAAGGCCGCCGAGCAGGCCCCATTAAAACAGCACTTAGACTATGAGACACTTTTTGATGCTAGAGTTGGAAATTTCTCCCTAAATACTCGGGCAATCGAGTTGAAACTTGCACGACATGTAGCCCCAGATGTACTTTACAGGAAAATAAGGGCTGTGCCATATTCCAAAGTCATTTTCATGGCCGAAACTCCAAGTATAGCACCACACGTTATGCGAGAAGGCCGCCGAGCAGGCCCAATTAAAACAGCACTAAGACTATGAGACACTTTTGACAGTAGAGTTGAAAATTTCTCCCTGAATACTGAGGCAATCGAGTTGAAACTTGCACGACATGTAGACCCAGATGTACTCTACAGGAAAATAAGGGCTGTGCCAAATTCCAAAGTCATTTTCATGGCCGAAACTCCAAGTATAGCACCACACGCTATGCGAGAAGGCCGCCGAGCAGGCCCCATTAAAACAGCACTAAGACTATGAGACACTTTTGACAGTAGAGTTGAAAATTTCTCCCTGAATACTGAGGCAATCGAGTTGAAACTTGCACGACATGTAGCCCCAGATGTACTCTACAGGAAAGAAAGGGCTGTACTAAATTCCAAAGTCATTTTCATGGCCGAAAATCCAAGTATAGCACCACACGCTATGCGAGAAGGCCGCCGAGCAGGCCCCATTAAAACAGCACTAAGACTATGAGACACTTTTGACGGTAGAGTTGGAAATTTCTCCCTGAATACTGAGGCAATCAAGTTGAAACTTGCACGACATGTAGCCCCAGATGTACTCTACAGGAAAGAAAGGGCTGTACTAAATTCCAAAGTCATTTTCATGGCCGAAACTCCAAGTATAGCAAAACACGCTATGCGAGAAGGCCGCCGAGCAGGCCCCATTAAAACAGCAGTAAGACTATGAGACACTTTTGACAGTAGAGTTGGAAATTTCTCCCTGAATACTGAGGCAATCGAGTTGAAACTTGCACGACATGTAGCCCCAGATGTACTCTACAGGAAAATAGGGGCTGTGCCAAATTCCAAAGTCATTTTCATGGCCGAAACTACAAGTATAGCACCACACGCTATGCGAGAAGGCCGCCGAGCAGGCCCCATTAAAACAGCACTAAGACTATGAGACACTTTTGACAGTAGAGTTGGAAATTTCTCCCTGAATACTGAGGCAATCGAGTTGAAACTTGCACGACATGTAGCGCCAGATGTACTCTACAGGAAAGAAAGGGCTGTACTAAATTCCAAAGTCATTTTCATGGCCGAAAATCCAAGTATAGCACCACACGCTATGCGAGAAGGCCGCCGAGCAGGCCCCATTAAAACAGCACTAAGACTATGAGACACATTTGACTTTAGAGTTGGAAATTTCTCCCTGAATACTGAGGCAATCGAGTTGAAACTTGCACGACATGTAGCCCCAGATGTACTCTACAGGAAAATAGGGGCTGTACTAAATTCCAAAGTCATTTTCATGGCCGAAAATCCAAGTATAGCACCACACGCTATGCGAGAAGGCCACCGAGCAGGCCCCATTAAAACAGCACTTAGACTATGAGACACTTTTTGACGCTAGAGTTGGAAATTTCTCCCTGAATACTGAGGCAATCGAGTTGAAACTTGCACGACATGTAGCGCCAGATGTACTCTACAGGAAAATAGGGGCTGTGCCAAATTCCAAAGTCATTTTCATGGCCGAAACTCCAAAAATATCACCACACGCTATGCGAGAAGGCCGCCGAAAAGGCCCGATTAAAACAGCACTAAGACTATGAGACACTTTTGACAGTAGAGTTGGAAATTTCTCCCTGAATACTGAGGCAATCGAGTTGAAACTTGCACGACATGTAGCCCAAGATGTACTCTACAGGAAAAAAAGGGCTGTACTAAATTCCAAAGTCATTTTCATGGCCGAAAATCCAAGTATAGCACCACACGCTGTGCGAGAAGGCCGCCGAGCAGGCCCCATTAAAACAGCAGTAAGACTATGAGACACTTTTGACTTTAGAGTTGGAAATTTCTCCCTGAATACTGAGGCAATCGAGTTGAAACTTGCACGACATGGAGCCCCAGATGTACTCTACAGGAAAGAAAGGGCTGTACTAAATTCCAAAGTCATTTTCATGGCCGAAACTCCAAAAATATCACCACACGCTATGCGAGAAGGCCGCCGAAAAGGCCCGATTAAAACAGCACTAAGACTATGAGACACTTTTGACAGTAGAGTTGGAAATTTCTCCCTGAATACTGAGGCAATCGAGTTGAAACTTGCACGACATGTAGCCCAAGATGTACTCTACAGGAAAGAAAGGGCTGTACTAAATTCCAAAGTCATTTTCATGGCCGAAAATCCAAGTATAGCACCACACGCTGTGCGAGAAGGCCGCCGAGCAGGCCCCATTAAAACAGCAGTAAGACTATGAGACACTTTTGACTTTAGAGTTGGAAATTTCTCCCTGAATACTGAGGCAATCGAGTTGAAACTTGCACGACATGTAGCCCCAGATGTACTCTACAGGAAAATAGGGGCTGTGCCAAATTCCAAAGTCATTTTCATGGCCGAAAATCCAAGTATAGCACCACACGCTATGCGAGAAGGCCGCCGAGCAGGCCCCATTAAAACAGCACTTAGACTATGAGACACTTTTTGACGCTAGAGTTGGAAATTTCTCCCTGAATACTGAGGCAATCGAGTTGAAACTTGCACGACATGTAGCCCCAGACGTACTCTACAGGAAAATAAGGGCTGTGCCAAATTCCAAAGTCATTTTCATGGCCGAAAATCAAAGTATAGCACCACACGCTATGCGAGAAGGCCGCCGAGCAGGCCCCATTAAAACAGCACTAAGACTATGAGACACTTTTGACTTTAGAGTTGGAAATTTCTCCCTGAATACTGAGGCAATCGAGTTGAAACTTGCACGACATGTAGCCCCAGACGTACTCTACAGGAAAATAAGGGCTGTGCCAAATTCCAAAGTCATGTTCATGGCCGAAACTCCAAGTATAGCACCACACGCTATGCGAGAAGGCCGCCGAGCAGGCCCCATTAAAACAGCACTTAGACTATGAGACACTTTTTGACGCTAGAGTTGGAAATTTCTCCCTAAATACTCGGGCAATCGAGTTGAAACTTGCACGACATGTAGCCCCAGATGTACTCTACAGGAAAATAAGGGCTGTGCCAAATTCCAAAGTCATTTTCATGGCCGAAACTCCAAAAATATCACCACACGCTATGCGAGAAGGCCGCCGAAAAGGCCCGATTAAAACAGCACTAAGACTATGAGACACTTTTGACAGTAGAGTTGGAAATTTCTCCCTGAATACTGAGGCAATCGAGTTGAAACTTGCACGACATGTAGCCCAAGATGTACTCTACAGGAAAAAAAGGGCTGTACTAAATTCCAAAGTCATTTTCATGGCCGAAACTCCAAGTATAGCACCACACGCTATGCGAGAAGGCCGCCGAGCAGGCCCCATTAAAACAGCACTAAGACTATGAGACACTTTTGACAGTAGAGTAGGAAATTTCTCCCTGAATACTGAGGCAATCGAGTTGAAACTTGCACGACATGTAGCCCCAGATGTACTCTACAGGAAAGAAAGGGCTGTACTAAATTCCAAAGTCATTTTCATGGCCGAAAATCCAAGTATATCACCACACGCTATGCGAGAAGGCCGCCGAGCAGGCCCCATTAAAACAGCACTTAGACTATGAGACACTTTTTGACGCTAGAGTTGGAAATTTCTCCCTGAATACTGAGGCAATCGAGTTGAAACTTGCACGACATGTAGCCCCAGACGTACTCTACAGGAAAATAAGGGCTGTGCCAAATTCCAATGTCATGTTCATGGCCGAAACTCCAAGTATAGCACCACACGCTATGCGAGAAGGCCGCCGAGCAGGCCCCATTAAAACAGCACTAAGACTATGAGACACTTTTGACTTTAGAGTTGGAAATTTCTCCCTGAATACTGAGGCAATCGAGTTGAAACTTGCACGACATGTAGCCCCAGATGTACTCTACAGGAAAGAAAGGGCTGTACTAAATTCCAAAGTCTATTTCATGGCCGAAAATCCAAGTATATCACCACACGCTATGCGAGAAGGCCGCCGAGCAGGCCCCATTAAAACAGCACTAAGACTATGAGACACTTTTGACTTTAGAGTTGGAAATTTCTCCCTGAATACTGAGGCAATCGAGTTGAAACTTGCACGACATGTAGCCCCAGATGTAATTTACAGGAAAATAAGGGCTGTGCCAAATTCCAAAGTCATTTTCATGGCCGAAAATCCAAGTATATCACCACACGCTATGCGAGAAGGCCGCCGAGCAGGCCACATTAAAACAGCACTAAGACTATGAGACACTTTTGACAGTAGAGTAGGAAATTTCTCCCTGAATACTGAGGCAATCGAGTTGAAACTTGGACGACATGTAGCCCCAGATGTACTCTACAGGAAAGAAAGGGCTGTACTAAATTCCAAAGTCATTTTCATGGCCGAAAATCCAAGTATATCACCACACGCTATGCGAGAAGGCCGCCGAGCAGGCCCCATTAAAACAGCACTTAGACTATGAGACACTTTTTGACGCTAGAGTTGGAAATTTCTCCCTGAATACTGAGGCAATCGAGTTGAAACTTGCACGACATGTAGCGCCAGATGTACTCTACAGGAAAATAGGGGCTGTGCCAAATTCCAAAGTCATTTTCATGGCCGAAACTCCAAGTATATCACCACACGCTATGCGAGAAGGCCGCCGAAAAGGCCCCATTAAAACAGCACTAAGACTATGAGACACTTTTGACAGTAGAGTTGGAAATTTCTCCCTGAATACTGAGGCAATCGTGTTGAAACTTGCACGACATGTAGCCCCAGATGTACTCTACAGGAAAGAAAGGGCTGTACTAAATTCCAAAGTCATTTTCATAGCCGAAAATCCAAGTATATCACCACACGCTATGCGAGAAGGCCGCCGAGCAGGCCCCATTAAAACAGCACTTAGACTATGAGACACTTTTTGACGCTAGAGTTGGAAATTTCTCCCTGAATACTGAGGCAATCGAGTTGAAACTTGCACGACATGTAGCCCCAGACGTACTCTACAGGAAAATAAGGGCTGTGCCAAATTCCAATGTCATGTTCATGGCCGAAACTCCAAGTATAGCACCACACGCTATGCGAGAAGGCCGCCGAGCAGGCCCCATTAAAACAGCACTAAGACTATGAGACACTTTTGACTTTAGAGTTGGAAATTTCTCCCTGAATACTGAGGCAATCGAGTTGAAACTTGCACGACATGTAGCCCCAGATGTACTCTACAGGAAAGAAAGGGCTGTACTAAATTCCAAAGTCTATTTCATGGCCGAAAATCCAAGTATATCACCACACGCTATGCGAGAAGGCCGCCGAGCAGGCCCCATTAAAACAGCACTAAGACTATGAGACACTTTTGACTTTAGAGTTGGAAATTTCTCCCTGAATACTGAGGCAATCGAGTTGAAACTTGCACGACATGTAGCCCCAGATGTAATTTACAGGAAAATAAGGGCTGTGCCAAATTCCAAAGTCATTTTCATGGCCGAAAATCCAAGTATATCACCACACGCTATGCGAGAAGGCCGCCGAGCAGGCCCCATTAAAACAGCACTAAGACTATGAGACACTTTTGACAGTAGAGTAGGAAATTTCTCCCTGAATACTGAGGCAATCGAGTTGAAACTTGGACGACATGTAGCCCCAGATGTACTCTACAGGAAAGAAAGGGCTGTACTAAATTCCAAAGTCATTTTCATGGCCGAAAATCCAAGTATATCACCACACGCTATGCGAGAAGGCCGCCGAGCAGGCCCCATTAAAACAGCACTTAGACTATGAGACACTTTTTGACGCTAGAGTTGGAAATTTCTCCCTGAATACTGAGGCAATCGAGTTGAAACTTGCACGACATGTAGCGCCAGATGTACTCTACAGGAAAATAGGGGCTGTGCCAAATTCCAAAGTCATTTTCATGGCCGAAACTCCAAGTATATCACCACACGCTATGCGAGAAGGCCGCCGAAAAGGCCCCATTAAAACAGCACTAAGACTATGAGACACTTTTGACAGTAGAGTTGGAAATTTCTCCCTGAATACTGAGGCAATCGTGTTGAAACTTGCACGACATGTAGCCCCAGATGTACTCTACAGGAAAGAAAGGGCTGTACTAAATTCCAAAGTCATTTTCATAGCCGAAAATCCAAGTATAGCACCACACGCTGTGCGAGAAGGCCGCCGAGCAGGCCCCATTAAAACAGCACTAAGACTATGAGACACTTTTGACTTTAGAGTTGGAAATTTCTCCCTGAATACTGAGGCAATCGTGTTGAAACTTGCACGACATGTAGCCCCAGATGTACTCTACAGGAAAGAAAGGGCTGTACTAAATTCCAAAGTCATTTTCATGGCCGAAAATCCAAGTATAGCACCACACGCTATGCGAGAAGGCCGCCGAGCAGGCCCCATTAAAACAGCACTTAGACTATTAGACACTTTTTGACGCTAGAGTTGGAAATCTCTCCCTGAATACTGAGGCAATCGAGTTGAAACTTGCACGACATGTAGCCCCAGATGTACTCTACCGGAAAATAAGGGCTGTGCCAAATTCCAAAGTCATTTTTATGGCCGAAACTCCAAGTATAGCACCACACGCTATGCTTGAAGGCCGCCGAGCAGGCCCCATTAAAACAGCACTAAGACTATGAGACACTTTTGACAGTAGAGTTGGAAATTTCTCCCTGAATACTGAGGCAATCGAGTTGAAACTTGCACGACATGTAGCCCGAGATGTACTCTACAGGAACGAGAGGGCTGTACTAAATTCCAAAGTCATTTTCATGGCCGAAAATCCAAGTATAGCACCACACGCTATGCGAGAAGGCCGCCGAGCAGGCCCCATTAAAACAGCACTAAGACTATGAGACACTTTTGACGGTAGAGTTGGAAATTTCTCCCTGAATACTGAGGCAATCAAGTTGAAACTTGCACGACAT
This sequence comes from Astropecten irregularis, assembly GCA_963971285.1. NCBI lineage: Eukaryota > Metazoa > Echinodermata > Asteroidea > Paxillosida > Astropectinidae > Astropecten > Astropecten irregularis. The sequence goes on along the minus strand of OZ020245.1, from coordinate 24,485,084 downwards.
GTAGCCCCAGATGTACTTTACAGGAAAATAAGGGCTGTGCCAAATTCCAATGTCATGTTCATGGCCGAAACTCCAAGTATAGCACCACACGCTATGCGAGAAGGCCGCCGAGCAGGCCCCATTAAAACAGCACTAAGACTATGAGACACTTTTGACTTTAGAGTTGGAAATTTCTCCCTGAATACTGAGGCAATCGAGTTGAAACTTGCACGACATGTAGCCCAAGATGTACTCTACAGGAAAGAAAGGGCTGTACTAAATTCCAAAGTCTATTTCATGGCCGAAAATCCAAGTATATCACCACACGCTATGCGAGAAGGCCGCCGAGCAGGCCCCATTAAAACAGCACTAAGACTATGAGACACTTGTGACTTTAGAGTTGGAAATTTCTCCCTGAATACTGAGGCAATCGAGTTGAAACTTGCACGACATGTAGCCCCAGATGTAATTTACAGGAAAATAAGGGCTGTGCCAAATTCCAAAGTCATTTTCATGGCCGAAAATCCAAGTATATCACCACACGCTATGCGAGAAGGCCGCCGAGCAGGCCCCATTAAAACAGCACTAAGACTATGAGACACTTTTGACAGTAGAGTAGGAAATTTCTCCCTGAATACTGAGGCAATCGAGTTGAAACTTGGACGACATGTAGCCCCAGATGTACTCTACAGGAAAGAAAGGGCTGTACTAAATTCCAAAGTCATTTTCATGGCCGAAAATCCAAGTATATCACCACACGCTATGCGAGAAGGCCGCCGAGCAGGCCCCATTAAAACAGCACTTAGACTATGAGACACTTTTTGACGCTAGAGTTGGAAATTTCTCCCTGAATACTGAGGCAATCGAGTTGAAACTTGCACGACATGTAGCGCCAGATGTACTCTACAGGAAAATAGGGGCTGTGCCAAATTCCAAAGTCATTTTCATGGCCGAAACTCCAAGTATATCACCACACGCTATGCGAGAAGGCCGCCGAAAAGGCCCCATTAAAACAGCACTAAGACTATGAGACACTTTTGACAGTAGAGTTGGGAATTTCTCCCTGAATACTGAGGCAATCGTGTTGAAACTTGCACGACATGTAGCCCCAGATGTACTCTACAGGAAAGAAAGGGCTGTACTAAATTCCAAAGTCATTTTCATGGCCGAAAATCCAAGTATAGCACCACAAGCTGTGCGAGAAGGCCGCCGAGCAGGCCCCATTAAAACAGCACTAAGACTATGAGACACTTTTGACTTTAGAGTTGGAAATTTCTCCCTGAATACTGAGGCAATCGTGTTGAAACTTGCACGACATGTAGCCCCAGATGTACTCTACAGGAAAGAAAGGGCTGTACTAAATTCCAAAGTCATTTTCATGGCCGAAAATCCAAGTATAGCACCACACGCTATGCGAGAAGGCCGCCGAGCAGGCCCCATTAAAACAGCACTTAGACTATTAGACACTTTTTGACGCTAGAGTTGGAAATCTCTCCCTGAATACTGAGGCAATCGAGTTGAAACTTGCACGACATGTAGCCCCAGATGTACTCTACCGGAAAATAAGGGCTGTGCCAAATTCCAAAGTCATTTTTATGGCCGAAACTCCAAGTATAGCACCACACGCTATGCGAGAAGGCCGCCGAGCAGGCCCCATTAAAACAGCACTAAGACTATGAGACACTTTTGACAGTAGAGTTGGACATTTCTCCCTGAATACTGAGGCAATCGAGTTGAAACTTGCACGACATGTAGCCCGAGATGTACTCTACAGGAACGAGAGGGCTGTACTAAATTCCAAAGTCATTTTCATGGCCGAAAATCCAAGTATAGCACCACACGCTATGCGAGAAGGCCGCCGAGCAGGCCCCATTAAAACAGCACTAAGACTATGAGACACTTTTGACGGTAGAGTTGGAAATTTCTCCCTGAATACTGAGGCAATCAAGTTGAAACTTGCACGACATGTAGCCCCAGATGTACTTTACAGGAAAATAAGGGCTGTGCCAAATTCCAAAGTCATTTTCATGGCCGAAAATCAAAGTATAGCACCACACGCTATGCGAGAAGGCCGCCGAGCAGGCCCCATTAAAACAGCACTAAGACTATGAGACACTTTTGACTTTAGAGTTGGAAATTTCTCCCTGAATACTGAGGCAATCGAGTTGAAACTTGCACGACATGTAGCCCCAGACGTACTCTACAGGAAAATAAGGGCTGTGCCAAATTCCAATGTCATGTTCATGGCCGAAACTCCAAGTATAGCACCACACGCTATGCGAGAAGGCCGCCGAGCAGGCCCCATTAAAACAGCACTAAGACTATGAGACACTTTTGACTTTAGAGTTGGAAATTTCTCCCTGAATACTGAGGCAATCGAGTTGAAACTTGCACGACATGTAGCCCCAGATGTACTCTACAGGAAAGAAAGGGCTGTACTAAATTCCAAAGTCTATTTCATGGCCGAAAATCCAAGTATATCACCACACGCTATGCGAGAAGGCCGCCGAGCAGGCCCCATTAAAACAGCACTAAGACTATGAGACACTTTTGACTTTAGAGTTGGAAATTTCTCCCTGAATACTGAGGCAATCGAGTTGAAACTTGCACGACATGTAGCCCCAGATGTAATTTACAGGAAAATAAGGGCTGTGCCAAATTCCAAAGTCATTTTCATGGCCGAAAATCCAAGTATATCACCACACGCTATGCGAGAAGGCCGCCGAGCAGGCCCCATTAAAACAGCACTAAGACTATGAGACACTTTTGACGCTAGAGTTGGAAATCTCTCCCTGAATACTGAGGCAATCGAGTTGAAACTTGCACGACATGTAGCCCCAGATGTACTCTACCGGAAAATAAGGGCTGTGCCAAATTCCAAAGTCATTTTTATGGCCGAAACTCCAAGTATAGCACCACACGCTATGCGAGAAGGCCGCCGAGCAGGCCCCATTAAAACAGCACTAAGACTATGAGACACTTTTGACAGTAGAGTTGGAAATTTCTCCCTGAATACTGAGGCAATCGAGTTGAAACTTGCACGACATGTAGCCCGAGATGTACTCTACAGGAACGAGAGGGCTGTACTAAATTCCAAAGTCATTTTCATGGCCGAAAATCCAAGTATAGCACCACACGCTATGCGAGAAGGCCGCCGAAAAGGCCCCATTAAAACAGCACTAAGACTATGAGACACTTTTGACAGTAGAGTTGGAAATTTCTCCCTGAATACTGAGGCAATCAAGTTGAAACTTGCACGACATGTAGCCCCAGATGTACTTTACAGGAAAATAAGGGCTGTGCCAAATTCCAAAGTCATTTTCATGGCCGAAAATCAAAGTATAGCACCACACGCTATGCGAGAAGGCCGCCGAGCAGGCCCCATTAAAACAGCACTAAGACTATGAGACACTTTTGACTTTAGAGTTGGAAATTTCTCCCTGAATACTGAGGCAATCGAGTTGAAACTTGCACGACATGTAGCCCCAGACGTACTCTACAGGAAAATAAGGGCTGTGCCAAATTCCAATGTCATGTTCATGGCCGAAACTCCAAGTATAGCACCACACGCTATGCGAGAAGGCCGCCGAGCAGGCCCCATTAAAACAGCACTAAGACTATGAGACACTTTTGACTTTAGAGTTGGAAATTTCTCCCTGAATACTGAGGCAATCGAGTTGAAACTTGCACGACATGTAGCCCCAGATGTACTCTACAGGAAAGAAAGGGCTGTACTAAATTCCAAAGTCTATTTCATGGCCGAAAATCCAAGTATATCACCACACGCTATGCGAGAAGGCCGCCGAGCAGGCCCCATTAAAACAGCACTAAGACTATGAGACACTTTTGACTTTAGAGTTGGAAATTTCTCCCTGAATACTGAGGCAATCGAGTTGAAACTTGGACGACATGTAGCCCCAGATGTACTCTACAGGAAAGAAAGGGCTGTACTAAATTCCAAAGTCATTTTCATGGCCGAAAATCCAAGTATATCACCACACGCTATGCGAGAAGGCCGCCGAGCAGGCCCCATTAAAACAGCACTTAGACTATGAGACACTTTTTGACGCTAGAGTTGGAAATTTCTCCCTGAATACTGAGGCAATCGAGTTGAAACTTGCACGACATGTAGCGCCAGATGTACTCTACAGGAAAATAGGGGCTGTGCCAAATTCCAAAGTCATTTTCATGGCCGAAACTCCAAGTATATCACCACACGCTATGCGAGAAGGCCGCCGAAAAGGCCCCATTAAAACAGCACTAAGACTATGAGACACTTTTGACAGTAGAGTTGGGAATTTCTCCCTGAATACTGAGGCAATCGTGTTGAAACTTGCACGACATGTAGCCCCAGATGTACTCTACAGGAAAGAAAGGGCTGTACTAAATTCCAAAGTCATTTTCATGGCCGAAAATCCAAGTATAGCACCACAAGCTGTGCGAGAAGGCCGCCGAGCAGGCCCCATTAAAACAGCACTAAGACTATGAGACACTTTTGACTTTAGAGTTGGAAATTTCTCCCTGAATACTGAGGCAATCGTGTTGAAACTTGCACGACATGTAGCCCCAGATGTACTCTACAGGAAAGAAAGGGCTGTACTAAATTCCAAAGTCATTTTCATGGCCGAAAATCCAAGTATAGCACCACACGCTATGCGAGAAGGCCGCCGAGCAGGCCCCATTAAAACAGCACTTAGACTATTAGACACTTTTTGACGCTAGAGTTGGAAATCTCTCCCTGAATACTGAGGCAATCGAGTTGAAACTTGCACGACATGTAGCCCCAGATGTACTCTACCGGAAAATAAGGGCTGTGCCAAATTCCAAAGTCATTTTTATGGCCGAAACTCCAAGTATAGCACCACACGCTATGCGAGAAGGCCGCCGAGCAGGCCCCATTAAAACAGCACTAAGACTATGAGACACTTTTGACAGTAGAGTTGGAAATTTCTCCCTGAATACTGAGGCAATCGAGTTGAAACTTGCACGACATGTAGCCCGAGATGTACTCTACAGGAACGAGAGGGCTGTACTAAATTCCAAAGTCATTTTCATGGCCGAAAATCCAAGTATAGCACCACACGCTATGCGAGAAGGCCGCCGAGCAGGCCCCATTAAAACAGCACTAAGACTATGAGACACTTTTGACGGTAGAGTTGGAAATTTCTCCCTGAATACTGAGGCAATCAAGTTGAAACTTGCACGACATGTAGCCCCAGATGTACTTTACAGGAAAATAAGGGCTGTGCCAAATTCCAAAGTCATTTTCATGGCCGAAAATCAAAGTATAGCACCACACGCTATGCGAGAAGGCCGCCGAGCAGGCCCCATTAAAACAGCACTAAGACTATGAGACACTTTTGACTTTAGAGTTGGAAATTTCTCCCTGAATACTGAGGCAATCGAGTTGAAACTTGCACGACATGTAGCCCCAGACGTACTCTACAGGAAAATAAGGGCTGTGCCAAATTCCAATGTCATGTTCATGGCCGAAACTCCAAGTATAGCACCACACGCTATGCGAGAAGGCCGCCGAGCAGGCCCCATTAAAACAGCACTAAGACTATGAGACACTTTTGACTTTAGAGTTGGAAATTTCTCCCTGAATACTGAGGCAATCGAGTTGAAACTTGCACGACATGTAGCCCCAGATGTACTCTACAGGAAAGAAAGGGCTGTACTAAATTCCAAAGTCTATTTCATGGCCGAAAATCCAAGTATATCACCACACGCTATGCGAGAAGGCCGCCGAGCAGGCCCCATTAAAACAGCACTAAGACTATGAGACACTTTTGACTTTAGAGTTGGAAATTTCTCCCTGAATACTGAGGCAATCGAGTTGAAACTTGCACGACATGTAGCCCCAGATGTAATTTACAGGAAAATAAGGGCTGTGCCAAATTCCAAAGTCATTTTCATGGCCGAAAATCCAAGTATATCACCACACGCTATGCGAGAAGGCCGCCGAGCAGGCCCCATTAAAACAGCACTAAGACTATGAGACACTTTTGACAGTAGAGTAGGAAATTTCTCCCTGAATACTGAGGCAATCGAGTTGAAACTTGGACGACATGTAGCCCCAGATGTACTCTACAGGAAAGAAAGGGCTGTCCTAAATTCCAAAGTCATTTTCATGGCCGAAAATCCAAGTATATCACCACACGCTATGCGAGAAGGCCGCCGAGCAGGCCCCATTAAAACAGCACTTAGACTATGAGACACTTTTTGACGCTAGAGTTGGAAATTTCTCCCTGAATACTGAGGCAATCGAGTTGAAACTTGCACGACATGTAGCGCCAGATGTACTCTACAGGAAAATAGGGGCTGTGCCAAATTCCAAAGTCATTTTCATGGCCGAAACTCCAAGTATATCACCACACGCTATGCGAGAAGGCCGCCGAAAAGGCCCCATTAAAACAGCACTAAGACTATGAGACACTTTTGACAGTAGAGTTGGGAATTTCTCCCTGAATACTGAGGCAATCGAGTTGAAACTTGCACGACATGTAGCCCCAGACGTACTCTACAGGAAAATAAGGGCTGTGCCAAATTCCAAAGTCATTTTCATGGCCGAAAATCAAAGTATAGCACCACACGCTATGCGAGAAGGCCGCCGAGCAGGCCCCATTAAAACAGCACTAAGACTATGAGACACTTTTGACTTTAGAGTTGGAAATTTCTCCCTGAATACTGAGGCAATCGAGTTGAAACTTGCACGACATGTAGCCCCAGACGTACTCTACAGGAAAATAAGGGCTGTGCCAAATTCCAATGTCATGTTCATGGCCGAAACTCCAAGTATAGCACCACACGCTATGCGAGAAGGCCGCCGAGCAGGCCCCATTAAAACAGCACTAAGACTATGAGACACTTTTGACTTTAGAGTTGGAAATTTCTCCCTGAATACTGAGGCAATCGAGTTGAAACTTGCACGACATGTAGCCCCAGATGTACTCTACAGGAAAGAAAGGGCTGTACTAAATTCCAAAGTCTATTTCATGGCCGAAAATCCAAGTATATCACCACACGCTATGCGAGAAGGCCGCCGAGCAGGCCCCATTAAAACAGCACTAAGACTATGAGACACTTTTGACTTTAGAGTTGGAAATTTCTCCCTGAATACTGAGGCAATCGAGTTGAAACTTGCACGACATGTAGCCCCAGATGTAATTTACAGGAAAATAAGGGCTGTGCCAAATTCCAAAGTCATTTTCATGGCCGAAAATCCAAGTATATCACCACACGCTATGCGAGAAGGCCGCCGAAAAGGCCCCATTAAAACAGCACTAAGACTATGAGACACTTTTGACAGTAGAGTTGGGAATTTCTCCCTGAATACTGAGGCAATCGAGTTGAAACTTGCACGACATGTAGCCCCAGACGTACTCTACAGGAAAATAAGGGCTGTGCCAAATTCCAAAGTCATTTTCATGGCCGAAAATCAAAGTATAGCACCACACGCTATGCGAGAAGGCCGCCGAGCAGGCCCCATTAAAACAGCACTAAGACTATGAGACACTTTTGACTTTAGAGTTGGAAATTTCTCCCTGAATACTGAGGCAATCGAGTTGAAACTTGCACGACATGTAGCCCCAGACGTACTCTACAGGAAAATAAGGGCTGTGCCAAATTCCAATGTCATGTTCATGGCCGAAACTCCAAGTATAGCACCACACGCTATGCGAGAAGGCCGCCGAGCAGGCCCCATTAAAACAGCACTAAGACTATGAGACACTTTTGACTTTAGAGTTGGAAATTTCTCCCTGAATACTGAGGCAATCGAGTTGAAACTTGCACGACATGTAGCCCCAGATGTACTCTACAGGAAAGAAAGGGCTGTACTAAATTCCAAAGTCTATTTCATGGCCGAAAATCCAAGTATATCACCACACGCTATGCGAGAAGGCCGCCGAGCAGGCCCCATTAAAACAGCACTAAGACTATGAGACACTTTTGACTTTAGAGTTGGAAATTTCTCCCTGAATACTGAGGCAATCGAGTTGAAACTTGCACGACATGTAGCCCCAGATGTAATTTACAGGAAAATAAGGGCTGTGCCAAATTCCAAAGTCATTTTCATGGCCGAAAATCCAAGTATATCACCACACGCTATGCGAGAAGGCCGCCGAGCAGGCCCCATTAAAACAGCACTAAGACTATGAGACACTTTTGACAGTAGAGTAGGAAATTTCTCCCTGAATACTGAGGCAATCGAGTTGAAACTTGGACGACATGTAGCCCCAGATGTACTCTACAGGAAAGAAAGGGCTGTACTAAATTCCAAAGTCATTTTCATGGCCGAAAATCCAAGTATATCACCACACGCTATGCGAGAAGGCCGCCGAAAAGGCCCCATTAAAACAGCACTAAGACTATGAGACACTTTTGACAGTAGAGTTGGGAATTTCTCCCTGAATACTGAGGCAATCGAGTTGAAACTTGCACGACATGTAGCCCCAGACGTACTCTACAGGAAAATAAGGGCTGTGCCAAATTCCAAAGTCATTTTCATGGCCGAAAATCAAAGTATAGCACCACACGCTATGCGAGAAGGCCGCCGAGCAGGCCCCATTAAAACAGCACTAAGACTATGAGACACTTTTGACTTTAGAGTTGGAAATTTCTCCCTGAATACTGAGGCAATCGAGTTGAAACTTGCACGACATGTAGCCCCAGACGTACTCTACAGGAAAATAAGGGCTGTGCCAAATTCCAATGTCATGTTCATGGCCGAAACTCCAAGTATAGCACCACACGCTATGCGAGAAGGCCGCCGAGCAGGCCCCATTAAAACAGCACTAAGACTATGAGACACTTTTGACTTTAGAGTTGGAAATTTCTCCCTGAATACTGAGGCAATCGAGTTGAAACTTGCACGACATGTAGCCCCAGATGTACTCTACAGGAAAGAAAGGGCTGTACTAAATTCCAAAGTCTATTTCATGGCCGAAAATCCAAGTATATCACCACACGCTATGCGAGAAGGCCGCCGAGCAGGCCCCATTAAAACAGCACTAAGACTATGAGACACTTTTGACTTTAGAGTTGGAAATTTCTCCCTGAATACTGAGGCAATCGAGTTGAAACTTGCACGACATGTAGCCCCAGATGTAATTTACAGGAAAATAAGGGCTGTGCCAAATTCCAAAGTCATTTTCATGGCCGAAAATCCAAGTATATCACCACACGCTATGCGAGAAGGCCGCCGAGCAGGCCCCATTAAAACAGCACTAAGACTATGAGACACTTTTGACAGTAGAGTAGGAAATTTCTCCCTGAATACTGAGGCAATCGAGTTGAAACTTGGACGACATGTAGCCCCAGATGTACTCTACAGGAAAGAAAGGGCTGTACTAAATTCCAAAGTCATTTTCATGGCCGAAAATCCAAGTATATCACCACACGCTATGCGAGAAGGCCGCCGAGCAGGCCCCATTAAAACAGCACTTAGACTATGAGACACTTTTTGACGCTAGAGTTGGAAATTTCTCCCTGAATACTGAGGCAATCGAGTTGAAACTTGCACGACATGTAGCGCCAGATGTACTCTACAGGAAAATAGGGGCTGTGCCAAATTCCAAAGTCATTTTCATGGCCGAAACTCCAAGTATATCACCACACGCTATGCGAGAAGGCCGCCGAAAAGGCCCCATTAAAACAGCACTAAGACTATGAGACACTTTTGACAGTAGAGTTGGAAATTTCTCCCTGAATACTGAGGCAATCGTGTTGAAACTTGCACGACATGTAGCCCCAGATGTACTCTACAGGAAAGAAAGGGCTGTACTAAATTCCAAAGTCATTTTCATAGCCGAAAATCCAAGTATAGCACCACACGCTGTGCGAGAAGGCCGCCGAGCAGGCCCCATTAAAACAGCACTAAGACTATGAGACACTTTTGACTTTAGAGTTGGAAATTTCTCCCTGAATACTGAGGCAATCGTGTTGAAACTTGCACGACATGTAGCCCCAGATGTACTCTACAGGAAAGAAAGGGCTGTACTAAATTCCAAAGTCATTTTCATGGCCGAAAATCCAAGTATAGCACCACACGCTATGCGAGAAGGCCGCCGAGCAGGCCCCATTAAAACAGCACTTAGACTATTAGACACTTTTTGACGCTAGAGTTGGAAATCTCTCCCTGAATACTGAGGCAATCGAGTTGAAACTTGCACGACATGTAGCCCCAGATGTACTCTACCGGAAAATAAGGGCTGTGCCAAATTCCAAAGTCATTTTTATGGCCGAAACTCCAAGTATAGCACCACACGCTATGCTTGAAGGCCGCCGAGCAGGCCCCATTAAAACAGCACTAAGACTATGAGACACTTTTGACAGTAGAGTTGGAAATTTCTCCCTGAATACTGAGGCAATCGAGTTGAAACTTGCACGACATGTAGCCCGAGATGTACTCTACAGGAACGAGAGGGCTGTACTAAATTCCAAAGTCATTTTCATGGCCGAAAATCCAAGTATAGCACCACACGCTATGCGAGAAGGCCGCCGAGCAGGCCCCATTAAAACAGCACTAAGACTATGAGACACTTTTGACGGTAGAGTTGGAAATTTCTCCCTGAATACTGAGGCAATCAAGTTGAAACTTGCACGACATGTAGCCCCAGATGTACTTTACAGGAAAATAAGGGCTGTGCCAAATTCCAATGTCATGTTCATGGCCGAAACTCCAAGTATAGCACCACACGCTATGCGAGAAGGCCGCCGAGCAGGCCCCATTAAAACAGCACTAAGACTATGAGACACTTTTGACTTTAGAGTTGGAAATTTCTCCCTGAATACTGAGGCAATCGAGTTGAAACTTGCACGACATGTAGCCCCAGATGTAATTTACAGGAAAATAAGGGCTGTGCCAAATTCCAAAGTCATTTTCATGGCCGAAAATCCAAGTATATCACCACACGCTATGCGAGAAGGCCGCCGAGCAGGCCCCATTAAAACAGCACTAAGACTATGAGACACTTTTGACAGTAGAGTAGGAAATTTCTCCCTGAATACTGAGGCAATCGAGTTGAAACTTGGACGACATGTAGCCCCAGATGTACTCTACAGGAAAGAAAGGGCTGTACTAAATTCCAAAGTCATTTTCATGGCCGAAAATCCAAGTATATCACCACATGCTATGCGAGAAGGCCGCCGAGCAGGCCCCATTAAAACAGCACTTAGACTATGAGACACTTTTTGACGCTAGAGTTGGAAATTTCTCCCTGAATACTGAGGCAATCGAGTTGAAACTTGCACGACATGTAGCGCCAGATGTACTCTACAGGAAAATAGGGGCTGTGCCAAATTCCAAAGTCATTTTCATGGCCGAAACTCCAAGTATATCACCACACGCTATGCGAGAAGGCCGCCGAAAAGGCCCCATTAAAACAGCACTAAGACTATGAGACACTTTTGACAGTAGAGTTGGGAATTTCTCCCTGAATACTGAGGCAATCGTGTTGAAACTTGCACGACATGTAGCCCCAGATGTACTCTACAGGAAAGAAAGGGCTGTACTAAATTCCAAAGTCATTTTCATGGCCGAAAATCCAAGTATAGCACCACACGCTGTGCGAGAAGGCCGCCGAGCAGGCCCCATTAAAACAGCACTAAGACTATGAGACACTTTTGACTTTAGAGTTGGAAATTTCTCCCTGAATACTGAGGCAATCGTGTTGAAACTTGCACGACATGTAGCCCCAGATGTACTCTACAGGAAAGAAAGGGCTGTACTAAATTCCAAAGTCATTTTCATGGCCGAAAATCCAAGTATAGCACCACACGCTATGCGAGAAGGCCGCCGAGCAGGCCCCATTAAAACAGCACTTAGACTATTAGACACTTTTTGACGCTAGAGTTGGAAATCTCTCCCTGAATACTGAGGCAATCGAGTTGAAACTTGCACGACATGTAGCCCCAGATGTACTCTACCGGAAAATAAGGGCTGTGCCAAATTCCAAAGTCATTTTTATGGCCGAAACTCCAAGTATAGCACCACACGCTATGCGAGAAGGCCGCCGAGCAGGCCCCATTAAAACAGCACTAAGACTATGAGACACTTTTGACAGTAGAGTTGGAAATTTCTCCCTGAATACTGAGGCAATCGAGTTGAAACTTGCACGACATGTAGCCCGAGATGTACTCTACAGGAACGAGAGGGCTGTACTAAATTCCAAAGTCATTTTCATGGCCGAAAATCCAAGTATAGCACCACACGCTATGCGAGAAGGCCGCCGAGCAGGCCCCATTAAAACAGCACTAAGACTATGAGACACTTTTGACGGTAGAGTTGGAAATTTCTCCCTGAATACTGAGGCAATCAAGTTGAAACTTGCACGACATGTAGCCCCAGATGTACTTTACAGGAAAATAAGGGCTGTGCCAAATTCCAAAGTCATTTTCATGGCCGAAAATCAAAGTATAGCACCACACGCTATGCGAGAAGGCCGCCGAGCAGGCCCCATTAAAACAGCACTAAGACTATGAGACACTTTTGACTTTAGAGTTGGAAATTTCTCCCTGAATACTGAGGCAATCGAGTTGAAACTTGCACGACATGTAGCCCCAGACGTACTCTACAGGAAAATAAGGGCTGTGCCAAATTCCAATGTCATGTTCATGGCCGAAACTCCAAGTATAGCACCACACGCTATGCGAGAAGGCCGCCGAGCAGGCCCCATTAAAACAGCACTAAGACTATGAGACACTTTTGACTTTAGAGTTGGAAATTTCTCCCTGAATACTGAGGCAATCGAGTTAAAACTTGCACGACATGTAGCCCCAGATGTACTCTACAGGAAAGAAAGGGCTGTACTTAATTCCAAAGTCTATTTCATGGCCGAAAATCCAAGTATATCACCACACGCTATGCGAGAAGGCCGCCGAGCAGGCCCCATTAAAACAGCACTAAGACTATGAGACACTTTTGACATTAGAGTTGGAAATTTCTCCCTGAATACTGAGGCAATCGAGTTGAAACTTGCACGACATGTAGCCCCAGATGTAATTTACAGGAAAATAAGGGCTGTGCCAAATTCCAAAGTCATTTTCATGGCCGAAAATCCAAGTATATCACCACACGCTATGCGAGAAGGCCGCCGAGCAGGCCCCATTAAAACAGCACTAAGACTATGAGACACTTTTGACAGTAGAGTAGGAAATTTCTCCCTGAATACTGAGGCAATCGAGTTGAAACTTGGACGACATGTAGCCCCAGATGTACTCTACAGGAAAGAAAGGGCTGTACTAAATTCCAAAGTCATTTTCATGGCCGAAAATCCAAGTATATCACCACACGCTATGCGAGAAGGCCGCCGAGCAGGCCCCATTAAAACAGCACTTAGACTATGAGACACTTTTTGACGCTAGAGTTGGAAATTTCTCCCTGAATACTGAGGCAATCGAGTTGAAACTTGCACGACATGTAGCGCCAGATGTACTCTACAGGAAAATAGGGGCTGTGCCAAATTCCAAAGTCATTTTCATGGCCGAAACTCCAAGTATATCACCACACGCTATGCGAGAAGGCCGCCGAAAAGGCCCCATTAAAACAGCACTAAGACTATGAGACACTTTTGACAGTAGAGTTGGGAATTTCTCCCTGAATACTGAGGCAATCGTGTTGAAACTTGCACGACATGTAGCCCCAGATGTACTTTACAGGAAAATAAGGGCTGTGCCAAATTCCAAAGTCATTTTCATGGCCGAAAATCAAAGTATAGCACCACACGCTATGCGAGAAGGCCGCCGAGCAGGCCCCATTAAAACAGCACTAAGACTATGAGACACTTTTGACTTTAGAGTTGGAAATTTCTCCCTGAATACTGAGGCAATCGAGTTGAAACTTGCACGACATGTAGCCCCAGACGTACTCTACAGGAAAATAAGGGCTGTGCCAAATTCCAATGTCATGTTCATGGCCGAAACTCCAAGTATAGCACCACACGCTATGCGAGAAGGCCGCCGAGCAGGCCCCATTAAAACAGCACTAAGACTATGAGACACTTTTGACTTTAGAGTTGGAAATTTCTCCCTGAATACTGAGGCAATCGAGTTGAAACTTGCACGACATGTAGCCCCAGATGTACTCTACAGGAAAGAAAGGGCTGTACTAAATTCCAAAGTCTATTTCATGGCCGAAAATCCAAGTATATCACCACACGCTATGCGAGAAGGCCGCCGAGCAGGCCCCATTAAAACAGCACTAAGACTATGAGACACTTTTGACTTTAGAGTTGGAAATTTCTCCCTGAATACTGAGGCAATCGAGTTGAAACTTGCACGACATGTAGCCCCAGATGTACTCTACAGGAAAGAAAGGGCTGTACTAAATTCCAAAGTCATTTTCATGGCCGAAAATCCAAGTATAGCACCACACGCTGTGCGAGAAGGCCGCCGAGCAGGCCCCATTAAAACAGCACTAAGACTATGAGACACTTTTGACTTTAGAGTTGGAAATTTCTCCCTGAATACTGAGGCAATCGAGTTGAAACTTGCACGACATGTAGCCCCAGATGTACTCTACAGGAAAATAGGGGCTGTGCCAAATTCCAAAGTCATTTTCATGGCCGAAAATCCAAGTATAGCACCACACGCTATGCGAGAAGGCCGCCGAGCAGGCCCCATTAAAACAGCACTTAGACTATGAGACACTTTTTGACGCTAGAGTTGGAAATTTCTCCCTGAATACTGAGGCAATCGAGTTGAAACTTGCACGACATGTAGCCCCAGACGTACTCTACAGGAAAATAAGGGCTGTGCCAAATTCCAAAGTCATTTTCATGGCCGAAAATCAAAGTATAGCACCACACGCTATGCGAGAAGGCCGCCGAGCAGGCCCCATTAAAACAGCACTAAGACTATGAGACACTTTTGACTTTAGAGTTGGGAATTTCTCCCTGAATACTGAAGCAATCGAGTTGAAACTTGCACGACATGTAGCCCCAGACGTACTCTACAGGAAAATAAGGGCTGTGCCAAATTCCAATGTCATGTTCATGGCCGAAACTCCAAGTATAGCACCACACGCTATGCGAGAATGCCGCCGAGCAGGCCCCATTAAAACAGCACTAAGACTATGAGACACTTTTGACTTTAGAGTTGGAAATTTCTCCCTGAATACTGAGGCAATCGAGTTGAAACTTGCACGACATGTAGCCCCAGATGTACTCTACAGGAAAGAAAGGGCTGTACTAAATTCCAAAGTCTATTTCATGGCCGAAAATCCAAGTATATCACCACACGCTATGCGAGAAGGCCGCCGAGCAGGCCCCATTAAAACAGCACTAAGACTATGAGACACTTTTGACAGTAGAGTAGGAAATTTCTCCCTGAATACTGAGGCAATCGAGTTGAAACTTGGACGACATGTAGCCCCAGATGTACTCTACAGGAAAGAAAGGGCTGTACTAAATTCCAAAGTCATTTTCATGGCCGAAAATCCAAGTATATCACCACACGCTATGCGAGAAGGCCGCCGAGCAGGCCCCATTAAAACAGCACTTAGACTATGAGACACTTTTTGACGCTAGAGTTGGAAATTTCTCCCTGAATACTGAGGCAATCGAGTTGAAACTTGCACGACATGTAGCGCCAGATGTACTCTACAGGAAAATAGGGGCTGTGCCAAATTCCAAAGTCATTTTCATGGCCGAAACTCCAAGTATATCACCACACGCTATGCGAGAAGGCCGCCGAAAAGGCCCCATTAAAACAGCACTAAGACTATGAGACACTTTTGACAGTAGAGTTGGGAATTTCTCCCTGAATACTGAGGCAATCGTGTTGAAACTTGCACGACATGTAGCCCCAGATGTACTCTACAGGAAAGAAAGGGCTGTACTAAATTCCAAAGTCATTTTCATGGCCGAAAATCCAAGTATAGCACCACAAGCTGTGCGAGAAGGCCGCCGAGCAGGCCCCATTAAAACAGCACTAAGACTATGAGACACTTTTGACTTTAGAGTTGGAAATTTCTCCCTGAATACTGAGGCAATCGTGTTGAAACTTGCACGACATGTAGCCCCAGATGTACTCTACAGGAAAGAAAGGGCTGTACTAAATTCCAAAGTCATTTTCATGGCCGAAAATCCAAGTATAGCACCACACGCTATGCGAGAAGGCCGCCGAGCAGGCCCCATTAAAACAGCACTTAGACTATTAGACACTTTTTGACGCTAGAGTTGGAAATCTCTCCCTGAATACTGAGGCAATCGAGTTGAAACTTGCACGACATGTAGCCCCAGATGTACTCTACCGGAAAATAAGGGCTGTGCCAAATTCCAAAGTCATTTTTATGGCCGAAACTCCAAGTATAGCACCACACGCTATGCGAGAAGGCCGCCGAGCAGGCCCCATTAAAACAGCACTTAGACTATGAGACACTTTTTGACGCTAGAGTTGGAAATTTCTCCCTGAATACTGAGGCAATCGAGTTGAAACTTGCACGACATGTAGCGCCAGATGTACTCTACAGGAAAATAGGGGCTGTGCCAAATTCCAAAGTCATTTTCATGGCCGAAACTCCAAGTATATCACCACACGCTATGCGAGAAGGCCGCCGAAAAGGCCCCATTAAAACAGCACTAAGACTATGAGACACTTTTGACAGTAGAGTTGGAAATTTCTCCCTGAATACTGAGGCAATCGTGTTGAAACTTGCACGACATGTAGCCCCAGATGTACTCTACAGGAAAGAAAGGGCTGTACTAAATTCCAAAGTCATTTTCATGGCCGAAAATCCAAGTATAGCACCACACGCTGTGCGAGAAGGCCGCCGAGCAGGCCCCATTAAAACAGCACTAAGACTATGAGACACTTTTGACTTTAGAGTTGGAAATTTCTCCCTGAATACTGAGGCAATCAAGTTGAAACTTGCACGACATGTAGCCCCAGATGTACTTTACAGGAAAATAAGGGCTGTGCCAAATTCCAAAGTCATTTTCATGGCCGAAAATCCAAGTATAGCACCACACGCTATGCGAGAAGGCCGCCGAGCAGGCCCCATTAAAACAGCACTTAGACTATGAGACACATTTTGACGCTAGAGTTGAAAATTTCTCCCTGAATACTGAGGCAATCGAGGTGAAACTTGCACGACATGTAGCCCCAGATGTACTCTACAGGAAAATAAGAGCTGTGCCAAATTCCAAAGTCATGTTCATGGCCGAAACTCCAAGTATAGCACCACACGCTATGCGAGAAGGCCGCCGAGCAGGCCCCATTAAAACAGCACTAAGACTATGAGACACTTTTGACAGTAGAGTTGGAAATTTCTCCCTGAATACTGAGGCAATCGAGTTGAAACTTGCACGACATGTAGCCCCAGATGTACTCTACAGGAAAGAAAGGGCTGTACTAAATTCCAAAGTCATTTTCATGGCCGAAAATCCAAGTATATCACCACACGCTATGCGAGAAGGCCGCCGAGCAGGACCCATTAAAACAGCACTTAGACTATGAGACACTTTTGACAGTAGAGTTGGAAATTTCTCCCTGAATACTGAGGCAATCGAGTTGAAACTTGCACGACATGTAGCCCCAGATGTACTCTACAGGAAAGAAAGGGCTGTACTAAATTCCAAAGTCATTTTCATGGCCGAAAATCCAAGTATAGCACCACACGCTGTGCGAGAAGGCCGCCGAGCAGGCCCCATTAAAACAGCACTAAGACTATGAGACACTTTTGACTTTAGAGTTGGAAATTTCTCCCTGAATACTGAGGCAATCGAGTTGAAACTTGCACGACATGTAGCCCCAGATGTACTCTACAGGAAAATAGGGGCTGTGCCAAATTCAAAAGGCATTTCCATGGCCGAAAATCCAAGTATAGCACCACACGCTATGCGAGAAGGCCGCCGAGCAGGCCCCATTAAAACAGCACTAAGACTATGAGACACTTTTGACTTTAGAGTTGGAAATTTCTCCCTGAATACTGAGGCAATCGAGTTGAAACTTGCACGACATGTAGCCCCAGATGTACTCTACAGGAAAGAAAGGGCTGTACTAAATTCCAAAGTCATTTTCATGGCCGAAAATCCAAGTATAGCACCACACGCTATGCGAGAAGGCCGCCGAGCAGGCCCCATTAAAACAGCACTAAGACTATGAGACACTTTTGACTTTAGAGTTGGAAATTTCTCCCTGAATACTGAGGCAATCGAGTTGAAACTTGCACGACATGTAGCCCCAGATGTACTCTACAGGAAAGAAAGGGCTGTACTAAATTCCAAAGTCATTTTCATGGCCGAAAATCCAAGTATAGCACCACACGCTGTGCGAGAAGGCCGCCGAGCAGGCCCCATTAAAACAGCACTAAGACTATGAGACACTTTTGACTTTAGAGTTGGAAATTTCTCCCTGAATACTGAGGCAATCGAGTTGAAACTTGCACGACATGTAGCCCCAGATGTACTCTACAGGAAAATAGGGGCTGTGCCAAATTCCAAAGTCATTTTCATGGCCGAAAATCCAAGTATAGCACCACACGCTATGCGAGAAGGCCGCCGAGCAGGCCCCATTAAAACAGCACTTAGACTATGAGACACTTTTTGACGCTAGAGTTGGAAATTTCTCCCTGAATACTGAGGCAATCGAGTTGAAACTTGCACGACATGTAGCCCCAGACGTACTCTACAGGAAAATAAGGGCTGTGCCAAATTCCAAAGTCATTTTCATGGCCGAAAATCAAAGTATAGCACCACACGCTATGCGAGAAGGCCGCCGAGCAGGCCCCATTAAAACAGCACTAAGACTATGAGACACTTTTGACTTTAGAGTTGGGAATTTCTCCCTGAATACTGAAGCAATCGAGTTGAAACTTGCACGACATGTAGCCCCAGACGTACTCTACAGGAAAATAAGGGCTGTGCCAAATTCCAATGTCATGTTCATGGCCGAAACTCCAAGTATAGCACCACACGCTATGCGAGAAGGCCGCCGAGCAGGCCCCATTAAAACAGCACTAAGACTATGAGACACTTTTGACTTTAGAGTTGGAAATTTCTCCCTGAATACTGAGGCAATCGAGTTGAAACTTGCACGACATGTAGCCCCAGATGTACTCTACAGGAAAGAAAGGGCTGTACTAAATTCCAAAGTCTATTTCATGGCCGAAAATCCAAGTATATCACCACACGCTATGCGAGAAGGCCGCCGAGCAGGCCCCATTAAAACAGCACTAAGACTATGAGACACTTTTGACAGTAGAGTAGGAAATTTCTCCCTGAATACTGAGGCAATCGAGTTGAAACTTGGACGACATGTAGCCCCAGATGTACTCTACAGGAAAGAAAGGGCTGTACTAAATTCCAAAGTCATTTTCATGGCCGAAAATCCAAGTATATCACCACACGCTATGCGAGAAGGCCGCCGAGCAGGCCCCATTAAAACAGCACTTAGACTATGAGACACTTTTTGACGCTAGAGTTGGAAATTTCTCCCTGAATACTGAGGCAATCGAGTTGAAACTTGCACGACATGTAGCGCCAGATGTACTCTACAGGAAAATAGGGGCTGTGCCAAATTCCAAAGTCATTTTCATGGCCGAAACTCTAAGTATATCACCACACGCTATGCGAGAAGGCCGCCGAAAAGGCCCCATTAAAACAGCACTAAGACTATGAGACACTTTTGACAGTAGAGTTGGAAATTTCTCCCTGAATACTGAGGCAATCGTGTTGAAACTTGCACGACATGTAGCCCCAGATGTACTCTACAGGAAAGAAAGGGCTGTACTAAATTCCAAAGTCATTTTCATGGCCGAAAATCCAAGTATAGCACCACACGCTGTGCGAGAAGGCCGCCGAGCAGGCCCCATTAAAACAGCACTAAGACTATGAGACACTTTTGACTTTAGAGTTGGAAATTTCTCCCTGAATACTGAGGCAATCAAGTTGAAACTTGCACGACATGTAGCCCCAGATGTACTTTACAGGAAAATAAGGGCTGTGCCAAATTCCAAAGTCATTTTCATGGCCGAAAATCCAAGTATAGCACCACACGCTATGCGAGAAGGCCGCCGAGCAGGCCCCATTAAAACAGCACTTAGACTATGAGACACTTTTTGACGCTAGAGTTGGAAATTTCTCCCTGAATACTGAGGCAATCGAGTTGAAACTTGCACGACATGTAGCCCCAGATGTACTCTACAGGAAAGAAAGGGCTGTACTTAATTCCAAAGTCATTTTCATGGCCGAAAATCCAAGTATATCACCACACGCTATGCGAGAAGGCCGCCGAGCAGGACCCATTAAAACAGCACTTAGACTATGAGACACTTTTGACAGTAGAGTTGGAAATTTCTCCCTGAATACTGAGGCAATCGAGTTGAAACTTGCACGACATGTAGCCCCAGATGTACTTTACAGGAAAATAAGGGCTGTACTAAATTCCAAAGTCATTTTCATGGCCGAAAATCCAAGTATAGCACCACACGCTGTGCGAGAAGGCCGCCGAGCAGGCCCCATTAAAACAGCACTTAGACTATGAGACACATTTTGACGCTAGAGTTGAAAATTTCTCCCTGAATACTGAGGCAATCGAGGTGAAACTTGCACGACATGTAGCCCCAGATGTACTCTACAGGAAAATAAGAGCTGTGCCAAATTCCAAAGTCATGTTCATGGCCGAAACTCCAAGTATAGCACCACACGCTATGCGAGAAGGCCGCCGAGCAGGCCCCATTAAAACAGCACTAAGACTATGAGACACTTTTGACAGTAGAGTTGGAAATTTCTCCCTGAATACTGAGGCAATCGAGTTGAAACTTGCACGACATGTAGCCCCAGATGTACTCTACAGGAAAGAAAGGGCTGTACTTAATTCCAAAGTCATTTTCATGGCCGAAAATCCAAGTATATCACCACACGCTATGCGAGAAGGCCGCCGAGCAGGACCCATTAAAACAGCACTTAGACTATGAGACACTTTTGACAGTAGAGTTGGAAATTTCTCCCTGAATACTGAGGCAATCGAGTTGAAACTTGCACGACATGTAGCCCCAGATGTACTCTACAGGAAAGAAAGGGCTGTACTAAATTCCAAAGTCATTTTCATGGCCGAAAATCCAAGTATAGCACCACACGCTGTGCGAGAAGGCCGCCGAGCAGGCCCCATTAAAACAGCACTAAGACTATGAGACACTTTTGACTTTAGAGTTGGAAATTTCTCCCTGAATACTGAGGCAATCGAGTTGAAACTTGAACGACATGTAGCCCCAGATGTACTCTACAGGAAAATAGGGGCTGTGCCAAATTCAAAAGGCATTTCCATGGCCGAAAATCCAAGTATAGCACCACACGCTATGCGAGAAGGCCGCCGAGCAGGCCCCATTAAAACAGCACTAAGACTATGAGACACTTTTGACTTTAGAGTTGGAAATTTCTCCCTGAATACTGAGGCAATCGAGTTGAAACTTGCACGACATGTAGCCCCAGATGTACTCTACAGGAAAGAAAGGGCTGTACTAAATTCCAAAGTCATTTTCATGGCCGAAAATCCAAGTATAGCACCACACGCTATGCGAGAAGGCCGCCGAGCAGGCCCCATTAAAACAGCACTAAGACTATGAGACACTTTTGACTTTAGAGTTGGAAATTTCTCCCTGAATACTGAGGCAATCGAGTTGAAACTTGCACGACATGTAGCCCCAGACGTACTCTACAGGAAAATAAGGGCTGTGCCAAATTCCAAAGTCATTTTCATGGCCGAAAATCAAAGTATAGCACCACACGCTATGCGAGAAGGCCGCCGAGCAGGCCCCATTAAAACAGCACTAAGACTATGAGACACTTTTGACTTTAGAGTTGGAAATTTCTCCCTGAATACTGAGGCAATCGAGTTGAAACTTGCACGACATGTAGCCCCAGACGTACTCTACAGGAAAATAAGGGCTGTGCCAAATTCCAATGTCATGTTCATGGCCGAAACTCCAAGTATAGCACCACACGCTATGCGAGAAGGCCGCCGAGCAGGCCCCATTAAAACAGCACTTAGACTATGAGACACTTTTTGACGCTAGAGTTGGAAATTTCTCCCTGAATACTGAGGCAATCGAGTTGAAACTTGCACGACATGTAGCCCCAGATGTACTCTACAGGAAAGAAAGGGCTGTACTTAATTCCAAAGTCATTTTCATGGCCGAAAATCCAAGTATATCACCACACGCTATGCGAGAAGGCCGCCGAGCAGGACCCATTAAAACAGCACTTAGACTATGAGACACTTTTGACAGTAGAGTTGGAAATTTCTCCCTGAATACTGAGGCAATCGAGTTGAAACTTGCACGACATGTAGCCCCAGATGTACTTTACAGGAAAATAAGGGCTGTACTAAATTCCAAAGTCATTTTCATGGCCGAAAATCCAAGTATAGCACCACACGCTGTGCGAGAAGGCCGCCGAGCAGGCCCCATTAAAACAGCACTTAGACTATGAGACACATTTTGACGCTAGAGTTGAAAATTTCTCCCTGAATACTGAGGCAATCGAGGTGAAACTTGCACGACATGTAGCCCCAGATGTACTCTACAGGAAAATAAGAGCTGTGCCAAATTCCAAAGTCATGTTCATGGCCGAAACTCCAAGTATAGCACCACACGCTATGCGAGAAGGCCGCCGAGCAGGCCCCATTAAAACAGCACTAAGACTATGAGACACTTTTGACAGTAGAGTTGGAAATTTCTCCCTGAATACTGAGGCAATCGAGTTGAAACTTGCACGACATGTAGCCCCAGATGTACTCTACAGGAAAGAAAGGGCTGTACTTAATTCCAAAGTCATTTTCATGGCCGAAAATCCAAGTATATCACCACACGCTATGCGAGAAGGCCGCCGAGCAGGACCCATTAAAACAGCACTTAGACTATGAGACACTTTTGACAGTAGAGTTGGAAATTTCTCCCTGAATACTGAGGCAATCGAGTTGAAACTTGCACGACATGTAGCCCCAGATGTACTCTACAGGAAAGAAAGGGCTGTACTAAATTCCAAAGTCATTTTCATGGCCGAAAATCCAAGTATAGCACCACACGCTGTGCGAGAAGGCCGCCGAGCAGGCCCCATTAAAACAGCACTAAGACTATGAGACACTTTTGACTTTAGAGTTGGAAATTTCTCCCTGAATACTGAGGCAATCGAGTTGAAACTTGAACGACATGTAGCCCCAGATGTACTCTACAGGAAAATAGGGGCTGTGCCAAATTCAAAAGGCATTTCCATGGCCGAAAATCCAAGTATAGCACCACACGCTATGCGAGAAGGCCGCCGAGCAGGCCCCATTAAAACAGCACTAAGACTATGAGACACTTTTGACTTTAGAGTTGGAAATTTCTCCCTGAATACTGAGGCAATCGAGTTGAAACTTGCACGACATGTAGCCCCAGATGTACTCTACAGGAAAGAAAGGGCTGTACTAAATTCCAAAGTCATTTTCATGGCCGAAAATCCAAGTATAGCACCACACGCTATGCGAGAAGGCCGCCGAGCAGGCCCCATTAAAACAGCACTAAGACTATGAGACACTTTTGACTTTAGAGTTGGAAATTTCTCCCTGAATACTGAGGCAATCGAGTTGAAACTTGCACGACATGTAGCCCCAGACGTACTCTACAGGAAAATAAGGGCTGTGCCAAATTCCAAAGTCATTTTCATGGCCGAAAATCAAAGTATAGCACCACACGCTATGCGAGAAGGCCGCCGAGCAGGCCCCATTAAAACAGCACTAAGACTATGAGACACTTTTGACTTTAGAGTTGGAAATTTCTCCCTGAATACTGAGGCAATCGAGTTGAAACTTGCACGACATGTAGCCCCAGACGTACTCTACAGGAAAATAAGGGCTGTGCCAAATTCCAATGTCATGTTCATGGCCGAAACTCCAAGTATAGCACCACACGCTATGCGAGAAGGCCGCCGAGCAGGCCCCATTAAAACAGCACTAAGACTATGAGACACTTTTGACTTTAGAGTTGGAAATTTCTCCCTGAATACTGAGGCAATCGAGTTGAAACTTGGACGACATGTAGCCCCAGATGTACTCTACAGGAAAGAAAGGGCTGTACTAAATTCCAAAGTCATTTTCATGGCCGAAAATCCAAGTATATCACCACACGCTATGCGAGAAGGCCGCCGAGCAGGCCCCATTAAAACAGCACTTAGACTATGAGACACTTTTTGACGCTAGAGTTGGAAATTTCTCCCTGAATACTGAGGCAATCGAGTTGAAACTTGCACGACATGTAGCGCCAGATGTACTCTACAGGAAAATAAGGGCTGTGCCAAATTCCAAAGTCATTTTCATGGCCGAAACTCCAAGTATATCACCACACGCTATGCGAGAAGGCCGCCGAGCAGGCCCCATTAAAACAGCACTAAGACTATGAGACACTTTTGACAGTAGAGTTGGAAATTTCTCCCTGAATACTGAGGCAATCGAGTTGAAACTTGCACGACATGTAGCCCCAGATGTACTCTACAGGAAAATAGGGGCTGTGCCAAATTCCAAAGTCATTTTCCTGGCCGAAAATCCAAGTATAGCACCACACGCTATGCGAGAAGGCCGCCGAGCAGGCCCCATTAAAACAGCACTTAGACTATGAGACACTTTTTGACGCTAGAGTTGGAAATTTCTCCCTGAATACTGAGGCAATCGAATTGAAACTTGCACGACATGTAGCCCCAGATGTACTCTACAGGAAAAAAGGGGCTGTGCCAAATTCCAAAGTCATTTTCATGGCCGAAAATCCAAGTATAGCACCACACGCTATGCGAGAAGGCCGCCGAGCAGGCCCCATTAAAACAGCACTAAGACTATGAGACACTTTTGACAGTAGAGTTGGAAATTTCTCCCTGAATACTGAGGCAATCGAGTTGAAACTTGCACGACATGTAGCCCCAGATGTACTCTACAGGAAAATAGGGGCTGTGCCAAATTCCAAAGTCATTTTCATGGCCGAAAATCCAAGTATAGCACCACACGCTATGCGAGAAGGCCGCCGAGCAGGCCCCATTAAAACAGCACTTAGACTATGAGACACTTTTTGACGCTAGAGTTGGAAATTTCTCCCTGAATACTGAGGCAATCGAGTTGAAACTTGCACGACATGTAGCCCCAGATGTACTCTACAGGAAAGAAAGGGCTGTACTAAATTTCAAAGTCATTTTCATGGCCGAAAATCCAAGTATAGCACCACACGCTGTGCGAGAAGGCCGCCGAGCAGGCCCCATTAAAACAGCACTAAGACTATGAGACACTTTTGACTTTAGAGTTGGAAATTTCTCCCTGAATACTGAGGCAATCGAGTTGAAACTTGCACGACATGTAGCCCCAGATGTACTCTACAGGAAAATAGGGGCTGTGCTAAATTCCATAGTCATTTTCATGGCCGAAAATCCAAGTATAGCACCACACGCTATGCGAGAAGGCCGCCGAGCAGGCCCCATTAAAACAGCACTTAGACTATGAGACACTTTTTGACGCTAGAGTTGGAAATTTCTCCCTGAATACTGAGGCAATCGAGTTGAAACTTGCACGACATGTAGCCCCAGATGTACTCTACAGGAAAATAGGGGCTGTGCCAAATTCCAAAGTCATTTTCATGGCCGAAACTCCAAGTATAGCACCACACGCTATGCGAGAAGGCCGCCGAGCAGGCCCCATTAAAACAGCACTAAGACTATGAGACACTTTTGACAGTAGAGTTGGAAATTTCTCCCTGAATACTGAGGCAATCGAGTTGAAACTTGCACGACATGTAGCCCCAGATGTACTCTACAGGAAAGAAAGGGCTGTACTAAATTCCAAAGTCATTTTCATGGCCGAAAATCCAAGTATATCATCACACGCTATGCGAGAAGGCCGCCGAGCAGGCCCCATTAAAACAGCACTAAGACTATGAGACACTTTTGACTTTAGAGTTGGAAATTTCTCCCTGAATACTGAGGCAATCGAGTTGAAACTTGCACGACATGTAGCCCCAGATGTACTCTACCGGAAAATAAGGGCTGTGCCAAATTCCAAAGTCATTTTCATGGCCGAAAATCCAAGTATAGCACCACACGCTATGCGAGAAGGCCGCCGAGCAGGCCCCATTAAAACAGCACTAAGACTATGAGACACTTTTGACAGTAGAGTTGGAAATTTCTCCCTGAATACTGAGGCAATCGAGTTGAAACTTGCACGACATGTAGCCCCAGATGTACTCTACAGGAAAGAAAGGGCTGTACTAAATTCCAAAGTCATTTTCATGGCCGAAAATCCAAGTATAGCACCACACGCTATGCGAGAAGGCCGCCGAGCAGGCCCCATTAAAACAGCACTTAGACTATTAGACACTTTTTGACGCTAGAGTTGGAAATCTCTCCCTGAATACTGAGGCAATCGAGTTGAAACTTGCACGACATGTAGCCCCAGATGTACTCTACAGGAAAGAAAGGGCTGTACTAAATTCCAAAGTCATTTTCATGGCCGAAAATCCAAGTATATCACCACACGCTATGCGAGAAGGCCGCCGAGCAGGCCCCATTAAAACAGCACTTAGACTATGAGACACTTTTTGACGCTTGAGTTGGAAATTTCTACCTGAATACTGAGGCAATCGAGTTGAAACTTGCACGACATGTAGCGCCAGATGTACTCTACAGGAAAATAGGGGCTGTGCCAAATTCCAAAGTCATTTTCATGGCCGAAAATCCAAGTATAGCACCACACGCTATGCGAGAAGGCCGCCGAGCAGGCCCCATTAAAACAGCACTTAGACTATGAGACACTTTTTGACGCTAGAGTTGGACATTTCTCCCTGAATACTGAGGCAATCGAGTTGAAACTTGCACGACATGTAGCCCGAGATGTACTCTACAGGAACGAAAGGACTGTACTAAATTCCAAAGTCATTTTCATGGCCGAAAATCCAAGTATAGCACCACACGGTATGCGAGAAGGCCGCCGAGCAGGCCCCATTAAAACAGCACTAAGACTATGAGACACTTTTGACGGTAGAGTTGGAAATTTCTCCCTGAATACTGAGGCAATCGAGTTGAAACTTGCACGACATGTAGCCCCAGATGTACTCTACAGGAAAATAAGGGCTGTGCCAAATTCCAAAGTCATTTTCATGGCCGAAAATCCAAGTATAGCACCACACGCTATGCGAGAAGGCCGCCGAGCAGGCCCCATTAAAACAGCACTTAGACTATGAGACACTTTTTGACGCTAGAGTTGGAAATCTCTCCCTGAATACTGAGGCAATCGAGTTGAAACTTACACGACATGTAGCCCCAGATGTACTCTACCGGAAAATAAGGGCTGTGCCAAATTCCAAAGTCATTTTTATGGCCGAAACTCCAAGTATAGCACCACACGCTATGCGAGAAGGCCGCCGAGCAGGCCCCATTAAAACAGCACTAAGACTATGAGACACTTTTGACAGTAGAGTTGGAAATTTCTCCCTGAATACTGAGGCAATCGAGTTGAAACTTGCACGACATGTAGCCCCAGATGTACTCTACAGGAAAGAAAGGGCTGTACTAAATTCCAAAGTCATTTTCATGGCCGAAAATCCAAGTATATCATCACACGCTATGCGAGAAGGCCGCCGAGCAGGCCCCATTAAAACAGCACTAAGACTATGAGACACTTTTGACTTTAGAGTTGGAAATTTCTCCCTGAATACTGAGGCAATCGAGTTGAAACTTGCACGACATGTAGCCCCAGATGTAATCTACCGGAAAATAAGGGCTGTGCCAAATTCCAAAGTCATTTTCATGGCCGAAAATCCAAGTATAGCACCACACGCTATGCGAGAAGGCCGCCGAGCAGGCCCCATTAAAACAGCACTAAGACTATGAGACACTTTTGACAGTAGAGTTGGAAATTTCTCCCTTAATACTGAGGCAATCGAGTTGAAACTTGCACGACATGTAGCCCCAGATGTACTCTACAGGAAAGAAAGGGCTGTACTAAATTCCAAAGTCATTTTCATGGCCGAAAATCCAAGTATAGCACCACACGCTATGCGAGAAGGCCGCCGAGCAGGCCCCATTAAAACAGCACTTAGACTATTAGACACTTTTTGACGCTAGAGTTGGAAATCTCTCCCTGAATACTGAGGCAATCGAGTTGAAACTTGCACGACATGTAGCCCCAGATGTACTCTACAGGAAAGAAAGGGCTGTACTAAATTCCAAAGTCATTTTCATGGCCGAAAATCCAAGTATATCACCACACGCTATGCGAGAAGGCCGCCGAGCAGGCCCCATTAAAACAGCACTTAGACTATGAGACACTTTTTGACGCTTGAGTTGGAAATTTCTCCCTGAATACTGAGGCAATCGAGTTGAACCTTGCACGACATGTAGCGCCAGATGTACTCTACAGGAAAATAGGGGCTGTGCCAAATTCCAAAGTCATTTTCATGGCCGAAAATCCAAGTATAGCACCACACGCTGTGCGAGAAGGCCGCCGAGCAGGCCCCATTAAAACAGCACTAAGACTATGAGACACTTTTGACGGTAGAGTTGGAAATTTCTCCCTGAATACTGAGGCAATCAAGTTGAAACTTGCGAGACATTTAGCCCCAGATGTACTCTACAGGAAAGAAAGGGCTGTACTAAATTCCAAAGTCATTTTCATGGCCGAAAATCCAAGTATAGCACCACACGCTATGCGGGAAGGCCGCCGAGCAGGCCCCATTAAAACAGCACTAAGACTATGAGACACTTTTGACGCTAGAGTTGGAAATCTCTCCCTGAATACTGAGGCAATCGAGTTGAAACTTGCACGACATGTAGCCCCAGACGTACTCTACAGGAAAATAAGGGCTGTGCCAAATTCCAAAGTCATTTTCATGGCCGAAACTCCAAGTATAGCACCACACGCTATGCGAGAAGGCCGCCGAGCAGGCCCCTAGCATTAAAACAGCACTAAGACTATGAGACACTTTTGACAGTAGAGTTGGAAATTTCTCCCTGAATACTGAGGCAATCGAGCTGAAACTTGCACGACATGTAGCCCCAGATGTACTCTACAGGAAAGAAAGGGCTGTACTAAATTCCAAAGTCATTTTCATTGCCGAAAATCCAAGTATAGCACCACACGCTATGCGAGAAGGCCGCCGAGCAGGCCCCATTAAAACAGCACTAAGACTATGAGACACATTTGACTTTAGAGTTGGAAATTTCTCCCTGAATACTGAGGCAACCGAGTTGAAACTTGCACGACATGTAGCCCGAGATGTACTCTACAGGAACAAAAGGGCTGTACTAAATTCCAAAGTCATTTTCATGGCCGAAAATCCAAGTATAGCACCACACGCTATGCGAGAAGGCCGCCGAGCAGGCCCCATTAAAACAGCACTTAGACTATGAGACACATTTTGACGCTAGAGTTGGAAATTTCTCCCTGAATACTGAGGCAATCGAGTTGAAACTTGCACGACATGTAGCCCCAGATGTACTCTACAGGAAAATAAGGGCTGTGCCAAATTCCAAAGTCATGTTCATGGCCGAAACTCCAAGTATAGCACCACACGCTATGCGAGAAGGCCGCCGAGCAGGCCCCATTAAAACAGCACTAAGACTATTAGACACTTTTGACTTTATAGTTGGAAATTTATCCCTGAATACTGAGGCAATCGAGTTGAAACTTGCACGACATGTAGCCCCAGATGTACTCTACAGGAAAATAAGGGCTGTGCCAAATTCCAAAATCATTTTCATGGCCGAAAATCCAAGTATAGCACCACACGCTATGCGAGAAGGCCGCCGAGCAGGCCCCATTAAAACAGCACTTAGACTATGAGACACTTTTTGACGCTAGAGTTGGAAATCTCTCCCTGAATACTGAGGCAATCGAGTTGAAACTTGCACGACATGTAGCCCCAGATGTACTCTACCGGAAAATAAGGGCTGTGCCAAATTCCAAAGTCATTTTTATGGCCGAAACTCCAAGTATAGCACCACACGCTATGCGAGAAGGCCGCCGAGCAGGCCCCATTAAAACAGCACTAAGACTATGAGACACTTTTGACAGTAGAGTTGGAAATTTCTCCCTGAATACTGAGGCAATCGAGTTGAAACTTGCACGACATGTAGCCCCAGATGTACTATACAGGAAAAAAAGGGCTGTACTAAATTCCAAAGTCATTTTCATGGCCGAAAATCCAAGTATATCACCACACGCTATGCGAGAAGGCCGCCGAGCAGGCCCCATTAAAACAGCACTTAGACTATGAGACACTTTTTGACGCTAGAGTTGGAAATTTCTCCCTGAATACTGAGGCAATCGAGTTGAAACTTGCACGACATGTAGACCCAGATGTACTCTACAGGAAAATAAGAGCTGTGCCAAATTCCAAAGTCATTTTCATGGCCGAAACTCCAAGTATAGCACCACACATTATGCGAGAAGGCCGCCGAGCAGGCCCAATTAAAACAGCACTAAGACTATGAGACACTTTTGACAGTAGAGTTGGACATTTCTCCCTGAATACTGAGGCAATCGAGTTGAAACTTGCACGACATGTAGCCCCAGATGTACTCTACAGGAAAGAAAGGGCTGTACTAAATTCCAAAGTCATTTTCATGGCCGAAAATCCAAGTATAGCACCACACGCTGTGCGAGAAGGCCGCCGAGCAGGCCCCATTAAAACAGCACTAAGACTATGAGACACTTTTGACGGTAGAGTTGGAAATTTCTCCCTGAATACTGAGGCAATCAAGTTGAAACTTGCACGACATGTAGCCCCAGATGTACTCTACAGGAAAGAAAGGGCTGTGCCAAATTCCAAAGTCATTTTCATGGCCGAAACTACAAGTATAGCACCACACGCTATGCGAGAAGGCCGCCGAGCAGGCCCCATTAAAACAGCACTAAGACTATGAGACACTTTTGACAGTAGAGTTGGAAATTTCTCCCTGAATACTGAGGCAATCGAGTTGAAACTTGCACGACATGTAGCGCCAGATGTACTCTACAGGAAAGAAAGGGCTGTACTAAATTCCAAAGTCATTTTCATGGCCGAAAATCCAAGTATAGCACCACACGCTGTACAAGAAGGCCGCCGAGCAGGCCCCATTAAAACAGCACTAAGACTATGAGACACATTTGACTTTAGAGTTGGAAATTTCTCCCTGAATACTGAGGCAATCGAGTTGAAACTTGCACGACATGTAGCCCCAGATGTACTCTACAGGAAAATAGGGGCTGTGCCAAATTCCAAAGTCATTTTCATGGCCGAAACTCCAAGTATAGCACCACACGCTATGCGAGAAGGCCGCCGAGCAGGCCCAATTAAAACAGCACTAAGACTATGAGACACTTTTGACAGTAGAGTTGGAAATTTCTCCCTGAATACTGAGGCAATTGAGTTGAAACTTGCACGACATGTAGCCCCAGATGTACTCTACAGGAAAATAGGGGCTGTACTAAATTCCAAAGTCATTTTCATGGCCGAAAATCCAAGTATAGCACCACACGCTGTGCGAGAAGGCCGCCGAGCAGGCCCCATTAAAACAGCACTAAGACTATGAGACACTTTTGACGGTAGAGTTGGAAATTTCTCCCTGAATACTGAGGCAATCAAGTTGAAACTTGCACGACATTTAGCCCCAGATGTACTCTACAGGAAAGAAAGGGCTGTACTTAATTCCAAAGTCATTTTCATGGCCGAAAATCCAAGTATAGCACCACACGCTATGCGAGAAGGTCGCCGAGCAGGCCCCATTAAAACAGCACTTAGACTATGAGACACTTTTTGACGCTAGAGTTGGAAATTTCTCCCTAAATACTGAGGCAATCGAGTTGGAACTTGCACGACATGTAGCCCCAGATGTACTCTACAGGAAAATAAGGGCTGTGCCAAATTCCAAAGTCATTTTCATGGCCGAAAATCCAAGTATAGCACCACACGCTATGCGAGAAGGCCGCCGAGCAGGCCCCATTAAAACAGCACTAAGACTATGAGACACTTTTGACTTTAGAGTTGGAAATTTCTCCCTGAATACTGAGGCAATCGAGTTGAAACTTGCACGACATGTAGCCCCAGATGTACTCTACAGGAAAGAAAGGGCTGTACTAAATTCCAAAGTCATTTTCATGGCCAAAAATCCAAGTATAGCACCACACGCTATGCGAGAAGGCCGCCGAGCAGGCCCCATTAAAACAGCACTAAGACTATGAGACACTTTTGACTTTAGAGTTGGAAATTTCTCCCTGAATACTGAGGCAATCGAGTTGAAACTTGCACGACATGTAGCCCCAGATGTACTCTACAGGAAAATAAGGGCTGTGCCAAATTCCAAAGTCATTTTCATGGCCGAAACTCCAAGTATAGCACCACACGCTATGCGAGAAGGCCGCCGAGCAGGCCCCATTAAAACAGCACTTAGACTATGAGACACTTTTTGACGCTAGAGTTGGAAATTTCTCCCTAAATACTCGGGCAATCGAGTTGAAACTTGCACGACATGTAGCCCCAGATGTACTCTACAGGAAAATAAGGGCTGTGCCAAATTCCAAAGTCATTTTCATGGCCGAAAATCCAAGTATAGCACCACACGCTATGCGAGAAGGCCGCCGAGCAGGCCCCATTAAAACAGCACTTAGACTATGAGACACTTTTGACGGTAGAGTTGGAAATTTCTCCCTGAATACTGAGGCAATCAAGTTGAAACTTGCACGACATTTAGCCCCAGATGTACTCTACAGGAAAGAAAGGGCTGTACTTAATTCCAAAGTCATTTTCATGGCCGAAAATCCAAGTATAGCACCACACGCTATGCGAGAAGGTCGCCGAGCAGGCCCCATTAAAACAGCACTTAGACTATGAGACACTTTTTGACGCTAGAGTTGGAAATTTCTCCCTAAATACTGAGGCAATCGAGTTGGAACTTGCACGACATGTAGCCCCAGATGTACTCTACAGGAAAATAAGGGCTGTGCCAAATTCCAAAGTCATTTTCATGGCCGAAAATCCAAGTATAGCACCACACGCTATGCGA
The DNA here is from genome assembly GCA_963971285.1 of Astropecten irregularis. Taxonomy (NCBI): domain Eukaryota; kingdom Metazoa; phylum Echinodermata; class Asteroidea; order Paxillosida; family Astropectinidae; genus Astropecten; species Astropecten irregularis. Next base: position 24,452,112 of record OZ020245.1, on the reverse strand, counting down.
GAAGGCCGCCGAGCAGGCCCCATTAAAACAGCACTAAGACTATGAGACACTTTTGACTTTAGAGTTGGAAATTTCTCCCTGAATACTGAGGCAATCGAGTTGAAACTTGCACGACATGTAGCCCCAGATGTACTCTACAGGAAAGAAAGGGCTGTACTAAATTCCAAAGTCATTTTCATGGCCAAAAATCCAAGTATAGCACCACACGCTATGCGAGAAGGCCGCCGAGCAGGCCCCATTAAAACAGCACTAAGACTATGAGACACTTTTGACTTTAGAGTTGGAAATTTCTCCCTGAATACTGAGGCAATCGAGTTGAAACTTGCACGACATGTAGCCCCAGATGTACTCTACAGGAAAATAAGGGCTGTGCCAAATTCCAAAGTCATTTTCATGGCCGAAACTCCAAGTATAGCACCACACGCTATGCGAGAAGGCCGCCGAGCAGGCCCCATTAAAACAGCACTTAGACTATGAGACACTTTTTGACGCTAGAGTTGGAAATTTCTCCCTAAATACTCGGGCAATCGAGTTGAAACTTGCACGACATGTAGCCCCAGATGTACTCTACAGGAAAATAAGGGCTGTGCCAAATTCCAAAGTCATTTTCATGGCCGAAAATCCAAGTATAGCACCACACGCTATGCGAGAAGGCCGCCGAGCAGGCCCCATTAAAACAGCACTTAGACTATGAGACACTTTTTGACGCTAGAGTTGGAAATTTCTCCCTAAATACTGAGGCAATCGAGTTGAAACTTGCACGACATGTAGCCCCAGATGTACTCTACAGGAAAATAAGGGCTGTGCCAAATTCCAAAGTCATTTTCATGGCCGAAAATCCAAGTATAGCACCACACGCTATGCGAGAAGGCCGCCGAGCAGGCCCCATTAAAACAGCACTTAGACTATGAGACACTTTTTGACGCTAGAGTTGGAAATTTCTCCCTGAATACTGAGGCAATCGAGTTGAAACTTGCACGACATGTAGCCCCAGATGTACTCTAAAGGGAAAATAAGAGCTGTGCCAAATTCCAAAGTCATTTTCATGGCCGAAAATCCAAGTATAGCACCACACGCTATGCGAGAAAGCCGCCGAGCAGGCCCCATTAAAACAGCACTAAGACTATGAGATACTTTTGACGGTAGAGTTGGAAATTTCTCCCTGAATACTGAGGCAATCGAGTTGAAACTTGCACGACATGTAGCCCCAGATGTACTATACAGGAAAATAAGGGCTGTGCCAAATTCCAAAGTCATTTTCATGGCCGAAAATCCAAGTATAGCACCACACGCTATGCGAGAAGGCCGCCGAGCAGGCCCCATTAAAACAGCACTTAGACTATGAGACACTTTTTGACGCTAGAGTTGGAAATTTCTCCCTAAATACTCGGGCAATCGAGTTGAAACTTGCACGACATGTAGCCCCAGATGTACTTTACAGGAAAATAAGGGCTGTGCCATATTCCAAAGTCATTTTCATGGCCGAAACTCCAAGTATAGCACCACACGTTATGCGAGAAGGCCGCCGAGCAGGCCCAATTAAAACAGCACTAAGACTATGAGACACTTTTGACTTTAGAGTTGGAAATTTCTCCCTGAATACTGAGGCAATCGAGTTGAAACTTGCACGACATGTAGCCCCAGATGTACTCTACAGGAAAGAAAGGGCTGTACTAAATTCCAAAGTCATTTTCATGGCCAAAAATCCAAGTATAGCACCACACGCTATGCGAGAAGGCCGCCGAGCAGGCCCCATTAAAACAGCACTAAGACTATGAGACACTTTTGACTTTAGAGTTGGAAATTTCTCCCTGAATACTGAGGCAATCGAGTTGAAACTTGCACGACATGTAGCCCCAGATGTACTCTACAGGAAAATAAGGGCTGTGCCAAATTCCAAAGTCATTTTCATGGCCGAAACTCCAAGTATAGCACCACACGCTATGCGAGAAGGCCGCCGAGCAGGCCCCATTAAAACAGCACTTAGACTATGAGACACTTTTTGACGCTAGAGTTGGAAATTTCTCCCTAAATACTCGGGCAATCGAGTTGAAACTTGCACGACATGTAGCCCCAGATGTACTCTACAGGAAAATAAGGGCTGTGCCAAATTCCAAAGTCATTTTCATGGCCGAAAATCCAAGTATAGCACCACACGCTATGCGAGAAGGCCGCCGAGCAGGCCCCATTAAAACAGCACTTAGACTATGAGACACTTTTGACGGTAGAGTTGGAAATTTCTCCCTGAATACTGAGGCAATCAAGTTGAAACTTGCACGACATTTAGCCCCAGATGTACTCTACAGGAAAGAAAGGGCTGTACTTAATTCCAAAGTCATTTTCATGGCCGAAAATCCAAGTATAGCACCACACGCTATGCGAGAAGGTCGCCGAGCAGGCCCCATTAAAACAGCACTTAGACTATGAGACACTTTTTGACGCTAGAGTTGGAAATTTCTCCCTAAATACTGAGGCAATCGAGTTGGAACTTGCACGACATGTAGCCCCAGATGTACTCTACAGGAAAATAAGGGCTGTGCCAAATTCCAAAGTCATTTTCATGGCCGAAAATCCAAGTATAGCACCACACGCTATGCGAGAAGGCCGCCGAGCAGGCCCCATTAAAACAGCACTAAGACTATGAGACACTTTTGACTTTAGAGTTGGAAATTTCTCCCTGAATACTGAGGCAATCGAGTTGAAACTTGCACGACATGTAGCCCCAGATGTACTCTACAGGAAAGAAAGGGCTGTACTAAATTCCAAAGTCATTTTCATGGCCAAAAATCCAAGTATAGCACCACACGCTATGCGAGAAGGCCGCCGAGCAGGCCCCATTAAAACAGCACTAAGACTATGAGACACTTTTGACTTTAGAGTTGGAAATTTCTCCCTGAATACTGAGGCAATCGAGTTGAAACTTGCACGACATGTAGCCCCAGATGTACTCTACAGGAAAATAAGGGCTGTGCCAAATTCCAAAGTCATTTTCATGGCCGAAACTCCAAGTATAGCACCACACGCTATGCGAGAAGGCCGCCGAGCAGGCCCCATTAAAACAGCACTTAGACTATGAGACACTTTTTGACGCTAGAGTTGGAAATTTCTCCCTAAATACTCGGGCAATCGAGTTGAAACTTGCACGACATGTAGCCCCAGATGTACTCTACAGGAAAATAAGGGCTGTGCCAAATTCCAAAGTCATTTTCATGGCCGAAAATCCAAGTATAGCACCACACGCTATGCGAGAAGGCCGCCGAGCAGGCCCCATTAAAACAGCACTTAGACTATGAGACACTTTTTGACGCTAGAGTTGGAAATTTCTCCCTAAATACTGAGGCAATCGAGTTGAAACTTGCACGACATGTAGCCCCAGATGTACTCTACAGGAAAATAAGGGCTGTGCCAAATTCCAAAGTCATTTTCATGGCCGAAAATCCAAGTATAGCACCACACGCTATGCGAGAAGGCCGCCGAGCAGGCCCCATTAAAACAGCACTTAGACTATGAGACACTTTTTGACGCTAGAGTTGGAAATTTCTCCCTGAATACTGAGGCAATCGAGTTGAAACTTGCACGACATGTAGCCCCAGATGTACTCTAAAGGGAAAATAAGAGCTGTGCCAAATTCCAAAGTCATTTTCATGGCCGAAAATCCAAGTATAGCACCACACGCTATGCGAGAAAGCCGCCGAGCAGGCCCCATTAAAACAGCACTAAGACTATGAGATACTTTTGACGGTAGAGTTGGAAATTTCTCCCTGAATACTGAGGCAATCGAGTTGAAACTTGCACGACATGTAGCCCCAGATGTACTATACAGGAAAATAAGGGCTGTGCCAAATTCCAAAGTCATTTTCATGGCCGAAAATCCAAGTATAGCACCACACGCTATGCGAGAAGGCCGCCGAGCAGGCCCCATTAAAACAGCACTTAGACTATGAGACACTTTTTGACGCTAGAGTTGGAAATTTCTCCCTAAATACTCGGGCAATCGAGTTGAAACTTGCACGACATGTAGCCCCAGATGTACTTTACAGGAAAATAAGGGCTGTGCCATATTCCAAAGTCATTTTCATGGCCGAAACTCCAAGTATAGCACCACACGTTATGCGAGAAGGCCGCCGAGCAGGCCCAATTAAAACAGCACTAAGACTATGAGACACTTTTGACAGTAGAGTTGAAAATTTCTCCCTGAATACTGAGGCAATCGAGTTGAAACTTGCACGACATGTAGACCCAGATGTACTCTACAGGAAAATAAGGGCTGTGCCAAATTCCAAAGTCATTTTCATGGCCGAAACTCCAAGTATAGCACCACACGCTATGCGAGAAGGCCGCCGAGCAGGCCCCATTAAAACAGCACTAAGACTATGAGACACTTTTGACAGTAGAGTTGAAAATTTCTCCCTGAATACTGAGGCAATCGAGTTGAAACTTGCACGACATGTAGCCCCAGATGTACTCTACAGGAAAGAAAGGGCTGTACTAAATTCCAAAGTCATTTTCATGGCCGAAAATCCAAGTATAGCACCACACGCTATGCGAGAAGGCCGCCGAGCAGGCCCCATTAAAACAGCACTAAGACTATGAGACACTTTTGACGGTAGAGTTGGAAATTTCTCCCTGAATACTGAGGCAATCAAGTTGAAACTTGCACGACATGTAGCCCCCGATGTACTTTACAGGAAAATAAGGGCTGTGCCAAATTCCAAAGTCATTTTCATGGCCGAAAATCCAAGTATAGCACCACACGCTATGCGAGAAGGCCGCCGAGCAGGCCCCATTAAAACAGCACTAAGACTATGAGACACTTTTGACTTTAGAGTTGGAAATTTCTCCCTGAATACTGAGGCAATCGAGTTGAAACTTGCACGACATGTAGCCCCAGATGTACTCTACAGGAAAGAAAGGGCTGTACTAAATTCCAAAGTCATTTTCATGGCCAAAAATCCAAGTATAGCACCACACGCTATGCGAGAAGGCCGCCGAGCAGGCCCCATTAAAACAGCACTAAGACTATGAGACACTTTTGACTTTAGAGTTGGAAATTTCTCCCTGAATACTGAGGCAATCGAGTTGAAACTTGCACGACATGTAGCCCCAGATGTACTCTACAGGAAAATAAGGGCTGTGCCAAATTCCAAAGTCATTTTCATGGCCGAAACTCCAAGTATAGCACCACACGCTATGCGAGAAGGCCGCCGAGCAGGCCCCATTAAAACAGCACTTAGACTATGAGACACTTTTTGACGCTAGAGTTGGAAATTTCTCCCTAAATACTCGGGCAATCGAGTTGAAACTTGCACGACATGTAGCCCCAGATGTACTCTACAGGAAAATAAGGGCTGTGCCAAATTCCAAAGTCATTTTCATGGCCGAAAATCCAAGTATAGCACCACACGCTATGCGAGAAGGCCGCCGAGCAGGCCCCATTAAAACAGCACTTAGACTATGAGACACTTTTTGACGCTAGAGTTGGAAATTTCTCCCTAAATACTGAGGCAATCGAGTTGAAACTTGCACGACATGTAGCCCCAGATGTACTCTACAGGAAAATAAGGGCTGTGCCAAATTCCAAAGTCATTTTCATGGCCGAAAATCCAAGTATAGCACCACACGCTATGCGAGAAGGCCGCCGAGCAGGCCCCATTAAAACAGCACTTAGACTATGAGACACTTTTTGACGCTAGAGTTGGAAATTTCTCCCTGAATACTGAGGCAATCGAGTTGAAACTTGCACGACATGTAGCCCCAGATGTACTCTAAAGGGAAAATAAGAGCTGTGCCAAATTCCAAAGTCATTTTCATGGCCGAAAATCCAAGTATAGCACCACACGCTATGCGAGAAAGCCGCCGAGCAGGCCCCATTAAAACAGCACTAAGACTATGAGATACTTTTGACGGTAGAGTTGGAAATTTCTCCCTGAATACTGAGGCAATCGAGTTGAAACTTGCACGACATGTAGCCCCAGATGTACTATACAGGAAAATAAGGGCTGTGCCAAATTCCAAAGTCATTTTCATGGCCGAAAATCCAAGTATAGCACCACACGCTATGCGAGAAGGCCGCCGAGCAGGCCCCATTAAAACAGCACTTAGACTATGAGACACTTTTTGACGCTAGAGTTGGAAATTTCTCCCTAAATACTCGGGCAATCGAGTTGAAACTTGCACGACATGTAGCCCCAGATGTACTTTACAGGAAAATAAGGGCTGTGCCATATTCCAAAGTCATTTTCATGGCCGAAACTCCAAGTATAGCACCACACGTTATGCGAGAAGGCCGCCGAGCAGGCCCAATTAAAACAGCACTAAGACTATGAGACACTTTTGACAGTAGAGTTGAAAATTTCTCCCTGAATACTGAGGCAATCGAGTTGAAACTTGCACGACATGTAGACCCAGATGTACTCTACAGGAAAATAAGGGCTGTGCCAAATTCCAAAGTCATTTTCATGGCCGAAACTCCAAGTATAGCACCACACGCTATGCGAGAAGGCCGCCGAGCAGGCCCCATTAAAACAGCACTAAGACTATGAGACACTTTTGACAGTAGAGTTGAAAATTTCTCCCTGAATACTGAGGCAATCGAGTTGAAACTTGCACGACATGTAGCCCCAGATGTACTCTACAGGAAAGAAAGGGCTGTACTAAATTCCAAAGTCATTTTCATGGCCGAAAATCCAAGTATAGCACCACACGCTATGCGAGAAGGCCGCCGAGCAGGCCCCATTAAAACAGCACTAAGACTATGAGACACTTTTGACGGTAGAGTTGGAAATTTCTCCCTGAATACTGAGGCAATCAAGTTGAAACTTGCACGACATGTAGCCCCCGATGTACTTTACAGGAAAATAAGGGCTGTGCCAAATTCCAAAGTCATTTTCATGGCCGAAAATCCAAGTATAGCACCACACGCTATGCGAGAAGGCCGCCGAGCAGGCCCCATTAAAACAGCACTTAGACTATGAGACACTTTTTGACGCTAGAGTTGGAAATTTCTCCCTGAATACTGAGGCAATCGAGTTGAAACTTGCACGACATGTAGCCCCAGATGTACTCTACAGGAAAGAAAGGGCTGTACTAAATTCCAAAGTCATTTTCATGGCCGAAACTCCAAGTATAGCAAAACACGCTATGCGAGAAGGCCGCCGAGCAGGCCCAATTTAAACAGCACTAAGACTATGAGACACTTTTGACAGTAGAGTTGGAAATTTCTCCCTGAATACTGAGGCAATCGAGTTGAAACTTGCACGACATGTAGCCCCAGATGTACTCCAGGAAAGAAAGGGCTGTACTAAATTCCAAAGTCATTTTCATGGCCGAAAATCCAAGTATAGCACCACACGCTGTGCGAGAAGGCCGCCGAGCAGGCCCCATTAAAACAGCACTAAGACTATGAGACACTTTTGACGGTAGAGTTGGAAATTTCTCCCTGAATACTGAGGCAATCAAGTTGAAACTTGCACGACATGTAGCCCCAGATGTACTCTACAGGAAAGAAAGGGCTGTGCCAAATTCCAAAGTCATTTTCATGGCCGAAACTACAAGTATAGCACCACACGCTATGCGAGAAGGCCGCCGAGCAGGCCCCATTAAAACAGCACTAAGACTATGAGACACTTTTGACAGTAGAGTTGGAAATTTCTCCCTGAATACTGAGGCAATCGAGTTGAAACTTGCACGACATGTAGCGCCAGATGTACTCTACAGGAAAGAAAGGGCTGTACTAAATTCCAAAGTCATTTTCATGGCCGAAAATCCAAGTATAGCACCACACGCTATGCGAGAAGGCCGCCGAGCAGGCCCCATTAAAACAGCACTAAGACTATGAGACACATTTGACTTTAGAGTTGGAAATTTCTCCCTGAATACTGAGGCAATCGAGTTGAAACTTGCACGACATGTAGCCCCAGATGTACTCTACAGGAAAATAGGGGCTGTGCCAAATTCCAAAGTCATTTTCATGGCCGAAAATCCAAGTATAGCACCACACGCTATGCGAGAAGGCCGCCGAGCAGGCCCCATTAAAACAGCACTTAGACTATGAGACACTTTTTGACGCTAGAGTTGGAAATTTCTCCCTAAATACTGAGGCAATCGAGTTGAAACTTGCACGACATGTAGCCCCAGATGTACTCTACAGGAAAATAAGGGCTGTGCCAAATTCCAAAGTCATTTTCATGGCCGAAAATCCAAGTATAGCACCACACGCTATGCGAGAAGGCCGCCGAGCAGGCCCCATTAAAACAGCACTTAGACTATGAGACACTTTTTGACGCTAGAGTTGGAAATTTCTCCCTGAATACTGAGGCAATCGAGTTGAAACTTGCACGACATGTAGCCCCAGATGTACTCTAAAGGGAAAATAAGAGCTGTGCCAAATTCCAAAGTCATTTTCATGGCCGAAAATCCAAGTATAGCACCACACGCTATGCGAGAAAGCCGCCGAGCAGGCCCCATTAAAACAGCACTAAGACTATGAGATACTTTTGACGGTAGAGTTGGAAATTTCTCCCTGAATACTGAGGCAATCGAGTTGAAACTTGCACGACATGTAGCCCCAGATGTACTATACAGGAAAATAAGGGCTGTGCCAAATTCCAAAGTCATTTTCATGGCCGAAAATCCAAGTATAGCACCACACGCTATGCGAGAAGGCCGCCGAGCAGGCCCCATTAAAACAGCACTTAGACTATGAGACACTTTTTGACGCTAGAGTTGGAAATTTCTCCCTAAATACTCGGGCAATCGAGTTGAAACTTGCACGACATGTAGCCCCAGATGTACTTTACAGGAAAATAAGGGCTGTGCCATATTCCAAAGTCATTTTCATGGCCGAAACTCCAAGTATAGCACCACACGTTATGCGAGAAGGCCGCCGAGCAGGCCCAATTAAAACAGCACTAAGACTATGAGACACTTTTGACAGTAGAGTTGAAAATTTCTCCCTGAATACTGAGGCAATCGAGTTGAAACTTGCACGACATGTAGACCCAGATGTACTCTACAGGAAAATAAGGGCTGTGCCAAATTCCAAAGTCATTTTCATGGCCGAAACTCCAAGTATAGCACCACACGCTATGCGAGAAGGCCGCCGAGCAGGCCCCATTAAAACAGCACTAAGACTATGAGACACTTTTGACAGTAGAGTTGAAAATTTCTCCCTGAATACTGAGGCAATCGAGTTGAAACTTGCACGACATGTAGCCCCAGATGTACTCTACAGGAAAGAAAGGGCTGTACTAAATTCCAAAGTCATTTTCATGGCCGAAAATCCAAGTATAGCACCACACGCTATGCGAGAAGGCCGCCGAGCAGGCCCCATTAAAACAGCACTAAGACTATGAGACACTTTTGACGGTAGAGTTGGAAATTTCTCCCTGAATACTGAGGCAATCAAGTTGAAACTTGCACGACATGTAGCCCCCGATGTACTTTACAGGAAAATAAGGGCTGTGCCAAATTCCAAAGTCATTTTCATGGCCGAAAATCCAAGTATAGCACCACACGCTATGCGAGAAGGCCGCCGAGCAGGCCCCATTAAAACAGCACTAAGACTATGAGACACTTTTGACTTTAGAGTTGGAAATTTCTCCCTGAATACTGAGGCAATCGAGTTGAAACTTGCACGACATGTAGCCCCAGATGTACTCTACAGGAAAGAAAGGGCTGTACTAAATTCCAAAGTCATTTTCATGGCCAAAAATCCAAGTATAGCACCACACGCTATGCGAGAAGGCCGCCGAGCAGGCCCCATTAAAACAGCACTAAGACTATGAGACACTTTTGACTTTAGAGTTGGAAATTTCTCCCTGAATACTGAGGCAATCGAGTTGAAACTTGCACGACATGTAGCCCCAGATGTACTCTACAGGAAAATAAGGGCTGTGCCAAATTCCAAAGTCATTTTCATGGCCGAAACTCCAAGTATAGCACCACACGCTATGCGAGAAGGCCGCCGAGCAGGCCCCATTAAAACAGCACTTAGACTATGAGACACTTTTTGACGCTAGAGTTGGAAATTTCTCCCTAAATACTCGGGCAATCGAGTTGAAACTTGCACGACATGTAGCCCCAGATGTACTCTACAGGAAAATAAGGGCTGTGCCAAATTCCAAAGTCATTTTCATGGCCGAAAATCCAAGTATAGCACCACACGCTATGCGAGAAGGCCGCCGAGCAGGCCCCATTAAAACAGCACTTAGACTATGAGACACTTTTTGACGCTAGAGTTGGAAATTTCTCCCTAAATACTGAGGCAATCGAGTTGAAACTTGCACGACATGTAGCCCCAGATGTACTCTACAGGAAAATAAGGGCTGTGCCAAATTCCAAAGTCATTTTCATGGCCGAAAATCCAAGTATAGCACCACACGCTATGCGAGAAGGCCGCCGAGCAGGCCCCATTAAAACAGCACTTAGACTATGAGACACTTTTTGACGCTAGAGTTGGAAATTTCTCCCTGAATACTGAGGCAATCGAGTTGAAACTTGCACGACATGTAGCCCCAGATGTACTCTAAAGGGAAAATAAGAGCTGTGCCAAATTCCAAAGTCATTTTCATGGCCGAAAATCCAAGTATAGCACCACACGCTATGCGAGAAAGCCGCCGAGCAGGCCCCATTAAAACAGCACTAAGACTATGAGATACTTTTGACGGTAGAGTTGGAAATTTCTCCCTGAATACTGAGGCAATCGAGTTGAAACTTGCACGACATGTAGCCCCAGATGTACTATACAGGAAAATAAGGGCTGTGCCAAATTCCAAAGTCATTTTCATGGCCGAAAATCCAAGTATAGCACCACACGCTATGCGAGAAGGCCGCCGAGCAGGCCCCATTAAAACAGCACTTAGACTATGAGACACTTTTTGACGCTAGAGTTGGAAATTTCTCCCTAAATACTCGGGCAATCGAGTTGAAACTTGCACGACATGTAGCCCCAGATGTACTTTACAGGAAAATAAGGGCTGTGCCATATTCCAAAGTCATTTTCATGGCCGAAACTCCAAGTATAGCACCACACGTTATGCGAGAAGGCCGCCGAGCAGGCCCAATTAAAACAGCACTAAGACTATGAGACACTTTTGACAGTAGAGTTGAAAATTTCTCCCTGAATACTGAGGCAATCGAGTTGAAACTTGCACGACATGTAGACCCAGATGTACTCTACAGGAAAATAAGGGCTGTGCCAAATTCCAAAGTCATTTTCATGGCCGAAACTCCAAGTATAGCACCACACGCTATGCGAGAAGGCCGCCGAGCAGGCCCCATTAAAACAGCACTAAGACTATGAGACACTTTTGACAGTAGAGTTGAAAATTTCTCCCTGAATACTGAGGCAATCGAGTTGAAACTTGCACGACATGTAGCCCCAGATGTACTCTACAGGAAAGAAAGGGCTGTACTAAATTCCAAAGTCATTTTCATGGCCGAAAATCCAAGTATAGCACCACACGCTATGCGAGAAGGCCGCCGAGCAGGCCCCATTAAAACAGCACTAAGACTATGAGACACTTTTGACGGTAGAGTTGGAAATTTCTCCCTGAATACTGAGGCAATCAAGTTGAAACTTGCACGACATGTAGCCCCCGATGTACTTTACAGGAAAATAAGGGCTGTGCCAAATTCCAAAGTCATTTTCATGGCCGAAAATCCAAGTATAGCACCACACGCTATGCGAGAAGGCCGCCGAGCAGGCCCCATTAAAACAGCACTAAGACTATGAGACACTTTTGACTTTAGAGTTGGAAATTTCTCCCTGAATACTGAGGCAATCGAGTTGAAACTTGCACGACATGTAGCCCCAGATGTACTCTACAGGAAAGAAAGGGCTGTACTAAATTCCAAAGTCATTTTCATGGCCAAAAATCCAAGTATAGCACCACACGCTATGCGAGAAGGCCGCCGAGCAGGCCCCATTAAAACAGCACTAAGACTATGAGACACTTTTGACTTTAGAGTTGGAAATTTCTCCCTGAATACTGAGGCAATCGAGTTGAAACTTGCACGACATGTAGCCCCAGATGTACTCTACAGGAAAATAAGGGCTGTGCCAAATTCCAAAGTCATTTTCATGGCCGAAACTCCAAGTATAGCACCACACGCTATGCGAGAAGGCCGCCGAGCAGGCCCCATTAAAACAGCACTTAGACTATGAGACACTTTTTGACGCTAGAGTTGGAAATTTCTCCCTAAATACTCGGGCAATCGAGTTGAAACTTGCACGACATGTAGCCCCAGATGTACTCTACAGGAAAATAAGGGCTGTGCCAAATTCCAAAGTCATTTTCATGGCCGAAAATCCAAGTATAGCACCACACGCTATGCGAGAAGGCCGCCGAGCAGGCCCCATTAAAACAGCACTTAGACTATGAGACACTTTTTGACGCTAGAGTTGGAAATTTCTCCCTAAATACTGAGGCAATCGAGTTGAAACTTGCACGACATGTAGCCCCAGATGTACTCTACAGGAAAATAAGGGCTGTGCCAAATTCCAAAGTCATTTTCATGGCCGAAAATCCAAGTATAGCACCACACGCTATGCGAGAAGGCCGCCGAGCAGGCCCCATTAAAACAGCACTTAGACTATGAGACACTTTTTGACGCTAGAGTTGGAAATTTCTCCCTGAATACTGAGGCAATCGAGTTGAAACTTGCACGACATGTAGCCCCAGATGTACTCTAAAGGGAAAATAAGAGCTGTGCCAAATTCCAAAGTCATTTTCATGGCCGAAAATCCAAGTATAGCACCACACGCTATGCGAGAAAGCCGCCGAGCAGGCCCCATTAAAACAGCACTAAGACTATGAGATACTTTTGACGGTAGAGTTGGAAATTTCTCCCTGAATACTGAGGCAATCGAGTTGAAACTTGCACGACATGTAGCCCCAGATGTACTATACAGGAAAATAAGGGCTGTGCCAAATTCCAAAGTCATTTTCATGGCCGAAAATCCAAGTATAGCACCACACGCTATGCGAGAAGGCCGCCGAGCAGGCCCCATTAAAACAGCACTTAGACTATGAGACACTTTTTGACGCTAGAGTTGGAAATTTCTCCCTAAATACTCGGGCAATCGAGTTGAAACTTGCACGACATGTAGCCCCAGATGTACTTTACAGGAAAATAAGGGCTGTGCCATATTCCAAAGTCATTTTCATGGCCGAAACTCCAAGTATAGCACCACACGTTATGCGAGAAGGCCGCCGAGCAGGCCCAATTAAAACAGCACTAAGACTATGAGACACTTTTGACAGTAGAGTTGAAAATTTCTCCCTGAATACTGAGGCAATCGAGTTGAAACTTGCACGACATGTAGACCCAGATGTACTCTACAGGAAAATAAGGGCTGTGCCAAATTCCAAAGTCATTTTCATGGCCGAAACTCCAAGTATAGCACCACACGCTATGCGAGAAGGCCGCCGAGCAGGCCCCATTAAAACAGCACTAAGACTATGAGACACTTTTGACAGTAGAGTTGAAAATTTCTCCCTGAATACTGAGGCAATCGAGTTGAAACTTGCACGACATGTAGCCCCAGATGTACTCTACAGGAAAGAAAGGGCTGTACTAAATTCCAAAGTCATTTTCATGGCCGAAAATCCAAGTATAGCACCACACGCTATGCGAGAAGGCCGCCGAGCAGGCCCCATTAAAACAGCACTAAGACTATGAGACACTTTTGACGGTAGAGTTGGAAATTTCTCCCTGAATACTGAGGCAATCAAGTTGAAACTTGCACGACATGTAGCCCCCGATGTACTTTACAGGAAAATAAGGGCTGTGCCAAATTCCAAAGTCATTTTCATGGCCGAAAATCCAAGTATAGCACCACACGCTATGCGAGAAGGCCGCCGAGCAGGCCCCATTAAAACAGCACTTAGACTATGAGACACTTTTTGACGCTAGAGTTGGAAATTTCTCCCTGAATACTGAGGCAATCGAGTTGAAACTTGCACGACATGTAGCCCCAGATGTACTCTACAGGAAAGAAAGGGCTGTACTAAATTCCAAAGTCATTTTCATGGCCGAAACTCCAAGTATAGCAAAACACGCTATGCGAGAAGGCCGCCGAGCAGGCCCAATTTAAACAGCACTAAGACTATGAGACACTTTTGACAGTAGAGTTGGAAATTTCTCCCTGAATACTGAGGCAATCGAGTTGAAACTTGCACGACATGTAGCCCCAGATGTACTCCAGGAAAGAAAGGGCTGTACTAAATTCCAAAGTCATTTTCATGGCCGAAAATCCAAGTATAGCACCACACGCTGTGCGAGAAGGCCGCCGAGCAGGCCCCATTAAAACAGCACTAAGACTATGAGACACTTTTGACGGTAGAGTTGGAAATTTCTCCCTGAATACTGAGGCAATCAAGTTGAAACTTGCACGACATGTAGCCCCAGATGTACTCTACAGGAAAGAAAGGGCTGTGCCAAATTCCAAAGTCATTTTCATGGCCGAAACTACAAGTATAGCACCACACGCTATGCGAGAAGGCCGCCGAGCAGGCCCCATTAAAACAGCACTAAGACTATGAGACACTTTTGACAGTAGAGTTGGAAATTTCTCCCTGAATACTGAGGCAATCGAGTTGAAACTTGCACGACATGTAGCGCCAGATGTACTCTACAGGAAAGAAAGGGCTGTACTAAATTCCAAAGTCATTTTCATGGCCGAAAATCCAAGTATAGCACCACACGCTATGCGAGAAGGCCGCCGAGCAGGCCCCATTAAAACAGCACTAAGACTATGAGACACATTTGACTTTAGAGTTGGAAATTTCTCCCTGAATACTGAGGCAATCGAGTTGAAACTTGCACGACATGTAGCCCCAGATGTACTCTACAGGAAAATAGGGGCTGTGCCAAATTCCAAAGTCATTTTCATGGCCGAAACTCCAAGTATAGCACCACACGCTATGCGAGAAGGCCGCCGAGCAGGCCCAATTAAAACAGCACTAAGACTATGAGACACTTTTGACAGTAGAGTTGGAAATTTCTCCCTGAATACTGAGGCAATTGAGTTGAAACTTGCACGACATGTAGCCCCAGATGTACTCTACAGGAAAATAGGGGCTGTACTAAATTCCAAAGTCATTTTCATGGCCGAAAATCCAAGTATAGCACCACACGCTGTGCGAGAAGGCCGCCGAGCAGGCCCCATTAAAACAGCACTAAGACTATGAGACACTTTTGACGGTAGAGTTGGAAATTTCTCCCTGAATACTGAGGCAATCAAGTTGAAACTTGCACGACATTTAGCCCCAGATGTACTCTACAGGAAAGAAAGGGCTGTACTTAATTCCAAAGTCATTTTCATGGCCGAAAATCTAAGTATAGCACCACACGCTATGCGAGAAGGCCGCCGAGCAGGCCCCATTAAAACAGCACTTAGACTATGAGACACTTTTTGACGCTAGAGTTGGAAATTTATCCCTAAATACTCGGGCAATCGAGTTGAAACTTGCACGACATGTAGCCCCAGATGTACTCTACAGGAAAATAAGGGCTGTGCCAAATTCCAAAGTCATTTTCATGGCCGAAACTCCAAGTATAGCACCACACGCTATGCGAGAAGGCCGCCGAGCAGGCCCCATTAAAACAGCACTTAGACTATGAGACACTTTTTGACGCTAGAGTTGGAAATTTCTCCCTAAATACTCGGGCAATCGAGTTGAAACTTGCACGACATGTAGCCCCAGATGTACTCTACAGGAAAATAAGGGCTGTGCCAAATTCCAAAGTCATTTTCATGGCCGAAAATCCAAGTATAGCACCACACGCTATGCGAGAAGGCCGCCGAGCAGGCCCCATTAAAACAGCACTTAGACTATGAGACACTTTTTGACGCTAGAGTTGGAAATTTCTCCCTAAATACTGAGGCAATCGAGTTGAAACTTGCACGACATGTAGCCCCAGATGTACTCTACAGGAAAATAAGGGCTGTGCCAAATTCCAAAGTCATTTTCATGGCCGAAAATCCAAGTATAGCACCACACGCTATGCGAGAAGGCCGCCGAGCAGGCCCCATTAAAACAGCACTAAGACTATGAGACACTTTTGACTTTAGAGTTGGAAATTTCTCCCTGAATACTGAGGCAATCGAGTTGAAACTTGCACGACATGTAGCCCCAGATGTACTCTACAGGAAAGAAAGGGCTGTACTAAATTCCAAAGTCATTTTCATGGCCAAAAATCCAAGTATAGCACCACACGCTTTGCGAGAAGGCCGCCGAGCAGGCCCCATTAAAACAGCACTAAGACTATGAGACACTTTTGACTTTAGAGTTGGAAATTTCTCCCTGAATACTGAGGCAATCGAGTTGAAACTTGCACGACATGTAGCCCCAGATGTACTCTACAGGAAAATAAGGGCTGTGCCAAATTCCAAAGTCATTTTCATGGCCGAAACTCCAAGTATAGCACCACATGCTATGCGAGAAGGCCGCCGAGCAGGCCCCATTAAAACAGCACTTAGACTATGAGACACTTTTTGACGCTAGAGTTGGAAATTTATCCCTAAATACTCGGGCAATCGAGTTGAAACTTGCACGACATGTAGCCCCAGATGTACTCTACAGGAAAATAAGGGCTGTGCCAAATTCCAAAGTCATTTTCATGGCCGAAAATCCAAGTATAGCACCACACGCTATGCGAGAAGGCCGCCGAGCAGGCCCCATTAAAACAGCACTTAGACTATGAGACACTTTTTGACGCTAGAGTTGGAAATTTCTCCCTAAATACTGAGGCAATCGAGTTGAAACTTGCACGACATGTAGCCCCAGATGTACTCTACAGGAAAATAAGGGCTGTGCCAAATTCCAAAGTCATTTTCATGGCCGAAAATCCAAGTATAGCACCACACGCTATGCGAGAAGGCCGCCGAGCAGGCCCCATTAAAACAGCACTTAGACTATGAGACACTTTTTGACGCTAGAGTTGGAAATTTCTCCCTGAATACTGAGGCAATCGAGTTGAAACTTGCACGACATGTAGCCCCAGATGTACTCTAAAGGGAAAATAAGAGCTGTGCCAAATTCCAAAGTCATTTTCATGGCCGAAAATCCAAGTATAGCACCACACGCTATGCGAGAAAGCCGCCGAGCAGGCCCCATTAAAACAGCACTAAGACTATGAGATACTTTTGACGGTAGAGTTGGAAATTTCTCCCTGAATACTGAGGCAATCGAGTTGAAACTTGCACGACATGTAGACCCAGATGTACTCTACAGGAAAATAAGGGCTGTGCCAAATTCCAAAGTCATTTTCATGGCCGAAAATCCAAGTATAGCACCACACGCTATGCGAGAATGCCGCCGAGCAGGCCCCATTAAAACAGCACTTAGACTATGAGACACTTTTTGACGCTAGAGTTGGAAATTTCTCCCTGAATACTGAGGCAATCGAGTTGAAACTTGCACGACATGTAGCCCCAGATGTACTCTACAGGAAAGAAAGGGCTGTACTAAATTCCAAAGTCATTTTCATGGCCGAAACTCCAAGTATAGCAAAACACGCTATGCGAGAAGGCCGCCGAGCAGGCCCAATTTAAACAGCACTAAGACTATGAGACACTTTTGACAGTAGAGTTGGAAATTTCTCCCTGAATACTGAGGCAATCGAGTTGAAACTTGCACGACATGTAGCCCCAGATGTACTCTACAGGAAAGAAAGGGCTGTACTAAATTCCAAAGTCATTTTCATGGCCGAAAATCCAAGTATAGCACCACACGCTGTGCGAGAAGGCCGCCGAGCAGGCCCCATTAAAACAGCACTAAGACTATGAGACACTTTTGACGGTAGAGTTGGAAATTTCTCCCTGAATACTGAGGCAATCAAGTTGAAACTTGCACGAAATGTAGCCCCAGATGTACTCTACAGGAAAGAAAGGGCTGTGCCAAATTCCAAAGTCATTTTCATGGCCGAAACTACAAGTATAGCACCACACGCTATGCGAGAAGGCCGCCGAGCAGGCCCCATTAAAACAGCACTAAGACTATGAGACACTTTTGACAGTAGAGTTGGGAATTTCTCCCTGAATACTGAGGCAATCGAGTTGAAACTTGCACGACATGTAGCGCCAGATGTACTCTACAGGAAAGAAAGGGCTGTACTAAATTCCAAAGTCATTTTCATGGCCGAAAATCCAAGTATAGCACCACACGCTATGCGAGAAGGCCGCCGAGCAGGCCCCATTAAAACAGCACTAAGACTATGAGACACATTTGACTTTAGAGTTGGAAATTTCTCCCTGAATACTGAGGCAATCGAGTTGAAACTTGCACGACATGTAGCCCCAGATGTACTCTACAGGAAAATAAGGGCTGTGCCAAATTCCAAAGTCATTTTCATGGCCGAAAATCCAAGTATAGCACCACACGCTATGCGAGAAGGCCGCCGAGCAGGCCCCATTAAAACAGCACTTAGACTATGAGACACTTTTTGACGCTAGAGTTGGAAATTTCTCCCTGAATACTGAGGCAATCGAGTTGAAACTTGCACGACATGTAGCCCCAGATGTACTCTAAAGGGAAAATAAGAGCTGTGCCAAATTCCAAAGTCATTTTCATGGCCGAAAATCCAAGTATAGCACCACACGCTATGCGAGAAAGCCGCCGAGCAGGCCCCATTAAAACAGCACTAAGACTATGAGATACTTTTGACGGTAGAGTTGGAAATTTCTCCCTGAATACTGAGGCAATCGAGTTGAAACTTGCACGACATGTAGCCCCAGATGTACTATACAGGAAAATAAGGGCTGTGCCAAATTCCAAAGTCATTTTCATGGCCGAAAATCCAAGTATAGCACCACACGCTATGCGAGAAGGCCGCCGAGCAGGCCCCATTAAAACAGCACTTAGACTATGAGACACTTTTTGACGCTAGAGTTGGAAATTTCTCCCTAAATACTCGGGCAATCGAGTTGAAACTTGCACGACATGTAGCCCCAGATGTACTTTACAGGAAAATAAGGGCTGTGCCATATTCCAAAGTCATTTTCATGGCCGAAACTCCAAGTATAGCACCACACGTTATGCGAGAAGGCCGCCGAGCAGGCCCAATTAAAACAGCACTAAGACTATGAGACACTTTTGACAGTAGAGTTGAAAATTTCTCCCTGAATACTGAGGCAATCGAGTTGAAACTTGCACGACATGTAGACCCAGATGTACTCTACAGGAAAATAAGGGCTGTGCCAAATTCCAAAGTCATTTTCATGGCCGAAACTCCAAGTATAGCACCACACGCTATGCGAGAAGGCCGCCGAGCAGGCCCCATTAAAACAGCACTAAGACTATGAGACACTTTTGACAGTAGAGTTGAAAATTTCTCCCTGAATACTGAGGCAATCGAGTTGAAACTTGCACGACATGTAGCCCCAGATGTACTCTACAGGAAAGAAAGGGCTGTACTAAATTCCAAAGTCATTTTCATGGCCGAAAATCCAAGTATAGCACCACACGCTATGCGAGAAGGCCGCCGAGCAGGCCCCATTAAAACAGCACTAAGACTATGAGACACTTTTGACGGTAGAGTTGGAAATTTCTCCCTGAATACTGAGGCAATCAAGTTGAAACTTGCACGACATGTAGCCCCCGATGTACTTTACAGGAAAATAAGGGCTGTGCCAAATTCCAAAGTCATTTTCATGGCCGAAAATCCAAGTATAGCACCACACGCTATGCGAGAAGGCCGCCGAGCAGGCCCCATTAAAACAGCACTTAGACTATGAGACACTTTTTGACGCTAGAGTTGGAAATTTCTCCCTGAATACTGAGGCAATCGAGTTGAAACTTGCACGACATGTAGCCCCAGATGTACTCTACAGGAAAGAAAGGGCTGTACTAAATTCCAAAGTCATTTTCATGGCCGAAACTCCAAGTATAGCAAAACACGCTATGCGAGAAGGCCGCCGAGCAGGCCCAATTTAAACAGCACTAAGACTATGAGACACTTTTGACAGTAGAGTTGGAAATTTCTCCCTGAATACTGAGGCAATCGAGTTGAAACTTGCACGACATGTAGCCCCAGATGTACTCTACAGGAAAGAAAGGGCTGTACTAAATTCCAAAGTCATTTTCATGGCCGAAAATCCAAGTATAGCACCACACGCTGTGCGAGAAGGCCGCCGAGCAGGCCCCATTAAAACAGCACTAAGACTATGAGACACTTTTGACGGTAGAGTTGGAAATTTCTCCCTGAATACTGGGGCAATCAAGTTGAAACTTGCACGAAATGTAGCCCCAGATGTACTCTACAGGAAAGAAAGGGCTGTGCCAAATTCCAAAGTCATTTTCATGGCCGAAACTACAAGTATAGCACCACACGCTATGCGAGAAGGCCGCCGAGCAGGCCCCATTAAAACAGCACTAAGACTATGAGACACTTTTGA
Organism: Astropecten irregularis; assembly: GCA_963971285.1. Taxonomy (NCBI): domain Eukaryota; kingdom Metazoa; phylum Echinodermata; class Asteroidea; order Paxillosida; family Astropectinidae; genus Astropecten; species Astropecten irregularis. The sequence continues at coordinate 24,431,711 of OZ020245.1, read as the reverse complement.
CAGTAGAGTTGGAAATTTCTCCCTGAATACTGAGGCAATCGAGTTGAAACTTGCACGACATGTAGCGCCAGATGTACTCTACAGGAAAGAAAGGGCTGTACTAAATTCCAAAGTCATTTTCATGGCCGAAAATCCAAGTATAGCACCACACGCTATGCGAGAAGGCCGCCGAGCAGGCCCCATTAAAACAGCACTAAGACTATGAGACACATTTGACTTTAGAGTTGGAAATTTCTCCCTGAATACTGAGGCAATCGAGTTGAAACTTGCACGACATGTAGCCCCAGATGTACTCTACAGGAAAGAAAGGGCTGTACTAAATTCCAAAGTCATTTTCATGGCCGAAAATCCAAGTATAGCACCACACGCTATGCGAGAAGGCCGCCGAGCAGGCCCCATTAAAACAGCACTAAGACTATGAGACACTTTTGACGGTAGAGTTGGAAATTTCTCCCTGAATACTGAGGCAATCAAGTTGAAACTTGCACGACATGTAGCCCCCGATGTACTTTACAGGAAAATAAGGGCTGTGCCAAATTCCAAAGTCATTTTCATGGCCGAAAATCCAAGTATAGCACCACACGCTATGCGAGAAGGCCGCCGAGCAGGCCCCATTAAAACAGCACTTAGACTATGAGACACTTTTTGACGCTAGAGTTGGAAATTTCTCCCTGAATACTGAGGCAATCGAGTTGAAACTTGCACGACATGTAGCCCCAGATGTACTCTACAGGAAAGAAAGGGCTGTACTAAATTCCAAAGTCATTTTCATGGCCGAAACTCCAAGTATAGCAAAACACGCTATGCGAGAAGGCCGCCGAGCAGGCCCAATTTAAACAGCACTAAGACTATGAGACACTTTTGACAGTAGAGTTGGAAATTTCTCCCTGAATACTGAGGCAATCGAGTTGAAACTTGCACGACATGTAGCCCCAGATGTACTCTACAGGAAAGAAAGGGCTGTACTAAATTCCAAAGTCATTTTCATGGCCGAAAATCCAAGTATAGCACCACACGCTGTGCGAGAAGGCCGCCGAGCAGGCCCCATTAAAACAGCACTAAGACTATGAGACACTTTTGACGGTAGAGTTGGAAATTTCTCCCTGAATACTGGGGCAATCAAGTTGAAACTTGCACGAAATGTAGCCCCAGATGTACTCTACAGGAAAGAAAGGGCTGTGCCAAATTCCAAAGTCATTTTCATGGCCGAAACTACAAGTATAGCACCACACGCTATGCGAGAAGGCCGCCGAGCAGGCCCCATTAAAACAGCACTAAGACTATGAGACACTTTTGACAGTAGAGTTGGAAATTTCTCCCTGAATACTGAGGCAATCGAGTTGAAACTTGCACGACATGTAGCGCCAGATGTACTCTACAGGAAAGAAAGGGCTGTACTAAATTCCAAAGTCATTTTCATGGCCGAAAATCCAAGTATAGCACCACACGCTATGCGAGAAGGCCGCCGAGCAGGCCCCATTAAAACAGCACTAAGACTATGAGACACATTTGACTTTAGAGTTGGAAATTTCTCCCTGAATACTGAGGCAATCGAGTTGAAACTTGCACGACATGTAGCCCCAGATGTACTCTACAGGAAAGAAAGGGCTGTACTAAATTCCAAAGTCATTTTCATGGCCAAAAATCCAAGTATAGCACCACACGCTTTGCGAGAAGGCCGCCGAGCAGGCCCCATTAAAACAGCACTAAGACTATGAGACACTTTTGACTTTAGAGTTGGAAATTTCTCCCTGAATACTGAGGCAATCGAGTTGAAACTTGCACGACATGTAGCCCCAGATGTACTCTACAGGAAAATAAGGGCTGTGCCAAATTCCAAAGTCATTTTCATGGCCGAAACTCCAAGTATAGCACCACATGCTATGCGAGAAGGCCGCCGAGCAGGCCCCATTAAAACAGCACTTAGACTATGAGACACTTTTTGACGCTAGAGTTGGAAATTTATCCCTAAATACTCGGGCAATCGAGTTGAAACTTGCACGACATGTAGCCCCAGATGTACTCTACAGGAAAATAAGGGCTGTGCCAAATTCCAAAGTCATTTTCATGGCCGAAAATCCAAGTATAGCACCACACGCTATGCGAGAAGGCCGCCGAGCAGGCCCCATTAAAACAGCACTTAGACTATGAGACACTTTTTGACGCTAGAGTTGGAAATTTCTCCCTAAATACTGAGGCAATCGAGTTGAAACTTGCACGACATGTAGCCCCAGATGTACTCTACAGGAAAATAAGGGCTGTGCCAAATTCCAAAGTCATTTTCATGGCCGAAAATCCAAGTATAGCACCACACGCTATGCGAGAAGGCCGCCGAGCAGGCCCCATTAAAACAGCACTTAGACTATGAGACACTTTTTGACGCTAGAGTTGGAAATTTCTCCCTGAATACTGAGGCAATCGAGTTGAAACTTGCACGACATGTAGCCCCAGATGTACTCTAAAGGGAAAATAAGAGCTGTGCCAAATTCCAAAGTCATTTTCATGGCCGAAAATCCAAGTATAGCACCACACGCTATGCGAGAAAGCCGCCGAGCAGGCCCCATTAAAACAGCACTAAGACTATGAGATACTTTTGACGGTAGAGTTGGAAATTTCTCCCTGAATACTGAGGCAATCGAGTTGAAACTTGCACGACATGTAGACCCAGATGTACTCTACAGGAAAATAAGGGCTGTGCCAAATTCCAAAGTCATTTTCATGGCCGAAAATCCAAGTATAGCACCACACGCTATGCGAGAATGCCGCCGAGCAGGCCCCATTAAAACAGCACTTAGACTATGAGACACTTTTTGACGCTAGAGTTGGAAATTTCTCCCTGAATACTGAGGCAATCGAGTTGAAACTTGCACGACATGTAGCCCCAGATGTACTCTACAGGAAAGAAAGGGCTGTACTAAATTCCAAAGTCATTTTCATGGCCGAAACTCCAAGTATAGCAAAACACGCTATGCGAGAAGGCCGCCGAGCAGGCCCAATTTAAACAGCACTAAGACTATGAGACACTTTTGACAGTAGAGTTGGAAATTTCTCCCTGAATACTGAGGCAATCGAGTTGAAACTTGCACGACATGTAGCCCCAGATGTACTCTACAGGAAAGAAAGGGCTGTACTAAATTCCAAAGTCATTTTCATGGCCGAAAATCCAAGTATAGCACCACACGCTGTGCGAGAAGGCCGCCGAGCAGGCCCCATTAAAACAGCACTAAGACTATGAGACACTTTTGACGGTAGAGTTGGAAATTTCTCCCTGAATACTGAGGCAATCAAGTTGAAACTTGCACGAAATGTAGCCCCAGATGTACTCTACAGGAAAGAAAGGGCTGTGCCAAATTCCAAAGTCATTTTCATGGCCGAAACTACAAGTATAGCACCACACGCTATGCGAGAAGGCCGCCGAGCAGGCCCCATTAAAACAGCACTAAGACTATGAGACACTTTTGACAGTAGAGTTGGGAATTTCTCCCTGAATACTGAGGCAATCGAGTTGAAACTTGCACGACATGTAGCGCCAGATGTACTCTACAGGAAAGAAAGGGCTGTACTAAATTCCAAAGTCATTTTCATGGCCGAAAATCCAAGTATAGCACCACACGCTATGCGAGAAGGCCGCCGAGCAGGCCCCATTAAAACAGCACTAAGACTATGAGACACATTTGACTTTAGAGTTGGAAATTTCTCCCTGAATACTGAGGCAATCGAGTTGAAACTTGCACGACATGTAGCCCCAGATGTACTCTACAGGAAAATAAGGGCTGTGCCAAATTCCAAAGTCATTTTCATGGCCGAAAATCCAAGTATAGCACCACACGCTATGCGAGAAGGCCGCCGAGCAGGCCCCATTAAAACAGCACTTAGACTATGAGACACTTTTTGACGCTAGAGTTGGAAATTTCTCCCTGAATACTGAGGCAATCGAGTTGAAACTTGCACGACATGTAGCCCCAGATGTACTCTAAAGGGAAAATAAGAGCTGTGCCAAATTCCAAAGTCATTTTCATGGCCGAAAATCCAAGTATAGCACCACACGCTATGCGAGAAAGCCGCCGAGCAGGCCCCATTAAAACAGCACTAAGACTATGAGATACTTTTGACGGTAGAGTTGGAAATTTCTCCCTGAATACTGAGGCAATCGAGTTGAAACTTGCACGACATGTAGCCCCAGATGTACTATACAGGAAAATAAGGGCTGTGCCAAATTCCAAAGTCATTTTCATGGCCGAAAATCCAAGTATAGCACCACACGCTATGCGAGAAGGCCGCCGAGCAGGCCCCATTAAAACAGCACTTAGACTATGAGACACTTTTTGACGCTAGAGTTGGAAATTTCTCCCTAAATACTCGGGCAATCGAGTTGAAACTTGCACGACATGTAGCCCCAGATGTACTTTACAGGAAAATAAGGGCTGTGCCATATTCCAAAGTCATTTTCATGGCCGAAACTCCAAGTATAGCACCACACGTTATGCGAGAAGGCCGCCGAGCAGGCCCAATTAAAACAGCACTAAGACTATGAGACACTTTTGACAGTAGAGTTGAAAATTTCTCCCTGAATACTGAGGCAATCGAGTTGAAACTTGCACGACATGTAGACCCAGATGTACTCTACAGGAAAATAAGGGCTGTGCCAAATTCCAAAGTCATTTTCATGGCCGAAACTCCAAGTATAGCACCACACGCTATGCGAGAAGGCCGCCGAGCAGGCCCCATTAAAACAGCACTAAGACTATGAGACACTTTTGACAGTAGAGTTGAAAATTTCTCCCTGAATACTGAGGCAATCGAGTTGAAACTTGCACGACATGTAGCCCCAGATGTACTCTACAGGAAAGAAAGGGCTGTACTAAATTCCAAAGTCATTTTCATGGCCGAAAATCCAAGTATAGCACCACACGCTATGCGAGAAGGCCGCCGAGCAGGCCCCATTAAAACAGCACTAAGACTATGAGACACTTTTGACGGTAGAGTTGGAAATTTCTCCCTGAATACTGAGGCAATCAAGTTGAAACTTGCACGACATGTAGCCCCCGATGTACTTTACAGGAAAATAAGGGCTGTGCCAAATTCCAAAGTCATTTTCATGGCCGAAAATCCAAGTATAGCACCACACGCTATGCGAGAAGGCCGCCGAGCAGGCCCCATTAAAACAGCACTTAGACTATGAGACACTTTTTGACGCTAGAGTTGGAAATTTCTCCCTGAATACTGAGGCAATCGAGTTGAAACTTGCACGACATGTAGCCCCAGATGTACTCTACAGGAAAGAAAGGGCTGTACTAAATTCCAAAGTCATTTTCATGGCCGAAACTCCAAGTATAGCAAAACACGCTATGCGAGAAGGCCGCCGAGCAGGCCCAATTTAAACAGCACTAAGACTATGAGACACTTTTGACAGTAGAGTTGGAAATTTCTCCCTGAATACTGAGGCAATCGAGTTGAAACTTGCACGACATGTAGCCCCAGATGTACTCTACAGGAAAGAAAGGGCTGTACTAAATTCCAAAGTCATTTTCATGGCCGAAAATCCAAGTATAGCACCACACGCTGTGCGAGAAGGCCGCCGAGCAGGCCCCATTAAAACAGCACTAAGACTATGAGACACTTTTGACGGTAGAGTTGGAAATTTCTCCCTGAATACTGGGGCAATCAAGTTGAAACTTGCACGAAATGTAGCCCCAGATGTACTCTACAGGAAAGAAAGGGCTGTGCCAAATTCCAAAGTCATTTTCATGGCCGAAACTACAAGTATAGCACCACACGCTATGCGAGAAGGCCGCCGAGCAGGCCCCATTAAAACAGCACTAAGACTATGAGACACTTTTGACAGTAGAGTTGGAAATTTCTCCCTGAATACTGAGGCAATCGAGTTGAAACTTGCACGACATGTAGCGCCAGATGTACTCTACAGGAAAGAAAGGGCTGTACTAAATTCCAAAGTCATTTTCATGGCCGAAAATCCAAGTATAGCACCACACGCTATGCGAGAAGGCCGCCGAGCAGGCCCCATTAAAACAGCACTAAGACTATGAGACACATTTGACTTTAGAGTTGGAAATTTCTCCCTGAATACTGAGGCAATCGAGTTGAAACTTGCACGACATGTAGCCCCAGATGTACTCTACAGGAAAGAAAGGGCTGTACTAAATTCCAAAGTCATTTTCATGGCCGAAAATCCAAGTATAGCACCACACGCTATGCGAGAAGGCCGCCGAGCAGGCCCCATTAAAACAGCACTAAGACTATGAGACACTTTTGACGGTAGAGTTGGAAATTTCTCCCTGAATACTGAGGCAATCAAGTTGAAACTTGCACGACATGTAGCCCCCGATGTACTTTACAGGAAAATAAGGGCTGTGCCAAATTCCAAAGTCATTTTCATGGCCGAAAATCCAAGTATAGCACCACACGCTATGCGAGAAGGCCGCCGAGCAGGCCCCATTAAAACAGCACTTAGACTATGAGACACTTTTTGACGCTAGAGTTGGAAATTTCTCCCTGAATACTGAGGCAATCGAGTTGAAACTTGCACGACATGTAGCCCCAGATGTACTCTACAGGAAAGAAAGGGCTGTACTAAATTCCAAAGTCATTTTCATGGCCGAAACTCCAAGTATAGCAAAACACGCTATGCGAGAAGGCCGCCGAGCAGGCCCAATTTAAACAGCACTAAGACTATGAGACACTTTTGACAGTAGAGTTGGAAATTTCTCCCTGAATACTGAGGCAATCGAGTTGAAACTTGCACGACATGTAGCCCCAGATGTACTCTACAGGAAAGAAAGGGCTGTACTAAATTCCAAAGTCATTTTCATGGCCGAAAATCCAAGTATAGCACCACACGCTGTGCGAGAAGGCCGCCGAGCAGGCCCCATTAAAACAGCACTAAGACTATGAGACACTTTTGACGGTAGAGTTGGAAATTTCTCCCTGAATACTGGGGCAATCAAGTTGAAACTTGCACGAAATGTAGCCCCAGATGTACTCTACAGGAAAGAAAGGGCTGTGCCAAATTCCAAAGTCATTTTCATGGCCGAAACTACAAGTATAGCACCACACGCTATGCGAGAAGGCCGCCGAGCAGGCCCCATTAAAACAGCACTAAGACTATGAGACACTTTTGACAGTAGAGTTGGAAATTTCTCCCTGAATACTGAGGCAATCGAGTTGAAACTTGCACGACATGTAGCGCCAGATGTACTCTACAGGAAAGAAAGGGCTGTACTAAATTCCAAAGTCATTTTCATGGCCGAAAATCCAAGTATAGCACCACACGCTATGCGAGAAGGCCGCCGAGCAGGCCCCATTAAAACAGCACTAAGACTATGAGACACATTTGACTTTAGAGTTGGAAATTTCTCCCTGAATACTGAGGCAATCGAGTTGAAACTTGCACGACATGTAGCCCCAGATGTACTCTACAGGAAAATAGGGGCTGTGCCAAATTCCAAAGTCATTTTCATGGCCGAAACTCCAAGTATAGCACCACACGCTATGCGAGAAGGCCGCCGAGCAGGCCCAATTAAAACAGCACTAAGACTATGAGACACTTTTGACAGTAGAGTTGGAAATTTCTCCCTGAATACTGAGGCAATTGAGTTGAAACTTGCACGACATGTAGCCCCAGATGTACTCTACAGGAAAATAGGGGCTGTACTAAATTCCAAAGTCATTTTCATGGCCGAAAATCCAAGTATAGCACCACACGCTGTGCGAGAAGGCCGCCGAGCAGGCCCCATTAAAACAGCACTAAGACTATGAGACACTTTTGACGGTAGAGTTGGGAATTTCTCCCTGAATACTGAGGCAATCAAGTTGAAACTTGCACGACATTTAGCCCCAGATGTACTCTACAGGAAAGAAAGGGCTGTACTTAATTCCAAAGTCATTTTCATGGCCGAAAATCCAAGTATAGCACCACACGCTATGCGAGAAGGCCGCCGAGCAAGCCCCATTAAAACAGCACTTAGACTATGAGACACTTTTTGACGCTAGAGTTGACAATTTCTCCCTGAATACTGAGGCAATCGAGTTGAAACTTGCACGACATGTAGCCCCAGATGTACTCTACAGGAAAATAAGGGCTGTGCCAAATTCCAAAGTCATTTTCATGGCCGAAAATCTAAGTATAGCACCACACGCTGTGCGAGAAGGCCGCCGAGCAGGCCCCATTAAAACAGCACTAAGACTATGAGACACTTTTGACTTTAGAGTTGGAAATTTCTCCCTGAATACTGAGGCAATCGAGTTGAAACTTGCACGACATGTAGCCCCCGATGTACTTTACAGGAAAATAAGGGCTGTGCCAAATTCCAAAGTCATTTTTATGGCCGAAACTCCAAGTATAGCACCACACGCTATGCGAGAAGGCCGCCGAGCAGGCCCCATTAAAACAGCACTTAGACTATGAGACACTTTTTGACGCTAGAGTTGGAAATTTCTCCCTAAATACTCGGGCAATCGAGTTGAAACTTGCACGACATGTAGCCCCAGATGTACTCTACAGGAAAATAAGGGCTGTGCCAAATTCCAAAGTCATTTTCATGGCCGAAAATCCAAGTATAGCACCACACGCTATGCGAGAAGGCCGCCGAGCAGGCCCCATTAAAACAGCACTTAGACTATGAGACACTTTTTGACGCTAGAGTTGGAAATTTCTCCCTAAATACTGAGGCAATCGAGTTGAAACTTGCACGACATGTAGCCCCAGATGTACTCTACAGGAAAATAAGGGCTGTGCCAAATTCCAAAGTCATTTTCATGGCCGAAAATCCAAGTATAGCACCACACGCTATGCGAGAAGGCCGCCGAGCAGGCCCCATTAAAACAGCACTTAGACTATGAGACACTTTTTGACGCTAGAGTTGGAAATTTCTCCCTGAATACTGAGGCAATCGAGTTGAAACTTGCACGACATGTAGCCCCAGATGTACTCTACAGGAAAATAAGGGCTGTGCCAAATTCCAAAGTCATTTTCATGGCCGAAAATCCAAGTATAGCACCACACGCTATGCGAGAAGGCCGCCGAGCAGGCCCCATTAAAACAGCACTTAGACTATGAGACACTTTTTGACGCTAGAGTTGGAAATTTCTCCCTAAATACTGAGGCAATCGAGTTGAAACTTGCACGACATGTAGCCCCAGATGTACTCTACAGGAAAATAAGGGCTGTGCCAAATTCCAAAGTCATTTTCATGGCCGAAAATCCAAGTATAGCACCACACGCTATGCGAGAAGGCCGCCGAGCAGGCCCCATTAAAACAGCACTTAGACTATGAGACACTTTTTGACGCTAGAGTTGGAAATTTCTCCCTGAATACTGAGGCAATCGAGTTGAAACTTGCACGACATGTAGCCCCAGATGTACTCTAAAGGGAAAATAAGAGCTGTGCCTAATTCCAAAGTCATTTTCATGGCCGAAAATCCAAGTATAGCACCACACGCTATGCGAGAAAGCCGCCGAGCAGGCCCCATTAAAACAGCACTAAGACTATGAGACACTTTTGACGGTAGAGTTGGAAATTTCTCCCTGAATACTGAGGCAATCGAGTTGAAACTTGCACGACATGTAGCCCCAGATGTACTATACAGGAAAATAAGGGCTGTGCCAAATTCCAAAGTCATTTTCATGGCCGAAAATCCAAGTATAGCACCACACGCTATGCGAGAAGGCCGCCGAGCAGGCCCCATTAAAACAGCACTTAGACTATGAGACACTTTTTGACGCTAGAGTTGGAAATTTCTCCCTAAATACTCGGGCAATCGAGTTGAAACTTGCACGACATGTAGCCCCAGATGTACTCTACAGGAAAATAAGGGCTGTGCCATATTCCAAAGTCATTTTCATGGCCGAAACTCCAAGTATAGCACCACACGTTATGCGAGAAGGCCGCCGAGCAGGCCCAATTAAAACAGCACTAAGACTATGAGACACTTTTGACAGTAGAGTTGGACATTTCTCCCTGAATACTGAGGCAATCGAGTTGAAACTTGCACGACATGTAGCCCCAGATGTACTCTACAGGAAAGAAAGGGCTGTACTAAATTCCAAAGTCATTTTCATGGCCGAAAATCCAAGTATAGCACAACACGGTATGCGAGAAGGCCGCCGAGCAGGCCCCATTAAAACAGCACTTAGACTATGAGACACTTTTTGACGCTAGAGTTGGAAATTTCTCCCTGAATACTGAGGCAATCGAGTTGAAACTTGCACGACATGTAGCCCCAGATGTACTCTACAGGAAAATATGGGCTGTGCCAAATTCCAAAGTCATTTTCATGGCCGAAAATCCAAGTATAGCACCACACGCTATGCGAGAAGGCCGCCGAGCAGGCCCCATTAAAACAGCACTTAGACTATGAGACACTTTTTGACGCTAGAGTTGAAAATTTCTCCCTAAATACTCGGGCAATCGAGTTGAAACCTGCACGACATGTAGCCCCAGATGTACTCTACAGGAAAATAAGGGCTGTGCCATATTCCAAAGTCATTTTCATGGCCGAAACTCCAAGTATAGCACCACACGTTATGCGAGAAGGCCGCCGAGCAGGCCCAATTAAAACAGCACTAAGACTATGAGACACTTTTGACAGTAGAGTTGGACATTTCTCCCTGAATACTGAGGCAATCGAGTTGAAACTTGCACGACATGTAGCCCCAGATGTACTCTACAGAAAAATAAGGGCTGTGCCAAATTCCAAAGTCATTTTCATGGCCGAAAATCCAAGTATAGCACCACACGCTATGCGAGAAGGCCGCCGAGCAGGCCCCATTAAAACAGCACTTAGACTATGAGACACTTTTTGACGCTAGAGTTGGAAATTTCTCCCTGAATACTGAGGCAATCAAGTTGAAACTTGCACGACATGTAGCCCCAGATGTACTATACAGGAAAATAAGGGCTGTGCCAAATTCCAAAGTCATTTTCATGGCCGAAACTCCAAGTATAGCACCACACGCTATGCGAGAAGGCCGCCGAGCAGGCCCCATTAAAACAGCACTAAGACTATGAGACACTTTTGACAGTAGAGTTGGAAATTTCTCCCTGAATACTGAGGCAATCGAGTTGAAACTTGCACGACATGTAGCCCCAGATGTACTCTACAGGAAAATAAGGGCTGTGCCAAATTCCAAAGTCATTTTCATGGCCGAAAATCCAAGTATAGCACCACACGCTGTGCGAGAAGGCCGCCGAGCAGGCCCCATTAAAACAGCACTAAGACTATGAGACACTTTTGACGGTAGAGTTGGAAATTTCTCCCTGAATACTGAGGCAATCGAGTTGAAACTTGCACGACATGTAGCCCCAGATGTACTCTACAGGAAAGAAAGGGCTGTACTAAATTCCAAAGTCATTTTCATGGCCGAAAATCCAAGTATAGCACAACACGGTATGCGAGAAGGCCGCCGAGCAGGCCCCATTAAAACAGCACTAAGACTATGAGACACTTTTGACTTTAGAGTTGGAAATTTCTCCCTAAATACTCGTGCAATCGAGTTGAAACTTGCACGACATGTAGCCCCAGATGTACTCTACAGGAATATAAGGGCTGTGCCAAATTCCAAAGTCATTTTCATGGCCGAAAATCCAAGTATAGCACCACACGCTATGCGAGAAGGCCGCCGAGCAGGCCCCATTAAAACAGCACTTAGACTATGAGACACTTTTGACTTTAGAGTTGGAAATTTCTCCCTGAATACTGAGGCAATCGAGTTGAAACTTGCACGACATGTAGCCCCAGATGTACTCTACAGGAAAATAAGGGCTGTGCCAAATTCCAAAGTCATTTTCATGGCCGAAAATCCAAGTATAGCACCACACGCTATGCGAGAAGGCCGCCGAGCAGGCCCCATTAAAACAGCACTTAGACTATGAGACACTTTTTGACGCTAGAGTTGGAAATTTCTCCCTGAATACTGAGGCAATCGAGTTGAAACTTGCACGACATGTAGCCCCAGATGTACTCTACAGGAAAATAAGGGCTGTGCCAAATTCCAAAGTCATTTTCATGGCCGAAAATCCAAGTATAGCACCACACGCTATGCGAGAAGGCCGCCGAGCTGGCCCCATTAAAACAGCACTTAGACTATGAGACACTTTTTGACGCTAGAGTTGGAAATTTCTCCCTAAATACTGAGGCAATCGAGTTGAAACTTGCACGACATGTAGCCCCAGATGTACTCTACAGGAAAATAAGGGCTGTGCCAAATTCCAAAGTCATTTTCATGGCCGAAAATCCAAGTATAGCACCACACGCTATGCGAGAAGGCCGCCGAGCAGGCCCCATTAAAACAGCACTTAGACTATGAGACACTTTTTGACGCTAGAGTTGGAAATTTCTCCCTGAATACTGAGGCAATCGAGTTGAAACTTGCACGACATGTAGCCCCAGATGTACTCTAAAGGGAAAATAAGAGCTGTGCCTAATTCCAAAGTCATTTTCATGGCCGAAAATCCAAGTATAGCACCACACGCTATGCGAGAAAGCCGCCGAGCAGGCCCCATTAAAACAGCACTAAGACTATGAGACACTTTTGACGGTAGAGTTGGAAATTTCTCCCTGAATACTGAGGCAATCGAGTTGAAACTTGCACGACATGTAGCCCCAGATGTACTATACAGGAAAATAAGGGCTGTGCCAAATTCCAAAGTCATTTTCATGGCCGAAAATCCAAGTATAGCACCACACGCTATGCGAGAAGGCCGCCGAGCAGGCCCCATTAAAACAGCACTTAGACTATGAGACACTTTTTGACGCTAGAGTTGGAAATTTCTCCCTAAATACTCGGGCAATCGAGTTGAAACTTGCACGACATGTAGCCCCAGATGTACTCTACAGGAAAATAAGGGCTGTGCCATATTCCAAAGTCATTTTCATGGCCGAAACTCCAAGTATAGCACCACACGTTATGCGAGAAGGCCGCCGAGCAGGCCCAATTAAAACAGCACTAAGACTATGAGACACTTTTGACAGTAGAGTTGGACATTTCTCCCTGAATACTGAGGCAATCGAGTTGAAACTTGCACGACATGTAGCCCCAGATGTACTCTACTGGAAAGAAAGGGCTGTATTAAATTCCAAAGTCATTTTCATGGCCGAAAATCCAAGTATAGCACCACACGCTGTGCGAGAAGGCCGCCGAGCAGGCCCCATTAAAACAGCACTAAGACTATGAGACACTTTTGACGGTAGAGTTGGAAATTTCTCCCTGAATACTGAGGCAATCGAGTTGAAACTTGCACGACATGTAGCCCCAGATGTACTCTACAGGAAAGAAAGGGCTGTACTAAATTCCAAAGTCATTTTCATGGCCGAAAATCCAAGTATAGCACAACACGGTATGCGAGAAGGCCGCCGAGCAGGCCCCATTAAAACAGCACTAAGACTATGAGACACTTTTGACTTTAGAGTTGGAAATTTCTCCCTAAATACTCGTGCAATCGAGTTGAAACTTGCACGACATGTAGCCCCAGATGTACTCTACAGGAATATAAGGGCTGTGCCAAATTCCAAAGTCATTTTCATGGCCGAAAATCCAAGTATAGCACCACACGCTATGCGAGAAGGCCGCCGAGCAGGCCCCATTAAAACAGCACTTAGACTATGAGACACTTTTTGACGCTAGAGTTGAAAATTTCTCCCTAAATACTCGGGCAATCGAGTTGAAACCTGCACGACATGTAGCCCCAGATGTACTCTACAGGAAAATAAGGGCTGTGCCATATTCCAAAGTCATTTTCATGGCCGAAACTCCAAGTATAGCACCACACGTTATGCGAGAAGGCCGCCGAGCAGGCCCAATTAAAACAGCACTAAGACTATGAGACACTTTTGACAGTAGAGTTGGACATTTCTCCCTGAATACTGAGGCAATCGAGTTGAAACTTGCACGACATGTAGCCCCAGATGTACTCTACAGGAAAATAAGGGCTGTGCCAAATTCCAAAGTCATTTTCATGGCCGAAAATCCAAGTATAGCACCACACGCTATGCGAGAAGGCCGCCGAGCAGGCCCCATTAAAACAGCACTTAGACTATGAGACACTTTTTGACGCTAGAGTTGGAAATTTCTCCCTGAATACTGAGGCAATCAAGTTGAAACTTGCACGACATGTAGCCCCAGATGTACTATACAGGAAAATAAGAGCTGTGCCAAATTCCAAAGTCATTTTCATGGCCGAAAATCCAAGTATAGCACCACACGCTATGCGAGAAAGCCGCCGAGCAGGCCCCATTAAAACAGCACTAAGACTATGAGACACTTTTGACTTTAGAGTTGGAAATTTCTCCCTGAATACTGAGGCAATCGAGTTGAAACTTGCACGACATGTAGCCCCAGATGTACTCTACAGGAAAGAAAGGGCTGTACTAAATTCCAAAGTCATTTTCATGGCCGAAAATCCAAGTATAGCACCACACGCTATGCGAGAAGGCCGCCGAGCAGGCCCCATTAAAACAGCACTAAGACTATGAGACACTTTTGACGGTAGAGTTGGAAATTTCTCCCTGAATACTGAGGCAATCGAGTTGAAACTTGCACGACATGTAGCCCCAGATGTACTCTACAGGAAAGAAAGGGCTGTACTAAATTCCAAAGTCATTTTCGTGGCCGAAAATCCAAGTATAGCACCACACGCTATGCGAGAAGGCCGCCGAGCAGGCCCCATTAAAACAGCACTAAGACTATGAGACACTTTTGACTTTAGAGTTGGAAATTTCTTCCTGAATACTGAGGCAATCGAGTTGAAACTTGCACGACATGTAGCCCCAGATGTACTCTACAGGAAAATAAGGGCTGTGCCAAATTCCAAAGTCATTTTCATGGCCGAAAATCCAAGTATAGCACCACACGCTATGCGAGAAGGCCGCCGAGCAGGCCCCATTAAAACAGCACTTAGACTATGAGACACTTTTGACTTTAGAGTTGGAAATTTCTCCCTGAATACTGAGGCAATCGAGTTGAAACTTGCACGACATGTAGCCCCAGATGTACTCTACAGGAAAATAAGGGCTGTGCCAAATTCCAAAGTCATTTTCATGGCCGAAAATCCAAGTATAGCACCACAGGCTATGCGAGAAGGCCGCCGAGCAGGCCCCATTAAAACAGCACTTAGACTATGAGACACTTTTTGACGCTAGAGTTGGAAATTTCTCCCTAAATACTCGGGCAATCCAGTTGAAACTTGCACGACATGTAGCCCCAGATGTACTCTACAGGAAAATAAGGGTTGTGCCAAATTCCAAAGTCATTTTCATGGCCGAAAATCCAAGTATAGCACCACACGCTATGCGAGAAGGCCGCCGAGCAGGCCCCATTAAAACAGCACTTAGACTATGAGACACTTTTTGACGCTAGAGTTGGAAATTTCTCCCTAAATACTCGGGCAATCGAGTTGAAACTTGCACGACATGTAGCCCCAGATGTACTCTACAGGAAAATAAGAGCTGTGCCAAATTCCAAAGTCATTTTCATGGCCGAAAATCCAAGTATAGCACCACACGCTATGCGAGAAGGCCGCCGAGCAGGCCCCATTAAAACAGCACTAAGACTATGAGACACTTTTGACAGTAGAGTTGGAAATTTCTCCCTGAATACTGAGGCAATCGAGTTGAAACTTGCACGACATGTAGCCCCAGATGTACTCTACAGGAAAGAAAGGGCTTTACTAAATTCCAAAGTCATTTTCATGGCCGAAAATCCAAGTATAGCACCACACGCTATACGAGAAGGCCGCCGAGCAGGCCCCATTAAAACAGCACTAAGACTATGAGACACTTTTGACGGTAGAGTTGGAAATTTCTCCCTGAATACTGAGGCAATCGAGTTGAAACTTCCACGACATGTAGCCCCAGATGTACTCTACAGGAAAGAAAGGGCTTTACTAAATTCCAAAGTCATTTTCATGGCCGAAAATCCAAGTATAGCACCACACGCTATGCGAGAAGGCCGCCGAGCAGGCCCCATTAAAACAGCACTAAGACTATGAGACACTTTTGACGGTAGAGTTGGAAATTTCTCCCTGAATACTGAGGCAATCAAGTTGAAACTTGCACGACATGTAGCCCCAGATGTACTTTACAGGAAAATAAGGGCTGTGCCAAATTCCAAAGTCATTTTCATGGCCGAAAATCCAAGTATAGCACCACACGCTATGCGAGAAGGCCGCCGAGCAGGCCCCATTAAAACAGCACTTAGACTATGAGACACTTTTTGACGCTAGAGTTGGAAATTTCTCCCTAAATACTCGGGCAATCGAGTTGAAACTTGCACGACATGTAGCCCCAGATGTACTCTACAGGAAAATAAGAGCTGTGCCAAATTCCAAAGTCATTTTCATGGCCGAAAATCCAAGTATAGCACCACACGCTATGCGAGAAGGCCGCCGAGCAGGCCCCATTAAAACAGCACTAAGACTATGAGACACTTTTGACAGTAGAGTTGGAAATTTCTCCCTGAATACTGAGGCAATCGAGTTGAAACTTGCACGACATGTAGCCCCAGATGTACTCTACAGGAAAGAAAGGGCTTTACTAAATTCCAAAGTCATTTTCATGGCCGAAAATCCAAGTATAGCACCACACGCTATACGAGAAGGCCGCCGAGCAGGCCCCATTAAAACAGCACTAAGACTATGAGACACTTTTGACGGTAGAGTTGGAAATTTCTCCCTGAATACTGAGGCAATCGAGTTGAAACTTGCACGACATGTAGCCCCAGATGTACTCTACAGGAAAGAAAGGGCTTTACTAAATTCCAAAGTCATTTTCATGGCCGAAAATCCAAGTATAGCACCACACGCTATGCGAGAAGGCCGCCGAGCAGGCCCCATTAAAACAGCACTAAGACTATGAGACACTTTTGACGGTAGAGTTGGAAATTTCTCCCTGAATACTGAGGCAATCAAGTTGAAACTTGCACGACATGTAGCCCCAGATGTACTTTACAGGAAAATAAGGGCTGTGCCAAATTCCAAAGTCATTTTCATGGCCGAAAATCCAAGTATAGCACCACACGCTATGCGAGAAGGCCGCCGAGCAGGCCCCATTAAAACAGCACTTAGACTATGAGACACTTTTTGACGCTAGAGTTGAAAATTTCTCCCTGAATACTGAGGCAATCGAGTTGAAAGTTGCACGACATGTAGCCCCAGATGTACTCTACAGGAAAATAAGGGCTGTGCCAAATTCCAAAGTCATTTTCATGGCCGAAACTCCAAGTATAGCACCACACGCTATGCGAGAAGGCCGCCGAGCAGGCCCCATTAAAACAGCACTAAGACTATGAGACACTTTTGACAGTAGAGTTGGAAATGTCTCCCTGAATACTGAGGCAATCGAGTTGAAAGTTGCACGACATGTAGCCCCAGATGTACTCTACAGGAAAATAAGGGCTGTGCCAAATTCCAAAGTCATTTTCATGGCCGAAACTCCAAGTATAGCACCACACGCTATGCGAGAAGGCCGCCGAGCAGGCCCCATTAAAACAGCACTAAGACTATGAGACACTTTTGACAGTAGAGTTGGAAATTTCTCCCTGAATACTGAGGCAATCAAGTTGAAACTTGCACGACATGTAGCCCCAGATGTACTCTACAGGAAAGAAAGGGCTTTACTAAATTCCAAAGTCATTTTCATGGCCGAAAATCCAAGTATAGCACCACACGCTATGCGAGAAGGCCGCCGAGCAGGCCCCATTAAAACAGCACTAAGACTATGAGACACTTTTGACGGTAGAGTTGGAAATTTCTCCCTGAATACTGAGGCAATCAAGTTGAAACTTGCACGACATGTAGCCCCAGATGTACTTTACAGGAAAATAAGGGCTGTGCCAAATTCCAAAGTCATTTTCATGGCCGAAAATCCAAGTATAGCACCACACGCTATGCGAGAAGGCCGCCGAGCAGGCCCCATTAAAACAGCACTTAGACTATGAGACACTTTTTGACGCTAGAGTTGGAAATTTCTCCCTGAATACTGAGGCAATCGAGTTGAAAGTTGCACGACATGTAGCCCCAGATGTACTCTACAGGAAAGAAAGGGCTGTACTAAATTCCAAAGTCATTTTCATGGCCGAAAATCCAAGTATAGCACCACACGCTATGCGAGAAGGCCGCCGAGCAGGCCCCATTAAAACAGCACAAAGACTATGAGACACTTTTGACGGTAGAGTTGGAAATTTCTCCCTGAATACTGAGGCAATCAAGTTGAAACTTGCACGACATGTAGCCCCAGATGTACTTTACAGGAAAATAAGGGCTGTGCCAAATTCCAAAGTCATTTTCATGGCCGAAAATCCAAGTATAGCACCACACGCTATGCGAGAAGGCCGCCGAGCAGGCCCCATTAAAACAGCACTTAGACTATGAGACACTTTTTGACGCTAGAGTTGGAAATTTCTCCCTGAATACTGAGGCAATCGAGTTGAAACTTGCACGACATGTAGCCCCAGATGTACTCTACAGGAAAATAAGAGCTGTGCCAAATTCCAAAGTCATTTTCATGGCCGAAAATCCAAGTATAGCACCACACGCTATGCGAGAAAGCCGCCGAGCAGGCCCCATTAAAACAGCACTAAGACTATGAGACACTTTTGACGGTAGAGTTGGAAATTTCTCCCTGAATACTGAGGCAATCAAGTTGAAACTTGCACGACATGTAGCCCCAGATGTACTCTACAGGAAAATAAGGGCTGTGCCAAATTCCAAAGTCATTTTCATGGCCGAAAATCCAAGTATAGCACCACACGCTATGCGAGAAGGCCGCCGAGCAGGCCCCATTAAAACAGCACTTAGACTATGAGACACTTTTTGACGCTAGAGTTGGAAATTTCTCCCTGAACACTGAGGCAATCGAGTTGAAACTTGCACGACATGTAGCCCCAGATGTACTCTACAGGAAAATAAGGGCTGTGCCAAATTCCAAAGTCATTTTCATGGCCGAAAATCCAAGTATAGCACCACACGCTATGCGAGAAGGCCGCCGAGCAGGCCCCATTAAAACAGCACTTAGACTATGAGACACTTTTTGACGCTAGAGTTGGAAATTTCTCCCTAAATACTCGGGCAATCGAGTTGAAACTTGCACGACATGTAGCCCCAGATGTACTCTACAGGAAAGAAAGGGCTGTACTAAATTCCAAAGTCATTTTCATGGCCGAAAATCCAAGTATAGCACCACACGCTATGCGAGAAGGCCGCCGAGCAGGCCCCATTAAAACAGCACTTAGACTATGAGACACTTTTGACGGTAGAGTTGGAAATTTCTCCCTGAATACTGAGGCAATCAAGTTGAAACTTGCACGACATGTAGCCCCAGATGTACTTTACAGGAAAATAAGGGCTGTGCCAAATTCCAAAGTCATTTTCATGGCCGAAAATCCAAGTATAGCACCACACGCTATGCGAGAAGGCCGCCGAGCAGGCCCCATTAAAACAGCACTTAGACTATGAGACACTTTTTGACGCTAGAGTTGGAAATTTCTCCCTGAATACTGAGGCAATCGAGTTGAAAGTTGCACGACATGTAGCCCCAGATGTACTCTACAGGAAAGAAAGGGCTGTACTAAATTCCAAAGTCATTTTCATGGCCGAAAATCCAAGTATAGCACCACACGCTATGCGAGAAGGCCGCCGAGCAGGCCCCATTAAAACAGCACAAAGACTATGAGACACTTTTGACGGTAGAGTTGGAAATTTCTCCCTGAATACTGAGGCAATCAAGTTGAAACTTGCACGACATGTAGCCCCAGATGTACTTTACAGGAAAATAAGGGCTGTGCCAAATTCCAAAGTCATTTTCATGGCCGAAAATCCAAGTATAGCACCACACGCTATGCGAGAAGGCCGCCGAGCAGGCCCCATTAAAACAGCACTTAGACTATGAGACACTTTTTGACGCTAGAGTTGGAAATTTCTCCCTGAATACTGAGGCAATCGAGTTGAAACTTGCACGACATGTAGCCCCAGATGTACTTTACAGGAAAATAAGAGCTGTGCCAAATTCCAAAGTCATTTTCATGGCCGAAAATCCAAGTATAGCACCACACGCTATGCGAGAAAGCCGCCGAGCAGGCCCCATTAAAACAGCACTAAGACTATGAGACACTTTTGACGGTAGAGTTGGAAATTTCTCCCTGAATACTGAGGCAATCAAGTTGAAACTTGCACGACATGTAGCCCCAGATGTACTCTACAGGAAAATAAGGGCTGTGCCAAATTCCAAAGTCATTTTCATGGCCGAAAATCCAAGTATAGCACCACACGCTATGCGAGAAGGCCGCCGAGCAGGCCCCATTAAAACAGCACTTAGACTATGAGACACTTTTTGACGCTAGAGTTGGAAATTTCTCCCTGAACACTGAGGCAATCGAGTTGAAACTTGCACGACATGTAGCCCCAGATGTACTCTACAGGAAAATAAGGGCTGTGCCAAATTCCAAAGTCATTTTCATGGCCGAAAATCCAAGTATAGCACCACACGCTATGCGAGAAGGCCGCCGAGCAGGCCCCATTAAAACAGCACTTAGACTATGAGACACTTTTTGACGCTAGAGTTGGAAATTTCTCCCTAAATACTCGGGCAATCGAGTTGAAACTTGCACGACATGTAGCCCCAGATGTACTCTACAGGAAAGAAAGGGCTGTACTAAATTCCAAAGTCATTTTCATGGCCGAAAATCCAAGTATAGCACCACACGCTATGCGAGAAGGCCGCCGAGCAGGCCCCATTAAAACAGCACTAAGACTATGAGACACTTTTGACTTTAGAGTTGGAAATTTCTCCCTGAATACTGAGGCAATCGAGTTGAAAGTTGCACGACATGTAGCCCCAGATGTACTCTACAGGAAAATAAGGGCTGTGCCAAATTCCAAAGTCATTTTCATGGCCGAAAATCCAAGTATAGCACCACACGCTATGCGAGAAGGCCGCCGAGCAGGCCCAATTAAAACAGCACTTAGACTATGAGACACTTTTTGACGCTAGAGTTGGAAATTTCTCCCTAAATACTCGGGCAATCGAGTTGAAACTTGCACGACATGTAGCCCCAGATGTACTCTACAGGAAAATAAGGGTTGTGCCAAATTCCAAAGTCATTTTCATGGCCGAAAATCCAAGTATAGCACCACACGCTATGCGAGAAGGCCGCCGAGCAGGCCCCATTAAAACAGCACTAAGACTATGAGACACTTTTGACAGTAGAGTTGGACATTTCTCCCTGAATACTGAGGCAATCGAGTTGAAACTTGCACGACATGTAGCCCCAGATGTACTCTACAGGAAAATAAGGGCTGTGCCAAATTCCAAAGTCATTTTCATGGCCGAAAATCCAAGTATAGCACCACACGCTATGCGAGAAGGCCGCCGAGCAGGCCCCATTAAAACAGCACTTAGACTATGAGACACTTTTTGACGCTAGAGTTGGAAATTTCTCCCTGAATACTGAGGCAATCAAGTTGAAACTTGCACGACATGTAGCCCCAGATGTACTATACAGGAAAATAAGAGCTGTGCCAAATTCCAAAGTCATTTTCATGGCCGAAAATCCAAGTATAGCACCACACGCTATGCGAGAAAGCCGCCGAGCAGGCCCCATTAAAACAGCACTAAGACTATGAGACACTTTTGACTTTAGAGTTGGAAATTTCTCCCTGAATACTGAGGCAATCGAGTTGAAACTTGCACGACATGTAGCCCCAGATGTACTCTACAGGAAAGAAAGGGCTGTACTAAATTCCAAAGTCATTTTCATGGCCGAAAATCCAAGTATAGCACCACACGCTATGCGAGAAGGCCGCCGAGCAGGCCCCATTAAAACAGCACTAAGACTATGAGACACTTTTGACGGTAGAGTTGAAAATTTCTCCCTGAATACTGAGGCAATCGAGTTGAAACTTGCACGAAATGTAGCCCCAGATGTACTCTACAGGAAAATAAGGGCTGTGCCAAATTCCAAAGTCATTTTCATGGCCGAAAATCCAAGTATAGCACCACACGCTATGCGAGAAGGCCGCCGAGCAGGCCCCATTAAAACAGCACTTAGACTATGAGACACTTTTGACTTTAGAGTTGGAAATTTCTCCCTGAATACTGAGGCAATCGAGTTGAAACTTGCACGACATGTAGCCCCAGATGTACTCTACAGGAAAATAAGGGCTGTGCCAAATTCCAAAGTCATTTTCATGGCCGAAAATCCAAGTATAGCACCACACGCTATGCGAGAAGGCCGCCGAGCAGGCCCCATTAAAACAGCACTTAGACTATGAGACACTTTTTGACGCTAGAGTTGGAAATTTCTCCCTAAATACTCGGGCAATCCAGTTGAAACTTGCACGACATGTAGCCCCAGATGTACTCTACAGGAAAATAAGGGTTGTGCCAAATTCCAAAGTCATTTTCATGGCCGAAAATCCAAGTATAGCACCACACGCTATGCGAGAAGGCCGCCGAGCAGGCCCCATTAAAACAGCACTTAGACTATGAGACACTTTTTGACGCTAGAGTTGGAAATTTCTCCCTAAATACTCGGGCAATCGAGTTGAAACTTGCACGACATGTAGCCCCAGATGTACTCTACAGGAAAATAAGAGCTGTGCCAAATTCCAAAGTCATTTTCATGGCCGAAAATCCAAGTATAGCACCACACGCTATGCGAGAAGGCCGCCGAGCAGGCCCCATTAAAACAGCACTAAGACTATGAGACACTTTTGACAGTAGAGTTGGAAATTTCTCCCTGAATACTGAGGCAATCAAGTTGAAACTTGCACGACATGTAGCCCCAGATGTACTCTACAGGAAAATAAGGGCTGTGCCAAATTCCAAAGTCATTTTCATGGCCGAAAATCCAAGTATAGCACCACACGCTATGCGAGAAGGCCGCCGAGCAGGCCCCATTAAAACAGCACTTAGACTATGAGACACTTTTTGACGCTAGAGTTGGAAATTTCTCCCTGAACACTGAGGCAATCGAGTTGAAACTTGCACGACATGTAGCCCCAGATGTACTCTACAGGAAAATAAGGGCTGTGCCAAATTCCAAAGTCATTTTCATGGCCGAAAATCCAAGTATAGCACCACACGCTATGCGAGAAGGCCGCCGAGCAGGCCCCATTAAAACAGCACTTAGACTATGAGACACTTTTTGACGCTAGAGTTGGAAATTTCTCCCTAAATACTCGGGCAATCGAGTTGAAACTTGCACGACATGTAGCCCCAGATGTACTCTACAGGAAAGAAAGGGCTGTACTAAATTCCAAAGTCATTTTCATGGCCGAAAATCCAAGTATAGCACCACACGCTATGCGAGAAGGCCGCCGAGCAGGCCCCATTAAAACAGCACTAAGACTATGAGACACTTTTGACTTTAGAGTTGGAAATTTCTCCCTGAATACTGAGGCAATCGAGTTGAAAGTTGCACGACATGTAGCCCCAGATGTACTCTACAGGAAAATAAGGGCTGTGCCAAATTCCAAAGTCATTTTCATGGCCGAAAATCCAAGTATAGCACCACACGCTATGCGAGAAGGCCGCCGAGCAGGCCCAATTAAAACAGCACTTAGACTATGAGACACTTTTTGACGCTAGAGTTGGAAATTTCTCCCTAAATACTCGGGCAATCGAGTTGAAACTTGCACGACATGTAGCCCCAGATGTACTCTACAGGAAAATAAGGGTTGTGCCAAATTCCAAAGTCATTTTCATGGCCGAAAATCCAAGTATAGCACCACACGCTATGCGAGAAGGCCGCCGAGCAGGCCCCATTAAAACAGCACTAACACTATGAGACACTTTTGACAGTAGAGTTGGACATTTCTCCCTGAATACTGAGGCAATCGAGTTGAAACTTGCACGACATGTAGCCCCAGATGTACTCTACAGGAAAATAAGGGCTGTGCCAAATTCCAAAGTCATTTTCATGGCCGAAAATCCAAGTATAGCACCACACGCTATGCGAGAAGGCCGCCGAGCAGGCCCCATTAAAACAGCACTTAGACTATGAGACACTTTTTGACGCTAGAGTTGGAAATTTCTCCCTGAATACTGAGGCAATCAAGTTGAAACTTGCACGACATGTAGCCCCAGATGTACTATACAGGAAAATAAGAGCTGTGCCAAATTCCAAAGTCATTTTCATGGCCGAAAATCCAAGTATAGCACCACACGCTATGCGAGAAAGCCGCCGAGCAGGCCCCATTAAAACAGCACTAAGACTATGAGACACTTTTGACTTTAGAGTTGGAAATTTCTCCCTGAATACTGAGGCAATCGAGTTGAAACTTGCACGACATGTAGCCCCAGATGTACTCTACAGGAAAGAAAGGGCTGTACTAAATTCCAAAGTCATTTTCATGGCCGAAAATCCAAGTATAGCACCACACGCTATGCGAGAAGGCCGCCGAGCAGGCCCCATTAAAACAGCACTAAGACTATGAGACACTTTTGACGGTAGAGTTGAAAATTTCTCCCTGAATACTGAGGCAATCGAGTTGAAACTTGCACGAAATGTAGCCCCAGATGTACTCTACAGGAAAATAAGGGCTGTGCCAAATTCCAAAGTCATTTTCATGGCCGAAAATCCAAGTATAGCACCACACGCTATGCGAGAAGGCCGCCGAGCAGGCCCCATTAAAACAGCACTTAGACTATGAGACACTTTTGACTTTAGAGTTGGAAATTTCTCCCTGAATACTGAGGCAATCGAGTTGAAACTTGCACGACATGTAGCCCCAGATGTACTCTACAGGAAAATAAGGGCTGTGCCAAATTCCAAAGTCATTTTCATGGCCGAAAATCCAAGTATAGCACCACACGCTATGCGAGAAGGCCGCCGAGCAGGCCCCATTAAAACAGCACTTAGACTATGAGACACTTTTTGACGCTAGAGTTGGAAATTTCTCCCTAAATACTCGGGCAATCCAGTTGAAACTTGCACGACATGTAGCCCCAGATGTACTCTACAGGAAAATAAGGGTTGTGCCAAATTCCAAAGTCATTTTCATGGCCGAAAATCCAAGTATAGCACCACACGCTATGCGAGAAGGCCGCCGAGCAGGCCCCATTAAAACAGCACTTAGACTATGAGACACTTTTTGACGCTAGAGTTGGAAATTTCTCCCTAAATACTCGGGCAATCGAGTTGAAACTTGCACGACATGTAGCCCCAGATGTACTCTACAGGAAAATAAGAGCTGTGCCAAATTCCAAAGTCATTTTCATGGCCGAAAATCCAAGTATAGCACCACACGCTATGCGAGAAGGCCGCCGAGCAGGCCCCATTAAAACAGCACTAAGACTATGAGACACTTTTGACAGTAGAGTTGGAAATTTCTCCCTGAATACTGAGGCAATCGAGTTGAAACTTGCACGACATGTAGCCCCAGATGTACTCTACAGGAAAGAAAGGGCTTTACTAAATTCCAAAGTCATTTTCATGGCCGAAAATCCAAGTATAGCACCACACGCTATACGAGAAGGCCGCCGAGAAGGCCCCATTAAAACAGCACTAAGACTATGAGACACTTTTGACGGTAGAGTTGGAAATTTCTCCCTGAATACTGAGGCAATCGAGTTGAAACTTGCACGACATGTAGCCCCAGATGTACTCTACAGGAAAGAAAGGGCTTTACTAAATTCCAAAGTCATTTTCATGGCCGAAAATCCAAGTATAGCACCACACGCTATGCGAGAAGGCCGCCGAGCAGGCCCCATTAAAACAGCACTAAGACTATGAGACACTTTTGACGGTAGAGTTGGAAATTTCTCCCTGAATACTGAGGCAATCAAGTTGAAACTTGCACGACATGTAGCCCCAGATGTACTTTACAGGAAAATAAGGGCTGTGCCAAATTCCAAAGTCATTTTCATGGCCGAAAATCCAAGTATAGCACCACACGCTATGCGAGAAGGCCGCCGAGCAGGCCCCATTAAAACAGCACTTAGACTATGAGACACTTTTTGACGCTAGAGTTGAAAATTTCTCCCTGAATACTGAGGCAATCGAGTTGAAAGTTGCACGACATGTAGCCCCAGATGTACTCTACAGGAAAATAAGGGCTGTGCCAAATTCCAAAGTCATTTTCATGGCCGAAACTCCAAGTATAGCACCACACGCTATGCGAGAAGGCCGCCGAGCAGGCCCCATTAAAACAGCACTAAGACTATGAGACACTTTTGACAGTAGAGTTGGAAATGTCTCCCTGAATACTGAGGCAATCGAGTTGAAAGTTGCACGACATGTAGCCCCAGATGTACTCTACAGGAAAATAAGGGCTGTGCCAAATTCCAAAGTCATTTTCATGGCCGAAACTCCAAGTATAGCACCACACGCTATGCGAGAAGGCCGCCGAGCAGGCCCCATTAAAACAGCACTAAGACTATGAGACACTTTTGACAGTAGAGTTGGAAATTTCTCCCTGAATACTGAGGCAATCGAGTTGAAACTTGCACGACATGTAGCCCCAGATGTACTCTACAGGAAAGAAAGGGCTTTACTAAATTCCAAAGTCATTTTCATGGCCGAAAATCCAAGTATAGCACCACACGCTATGCGAGAAGGCCGCCGAGCAGGCCCCATTAAAACAGCACTAAGACTATGAGACACTTTTGACGGTAGAGTTGGAAATTTCTCCCTGAATACTGAGGCAATCAAGTTGAAACTTGCACGACATGTAGCCCCAGATGTACTTTACAGGAAAATAAGGGCTGTGCCAAATTCCAAAGTCATTTTCATGGCCGAAAATCCAAGTATAGCACCACACGCTATGCGAGAAGGCCGCCGAGCAGGCCCCATTAAAACAGCACTTAGACTATGAGACACTTTTTGACGCTAGAGTTGGAAATTTCTCCCTGAATACTGAGGCAATCGAGTTGAAAGTTGCACGACATGTAGCCCCAGATGTACTCTACAGGAAAGAAAGGGCTGTACTAAATTCCAAAGTCATTTTCATGGCCGAAAATCCAAGTATAGCACCACACGCTATGCGAGAAGGCCGCCGAGCAGGCCCCATTAAAACAGCACAAAGACTATGAGACACTTTTGACGGTAGAGTTGGAAATTTCTCCCTGAATACTGAGGCAATCAAGTTGAAACTTGCACGACATGTAGCCCCAGATGTACTTTACAGGAAAATAAGGGCTGTGCCAAATTCCAAAGTCATTTTCATGGCCGAAAATCCAAGTATAGCACCACACGCTATGCGAGAAGGCCGCCGAGCAGGCCCCATTAAAACAGCACTTAGACTATGAGACACTTTTTGACGCTAGAGTTGGAAATTTCTCCCTGAATACTGAGGCAATCGAGTTGAAACTTGCACGACATGTAGCCCCAGATGTACTCTACAGGAAAATAAGAGCTGTGCCAAATTCCAAAGTCATTTTCATGGCCGAAAATCCAAGTATAGCACCACACGCTATGCGAGAAAGCCGCCGAGCAGGCCCCATTAAAACAGCACTTAGACTATGAGACACTTTTTGACGCTAGAGTTGGAAATTTCTCCCTGAATACTGAGGCAATCGAGTTGAAACTTGCACGACATGTAGCCCCAGATGTACTCTACAGGAAAGAAAGGGCTGTACTAAATTCCAAAGTCATTTTCATGGCCGAAAATCCAAGTATAGCACCACACGCTATGCGAGAAGGCCGCCGAGCAGGCCCCATTAAAACAGCACTAAGACTATGAGACACTTTTGACTTTAGAGTTGGAAATTTCTCCCTGAATACTGAGGCAATCGAGTTGAAAGTTGCACGACATGTAGCCCCAGATGTACTCTACAGGAAATTAAGGGCTGTGCCAAATTCCAAAGTCATTTTCATGGCCGAAAATCCAAGTATAGCACCACACGCTATGCGAGAAGGCCGCCGAGCAGGCCCAATTAAAACAGCACTTAGACTATGAGACACTTTTTGACGCTAGAGTTGGAAATTTCTCCCTAAATACTCGGGCAATCGAGTTGAAACTTGCACGACATGTAGCCCCAGATGTACTCTACAGGAAAATAAGGGTTGTGCCAAATTCCAAAGTCATTTTCATGGCCGAAAATCCAAGTATAGCACCACACGCTATGCGAGAAGGCCGCCGAGCAGGCCCCATTAAAACAGCACTAAGACTATGAGACACTTTTGACTTTAGAGTTGGAAATTCCTCCCTGAATACTGAGGCAATCGAGTTGAAACTTGCACGACATGTAGCCCCAGATGTACTCTACAGGAAAATAAGAGCTGTGCCAAATTCCAAAGTCATTTTCATGGCCGAAAATCCAAGTATAGCACCACACGCTATGCGAGAAGGCCGCCGAGCAGGCCCCATTAAAACAGCACTTAGACTATGAGACACTTTTTGACGCTAGAGTTGGAAATTTCTCCCTGAATACTGAGGCAATCGAGTTGAAACTTGCACGACATGTAGCCCCAGATGTACTATACAGGAAAATAAGGGCTGTGCCAAATTCCAAAGTCATTTTCATGGCCGAAAATCCAAGTATAGCACCACACGCTATGCGAGAAGGCCGCCGAGCAGGCCCCATTAAAACAGCACTAAGACTATGAGACACTTTTGACTTTAGAGTTGGAAATTTCTCCCTGAATACTGAGGCAATCGAGTTGAAACTTGCACGACATGTAGCCCCAGATGTACTCTACAGGAAAATAAGGGCTGTGCCAAATTCCAAAGTCATTTTCATGGCCGACAATCCAAGTATAGCACCACACGCTATGCGAGAAGGCCGCCGAGCAGGCCCCATTAAAACAGCACTTAGACTATGAGACACTTTTTGACGCTAGAGTTGGAAATTTCTCCCTAAATACTCGGGCAATCGAGTTGAAACTTGCACGACATGTAGCCCCAGATGTACTCTACAGGAAAATAAGGGCTGTGCCAAATTCCAAAGTCATTTTCATGGCCGAAAATCCAAGTATAGCACCACACGCTATGCGAGAAGGCCGCCGAGCAGGCCCCATTAAAACAGCACTTAGACTATGAGACACTTTTTGACGCTAGAGTTGGAAATTTCTCCCTGAATACTGAGGCAATCGAGTTGAAACTTGCACGACATGTAGCCCCAGATGTACTCTACAGGAAAGAAAGAGCTGTGCCAAATTCCAAAGTCATTTTCATGGCCGAAAATCCAAGTATAGCACCACACGCTATGCGAGAAGGCCGCCGAGCAGGCCCCATTAAAACAGCACTAAGACTATGAGACACTTTTGACGGTAGAGTTGGAAATTTCTCCCTGAATACTGAGGCAATCAAGTTGAAACTTGCACGACATGTAGCCCCAGATGTACTTTACAGGAAAATAAGGGCTGTGCCAAATTCCAAAGTCATTTTCATGGCCGAAAATCCAAGTATAGCACCACACGCTATGCGAGAAGGCCGCCGAGCAGGCCCCATTAAAACAGCACTTAGACTATGAGACACTTTTTGACGCTAGAGTTGGAAATTTCTCCCTGAATACTGAGGCAATCGAGTTGAAAGTTGCACGACATGTAGCCCCAGATGTACTCTACAGGAAAGAAAGGGCTGTACTAAATTCCAAAGTCATTTTCATGGCCGAAAATCCAAGTATAGCACCACACGCTATGCGAGAAGGCCGCCGAGCAGGCCCCATTAAAACAGCACAAAGACTATGAGACACTTTTGACGGTAGAGTTGGAAATTTCTCCCTGAATACTGAGGCAATCAAGTTGAAACTTGCACGACATGTAGCCCCAGATGTACTTTACAGGAAAATAAGGGCTGTGCCAAATTCCAAAGTCATTTTCATGGCCGAAAATCCAAGTATAGCACCACACGCTATGCGAGAAGGCCGCCGAGCAGGCCCCATTAAAACAGCACTTAGACTATGAGACACTTTTTGACGCTAGAGTTGGAAATTTCTCCCTGAATACTGAGGCAATCGAGTTGAAACTTGCACGACATGTAGCCCCAGATGTACTCTACAGGAAAATAAGAGCTGTGCCAAATTCCAAAGTCATTTTCATGGCCGAAAATCCAAGTATAGCACCACACGCTATGCGAGAAAGCCGCCGAGCAGGCCCCATTAAAACAGCACTAAGACTATGAGACACTTTTGACGGTAGAGTTGGAAATTTCTCCCTGAATACTGAGGCAATCAAGTTGAAACTTGCACGACATGTAGCCCCAGATGTACTCTACAGGAAAATAAGGGCTGTGCCAAATTCCAAAGTCATTTTCATGGCCGAAAATCCAAGTATAGCACCACACGCTATGCGAGAAGGCCGCCGAGCAGGCCCCATTAAAACAGCACTTAGACTATGAGACACTTTTTGACGCTAGAGTTGGAAATTTCTCCCTGAATACTGAGGCAATCGAGTTGAAACTTGCACGACATGTAGCCCCAGATGTACTCTACAGGAAAATAAGGGCTGTGCCAAATTCCAAAGTCATTTTCATGGCCGAAAATCCAAGTATAGCACCACACGCTATGCGAGAAGGCCGCCGAGCAGGCCCCATTAAAACAGCACTTAGACTATGAGACACTTTTTGACGCTAGAGTTGGAAATTTCTCCCTAAATACTCGGGCAATCGAGTTGAAACTTGCACGACATGTAGCCCCAGATGTACTCTACAGGAAAGAAAGGGCTGTACTAAATTCCAAAGTCATTTTCATGGCCGAAAATCCAAGTATAGCACCACACGCTATGCGAGAAGGCCGCCGAGCAGGCCCCATTAAAACAGCACTAAGACTATGAGACACTTTTGACTTTAGAGTTGGAAATTTCTCCCTGAATACTGAGGCAATCGAGTTGAAAGTTGCACGACATGTAGCCCCAGATGTACTCTACAGGAAAATAAGGGCTGTGCCAAATTCCAAAGTCATTTTCATGGCCGAAAATCCAAGTATAGCACCACACGCTATGCGAGAAGGCCGCCGAGCAGGCCCAATTAAAACAGCACTTAGACTATGAGACACTTTTTGACGCTAGAGTTGGAAATTTCTCCCTAAATACTCGGGCAATCGAGTTGAAACTTGCACGACATGTAGCCCCAGATGTACTCTACAGGAAAATAAGGGTTGTGCCAAATTCCAAAGTCATTTTCATGGCCGAAAATCCAAGTATAGCACCACACGCTATGCGAGAAGGCCGCCGAGCAGGCCCCATTAAAACAGCACTAAGACTATGAGACACTTTTGACTTTAGAGTTGGAAATTCCTCCCTGAATACTGAGGCAATCGAGTTGAAACTTGCACGACATGTAGCCCCAGATGTACTCTACAGGAAAATAAGAGCTGTGCCAAATTCCAAAGTCATTTTCATGGCCGAAAATCCAAGTATAGCACCACACGCTATGCGAGAAGGCCGCCGAGCAGGCCCCATTAAAACAGCACTTAGACTATGAGACACTTTTTGACGCTAGAGTTGGAAATTTCTCCCTGAATACTGAGGCAATCGAGTTGAAACTTGCACGACATGTAGCCCCAGATGTACTATACAGGAAAATAAGGGCTGTGCCAAATTCCAAAGTCATTTTCATGGCCGAAAATCCAAGTATAGCACCACACGCTATGCGAGAAGGCCGCCGAGCAGGCCCCATTAAAACAGCACTAAGACTATGAGACACTTTTGACTTTAGAGTTGGAAATTTCTCCCTGAATACTGAGGCAATTGAGTTGAAACTTGCACGACATGTAGCCCCAGATGTACTCTACAGGAAAATAAAGGCTGTGCCAAATTCCAAAGTCATTTTCATGGCCGACAATCCAAGTATAGCACCACACGCTATGCGAGAAGGCCGCCGAGCAGGCCCCATTAAAACAGCACTTAGACTATGAGACACTTTTTGACGCTAGAGTTGGAAATTTCTCCCTAAATACTCGGGCAATCAAGTTGAAACTTGCACGACATGTAGCCCCAGATGTACTCTACAGGAAAATAAGAGTTGTGCCAAATTCCAAAGTCAAATTTCATGGCCGAAAATCCAAGTATAGCACCACACGCTATGCGAGAAGGCCGCCGAGCAGGCCCCATTAAAACAGCACTAAGACTATGAGACACTTTTGACTTTAGAGTTGGAAATTTCTCCCTGAATACTGAGGCAATCGAGTTGAAACTTGCACGACATGTAGCCCCAGATGTACTCTACAGGAAAGAAAGGGCTGTACTAAATTCCAAAGTCATTTTCATGGCCGAAAATCCAAGTATAGCACCACACGCTATGCGAGAAGGCCGCCGAGCAGGCCCCATTAAAACAGCACTAAGACTATGAGACACTTTTGACTTTAGAGTTAGAAATTTCTCCCTGAATACTGAGGCAATCGAGTTGAAACTTGCACGACATGTAGCCCCAGATGTACTCTACAGGAAAATAAGGGCTGTGCCAAATTCCAAAGTCATTTTCATGGCCGAAAATCCAAGTATAGCACCACACGCTATGCGAGAAGGCCGCCGAGCAGGCCCCATTAAAACAGCACTTAGACTATGAGACACTTTTTGACGCTAGAGTTGGAAATTTCTCCCTGAATACTGAGGCAATCGAGTTGAAAGTTGCACGACATGTAGCCCCAGATGTACTATACAGGAAAATAAGGGCTGTGCCAAATTCCAAAGTCATTTTCATGGCCGAAAATCCAAGTATAGCACCACACGCTATGCGAGAAGGCCGCCGAGCAGGCCCCATTAAAACAGCACTAAGACTATGAGACACTTTTGACTTTAGAGTTGGAAATTTCTCCCTGAATACTGAGGCAATCGAGTTGAAACTTGCACGACATGTAGCCCCAGATGTACTCTACAGGAAAATAAGGGCTGTGCCAAATTCCAAAGTCATTTTCATGGCCGAAAATCCAAGTATAGCACCACACGCTATGCGAGAAGGCCGCCGAGCAGGCCCCATTAAAACAGCACTAAGACTATGAGACACTTTTGACTTTAGAGTTGGAAATTTCTCCCTGAATACTGAGGCAATCGAGTTGAAACTTGCACGACATGTAGCCCCAGATGTACTCTACAGGAAAATAAGGGCTGTGCCAAATTCCAAAGTCATTTTCATGGCCGAAAATCCAAGTATAGCACCACACGCTATGCGAGAAGGCCGCCGAGCAGGCCCCATTAAAACAGCACTTAGACTATGAGACACTTTTTGACGCTAGAGTTGGAAATTTCTCCCTAAATACTCGGGCAATCCAGTTGAAACTTGCACGACATGTAGCCCCAGATGTACTCTACAGGAAAATAAGGGTTGTGCCAAATTCCAAAGTCATTTTCATGGCCGAAAATCCAAGTATAGCACCACACGCTATGCGAGAAGGCCGCCGAGCAGGCCCCATTAAAACAGCACTTAGACTATGAGACACTTTTTGACGCTAGAGTTGGAAATTTCTCCCTAAATACTCGGGCAATCGAGTTGAAACTTGCACGACATGTAGCCCCAGATATACTCTACAGGAAAATAAGGGCTGTGCCAAATTCCAAAGTCATTTTCATGGCCGAAAATCCAAGTATAGCACCACACGCTATGCGAGAAGGCCGCCGAGCAGGCCCCATTAAAACAGCACTTAGACTATGAGACACTTTTTGACGCTAGAGTTGGAAATGTCTCCCTGAATACTGAGGCAATCGAGTTGAAAGTTGCACGACA
The DNA here is from genome assembly GCA_963971285.1 of Astropecten irregularis. Classification (NCBI taxonomy): domain Eukaryota; kingdom Metazoa; phylum Echinodermata; class Asteroidea; order Paxillosida; family Astropectinidae; genus Astropecten; species Astropecten irregularis. The sequence continues at coordinate 24,398,100 of OZ020245.1, read as the reverse complement.
TGTAGCCCCAGATGTACTCTACAGGAAAATAAGGGCTGTGCCAAATTCCAAAGTCATTTTCATGGCCGAAACTCCAAGTATAGCACCACACGCTATGCGAGAAGGCCGCCGAGCAGGCCCCATTAAAACAGCACTAAGACTATGAGACACTTTTGACAGTAGAGTTGGAAATTTCTCCCTGAATACTGAGGCAATCGAGTTGAAACTTGCACGACATGTAGCCCCAGATGTACTCTACAGGAAAGAAAGGGCTTTACTAAATTCCAAAGTCATTTTCATGGCCGAAAATCCAAGTATAGCACCACACGCTATGCGAGAAGGCCGCCGAGCAGGCCCCATTAAAACAGCACTAAGACTATGAGACACTTTTGACGGTAGAGTTGGAAATTTCTCCCTGAATACTGAGGCAATCAAGTTGAAACTTGCACGACATGTAGCCCCAGATGTACTTTACAGGAAAATAAGGGCTGTGCCAAATTCCAAAGTCATTTTCATGGCCGAAAATCCAAGTATAGCACCACACGCTATGCGAGAAGGCCGCCGAGCAGGCCCCATTAAAACAGCACTTAGACTATGAGACACTTTTTGACGCTAGAGTTGGAAATTTCTCCCTGAATACTGAGGCAATCGAGTTGAAAGTTGCACGACATGTAGCCCCAGATGTACTCTACAGGAAAATAAGGGCTGTGCCAAATTCCAAAGTCATTTTCATGGCCGAAACTCCAAGTATAGCACCACACGCTATGCGAGAAGGCCGCCGAGCAGGCCCCATTAAAACAGCACTAAGACTATGAGACACTTTTGACAGTAGAGTTGGAAATGTCTCCCTGAATACTGAGGCAATCGAGTTGAAAGTTGCACGACATGTAGCCCCAGATGTACTCTACAGGAAAATAAGGGCTGTGCCAAATTCCAAAGTCATTTTCATGGCCGAAACTCCAAGTATAGCACCACACGCTATGCGAGAAGGCCGCCGAGCAGGCCCCATTAAAACAGCACTAAGACTATGAGACACTTTTGACAGTAGAGTTGGAAATTTCTCCCTGAATACTGAGGCAATCGAGTTGAAACTTGCACGACATGTAGCCCCAGATGTACTCTACAGGAAAGAAAGGGCTTTACTAAATTCCAAAGTCATTTTCATGGCCGAAAATCCAAGTATAGCACCACACGCTATGCGAGAAGGCCGCCGAGCAGGCCCCATTAAAACAGCACTAAGACTATGAGACACTTTTGACGGTAGAGTTGGAAATTTCTCCCTGAATACTGAGGCAATCAAGTTGAAACTTGCACGACATGTAGCCCCAGATGTACTTTACAGGAAAATAAGGGCTGTGCCAAATTCCAAAGTCATTTTCATGGCCGAAAATCCAAGTATAGCACCACACGCTATGCGAGAAGGCCGCCGAGCAGGCCCCATTAAAACAGCACTTAGACTATGAGACACTTTTTGACGCTAGAGTTGGAAATTTCTCCCTGAATACTGAGGCAATCGAGTTGAAAGTTGCACGACATGTAGCCCCAGATGTACTCTACAGGAAAATAAGGGCTGTGCCAAATTCCAAAGTCATTTTCATGGCCGAAACTCCAAGTATAGCACCACACGCTATGCGAGAAGGCCGCCGAGCAGGCCCCATTAAAACAGCACTAAGACTATGAGACACTTTTGACAGTAGAGTTGGAAATTTCTCCCTGAATACTGAGGCAATCGAGTTGAAACTTGCACGACATGTAGCCCCAGATGTACTCTACAGGAAAATAAGGGCTGTGCCAAATTCCAAAGTCATTTTCATGGCCGAAATTCCAAGTATAGCACCACACGCTATGCGAGAAGGCCGCCGAGCAGGCCCCATTAAAACAGCACTAAGACTATGAGACACTTTTGACAGTAGAGTTGGAAATTTCTCCCTGAATACTGAGGCAATCGAGTTGAAACTTGCACGACATGTAGCCCCAGATGTACTCTACAGGAAAGAAAGGGCTGTACTAAATTCCAAAGTCATTTTCATGGCCGAAAATCCAAGTATATCACCACACGCTATGCGAGAAGGCCGCCGAGCAGGCCCCATTAAAACAGCACTAAGACTATGAGACACTTTTGACAGTAGAGTTGGACATTTCTCCCTGAATACTGAGGCAATCGAGTTGAAACTTGCACGACATGTAGCCCCAGATGTACTCTACAGGAAAGAAAGGGCTTTACTAAATTCCAAAGTCATTTTCATGGCCGAAAATCCAAGTATAGCACCACACGCTATGCGAGAAGGCCGCCGAGCAGGCCCCATTAAAACAGCACTAAGACTATGAGACACTTTTGACGGTAGAGTTGGAAATTTCTCCCTGAATACTGAGGCAATCAAGTTGAAACTTGCACGACATGTAGCCCCAGATGTACTTTACAGGAAAATAAGGGCTGTGCCAAATTCCAAAGTCATTTTCATGGCCGAAAATCCCAGTATAGCACCACACGCTATGCGAGAAGGCCGCCGAGCAGGCCCCATTAAAACAGCACTTAGACTATGAGACACTTTTTGACGCTAGAGTTGGAAATTTCTCCCTGAATACTGAGGCAATCGAGTTGAAACTTGCACGACATGTAGCCCCAGATGTACGCTACAGGAAAATAAGAGCTGTGCCAAATTCCAAAGTCATTTTCATGGCCGAAAATCCAAGTATAGCACCACACGCTATGCGAGAAAGCCGCCGAGCAGGCCCCATTAAAACAGCACTAAGACTATGAGACACTTTTGACGGTAGAGTTGGAAATTTCTCCCTGAATACTGAGGCAATCAAGTTGAAACTTGCACGACATGTAGCCCCAGATGTACTCTACAGGAAAATAAGGGCTGTGCCAAATTCCAAAGTCATTTTCATGGCCGAAAATCCAAGTATAGCACCACACGCTATGCGAGAAGGCCGCCGAGCAGGCCCCATTAAAACAGCACTTAGACTATGAGACACTTTTTGACGCTAGAGTTGGAAATTTCTCCCTGAATACTGAGGCAATCGAGTTGAAACTTGCACGACATGTAGCCCCAGATGTACTATACAGGAAAATAAGGGCTGTGCCAAATTCCAAAGTCATTTTCATGGCCGAAAATCCAAGTATAGCACCACACGCTATGCGAGAAGGCCGCAGAGCAGGCCCCATTAAAACAGCACTAAGACTATGAGACACTTTTGACTTTAGAGTTGGAAATTTCTCCCTGAATACTGAGGCAATCGAGTTGAAACTTGCACGACATGTAGCCCCAGATGTACTCTACAGGAAAATAAGGGCTGTGCCAAATTCCAAAGTCATTTTCATGGCCGAAAATCCAAGTATAGCACCACACGCTATGCGAGAAGGCCGCCGAGCAGGCCCCATTAAAACAGCACTAAGACTATGAGACACTTTTGACTTTAGAGTTGGAAATTTCTCCCTGAATACTGAGGCAATCGAGTTGAAACTTGCACGACATGTAGCCCCAGATGTACTCTACAGGAAAATAAGGGCTGTGCCAAATTCCAAAGTCATTTTCATGGCCGAAAATCCAAGTATAGCACCACACGCTATGCGAGAAGGCCGCCGAGCAGGCCCCATTAAAACAGCACTTAGACTATGAGACACTTTTTGACGCTAGAGTTGGAAATTTCTCCCTAAATACTCGGGCAATCGAGTTGAAACTTGCACGACATGTAGCCCCAGATGTACTCTACAGGAAAGAAAGGGCTTTACTAAATTCAAAAGTCATTTTCATGGCCGAAAATCCAAGTATAGCACCACACGCTATGCGAGAAGGCCGCCGAGCAGGCCCCATTAAAACAGCACTAAGACTATGAGACACTTTTGACGGTAGAGTTGGAAATTTCTCCCTGAATACTGAGGCAATCAAGTTGAAACTTGCACGACATGTAGCCCCAGATGTACTTTACAGGAAAATAAGGGCTGTGCCAAATTCCAAAGTCATTTTCATGGCCGAAAATCCAAGTATAGCACCACACGCTATGCGAGAAGGCCGCCGAGCAGGCCCCATTAAAACAGCACTTAGACTATGAGACACTTTTTGACGCTAGAGTTGGAAATTTCTCCCTGAATACTGAGGCAATCGAGTTGAAAGTTGCACGACATGTAGCCCCAGATGTACTCTACAGGAAAATAAGGGCTGTGCCAAATTCCAAAGTCATTTTCATGGCCGAAACTCCAAGTATAGCACCACACGCTATGCGAGAAGGCCGCCGAGCAGGCCCCATTAAAACAGCACTAAGACTATGAGACACTTTTGACAGTAGAGTTGGAAATTTCTCCCTGAATACTGAGGCAATCGAGTTGAAACTTGCACGACATGTAGCCCCAGATGTACTCTACAGGAAAATAAGGGCTGTGCCAAATTCCAAAGTCATTTTCATGGCCGAAATTCCAAGTATAGCACCACACGCTATGCGAGAAGGCCGCCGAGCAGGCCCCATTAAAACAGCACTTAGACTATGAGACACTTTTTGACGCTAGAGTTGGAAATTTCTCCCTGAATACTGAGGCAATCGAGTTGAAAGTTGCACGACATGTAGCCCCAGATGTACTCTACAGGAAAATAAGGGCTGTGCCAAATTCCAAAGTCATTTTCATGGCCGAAACTCCAAGTATAGCACCACACGCTATGCGAGAAGGCCGCCGAGCAGGCCCCATTAAAACAGCACTAAGACTATGAGACACTTTTGACAGTAGAGTTGGAAATTTCTCCCTGAATACTGAGGCAATCGAGTTGAAACTTGCACGACATGTAGCCCCAGATGTACTCTACAGGAAAATAAGGGCTGTGCCAAATTCCAAAGTCATTTTCATGGCCGAAAATCCAAGTATAGCACCACACGCTATGCGAGAAGGCCGCCGAGCAGGCCCCATTAAAACAGCACTTAGACTATGAGACACTTTTTGACGCTAGAGTTGGAAATTTCTCCCTGAATACTGAGGCAATCGAGTTGAAACTTGCACGACATGTAGCCCCAGATGTACTATACAGGAAAATAAGGGCTGTGCCAAATTCCAAAGTCATTTTCATGGCCGAAAATCCAAGTATAGCACCACACGCTATGCGAGAAGGCCGCAGAGCAGGCCCCATTAAAACAGCACTAAGACTATGAGACACTTTTGACTTTAGAGTTGGAAATTTCTCCCTGAATACTGAGGCAATCGAGTTGAAACTTGCACGACATGTAGCCCCAGATGTACTCTACAGGAAAATAAGGGCTGTGCCAAATTCCAAAGTCATTTTCATGGCCGAAAATCCAAGTATAGCACCACACGCTATGCGAGAAGGCCGCCGAGCAGGCCCCATTAAAACAGCACTAAGACTATGAGACACTTTTGACTTTAGAGTTGGAAATTTCTCCCTGAATACTGAGGCAATCGAGTTGAAACTTGCACGACATGTAGCCCCAGATGTACTCTACAGGAAAATAAGGGCTGTGCCAAATTCCAAAGTCATTTTCATGGCCGAAAATCCAAGTATAGCACCACACGCTATGCGAGAAGGCCGCCGAGCAGGCCCCATTAAAACAGCACTTAGACTATGAGACACTTTTTGACGCTAGAGTTGGAAATTTCTCCCTAAATACTCGGGCAATCGAGTTGAAACTTGCACGACATGTAGCCCCAGATGTACTCTACAGGAAAGAAAGGGCTTTACTAAATTCCAAAGTCATTTTCATGGCCGAAAATCCAAGTATAGCACCACACGCTATGCGAGAAGGCCGCCGAGCAGGCCCCATTAAAACAGCACTAAGACTATGAGACACTTTTGACGGTAGAGTTGGAAATTTCTCCCTGAATACTGAGGCAATCAAGTTGAAACTTGCACGACATGTAGCCCCAGATGTACTTTACAGGAAAATAAGGGCTGTGCCAAATTCCAAAGTCATTTTCATGGCCGAAAATCCAAGTATAGCACCACACGCTATGCGAGAAGGCCGCCGAGCAGGCCCCATTAAAACAGCACTTAGACTATGAGACACTTTTTGACGCTAGAGTTGGAAATTTCTCCCTGAATACTGAGGCAATCGAGTTGAAAGTTGCACGACATGTAGCCCCAGATGTACTCTACAGGAAAATAAGGGCTGTGCCAAATTCCAAAGTCATTTTCATGGCCGAAACTCCAAGTATAGCACCACACGCTATGCGAGAAGGCCGCCGAGCAGGCCCCATTAAAACAGCACTAAGACTATGAGACACTTTTGACAGTAGAGTTGGAAATTTCTCCCTGAATACTGAGGCAATCGAGTTGAAACTTGCACGACATGTAGCCCCAGATGTACTCTACAGGAAAATAAGGGCTGTGCCAAATTCCAAAGTCATTTTCATGGCCGAAATTCCAAGTATAGCACCACACGCTATGCGAGAAGGCCGCCGAGCAGGCCCCATTAAAACAGCACTTAGACTATGAGACACTTTTTGACGCTAGAGTTGGAAATCTCTCCCTGAATACTGAGGCAATCGAGTTGAAAGTTGCACGACATGTAGCCCCAGATGTACTCTACAGGAAAATAAGGGCTGTGCCAAATTCCAAAGTCATTTTCATGGCCGAAACTCCAAGTATAGCACCACACGCTATGCGAGAAGGCCGCCGAGCAGGCCCCATTAAAACAGCACTTAGACTATGAGACACTTTTTGACGCTAGAGTTGGAAATTTCTCCCTGAATACTGAGGCAATCGAGTTGAAAGTTGCACGACATGTAGCCCCAGATGTACTCTACAGGAAAATAAGGGCTGTGCCAAATTCCAAAGTCATTTTCATGGCCGAAACTCCAAGTATAGCACCACACGCTATGCGAGAAGGCCGCCGAGCAGGCCCCATTAAAACAGCACTAAGACTATGAGACACTTTTGACAGTAGAGTTGGAAATGTCTCCCTGAATACTGAGGCAATCGAGTTGAAAGTTGCACGACATGTAGCCCCAGATGTACTCTACAGGAAAATAAGGGCTGTGCCAAATTCCAAAGTCATTTTCATGGCCGAAACTCCAAGTATAGCACCACACGCTATGCGAGAAGGCCGCCGAGCAGGCCCCATTAAAACAGCACTAAGACTATGAGACACTTTTGACAGTAGAGTTGGAAATTTCTCCCTGAATACTGAGGCAATCGAGTTGAAACTTGCACGACATGTAGCCCCAGATGTACTCTACAGGAAAGAAAGGGCTTTACTAAATTCCAAAGTCATTTTCATGGCCGAAAATCCAAGTATAGCACCACACGCTATGCGAGAAGGCCGCCGAGCAGGCCCCATTAAAACAGCACTAAGACTATGAGACACTTTTGACGGTAGAGTTGGAAATTTCTCCCTGAATACTGAGGCAATCAAGTTGAAACTTGCACGACATGTAGCCCCAGATGTACTTTACAGGAAAATAAGGGCTGTGCCAAATTCCAAAGTCATTTTCATGGCCGAAAATCCAAGTATAGCACCACACGCTATGCGAGAAGGCCGCCGAGCAGGCCCCATTAAAACAGCACTTAGACTATGAGACACTTTTTGACGCTAGAGTTGGAAATTTCTCCCTGAATACTGAGGCAATCGAGTTGAAAGTTGCACGACATGTAGCCCCAGATGTACTCTACAGGAAAATAAGGGCTGTGCCAAATTCCAAAGTCATTTTCATGGCCGAAACTCCAAGTATAGCACCACACGCTATGCGAGAAGGCCGCCGAGCAGGCCCCATTAAAACAGCACTAAGACTATGAGACACTTTTGACAGTAGAGTTGGAAATTTCTCCCTGAATACTGAGGCAATCGAGTTGAAACTTGCACGACATGTAGCCCCAGATGTACTCTACAGGAAAATAAGGGCTGTGCCAAATTCCAAAGTCATTTTCATGGCCGAAATTCCAAGTATAGCACCACACGCTATGCGAGAAGGCCGCCGAGCAGGCCCCATTAAAACAGCACTAAGACTATGAGACACTTTTGACAGTAGAGTTGGAAATTTCTCCCTGAATACTGAGGCAATCGAGTTGAAACTTGCACGACATGTAGCCCCAGATGTACTCTACAGGAAAGAAAGGGCTGTACTAAATTCCAAAGTCATTTTCATGGCCGAAAATCCAAGTATATCACCACACGCTATGCGAGAAGGCCGCCGAGCAGGCCCCATTAAAACAGCACTAAGACTATGAGACACTTTTGACAGTAGAGTTGGACATTTCTCCCTGAATACTGAGGCAATCGAGTTGAAACTTGCACGACATGTAGCCCCAGATGTACTCTACAGGAAAGAAAGGGCTTTACTAAATTCCAAAGTCATTTTCATGGCCGAAAATCCAAGTATAGCACCACACGCTATGCGAGAAGGCCGCCGAGCAGGCCCCATTAAAACAGCACTAAGACTATGAGACACTTTTGACGGTAGAGTTGGAAATTTCTCCCTGAATACTGAGGCAATCAAGTTGAAACTTGCACGACATGTAGCCCCAGATGTACTTTACAGGAAAATAAGGGCTGTGCCAAATTCCAAAGTCATTTTCATGGCCGAAAATCCCAGTATAGCACCACACGCTATGCGAGAAGGCCGCCGAGCAGGCCCCATTAAAACAGCACTTAGACTATGAGACACTTTTTGACGCTAGAGTTGGAAATTTCTCCCTGAATACTGAGGCAATCGAGTTGAAACTTGCACGACATGTAGCCCCAGATGTACGCTACAGGAAAATAAGAGCTGTGCCAAATTCCAAAGTCATTTTCATGGCCGAAAATCCAAGTATAGCACCACACGCTATGCGAGAAAGCCGCCGAGCAGGCCCCATTAAAACAGCACTAAGACTATGAGACACTTTTGACGGTAGAGTTGGAAATTTCTCCCTGAATACTGAGGCAATCAAGTTGAAACTTGCACGACATGTAGCCCCAGATGTACTCTACAGGAAAATAAGGGCTGTGCCAAATTCCAAAGTCATTTTCATGGCCGAAAATCCAAGTATAGCACCACACGCTATGCGAGAAGGCCGCCGAGCAGGCCCCATTAAAACAGCACTTAGACTATGAGACACTTTTTGACGCTAGAGTTGGAAATTTCTCCCTGAATACTGAGGCAATCGAGTTGAAACTTGCACGACATGTAGCCCCAGATGTACTATACAGGAAAATAAGGGCTGTGCCAAATTCCAAAGTCATTTTCATGGCCGAAAATCCAAGTATAGCACCACACGCTATGCGAGAAGGCCGCAGAGCAGGCCCCATTAAAACAGCACTAAGACTATGAGACACTTTTGACTTTAGAGTTGGAAATTTCTCCCTGAATACTGAGGCAATCGAGTTGAAACTTGCACGACATGTAGCCCCAGATGTACTCTACAGGAAAATAAGGGCTGTGCCAAATTCCAAAGTCATTTTCATGGCCGAAAATCCAAGTATAGCACCACACGCTATGCGAGAAGGCCGCCGAGCAGGCCCCATTAAAACAGCACTAAGACTATGAGACACTTTTGACTTTAGAGTTGGAAATTTCTCCCTGAATACTGAGGCAATCGAGTTGAAACTTGCACGACATGTAGCCCCAGATGTACTCTACAGGAAAATAAGGGCTGTGCCAAATTCCAAAGTCATTTTCATGGCCGAAAATCCAAGTATAGCACCACACGCTATGCGAGAAGGCCGCCGAGCAGGCCCCATTAAAACAGCACTTAGACTATGAGACACTTTTTGACGCTAGAGTTGGAAATTTCTCCCTAAATACTCGGGCAATCGAGTTGAAACTTGCACGACATGTAGCCCCAGATGTACTCTACAGGAAAGAAAGGGCTTTACTAAATTCCAAAGTCATTTTCATGGCCGAAAATCAAAGTATAGCACCACACGCTATGCGAGAAGGCCGCCGAGCAGGCCCCATTAAAACAGCACTAAGACTATGAGACACTTTTGACGGTAGAGTTGGAAATTTCTCCCTGAATACTGAGGCAATCAAGTTGAAACTTGCACGACATGTAGCCCCAGATGTACTTTACAGGAAAATAAGGGCTGTGCCAAATTCCAAAGTCATTTTCATGGCCGAAAATCCAAGTATAGCACCACACGCTATGCGAGAAGGCCGCCGAGCAGGCCCCATTAAAACAGCACTAAGACTATGAGACACTTTTGACTTTAGAGTTGGAAATTTCTCCCTGAATACTGAGGCAATCGAGCTGAAACTTGCACGACATGTAGCCCCAGATGTACTCTACAGGAAAGAAAGGGCTGTACTAAATTCCAAAGTCATTTTCATGGCCGAAAATCCAAGTATAGCACCACACGCTATGCGAGAAGGCCGCCGAGCAGGCCCCATTAAAACAGCACTAAGACTATGAGACACTTTTGACTTTAGGGTTGGAAATTTCTCCCTGAATACTGAGGCAATCGAGTTGAAACTTGCACGACATGTAGCCCCAGATGTACTCTACAGGAAAATAAGGGCTGTGCAAAATTCCAAAGTCATTTTCATGGCCGAAAATCCAAGTATAGCACCACACGCTATGCGAGAAGGCCGCCGAGCAGGCCACATTAAAACAGCACTTAGACTATGAGACACTTTTTGGAAAGTGTCTCGCTAGAGTTGAAAATTTCTCCCTGAATACTGAGGCAATCGAGTTGAAACTTGCACGACATGTATCCCCAGATGTACTCTACAGGAAAATAAGGGCTGTGCCAAATTCCAAAGTCATTTTCATGGCCGAAACTCCAAGTATAGCACCACACGCTATGCGAGAAGGCCGCCGAGCAGGCCCCATTAAAACAGCACTTAGACTATGAGACACTTTTTGACGCTAGAGTTGGAAATTTCTCCCTGAATACTGAGGCAATCGAGTTGAAACTTGCACGACATGTAGCGCCAGATGTACTCTACAGGAAAATAGGGGCTGTGCCAAATTCCAAAGTCATTTTCATGGCCGAAACTCCAAAAATATCACCACACGCTATGCGAGAAGGCCGCCGAAAAGGCCCGATTAAAACAGCACTAAGACTATGAGACACTTTTGACAGTAGAGTTGGAAATTTCTCCCTGAATACTGAGGCAATCGAGTTGAAACTTGCACGACATGTAGCCCAAGATGTACTCTACAGGAAAAAAAGGGCTGTACTAAATTCCAAAGTCATTTTCATGGCCGAAAATCCAAGTATAGCACCACACGCTGTTCGAGAAGGCCGCCGAGCAGGCCCCATTAAAACAGCAGTAAGACTATGAGACACTTTTGACTTTAGAGTTGGAAATTTCTCCCTGAATACTGAGGCAATCGAGTTGAAACTTGCACGACATGGAGCCCCAGATGTACTCTACAGGAAAGAAAGGGCTGTACTAAATTCCAAAGTCATTTTCATGGCCGAAACTCCAAAAATATCACCACACGCTATGCGAGAAGGCCGCCGAAAAGGCCCGATTAAAACAGCACTAAGACTATGAGACACTTTTGACAGTAGAGTTGGAAATTTCTCCCTGAATACTGAGGCAATCGAGTTGAAACTTGCACGACATGTAGCCCAAGATGTACTCTACAGGAAAGAAAGGGCTGTACTAAATTCCAAAGTCATTTTCATGGCCGAAAATCCAAGTATAGCACCACACGCTGTGCGAGAAGGCCGCCGAGCAGGCCCCATTAAAACAGCAGTAAGACTATGAGACACTTTTGACTTTAGAGTTGGAAATTTCTCCCTGAATACTGAGGCAATCGAGTTGAAACTTGCACGACATGTAGCCCCAGATGTACTCTACAGGAAAATAGGGGCTGTGCCAAATTCCAAAGTCATTTTCATGGCCGAAAATCCAAGTATAGCACCACACGCTATGCGAGAAGGCCGCCGAGCAGGCCCCATTAAAACAGCACTTAGACTATGAGACACTTTTTGACGCTAGAGTTGGAAATTTCACCCTGAATACTGAGTCAATCGAGTTGAAACTTGCACGACATGTAGCCCCAGATGTACTCTACAGGAAAGAAAGGGCTGTACTAAATTCCAAAGTCATTTTCATGGCCGAAAATCCAAGTATATCACCACACGCTATGCGAGAAGGCCGCCGAGCAGGCCCCATTAAAACAGCACTTAGACTATGAGACACTTTTTGACGCTAGAGTTGGAAATTTCTCCCTGAATACTGAGGCAATCGAGTTGAAACTTGCACGACATGTAGCCCCAGACGTACTCTACAGGAAAATAAGGGCTGTGCCAAATTCCAAAGTCATTTTCATGGCCGAAAATCCAAGTATAGCACCACACGCTATGCGAGAAGGCCGCCGAGCAGGCCCCATTAAAACAGCACTTAGACTATGAGACACTTTTTGACTTTAGAGTTGGAAATTTCTCCCTGAATACTGAGGCAATCGAGTTGAAACTTGCACGACATGTAGCCCCAGATGTACTCTACAGGAAAATAAGGGCTGTGCCAAATTCCAAAGTCATGTTCATGGCCGAAACTCCAAGTATAGCACCACACGCTATGCGAGAAGGCCGCCGAGCAGGCCCCATTAAAACAGCACTAAGACTATGAGACACTTTTGACTTTAGAGTTGGAAATTTCTCCCTGAATACTGAGGCAATCGAGTTGAAACTTGCACGACATGTAGCCCCAGATGTACTCTACAGGAAAGAAAGGGCTGTACTAAATTCCAAAGTCATTTTCATGGCCGAAAATCCAAGTATATCACCACACGCTATGCGAGAAGGCCGCCGAGCAGGCCCCATTAAAACAGCACTAAGACTATGAGACACTTTTGACAGTAGAGTAGGAAATTTCTCCCTGAATACTGAGGCAATCGAGTTGAAACTTGCACGACATGTAGCCCCAGATGTACTCTACAGGAAAGAAAGGGCTGTACTAAATTCCAAAGTCATTTTCATGGCCGAAAATCCAAGTATATCACCACACGCTATGCGAGAAGGCCGCCGAGCAGGCCCCATTAAAACAGCACTAAGACTATGAGACACTTTTGACAGTAGAGTTGGAAATTTCTCCCTGAATACTGAGGCAATCAAGTTGAAACTTGCACGACATGTAGCCCCAGATGTACTTTACAGGAAAATAAGGGCTGTGCCAAATTCCAAAGTCATTTTCATGGCCGAAAATCCAAGTATAGCACCACACGCTATGCGAGAAGGCCGCCGAGCAGGCCCCATTAAAACAGCACTTAGACTATGAGACACTTTTTGACGCTAGAGTTGGAAATTTCTCCCTGAATACTGAGGCAATCGAGTTGAAAGTTGCACGACATGTAGCCCCAGATGTACTCTACAGGAAAATAAGGGCTGTGCCAAATTCCAAAGTCATTTTCATGGCCGAAAATCCAAGTATAGCACCACACGCTATGCGAGAAGGCCGCCGAGCAGGCCCCATTAAAACAGCACTTAGACTATGAGACACTTTTTGACGCTAGAGTTGGAAATTTCTCCCTAAATACTCGGGCAATCGAGTTGAAACTTGCACGACATGTAGCCCCAGATGTACTCTACAGGAAAGAAAGGGCTTTACTAAATTCCAAAGTCATTTTCATGGCCGAAAATCAAAGTATAGCACCACACGCTATGCGAGAAGGCCGCCGAGCAGGCCCCATTAAAACAGCACTAAGACTATGAGACACTTTTGACGGTAGAGTTGGAAATTTCTCCCTGAATACTGAGGCAATCAAGTTGAAACTTGCACGACATGTAGCCCCAGATGTACTTTACAGGAAAATAAGGGCTGTGCCAAATTCCAAAGTCATTTTCATGGCCGAAAATCCAAGTATAGCACCACACGCTATGCGAGAAGGCCGCCGAGCAGGCCCCATTAAAACAGCACTAAGACTATGAGACACTTTTGACTTTAGAGTTGGAAATTTCTCCCTGAATACTGAGGCAATCGAGCTGAAACTTGCACGACATGTAGCCCCAGATGTACTCTACAGGAAAGAAAGGGCTGTACTAAATTCCAAAGTCATTTTCATGGCCGAAAATCCAAGTATAGCACCACACGCTATGCGAGAAGGCCGCCGAGCAGGCCCCATTAAAACAGCACTAAGACTATGAGACACTTTTGACTTTAGGGTTGGAAATTTCTCCCTGAATACTGAGGCAATCGAGTTGAAACTTGCACGACATGTAGCCCCAGATGTACTCTACAGGAAAATAAGGGCTGTGCAAAATTCCAAAGTCATTTTCATGGCCGAAAATCCAAGTATAGCACCACACGCTATGCGAGAAGGCCGCCGAGCAGGCCACATTAAAACAGCACTTAGACTATGAGACACTTTTTGGAAAGTGTCTCGCTAGAGTTGAAAATTTCTCCCTGAATACTGAGGCAATCGAGTTGAAACTTGCACGACATGTATCCCCAGATGTACTCTACAGGAAAATAAGGGCTGTGCCAAATTCCAAAGTCATTTTCATGGCCGAAACTCCAAGTATAGCACCACACGCTATGCGAGAAGGCCGCCGAGCAGGCCCCATTAAAACAGCACTTAGACTATGAGACACTTTTTGACGCTAGAGTTGGAAATTTCTCCCTGAATACTGAGGCAATCGAGTTGAAACTTGCACGACATGTAGCGCCAGATGTACTCTACAGGAAAATAGGGGCTGTGCCAAATTCCAAAGTCATTTTCATGGCCGAAACTCCAAAAATATCACCACACGCTATGCGAGAAGGCCGCCGAAAAGGCCCGATTAAAACAGCACTAAGACTATGAGACACTTTTGACAGTAGAGTTGGAAATTTCTCCCTGAATACTGAGGCAATCGAGTTGAAACTTGCACGACATGTAGCCCAAGATGTACTCTACAGGAAAAAAAGGGCTGTACTAAATTCCAAAGTCATTTTCATGGCCGAAAATCCAAGTATAGCACCACACGCTGTTCGAGAAGGCCGCCGAGCAGGCCCCATTAAAACAGCAGTAAGACTATGAGACACTTTTGACTTTAGAGTTGGAAATTTCTCCCTGAATACTGAGGCAATCGAGTTGAAACTTGCACGACATGGAGCCCCAGATGTACTCTACAGGAAAGAAAGGGCTGTACTAAATTCCAAAGTCATTTTCATGGCCGAAACTCCAAAAATATCACCACACGCTATGCGAGAAGGCCGCCGAAAAGGCCCGATTAAAACAGCACTAAGACTATGAGACACTTTTGACAGTAGAGTTGGAAATTTCTCCCTGAATACTGAGGCAATCGAGTTGAAACTTGCACGACATGTAGCCCAAGATGTACTCTACAGGAAAGAAAGGGCTGTACTAAATTCCAAAGTCATTTTCATGGCCGAAAATCCAAGTATAGCACCACACGCTGTGCGAGAAGGCCGCCGAGCAGGCCCCATTAAAACAGCAGTAAGACTATGAGACACTTTTGACTTTAGAGTTGGAAATTTCTCCCTGAATACTGAGGCAATCGAGTTGAAACTTGCACGACATGTAGCCCCAGATGTACTCTACAGGAAAATAGGGGCTGTGCCAAATTCCAAAGTCATTTTCATGGCCGAAAATCCAAGTATAGCACCACACGCTATGCGAGAAGGCCGCCGAGCAGGCCCCATTAAAACAGCACTTAGACTATGAGACACTTTTTGACGCTAGAGTTGGAAATTTCACCCTGAATACTGAGTCAATCGAGTTGAAACTTGCACGACATGTAGCCCCAGATGTACTCTACAGGAAAGAAAGGGCTGTACTAAATTCCAAAGTCATTTTCATGGCCGAAAATCCAAGTATATCACCACACGCTATGCGAGAAGGCCGCCGAGCAGGCCCCATTAAAACAGCACTTAGACTATGAGACACTTTTTGACGCTAGAGTTGGAAATTTCTCCCTGAATACTGAGGCAATCGAGTTGAAACTTGCACGACATGTAGCCCCAGACGTACTCTACAGGAAAATAAGGGCTGTGCCAAATTCCAAAGTCATTTTCATGGCCGAAAATCCAAGTATAGCACCACACGCTATGCGAGAAGGCCGCCGAGCAGGCCCCATTAAAACAGCACTTAGACTATGAGACACTTTTTGACTTTAGAGTTGGAAATTTCTCCCTGAATACTGAGGCAATCGAGTTGAAACTTGCACGACATGTAGCCCCAGATGTACTCTACAGGAAAATAAGGGCTGTGCCAAATTCCAAAGTCATGTTCATGGCCGAAACTCCAAGTATAGCACCACACGCTATGCGAGAAGGCCGCCGAGCAGGCCCCATTAAAACAGCACTAAGACTATGAGACACTTTTGACTTTAGAGTTGGAAATTTCTCCCTGAATACTGAGGCAATCGAGTTGAAACTTGCACGACATGTAGCCCCAGATGTACTCTACAGGAAAGAAAGGGCTGTACTAAATTCCAAAGTCATTTTCATGGCCGAAAATCCAAGTATATCACCACACGCTATGCGAGAAGGCCGCCGAGCAGGCCCCATTAAAACAGCACTAAGACTATGAGACACTTTTGACAGTAGAGTAGGAAATTTCTCCCTGAATACTGAGGCAATCGAGTTGAAACTTGCACGACATGTAGCCCCAGATGTACTCTACAGGAAAGAAAGGGCTGTACTAAATTCCAAAGTCATTTTCATGGCCGAAAATCCAAGTATATCACCACACGCTATGCGAGAAGGCCGCCGAGCAGGCCCCATTAAAACAGCACTTAGACTATGAGACACTTTTTGACGCTAGAGTTGGAAATTTCTCCCTGAATACTGAGGCAATCGAGTTGAAACTTGCACGACATGTAGCGCCAGATGTACTCTACAGGAAAATAGGGGCTGTGCCAAATTCCAAAGTCATTTTCATGGCCGAAACTCCAAAAATATCACCACACGCTATGCGAGAAGGCCGCCGAAAAGGCCCCATTAAAACAGCACTAAGACTATGAGACACTTTTGACTTTAGAGTTGGAAATTTCTCCCTGAATACTGAGGCAATCAAGTTGAAACTTGCACGACATGTAGCCCCAGATGTACTCTACAGGAAAATAAGGGCTGTGCCAAATTCCAAAGTCATGTTCATGGC
Source organism: Astropecten irregularis (assembly GCA_963971285.1). Lineage (NCBI taxonomy): Eukaryota > Metazoa > Echinodermata > Asteroidea > Paxillosida > Astropectinidae > Astropecten > Astropecten irregularis. The sequence continues at coordinate 24,381,139 of OZ020245.1, read as the reverse complement.
CGAAACTCCAAGTATAGCACCACACGCTATGCGAGAAGGCCGCCGAGCAGGCCCCATTAAAACAGCACTAAGACTATGAGACACTTTTGACTTTAGAGTTGGAAATTTCTCCCTGAATACTGAGGCAATCGAGCTGAAACTTGCACGACATGTAGCCCCAGATGTACTCTACAGGAAAGAAAGGGCTGTACTAAATTCCAAAGTCATTTTCATGGCCGAAAATCCAAGTATAGCACCACACGCTATGCGAGAAGGCCGCCGAGCAGGCCCCATTAAAACAGCACTAAGACAATGAGACACATTTTGACGCTAGAGTTGGAAATTTCACCCTGAATACTGAGTCAATCGAGTTGAAACTTGCACGACATGTAGCCCCAGATGTACTTTACAGGAAAATAAGGGCTGTGCCAAATTCCAAAGTCATTTTCATGGCCGAAAATCCAAGTATAGCACCACACGCTATGCGAGAAGGCCGCCGAGCAGGCCCCATTAAAACAGCACTAAGACTATATATGAGACACTTTTGACAGTAGAGTTGGAAATTTCTCCCTGAATACTGAGGCAATCGAGTTGAAACTTGCACGACATGTAGCCAGAGATGTACTCTACAGGAACGAAAGGGCTGTACTAAATTCCAAAGTCATTTTCATGGCCGAAAATCCAAGTATAGCACCACACGCTATGCGAGAAGGCCGCCGAGCAGGCCCCATTAAAACAGCACTAAGACAATGAGACACTTTTGACTTTAGAGTTGGAAATTTCTCCCTGAATACTGAGGCAATCGAGTTGAAACTTGCACGACATGTAGCCCCAGATGTACTCTACAGGAAAATAAGGGCTGTACCAAATTCCAAAGTCATTTTCATGGCCGAAAATCCAAGTATAGCACCACACGCCAGCGAGAAAGCCGCCGAGCAGGCCCCATTAAAACAGCACTTAGACTATGAGACACTTTTTGACGCTAGAGTTGGAAATTTCTCCCTGAATACTGAGGCAATCGAGTTGAAACTTGCACGACATGTAGCCCCAGATGTACTTTACAGGAAAATAAGGGCTGTGCCAAATTCCAAAGTCATTTTCATGGCCGAAACTCCAAGTATAGCACCACACGCTATGCGAGAAGGCCGCCGAGCAGGCCCCATTAAAACAGCACTAAGACTATGAGACACTTTTGACAGTAGAGTAGGAAATTTCTCCCTGAATACTGAGGCAATCGAGTTGAAACTTGCACGACATGTAGCCCGAGATGTACTCTACAGGAACGAAAGGGCTGTACTAAATTCCAAAGTCATTTTCATGGCCGAAAATCCAAGTATAGCACCACACGCTATGCGAGAAGGCCGCCGAGCAGGCCCCATTAAAACAGCACTAAGACTATGAGACACTTTTGACGGTAGAGTTGGAAATTTCTCCCTGAATACTGAGGCAATCAAGTTGAAACTTGCACGACATGTAGCCCCAGATGTACTTTACAGGAAAATAAGGGCTGTGCCAAATTCCAAAGTCATTTTCATGGCCGAAAATCCAAGTATAGCACCACACGCTATGCGAGAAGGCCGCCGAGCAGGCCCCATTAAAACAGCACTTAGACTATGAGACACATTTTGACGCTAGAGTTGGAAATTTCTCCCTGAATACTGAGGCAATAGAGCTGAAACTTGCACGACATGTAGCCCCAGATGTACTCTACAGGAAAGAAAGGGCTGTACTAAATTCCAAAGTCATTTTCATGGCCGAAAATCCAAGTATATCACCACACGCTATGCGAGAAGGCCGCCGAGCAGGCCCCATTAAAACAGCACTAAGACTATGAGACACTTTTGACAGTAGAGTAGGAAATTTCTCCCTGAATACTGAGGCAATCGAGTTGAAACTTGCACGACATGTAGCCCCAGATGTACTCTACAGGAAAGAAAGGGCTGTACTAAATTCCAAAGTCATTTTCATGGCCGAAAATCCAAGTATATCACCACACGCTATGCGAGAAGGCCGCCGAGCAGGCCCCATTAAAACAGCACTTAAACTATGAGACACTTTTTGACGCTAGAGTTGGAAATTTCTCCCTGAATACTGAGGCAATCGAGTTGAAACTTGCACGACATGTAGCGCCAGATGTACTCTACAGGAAAATAGGGGCTGTGCCAAATTCCAAAGTCATTTTCATGGCCGAAACTCCAAAAATATCACCACACGCTATGCGAGAAGGCCGCCGAAAAGGCCCCATTAAAACAGCACTAAGACTATGAGACACTTTTGACTTTAGAGTTGGAAATTTCTCCCTGAATACTGAGGCAATCAAGTTGAAACTTGCACGACATGTAGCCCCAGATGTACTCTACAGGAAAATAAGGGCTGTGCCAAATTCCAAAGTCATGTTCATGGCCGAAACTCCAAGTATAGCACCACACGCTATGCGAGAAGGCCGCCGAGCAGGCCCCATTAAAACAGCACTAAGACTATGAGACACTTTTGACTTTAGAGTTGGAAATTTCTCCCTGAATACTGAGGCAATCGAGCTGAAACTTGCACGACATGTAGCCCCAGATGTACTCTACAGGAAAGAAAGGGCTGTACTAAATTCCAAAGTCATTTTCATGGCCGAAAATCCAAGTATAGCACCACACGCTATGCGAGAAGGCCGCCGAGCAGGCCCCATTAAAACAGCACTAAGACAATGAGACACATTTTGACGCTAGAGTTGGAAATTTCACCCTGAATACTGAGTCAATCGAGTTGAAACTTGCACGACATGTAGCCCCAGATGTACTTTACAGGAAAATAAGGGCTGTGCCAAATTCCAAAGTCATTTTCATGGCCGAAAATCCAAGTATAGCACCACACGCTATGCGAGAAGGCCGCCGAGCAGGCCCCATTAAAACAGCACTAAGACTATATATGAGACACTTTTGACAGTAGAGTTGGAAATTTCTCCCTGAATACTGAGGCAATCGAGTTGAAACTTGCACGACATGTAGCCAGAGATGTACTCTACAGGAACGAAAGGGCTGTACTAAATTCCAAAGTCATTTTCATGGCCGAAAATCCAAGTATAGCACCACACGCTATGCGAGAAGGCCGCCGAGCAGGCCCCATTAAAACAGCACTAAGACAATGAGACACTTTTGACTTTAGAGTTGGAAATTTCTCCCTGAATACTGAGGCAATCGAGTTGAAACTTGCACGACATGTAGCCCCAGATGTACTCTACAGGAAAATAAGGGCTGTACCAAATTCCAAAGTCATTTTCATGGCCGAAAATCCAAGTATAGCACCACACGCCAGCGAGAAAGCCGCCGAGCAGGCCCCATTAAAACAGCACTTAGACTATGAGACACTTTTTGACGCTAGAGTTGGAAATTTCTCCCTGAATACTGAGGCAATCGAGTTGAAACTTGCACGACATGTAGCCCCAGATGTACTTTACAGGAAAATAAGGGCTGTGCCAAATTCCAAAGTCATTTTCATGGCCGAAACTCCAAGTATAGCACCACACGCTATGCGAGAAGGCCGCCGAGCAGGCCCCATTAAAACAGCACTAAGACTATGAGACACTTTTGACAGTAGAGTAGGAAATTTCTCCCTGAATACTGAGGCAATCGAGTTGAAACTTGCACGACATGTAGCCCGAGATGTACTCTACAGGAACGAAAGGGCTGTACTAAATTCCAAAGTCATTTTCATGGCCGAAAATCCAAGTATAGCACCACACGCTATGCGAGAAGGCCGCCGAGCAGGCCCCATTAAAACAGCACTAAGACTATGAGACACTTTTGACGGTAGAGTTGGAAATTTCTCCCTGAATACTGAGGCAATCAAGTTGAAACTTGCACGACATGTAGCCCCAGATGTACTTTACAGGAAAATAAGGGCTGTGCCAAATTCCAAAGTCATTTTCATGGCCGAAAATCCAAGTATAGCACCACACGCTATGCGAGAAGGCCGCCGAGCAGGCCCCATTAAAACAGCACTAAGACTATGAGACACTTTTGACTTTAGAGTTGGAAATTTCTCCCTGAATACTGAGGCAATCGAGTTGAAACTTGCACGACATGTAGCCCCAGATGTACTCTACAGGAAAATAATGGTTGTGCCAAATTCCAAAGTCATTTTCATGGCCGAAAATCCAAGTATAGCACCACACGCTATGCGAGAAGGCCGCCGAGCAGGCCCCATTAAAACAGCACTTAGACTATGAGACACTTTTTGACGCTAGAGTTGGAAATTTCTCCCTGAATACTGAGGCAATCAAGTTGAAACTTGCACGACATGTAGCCCCAGATGTACTCTACAGGAAAATAAGGGTTGTGCCAAATTCCAAAGTCATTTTCATGGCCGAAAATCCAAGTATAGCACCACACGCTATGCGAGAAGGCCGCCGAGCAGGCCCCATTAAAACAGCACTTAGACTATGAGACACTTTTGACTTTAGAGTTGGAAATTCCTCCCTGAATACTGAGGCAATCGAGTTGAAACTTGCACGACATGTAGCCCCAGATGTACTCTACAGGAAAAAAAAGGGCTGTACTAAATTCCAAAGTCATTTTCATGGCCGAAAATCCAAGTATAGCACCACACGCTATGCGAGAAGGCCGCCGAGCAGGCCCCATTAAAACAGCACTAAGACTATGAGACACTTTTGACAGTAGAGTTGGAAATTTCTCCCTGAATACTGAGGCAATCGAGTTGAAACTTGCACGACATGTAGCCCCAGATGTACTCTACAGGAAAATAAGGGCTGTGCCAAATTCCAAAGTCATTTTCATGGCCGAAATTCCAAGTATAGCACCACACGCTATGCGAGAAGGCCGCCGAGGAGGCCCCATTAAAACAGCACTAAGACTATGAGACACTTTTGACAGTAGAGTTGGAAATTTCTCCCTGAATACTGAGGCAATCGAGTTGAAACTTGCACGACATGTAGCCCCAGATGTACTCTACAGGAAAGAAAGGGCTGTACTAAATTCCAAAGTCATTTTCATGGCCGAAAATCCAAGTATATCACCACACGCTATGCGAGAAGGCCGCCGAGCAGGCCCCATTAAAACAGCACTAAGACTATGAGACACTTTTGACGGTAGAGTTGGAAATTTCTCCCTGAATACTGAGGCAATCGAGTTGAAACTTGCACGACATGTAGCCCCAGATGTACTCTACAGGAAAATAAGGGTTGTGCCAAATTCCAAAGTCATTTTCATGGCCGAAAATCCAAGTATAGCACCACACGCTATGCGAGAAGGCCGCCGAGCAGGCCCCATTAAAACAGCACTAAGACTATGAGACACTTTTGACTTTAGAGTTGGAAATTCCTCCCTGAATACTGAGGCAATCGAGTTGAAACTTGCACGACATGTAGCCCCAGATGTACTCTACAGGAAAAAAAGGGCTGTACTAAATTCCAAAGTCATTTTCATGGCCGAAAATCCAAGTATAGCACCACACGCTATGCGAGAAGGCCGCCGAGCAGGCCCCATTAAAACAGCACTAAGACTATGAGACACTTTTGACAGTAGAGTTGGAAATTTCTCCCTGAATACTGAGGCAATCAAGTTGAAACTTGCACGACATGTAGCCCCAGATGTACTTTACAGGAAAATAAGGGCTGTGCCAAATTCCAAAGTCATTTTCATGGCCGAAAATCCAAGTATAGCACCACACGCTATGCGAGAAGGCCGCCGAGCAGGCCCCATTAAAACAGCACTTAGACTATGAGACACTTTTTGACGCTAGAGTTGAAAATTTCTCCCTGAATACTGAGGCAATCGAGTTGAAAGTTGCACGACATGTAGCCCCAGATGTACTCTACAGGAAAATAAGGGCTGTGCCAAATTCCAAAGTCATTTTCATGGCCGAAACTCCAAGTATAGCACCACACGCTATGCGAGAAGGCCGCCGAGCAGGCCCCATTAAAACAGCACTAAGACTATGAGACACTTTTGACAGTAGAGTTGGAAATTTCTCCCTGAATACTGAGGCAATCGAGTTGAAACTTGCACGACATGTAGCCCCAGATGTACTCTACAGGAAAATAAGGGCTGTGCCAAATTCCAAAGTCATTTTCATGGCCGAAATTCCAAGTATAGCACCACACGCTATGCGAGAAGGCCGCCGAGCAGGCCCCATTAAAACAGCACTAAGACTATGAGACACTTTTGACAGTAGAGTTGGAAATTTCTCCCTGAATACTGAGGCAATCGAGTTGAAACTTGCACGACATGTAGCCCCAGATGTACTCTACAGGAAAGAAAGGGCTGTACTAAATTCCAAAGTCATTTTCATGGCCGAAAATCCAAGTATATCACCACACGCTATGCGAGAAGGCCGCCGAGCAGGCCCCATTAAAACAGCACTAAGACTATGAGACACTTTTGACGGTAGAGTTGGAAATTTCTCCCTGAATACTGAGGCAATCGAGTTGAAAGTTGCACGACATGTAGCCCCAGATGTACTCTACAGGAAAATAAGGGCTGTGCCAAATTCCAAAGTCATTTTCATGGCCGAAACTCCAAGTATAGCACCACACGCTATGCGAGAAGGCCGCCGAGCAGGCCCCATTAAAACAGCACTAAGACTATGAGACACTTTTGACAGTAGAGTTGGAAATTTCTCCCTGAATACTGAGGCAATCGAGTTGAAACTTGCACGACATGTAGCCCCAGATGTACTCTACAGGAAAATAAGGGCTGTGCCAAATTCCAAAGTCATTTTCATGGCCGAAATTCCAAGTATAGCACCACACGCTATGCGAGAAGGCCGCCGAGCAGGCCCCATTAAAACAGCACTAAGACTATGAGACACTTTTGACAGTAGAGTTGGAAATTTCTCCCTGAATACTGAGGCAATCGAGTTGAAACTTGCACGACATGTAGCCCCAGATGTACTCTACAGGAAAGAAAGGGCTGTACTAAATTCCAAAGTCATTTTCATGGCCGAAAATCCAAGTATATCACCACACGCTATGCGAGAAGGCCGACGAGCAGGCCCCATTAAAACAGCACTAAGACTATGAGACACTTTTGACGGTAGAGTTGGAAATTTCTCCCTGAATACTGAGGCAATCGAGTTGAAACTTGCACGACATGTAGCCCCAGATGTACTCTACAGGAAAATAAGGGTTGTGCCAAATTCCAAAGTCATTTTCATGGCCGAAAATCCAAGTATAGCACCACACGCTATGCGAGAAGGCCGCCGAGCAGGCCCCATTAAAACAGCACTAAGACTATGAGACACTTTTGACTTTAGAGTTGGAAATTCCTCCCTGAATACTGAGGCAATCGAGTTGAAACTTGCACGACATGTAGCCCCAGATGTACTCTACAGGAAAAAAAGGGCTGTACTAAATTCCAAAGTCATTTTCATGGCCGAAAATCCAAGTATAGCACCACACGCTATGCGAGAAGGCCGCCGAGCAGGCCCCATTAAAACAGCACTAAGACTATGAGACACTTTTGACAGTAGAGTTGGAAATTTCTCCCTGAATACTGAGGCAATCAAGTTGAAACTTGCACGACATGTAGCCCCAGATGTACTTTACAGGAAAATAAGGGCTGTGCCAAATTCCAAAGTCATTTTCATGGCCGAAAATCCAAGTATAGCACCACACGCTATGCGAGAAGGCCGCCGAGCAGGCCCCATTAAAACAGCACTTAGACTATGAGACACTTTTTGACGCTAGAGTTGGAAATTTCTCCCTGAATACTGAGGCAATCGAGTTGAAAGTTGCACGACATGTAGCCCCAGATGTACTCTACAGGAAAATAAGGGCTGTGCCAAATTCCAAAGTCATTTTCATGGCCGAAACTCCAAGTATAGCACCACACGCTATGCGAGAAGGCCGCCGAGCAGGCCCCATTAAAACAGCACTAAGACTATGAGACACTTTTGACAGTAGAGTTGGAAATTTCTCCCTGAATACTGAGGCAATCGAGTTGAAACTTGCACGACATGTAGCCCCAGATGTACTCTACAGGAAAGAAAGGGCTTTACTAAATTCCAAAGTCATTTTCATGGCCGAAAATCCAAGTATAGCACCACACGCTATGCGAGAAGGCCGCCGAGCAGGCCCCATTAAAACAGCACTAAGACTATGAGACACTTTTGACGGTAGAGTTGGAAATTTCTCCCTGAATACTGAGGCAATCAAGTTGAAACTTGCACGACATGTAGCCCCAGATGTACTTTACAGGAAAATAAGGGCGGTGCCAAATTCCAAAGTCATTTTCATGGCCGAAAATCCAAGTATAGCACCACACGCTATGCGAGAAGGCCGCCGAGCAGGCCCCATTAAAACAGCACTTAGACTATGAGACACTTTTTGACGCTAGAGTTGGAAATTTCTCCCTGAATACTGAGGCAATCGAGTTGAAACTTGCACGACATGTAGCCCCAGATGTACTCTACAGGAAAATAAGGGCTGTGCCAAATTCCAAAGTCATTTTCATGGCCGAAATTCCAAGTATAGCACCACACGCTATGCGAGAAGGCCGCCGAGCAGGCCCCATTAAAACAGCACTAAGACTATGAGACACTTTTGACAGTAGAGTTGGAAATTTCTCCCTGAATACTGAGGCAATCGAGTTGAAACTTGCACGACATGTAGCCCCAGATGTACTCTACAGGAAAGAAAGGGCTGTACTAAATTCCAAAGTCATTTTCATGGCCGAAAATCCAAGTATATCACCACACGCTATGCGAGAAGGCCGCCGAGCAGGCCCCATTAAAACAGCACTAAGACTATGAGACACTTTTGACGGTAGAGTTGGAAATTTCTCCCTGAATACTGAGGCAATCGAGTTGAAACTTGCACGACATGTAGCCCCAGATGTACTCTACAGGAAAATAAGGGCTGTACTAAATTCCAAAGTCATTTTCATGGCCGAAAATCCAAGTATATCACCACACGCTATGCGAGAAGGCCGCCGAGCAGGCCCCATTAAAACAGCACTAAGACTATGAGACACTTTTGACGGTAGAGTTGGAAATTTCTCCCTGAATACTGAGGCAATCGAGTTGAAACTTGCACGACATGTAGCCCCAGATGTACTCTACAGGAAAATAAGGGCTGTGCCAAATTCCAAAGTCATTTTCATGGCCGAAAATCCAAGTATAGCACCACACGCTATGCGAGAAGGCCGCCGAGCAGGCCCCATTAAAACAGCACTTAGACTATGAGACACTTTTTGACGCTAGAGTTGGAAATTTCTCCCTGAATACTGAGGCAATCGAGTTGAAACTTGCACGACATGTAGCCCCAGATGTACTCTACAGGAAAATAAGGGCTGTGCCAAATTCCAAAGTCATTTTCATGGCCGAAACTCCAAGTATAGCACCACAAGCTATGCGAGAAGGCCGCCGAGCAGGCCCCATTAAAACAGCACTAAGACTATGAGACACTTTTGACAGTAGAGTTGGAAATTTCTCCCTGAATACTGAGGCAATCGAGTTGAAACTTGCACGACATGTAGCCCCAGATGTTCTCTACAGGAAAATAAGGGCTGTGCCATATTCTAAAGTCATTTTCATGGCCGAAAATCCAAGTATAGCACCACACGCTATGCGAGAAAGCCGCCGAGCAGGCCCCATTAAAACAGCACTAAGACTATGAGACACTTTTGACGGTAGAGTTGGAAATTTCTCCCTGAATACTGAGGCAATCGAGTTGAAACTTGCACGACATGTAGCCCCAGATGTACTCTACAGGAAAATAAGGGCTGTGCCAAATTCCAAAGTCATTTTCATGGCCGAAACTCCAAGTATAGCACCACAAGCTATGCGAGAAGGCCGCCGAGCAGGCCCCATTAAAACAGCACTAAGACTATGAGACACTTTTGACAGTAGAGTTGGAAATTTCTCCCTGAATACTGAGGCAATCGAGTTGAAACTTGCACGACATGTAGCCCCAGATGTTCTCTACAGGAAAATAAGGGCTGTGCCATATTCTAAAGTCATTTTCATGGCCGAAAATCCAAGTATAGCACCACACGCTATGCGAGAAAGCCGCTGGGTTCCGGTTCCCAGTCACCAGGTTTTCAATTACACTTCCTAAACAAATACAAAGAGAGAAGACACGGAAGGACAATTAAACACCTTTTACAATGCACCTCAACGGAAACGGGTTCAAATTCCCTGGGGTGTGACCTGTAGACAGCTAGGGACCACCCATCTCATCACACCTTTCACTTTCATGACAACAAGTGGCGCTCTTCCGCCCAAACATCATGGTACACGTAAGCCCGTCTTGGTATTGAAAGAACCTTGTAATACAGAGGGCATCAACAAGAACCCTTTCATTGCTGAGTGAAGATAACACGATTCTTTACACGGCTGAATATTAGACTAGCCTTTCGATTATTGACCGTTATTTAACCGTCCTGGGGTCGATTTTACCAAACTCATCTTAACTTACTATCAATCGTATCATAGGACTTAAGATGCATGCATTGCAGCCCTACTTACGACAGGCCCCCTGTGATGGGTTATCCTTCGTAACTCGAGTTACGATCGATCGCTTCGTGAAATCGACCCCAGTTCCACCATGCGGATGATAGCATGATGGTCAACATCATGATACCTCATTCTTCATTTGCATTGTTGAAGGTTGCTGGTCATTCTTGTTTTCATTAATACCTATTATTACACATTGATTTAGTTCGCTGGAACTCAGGAGGGGACTTTTTAGTACATTTTGAAACGATTTCATGCATGATCTACTTTTAGCGAATGGCGAAAGCCAATGCGGACTCGCGGCCCGCGGTTGACCAATATGGATAAGTGCTCAGCCACCACGAACCAAAAGCTCAAACTTAAACGAGCGCCAAGCCTTGTAAAAGAAGGTACTATTTTTAAACTGTGATGAATCAAGAAATACTATACTCCATGTACTCGGGACTTGACAAAATTAATGAGGTGTTCATGCTAAATAAATCAGCGAAGACAATCCTTTCCATGATGTAGGCCCTACAAATTACTATTGTGTACATAAAATACGATTGTGTTCGGTTGAATATAAAGCCAGCCCACAAAAAAGTTTTGAGGAATAAGTTCTCCTTTCCGTAAAAAGCAGGGGTGACCAGTCGTCTGCATCGATTCACACCTTAATGGCAGCTAGATGACCGGTACAAAACTATGAACTATTCATGGTGTTGTCGGCGGGACACGGAGGTTGAGACAAAACTGGCCCAAGGTCTTTGACCAGACCAGATCGTGTTGACTGTTTGTCTTCGAAACTAGCCGCGATAAATAATTCACGATATTGCGCAGACCGTATTGTCATTCGCTCGGCGTGTTTGCCAACACAGTTACGTGATCGTGATGGGGAACAATAACTCGTATTCAGATTAATGCATCTTTTCAAGCACTTCTGAATGATATGGAGAAATAAGAATGGACATGTTGTATACCCTTCTTGTTCTACAAGGCGTCGGAGAATCGGGTGGGTGTCCCCAAAAGAATAGGACAAGAGGAAGTTACATTCTGGTTCACTGGTTGTTGTGTCGTCCCATAAGATCCATGGATTGAGGAATTTGAGAACTAAAGATGATGCAGACGGAAAGTTTGAATATTTCGTCTAAATATTTGCCTATTAAGGGCTGGGTGTCAGCCATAATTTGTTCTGGGCATTAAATGTTGGGTCAAGTTGGAGCAATGTGAATCCTCCGCAACACCTGCATCGCAAATGACAATTTTTTTCTTTGGGATGCCTTGGGGAGTGGCCGCGGTAGGGGGGTTCAAAAGTGGACATCTGCTTTTCTGCCTCTCCAAGTAACAGAAAAGCAGATCGAACGCTTTTGTAAAATGCGCTTTTCTACTTTTCTGCTAGCAGAAAAGCAGATCGAACGTTTTGATAAAATGCACTTTTCAGCTTTTCTGCTTTTCTGCTACCAGAAAAGCAAATGTTACTTTTTACGCGTAACTGGCGGTACAAAAGAAGACTTTTCTTACTACCAGAAAAGCAGATTGAACGTTTTTGATGAATCCACTTTTTTGCTTTTCTGCTTTCCAAGAAAGCAGATTGAACGCTTGTGACACAGTGGTTCAAAAGTGGCCATCTGATTTTCTGCTAGCAGAATTGCAGTTTGAACGTTTTGGATAGATCCACTTTTCTGCTGTCCTAGCAGCAGGCCGAACATGGTTGTCCCAACGGTGTAAAAGTGCCCATCTCTTTCCGTTTCTGAAGTTTATTTATAACTTCACTGGAGATCACCTGCAACTGTATAAAATCCTTGCTTGAAATGTTTTGTTTCTTTTGAGGTTTGTGGTCAGTGGAGCCTTTGCTCACATCCACAAGTCCACGGACAGGCTGCTAGGATAGCAGAAAAGCAGAAAAGTGGATCTATCAAAAACGTTCAATCTGCAATTCTGCTAGCAGAAAAGTAGAAAAGCGCATTTTACAAAAGCGTTCGATCTGCTTTTCTGTTATACTTGGAGAGCAGAAAAGCAGATGTCCACTTTTGAACCTCCATACCGCGGGGTACTATCATACTTTGGTAACTAGTTGATAGAACAGCTGCTGCGGTCTGTTCATAATTTGATTTGTCATGAAATAAAAACAAACTTGTGAAATTGTCAGTTCAACTGATCATTGGAAACAGTAATAAACCGTTGCAATTGTTACGCGAAATTGTGAGGTTTTGATCTCTGAGATCAAAACTGTTTTCGGTCTTTTGTTTTACTAATGTCTGGATAAATACAGCATTTCAGACGGAACAATGTCAACAGGATGTTTGTACCAGGCCTATATCTTTATACATTTTAAGTTAAAACGTAAATCTGTGGACATTTCTGTTTTGGTTTCCTACAATGATAGTATACCTTTAACCTCATCTTTTCTTCACAACCTTTCTCGTCTGTTTGAGGACTCTTGATTTTTACGATAACAGCAATTATGAAAGTACATGTACATTACCATGAAGTAATTTTCGGAAAGGAATAATTATAACAAAAAGTCAAACAGTGATCGAGGCAGTAGGGACCATTACTCATCTTTCCTCTTCATTTTTGCACCGGCCAGGTGCCAAGATTACTAAACGCTTAAATCCACATCATTTTTAATATAGCCAAACTAGCCACTTACAGTCTCCATTTTGATCCTGTATTTGTAGCTCTTTGGAGGAGGGTATTACGACCCTGGATTGAAGGATTATCTGGGATTGTAACGGATCAGCTCATACATGCTTGCAAGCGTTGCTCATGGCACGTACGCCCCCTGAATTCGTTTTTTGTTCAGCGTAGCAAGACTTATACAACACAGTATAACACAGTTGAATCTTTCAATTGCACCCGGTTGCTTTGGTGATAATATAATGCTTTATATCTCTAACACTCAATGAAGAATACATTACATTCTTTGGAAGTAAATTGGACATCGTTATCTGAAATCATCTCATCTACTTATAATACAGTTTTCAAAGAACGTTAATTATCACTTTAGAAGTGGTTGATGAATTTGAAAATCCAACCCCATGGCCACTCAATGAACCAACTTCACCAACTTTATTCTTCTACTCCCTCGCTGTGTATGTACAATTTTTATAACAAAGTATGAGATCAAGTGGAAAGCAAACAGCCAATAACATGTGTGGTTAGACTATGTACCAGGATATAACAGATAGAAGCAATCAATGGCCTCTTGATTTCATTTCTCGGCCACGGCGTGAACACGTTAATGAGCAAACACAGCATAACGAGAAAAAAAACATCTCATTACCGGACAGTGTGGTTCACCATGTAATATTGGAAAGACTTGTGATTGCAGTACATACTATGAATTGAGGCAACTGGATCAACGTAATAATATCACGGATAAGCTCACGTCATTGGCAAATTGCCACTTCGCAAAAAATGTTGTGCCAGGTAGGCCTATGCACGAAATGGATACAACGAGTATAGTGTAAAATAGTTACCAATCATAAAACCCACCGTCCTTTATTATTGTTGACTCCCATATTAATGTGTGCTGCCACCCATGAAATGTGCCCCTTCCTTTTGTGCTCCCATTGAAAGACGCATTGCATGGCCCCCCGTGCGTTTACGTCAATACGCCATGGGGTGGTGCGTTTCAATTCAATCGGGTAATTCATCTACCGTTATACTGTCTTAAAGAAGTTTCTCCCCGAAGGAAACTCGATGCGTAACAACAATCAAGGCAGTACTGCCTAGGACGAAAACAACCACTAATTACTTGCCAACTTCACATACAATATACCATACCCTTGAATGTTTTAATTTGCTTGTCGGTGTCCTATATTATTTTTTATAGTTTTATAGTTATTAATAATTCTTATTTATTGTGAGTACGTGTTAGTCATTCATTTCTGGTTTATATGTTTTGTATATTTATATATTTATTACTGTTTTTATATGTACCTTGACAAAAGTTATTTTTCTCTTCTTTTATTTATTCATAAAAATGCTTGCCTATTTTAATATTTCAATTTCTATTTTATTGTACAGCACATTTGAACATGTTTTTATGGAATTTGCGCTTTACAAATGAATAAATTATTATTAATTATTATACCCCTAGCTACAAGCATTGCCAATTTATTTCTCTAAACTTAACAGTTTGTAGCTTTGATTTCCTATCTTTTATTATCATAGTATTTTATTTAAAGGTATAATACATGATTGGTAAAGGTCACAGAACATCACTATATACATGGAATAATAAACCTGTGCAAATTTGAGCTCAATCGGATGAGTCCCGAGAAACTAACGACAACCCGACTAAATTTTTCTTATAAAACATAAAAAATGGTTTTGATCTTACCCCGAGATCAAAACTGTTTTCGGTCCTTGTTTGACTCATTACTGGATAATGGTGCAGCATTTCAGCCGGAAATATTTTCGGGTATGTTTCTACCAGCACCGTCTTCATACCCTGAAAGTTACGTCAATCTGTGCAAATTGTTTGTATATGTTACCAATCCTGCACTGACCCTTAAGTTTGAAAGAGTATTGTTCAAACCCATTCAAGTATTCTCAGAAGACTGATACATTGTCTAAACCATTTGAAAAATATCTCATGATTAAATTGGTTCCATAATTATTCAAGCCTCCCTTGTTGCTCATTCCCCCCCCCCAAAAAAAATATATAAGTTTATTTGCAGAAAGACACGGTGCACGTACGCATAAGCCTAACTGCCGTATTTTCTATTTGGCTTTACCCATTTTGACTTCCCTGTGTGTTTTTCCCTCAAATATCGATTTATTTAAGCTACCGAAGCAAAATCTGAACGCAAACCGTTTCCATAGGAACAAGAAGTGACCTGGAATATCTGTTTGATTTCGTTTATCAACATTTGATGTACATATTTATTTTCATTAAATTTTTTGAAATAGAGTACTCAAGATACTTAGTGCATATTACATGTTTATCATTATCTAGGCTTGTGATTTGTGAATTGGATCTATTCAAGCATCATAAAACAAACAATTTAGACAAGCTCACGGATGAACAAATTGAGTCGGCCGGTTAAAAAGCAAACAGTGGATCGTCGTGCAACGGTTCAACAAAAACAGGCAAAGAATACAAGGACGCTAAACAAGCAGGTAAACGAACAAATATGGACTCAGTATTATCTGCCTGAAAGAAACAATGAAGTCATTATCTATATCGCAGACGACTGTTTACTGTCTATATAATTCATCACTGCGTTGTATTATAGCATGTATCACTGCAAAATACTACAAAGAAATTGGCCCTTTTGTACTACTGGTCCTTACGACGAAAATAAAACTCACAGTGCATTGTGATGAAATTATTTGGGCAGGTTGTTAAAGATACATCACATGTTCACTTTCCTGTATTCCAAAATAATTAATGAACATTGTGTTATGACTAGGTGTACACACATGCAAACATTAATGACGTAAAGCCTAGATCACGCCTGTGTACATTCTTCCAGCATGCAAATAATATGTACATGTAGGCTTGTACATTGTAGTTGTATTATAATACATGTATTGACGCAAGTCTATAAAATAATACTAGCGTTGCCTTTCAAGGTTTGCCACACCGACACGTTTCTGACTGCAGACCATCTAAAAAACAAATCGACGGGGAGGGGGGGGGGGGGGGGGGGCGACGGTAAATTAATTTCCAACGGTGATTTATACATCAGACGTCCAAATTGCTTTTTAATGTTCATCAGCGGCTTCCGGGATATGGGTTTTAATCATCATATACAAGGGGCTCATTGTATTGCCCATTTTTATTGTCTATGTGGGGGTGTATACATGTATACAAATTGAATAATAACAGCCAATGGTTGTATGGTGTAGACTACTGAATCAGATTCAGGATTTACGAGGTAATTTGTAGACAAACATTTCCTGGCAATCTTCAGTATGAAGACAAAAAAAAATATCAAATAAAACATTTCTTTCAATATTTTTTTACTGGTCGCATCCAAGTTGCCTGGGGCCAATTAACAATTATTTCATAGAGCTGTTTAAAGGTAGCATCATACTACTTTGGTAGCATACCGAAGCAGAAGTCTTCACAGATTTAACTATAATGTACAGGGTATAAAGATGGTGATGGTAGAAACATACCGTTACAATTTGTCTGCCTGAAATTCTGTATTTATCCAGAAATTAGTCAAACCAGGGACCAAAATTATGTTTGATCTTTTAAAGATAAAAAAAAAAAGAGAAACGACTTAAGAAAATACTATGACCGTTTTCTACCGTTTTCTCAAAAAGTGGGCACCGTATGGGCTGACATTTTCACAGATTACTGTTGTTGTATCTTGATATTTTGCTCATGAATCTGTATTTCTTGGACAAAAACCACAGTATATTACCTTTAAGCACACAATTTGCTTATGCACCAAAAACCTTGGTAAATAAAATCAGTATGCCAGCCAACAACTCCTTGTGAATGTTATGCACAGCAAACAATGGCCGATTCAAAAGCAGGAAACATCACATGAAAATTTGGTTGGCAATGCTGTTTGATCAAGGAGGACTTTTCATGCTTAAGCAAATATCATGCTTAAGCATCTCTATGAAATTGGCCCCTGTAAAGACGAGAGATTCGTAACGCGAGATGCGAAAATGGGGGGGACCCATTTCGAACACCGTATTATTTTCTCGTTCAGCACATAATATCACTTCGAAACCGTATAGCCAGAACGTGTCTTTTCTGATACCGTTTCAAATAATTGTGATGAAACAAATAACTTCACTGATCGGAGATCCAGCTGACCACGAGTCGATCTTCACATGTTGTCTATTACATGTAGGCGTACAGGTAGGCCTATTGTGTCCCCTCTGAATTTAATTCACAGGCACAAAACCCCCTAAAATGGCGGGTCCGTCCAATTATGCATTATTTATATTCATCTGCCACCAGTATTTGCATCTTCAAAACACTCATTGTTTGTTCTACTCTCATGGACTCCATGTAACTTCCAAATCCCATTCTTTACTTTCGAATTACACATACAAATATTCGACATGTTCAACAATGTTAAGAACCCCTTTGCTATCTTGAGAATCTTTGCCAAAGGGATGAGTATTTTGACCAGTGGATTGAGTGGGAGGGTGGGGATGAGTATACATGTACATACCGAATATTCATGCTTTTCTTAGGTCTACTTGAAATGCCACGTGACGTAAGGGCACTTGAAATGAACAATTATAATGATGGACAGGTAAATAAAGCTTGGCTACTGTCCGGCGAGGCCAGTGTTGGGACTGATTCTACAAAGGGGTGGCGACAGATAAGAACCGCAGAGACTGCCCCTATCTGGGATGATCCTGGCTTGTGGGAAAGGCTAAGTCCGGTGGCGTATCTAGGAAAACGGCGCCCCTAATTCCAGCCAACTTCGAATGTCAATGAAAAAAAAGAAATCTGACAATTTGACATAGGAATCTTTCTTTCTTTGTTCATTGGATTAGATTTGCATTAACTTCAACACCAGTACAGCTACTTTTAAAACGACGCCCGGGACAAGCACTAAAATTGCGCCCCTAATTCCGGCCAACTTCTCGGATGCCAATGAAAAAAAAATAGAATGTAATAATTTGAAATTGGAATCTTTCTTTCTTTCTTCATTGGATTAGATTTGCAAAAACTTCAACAGTACAGCTACCTTTTTTCCCCTCAAAACCGACGCCCGAGGTATAAGGAGCCACTCAATATTTTCCAAATTTGTTTGACCCACCAACCCACCCCTAATTTCGATTTATAAAAACGAAACAAAATTTATTTTCCAGTAAACAATTATGGATTTTAATATGAAAAGTGAATTTCGATTTTCAATTTACTTCATTTCCTTGACCCACCTACATGTATTTCGAAATTTGAAAACATTAAACAATTTGAGTGGCCCCTAAGTCGGCTCCGATATAAGTGGCATTACTCGTATAGAAGAGTCCTGAAAGTTAGCGACCGGGCCCCAAATCCCATAGACTGGTTCCTGTCCCCTCCGTTATATCTAGATACATGTACATTGTAACAACAAAGTATACGTCTGTCTAGGAACCAGTCTAAAATAAATTACTCGACCCGTGGTTGATAACCAACAATATTGGGACACCAGATAAAATAAGAAAACATACCAATAGAGATTATATAATATCAACAAATAAATTCTGTTTTTATTTTCAATGAAATTTAATTAATGCTCTCACAGTGCTGCGAATAATTATATACCAATGATATTTAACTGTCATTCATGTAACAAGAATTACCTGTTCATGGGAAAAACACAGCCTAACCCCCCAAAAGACTTCTAGGTATATTTTGTTTCAATTCCATGGTTTTGATCCTCCTATTATCATCGGTGACCTCATTACAGGGTTATACATGTACATGGACATGTATTAATGGGAAGTCTCGATAATACTGTAGAGGATCAGGAGTATACATGCCTGTGCAATATGGACTTGCAATATGGCCTTAATTAACATAACATAAAGACCATTTTGAGTAATTCATGAATTCATCTCAATTTTGTGGGAGGGAATTTGAGGAAGGCCTATACGTGTATCAGGACAATCGTTTCAAACCACTTAAGGGAATTGTATACAATTTCACATCCACAATACAATCCCATCCCTTTTATCTTGTTGTGTACCAAATCATCCGTTCACGTCAAATTCACTGCTTCTACAACGGCTTATTATTCGCATGGTAAACGCCATTTTGAAAGCAGAATTTGCCTTTTAGTGCCCAGTAGGCCTATAGCTTGACTGAGCATTGACCTGACACTACTCCCACATGTATAATATTGTACGATCGATGTAACTTGGAGAATGGAAATCAGGGAGCAATTTCATAAACAGTTTCTGAGCCGGAAAATGAATTGCCCTGCTTGGCAAAATAGAAGGCTAATTTCCTTGGGACTAAAACATGCCATACAGGAACAATAAGTAGGCCTAATAAACATCATGTGCAAAAATGCGACTCCTAACTTCATTCTTTTCAGAGCTTCGTGCATTCTGTTAATTACGTATGTGGTGCTTACACCTATTCTTTACAAATACGAAGCAGTAATGTAAAATGGATGCATGCAAAACTGACTTAAAGGTATACATGTAGTATCATACTTTGGTAGCATGCCGAAACAGAAATCTTCACAGATTTAACAATAACGTGCAGGGTATAAATATGCGACGGGTAGAAACATATACTGTATACCGTTAAAATTTGTCTGTCTGAAATGGTGTATTAATCCAGAAAAGAGACAATCCAGTGACCAATTTTGGGGGGATCTTTTAAAGATCAAAATAAAAACGGTGACAAGATTTAAGAAATACTGTGTGCGTTTTCACTGTTTTCTCAAAACTTGGGCACCGCATGGGACTGAAAATATCACTGATGACTGTGACTGTATAATTCCTTGATATTTTTGCACATTTCTTTGATAAAATCCAAAGTATGATATTACCTTTAAGTGGAATGAAACTTGGCTTTCAGATAATTTTCTACATAAAACATGACCACTTTAACAAGACTTGTAGGCAATACAGTACTGTGAAAAGGATAAAGTTTCATCGCAATAATCTTGAATTAAAAAGCCTACAGTGTGATATGGCAGACTCGGTGCAGCATTCATTAAGGGGGGCTATAGTTTACATGTAAAATTAGTCAAGCACACAGAGCGCAACAACAGCACGTATACACGTATGGATGAATTACATCTTCAAAATTAAGCCTCCGTGTATTATCAAAAACATGACAAAATCGTTATTAAATTTTTTTACAATTTCTCGACATAAGCTGAATGACAAACACAGGCAGGTTTTGTCTGAATAAATTAATAATAAATACTGTACATTCATTCTATCACACGCCTCTAAAATAATATAGAAAATAATTGATTCTCACTGAAAATGTCAGCTACTCATGGCCGTACACAGTGAGAAACAGGCGTTAGAAAATACGTGGTGATTTGTGTCCATAGCAACCGCATATGCACTCATTCAAAATGTGTTGTTCGGGTTTAAAGGTACAGTACAGGATTGGTAACAAACCAACGCAGAGATGTTCACAGATTTTCTTATAAATATAAGTTAAACGGTATAAAGATGGGCATAATGGAAATCCCATGCCAAAATATTTCTGCCTGAATATTTTGTTTAGAAAAGTGTTAAACAAATAATTTACGTCTTGGCGAGATCCAAAACATTCTTTGTTTTTATAAGAATTGTTTCGTTATTTTCTCGTGACTCAGATGTCCGATTGAGCTCAATTCTTCACAGGTATAATATTCCATGTACATGTACATGCTTAAACAAAAAGTGGGTGCTGTTCTGTGACCATTACCAATCATGTATTATACCTTTATTTAATGGTTTTGCCTATGTATGTCTGCACCATGGCAGTTATTTATGGCAGGCCTAATCGCTGATTTATTGTGGGTTGTGGTTTTCTCATGTGCGGGGAGGTAATAATATCCGTCTGAGCCGGCCACATTTTGATCCCATTACACTTAATACATTCAGGGAATTTTAACCGAAATTCGACCTTTTAGATTACATGTATGTTTGTTTTGTTTTTTTTAACCGTTTTACCTTGGCCTTTTTCTATGTGCGTGCGAGTGTTTCACAGACACTTAATGCAATGTGTATAAGGACGCCAAGATGATGACCAACCAAAACCAACCAAGCTAAAAATACCACTTTCACAGTCATGTAAACATATTATACATGTAGGGCCCTACATGTAATTTGTAAGTTGACTGTGAATTTCAAAAATACTGAGCATTGTGAAAATGTGCAACCGTTTAACATTATACAAGCACAAGAGTGTTTTCTTCATTGTTTTTCAATCTTATTCATAATGCATAATTAATTTAAAGGTATAGAGCAGCACACTATTGGTATTGGTGAGGATCAAATACATCATTGTTTACATTAGGTCTCAGAGCTAATGCTCACTAGAAACGAACTTTCTGTAAATTATTTCCCTCTGAAATGCTGTTATTTTCGAGAAAACTACGATTGATAATCCCAACAAATTGCAACTGTCCATTTTGATTGCGTGCAAAGATAGAATATATTCATGGAAACCACTGCTCCAAAACGTGCAAGACCGACTTTTTTTTTTATGAAGAGTCACTTTTTATTATGCCTTTTGAAATCAGAAGAGATATTTGCAACGAATTATCTGTACCTTAAAAAACATAACCAGCGGTGTATAATAAATACCATTTTAACAATTATTTTGTAGGTGCAAAATACATGTGTTAAACCTAACCCACCTCCATACCACAGTTTACCACACTTGGTTTTTCCTGTGCTAAGTGTGGTATCCTGATTTCCACGATACACCACACTGTGTGGTAAGGCTTGGATTATGATCCAGTTCCCCCCCCCCCCCCCCTGTGGAGACTGCAGTAATGTGTGGTAAGCAGCTCTTGTCATCTTGGAGAGGGTTGAGGTTAAGTCACATTAGGTTGTTCTGAAGAGGCCAATTGGATCCCTATTGTATCCTTATGACCTTCGGCAAGCCAGTTCCTACATTTGATGTCAGCTTGGGTTGTGTCTCTAAGGAGGGTGGGTCTCTCATGGTCCGTGGGCCTGCTCTTCTTCTGCTTCCGTCTCTTTCGCCCTTTTGTGGACTGTGAGAGATGCGACTGTCTGCCTAAAGGGTCACCAGCAGCTTGTGGTGTTCCCGACCCATCATTGCCCACAATTTCTGCTGCCTTCCACGGGGAGGTGTCGAAGGAATATGAGTTGTTGTTCGCTTCCCCGGTGGGTTCCAACTCCGGAACCCTGGCTTCCTGTTCAGTTCTTATCTGTGGTTTAGTGTTTGCCTGGCTGTGATTGGGTCGTGGCTCCTTGCTCACCTGAGTTGAGACCCTCATGGACAGGCCCTTGGGTACAAAAATGTCCGGCAACACCGTGTCTGGTTCCTTAGTTTTAGAGTGATGCCAATGCTGGTCCCGGTGGTGATGGTTGGCCTTTCCCTGGGGCGATTCGAGCTTGGCCAGTTTATTAACAACTCCCTCCGTGATGTCGTCTTGATGTCGCGAGGACTGGTGCGATTTACCGTCCCTCTTCCTATCGTTCAAGGCTTCCGCGGTGGAGAGCGACTTGAAATCTCGGGGACTGTTGTCGGCCTCTTCAAAATCACCGTCGTAGCCGTACTCCTGATCTGGGGATTCGTCCCTGGCTGCCTGCCGCCTGCGCTGATTGCTCACCAAGGCAGGACAGCTCTTGGACATGGGGATGCTCGTCTCTCTAGTCCTCACGGGAAAGGTCAGCGAGGCCCTGGATTTCCGATCCTGGTTGCTGCTGTTGGACTGCGACGAGCAGTTAATCCTGGGCAGCACGAAGCTGTCTGACATGGAGGACTTGTTCGTCTCCAGTCGGTTGGGCGACTTCTTGGGTTTGGAGCGCCACCGGGTGCTGAGAAGCTGCGAGGCCCGAGCGTTACTACCCCCGTCGGAATCGTCGTCCGTCGACCCGGCGGGACCGTCGTTGGACGGCACAGGGTTCTTCCGATGGGTGCCACCGATCGGGGGAAGGATCCCATCTTTCTGATGTGCGTCCCCGGCAGCGGGACTATCGCCGATCTTATTCAGCATCATCATCTATAACGACCTTGATCTAAAACCTCAGTCAGTCTCCTATCCACTGAACTACTCGGTCAGGATTCAAGCGATACATCTGGCAATGTCATCGGTCCCGCGTGGGTGCGTGTGTATCATAAATATTCCACAGCCTGCATTAAATAGTCGATTTCATACATATACAGTTTGCGCATAGACGTGATTTCAATTTAAAGGCGAATACTGAACCAGTAAAACAAAACCAACACGTTCAATAAGGGTATTTTTTCTTCATTTTGCCGGTACCAAACTCAGCTCCTTCTTTGCACCATGTGTACAGTGTGTGTGTGTACAGAAAAAAAATGACAGTGACTGACTGTGCTGATCGTGTTGTGTAGGCGGCGCTGCCTCGAGGGTCCGTGTGAAAAGAGTCTTTATTATTATCATACACTGGTCCCTTGATTAAATCCAATGACGCTGATGAAGTAGAATCTCAACTTATAACCACACTTCATAACAAAGTCACTCCGCATCAGACTGTGGGTAGATTACATCATTTCACAGGACTCCAACACGATTACCAACACATTATTCTATTCCAAATGGCCAAGTAATATATTCGCATCCAGTCCTATCCTGTGGGCTCTCCAGTATAAATATTCAGTCCATTTCAGTCCATCAGCGATTTCCACAGGATACAACTCCCTCTATCATCCAAATAGATCCACGCATGAACTGTAAAAGTGGAAGGGATGATGCAGATTAGCCGTCCTCCCGTCCGGTCAGCTCGTCCTGCAGAGAATATTGAAATACAACAATTATAAGATATACGTATTAACTCACCGGAACAAAATATGAGAGAAATCCGTGAAATGACCTTCAATGCATGGGCCGGTCGTTTTGCAGAAGCCATTACAAAAGACATCCGTCCCAGGATACCCAGATTCATAATATTCAACATGTCAGGCAGGTGCTGACCATCGTATTAATTTAAATCTAAAATAACTTAAGTGGAGGTTATCCTGCCGAATTTAAGAAATCAGTAATATTTGCAATATTGATGATGAGCAGTTGATAAAATGTCTAGAGCAGAATTAATTGTTCACATGTTATTCTCTATTTAAGAAAGATTTGAGGCTTTGCATGGTGACAATTGGTATGTGGATCGGTTTGCGGAAACACCATGTAATTATCGTTCGTACTTTCGCACTTCTATATCGTTCGCACTTCTATATCGTTCGCACTTCTCGCAATAGGTCTCAACGTTTCGACTAGTCTGCTCTAGTCCTCATCAGGAGATTCTCTATTTACTTGTCTATACTCCATACACTGTGTATAGGCAACCGGAAAAGTGCTGATGTAATGTCACATTCTGTTCCCAAACTAATAATACGGATTGTTGTAAGTTTAAAAGAAAAATTGCCAGTAAAAGTGCACCCTCACCTTTCGTTGTATAAAGTTGCTCCTCCAATGGAAACCATGCATCACATTTAACGGTCCAGTTCACTTCATCGATGTGGAACGGAAGCAAGCAGCAGGTTGCTGGACGACTCCCCCTTGTTGCCAGTTGGCGTAGATGATGGAACGAACACCGAGTGAATCCCGGTTGATCGATGACCAAACCAAACAAGTCGTGTTACCTGTCCGTATATCTCCTTCACCTTTCCGTTATCAGCAACACGGACGCACAACGGACATCACGATCAAGATATCGACTGGTATATGGTTACGGACAACACCAATCAACGAGAGATACCAAGGGTAGAAACATGTGTAATTCCGCCGGCCGTGTGTTCATCACCTGCGTGTGGTGCTGTACATCAACATCAAATATTGATAGTCAAATGAAGAGGATCTTGTTGACCGGTTGTCTGAGAGGGAGGTTAAACGCGATCGATGCTGCAAGGAGAGTGGACAATGGACAGTGTTGGCGTTCGGGGGGCCCTCTTTTCTCCGGCCTATTCTTTGTCTTGTCACCCAATGAAAGCAGCCATCTGAATCGAAGATGAATACATGTACCACTGATGTCGAGCGTCAAAATAGCTATGAATGCCCCTGAATCCGTATATACGTTGGTTATTATACAATCGCTCATGCGCAATAGGCAGGCGGGGTAAATGATAGTAATCTGGGGAATATAAAACCAACATGATGCATGTGGGTTTCATTCGAATCCATAGGCACATGCATAATTATGTACCATCATCAATTTTTAAATCGTGACGCAGTTTGGTGTAAATTCAAATGTTAGGAGGGCCGTAGGTTTCGATTGGCTGAAAGACCATAAAACCATTTGCATCATGTGTCCTTTGAATACGTGTTTTCTTGACCTTCTCAAAATCATGGCAGAAGACTGAAAATTGTTAATTGCAACAGTGATTTTTTTCGTCAACGCCGGTTCAAAAATCGGCTCAAGACACCCTCCCCTATTTTTTTTTTCAATTTACCATTTTGCCCACAATCTGAAAATCGGTTTAAAATACATGTATATTTAATTTGAAGAATATCATCATGAAAGTATCCCACCTGTGCAAGCGCGTACATTTTACATGTGCACTCAACAAGCACTGGATATATGCAGTGCTGATCCACGTCGGTGAAGGGCAAGCGTAATTTGCATGTTACCTCATGATCTCCCGAACAAAATCATTCATATTCATGAAAGTATCGGTTTCACATTTCTGTATTAACTTCAGTGTCATTTGTTCCTCATTAGTAAAGAAATATGGTCTGAATTACGTCCACTCTTTGAATTTTGAATCGCAGATTGAAAAGTCATTAATTGTTTTCAGCGAAACGAAGAGGCGAGGCAGGTGTTTTGGGCGGATAGACATTAATGGTGGAAAGCTGAAGGCTTGATGCTGCTACACGTTAATTACCCCCTAATGTCTCCATTCCCTGGAAATGCGATAAGCTTCATAGTAAATTTATTGTCATAATCAAGATATTTTGTGCAATTTTTTTTATGACACTGTCGGCCCGATGAGCAAATATAACTACAACTCGAATATGTTGAAATATTGACTTACTGTCTCGACATAATAGCGGTGATTGCTCATTGAACAGTACAATTTATCTTTGTCACACTGTCATAAACTTTGTCCTAGCAATGGCCATCCCAGCGGCACTATAGGAACGAAAACATCAAGTTTGTACAGGTGAACAAAACAAAATCCGGTTGCCGAGATCGTCAATGGACGCTTAAAGATGACCTTTCACCTAATAACCCCGAGTTTGATACCTTTATATCAATTTTAATGCACGCAAAATTTATGACTGGGTATACCCGGGCACAAAATCACACAGATTTCGTTCTGTGTCCCATAGTCACTCAAATCCTTTGATGTTATTATATTATCATATACGGGTTAAACATTGACTTATAACGTCACAAGGTGAAATGGCTGGGTTAATATTACCAGGTCCCTTTTGTTGGAAATTTGACGCACAATGTAAGGTATGTGTACATCCTGCAGACCTATACATGCGGTGGTACAGTCGGTCAAACTATTCAATAACCCGGTTCTGACTTGTTTTAGATCAAAGGGCTAGGTCTGGTAATCGGAGAGCCGGACTTTGTCATCTCTACTATCAGAAAACAAGTGTCAAACATGAGTTTTTAACCATTGTATTTTATCTCTGTGATATGGAGTTGGTGTTATTTATTGATGTATTCATATTTTTTAACAATACCAGCCCGACTTATTTAGATTAAGTGGAATGATTTATTTGCTCAATCATTTTAATTTTGAAGTTCCGGTTACATTTCTTTACCAGACCAATAGGCCTAGTCTATGATTTGAAGGCACTTAGTTGAATGGGTAAGCTCGTTTGGGAAATTTCGAACACTATTTCATGTTAAGCATTTCGTTTTTTTTATAACGAAAATAATTATGTGCTATTTTACGAAATGTGTTTACGTAATCGAAACGGATGGAAATGAAGACGAAGAGGGCGCCCTGTAAAACTTCACAACCTCCTCATCTAAGTCCCTGTGACATAACAGTTAAATAATAAATAGCATCAGCACATGCATGAATAATAATATAATAAGAATTCGGAATTTATTCCGGCGCACACATCATTCTGTCCAAAGACACTCGTGGCGCATTCCCTGGTCATTGGGCCATAAATTACATGAAATAAACATGAAATGAAATTAACAGTTGTAGATGCAAATAAATAATGAATACAACATTACACAAAAATGCTACACCCATGAATATATATCTGTTTGTTGGTTGGTTTGCTTGCTGTCTGTCTGCCTGTGTGTTTCTTCAACCAGGCAATTGGTCTCACTGTTTGTCGGTTTGTTTGTGTGTTTTCCATGTTTCCACTTGGCTTGACACATTCGTAAATTTCATGAATCGAATTAGCTCAAACAGTCATGATTTCGATTAAAAAATTAAATTGTTATTTGTTCAAAGTCTGTAGGCAAACTTTCAACAAACTGAACTTTGGGCAGAACAAAATGTTTACAAATAACATTTAACAAAATAAATATGAAAGGGATGAAATATCTGCACACAAACAAGGCATTATACATGTATTTATAAATATCTGGGGTTTTTTATCATCATGCAAACTATACCGTTGATTCAGCAGCAAACTTAAAACTATGCATCCCTCCTAAGAAAACATAAGACAGCTCTTGCCGCTGTATATAGTAATCATTGCAAAAGGGCACATGAAACTAAGAAACCAATAATTACACTCGCTGCGTAAAACTGAGAAAATATGTCACGTCTTCCACCCTGCACCGCGCCAATGATGGCTGACGTTTGACCTCCAATCCGTTCAAATTACGTCTTATAAATTGGACAGTCTATCGAGGGGTTCTGATCCAAAAACAAAGTATTTATGACTGAATTTGAAAACACGGTCATACGTCAGTGTGACGCACATTACTTACGCATTAAGTTGATTGCCACTGATGTGATATATCGTTTGTCTCTATATAACGCACACTCGACCATAATTTGCATCTGAAACCACAGTTAACCGTTTAGGAAAATGGATAATTATGTTGTTGTTTTGAGGAAAATATGCTAATACTCTTTCAGACAAAATCGTGTCGATGATTCAGAACACTGTCAATGAAAACATAACATTTAAATGGAATTTCATACACTGAACGATCGAAATCATTTACAGGGTTTTGTATCATACCAAACCCTTTAAATTTAGCAAATAAACAAATTCCGGATCCAATAATTATATAACGTTATCATGGAAAAGTACTAGCCACTACTGCAGTGCATGCACTAAAAATAAAAAGTGACTTATTTCAGTGTAAGATTATAATTATTCCAGTTGCCAAACCATTGCTGCGAGGCAAATTCGCACTTTCGATTTTGAAGCCTATGGGACTCCCTTCTGCGGTTTGTATAGTTCAAACTAACACACCTCTATAATTATAAATGATGTTAGATAATTGCAAAATGCATTGAAGACTAGGAACGTAGACAGACAATTTAGATATGAAAATAACTGCAGATTATTATACTTTATTGGGGCAGGTCGTTTCAGATTGATCAGCAAAGCTAAGTTGCAACAAACTGCAGTGAAAATAGGAACCAGCAGAGTGATAAACTGTGCATAAAAAGAAATGAAAAATTCTTCACATATGGAATCTATAATAATTGGGATTGTTGTTTCGCAACGTCGTCTGTCCTGTCTCGAATGTGCACTTTTTCATTTTTATATTGAAATCCAGACTTGAATTTTTTTTTAAATCGTTTTAAATGTTTATAAGACGACATTTCGGGAAAGAAAATTATCCCGATGACAAAAATATGACCGAAACAAGAGTCTCAAAATCGCGATAGTTTTTTTTGAAATGTCTAGTTTCGCAGAAAAAAAATTGCCATTCATTGTGCAGATGTAAAAAAAACACAAAACAAAAACAACAACAACGGGCGAAAATGCTCAATTTAGTTGCCTTTGCATGTATAAATTTTATGAATGCGTTTTCGGCCTTTCTTGAATGCATCAATGTTGATATAATTCCCATCGTGTTTATACTCTATTATATGCAAACTCCATTATGCTATATTTAGCACCATTTGAATTTAATGTGACATTTTAATTCAAAAGAATGATGATTTCAAACACATCACTCCTTCTATAACGAGACAGTGCCATTTACATCCACACGCAATTTAGATGAGTAGGCATATGCATATCGTTTAGTTATTTTTAAAGCAGTTTGTGCAGACTAACCACCTTAGGCCTATTTAGTTTATAACTGATTATCTCAGAAGCTTGTATAACAGAAATACCATTTGCCCTCAAGTATAAAATCGGCATATTTTGTAATCAGGAGGTGAAAGTTAATAAGAAGATTGATGTTTAATAAGTCAAAGTCGAGCGTGTGACCAGAGTGTTGCATATTCTTATACCCGAAAGTGCGACGAGATAGGCATGCAGTACAGTAATGCGTCGTATCACTGAGTTTTGTCCATCAAAATTTAATGTCTATATAAAAATGGGAATTGAATCGTATAATAATCCTGGCAATACTCGACGCCGTGGTGGTTGATTGTTCACAAACCCTTTCCTCTTGGCAATCGCCACTGTTAGGAATTGAACGGGCTTTGGACATGAGCCAAAGGTGGAATGGACGCATTATTGAGTTGTTGGCAGTGGTCCAGCAATGCAACATTAACATGCTCCCATTTAACAGTCAAATTAATTTGAATCATAATTATCTACACAACATGAGCCATAAACTGCTTCAAACTGCTCATAAATTCACTCCTTAATGACCATGCAGAACATAATGTTCAGAGGAAAGAGGGCCTAATGTTTCTATCAAAAAACCACATGCATGCAAAGGAACAATTAAAGTGACTAGATCATAATCCATTGAAATCCATAATTTAATGGCAACTTGAGACTTCGCCAACATCAATGCTGGGTATATAGTTCCACTTTGCTCCTAAAACAAAGAAGACAATCGCATGCATTGTTTTCCTCATTTCTAATGCAAAATAATTTCCTTTGCAATGCGCATCATTAATTTTGCCGGTCAACAGAAACTTGCTCATTAACATTAAAGAATATATTAAAGTGTGTACTATAAAACATTTAAGACGAAAACCATCATTTTTCTCAAGGCCTCCTAGAATGTTCAGCTCACTGCCTAATAAGGAGAACGTGCCACTTGCAACATTCAAATGGCGTGCGTGCGTCGCAGGCAACACGATCTTTTTTCAACGCTGTTTGTGCGTTTGTAAAAAAAACACATAATAAAATAGGAAAAAACTAACACGAGCGTAGGCTGAGACGATGCCCATTACCAAACACAATTCACTGGCGTGCAAGTTAAAATTCCAGACAAAATCATTCTGCATTAATCACAAAAAGAAGAAAGAAACACTGATGACGAAGAATGAATCTAAAATAATGAAAAGTGATCCAGAGAGACCGAATTTCAGCTCGATTCCCGGTGGGTCCGTCTCCCGCGAAGGCGCGTTGGATTTCAAGACAAGGTTCAAGTTCGGCGGCTCAAGTTCAACCGCGAAGGAAACACCGTGTTGTTGTTGTTGCTGCTGCTGCTGCTGTTGTTGTTGTTGTTATGTTAGATATAAGATTAGCACGCTAATTCGATTATGCGTATGCGGAAGAACGGGTTGAATCATTTTAAACATTTTGAATGTATAACGTCCAGGATTCTTCTTTGTTGTCCATTTTAGTAATTTCATTCCGCGCAGATCTGGGAATATCAACATCGCACACACAACGTGTATAGTTCAGTATGGGCGTTTATAAGAAACTGCGCGTATAGGCTCAGGTTCCATCTCTATCATGTCATGCATGGGCGTAGATCCCGGGGGGCTAGGGGGGTTGCAACCCCCCAGGTTTTTACTTTTTATAATTATATAAAAATGATTTTGTGCACAAACGTATATGGAAGTACGACCCAGCTACACGATCAACCCCCCCCCCCCCCCCCCCCCCAGGTCTGAGGACGTGTCTACACTATACTGATGTCATGTGCTGAAAAATACATGTTGTGGTTTTTCATTGAAGCTGAAGCTCTGTTTCCCCTTTCAAACCAGAGAATCCAATTCCGAACCGCAGCCAAAAGCCTCTATTTTGATGCCCATAATGTTACTTGGATTCACGAAAATAATGGAGCTGGAGCCTGAGTCTGAGCCTCCGTTTCGTAACCCTCCTATAATGTTGGCTGAAAGGCAGAAATGTTTCGGCTGCGGACAGCTATAGCCTTTGTCATGCTGATGAAGACACTTGCGCGGTCTCAATATCTGTGCTTGGTAGTTTTGGCCGCACTGGGTCTTGATCCTTGATTGGAGGATACCCCATCCAATCAGGAGACAGCGTGCTTCTGATTGGTGGCTTAGGCACGTGCGCACTCTAAGCTCGGCTCCTGTACCATTTCGTGAATCCATTCTCAATATAACGGATATCAACAAAAAGGTTTTTGGCTGCGGTTCTCAAGTAGATTCTCTGGTTTGAACAAGAAAACGGAGCTTCAGCTTCAATGCCAAGTGTCTTCGTCTTAATCCCAGCGCTCATTTCCAAATCATGAAACTCAGCTCAGTTTTAATTTTAGAACGCCATTCAGAAATTCTCAGAATACATTATTTGAGAATAATAACTTCTGGCATCATGAGATATATAATACTAAAGCCAGAGCATTAATTCGATGCATAAAAGCTGCTTAAATAACATTTTTAAATTACAAAATACAAGTAACAATATACTGCAGACTGCTTATTAATCGGAATAATAACCTGATGTAACATAATCAACATGCAGCGAACGTTGCGAGCCAACGTGAACAGTATGGTTGAACAACGGGGTGTGTAACATAATTATGAACATGTTAGAAGAAAGATATGGGGTTATCGTAATCTCCATTATAAACGACCGTAACTTTTTTTTATGCAAATTAGGCTTACCATCCACCGACGTATATTTCAGCACTGCGTGCTCAGTGCTTTTTGAGTGCACATGAAAATAAAATCATAAGCTGGCTCAGGTAGGATTCAAACAGACGACCCGTGTAAATGCATACCACTATTATATAGACCACCCGGCAAGAAGCTCAATGGTTCAACATTCGGTATAGGCCTATAGCTGCATAAAGTATGCCATGTATTAATGAACACCCGGGCCTGATGACTTATACACTAGTCGTCATACAATTAAACAGACATCAATAACACAATGCAAAAAAACACACCAGGAAATGTCTTCATTTACGTATAGAATTTACATCACAAGCACTTCCCCAAACAGGAAGGTGTATATATTGTCAGCTGCGAGGCAACATAGTAACTAATGTCCAAACGTTTCCTGCCGCAAGGTGCACTATTCTTAAGACTATAGGCCGTATACAGAATTACGTGCATGTGGAAACGTATAATTCATGGCCATTCATTATGTTTGTCTATTGTCTATATGAAATGATTTTTTCCAATCAATTTAATTTGAGTTATATAGAACTCTCGTCAGCACGAATCTAAGCTTAAGCCTTAAACAAGACGGCTTGAAACTGTAAGTTATCATAGATGCACATATCTTTGCATTACGAAGACGCTATCATCTGTTGGGCTAATTTAAATGGTTCCTGAATATTATGTTCTGAATGACGAACGCAATAAAGAATCAGAAATGTCTTCCCTTAGTCTTTTTAGAATATGTGTAATATTGATTAATTATATTAAGGTAGCCCAAAAAGCAAACAAAAACAAAACAAAAACAAGAGTAGGCCTACTTAAACAGATAAACATAACATCATTCCGACGAAAAAAGATTAATATGCTGTAAATGTTGACCTTATACATGACGTGACATTCTATGTGGGATTGCAAAAAAAACAAAAATACATGTACCATACTGGTTGAATGAAAAGGCACGTAATGTGTACCGGTAATTATATACATCAAGAAATAAAAATTTTCTTTTAAATAAACATCAAATGCTGGTTGAAATAGGTCTCAATACATGTACAGGTACATCCCTTTTCGAGAAAAGTCCAATTTATGTTGCACAACCCAAACTTGCAAAAAAAAATTCTGAATGTAATAATATAGCAGCGGCTATGCCATCTTGGTCAACTGCAGTCTCGCGGCTACTTTGCTCATTAAACGTACTACCATACTTTGTTAGCATATAGGGCCCACATGACTGTTATAGGCCTATATACCGAAACAGAAATGTTCACAGATTTACCTATAACTCACAGGGTATAAAGATGGTGATGGAAGGAACATACCGTTAATTTTTTTCTTCCTGAACTGCTGTATTTATAAAGTCTAGAAAAGAGTAAAACCAATTGACCAAAAAACAATTTTGTTATCAGGAAGACCAAAATTATTAAAAACGTTGAAAAATACTGTGGGCGTTTTCACTGTCAGTGGGCACCGTATGGGACTAGAAATTTCACAGGTGGCAATTACTGTATCCTTCTTGATATTTTTGCCCATGAATCTGCGTTTCCTTGACAAAAATCAAAGTATGAAATTACATTTAACTTATAAGGACTGCATGCCTGTTCCATGGCTCCACCAAGATAACTTCGACTCAGAACAAGTCATCAATCGTATTCCCGCCGGCGGGGAAAATGATCTAAACAGGCGGTAATTACCAGTAGATGGCTATTATTGTGTGAGCAGGTCCCGAGCTGAGAGGACTACCGGTATAGGGAAATGAGAGAAACATGTCATTTAGCCATGACAATGAGAAGTCTCGAACAATATCCGCCTGAAAAGCTGAATCCTCACAAAGAAATAGGAACTCGATATCAACTACATGAATTATGCCCATACATCAATGGAAAGGAATGATTTATGTGAGTTAATCGCTACACCCAAATCCCGCTGCCTAAACAAGATGCATTTGTAGCGATACGCGTTTTTGCCGATTTAAGGAAGGTAAACTCGAGTTAAAGAAATGTCAAAGAATGCGTCGGATTTCTATTGGGAAAATGCATTCTGCATTCTCACCCATGGAAGTCCTACTACAGAAGCAATAATTATGTGCTGAATGAACACAATCAAAGGCCTACATGTACATGATCTACCGTCACGTGAGACGAGCTAACAGCTTTGCGAAAAGGTCGAAGATTGTGAAAAAAGCAACATTACAGAGACATAAATGTCCTATATTATCATTATTATCTATATACTACAGAAAAACAAAGAGAGAGTGAGAGAGAGTGAGAGAGAGAAATATACATAGTGTCACTGAAAGCTTTACAACTAATTGCCAATCCACCATGCAAACCGTCCAGCACTACAAGTGTGATAATTTCAGTAATCATTGGAAATCTTTTTAGTAAAGCTCCTGTGAATAGATTTGAAAATACCGTGAGCGCTTTTCACTGTTTTCTCAAAAAGTGGGCACCGTATGGGACTGTGAATTTCACAGATGACTGCTACTATATCTGTCTTGATATTTTTGCCCATGAATCTGCATTTCTTTCAAATTCTTTGACAAAAACCAAAGTATGAAGTTCACAATGATTAGGCTCCCTATGATAAAAAAAGCAACCTTTACAGTCCGGGGAAATTCAGATTGATGAATGTGCATGCAAAATATAGTCAAATCAATGAAGAAGGCATTAACTGAACTTAATTTGCTAAAAGGTTTTCAAAGCATTGCTAAGCAGGAATCCCCGCATTTACCAATTTGTGTATATACTTTAACCAGCTATGTGTAGGTCTCTTACATGTACATATATATACAATAATTTTGATTATCTTTAATATTTACAATGATACCCAAATCAATGGGAATTAGCATATTTCAGGCTTTTTATTTAGTGGAGAAAAAGTATTTAAGAATAGCTCTAAAAGGAGAGGTATTGTAAATTAAATATCAGTGTAAATTAAATATCAGTGAAAATCTAAGGCTGGTTCAATGCCGAACGTGCAATAATGTTTCACACACACCCCTAAAAATCAACGGGGGAAAAAGTTACAGTATGTGTGAATAAATCTTCAAATTACAAATGGCTCAGATTACAAGTTTTAGAGAAAAAAAATGTTATAGGCACAAATGAGGTCGTTGATTTTTTCCAATTTGGGGAGGGGGTAGATTGGGATTTTGATTGACTTTGACTTTTGTAGTATAATCATACTTATGGTAGGGTGAAGTAAGGTGCCATCTCAATTCATGAGTTGGCTGATTCTGTCCTGTCATCAGGCGCGGTTCTACGGGGGGGCTAGGGGGGGCTGTAGCCCCCAATTTTTTTTGTCTAGCCCCCCCAAAAAAATGCAAGTGAAAAAAAATATTCTTAAAAATACTGGATTTTTGCAGTTATTAAGCGCAAATTACATAAAAAACGCGTTGTGTGGGCTACAATGTGCATGTTTTTCGACCCCTAATAAGACGTAGCAGAAGCGAGTGTAAGAAGAACCCAAAATATTGGGTCTTCTAGCCCCCCCAAAAAATAATGGCTCTTCTAGCCCCCCCAAAATCTTTAGAACCGCGCCTGCCTGTCATCAGTGCCCCGATGAATAAGTCTTTTCCAGCTGACACAAGAGGGCCTCCTGTATGGACGGCGCCACCCCGAGGTTGGTCAAAGTTGCACGCGGGTCTGACTGCCCCTCTAACAATGCCATGAGCGCCTGCATGGAGAAACAAAGAGTTTTAGAAACAAACCGTGGTGCTGCAAAGACGGACATTCAAAATTATGTCACTGATATCATAGGTCTCTGTTCTCCCGAACTCGTACAGGGTCCGATGGGCATTTCAAGGCTTACAAATTTGAATCAGCAAATCAGCAAATCCCTGATGAGTGCCCAAAACTTACCTACGGCCTCCACACATTTAAAAACAACAACAAAAAAAACAGCCTAGCCTTTTCGCTGGGTCTTTCTCCCACTTGAATATTTGTTAGTCAAATTTGCCCTCTCGAAATGAACACTTCTATTAGGACATTTAATCATGCTGATTCCTCTGAACATACATTCGATTTATATGCTAGTGGACATGTTATATTCATGAAGTCAGCAATTTGTAACAATGACTGCTACGTCATCAGGTTGCTGTGTAAGCTGTACTGCTTATTATCTTTTATACCAGAGTTATCTTGACTTCTTGTACTCATGCTCACATTCCTGAACTTAGTACCCATTATATACTTGTACCCGCACTTGAAATCGTACTTGGACTCACGCTTGTACTCGTATTCCTACTTGTACTAGACTCATACCTGCACATGTATTCACACTTGTACTTATACTCGTATTTGTACTCATACTCATACACAATTTATACTCGTACTTGTATTCATATACCTGTACTCATACATTGTGCTTGTACTTGTACTCGAACATGTATTTGTACTCATACTCATATTTGTACTCATACTCGTATTTGTACTCATACTCGTATTTGTACTCATACTCATACTCAATTTATACTCGTACTTGTATTCATATACTTGTACTCATACATTGTACTTGCACTTGTATTTGTGCATGTATTTGTACTCGAACATGTATTTGTACTCATACTCATATTTGTACTGATACTTGTAACTGCATTTGTACTCTTACTCCTAATTTGTACTCGTACTCCTAATTTGTACTCGTACTCCTAATTTGTACTCGTACTTGAATTCATACTTGTACTCATACATTGTACTTGTTTTCGTCCATGTACTCGTACTTGCACTAATGGAAAACATGCACTTGTATCTCTACTCATGGCAGAGTACTTGTACAAACACATCTCCAAAAGTACACATCAACATTTTGACATGAATGTCACGAGCCATGGAAAGGTCATTGGACCATGATATACCGACTGCAGATTCTCTGCAATTCAAGGAATACACTCGGCCAAAACGTCCAGGGGAAATACTTATGGATGAGGCATCAAATACAAGGACAGATTATTGGAAATGGTCTTTGCAGTAATATGAGCCTTCGTATTACCAACAAGGCATTTCAGGGTTCTTCATAACAACATCTTCCCACAGGAATTGCCAAACTTTGTCCTTCGTAATGAGCCGCACTAAAGATGAGGTACCGGTAAATGGCTGGGGATACAAGTTCAATCTAAATTGTAATGAGATACTTCATCAGGGCAGGTGCGCTTGCATTATGCATCAGCCGGTTTGGTTTTGATTCCGCATAACTCTTTATCAACTTGTTCCAAAAAACAACCTCACTCCCTGGGGCAGGCAACTGAAGCAAGGATGTAGCATTTGAGTTTGTCTGTCCGTCTGTGTGTCTATTGGGCAGCATGTGTGTATGTTTCAATAACTGCTAATCTGGCTAACATGAATGTTTGGCAGGCGGAAGAATACTTATTTGTGAATAAGCCATTTGCGAGTTTAAATCTGAATATTATCTGGCACACTTCTTTCATTGCACATAAACAATCCAGTTTGAATTTCCCAGACTAAAGACTCTGTTGCTATATCACATGATACATGATTCAGGGACAGCTTTTGCATAACAATACCCATCTCTGGAATGGACTGGTTCCTAAGCTTTGTGCCATTCTTACAAATCCATTATGAACAGTGCTTTGGTACAAGACGTCTGTTATGTAACTGAGCAAAAGCTTGCCCTGGACCATGTGATATAGCAACAGCGTCTTTAGTCTGGAGAACTCAGGCTTTGACGTTTTACGCTAAGCCACATATTCCGGCCAGATGACCTCTATTTGACCAGTGACTGATAATGAGGCCAGTGAAAATAAAACCAAAAACCAAATCCCTAGCCGAAGTGGCTAATCATCACTGTGCCTTTGAATAGCCAGACAGGCTTATGTCACCTGGGGTGGATTTCACCAAACTCATCGTAACTTACTATCAATCATAGGATTTATGATGCATTGCAGCCCTACATAGGATACGATGGGTTATCCGCCATTGTGAAATCGACCCCTGGCAACATTCCACTGGTTTATGTGATACCACGGTTCTTACCTGCAGTTCCTCTGGAGAGAGCCCCGCCACTGCCTTCTGGGAAGTCTTCTTGATCTTCTGCTCCACCTGATTCTTCTTCTCTTTGGCTGCCATGATCCTTGGCAGAGCTACCTCCCCTTGTAGCCGGTTCATATCTGTGACAAACAAAACAAGAAGATTAATTATGGCACCCGCCGCGATATTGGATTCGACTTGCCCTGCTGACCCAAGCTAGTTTGGTGGCTGAGTGGTATGGCATCTGCACTGGTAAGCAGGAGGTCGTGGGTTCGAATCCTAGCTGAGCCAGCGACACTTTTTTTCACATGCACTCAATAGCACTCGGTATGCAGTGGTCATCCACATCGGTGAAGGGCAAGGCTACTTTGCATATTGTAATTCTATCTCGCCGGCGACAAATTATTAAAAACAATAAAAACAAACAGGCATGGCAGTCTCGTTTTTGGCTTGGAGTTGGGATCTTTCTCAAAGGCTAAATGACAAGAGGAAAACAAAAGCAAGGAAAGATACACACTTAAAATATATGAGAAGTTCAGAAATATTTGGGAATCCGATCAACAAAGTAAACTGGACTGGTTGGGGATTTTTTTTATGCACGTTTGCCCCTAATAAGGATGAAAGTCAATCTAGGTATAAGGAGCTGCTGAAAAAAGGGTTCAGAGAGGTAAAACTGGGAAATTGTAGGAATTGATATTCCTCTTAAAACTGTCTAGGTTGTACTGTAGGCTGAAGGGAAACACAGAGAAGAAGTACGGAGGAAAAAGCTGTTGGAATAGCTCACTGTTCTACTTCAGGGCAGAGCTAAGATATGTGGTTGTGCCAAAATTGACTAAATTAAGGGCACAACAGCAAGTTGAACTATTTACCTTCGTTTAGTTGAGCCATTTTTGCTTCTTCGCGCTCAGTCTTATCAAAGTACCACACTGTGATCGCAAATCTGTGGGAAAAAACACAACATGAAAATGAAGTATTTATTAAAAAGGAACATATTGCCCCAAATAGCAAATTTCTATTGATATGTTTCACTGAATTAAGTAGTGCTTATAAATATAAGTATGGCCCGTCGCTGGATTGGAACCCACTATCTGTAGATTGAACACAGGACATTGAGTAGGACACACCGGACCACTAGGCCACAGCACCCCATAAATATCTTTATAGTAGGGTTAAATAATGGTCACATTGAATGCATGGTTTAAAATGAACAAGCAGACAAATGCTGGCTCTGACAGGATGTGAACAATGGACCTCCTCCTTGCAAGGGCAGACATTTAACCAACTACACCTGCGGTCATCAAGCTAGCTGGGGTCAGTGGGCTAATTCAAATTCAACTGTATGATTGTATGGGATACTGTACCTCATGTCAAAAGCGGGCTGTACTTCATGAGGGTTGCGACGGTCAGACCAGAAGAGAAGAAGTCGATTTAGGACAGGCTGGACGTCTACATGACCTCCGGACGTCGGAAGCAACCTCAGAAGGCCACCTTGTGTCTAGGGCAAAGAAGGGTGTTACAGAAGGTGAGATCTATAGGGATGAACGTCCTATTGGCACTAGTTTACAAAAGCCCCCCATTCCTATAAGAGAAGAGAATCACACATCACTGTTACCCAACACACATATTGCTGTTTGTTTGATATCTATTTTGTTGCTGGCAAGCCAAATGTTTGCAAGTTGGCAGGACATTGAGTTTAAGTGAAATTATGAAGTGAGTCGGCGACATGAAGAATGACATCAACACGCACGCAACAGAAAGTTAACAGGGCACATGCACTAAGCTGCTGACTCGCTACAAAATTGGTGAGACTGCAACTCATTTTCTCAGTGAAAACAGCATTCAAAATTGCAGAAACTAAGAAAATCTAATAAAAAGAAGAAGGGTTGTAATATAGTTGTAGAAGTTAATTTTTGAATGGTAAATACAATTTCAGAACGCTTTAACAAGTACGTAGTGCTACTGAAAGCCATTACCCTCTGGCAAGAGTCCCCGCAAGACATTTTTATAATGCTTATAATATTAAAATATCTGATGAGACAGAGTGGTAGTACCCACAAGTTACAGCAAACTGGGTACCGTATTCAAACAATACCCAGACATTACTCTGGCTACTCTAAGTTGGAATTAATATACTAATATCAAATTGTTTGAGGTTGGCCAGTTGATTCTAACTCCCCGGCTAGATTCGACTTTACTACCTTAATATCCCAGTTCTCATTGAGATAGTACAGGCAGGTGATGCATCGTCCATCTTTATTTGGATTGTCCACATGGCAGGCGTATCCAGTACCATTACCAGGGTAACAAGCCACCATGGCCTATGGGTAAAGAAGACATGGAGGTAAATCTTGGGTGCACATTATAAACCATTGAAATACATTGAATTTGGGTACTGTCTGGAACGAAAGGTTCAATGAATCTTTATTGTCCGAAAAGATTCGCTCATTGATACTTGCCCCCTTGATTTGCATTTGAATAGATCGACATTTTTTAGCAGACTGAGTTCCGAACACAGCTGCCATGATGCCGAATACATCCACCTGGAATTGGGGATATTGTCTGGTGGTATTCAACCATTATGCAGTTATGTGCCTGCATTGTTTATGCCGAGCTCCCTGCACAAACGGCCCAGCCAGGTGACCTCTATATGACCGGTGACTGATAATGAGGCCGGTATTAAAAATCAAAACAAGACAAATCCCGGGCTGAAGGGGTTAACAATAACAACACAAGGGGCTGATTTCATAAAGCTCTGCGACGTGTCGCAACTCGATTTGTGATGCGTCCTAGCTGCGACGCGTCGCATCTATGCGGTGAGTCCATAAAGAAAGGATGCGTCTTAACTCTGCGACGCGTCGTAAGTTTGATGAAATCGGCCCAGGGCTGGTACATATACTTCAACATTTTTCCCTGAGGGATCACAGCAAAATTAACGGCCAACTAGAAGAAGGGTCCTCCATGAGCCTAGTTCTAGCATTATGGCTTTTCGGGGGGCCATGATGGCTAGTGAGGTGACGCAAAAAGTCAATTTCTTCTTGAAAAGTTACGAGTCATATTACAAAAATGAGAATGCACAAGCATAACTGATGCATGCGGATAAGAAAAAAATAGGAGTAGGGGTACGTGATGCAAAGCAATTGTTGTCTGGAATAACCCACACGTTATGGCTAGAACTTAAGCTCACGGAGGAGCCTTTTAGTAAAGAAATAACCTTCGTCCTGCCCCTGATGGTGTACTGGTCTGGCAGGTAGAAATTCAGCCTCTGAGCCAGTTCATCCGTCTGCGATATGACGGCCTTGATGTTGGGATAACACGCTTCGTTGCCCTGCAGCCAGGTGATCTGGTCTCCCCTGATGGCCTTCTCTGTGAATTTCTGGGACTTTTCGCTGCTGGTCCGACCCCCGCTGAGTGGGCCGTCAACCATGACGCCGCTGTCGCGGATGGACTTGACTTCCTCCAAAACCCTCAGACTGTTCGTTCTGTCTCTGACAAAATCATCCAGGATGCAGTAGCCATTCTTCTGCAAATGAGCCGCGGCGTGTCTCGCGACCGTGTCCCCATCCCTGGACTTGGGCCTCGGGAAGTCAGTGTGAACGTACGGTCTGGGGTCAAATAGGGATTTATTGGGTAGACTTTCAATGCGCGTGACACCATTGGCTTGAGGTTTAAGTTCTGCCCTAGTTTTTGGCACATCTCCGTTCTGACAAACTTTCAAGTTCGAACCTGAGGTATTTTGCGAGGCATTCCTATCCACCACTTTGGTTTCAGCTAAAATTTTCATCTCTGAGATTTTAGACCTAGCTTCCCTGTCACTTTCGCTCACACTGTCTATGGTCTTTGGGTTATCATTTGTTACATCAAACCCCCTTCGACTTCGAGTGTCAAAGTTTTTTTTGGAATTCTGACAAGAGGAGCCCCCTTCATTGTGGGCTTGTCCGACCACCACAAGTTTCTTACAAGTTCGCCTGTGTTTCCTCCAATCCTGCAGTTGATGGTCTTTACAGCAGTAGAAGACTCGCTGACATCTAGAACACCTTCTCAGATTCTCAGTAGAATGGCAAAACTCACAACTTTCGCTTCCACTGGCAACAGATAGCCTGACATCATCGCCATTACAACTTACTTTACTGTCCTCCATGTTTATGTTTGAACACGCACGTATACAAATGCACGTCATTGCATCCTCGGGTGCGTTCGTTTACCTTCAACGAGTCGACACCAGTCAACCTTAGCGACACCCTCTCGCTTAACTTGTACAGTGAACAAGACCATTCCCATATCAGAGATGCCCCGTGGATGCTAAACGAACGCACCCAAATACGACGCAAGCTATTACTTGATGACGCCCTCTATTGGCACCAACACATCGCGGGAACTTCATAACACAGAAATAAGTGGATTTTGGCAAGATTTGAGTGCGAGAAAACAGGTAAATACATCTAGTATCTGTTGAAGTAAGTTATTAATATTGGAGGCGATGTCAATGGAATTCTTTCCAAGAATGTTGTGTCTTGAATATATGTAGGTCCAGTGACTGG
The DNA here is from genome assembly GCA_963971285.1 of Astropecten irregularis. Taxonomy (NCBI): domain Eukaryota; kingdom Metazoa; phylum Echinodermata; class Asteroidea; order Paxillosida; family Astropectinidae; genus Astropecten; species Astropecten irregularis. The sequence continues at coordinate 24,338,687 of OZ020245.1, read as the reverse complement.
AGCCCCAAATTAGTAGGCCTATTAACGCCCTAAGGTCTAACGTTAGTTAGTAGGCGCCTATGTACTGCATACAACTTATTACAACAACAGGACAGTGCACATGCAGTAGCAGTAGCACTTGGACAGTCAGTAGGAGGCGGACTGCCTGGTCATGTCAAAATCGTGAATAAGACAATAACTTGGACTTAACTTGGCCTAATACTATTCCGGCTCTAGTTAATAATGAATCCTAGAATGTTTTTTCTGTCTTCATTGCCCTGAGTCTGGCTGAGTGCCTGAGCCCTGACCATGCTGACTGAGGATTTGAGGATTGTGTAGTCTTGTTCAAGACGGTATTACGTAGTTGTACCTGGCCAACAGATCGCACATACGTGTACGTGTTAACACAACAAACGACCCGAGATAACGTCTACGCCACACACACAAGCCTGTAATACCGTCTTGTCCATTTACTCCAAACTGCCCGGAAAATTCCGGGCAATAACCCCCCGCGAAGTCGGTGCATCATGACGTAGCCTTATTTGCATTAATATATTTAGAAAATTTGCATGGGGATGAAGTCTAGTACCTCAACGACGTCGCAAGCATTATATACTGTACGCATACACACGTGTATTTACAGTACTTGTAAATTACATGTGCCGTACATGTAGGCCTACATTGATATCGTACCATGGCTGCTGACGGATCGTATTGAATTTGGAGGCCTTGGATTTTGCAACACAAATATCGGGGATTCGAGAGTTTTCCGGAGAACAACAAGGCTCTTAGACAACATGGGAATGGAATAAATTTACTAACCGTGCCCCTCGAAATCATTCCGTGTCTTCATGGAGCCCGGGAACAGACTCCATGGTATCATAATTCAGTGAAATTATTTCATTCATCCCTTCATTCATTCATTTATTTTGGCAACATACAAAAGTACTGTACACATGAAATACACAATAAATAACGAATAACAAAAGCCCGAGGATAACCCAAAAAGCTGTAAAATACGGCTTATTCATATCCTACAATTTCTCGAAATCTTTTTGTGCCGCATGACAGTTGATCGAAGTATAATCAAGCCATGCCTTTGGTAATGACCATGGAGCTATCTGTTGTTATTGCTCCATGGCAATACGGTTGCGGCTGAGTTTCAAACGACCGTCATTACGTGATATGCACACGGTATCACGCCATACCACGTGCGTGGATTGGACGCTGACCAAAACAGCGCATTGCACCCCGTTGTTGACCTCAATGAATATGCAATTTTTGCCAACAGAGGTCACGCTCAGTCTTTGTCACGTGACACCAGAGTAAACAAACAAGACGTTGATATTTCGTAGGGCGGTGGAATGGTCCACTTTGTTCACGTGGGTCGGGTAATTGTTTGGACGGACTAGCGCATAATCAACGTCTTGGACAAGACTAGGGATTGTGATAAGACGGGTCCCAAAACTATAAAGGAAAGGAACACTACTTTTTGGAAGTTACTTAGGGGCCTACCTAACTCCTAAGGCTAAATTTAATAAAGTTAGGCCTAAATATACCTTGGTGATGTCCTCTTCCTCATTATTCATTGTTATTAGCAAGGTTAATTTTGTGGAAAGAGGGCAGGGCTTTGATTTTTGAGGGAAATTATGGGGTAAAGACGGTAACAAAGATGGAACATTTCACGGCCACACGGACGGCCACAGACGAGAATAGTCTGGTTTCCACCCCCGAGATTGGTCAGGTGACGTGGGAAATGGCCTTCTGACATTTTGAAGACTCTTGATCTGTTGAGTCTGGGCACTAGACTAACCAGACCAGACAAAATGGCCTCACGCGATTAGACAGGCTGTTTTTAAGTTTGCAAGAAGCACTTAACAAAATTGCATTTTTACACCGAAATGTTGCACAAACTTCTTCAATCTAGGCTTTTAAGGATCCAGGAACATTTGCTGAATGTCAAAAGTATCATTTTTGAGGAGTAGAAGCTATCATAAGGGCTAAAATAATCAATGTGTTTGGGGATCCCTTCTTATCACAATCCCCGAGGATTTGAATTGATCCTTGATTCCTTGTTAGGCCTAACTTAGTAGGCCTACTAACTGTTAGTAGTAGTAGGCCCTATTAATTATTTTTATTTATTATAAACGGTTAGCGCACTCTGTTGGAAATATGTGGATCGGTTTGCGGAAACACTAAGTTCTACGGTTTGAAGGAAATAGTTATTTACTTAGCCTTACCTTGATTGGTCAGTTGGTACCTTGGTCTTGGAGCATGGAGCTGCCATGGTCGGAGGAAGGAAAACAGATTCTCCAGCCATGCTTGGAGTTGGGAGGGCCTGACGTTTCCATCCTAGCAGCAGTAAGCAGGATCTTTGTTTATAAAAGGCTTTCCTGACTAGGATCTAAACGTACGGACCTCCTAGTCCTAGGGCCTGTTTGTTTATGGCGAATCCTGCGGATCCAGATCCCGTTTCAGCGTACCCTGCATAGGAGGTGGATCCCAAAATCAGGGATCCTTTGCATTAATCAAACAGGCCCCTAGTCTTAACTCCAAGTATTCTATATATTTCAGGTCATTATTTTGGCTGATGTGCAGTTATTGCAGCAGTTTATTACTTTCAAGTTGTATAATTTATTCATCCTTGCTTGTAATGTAATGTCCATTTTGTCCAGCTAGGATGGCGTCTTGGGATGATGTTGAGGCCGGCATCGGCGGGGATGAAACGGCCAACTTTGGCCCCCGTCAGGAATCCGGTACATCCCTCTTCCAGGTGGACACTCTGGCAACCATATCACCAAGAGGAGAGGCAAGTAGTGACCTCTAGATCAATTAAGTAAAGTCCGGTAAAACCTTCATCAACTGGAAGGGAATTAATGTAAAATTCAAGTTATCCTGACCTTCGACTTTTACGTGTGGTTTGAATTTAAGTTGTCTACACACGAGTTTGTGCATATAGAGTAGGGGCATCAACTCACAATGGAAGTCAGTGGCATGTTGTGTAGTCCAAGATGTGCACACGTACTTCATTTTCAATTATACCTGTATGATGAATAATAAATTGTATGAGTTTTGATAAATGCCTGTTGTGTCTGTGAAATCATGCAGAAATCATTAGGTAGGAAAGTGAAGCTTGAAAACAATTACATTTTAAGCTTGGTCATGATTTGTATTTTAGCATCATAATTTATTGATTATGTGATTGATCCTCCCTTGACCCTTATAGGTGGATCAGAACCCCCATGTGAATGCAGCTTGTGCCCCCGGGGGATTTTGTGTGGCGGCCGCGTGCCAGGTGTCGCTGTTTGATGAATCCTGCCAGAAGTTCATCAGCACTCTGAGCTTCGGTAAGATGTCTTCTTAGCAAATGTGTAACTAACCACGCAGACATTGCCACAAGTCACCAAATGTCTGAGTTACTTGGTCATTAACCATTAACCCTAACCCTCTGCACAAACACAGCCATTATATGCTTGCTGAAAGAAAATAATTGTTGAACAATGACTTATGTGTATGTTAACGTGGCACATTTTCTGCAGAATCTGATGTTGATGTGGTTGCCTGGAGCGATGATAGCCTCTTTCTTGTGGTCGGGGAACGAAGTGGCTCCATTCATTTTGTGGATGTGGAATTGAAGCAAATACTGTTCTCACAGGTAAACAAATTCTTCCAATATGAGTCGTCTTCTTTTGCATTGAATTCCGTCACAGAAATATAATTTGAAACTAGCCATTTTGTGTCCTAAATGAAATGAAGGGCTTGAGATACATGACAAAGCTGGAGCCTTTCTTCGGCTTTGTCATGTGACCCAATCCCTTCATTTTGTTTTGTGGGCCTCAAATGGCGGTAGCGAAATAAGTTCCAAGCCTAGCCTCAAGCCTGGTTTCATAATGGCCCAATGAATGCCTTGCATTTTAGGGCAGCCATTGGTGGTAGCGAAATAAGCCTGGTGTCGTATAGGTCCCTACTCTCCTCCATGTAATTGTGCTTCGTGTCTCATCTGATTTGTGTGTATGTTTTGAACATGTATTTTGCAGTCTCTTTGTCACTCAGTCTTTGAGAAAGATTCCATTGCGATGGAAACGTTTAGCTCATAACATTTGAAGCAATGTATTTCACTGTTATATTACAATTTTCCACCAGGCATTAATGTCGGGAAATGCAAGTAGTAGTGAGAAATGCTTCCTACAAATGATGTTCTCAAGGAGCAGAGATCCAGGTATAGTTAGTCAAATTTTCTGAATTATCAAAAAACTAACAATTGAAGTACCCCTATATGGCACATTTGGAAACCCCCTCCCCGCCCCAACACTCGGAACCTTCCTGAATCTGTCAAAGTCCAACAATGCAAAGCATCCCTATAGTATAGCACAAATCTAACAACCCTTGGCATTTCGGCTTGGAATGTTCCTGTGATGAGATATAAAAACAAGTGGGTCTTTGAAAGTTTCTTGAAGGTCTCAGTGGATGTTGCATTTCGAAAAACCTGAAGGAGAGAAAAAATTATTTTGATTTTGGCATTTTTTTGGATTGAGACAAGTTTAGCCAATAGAGAAACAGGAGAAGGCTTGGGGGTTCCAGTGAGTCACTTAGTGGCTAGAAGCTAGAGGGAGTTCCTTAAAGTTTTCTGATGTGACTCTGAAAGAATTAGAACAAAAATTAAGCAGCCCGACCAAGGGACCAGTTAGTTGGGTCTACCCGAGAGAGACCTCAAGTTATTTACTATCTATTAATGATTTTATTCCAACAGCTGTGTATGACCTCCTGATACTTTCGGCCGATGGACGTCTCTTCAGATTTTCCAAAATCAACTTGGAAAAATTGAACCAAGGTGCTATTTAGTTTTTCAGTCATATTTCCAAGATTCACAAAATGTAAAAGAAACACATATAATTTATACAAGTAAATTACTGCTCATCAATCAAAATAATGAAATGAAATACATAAAAAAAGGATCCTGCTAAGATTGAAATGTGAGGCCCTGCTAACTCCAAGCAAACATATCATTTGTTAGTCTCTTAGAGATGAAAAGGTTCTTTCATTCTTTTCTTTTCAATTTAGAGTGATTATTTCATGTATGTTTTAAGGGCGGCAAGCATATTTTTTAGTAAAATGTACTCTTTTTTTTTCTTTCAAAATTAATAGCGATTGAAGCAAGGGATCTTAAACTGGCTAAAGAGGTATGTGATCACTTTGAGCAGACATTTTGAATGTTATTGCCAGAATATTTACCTCTCAAGTCTTACGGTTGTTAAACAGTCAATTTCTCCTTGCCCGGTTGTTATATCCAATAACGTCCCGTGGAATTTTGGTGGTCTCTATGTCATTGTCCAGTTGCAGGCCAGTATCCACATGGAGAGTCTTGGCACGAGCGTTGCGCACACCGATTCAGTCTGCTACTTCACCACGGCCACGTACCTGAAAAAGACCTTGATCATTACGTGTGTAAGTAATCTCCTTTTCCACTCTTGTGACGGCTTGAAATAACAAACTTTAGCTTCGTTTTCATCTTTGCAGATCACAAATTGTGACAGATTCGTGGAGTTTACCCTGTAAAAACAAGTAGAAAATTTCTATTTTCTTTATCCTCTGTCCGGTTGTGTAAACTTTAGCTCATTTTTGCTCATGACTTTGTGCAAAAATCTTTCGGATCAAGTGGGTTTTGAGGGAGGATTAAAAAACGGACCATTGAAGGAGATTGTGTGATCTAGCAAGGAATGTTGTTCTGGAGATCATTGATGTAGCAGAAAAACCGAGCACAACCGTGGCCAAGGTTTGAGAAATATTCAGTGAGAGGCATGCTCTTGAGTATTGAGTATGAGATTAAAACTCAACGTTTTGCTCATGTTATCGTGGTCCAGAGCATTCTGAAAATGATTCAAGCAAATAAGAAACGTATACGTATTTATGGAAATGGCCATGGAAATTTCAAGTTTCGCCCATCTATTGCAATACATTGTACGTAGCCTTATATTTTGTTGTTCTCCAATTGAGTGATCCACAGTTTTTCCCACGTCCCACATAACAAATGAAACATTGCTAGAATAAAACAAGTAGCTCCTCTCAACTCCCTACCAGCTTATTAGAAAAGCTTACATTTTTGGGCACTGTATTCCCTTAACTGCGCCCTTTTGTGTCAGAACAATACCTCCAAAAGGCTCATGAAGGCGGCTAGGCTTGGGATTTATTTTGCTTCCTCCATTTTGTGTCCTAAATGAAATGTCAAAGCTGGAGCCTTTCTTCGGCTTCGTCATGTGGCCCAATCCCTTCATTTTGCTTTGTGGACCTCAAATAGCGGAAGCAAAAATAAGTCCCAAGCCTAGTCTCAAGCCTGCTTTGGTAAAGGCTCTTAAAATAACGAAGATTTGAAAATTGGGAATCATTCATTGATATTAAATTGCCTTTGCATGTCTCATTTTTGTAGGGCTATGGAGATGCTGTCATCGGTCTGTGGACTAGGACCGGCAGTGGTGCTCTGGACCTTGTCCGTAAAATTACTGGTGACTATTTTGACGGTGAGTCTTGGAACTAGACGGTTTCATTCTGACTTTCATAGAGAGTAGGCATTCTCTCATTCACATATCTACTTCATCCTGAGTGTCCAAATCATTCATCGATTTATTAATTTATTCAAAATCTTTACTTTTTCTCAAACACAAATGTAGATATAATATTTTGAGAAGATTTAGATTTATGTGTAATTGGATGGAGGTATCAAACCGACAATGCCAAAGATTGTAACATGTTGACACGACTATAAACCAAATGTTTGAAGGCTTTTCTTTTTATTTGTTTTCTTGATTTATTTGTTGTAAATGTTTGACATCCTCTTAGGTGGTGGGGTCTTGAAGTGTCGGGTGAGTGGAGATGGACAGTTCCTGTTTCTTCTTGACGAAAGTGTAAGTTCCCCCTTCTTGCAAATCCTTTCCATTTTTTTGTAGTACCAGTATTATCCCCTGCATGTCGTTGTGTTCTGGGCCAAATTTTATGGAATCCATTTCCTTAAGCAAAAAGTCTTCGCTTACGATAGCAGACTTTGTTTGGTTATGGTAATAGCATATTTCACTGGATAGTTTTCTTTCTTGCTACATTAAGCAAGGGCTTTCTGCAGATTGCATATGACAGCGCGTTAGCAGAAAAAAAATCAAGGTTACCCTAGAAATTCTTCACTAACCGAAGTGCCAAAAGTCTTGCTTATGGAATCCATGAAATAGATTTCACATGAAGCAGTGCCTGTAAGCACAAAAATAGGCCGTAACGGATTTCATGAAATTGGGCCCCAGCTCATTTGCAACCAATTATCCTTAGAAAGAAAATAGAGGATTCTAAGTTATCGTTTCTTTTGACAGTATTTGTTGTTCAAGTTTTCATAAATACACATTCTTGGTGCATTTGCAGCATACTATGAGTGCTTGGGACTTACAGTCATTACTGATGGTGGCTTTCTGGCCTGACATATTGGTCCAGGATTTCCTCTTGATGAATGTCAACTCTGTCAACACCGGTGATAAAATCAGGTAGCTTTATATTTCCCAAACGACCTCAACTAATGTGATCTATATTGCAGTAGGTCTTTTCTAGAAAACCCTCCTTGTCCTTACTTAGATGTAACGTCATACTTTGGTTTTTGTCAAAGAAATGCAGATTCATGGGCAAAAATATCAAGGAAGATACAATAACAGTCATCTGTGAAGTTCCCAATCCCGTGCGGTGCCTACTTTTTGAGAAAACGGTGAAAAATGCCCATGGGATTTTAAAAATCTTTTCTCCGATATTTTTGAAAGCATTAGTGCTTATATAGTACTTATTACAGAACCGTCCCTTCTACATGGAAATGTAATCTTTATAAATCCATAAACTAATCCAATTCTACTCAACAGTCAGATGGCCGCAGACCAGACCAGGCTGCAGCTCGTAGTCCTGACCATGCCGGAACCAGACTGCTACCTTAAAGTCTTCAGCCTGCCTGGCTTACAGTGCACGTACACTCTGACTGTAGGTGGCTTTGCAACGTTAGCTAAGGTCCTCCCAAACCAGGTATGTTAACAGGGGTCAATTTCATGGAGCTGTTAAGCACAAACAAAATTGCTAAGCACAGAATGTTTTGCTTAATGAAACAAACCACCATTAAACATACCATTTGATGTTCATAGTGAGCGAACAACAGCCAAAGAACAATCGCAAGCGATACACAACACATGGAAATGTGTTGTTAATCCTGTTTTTATTAAGACAGAAATTTAGCAGGGCCATGAAATTGGCCCCTGGTGTTTGATGGTCTCCATACTCCATGACGGGACAGATATTACAAATTGAGGTAACAAAAAAATATGTGACAGATATGAGTCTCAATACCTAAATAAATGTGAAAGAAATTGATATTACTGTATTTCATTTCGCATGATTTCATCCAACAGGAAACCATTTTTCTGATAGAGGGCGCTTGTGACGATGACGATGATGACGGAACTACAACAGGGTTGATCTCCTCTCTTCGTGTTCGCTGTCTGACAGAGGCCCTCCCTGAGACCAGGTTCCACCGTCTTCTCCACAAGCAGAAGTTTGAGGATGCCCTGCAGTTTGCCAAGCTCTTCATGCTGGACGAGGAGGTGAGGAGGTGTCAATCGTGAATTATTAATTGATCATTCATGAATTATTCATGAATTATTCATGTTAAGATATGCATATGCATTTGCAGCATGATCTCAATTGTTAATGAAATTATGTTTGGATTCTGATTAAATGATGGCTGTTTTACAATTTGATTTTGACAATGAATACATTTGCTCAGCTGGTCTTCAAAGTCAAAGCGAGCACCCTTCTTGAGAGGGCATCTCCTTGGACCCAGTCCCTGCGCTTAGACACCGAGGAGTCCCCGCTGATCAGTGATCTCATCGAGTGTCTGGATCACATCCCGGACGAGGCCTTTGTGACGGAGAAGTGCATCCAGGCCACTCTGCCGACCTTCCAGGCCATGTTCCAGCTGGTCAGCTACGCCCGCACAAGGGTATGTCTTATGACCATTGTCCACCCTCCTTCCATTCCCACACTGGGTGCATTTTTGCCCTGTGGTGTCATGACCAGCCCACTCGTTGCAGGGCAATCTCACCTCATGGAAATTTGTCTAATCAGGTCTAACACACGAGGATGATATCAGAAAAATGAAGGACAGGTCCGCGTTTCAGCAAGTTCATGTTTGGATAATCCCGTACATTTACAAAAACCGAATAGAACAAATCTCAATGCCCAAGTGGTGTATTGACGTCAGTGCTTATCTACGTCAGTGAAGGACAAGCCTGATTTGCATAATTCTGTCTCCCCGACGAAAAATCATGAATGACATTGCAGCATTTATTGAGTCACATTTCTTTTGTTCTCTTTCCATCTTTCGCTTTTTTCCTCTGCAAAGCTCTCTAGACAGAAGGCATTGGAGCAACAAGTTGAAGACAGCAGCCTTCCCACCTCATCCCTCATGACAAGAGTAAGTCTGTTCACCTTACATGTGTATCTTGTTCATTCATTAATTTTTTCACAATATTGTAAGTTTAACTGAGCAGTCTGAGGTCTTCTTGAATGGCCAGGTTGGTGGCCAGGACTAAGAAGTGTATTCTTGGGGGTGGAAATCCCTATTAGGACACAGGGGTCAATGTCATCAAACTCATCATAACTTACTATCCATCGACTAGGATTTATGATGCATTGCAGCCCTGCGTAGGATACGATGGGTTATCCTTCATAACTCAAGTTACAATTGATCGTAGGGCTTCATGAAATTGACCCCGGTGCACATTAAACAGGGCATACCTTGGAAACCTGCATATAGTTCAGTTAGTTTATTTATTCATTGAAAAGTGAACAAAGAAAAATTTAATGGAGCGGGATTCGAATCGGCAATCTCCTGAATACCGTTTCTGACTGCCAAACGAACAAAGATAATTGACAGCCCAACTGGATGGCTCAGTTGGTAGAGCGCCTGTACAGTATCCAGGAGGTCGCCGGTTCGAGTCCTGCTCCAGTCAATTTTTCTTTGTTCACATTTCCCTTGTGGTTATTTGATGATTGAATTAGTTTAGTTATTCTTTAATTTTATTCTGTCAATTATCAAAGAATGAACAACGGTACTTACTACAATCCTCAAAGGTGCCACTAACACAGTTCATGAGTAGATTATCATTGCGTGGCCCCAAGCTACTTTATGGACTGCCCCTTACTTGCGTCATTCATGTAGTGGTTATTGATTTTGATTAAAATGATTCAAAATGCAATGTGTTTACATTTTTTTGGGTGTCTGCTGAACTGCTCATTGGTTTGTTTGTCTCCCCTTTAGGTGCTAGAAGTTCTACACCGACTTGGAACTTTCCAAATGGTGTTTGGCTGTCAACAATACAGGTAAAAACATTTCACACGGGCTAGACTATACATTTGCTATGGTGTTCACGTTGCATCATCAGCAGATTTGAACCCTTGATTAAAACCTAAGCACAGCTTCTGATTGCCATTGTTGTATTTCATACACAAATTTTGTTCTGATTTGAAGGGCATCTGTCAATTTGAAGTGTTGACATGATAACTTAGTTTCATGGGATAATCATCAAATGACCATCATACTGAGGGAAACTGATGATTCATTTTAAGACATTGGAAAATGAACAAAATTTGACTGGAGCGGGATTCAAATTTACAACCTCCGGAATACTGCACCGGTGCTCTACCAACTGAGCTATCCACCCCTGTGTTGGCGGTGCATGTCCCAAATTGACTTTCACTGTATCTGATGATGGATCAGGGCTCGATTTCACCGAACTCATCGTAACATCGTAACTATCAATCGCAGGACTTATGATGCATTGCACTCCTATATAGGATAAGCCCCCTACGGTGGGTTATCCTGCGTAACTTGAGTTACGATCGATGGTAGGGCTTCATGAAATCGACCCCCGGTCTCTTTGGTGGAATACTTGTTTGAATGATACAGCACATGTTTAATTCTGCTTGCAGTATCCATCGATGGGATCATTTCTTGCATGCTGACCTGCTGCAGGAGTTACTGCACTGGCTGTCGGTGGCCCAGATTGCCAAAGCTGTCATCATATGGCGCAGGCACAAGGTTGGTACCCGTCACTTCCTAGCGAGAGACTGCCAGTTCACAAAATAGCTACCCTGAGCTAGTCAGAGCCGTAAATAAAGAGAGTTTGGCCAACTACGCCATGTTAGGGACCTACAGGGGATGCGCGTACACACGCGCGTGCGGGCGCACAAACTATTTTAGCAACGGTTGTGTGTCTAAAAAAAACCTCAAAAAAGTTCTGCAACTCAAGTTTGAGAGATTATATCTTTTTTGTTACGGATCTATGAACGGTGAAACTGAAATCATTAGAAAGCTTCCTTATTCCTCTTTACAATGGTGTGCCATTTGTTGTGATCATGAAACCATGGAATGTGCATTTCTCCTGAATATAGGGCAAAGGCAGATGTGAAACATTGCAGTTGATTGACTCAAAGTTGGTCCCCAACATGGCGCCTTGTAGTCACGTGAGGGCTATTGACCAATCATAAATGAGATGCCTGAAACCGAGTTGGCCAAACTCTCTTAATTTACGGCTCTGGCCCTAGTTATGTTATAGCGCCCTCCATGAGACAAGTTATCATGCCTTCATGGGCGCAACAATATTGGCTTGTCTCGTGTTTTGTTGTTACATAGGTAGGGCATAGGTGGCTAGTTCATTTATAGGCACTCGCTTCTAATCAATGTGGCCTTGGTTCGATCCCAGCTTGGGTCATATGTTGGTAGAGTTGTGCGTTGTTTCTCTCCTGTGCTACAAGGGTTTTTAACTTTCAAGCATTTTATATAGTTCAGGTCATTATTTTGGTTGATGAGCAGTTTGCTGCATTTTATTACTTGTATGGAATAAAAACGAACCTGAAACGAACCTGAAATAAAAGTATGAGGATGTCAGACAAGAAGCCGGATGTCTGTTTCCTATTCCTAATGAAAAAAGCTGGACCCCAGTATTGCTATCTAGTTTTTCTTAATTGCAAAGCATGGCACAGCTTAGAATTGACTCATCTTTTGCTTCTGGCTGTCATTTGATTAGGCTGATATTGAGAGTAACTTCAGCTCGGGAGGCAAGGAGATTCTGGAATCGGTTCTTGTGTTCATCCCGGAGAGTACGCCATCGGCGGAGATTCTGCCCTGGCTCAGAGAAGACTTGATCCCGTTTGTCATTCACAGGTTCCCGCTGGGCAAGGTAAGCTGTAAGCTTGTAGATGAACCCGATCATGCCTTCAGAGAGGCTGTCATGGTCTCACGGGTCCATCTCTTAGACTGATCATAGCCATTCTGTGTGGACAAAAGAAGCCTCATTCCATTTTGTTTTTATGGAATGCACCCCTGGATGCAGTATGTAAAAAACCTCTATGATTATGGATGCACAAAATGGAGCCGGAGCTGTAAGCCAAAGCCGAAGCCAATATTTCTAAAAGGCTTTCTTTCTTTCTTTCTTTCTTTGTTTCCTCCAGAAATTTCTAGCTCAGTGGATGGAAGACAGAGCCAGAAGTATGGAAATATCTGAGAAGGTACTGCTCTTCACTTGTCTTGTTTCACAAGCATAAAGGATTGTAAGATGACATCGCAATCTGTTTCCTTGTGCACTATTCCTATGGACCCATGGGGTGCCATGTTTCATTGAGCTCTATAGAAATGCATATCAGATACTGCTATGTTGATAGTAAGCCAGATCAAGCCAGACTTGTCCTTGATCCAAGTACTATCAATGGGCCTGTTTGTTTCAGCAACGCGATCAGTGATCCGGCGTGCAAAAGCTGCTTTAGATCACATTTAAGCGTAGCCTGCCAGCGATGTAGATTTGTAAGATCAAATAATGCCGACCAAGATCCGCGGCGAAACAAAGCAGGCTCAACATAATGCGTATTACCCTCAGACAATATGCCTCCAGTTCAGCTCGTTGCTCCAACAGTCAGCACTGATTCCTACCTTTCTCTTATGACTTCTATTTTGTTAAAAAATTCTTCTAGATTGATTGGCCGGGCAACTCCCTGGAGTTTGCCGAGCTCTTCTTCACTGCCAGCCAACACAAGTCCTCATCGTTTGGTGGCCGGCAACTTGCAACTCCAGCCCAGTTCTCCACAGAGGTATTGGAGAGCAACCCACTATGTATTTATAATATTATTATCTTTAGATCTTTCTCGATGATTTTGATGAATTTTCAATTACTCTTTGCCATGGTCATTCATGACGGAATTTAAGTCCTCAATATCATCAATTTTCAAATCTCACTCAATATCGTTCTGTTTGTAATTGATTATTTCAATAGGTCTGCAACCTTTCTGCTGGCAACTCCAGGAAACTTGCTGAGGCGGTCCAAGTTGAGAAGGAGGTAAGTCAATGACCCTCTCCAAAATTATTTGTACAAATGACTGTCAATCTCAGATGACTTTCTTTCTTTGTTTTGTCAAATACAATAGTAAATTTTACGGTGCACCATGTAAAGCATCTTTTTTGGGGGAAAGAAGTAGTTTGAAAAAAGACAAGGAAAAAGACAGCAGGGAAATTTTTATGAATGTCTGTTTGGCATTGGGACTCATGTAGTCCAGCCTAACCTTTGGACAGAAGCAATTAGTCATTTAGTACAGAAATTTGATAAATGATGTTTTTTTCTCATAATTTGTAAATTAGGTGATGAATACCGAGTACGACTGCACTGAAGCTGTGTGTAGACTCCAGGAACTGATCAAACATCTGAAGGAACTGATGAGGCTACACAGCAAGTACCAGTGTAAGCTGTCTCTAGCAGAGTTCACACAGGTAGGTCTTGTTATCAGATCCACTGGATGGGAGGCATGGGAGGAGGCCTGCGGGAACCCTTTTTTTTGTCAGGGCGTGCTGGGATTTGGGAGATAATCTGCGAGCTGCGAAGCCATTTTGGAGTGGGATCCATGGCCCAGTTAAGGGCCAAGGGGTCTTAGATGCTCTGTGGTGCAATCTCAGCCATTTTTGATATCTCTGGGAAGGGTGATATACACCAGAATAAACCATGAACATGTATGTATAAAACAAAAAAATTGCACAACACACTAGTAAGTTCAAAAGTGAAACAAGACAATAAAGAGCAAGTAATAAATGTATTAGGAGGGCCTGACCCTTTTTAACTTGTCTTCTGTTGACAGGAAACTACCAGCACGTTAGTGTTTCGCATGCTGGATCGTGTAGCAGCTCCTGAACTGATCCAGGGTACCATAAAGAAACTGGTCCGACCATACATTCAGGAACACAACCTAAATGAGGACAAGTTACTGCTGCAGTACATACAGGTCAGACTTCATTCTCTCTCTCTCTGTGTTTGTTGCTATAACACTGCATTCAGACTAGGTCCTGATTATCCCCGGCAAACCCATAGTGTGGATGCTTGTTGGGATGCGCCGAACATGTTGGGTTTGGGGACAATTTTGCAGATAAAATTCAAGAAAGATTTGAGGCTTTGCATGGTGACAATTGGTATGTGGATCAGTTTGCAAAAACACCATGTAATATTCATTTGTACTTTCGTGCTTCTTATTTCGTCGCACTTCTGGTAAGGTCTCAACGTTTCAACTAGCCTGCTCCAGTCATCATCAGGTGTCTCCTCATAATTCATATCGCACAGCTGCTTTCATCATAAGTGCGCATGCGTTATAGCGCCGTGTTAGGTGACCTCACGAACAGCCAAAACCACTTCAGCCGTGAATTATCCCTGGAAAGAGGTGGCATTTGAATACATGGTCGTTAAGAAGAAATGCCATCTCCAAACTGCCCCCGATAATCTGGACCTAACGCAGGATCAATCCAAAGGCCTACATATCACACGAGTGCCACCATTTCAGTAATTAGATGCTACCAGTAATTAAACATGATATTTGTCTTGGTTGATGTATCTCTGTTTGTCAGGATCTATTGAAGTGTTATGCTCAAGGACGTAGAGCTACCTATGTATACGAGGCGTTCTGGGAGGCTAAGGCCATAGCTGTCATCCACTGCATCAAAGACATTGAGGTTTGTGGGTTGGTCTGATGGTCAGTTTGCATATTTGAGTGTTTGTGTGTTCATTATCATTTGTTCCTTTGTTCATTTGCTTGTTGGTCTGTAACTAGTTCCATTTGTTGGTGTGGCTGTTTTCTTTGTTCTTCTTTATCTTGCTGTTTTCTTCTTTATTTGTTTATTTGTTTCAGTTTGTTCATTTCTTCATCTGTTCATTTGCTTATCCATTTGTTTGTTTGTATGTTGATGTATCCATTTGGTTTATCTGTTTGTTTGTTTTCAACTTTGTGTGTTTTTTCTTTGTTCTTCTTTACTTTGCTGTTTTTCATTTGTTTATTTATTTGTTTGTATCATTTGGTTCATTTCTTCATCTGTTCATTGGTTAGTTCATTTGTTCATTTGTTTGTATGTTGGTTTTATATCCATCTGTTTATTCGTTGACTTGTTTGAGGGGGTCTTTTTGGGGCACTGTTGTATCTTTGTATCCTGTCCCGACTAAATTGTGCCAAATTAAATGTTACATTTTCATATTGCCCTTCTCCATATTTTGTGTGGGATTTTACCACTCCATGTTTGGTTGTTCTACATACAGTGTAAGTGCCTTGGTATCTATTCACTGATGTTGAATGCTTGCATGCCATGGAATGACAAGATGGAGAAACTTGTACAGCAAGGCTTGTCCCTCAAACATCCAAAGTGAGTACAGAGTTCTCACCACTCATCAGAAATTAAGCCCAAGAGAAGATGATCCAATTAATTTACTTAAGCACAAATAATAAACTGCTGCAAACTGCTCATCAACCGAAATAATAATATGAAATAATATAACATGCTTAGAAGAGTTACGAGGGCCTGATGTTTTGATCCTATCAGAGTTATACTGGTATTTCCAGGTTTGGGAGTTATGGTGCAAATCTCAGAGATATTTTTGGCATGGTAGCGACTGGGTTAATGGTTGCTATTGCTTTGTACAACCCCACAGAGTTGAAGAGTTGCGTGGCAAACACAAGCTAGTACAACTCAAGAAGATGTTGGCCAACTACGACCTCCGACATGATGATGTGCGCATGGATAATGCGCAGGTACGTAGAATTAATGATCACGCTGCAAGTTAAAACGTAATAAAGAAGTCCTCACAGAAACTGTAAAATAAAAAATAGCAATTTTTGAGATTTTCACGGGTAGATACATCTTTTCAGATTTTAATCTGAAATCAGATTTGTATTCTGTTTTTCACCCAAAGTCAGATTTTTTTTTCCTTGAAATGTTTTGAATTGTACAATTTATTTCCAAGTCTCATTTGATGATATTCACTTATTTTCTGCGGCACTGCTGTACCGTGCTGTGTGTCTACACACAGAGCATAAATGACTATCCTGCTATAACACAAATAAATCATTTTCAGATTTTGTTGGCATTTGCCAAATGCATCTCTGATCATTATATGCATTTTGAAAATCAGATGACAAAAATAAATACCTTCTACCCAAAATACAACTTCACCAATCCCTTATGCTACCTGTAAATATTAATATTGTATATGGGAAAAAATGAGCAAGACCAGGTTTTGATCCTGAGATGTTCATGTTTTCTGACGCATTTTACAGACGGTGATCAAGTACATCCTATCCAGCGATCAGCCTCATTGCTTGGAGGATGCCTTGCAAGTCACCAAGGCCTACAACCACCTAGCACCCGGCGATGTCTACATCTTCAGGCTCAAGTCACTCATTCAACGGGACAGGGTCAGTTTCTTCCAAATGCTTTTATTGTCACTGTTTGTTACTGATGGTGGCGTTCGCTCTGTGAATTTCAGCACCATGAATTTGCTTGGAGTTTATAGGAGGGCCTGACATCTTGAATTCCTTGCAGGATCTTTCTCAAAGGTTAAATGACAAGAGGACAAGAACATGCAGTAAAGATACACATACGTGGATGAGAGGATCAGAACCATGTGTTTGTTCACATTCAAACAAGCCAACCAAGTAAATCTAAAAGCTATTCTAAGGTGGAATGTGTTGATGCAGACCTGGAAATATTTCGTTATGAACAGTTCTGCTTATCAATTTCTCATAGAAAATATGTGCAACACTAAGGTATTATATGGCATTGTTTTATTCTTTGACCCTTTTCGTACAGATTCAAGACTGCATGGAGCTACTGTCATCCATGAAACCCTCGGAGGCAGTGGAATGTTCCAGAAGGGTCGTGACCTGGTCAAAGGTCATCCTTAACGAACCCCCACATTTCAACTTGGACGCCGAAGTAAGTCTAAAGGATGATGAAGTCCATTTGTGTGATTTCACTCAGATAAGCCTAAGATCTTAAGTCGACCTTACTCTTGCCAATGAGAAGCTCAATTTGTTTTCGATAAAGTTCAACATCCATAAATGCTCCGTAAAAATCTCATACATCTGCTTATAAGCACCAAGATAATTTACTGAACGTGAAAAGTTTAGGTCAATCTATCTTACATCATTCCTGACCTCAGACATTTTACTTAAGGATACCTCTAATATCCCCTAACAGGACAAGAAGGAGATTATCTTAGTCACCAAAGGAGCCATCAGCATCCTGAAGTTCCTCCTGGGTAAAACATCAGATCCCTCCGATCTGAGAGATCTTCAAGACCTCCAGAGAGACTTCAAGAGCATGGTAGCATTACAGGTATTGACACTCTGGAATTGAGGTAGAATCACAAACATTTTCTGCTGATTGCTTTTGGTCTAACCACATTGTTGCCTTTGAATCCTTACATAAGAGGCTTCATTGTGTGGGTGCCTGGGGGATGGCCATCATAAGACCGAAGGAGAACCTTTTGAAGGTAGTTGCTGCAACGCGCTGCTGCAGCGCATGCTCCCACTGATTGATTGATTGATCTCTCATGAAGTTTTGTCTCCTCATCTGCTTTTTTGTTCACAGTAAGCTTTCTCTCACTAATCATTTTTTGTTTGTTGTTCGTTTCCTGTTTTCTCCGTCCTTAAGGTTGAGTACAACGAGTTCTTGTCTCTGGAGCAGTTTAAAAAGCCTGGTGTGAGGAAGGCACTCTTGACCAAACACTTGGCGGCATTCTATGGAAAGAAAAGCGGATCCGCCAATGACGAGGTAGGTCAACTGATCCGAAAACTACTTAGTCAATAAGTCAGTGAATTTCAAACTGGTGATGCTTGATTGGAATACATCTTGAAGTAACTGGAATGTTGCAATGACTGAAAAATAGCTAGATGACCTGAGAAATTGCCTCATGCATTGAACTGTCAAAAGAAAACAAACATATTTCCTGTGTATTTTCACGTTTCTGTATAAAAATCTTATGTTTATCTTTTGACACAGAAATGTTTGGCATAGTTTCAGTAAACAAAAATTGGGACTCAAGGATAATGTTAGACATAGCAGAATGTATAGAGGTGTTTGTTATATCGGCGTTCCGCTGTATTCCTTTCATACATTGAAATACTGAAATTATTTGTTTGTATGTTTACAGAATGACAACAAATACAATGGAGAAAAGAAGCAAAGGAAAGCAACAGGGAGGAACTTCTCCAGATTATACAAGTAAATTTCCTCTGAAAAGACAAATTAAAAAAAAAAAAAATTATCTAAAGATCCTATAAATGCATCTATTTAAGCATAAGAAAGATTGTCATTCATTCTTTTGAGAAAGATCCTGCTAGGATAAAAATGTGATCAAAATTTTATATAATATTTTGGGTCATTATTTTGGTTGATGAGCAGCTTGCAGCTGTTTATTACTTGTTTTGATTTTGTTTTTTTAATGTTTTGTGCTATTAAGGTAGGCTTAGTATATTGTGGGAAGAAAGAAAAATTAGGTAAACCCTTTTGGTATAAAGAAATGTTCTAAAGCTAAAAACACATCAAAACGAGTAATTTGAAAAGCCCTGGCAATAACACTGACTGTTTTGTCGTTGTTTTTTTGTGTGTATAGTCTTGGTCAGCTCCTTGGCATGTCCCAGGAGGAGTTGAAAGGCCAGCTGGCCCTGAGAGCAGCTGAAATTGGACAGGTCAAGATTGCATTGAAAATGTGCAGGTATGTTTCTAACAGTCGTCACTGTGGTCTTCTGACGAGGCTCTTAAGTAGATCTTTGAATGATGGGTTGACATGACGTTGATATAACACTGTGATAGTTAGTGCTTTTGAAATGAGTGTCCGGCCTTAGAGGGATTTGAACCCATAACCTCCTTAATACTGGTGCAGACTTTCTGTGGGGCACTCACAAGCACCGATGAGCATTCAGCGGCAACACATACACTTGATTGGAGAAGGGCGACTCCTTGTTTGAGCAACTACTGCAGCTGGCAGCAGCAGCAAGTGGAATGCTTCCTCAATGACCAACACTTTTTCTGCTCCCATTTGCTAATTTATAGTTTTCTGAACGGTTCCTTAATTTAAAGTTTTGCTTTAGCTCCAAATAATGCCACATTTATGCATACTATTGCTGTCAGTACTGCATAGATATCACAAACTTTTTAATTTCTTTTTTTTACTCCCATTCTTTCTCAGGGAGCTCTCTGAGTACACTGTGTCTCCTGCTGTATCCAAGAATATCTACACTGTAGCCCACACAGTCTGCACACTCTGGGCTAATGAGCATCCTAGTGTCATGAACAACACTATATCTGGTGATGCACCCAGCCTATCCACTGAGCTGTACAGGCTAGTCTGCAAGGCACTCACACACTGTGATCAAAGTTAGTGCCAGTCTTATCTTAATATTCGAAAGTAATTTTTCTTTCTTTGTTCACCTTTCAGTGACTTAAATTGGTCCAGTCAGTTTTCCTTTTGGTATAATTATTTGATAATTCTGTGATTAAAAAGCCGTGTCCTCCTCGAGTGATCCCCCATGTACTGTTTCTCGGTATGAAGCATTGCTAATTGCTGAGTGTGTCTTAATTAATCCTTGGGACATAGCGGGATGTGAGTGGTTTCATGGCTTCTGACTGTCAAACGAACAAAAATAATTGACTCCTTGGGACACCATCAACATAGGGGCTGGATAGTTTAGTTGGTAAGAACACTGGTACGGTATTCCGAAGGCTGCTGGTTCAAATCCTGCGGACTCTAGTCAATTTTTTCTTTGTTCACCTTTCAATGACTCAAATAATCCAGCCAGTCTCCCTGGTGATATCTTTTGTTGTTAGACTTACTGTGTGACTGTCTAGAGTTGTGCAAGCTTCTCCGATTGACAGATGCTGTCTACCATCAGTGCGAGAGTGGTGACTACGGAATCTCAGTCCAAGTACGTACTCCAGATCACTCCTTCATGATAGACTTCTGGGGCCTTTCTCGAAGCTTGGCTCCAGCTCAGGCTCTAGCTCCAGCTCAGGCTCTAGCTCCAGCTCCATTTCTCTCATACTCCAGATTTGATTCCTAGATGGCGATCGTCACATTCTCTCTAGAGTGTAGAGATAAAACCCTGATTCATCTTGGAATCGCATCCAGCTTAAAAGAAATATCCCATGCTGTTATCACAAAGTATCCAAGATTGTAGGATACTTGTAAACCAATTCTTGTCTTCTTGCTGTTTTTTGTTCAGTCCTTGAGCGGCACTGATGCCAAACGAGACCCTTACCAAGACTGGACCTTCACAGATATCTTCAAGGAAGATACCTTGGTGTTGACGTCATCCTATGCACTGCCAACGACCTGCAAGTTCATAACGGCTTGTCTGCCTGACACCAGGCCCAATGCACTGCCTCTACAACACTCTAGAATGGCCGGCAGACCTATAATTGATATGCAAGGCAAGTTTGTTATGGAATATTAACCTCATCACACCATTAACAGACCCTGGTTACTAGTCTAGACTCTGGCTACTAGTCTAGACTCTGGCTTCTAGTCTAGACTCTGGCTACTAGCCTAGACTCTAGCTACTAGTCTAGACTCTGACTTCTAGTCTAGACTCTGGCTACTAGCCTAGACTCTGACTACTAGCCTAGACTCTGGCTACTAGTCTAGACTCTGACTTCTAGTCTAGACCCCGGCTACTAGCCTAGACTCTGGCTTCTAGCCTAGACCCCGGCTACTAGCCTAGGCTCTGGCTTCTAGCCTAGACCCTGGCTACTAGCATAGACTCTGGCTTCTAGCATAAACTCTTGCTGCTAGGCTAGATCCTGACTTCTTGCCTAGACCCTGGCTACTACCCTAGACCCTGACTACTAGTCTGGACTCTGAATAAGTACAATTGCAGAATAATATATTGTATGCCCTTTAAATTTTGACGGTTTACATGCATCAAGTTCATGATGCCGGCAAGCTCAGCCATTCTATGCCGACCAAGCTTCTCATATTCATGTCTGCCTGTCTGTCATCCGTAGATGTTGAGAATCCAGTCAATAGTGGCCAGTACCTTCAACACCTCAGCTCGGCATCCTTAGAGCTTATCCAACACCTGCAGGAGAATAACCAGTATGAGATGGCATTCCTTGTACTGGCCGAGACCCTGGCTACTAGCCAGCAATTTGTGACAGGCAATACTATAGGCAGCTTACCAGAGAACGAGGTGAGGTGATTGTAAGATTACTAGCCTAGACTCTAGCAACTGGGTTAGACTCTGGCTACTACCACCAATTGTAGCACTCAATAGCCAAAATCCTGGCTATTAGCATGATTAGCCTTAGCTACTAGCCTGCAATATATGGCTGGCAATACTAAATGGAGCTTACTGGAGAGCGCAGTGTGCTGATTGTAAGATTGTTATTAAACCTAGACCCTGGCTACTAGCCTAGACCCTAGATTATAGGCCTGCAGTATATGACTGTGATACAATAGGTAGATGACCTTTGAGGACTCAAGCAGGTCTGCTTGTGAAAATACTAGCCTAGATTTGGATTCAAGTCGAGAGCTATTCTGTCAGCCTTGGAACCTAGCTCTGACCATAGACTAGCAACATGCCTAGATCCTGGCTGCTAGCACAGATCACGGTTACCGGCCAAGACCCTTGGCTATCAGCCTAGACCCTTGCCACTATCACTTGATCACTTGCCCAGAGAATCTGTTGGTTAATCATATATACTCACACATTGTTTATGGCAGGAATTGCAAGCGCTGCTCAGCAAGGAGCAGGAGATATGCAGTCAGGTGGCCATGATGGGACTTCAGAAGCTGAAAGATTTCACCACTACGCTCATGGACAAGGTAGTACCACATCACATTCACAACCCTTTTAACAATTTCTTTTCCGAGTCCATGAAAACATTTTGTGACGTGTGTGAGTCCACATAACATCTTGAGATCTTGCATTATGTCTACAGACGTTCTTTGTCCTGAAGTCCACAGTGTGTGTATGTTAAGCCTTCTGGTTCTGGGGTCGATTCCACGAAGCCTTACGATCGATCATGACTCGATTTACGAAGAATAACCCATCGTATCCTACTGCAAAGCATCAGAAATCCTACGATTGATAGTAAGTTACAATGAGTTTGGTGGAATCGACCCCTGGTTGATGATCTCTTTGCCAAAGTCTTTGACCGTGCAGTTTGCTTCGCTTTTCGTGCAGATATTTGGAAGTCGTCGGGTGGACCACCATCTGGCTCTGAGCTTTGCCTGCGTGCTGCCGAAGCCCAATGCCTTGGAGAAGCTCAAGAGCCTAACAGTCAACGCTGGACATCACTATCGCAAAGTCCTGGTAGGAATGACACTCAGTTCCAATAGCTTTTTAGCCCTTGAGAAAGATCCTGCTAGGATCGAACTGTCAGGCCCTCATAACTCCAAGCATGTTGAGTTCCAATAACTTAGAACTGCAATTCCACATACACTGCACTTCACATGATGCCAGATATACACCTTACTGGTGCTAATCTTGTTCCTTCCTCCTTGTTTTCTCATGGAGGCTATCGCTAAAGTTGGATGCGAGATGGGGAGGATCCACGGGGAACCTAACGTTGAGATGATGTGCAGGAAGCTAGAGACGGATGCCACCTGGGGACACCTCCTGGGTAAACTCAAGGTAGGTTAGACTGACCACTAGGAGCTGAGAGTGTTGATGTAGATCAGTGTTGTATCGGGGACCTTGATATCCAAGACCAAGACCGAGACCGAGACCAAGGCATACAAATACAGAGACCAAGACCTAGACCTACTCCTTCAAGTCCAAGACTTGGACTTCTAGGCTGAGACTTTCCTAGGTCGATACTGCAATCAAGACCGCAACATCCGAGTCCAAGACCGAGACGAAGGCATACAAAGACCGAGACTCGGTTTTCCTCCCTCTACAAAAATCAAAAACTTTCGATCTCAGGCTGTGCTCCATGATCATACATGGGTTGATGTGGCTGGCATTTCAATCATGTTGTAGCTGCATCCTTTGCAATTCAGCACCCCAGTCAGGATGATTTAATAGCCTCCCAAATAATTCATATTAAATCATTGACCAGTTAAAGACAGACTTAACCTCCTTGATAATGCACTAAGGCTCTGTCAAGTGCCATTAATGTATCCAGTAAACTAACCCGCCCTGTTTGTAGATATCCTTCAAGGATGTGTTCAACGCCCAGGACGCTCAGAACAAGAGGTTGCTACTGCCTCAGATAGTCAAGCATCCCTCAGTGGACATCGATGTGATCAACAACTACTGCAGGTAATAATTGAATCCCACCTTAATACCTTGTTGTCACCATCACCTCCAGGGGTTGATTTCACGAAGCCCTACGATCGATCGTAACTCGAGATACGAAGGATAACCCATCGCATCCTTCGACTTCCGTATGGGGGTGCAATGCATCACAAGTCCTGCGATTGATAGTAAGTTACGATGAGTTTGGTGAAATTGACAGACTCAGACCAGACCAGGACTCATCTGCATATTATGCATCAATAAGTGTTCATGGAGGAAGCAAAACAACATCTTCCTGAGCATTACTTGACAGTAATCAACTTTATCTTTTTAAACATCCATTATGTTGTAAGAGCGGCGGTACGGTATTCCGGAGGTCGCTGGTTCGAACCCGCTCCTGTCAATTTTTCTCTGTTCATTTTGCAATGACTTATTCATTATCTGAGATATCCGATTTAGTGAGAACAGAGAAAATTGACAGGACTTGAACATGTAACCTTTGGAAATTTCTGATTTGTAATTTTCTTGGGAATGCTCACTTTGAAACTCATTCTTGCCACACTCCAGTGCTTTTAATCTCGACAAGGACGAAGCCCTGCTGATGTACGTGGATACACTGCTGTTGCCCCCTGCCAAGCCGGGCGACACACCCCCAGACACCGACCAAGCCAGGGTACTTGGCGTCATTAGGGAGGTCGCCAATAAGGATCTACTTGTGACGAGACTAAAAGAGATACTTAAACAGGTACGACAGTTGTTCTAAGTCAAAATTGTATCCACTGCTTGCACAGCCCATAGAGGGCAGCATTACCTGGTGCATTAAATTGCGCACGATTGCCATGTGTCAGCTTATGTTAAAAATTAGTTTACAAATTTCTCATTTCATTCTATAATGATAAACCCAATACAGTCCCATGTACTTTTTACTTGGTTGTCTTCTGCATTCTGCCTATTTATGTAGATGGCCGCGACAAACTGACCGTTAATATTTTGGCCATTCCACGGAGTGGTGATTTTCATAGCACTGTTGACCGTACATGCTAAAAAGAAATGTTGACCTTCCAACAACTTGTTATTAGGAAATGAGTGACTTGAAAATGATCTCTGGAAAAATGCTTGTAAGCTTGAACTAATTTCTTCTCTAGTTAGCAAAAATATTCCCTGTTACTGTTGAGCAATGCTTTGAAATTTGCCCCGGGTTTAAATCTAGCAAAACTAGTGACAAGGGAGTTTTTATACATGGGTATAAAATGTATTGATTGTCATTTGTTCCAACTCCTAACGAAGATTGTTGTAATACACTGTCGATTAAGGTACAGCAACAATTGTGAATTTTCATTTGTAGTACAGGATAAATTATTGTGCATTAATAGTGTTTTTTGCCGGCCATTATCGCTAGTTATACCCCAGCCTTACAAAATGACCGGTTTTTTTTAAATCCATTAACAAAATTAGCCCCTTTGTTTAGTTCGAAATGATTCTTGAATGAGTGAGCGCAAGCTTTGATTTTCTTGTGGCTTGTTGTACCAACCCCAGTGATCTTAGAGTGGGGATGAGACAAAAATGCAAAAGCCACCCTCCTTGGGTATTAGGTCAGAGGAATAATGCTGTTTCAGTTTGACCTCAATGCAAAAGGAGACATAATTGTATCAGTGATGGATGTTCATCTCAACTCAGGTGGACTCCTACGACTACCAACGCCTGAACTTTGTCCTCAAGTGCATCCGGGATGAGAATCCTGAAGACTCATCAGCTGACGTGGTAAGTGACCGATCAGACACGGGTGGAAAAAACTGGTGCCAGACTAAAAAATACCCCTCCACTGCTTGGCGAAAGTAGAGAGCGACTTTGGGGCCTGATTTCAGTCCAAATTCTGTGGACCGGGTTCCATCCATTTTCTTTACAAGACATCCTACATACATGACATAGGCTCAGCAAATGTTTTTATAGATAAAAAAGAAGATTTTGAGGGTATTCCAAACAGCTCTGCGAACTGATTTGGGCCTATTTTATTCTAGCTGGTCTTCAACCACAGACATTTTTGGCTTGGCTAGCACCGGTAACCAACTGAAACTCCCACACAATACACATCGTTGGTGGTTCGCATGGGTGGCCAAATGTTGCAAAATATTTCCTTATCGTGATAGAATATGTGACCAAATTCAACATTTAAGCAAACTTTCCATAGCTGTACAAAATACATAGCGACATTGTTTGTGTTGTGTTCATTACATTCAGCAAATATCTTCGAATGTTTATAAAACCTTGTGTACAAATTGTGGTTATATGGTTTTGCTTGGCTTTGATGGCTCGTCATAGTTTCTGCCATCTTGGTTGGCCAAAACTCGGGCTGCGACGTTGCAAATGAAAAGGTCTTTTGCACATCCCTGGTAGCTAGATTAGCCTGGAAAGTTTTACTCTGTGTATCTTTAAAATGCCTCACTTTGGACAATGTTGTACTCTTGTTACGATACATGGACAAAGTCATCTTTATCTCTGTATATGTTTGTGTGTTATATACTTATTGGGTGTCTTTTTCTTTCTATAAAGGGGATACAGCTGATGGAGTACCTTGTGCATTACACACGCATCACCGAACCATCCGAGTTCGAGATTATGTTGAAATGCACATCAGATGAAGAAGAGGTTTGTCACCAGAAATGTCACGTTTTAAAAGAATGAATAAAAATGGAACAAAAAAACACATGAAAAATTAAGAAACAACAAGATATTAACAATTTACCCTTAGATTTTGTTTTCTCGTTTAAAATTTTTTTTATCACAAAATGAAACCAAATCCTGGGCTGAAAGGGTTAATAATTTCTGATACGGTGAGACTCACTGCTGAGTAAAGACATCATTAATATTCCACTGTCTTGATGTCAAAATATCCCTGTGCATCTTTTGCCCCCTAGCTTCGAGGCACCAGTGTCCCCCTCTCACCCATGTCCAAGGAGAGGCTGCCATTCCATCCACTCATGAAGGGCGGTCAGTGGAAGATACTGGGTGAGTTCTAACCACCATCCTTTCTGGAGCATGTGATTGTCTTGCCACTTTAATACCTCTTTCGTCTGCTTCAAACTCCATTTGATGATGGTTCTGTTTCCTTTCCACTTTTTTCTTAGTTGTGTATAGTACTCAACTTTGGTGAAATATGGCACATGCCATAATGAAGTCAAATAATAGGGCCTTCATGAATTGAGGCTTCGGATTTATTTGGCTAGCTCTATTTTGTGTCCAAAATGAAATGACGGGTTTGAGATACCAGGATATAGCGAAACTGGAGCATTTCTTCGGCTTCGTCATGTGGCCCAATCCCTTCATTTTGTTTTGTGGGCCTCAAATAGCGGTAGCGAAATAAGTCCCAAGCTTAGCTCCAACTTGGTTTCGTAACGGCCCATACAGTTAGTCTGTGTTGCCTTATAATATAAATGGTTTATAAGAATTGTATGTTGGTGTTCATATTCACCAGTACTTCTGTCTGTGACTTGGTCCTGACACCTGTTTGTATGTGTATTTCTGTATTGGACGTAGGTCGAGAGTTGAATGAAGAGACAGTGCGTCAGCTCCTGCCTGTTGCCAGACTTCTCAAGGTAACCTTAAACCGTCTATTTGCACAATCTCTCCATCACCTTCCTTATCCTAGCAGCCTTCCTGCCCACGCCATCACAGGCTACTACTCTGTCATGTCTGTAGACTGAAACGTATTCTTTTAACATTTATCTATTACCGGTACCATACTTATTTGCAACATTGACCAGAAGTCCATTACACAAAACACTATCAAGATTATTCTTAAAATGTGAATCAATCTTTTATTGGGAGACTTTGGAGAACCGGTGTTCTAGTCGACAGCTCACGCGCAAAATAATGCGCGCATGCTCACAATTGCGTGCGCTGTTGACTTAAAGACCGGTTCTCCAAAGTCTCCTATTGCTAGGCAAAGTGTGATGTCTCAAACAATACAAATCACTTTGGTGATATTGGGCCTGTTTGTTTCAGGAACGCGATCAGTGATCGTGCGCGCAAAAACTGCTCTGGATCGCATTTTAGCGTATCCTGCCTAGAACGTAGATTTGTAAGATCAAATATGGTGACCAAGATCCGCGGCGAAACAACCAAGGGCTAATTTCATGGAGCTGTCAAGCACAAAAGAATTTGCTTAGCACCAAATGTCTAGCTCAATAAAACAAACCGCCATTAAAAAATTCCATTTGATATTCATGGTCAGCGAACAACAGCCAAAGAACAATCACAAGCGATACACAACACATGGAATTTTGGTTGTTAATCCTGTTTATTAAGGCAGAAATGTCATGATTAGCAAATGTTTTTGCTAAGCAGGGCCGTGAAATTGGCCACAGGCCAAAAAAAAAATACAGAAGAATCTTCCAGAAGCCATTGAATTGTGATAATCGTTGGTTGGTGTTGGATATCGTTTCAACAGCTTGAAACGGATGAGCTCTTTGTGACCACCATCACCAACCTCATGACGCGTGGCAATACGGATGACGCATACCCCAACAGACCCCTAGGGGCAGGGGGAGATAGAGGGGCCAGCAGAATGGACAAGAAGAGCCTGGAGGTAGTGCAGCAACTCCTGCTGAGTATATCCAGCTCAGAGATGGCTGTGGCTACGGCTAGGATGGTTGTCAAGGAACTCCCAATGGGTAGGTTGGATAAAGTATTAGGCCGTGTCCCAAATCTCTGGCTGCGGCTGCAAGTTACACACACACCTATGGCAGCCACTTCTGCAGCCGTTCCCGTACACTTGTGTGTTATTTGCGGCCAAAGCCATAGATTTGGGAATCAGCCTTAGATTCATTCAGGAATTATTGAATGACTGTGGCTACGACTTGGCTAGTTGTCAAAGAACTACTAATGTGCACAGATTGTAATTTATTGGATTCTTGGGTAGCTATTTAACATGTTTTAATGGGATCTTTGGATGCAAATTAAGTGAAAGTGCTGTTGCATCACCTAGTTATTTGTAATCCGTCTTTACATCAGTTTTTTGTTTGGCCAGTTGCTATGTTTCATGATTTTTCTTTTGACTTGCAATGCAGGACCTTTAAAAGTGATGGCCCTCGAGATCTGTGTACTATTGGCCCACCGCTGGAAAGAACAATGTCCAGAAGATGTAAGTATGTCAAATTTTTAATTTGAGGCATTTTTGAACAAATAGTCTTTGGGGTTATTTTTGTGGTCAAACATTGGAAATATAAGAGGCACTTCCATAAGAAAGTCCATTGGAACATTGGATGTGGTGTTTGTACCAAGGCTATATAGGACCAAGAGCAATGAAGGCCACAGGTAAGATGGCTTAGCTTCTTGAATGGCCTCCTGGCCCGCTCAGATCAAATCACCACATTACCTACAAAATATTATCTCACTCGCCAGTGAGAGAAATTTAACATCTTCCCCGTTCAACCCTCATCATCATCATCATCAGAGTGTCGAGCGACAGAAAGCACATCTGACCCACGAGAAGCTGTCCCACGTCTGCCGTTGTCTAGCGACTGAGCAAGTCCTCCGCAAGTACCAGCTGGTGGAGTCGGACCTGCTGAAGTTGGTTGATCAGCCTGCCAAGCTGACCTTCAAGCTGTACGAGCATGAGAGCATTGAGAGAAGAATCCTAGACATGGACGATGCAGGAGCACAAGGTGGGGAGGATAGGAGGTCAAGAAATCTCATCTAAACTTTGCATTGAGAATCCAGAATTAAGATTTAGAGCTTGCAACAAGTTATTCAACTCGTACACCGTTCATTGTATCCAATCCTCTTTTGTGCATGAGTAAACATTACAACCTTAGATGCTGCAATTATAAGAGCAGACGATTAATTCCAAAACAACATCCAACTCGACCTTCTACTATTGATGAGCAGTTTTTGATGGAAGATTGCTACAATTAAAACAAAAATTGTTTTGTAATTATTTTTACATATCATGAAACAATAATAATAATAATAATAATCTTATATAGCGCCCGATCCATCAAAGATGTTCTGGGCGCTTTACATTAAGAAGAATAAGAAACAAAAAATGATTTAATGACATAAAAAACATTTTATACAATTTTATACAAGATAAATAATGGTTTGGCTAAAATCACAATTTAAAAATCACATAAAAAACTTCCTAAGTTCCTAAGTTTCCTAAGAAACCAACAGCGATTAACTGTCTCAGGCAGGATTCATTTTAAAAATGTGTAAGATGCTTACATCAGAATCTGTTATACCACTGGTATTGATGTATTATTTTGTTGCATATCTCTGAATAACAGACCTCAGCAGTTGTTTAATCCTATAGAGCACAACAATTTTGTCATTCTAACTTTGTTTCATAATTTTTCCACTCTAAGAAGTTAAGACAGTATTGACTACGCATATCTGAGACTCTCTTTCTCTGTCTTTTTCAAAAACTTTTGTTCGGATGTTAAATTTGCTGTTTTCCTTTGCAGACATCCACGAAGCCGCTAACGCCATCGCCGATGTAAACAATTATAATGTACAGAAGATCCGCCTACACCTGATTGAGCAGTGGCTACCGAATACATCCAGCAATAAACAGGCTGAGGAAGACACGGTAATAACTATGATATAATAGAGAGCTTTCAGGCACACACAGGGATAGTGCACTCATAACCGGAATTTGTATCCTTGTGGAGACATGGCTTTTTTCTTGTGTTCAACTAATGAACACTCTTCGAAGAGCAGAATTGATTTTGCTCCCTTTTGAACCAGAATCACTTTCCTGGGTTGAAATTTGAAGCAGACATCCCTTATATAAAATACCTGTGCAACGGATAAGTATACCTTGGAAATTCCTCCTTTTTGAGTTAATTTCAATTATCAGTTTTCTTGAAAAGCTTGTGGAGACCTATACCCCTTAAGAATTTCCCTACAAATATTCAACCTATTGTGCTCGGTCTCCACAAGGCACCAGATATGTGTTCACACAAGAACAGTTAGCTAATGGTATACTTAAAACATTTTCTGTTTTGACTGATGTGTAGTGCGGTGTTGATTTATGTTTTCATTAAGAGCGAATGAGTATATGTCCCAGGTATACAAAGAGTGTGGGGTTACAGCTGCTAAAAGCCGGCATTCTGCTTAATACCGTGCCCCATCAAAACCTCCCGAA
This sequence comes from Astropecten irregularis, assembly GCA_963971285.1. Taxonomy (NCBI): domain Eukaryota; kingdom Metazoa; phylum Echinodermata; class Asteroidea; order Paxillosida; family Astropectinidae; genus Astropecten; species Astropecten irregularis. The sequence goes on along the minus strand of OZ020245.1, from coordinate 24,307,957 downwards.
TATCAGTATAAACCCAATATTGATTACTTGAGATAATTATTAGGACATAAAGGACACTGAAATGTCTCCTTGCTACCTGGAGCCAATTTCATAGAGCTGCTTAAGCACCAAAATTTGCTTAAACACCAAAAACCTTGGTAAATAAACAAAATCAGTATGCCACCCAAAACTCTGTAAAGTGTTTCTCCGATTGTGGGACTGTTTTGTCTCTTTCAGACGGTGGACCTATCCAGCATGTCATTCCTGACGCCCAAGGAAGAGAAGTTAGCAGAAGAGGAACGTAGTCTTGCTAGGTATGTGCGCCTCCATCCATCTCCATGCTGCCATATGGCACCGCCTGATGGCATCTATAGTATATGAGAAAAATTGTGTATTTGCCTTCATTTTTCTAGATTAATTTACAAATCCATGTTATGGTCAGTATTCAAGAAAGAGAAAAGAATTTTGTGTAGGAAAAATATTGTAAACCCTTTCCGCCTGGGAAGCTGCCTCATGGCATGAGAATATTCATGATTGCATTGTTAATATTTCCATGGAAATACTGGAACTAGAGGTTCAATGAACCTTTATTGTCCCCCAAATTTCGCTCTTTGTGGTACATTCACCCCTTGACTTACATTTGGAAGGATCAGCATTTACGAGCAGACCACAACGTATGAGCCCCGAACACAGATGCACCACACCATTTGTGAAATTTTTCAAATTTGCTCTGCATGTTTAAGAAATAAAGGTATTTTGGAAGAATGTGTTTAGTTGTTGCATCACGCAAGCCGATGATTTGTCTTACAGGGTGAAATATCTCCTGCAGTATGGCAACGTCCGGGGAAGCGCCCTCTTTCTACTCAACTTTGCGTACAAGGTAACGTCATTATGTAACTTAGTAATGGAGCCTATCTTCATTGCCCCCTGCCCCCTATATTATTCAGAGTGTCAAAAATAAACACGCTAAATGACGAGGAATTGTTGTGTTGTCTTGTTTGCTGTCCCTAGGTCTTCTGAAAAAAAAGAAGAGTCTTTTTGTCAAACTCTTGGGCATAATGTCAAAAGACTCGTACATTGAAGTGAAAGATGCTCAACTGCCTGAGAACATGAACAGGGCGATCAAAAAGCTGCCTTGGTCAGATGGGGCTATGAAACTGGCCAAACCACCTGTGGATGTGGAGAAGAGGACCACACAATGCAGCACTGCCTCCCTAATTCCCAACCGCTGCAGCTCAAAGGATCTCGCAGCGTTCAATAAAAAATGCAAAGGACAGTGTAAAAGAAATGGGAAACTATCATGATGTAGCAAACCAGCTTCAGAGACTCGAAATTGAATGCATTATAATATAATACACAAAAAAGATATTCCGTTGAAATGTCTTGCATTTTGTCATGGAGGCATTCTGGACAGTGGAGGGGCTTCCTTTATGAGATTGCTGGTCTAGGACTAATTGATGTATTTATTGAGCATTTTATATTTTGATGGATGTTTTTGGTAGGAGGCCTCCAGTAAGATCAGCAACACCTGCCGGGTCCGTGCTTTACGCTGCCTCTTCAGTCTGCTCAACACAAACCTGATCCAAGCGGTAACCAACAAACCAGTGGAAGACATCAGGTGAGGATCTAGACATCACCTTCCATCACATCCACGGCAGTTTGGACTGTAGGCCAGCTGTGGCTGTTTTTCACTGTTTTCTCAAAAAGTGGGCACCGTATGGGACTGAAATTTTCACAGATGACTGTTACTGTATCTGTCTTGATATTTTTGCCCAAGAATCTGTATTTCCTTGACTAAAGTATGATATTACCTTTAAGTAGCTCTATGAAATTGGCCCCTGCTTGGTCCACAGCAAACACATTTCTTCGCCCCTTCCACTCCACTCTCTCATTCGATCACTTTGGTCGTGTTTTTGTTGACAGGGAGTACATGCAGAACCTGATCTACTTGATGGAGTTTGAGTCTTTGAATACCTCTATGGATCTGGGCGTCTTTACTTCGTCCAATAAGCAGGGGCTCGTACGGGGACTATGGAAGCACTACAACCATGAACCCAGGGTAAGAATGTACTTTCACAGAGTAGTAATTAAAGGTATAATACATGATTGGTAATTTAGTAACAGTCACAGAACAGCACTCACACCTTCTCTGATCAAACATGTACATGAAATATAAAAAAACTGTGAAAATTTGAGCTCAATCGGAAATCTGAGTCACGAGAAAATAGCGACTGAAAAACCCGACTCAATTTTTCTTATATATAAAACATAAAGAATAGTTTTGATCTTACCCCGAGATCAAAGCTGTTTTCGGTCTTTGTTTTTCTTATTTCTGGATAAATACACCATTTCTGGCGAAAATGGTATGTTTGTACCAGCACCATTTTCATATCCTGAAAGTTATACGTAAATCTGTGAATATTTCTGTTTGGATATGTTACCAATCCTGTACTGTACCTTTAATTTTGGGTACTTTGTGTGGTACAGTAGTTCTAGAGGTGCCATCCGACTTGTTGGTTCAACCTTACCAGAACCGAGGGAAGGGATTTGTTTACGGCTGGTCATTAATTGTCAGTCCAACATGGTGTAAATGTAAGCAGACAATGTGCTACCCGCAGGCTACGTCTGACTCTTTCCTCCATGTCCGCCGCCATTTTTCTTTATACATTTTGCAACATCGTTTTGTGTGCCCTCGCCCCAACTATGTTTCTGTTCATCAAGAGTGATTTTCACTTTCTTGGTCACGTCTGCCAAAACGCGTCCCTAAACTGGGCAGAATTTGTCACTGATTCTGATACTGATGATTTTACCCGATGTATTTTTGTGGATGTTCACAGGCCGTGCGGCTTGTAGCCGATCTGTGTCTGGATTACAGCGTGCACGATCCCAGGCTCTGGAACAGCGTACTACAACAACTACTCAAATTTGGAATGGTAAGTATTAATATCAGATACTCATGCATCCATTGGTGTCATCTGTGTGTCAATCAAGTTTGAATGGACAAGTCAATAAGAAGGCATTGAATCCAGTTCGTTCCAATAAGGTTCATTCATATAAACTGGTAATTGCTCCATATAATTATCCATTTTCTCATGTTCAGATCTTTAAGCATTGACATCATTTGCACATCTTTGTACGGCTAAGGAGTTTCCTTTTCTATTTTACTTTGGAGAGTTTCCTTTTCAATTTTACTTTGGAGAGACACTTGATTGTGATTTTGTTTGCATTTAGGCAATCCTACAGGGGTGTTGTTAATTTTGTAATGGAATGGAATGGAATGGAATGGAATGGAATGGAATGGGACAGGATGGGATGGGATGAGATGTCATGGCTTAGCAAGATTGTGCAGTTTCCTACGTACCTACCAAGGACGATGTACGTTGAGTGTCACAACCAGCAGAAATGACACATGATACCTTGTGTTCACAGGTGGATTATCTGAGGCACGTGCTGGTATCTCTGGCCGACATCTCTGAGCTGTGGCAGTTGCAGTGCCTTCCCAGAGTCTGGAAGAGCGTCCTGCTAGCTCCGTTTGTGGCAGGTATGTCCAGGAATCATACTGTAAATGGGCAGCCTACTTTCTGCTCTCAATTAGGAGAACATTCAGACACACAACAGCCTGGTTGAGTGTGAGACCGGGGGTCAATTTCAACAAGCTCATCGTATTTAGCTTACTATCAATCATAGGACTTGTGATGCATTGCAGCTCCCTTTCACTTCTTTATCCCCATGTATTTATTCGTCGGGCCGTTTGTCTTGCTATTAGTCTGTTACCCTGACTTCTCCACCATAGGTTTGCATTAACAATTGCATTTGTTTGTTTCTGTCAGTGTGTCCGCCCCTGTCTGAGGAACAGCAAGAGGCATGTAGACAGTCGGCAGCTCTGCTACAAAGGTCAGTCTCTAAAACACGGCATTCATACCTGACAGTTTCTAGCTTTCTCATTGGCTTAGATGTTGTTACATGGTTATGCCAGTCCAGTCTGAAGACAGGGCTGGATTTATGTCAAGACCAGGGGCCAATTTCATAGAGCTGCTCAAGAACAAAACTTGTCGTCAAGCATGAAAAGTCTTCCTTGATTATTAAACAGGATTTCCAACCAAATTTTCATGTGATGTTTACTGCTTTTGACTTGCATCTGGCCATTGTTTGTTGAGCATAACATGCACAAGGAGTTTTGGCTGACATACTGATTTTATTTACCAAGGCTTTTGGTGCTTAAGCAGCTCTATGAAATTGGCCCCTGTGTACTGTTTCATAGCACTGGATAATGTTGAGCAAATTTTTCAAGTTAACAACAAATTTCAGGCTTCTGCTCCTATGATGTGGAAAAAGTAGTCCCTCACACTGAAACAAGACTGATGGTCTGTTCATAGCACAGAGGACTGGAAGGGGTGCCTAGTCCATAGCAAGGCAATGCATGCCTCCACCCCTATGGTGTGGAGAAATCAGTCCCTCACACTGAAACAAGACTGATGGTCTCTTCACAGTACATATAGGGCTGTAAGGGTACCTATTCAATACTAAGGCACTAAAAGCCTCCACCCCTATGTAGAACCTGCATCTAATGTCTGACTAGTAACCGTCTCTGTTCCTAACAATCAGGTGCCCCATCGTACATGACCTAGACATGATGGAGCCCTGCAGGCAGTTCCTGAAGGTTGAGATGAATGCATTCGCGCTGGGATGTCTCATGTACATCACCGATGCACAGAAGAAAGACAAGCAGATTGAGGTGGGGACTGTCAGCTACTGTGGGATGTAAATCATAGGATGGGAAGGGGGAGCAGGGCGGGGCAGGGCGGGGCGGGGCCGGGAAGGGATGGTGATAAGACCTATGCGTGATGCAGTCTTGGGATGCAGTGTATAGAGTTGGCCTTCTTCTTGGATGTAGTTATTATTGAGGCATCACATCGAGGGTGGGGCAGGCTTGAGCAGGGCCAAGCTGGGCGGGGTCGGGTTAGGAGGGTCATGGCTCAGACGTGATGGGTGCGGGGAGAAGTATGCACTTCCTGCTCAGATGTTGTTATCGTCAACTTTTTCCTTAGATTCTTCTAAGTGGTAAGCGACATATCGCCATTTTGGATGAGATCTCAGCTATGCAACAACAGAAGAAACTGCTGACAACTGCCGAGCAAGTAAGTTGACAAATTTATTGAAGCAACTCAAAGAGTCTTTACGTGGCTCCATCACAAATTCTTGCTGTAAATCTGCAAAAATCTAAGTAATACTAGTCAAGTTGGACCAAGGTACCAGTCCATGTTAAGTGTCTTGGTACATACAGTGGAACGCCACTATAATAAACACTGCTATATCGAACATTTGGTTATACCGAACACCATCCTTGGCTCCCAATTTTTGTGTACAATACATACCCAATATGGTTCTTTAATTCACTATAACAAACAGCCACTATAACGGACAATATCTGTGCGCCCCACCATGTTCATTATGATGGCGTTCCACTGAATATTGTCCTATTCCAAGGAGTCATAATCCTCTTCTTTGGTTTTGGTAACCATACGAGACTGTCGTTGTTGAAGCATGATGTGAAATATCAAATTTCATCCATGATTGCACCTTCTTTTTCCCTGTAGATTAAGACGACCATTTTCCACTACATTGAGCAGACCGCTTGCTATGAGACGCTCTTGACCACTCCCCACCTCCCGGAGCTGGTTAACTATTTGGTCAAGGAGGACCACATAGAGGGCCTGCTGAGGAAATGCCTGCTGGCCAAGAGGTGAGTAGCACATGGTGGTACATGTCTGTGAAGCACAGTCAGTCAGGTTTGATCTATAGGGACCAAAGAACTTCTACTTTTTCTGGTTTGTATATTAAGCAAAGAAAACCGGTATCTGCTTTAATACAATATTAAAAGGTAACAATGTCTGCTTACTATAAGCAAGGAATATCTGTATACAGGAAGCTAACATTGTCTATTTACGGTAAGCAAGGAATATCTGCTTACAGGAAGCTAACGGTGTCTCCTTACAGTAAGCAAGTAATTTCTGCTAAAAGAGTCATACAAATTATCAGCTTATAGAGGAAAAAATATATTATATTGCAGAAACTTCTGTTGCAATACATGAAACATTATGTCATGGGTTTGCGCTTGTGTGTAAACATTTCCTGAAATTAAGCAATCTTTCCTAACGATGGTTAGCAGGAATTTCTTGAGCTAGTTAACGGGCTAATGAGTTTGTGATCTTGTGACATATGTATCTAAGTGCTTTTCAGATTGACTAGAGTGAGATTCGAACCAGGTACCCCAGAATACCATACTGGTGCTCTTATGAACTGAGCTATCCAGCCCTATGTTGTAGGTGTCCCTAATAGTCAATTATCTTTGTTCGTTTGGCAGGGGTGGCTCAGGGGTTTGAATCCCGCTCCAGTCAATTTGTTTGGTTCTTTTTCAATGACTTAAAATTAATCCTGTCAATTTTCCTTAGATTGAAAGATTTAATTTGTCAAATCATGACATTCAAATTACGTCACGTACATTGATAATGAATATTAAAACAGATGATTTGTTCTTTGGCTATCAGATCAATTATAAAACCTGGTCAAAACTCATCTGTTCACCTTGAATAATTCTTGATTCATTATTGGCAGTGCATAGGGACCTAACGGTGATATGCGCTATATAAGAATGGCTTTTATTATTATTATTATTATTATTGATTCTTGGTCCTGCCAGGTTTGACGATGCGGTCAGTCTGATCCAAGTGTATTACAGTAATAATCCAGGATCCCCTAGTGCTATAGAGACTGACGCCTCATCTTCATCAGACTTGCTAAGGCTCAAGGTACGTGCTTCAAGACCAAAGTCTGTATTCCAAACCAGAAGGTTATTAACACAGTGGAACGCCACTATAACAAACACTACTACCGGTATACCAAACACTTGACTATACCGAACATTATCCTTGGCTCTAAATTTGTGTGTACCATACACACCCATTGTGATTCTTTAGATCACTATAATGAACGACCACTATAACGGACAATATCAGTGCATCCCGCCATGTTAGTTATAGAAGCGTTCCACGGGTCAGCTTTCTAAACAGCAGTTGTACAGCGGATCATTTATAGTCAAAACTCTCTCTTAAAGGGATGGTACAGAATTGGTAAGACAAAATACACTTCATGATCACAGATTCACATAAAACTTAATACACAGTATAATGGTGATGATAGGAGAAAACATCCCTTGAAATGTTTTTGTCTGTAATGCCATATACGTTGAGAAATAAATGAAACTATTTTCCGATTGGAATAAATCGCTTCAAAGCGTTTTATTCATTCGTTGAAATGTGTACAGTTCTCTGTACATGGGTTTTCACTATTTTCTCGTGACCCAGATGGCTGATTGACCTCAAACTTCTACAGGTTTGTCAGTTAAGGTATGTGATGGATTGTATAATGTGCTTTGACTGTCAGCAACGGTTTTGTTTCTAAAACCAGTTCTGTACCATCCCTTTAAAAGTCAACTAGGCCATCAAAATACAGTGCTACCAGAATGTAGTTTCATCCAGTTGACATCCAAACTAAATCTTGATTGGATCACAAACCTAAGAACAGTCAAGTTCAACATTAACCACAATATTGACAAGCACAGGAAGAGTGCTTTAGAACAAAGATCTATAACACTATAACGAAATGAGGCTTGGGATTTATTCTGCCACCGTCAGTTTGTGTCCTAAATGAAACGAAGGGCTTCTTGAGATATATGGTGAAGCTGGAGCCTTTCTTAGGCTTCGTCATGTGGCCCAATCCCTTCATTTCATTTTGTGGGCATTAAATGGCTCAGAGTTAGCGGAGTTAGTCCCAAGCCTAGCCTCAAGTCTGGTTTCGCAAAGGCCCTAAGACTGCAGAAGCACTGTTAACAAAATGCAATCCAGTGAAAATGGTGTTTGACATCTTAAAATGTGGCTCAAAGGTTTAGACAAGCCAGTTTTAGAAATGGAAAGCAATGTACTTGTGATATCCGAGTTATATTTGTTACTAGGTATATACATGTATAGTGCTTTGGTAGCCCTGTCTTATTCTTGTTGGTTGGTTTGAGTGTGTAGAGATTATGTGTTACACCAATTAATAATCTGTTGACATTTTGTCTGCTTTTCTGCTTTTCTCATCAGGGTTACATGGAGCACCACGGAATGAGCGACTTGATTTCAACATTGCCTCTGCCACGCTGCAACGGGGATGAAGCCATATAATCTCAGACACATGTACTATAAAGACACTGCTGGTCTTTCTTCCTAAATCTGACTTTGGCTCCTACTCATTCTCAGGGGCCTGTTTGTTTCAGTCACGCGATCAGTGAGCCGTGCAAATCCACGTCCCATGCAGGATCCGCTAAAATGGGATCCATAGCAGCTTTTGTGTGCAGCATCACTGATCCGCGTGCCTGAAACATACAGGTCCTAGGTCTCAGTGAGGTTCAGTCAAGGCGATAGTCGAACTACTTGATTTGATAATATGCAAATGAGGCTTGCCCTTCACCGACTTAACTTGAGACACGTCGACCGGTGACACAGTTTATCCGCTGTTTAAATACAGTATTCCAGTATATCAAAGTGATTCATGACTTTCCCTGTGGAGTCATCACACACTGGATAAGGGCTGTGTACTTCTCAGACATTACATACTCAGTGCCTTGGAACATGATACTGAGCCGGTCATGATCTTACAGTGTATGATATGTATACAGTGGACGACCAGTCTCATCGGTTGACCTGTCACAAGTTGAGTTGTCTGACGATCAACTTGCCTAACATCATGTCTCAGGCTGCATCCGAATCTGTTGTCTAGAGCTAGGTCTAGGTCTTAGCTCCATTGGAAATAAGTGGAGACAACAAGACAATAGACCTAGCCGTAGCTCTGGAAGCCCGTTTCAGACACAGCCTCAGACACAGCCTCAGTCACATCAGAGCTGAAAATGAAGGCTATGGTTCGTTGTTGCAAATTTGACTCTTGGCATGATGCCATGTTTAAAATGTATTTTATCTCAAAACTGTAACAAAAATTTGGATAATCTCTGTTTTGTTTTGATGTTGCCTGCAAAATAGAGGCAAAGCGGAGTTTTCAAGAATGATAAGAGTATAAAAATATCATGATTTCATTATTATAATTTGTTTTAGAGTATTACAGTCCATTTCAAATGGAACTGCCCATTATTGAGGACACCTGCTGTTTTGCCTTCGTTTGTTGTAACTCATATTGCATATTAAAATGGCTGAAGCTATATTACACGATAAAAATGCTCAATTTCCAGCATGAAATTGTTAACATGTGAATAAGAAATAGCCCCACAGGTTTGAGTGGATGGTTTATAGCTTATTTACATGCAGGGAACTGTTGCACGCTGTCATGAAACACAAAAGGTGCAGGATTTGAGATTAATGGCACCCAATGTACCTTTGTGTCATTTTCCCATAAGTACTTCCATTTGTTTTTACAACTTTTACCACAGCAACAATGAAATTTCCAACAGATCAAGTACAGTTTTTTTCACTTTTCAGTGACTTTAAATTGGCAGTCAATTTCCCTTGCGGCTATTTGATGATTATATTGACAATTAACACAGCATATTATGACTTGGAGGTTTGCAGTTACATCATGTAATATTTTCTTTCTTCTGTTTGTTTGTCTGTTTGTTTGTCGGGCTGTCTTTACTGTCTATGTGTGTCTTTAATGCCATGTATTGTATCTGTTATAAAATAATATACATAAGCTCCGGCTTTCTGTAACCATGCCTCCATCTATAAATTATACCATTCCTTTATTCTTCTATACTGTTTATATTTAGATGCGGGAAATAAAATGAATGAATATTGGCTTCCTTTCATGTTTTCCTTATACAAAGTCAAACCATTTGTCTAGTCTTTCATACGCATTGGTGCCGCTTGTCGTTCCAGTAGTAGTCTTGGTCCAAGACTGTAAAGCTATTGATAAGGGGCCAATTTCATGGAGCTGCTATTAAAGCACAATTAAATTAAAAGCACAAAAATGCCTTGGCCAATAAAACAAACTACCATTATAAATTCCATTTAATATTCATTGTCAGCGAACAACAGCCAAAGAACAATCGCAAGTGATACACAACACATAGAAATTTAGTTGTTAAACCTGGGGCCAATTTCATGGAGCTGCCAAGCAAAAAAAAAAAAAAAATGCTTAGCACAAAAAATGTCTTTTCCAATAAAACAAACCACCATTATAATTCCATTTGATAGTCATTGTCAGCGAACAACAGCCAAAGAACAATCGCAAGTGATACGCAACACATGGAAATGTAGTTGTTAATCCTGGCCGCCAATTTCATGGAGCTGCTAAGCCCAACAAAATGCTTAGCACAAAAATGTCTTTTCCAAAAAAATAATTCACCATTAAAAATTCCATTTGATATTCATTGTCAAAGACAACAGCCAAAGAACAATCACAAGTGATATGCAACACATGGACATTTGGTTGTTAATCCAAGGTTTTAAAGCTTTGCATGGTGGAAGTCACGTAATAAGGAAAGATTTGCGGAGGCACCATGTATAAACTCTTTATAGATGTGTGGTTCTGAAAAGAACCGGTGAGAAATTGATCTCGACGTTCCGGCCTGTGTACTCTGGCCGTCCTCAGGAGAGTGTGTGCCGTGAAGCGCGAAGTCAGTGGGTTATAAGGAAACGGGATGCAATGGAGCGTGGAGTTGGGATTCTAGATGTGAGTGCAGTCAGCTGTGGATGGCGGGAAGTTGGTTTTGGTATAGGAGACCTTAGCCAAGATGGAGGTGGGGACCTAAGTAGGAATGGGTAGGGGGGTTTCCGGGTTCCAAAAATCAAATCCGACTCGCTTGAAAAATGTCGAAATTTCATCTCATCTTCAAGTCGGAAAAGTGGCTCGAGACGACAGGTCCAGACCTGCGAGCCAAACGTCCCGGGTTCATGACCTGGCCGGAACAGGTTTTTCTTTTCCCGGTTCCAAAAATCAAATCCGACTCGCTTGAAATATGTCGAAATTTCATCTCAACTTCAAGTCGGAAAAGTGGCTCGAGCCGACAGGTCCGGACCTGCAAGCCGAACGTCCCGGGTTCAAGACCCGGCCGGAACAGGTTTTTTTTTTCCGGTCCCAAAAATCAAGTTCGAGTCGCTTGAAATAGGTCGAAATTTAATCTCAACTTCAAGTCGGAAAAGTGGCTCGAGCCGACAGGTCCGGACCTGCGAGCCGAACGTCCCGGGTTCAAGACCCGGCCGGAACCGGTTTTTTTTTTCCGGTCCCAAAAATCAAGTTCGAGTCGCTTGAAATAGGTCTAAATTTCATCTCAACTTCAAGTCGGAAAAGTGGCTCGAGCCGACAGGTCCGGACCTGCGAGCCGAACGTCCCGGGTTCAAGACCCGGCCGGAACCGTTTTTTTTTTCCGGTCCCAAAAATCAAGTTCGAGTCGCTTGAAATAGGTCGAAATTTCATCTCAACTTCAAGTCAGAAAAGTGGCTCGAGCCGACAGGTCCGGACCTGCGAGCCGAACGTCCCGGGTTCAAGACCCGGCCAGAACCGGTTTTTTTTTTCCGGTCCCAAAAATCAAGTTCGAGTCGCTTGAAATAGGTCGAAATTCCATCTCAACTTCAAGTCGGAAAAGTGGCTCGAGCCGACAGGTCCGGACCTGCGAGCCGAACGTCCCGGGTTCAAGACCCGGCCGGAACCTGTTTTTTTTTTCCGGTCCCAAAAATCAAGTTCGAGTCGCTTGAAATAGGTCGAAATTTCATCTCAACTTCAAGTCGGAAAAGTGGCTCGAGCCAACAGGTCCGGACCTGCGAGCCGAACGTCCCGGGTTCAAGACCCGGCCGGAACTGGTTTTTTTTTTCCGGTCCCAAAAATCAAGTTCGAGTCGCTTGAAATAGGTCGAAATTTCATCTCAACTTCAAGTCGGAAAAGTGGCTCGAGCCGACACACTAGGTCCGGACCTGCGAGCCGAACGTCCCGGGTTCAAGACCCGGCCGGAACTGGTTTTTTTTTTCCGGTCCCAAAAATCAAGTTCGAGTCGCTTGAAATAGGTCGAAATTTCATCTCAACTTCAAGTCGGAAAAGTGGCTCGAGCCGACAGGTCCGGACCTGCGAGCCGAACGTCCCGGGTTCAAGACCCGGCCGGAACCGTTTTTTTTTTCCGGTCCCAAAAATCAAGTTCGAGTCGCTTGAAATAGGTCGAAATTTCATCTCAACTTCAAGTCAGAAAAGTGGCTCGAGCCGACAGGTCCGGACCTGCGAGCCGAACGTCCCGGGTTCAAGACCCGGCCAGAACCGGTTTTTTTTTTCCGGTCCCAAAAATCAAGTTCGAGTCGCTTGAAATAGGTCGAAATTCCATCTCAACTTCAAGTCGGAAAAGTGGCTCGAGCCGACAGGTCCGGACCTGCGAGCCGAACGTCCCGGGTTCAAGACCCGGCCGGAACCTGGTTTTTTTTTCCGGTCCCAAAAATCAAGTTCGAGTCGCTTGAAATAGGTCGAAATTTCATCTCAACTTCAAGTCGGAAAAGTGGCTCGAGCCAACAGGTCCGGACCTGCGAGCTGAACGTCCCGGGTTCAAGACCCGGCCGGAACTGGTTTTTTTTTTCCGGTCCCAAAAATCAAGTTCGAGTCGCTTGAAATAGGTCGAAATTTCATCTCAACTTCAAGTCGGAAAAGTGGCTCGAGCCGACACACTAGGTCCGGACCTGCGAGCCGAACGTCCCGGGTTCAAGACCCGGCCGGAACTGGTTTTTTTTTTCCGGTCCCAAAAATCAAGTTCGAGTCGCTTGAAATAGGTCGAAATTTCATCTCAACTTCAAGTCGGAAAAGTGGCTCGAGCCGACAGGTCCGGACCTGCGAGCCGAACGTCCCGGGTTCAAGACCCGGCTGGAACCGGTTTTTTTTTCCGGTCCCAAAAATCAAGTTCGAGTCGCTTGAAATAGGTCGAAATTTCATCTCAACTTCAAGTCGGAGAAGTGGCTCGAGCCGACAGGTCTGGACCTGCGAGCCGAATGTCCTGGGTTCAAGACCCGGCCGGAACCGGTTTTTTTTTTCCGGTCCCAAAAATCAAGTTCGAGTCGCTTGAAATAGGTCGAAATTTCATCTCAACTTCAAGTCGGAAAAGTGGCTCGAGCCAACAGGTCCGGACCTGCGAGCCGAACGTACCGGGTTCAAGACCCGGCCGGAACCGGTTTTTTTTTTCCGGTCCCAAAAATCAAGTTCCAGTCGCTTGAAATAGGTCGAAATTTCATCTCAACTTCAAGTCGGAAAAGTGGCTCGAGCCGAACGTCCCGGGTTCAAGACCCGGCCGGAACCGTTTTTTTTTTCCGGTCCCAAAAATCAAGTTCGAGTCGCTTGAAATAGGTCGAAATTTCATCTCAACTTCAAGTCGGAAAAGTGGCTCGAGCCGACAGGTCCGGACCTGCGAGCCGAACGTCCCGGGTTCAAGACCCGGCCGGAACCGGTTTTTTTTTTCCGGTCCCAAAAATCAAGTTCGAGTCGCTTGAAATAGGTCGAAATTTCATCTCAACTTCAAGTCGGAAAAGTGGCTCGAGCCGACAGGTCCGGACCTGCGAGCCGAACGTCCCGGGTTCAAGACCCGGCCGGAACCGGTTTTTTTTTTCCGGTCCCAAAAATCAAGTTCGAGTCGCTTGAAATAGGTCGAAATTTAATCTCAACTTCAAGTCGGAAAAGTGGCTCGAGCCGACAGGTCCGGACCTGCGAGCCGAACGTCCCGGGTTCAAGACCCGGCCGGAACCGGTTTTTTTTTTCCGGTCCCAAAAATCAAGTTCGAGTCGCTTGAAATAGGTCGAAATTTCATCTCAACTTCAAGTCGGAAAAGTGGCTCGAGCCGACAGGTCCGGACCTGCGAGCCGAACGTCCCGGGTTCAAGACCCGGCCGGAACCGTTTTTTTTTTCCGGTCCCAAAAATCAAGTTCGAGTCGCTTGAAATAGGTCGAAATTTCATCTCAACTTCAAGTCAGAAAAGTGGCTCGAGCCGACAGGTCCGGACCTGCGAGCCGAACGTCCCGGGTTCAAGACCCGGCCAGAACCGGTTTTTTTTTTCCGGTCCCAAAAATCAAGTTCGAGTCGCTTGAAATAGGTCGAAATTCCATCTCAACTTCAAGTCGGAAAAGTGGCTCGAGCCGACAGGTCCGGACCTGCGAGCCGAACGTCCCGGGTTCAAGACCCGGCCGGAACCTGGTTTTTTTTTCCGGTCCCAAAAATCAAGTTCGAGTCGCTTGAAATAGGTCGAAATTTCATCTCAACTTCAAGTCGGAAAAGTGGCTCGAGCCAACAGGTCCGGACCTGCGAGCCGAACGTCCCGGGTTCAAGACCCGGCCGGAACTGGTTTTTTTTTTCCGGTCCCAAAAATCAAGTTCGAGTCGCTTGAAATAGGTCGAAATTTCATCTCAACTTCAAGTCGGAAAAGTGGCTCGAGCCGACACACTAGGTCCGGACCTGCGAGCCGAACGTCCCGGGTTCAAGACCCGGCCGGAACTGGTTTTTTTTTTCCGGTCCCAAAAATCAAGTTCGAGTCGCTTGAAATAGGTCGAAATTCCATCTCAACTTCAAGTCGGAAAAGTGGCTCGAGCCGACAGGTCCGGACCTGCGAGCCGAACGTCCCGGGTTCAAGACCCGGCCGGAACCTGTTTTTTTTTTCCGGTCCCAAAAATCAAGTTCGAGTCGCTTGAAATAGGTCGAAATTTCATCTCAACTTCAAGTCGGAAAAGTGGCTCGAGCCAACAGGTCCGGACCTGCGAGCTGAACGTCCCGGGTTCAAGACCCGGCCGGAACTGGTTTTTTTTTTCCGGTCCCAAAAATCAAGTTCGAGTCGCTTGAAATAGGTCGAAATTTCATCTCAACTTCAAGTCGGAAAAGTGGCTCGAGCCGACACACTAGGTCCGGACCTGCGAGCCGAACGTCCCGGGTTCAAGACCCGGCCGGAACTGGTTTTTTTTTTCCGGTCCCAAAAATCAAGTTCGAGTCGCTTGAAATAGGTCGAAATTTCATCTCAACTTCAAGTCGGAAAAGTGGCTCGAGCCGACAGGTCCGGACCTGCGAGCCGAACGTCCCGGGTTCAAGACCCGGCTGGAACCGTTTTTTTTTTCCGGTCCCAAAAATCAAGTTCGAGTCGCTTGAAATAGGTCGAAATTTCATCTCAACTTCAAGTCGGAGAAGTGGCTCGAGCCGACAGGTCTGGACCTGCGAGCCGAATGTCCTGGGTTCAAGACCAGGCCGGAACCGGTTTTTTTTTTCCGGTCCCAAAAATCAAGTTCGAGTCGCTTGAAATAGGTCGAAATTTCATCTCAACTTCAAGTCAGAAAAGTGGCTCGAGCCGACAGGTCCGGACCTGCGAGCCGAACGTCCCGGGTTCAAGACCCGGCCAGAACCGGTTTTTTTTTTCCGGTCCCAAAAATCAAGTTCGAGTCGCTTGAAATAGGTCGAAATTCCATCTCAACTTCAAGTCGGAAAAGTGGCTCGAGCCGACAGGTCCGGACCTGCGAGCCGAACGTCCCGGGTTCAAGACCCGGCCGGAACCTGTTTTTTTTTTCCGGTCCCAAAAATCAAGTTCGAGTCGCTTGAAATAGGTCGAAATTTCATCTCAACTTCAAGTCGGAAAAGTGGCTCGAGCCAACAGGTCCGGACCTGCGAGCTGAACGTCCCGGGTTCAAGACCCGGCCGGAACTGGTTTGTTTTTTCCGGTCCCAAAAATCAAGTTCGAGTCGCTTGAAATAGGTCGAAATTTCATCTCAACTTCAAGTCGGAAAAGTGGCTCGAGCCGACACACTAGGTCCGGACCTGCGAGCCGAACGTCCCGGGTTCAAGACCCGGCCGGAACTGGTTTTTTTTTTCCGGTCCCAAAAATCAAGTTCGAGTCGCTTGAAATAGGTCGAAATTTCATCTCAACTTCAAGTCGGAAAAGTGGCTCGAGCCGACAGGTCCGGACCTGCGAGCCGAACGTCCCGGGTTCAAGACCCGGCTGGAACCGGTTTTTTTTTCCGGTCCCAAAAATCAAGTTCGAGTCGCTTGAAATAGGTCGAAATTTCATCTCAACTTCAAGTCGGAGAAGTGGCTCGAGCCGACAGGTCTGGACCTGCGAGCCGAATGTCCTGGGTTCAAGACCAGGCCGGAACCGGTTTTTTTTTTTCCGGTCCCAAAAATCAAGTTCGAGTCGCTTGAAATAGGTCGAAATTTCATCTCAACTTCAAGTCGGAAAAGTGGCTCGAGCCAACAGGTCCGGACCTGCGAGCCGAACGTACCGGGTTCAAGACCCGGCCGGAACCGGTTTTTTTTTTCCGGTCCCAAAAATCAAGTTCCAGTCGCTTGAAATAGGTCGAAATTTCATCTCAACTTCAAGTCGGAAAAGTGGCTCGAGCCGACAGGTCCGGACCTGCGAGCCGAACGTCCCGGGTTCAAGACCCGGCCGGAACCGTTTTTTTTTTCCGGTCCCAAAAATCAAGTTCGAGTCGCTTGAAATAGGTCGAAATTTAATCTCAACTTCAAGTCGGAAAAGTGGCTCGAGCCGACAGGTCCGGACCTGAGAGCCGAACGTCCCGGGTTCAAGACCCGGCCGGAACCGGTTTTTTTTTTCCGGTCCCAAAAATCAAGTTCGAGTCGCTTGAAATAGGTCGAAATTTCATCTCAACTTCAAGTCGGAAAAGTGGCTCGAGCCGACAGGTCCGGACCTGCGAGCCGAACGTCCCGGGTTCAAGACCCGGCCGGAACCGGTTTTTTTTTTCCGGTCCCAAAAATCAAGTTCGAGTCGCTTGAAATAGGTCGAAATTTAATCTCAACTTCAAGTCGGAAAAGTGGCTCGAGCCGACAGGTCCGGACCTGCGAGCCGAACGTCCCGGGTTCAAGACCCGGCCGGAACCGGTTTTTTTTTTCCGGTCCCAAAAATCAAGTTCGAGTCGCTTGAAATAGGTCGAAATTTCATCTCAACTTCAAGTCGGAAAAGTGGCTCGAGCCGACAGGTCCGGACCTGCGAGCCGAACGTCCCGGGTTCAAGACCCGGCCGGAACCGTTTTTTTTTTCCGGTCCCAAAAATCAAGTTCGAGTCGCTTGAAATAGGTCGAAATTTCATCTCAACTTCAAGTCAGAAAAGTGGCTCGAGCCGACAGGTCCGGACCTGCGAGCCGAACGTCCCGGGTTCAAGACCCGGCCAGAACCGGTTTTTTTTTTCCGGTCCCAAAAATCAAGTTCGAGTCGCTTGAAATAGGTCGAAATTCCATCTCAACTTCAAGTCGGAAAAGTGGCTCGAGCCGACAGGTCCGGACCTGCGAGCCGAACGTCCCGGGTTCAAGACCCGGCCGGAACCTGGTTTTTTTTTCCGGTCCCAAAAATCAAGTTCGAGTCGCTTGAAATAGGTCGAAATTTCATCTCAACTTCAAGTCGGAAAAGTGGCTCGAGCCAACAGGTCCGGACCTGCGAGCCGAACGTCCCGGGTTCAAGACCCGGCCGGAACTGGTTTTTTTTTTCCGGTCCCAAAAATCAAGTTCGAGTCGCTTGAAATAGGTCGAAATTTCATCTCAACTTCAAGTCGGAAAAGTGGCTCGAGCCGACACACTAGGTCCGGACCTGCGAGCCGAACGTCCCGGGTTCAAGACCCGGCCGGAACTGGTTTTTTTTTTCCGGTCCCAAAAATCAAGTTCGAGTCGCTTGAAATAGGTCGAAATTTCATCTCAACTTCAAGTCGGAAAAGTGGCTCGAGCCGACAGGTCCGGACCTGCGAGCCGAACGTCCCGGGTTCAAGACCCGGCCGGAACCGTTTTTTTTTTCCGGTCCCAAAAATCAAGTTCGAGTCGCTTGAAATAGGTCGAAATTTCATCTCAACTTCAAGTCAGAAAAGTGGCTCGAGCCGACAGGTCCGGACCTGCGAGCCGAACGTCCCGGGTTCAAGACCCGGCCAGAACCGGTTTTTTTTTTCCGGTCCCAAAAATCAAGTTCGAGTCGCTTGAAATAGGTCGAAATTCCATCTCAACTTCAAGTCGGAAAAGTGGCTCGAGCCGACAGGTCCGGACCTGCGAGCCGAACGTCCCGGGTTCAAGACCCGGCCGGAACCTGGTTTTTTTTTCCGGTCCCAAAAATCAAGTTCGAGTCGCTTGAAATAGGTCGAAATTTCATCTCAACTTCAAGTCGGAAAAGTGGCTCGAGCCAACAGGTCCGGACCTGCGAGCTGAACGTCCCGGGTTCAAGACCCGGCCGGAACTGGTTTTTTTTTTCCGGTCCCAAAAATCAAGTTCGAGTCGCTTGAAATAGGTCGAAATTTCATCTCAACTTCAAGTCGGAAAAGTGGCTCGAGCCGACACACTAGGTCCGGACCTGCGAGCCGAACGTCCCGGGTTCAAGACCCGGCCGGAACTGGTTTTTTTTTTCCGGTCCCAAAAATCAAGTTCGAGTCGCTTGAAATAGGTCGAAATTTCATCTCAACTTCAAGTCGGAAAAGTGGCTCGAGCCGACAGGTCCGGACCTGCGAGCCGAACGTCCCGGGTTCAAGACCCGGCTGGAACCGGTTTTTTTTTTCCGGTCCCAAAAATCAAGTTCGAGTCGCTTGAAATAGGTCGAAATTTCATCTCAACTTCAAGTCGGAGAAGTGGCTCGAGCCGACAGGTCTGGACCTGCGAGCCGAATGTCCTGGGTTCAAGACCAGGCCGGAACCGGTTTTTTTTTTCCGGTCCCAAAAATCAAGTTCGAGTCGCTTGAAATAGGTCGAAATTTCATCTCAACTTCAAGTCAGAAAAGTGGCTCGAGCCGACAGGTCCGGACCTGCGAGCCGAACGTCCCGGGTTCAAGACCCGGCCAGAACCGGTTTTTTTTTTCCGGTCCCAAAAATCAAGTTCGAGTCGCTTGAAATAGGTCGAAATTCCATCTCAACTTTAAGTCGGAAAAGTGGCTCGAGCCGACAGGTCCGGACCTGCGAGCCGAACGTCCCGGGTTCAAGACCCGGCCGGAACCTGTTTTTTTTTTCCGGTCCCAAAAATCAAGTTCGAGTCGCTTGAAATAGGTCGAAATTTCATCTCAACTTCAAGTCGGAAAAGTGGCTCGAGCCAACAGGTCCGGACCTGCGAGCTGAACGTCCCGGGTTCAAGACCCGGCCGGAACTGGTTTTTTTTTTCCGGTCCCAAAAATCAAGTTCGAGTCGCTTGAAATAGGTCGAAATTTCATCTCAACTTCAAGTCGGAAAAGTGGCTCGAGCCGACACACTAGGTCCGGACCTGCGAGCCGAACGTCCCGGGTTCAAGACCCGGCCGGAACTGGTTTTTTTTTTCCGGTCCCAAAAATCAAGTTCGAGTCGCTTGAAATAGGTCGAAATTTCATCTCAACTTCAAGTCGGAAAAGTGGCTCGAGCCGACAGGTCCGGACCTGCGAGCCGAACGTCCCGGGTTCAAGACCCGGCTGGAACCGGTTTTTTTTTCCGGTCCCAAAAATCAAGTTCGAGTCGCTTGAAATAGGTCGAAATTTCATCTCAACTTCAAGTCGGAGAAGTGGCTCGAGCCGACAGGTCTGGACCTGCGAGCCGAATGTCCTGGGTTCAAGACCAGGCCGGAACCGGTTTTTTTTTTCCGGTCCCAAAAATCAAGTTCGAGTCGCTTGAAATAGGTCGAAATTTCATCTCAACTTCAAGTCGGAAAAGTGGCTCGAGCCAACAGGTCCGGACCTGCGAGCCGAACGTACCGGGTTCAAGACCCGGCCGGAACCGGTTTTTTTTTTCCGGTCCCAAAAATCAAGTTCCAGTCGCTTGAAATAGGTCGAAATTTCATCTCAACTTCAAGTCGGAAAAGTGGCTCGAGCCGACAGGTCCGGACCTGCGAGCCGAACGTCCCGGGTTCAAGACCCGGCCGGAACCGTTTTTTTTTTCCGGTCCCAAAAATCAAGTTCGAGTCGCTTGAAATAGGTCGAAATTTAATCTCAACTTCAAGTCGGAAAAGTGGCTCGAGCCGACAGGTCCGGATCTGCGAGCCGAACGTCCCGGGTTCAAGACCCGGCCAGAACCGGTTTTTTTTTTCCGGTCCCAAAAATCAAGTTCGAGTCGCTTGAAATAGGTCGAAATTCCATCTCAACTTCAAGTCGGAAAAGTGGCTCGAGCCGACAGGTCCGGACCTGCGAGCCGAACGTCCCGGGTTCAAGACCCGGCCGGAACCTGGTTTTTTTTTCCGGTCCCAAAAATCAAGTTCGAGTCGCTTGAAATAGGTCGAAATTTCATCTCAACTTCAAGTCGGAAAAGTGGCTCGAGCCAACAGGTCCGGACCTGCGAGCCGAACGTCCCGGGTTCAAGACCCGGCCGGAACTGGTTTTTTTTTTCCGGTCCCAAAAATCAAGTTCGAGTCGCTTGAAATAGGTCGAAATTTCATCTCAACTTCAAGTCGGAAAAGTGGCTCGAGCCGACACACTAGGTCCGGACCTGCGAGCCGAACGTCCCGGGTTCAAGACCCGGCCGGAACTGGTTTTTTTTTTCCGGTCCCAAAAATCAAGTTCGAGTCGCTTGAAATAGGTCGAAATTTCATCTCAACTTCAAGTCGGAAAAGTGGCTCGAGCCGACAGGTCCGGACCTGCGAGCCGAACGTCCCGGGTTCAAGACCCGGCCGGAACCGTTTTTTTTTTCCGGTCCCAAAAATCAAGTTCGAGTCGCTTGAAATAGGTCGAAATTTCATCTCAACTTCAAGTCAGAAAAGTGGCTCGAGCCGACAGGTCCGGACCTGCGAGCCGAACGTCCCGGGTTCAAGACCCGGCCAGAACCGGTTTTTTTTTTCCGGTCCCAAAAATCAAGTTCGAGTCGCTTGAAATAGGTCGAAATTCCATCTCAACTTCAAGTCGGAAAAGTGGCTCGAGCCGACAGGTCCGGACCTGCGAGCCGAACGTCCCGGGTTCAAGACCCGGCCGGAACCTGGTTGTTTTTTCCGGTCCCAAAAATCAAGTTCGAGTCGCTTGAAATAGGTCGAAATTTCATCTCAACTTCAAGTCGGAAAAGTGGCTCGAGCCAACAGGTCCGGACCTGCGAGCTGAACGTCCCGGGTTCAAGACCCGGCCGGAACTGGTTTTTTTTTTCCGGTCCCAAAAATCAAGTTCGAGTCGCTTGAAATAGGTCGAAATTTCATCTCAACTTCAAGTCGGAAAAGTGGCTCGAGCCGACACACTAGGTCCGGACCTGCGAGCCGAACGTCCCGGGTTCAAGACCCGGCCGGAACTGGTTTTTTTTTTCCGGTCCCAAAAATCAAGTTCGAGTCGCTTGAAATAGGTCGAAATTTCATCTCAACTTCAAGTCGGAAAAGTGGCTCGAGCCGACAGGTCCGGACCTGCGAGCCGAACGTCCCGGGTTCAAGACCCGGCTGGAACCGGTTTTTTTTTCCGGTCCCAAAAATCAAGTTCGAGTCGCTTGAAATAGGTCGAAATTTCATCTCAACTTCAAGTCGGAGAAGTGGCTCGAGCCGACAGGTCTGGACCTGCGAGCCGAATGTCCTGGGTTCAAGACCAGGCCGGAACCGGTTTTTTTTTTCCGGTCCCAAAAATCAAGTTCGAGTCGCTTGAAATAGGTCGAAATTTCATCTCAACTTCAAGTCGGAAAAGTGGCTCGAGCCAACAGGTCCGGACCTGCGAGCCGAACGTACCGGGTTCAAGACCCGGCCGGAACCGGTTTTTTTTTTCCGGTCCCAAAAATCAAGTTCCAGTCGCTTGAAATAGGTCGAAATTTCATCTCAACTTCAAGTCGGAAAAGTGGCTCGAGCCGACAGGTCCGGACCTGCGAGCCGAACGTCCCGGGTTCAAGACCCGGCCGGAACCGTTTTTTTTTTCCGGTCCCAAAAATCAAGTTCGAGTCGCTTGAAATAGGTCGAAATTTCATCTCAACTTCAAGTCGGAAAAGTGGCTCGAGCCGACAGGTCCGGACCTGCGAGCCGAACGTCCCGGGTTCAAGACCCGGCCGGAACTGGTTTTTTTTTTCCGGTCCCAAAAATCAAGTTCGAGTCGCTTGAAATAGGTCGAAATTTCATCTCAACTTCAAGTCGGAAAAGTGGCTCGAGCCGACAGGTCCGGACCTGCGAGCCGAATGTCCCAGGTTCAAGACCCGGCCGGAACCGGTTTTTTTTTCCGGTCCCAAAAATCAAGTTCGAGTCGCTTGAAATAGGTCGAAATTTCATCTCAACTTCAAGTCGGAAAAGTGGCTCGAGCCGACAGGTCCGGACCTGCGAGCTGAACGTCCCGGGTTCAAGACCCGGCCGGAACCGTTTTTTTTTTTCCGGTCCCAAAAATCAAGTTCGAGTCGCTTGAAATAGGTCGAAATTTCATCTCAACTTCAAGTCGGAAAAGTGGCTCGAGCCGACAGGTCCGGACCTGCGAGCCGAACGTCCCGGGTTCAAGACCCGGCCGGAACCGTTTTTTTTTTTCCGGTCCCAAAAATCAAGTTCGAGTCGCTTGAAATAGGTCGAAATTTCATCTCAACTTCAAGTCGGAAAAGTGGCTCGAGCCGACAGGTCCGGACCTGCGAGCCGAACGTCCCGGGTTCAAGACCCGGCCGGAACTGGTTTTTTTTTTCCGGTCCCAAAAATCAAGTTCGAGTCGCTTGAAATAGGTCGAAATTTCATCTCAACTTCAAGTCGGAAAAGTGGCTCGAGCCGACAGGTCCGGACCTGCGAGCCGAACGTCCCGGGTTCAAGACCCGGCTGGAACCGGTTTTTTTTTCCGGTCCCAAAAATCAAGTTCGAGTCGCTTGAAATAGGTCGAAATTTCATCTCAACTTCAAGTCGGAAAAGTGGCTCGAGCCGACAGGTCCGGACCTGCGAGCCGAACGTCCCGGGTTCAAGACCCGGCCGGAACCGGTTTTTTTTTTCCGGTCCCAAAAATCAAGTTTGAGTCGCTTGAAATAGGTCGAAATTTCATCTCAACTTCAAGTCGGAAAAGTGGCTCGAGCCGACAGGTCCGGACCTGCGAGCTGAACGTCCCGGGTTCAAGACCCGGCCGGAACCGTTTTTTTTTTTCCGGTCCCAAAAATCAAGTTCGAGTCGCTTGAAATAGGTCGAAATTTCATCTCAACTTCAAGTCGGAAAAGTGGCTCGAGCCGACAGGTCCGGACCTGCGAGCTGAACGTCCCGGGTTCAAGACCCGGCCGGAACCGTTTTTTTTTTTCGGTCCCAAAAATCAAGTTCGAGTCGCTTGAAATAGGTCGAAATTTCATCTCAACTTCAAGTCGGAAAAGTGGCTCGAGCCGACAGGTCCGGACCTGCGAGCCGAACGTCCCGGGTTCAAGACCCGGCCGGAACTGGTTTTTTTTTTCCGGTCCCAAAAATCAAGTTCGAGTCGCTTGAAATAGGTCGAAATTTCATCTCAACTTCAAGTCGGAAAAGTGGCTCGAGCCGACAGGTCCGGACCTGCGAGCCGAACGTCCCGGGTTCAAGACCCGGCCGGAACCGGTTTTTTTTTTCCGGTCCCAAAAATCAAGTTCGAGTCGCTTGAAATAGGTCGAAATTTCATCTCAACTTCAAGTCGGAAAAGTGGCTCGAGCCGACAGGTCCGGACATGCGAGCCGAACGTCCCGGGTTCAAGACCCGGCCGGAACCGGTTTTTTTTTTCCGGTCCCAAAAATCAAGTTTGAGTCGCTTGAAATAGGTCGAAATTTCATCTCAACTTCAAGTCGGAAAAGTGGCTCGAGCCGACAGGTCCGGACCTGCGAGCTGAACGTCCCGGGTTCAAGACCCGGCCGGAACCGTTTTTTTTTTTCCGGTCCCAAAAATCAAGTTCGAGTCGCTTGAAATAGGTCGAAATTTCATCTCAACTTCAAGTCGGAAAAGTGGCTCGAGCCGACAGGTCCGGACCTGCGAGCCGAACGTCCCGGGTTCAAGACCCGGCCGGAACCGTTTTTTTTTTCCGGTCCCAAAAATCAAGTTCGAGTCGCTTGAAATAGGTCGAAATTTCATCTCAACTTCAAGTCGGAAAAGTGGCTCGAGCCGACAGGTCCGGACCTGCGAGCCGAACGTCCCGGGTTCAAGACCCGGCCGGAACTGGTTTTTTTTTTCCGGTCCCAAAAATCAAGTTCGAGTCGCTTGAAATAGGTCGAAATTTCATCTCAACTTCAAGTCGGAAAAGTGGCTCGAGCCGACAGGTCCGGACCTGCGAGCCGAACGTCCCGGGTTCAAGACCCGGCTGGAACCGGTTTTTTTTTTCCGGTCCCAAAAATCAAGTTCGAGTCGCTTGAAATAGGTCGAAATTTCATCTCAACTTCAAGTCGGAGAAGTGGCTCGAGCCGACAGGTCTGGACCTGCGAGCCGAATGTCCTGGGTTCAAGACCAGGCCGGAACCGGTTTTTTTTTTCCGGTCCCAAAAATCAAGTTCGAGTCGCTTGAAATAGGTCGAAATTTCATCTCAACTTCAAGTCGGAGAAGTGGCTCGAGCCGACAGGTCTGGACCTGCGAGCCGAATGTCCTGGGTTCAAGACCAGGCCGGAACCGGTTTTTTTTTTCCGGTCCCAAAAATCAAGTTCGAGTCGCTTGAAATAGGTCGAAATTTCATCTCAACTTCAAGTCGGAAAAGTGGCTCGAGCCAACAGGTCCGGACCTGCGAGCCGAACGTACCGGGTTCAAGACCCGGCCGGAACCGGTTTTTTTTTTCCGGTCCCAAAAATCAAGTTCCAGTCGCTTGAAATAGGTCGAAATTTCATCTCAACTTCAAGTCGGAAAAGTGGCTCGAGCCGACAGGTCCGGACCTGCGAGCCGAACGTCCCGGGTTCAAGACCCGGCCGGAACCGTTTTTTTTTTCCGGTCCCAAAAATCAAGTTCGAGTCGCTTGAAATAGGTCGAAATTTCATCTCAACTTCAAGTCGGAAAAGTGGCTCGAGCCGACAGGTCCGGACCTGCGAGCCGAACGTCCCGGGTTCAAGACCCGGCCGGAACCGTTTTTTTTTTCCGGTCCCAAAAATCAAGTTCGAGTCGCTTGAAATAGGTCGAAATTTCATCTCAACTTCAAGTCGGAAAAGTGGCTCGAGCCGACAGGTCCGGACCTGCGAGCCGAACGTCCCGGGTTCAAGACCCGGCCGGAACCGGTTTTTTTTTTCCGGTCCCAAAAATCAAGTTCGAGTCGCTTGAAATAGGTCGAAATTTCATCTCAACTTCAAGTCGGAAAAGTGGCTCGAGCCGACAGGTCCGGACCTGCGAGCCGAACGTCCCGGGTTCAAGACCCGGCCGGAACCGGTTTTTTTTTTCCGGTCCCAAAAATCAAGTTCGAGTCGCTTGAAATAGGTCGAAATTTCATCTCAACTTCAAGTCGGAAAAGTGGCTCGAGCCGACAGGTCCGGACCTGCGAGCTGAACGTCCCGGGTTCAAGACCCGGCCGGAACCGTTTTTTTTTTTCCGGTCCCAAAAATCAAGTTCGAGTCGCTTGAAATAGGTCGAAATTTCATCTCAACTTCAAGTCGGAAAAGTGGCTCGAGCCGACAGGTCCGGACCTGCGAGCCGAACGTCCCGGGTTCAAGACCCGGCCGGAACCGTTTTTTTTTTCCGGTCCCAAAAATCAAGTTCGAGTCGCTTGAAATAGGTCGAAATTTCATCTCAACTTCAAGTCGGAAAAGTGGCTCGAGCCGACAGGTCCGGACCTGCGAGCCGAACGTCCCGGGTTCAAGACCCGGCCGGAACTGGTTTTTTTTTTCCGGTCCCAAAAATCAAGTTCGAGTCGCTTGAAATAGGTCGAAATTTCATCTCAACTTCAAGTCGGAAAAGTGGCTCGAGCCGACAGGTCCGGACCTGCGAGCCGAACGTCCCGGGTTCAAGACCCGGCCGGAACCGGTTTTTTTTTTCCGGTCCCAAAAATCAAGTTCGAGTCGCTTGAAATAGGTCGAAATTTCATCTCAACTTCAAGTCGGAAAAGTGGCTCGAGCCGACAGGTCCGGACCTGCGAGCCGAACGTCCCGGGTTCAAGACCCGGCCGGAACCGTTTTTTTTTTTCGGTCCCAAAAATCAAGTTCGAGTCGCTTGAAATAGGTCGAAATTTCATCTCAACTTCAAGTCGGAAAAGTGGCTCGAGCCGACAGGTCCGGACCTGCGAGCCGAACGTCCCGGGTTCAAGACCCGGCCGGAACTGGTTTTTTTTTTCCGGTCCCAAAAATCAAGTTCGAGTCGCTTGAAATAGGTCGAAATTTCATCTCAACTTCAAGTCGGAAAAGTGGCTCGAGCCGACAGGTCCGGACCTGCGAGCCGAACGTCCCGGGTTCAAGACCCGGCCGGAACCGGTTTTTTTTTTCCGGTCCCAAAAATCAAGTTCGAGTCGCTTGAAATAGGTCGAAATTTCATCTCAACTTCAAGTCGGAAAAGTGGCTCGAGCCGACAGGTCCGGACATGCGAGCCGAACGTCCCGGGTTCAAGACCCGGCCGGAACCGGTTTTTTTTTTCCGGTCCCAAAAATCAAGTTCGAGTCGCTTGAAATAGGTCGAAATTTCATCTCAACTTCAAGTCGGAAAAGTGGCTCGAGCCGACAGGTCCGGACCTGCGAGCTGAACGTCCTGGGTTCAAGACCCGGCCGGAACCGTTTTTTTTTTTCCGGTCCCAAAAATCAAGTTCGAGTCGCTCGAAATAGGTCGAAATTTCATCTCAACTTCAAGTCGGAAAAGTGGCTCGAGCCGACAGGTCCGGACCTGCGAGCCGAACGTCCCGGGTTCAAGACCCGGCCGGAACCGTTTTTTTTTTCCGGTCCCAAAAATCAAGTTCGAGTCGCTTGAAATAGGTCGAAATTTCATCTCAACTTCAAGTCGGAAAAGTGGCTCGAGCCGACAGGTCCGGACCTGCGAGCCGAACGTCCCGGGTTCAAGACCCGGCTGGAACCGGTTTTTTTTTCCGGTCCCAAAAATCAAGTTCGAGTCGCTTGAAATAGGTCGAAATTTCATCTCAACTTCAAGTCGGAAAAGTGGCTCGAGCCAACAGGTCCGGACCTGCGAGCCGAACGTCCCGGGTTCAAGACCCGGCCGGAACCGGTTTTTTTTTTCCGGTCCCAAAAATCAAGTTCGAGTCGCTTGAAATAGGTCGAAATTTCATCTCAACTTCAAGTCGGAAAAGTGGCTCGAGCCGACAGGTCCGGACCTGCGAGCCGAACGACCCGGGTTCAAGACCCGGCCGGAACCGGTTTTTTTTTTCCGGTCCCAAAAATCAAGTTCGAGTCGCTTGAAATAGGTCGAAATTTCATCTCAACTTCAAGTCGGAAAAGTGGCTCGAGCCGACAGGTCCGGACCTGCGAGCTGAACGTCCTGGGTTCAAGACCCGGCCGGAACCGTTTTTTTTTTTCCGGTCCCAAAAATCAAGTTCGAGTCGCTCGAAATAGGTCGAAATTTCATCTCAACTTCAAGTCGGAAAAGTGGCTCGAGCCGACAGGTCCGGACCTGCGAGCCGAACGTCCCGGGTTCAAGACCCGGCCGGAACCGTTTTTTTTTTCCGGTCCCAAAAATCAAGTTCGAGTCGCTTGAAATAGGTCGAAATTTCATCTCAACTTCAAGTCGGAAAAGTGGCTCGAGCCGACAGGTCCGGACCTGCGAGCCGAACGTCCCGGGTTCAAGACCCGGCTGGAACCGGTTTTTTTTTCCGGTCCCAAAAATCAAGTTCGAGTCGCTTGAAATAGGTCGAAATTTCATCTCAACTTCAAGTCGGAAAAGTGGCTCGAGCCAACAGGTCCGGACCTGCGAGCCGAACGTCCCGGGTTCAAGACCCGGCCGGAACCGGTTTTTTTTTTCCGGTCCCAAAAATCAAGTTCGAGTCGCTTGAAATAGGTCGAAATTTCATCTCAACTTCAAGTCGGAAAAGTGGCTCGAGCCGACAGGTCCGGACCTGCGAGCCGAACGACCCGGGTTCAAGACCCGGCCGGAACCGGTTTTTTTTTTCCGGTCCCAAAAATCAAGTTCGAGTCGCTTGAAATAGGTCGAAATTTCATCTCAACTTCAAGTTGGAAAAGTGGCTCGAGCCGACAGGTCCGGACCTGCGAGCCGAATGTCCCGGGTTCAAGACCCGGCTGGAACCGGTTTTTTTTTCCGGTCCCAAAAATCAAGTTCGAGTCGCTTGAAATAGGTCGAAATTTCATCTCAACTTCAAGTCGGAAAAGTGGCTCGAGCCGACAGGTCCGGACCTGCGAGCAGAACGTCCCGGGTTCAAGACCCGGCCGGAACCGGTTTTTTTTTTCCGGTCCCAAAAATCAAGTTCGAGTCGCTTGAAATAGGTCGAAATTTCATCTCAACTTCAAGTCGGAAAAGTGGCTCGAGCCGACAGGTCCGGACCTGCGAGCTGAACGTCCCGGGTTCAAGACCCGGCCGGAACCGGTTTTTTTTTTCCGGTCCCAAAAATCAAGTTCGAGTCGCTTGAAATAGGTCGAAATTTCATCTCAACTTCAAGTCGGAAAAGTGGCTCGAGCCGACAGGTCCGGACCTGCGAGCTGAACGTCCCGGGTTCAAGACCCGGCCGGAACCGTTTTTTTTTTTCCGGTCCCAAAAATCAAGTTCGAGTCGCTTGAAATAGGTCGAAATTTCATCTCAACTTCAAGTCGGAAAAGTGGCTCGAGCCGACAGGTCCGGACCTGCGAGCCGAACGTCCCGGGTTCAAGACCCGGCCGGAACCGTTTTTTTTTTTCGGTCCCAAAAATCAAGTTCGAGTCGCTTGAAATAGGTCGAAATTTCATCTCAACTTCAAGTCGGAAAAGTGGCTCGAGCCGACAGGTCCGGACCTGCGAGCCGAACGTCCAGGGTTCAAGACCCGGCCGGAACTGGTTTTTTTTTTCCGGTCCCAAAAATCAAGTTCGAGTCGCTTGAAATAGGTCGAAATTTCATCTCAACTTCAAGTCGGAAAAGTGGCTCGAGCCGACAGGTCCGGACCTGCGAGCCGAACGTCCCGGGTTCAAGACCCGGCTGGAACCGGTTTTTTTTTCCGGTCCCAAAAATCAAGTTCGAGTCGCTTGAAATAGGTCGAAATTTCATCTCAACTTCAAGTCGGAAAAGTGGCTCGAGCCAACAGGTCCGGACCTGCGAGCCGAACGTCCCGGGTTCAAGACCCGGCCGGAACCGGTTTTTTTTTTCCGGTCCCAAAAATCAAGTTCGATTCGCTTGAAATAGGTCGAAATTTCATCTCAACTTCAAGTCGGAAAAGTGGCTCGAGCCGACAGGTCCGGACCTGCGAGCCGAACGTCCCGGGTTCAAGACCCGGCCGGAACCGTTTTTTTTTTTCCGGTCCCAAAAATCAAGTTCGAGTCGCTTGAAATAGGTCGAAATTTCATCTCAACTTCAAGTCGGAAAAGTGGCTCGAGCCGACAGGTCCGGACCTGCGAGCCGAACGTCCCGGGTTCAAGACCCGGCCGGAACCGTTTTTTTTTTTCGGTCCCAAAAATCAAGTTCGAGTCGCTTGAAATAGGTCGAAATTTCATCTCAACTTCAAGTCGGAAAAGTGGCTCGAGCCGACAGGTCCGGACCTGCGAGCCGAACGTCCCGGGTTCAAGACCCGGCCGGAACCTGGTTTTTTTTTTCCGGTCCCAAAAATCAAGTTCGAGTCGCTTGAAATAGGTCGAAATTTCATCTCAACTTCAAGTCGGAAAAGTGGCTCGAGCCGACAGGTCCGGACCTGCGAGCCGAACGTCCCGGGTTCAAGACCCGGCCGGAACCGGTTTTTTTTTCCGGTCCCAAAAATCAAGTTCGAGTCGCTTGAAATAGGTCGAAATTTCATCTCAACTTCAAGTCGGAAAAGTGGCTCGAGCCAACAGGTCCGGACCTGCGAGCCGAACGTCCCGGGTTCAAGACCCGGCCGGAACAGGTTTTTTTTTTCCGGTCCCAAAAATCAAGTTCGAGTCGCTTGAAATAGGTCGAAATTTCATCTCAACTTCAAGTCGGAAAAGTGGCTCGAGCCGACAGGTCCGGACCTGCGAGCCGAACGTCCCGGGTTCAAGACCCGGCCGGAACCGGTTTTTTTTTTCCGGTCCCAAAAATCAAGTTCGAGTCGCTTGAAATAGGTCGAAATTTCATCTCAACTTCAAGTCGGAAAAGTGGCTCGAGCCGACAGGTCCGGACCTGCGAGCCGAACGTCCCGGGTTCAAGACCGGCCGGAACCGTTTTTTTTTTCCGGTCCCAAAAATCAAGTTCGAGTCGCTTGAAATAGGTCGAAATTTCATCTCAACTTCAAGTCGGAAAAGTGGCTCGAGCCGACAGGTCCGGACCTGCGAGCCGAACGTCCCGGGTTCAAGACCCGGCCGGAACCGGTTTTTTTTTTTCCGGTCCCAAAAATCAAGTTCGAGTCGCTTGAAATAGGTCGAAATTTCATCTCAACTTCAAGTCGGAAAAGTGGCTCGAGCCGACAGGTCCGGACCTGCGAGCCGAACGTCCGGGTTCAAGACCCGGCCGGAACCGGTTTTTTTTTTTTCCGGTCCCAAAAATCAAGTTCGAGTCGCTTGAAATAGGTCGAAATTTCATCTCAACTTCAAGTCGGAAAAGTGGCTCGAGCCGACAGGTCCGGACCTGCGAGCTGAACGTCCCGGGTTCAAGACCTGGCCGGAACCGTTTTTTTTTTTCCGGTCCCAAAAATCAAGTTCGAGTCGCTTGAAATAGGTCGAAATTTCATCTCAACTTCAAGTCGGAAAAGTGGCTCGAGCCGACAGGTCCGGACCTGCGAGCCGAACGTCCCGGGTTCAAGACCCGGCCGGAACCGTTTTTTTTTTTTCCGGTCCCAAAAATCAAGTTCGAGTCGCTTGAAATAGGTCGAAATTTCATCTCAACTTCAAGTCGGAAAAGTGGCTCGAGCCGACAGGTCCGGACCTGCGAGCCGAACGTCCCGGGTTCAAGACCCGGCCGGAACCGTTTTTTTTTTTCCGGTCCCAAAAATCAAGTTCGAGTCGCTTGAAATAGGTCGAAATTTCATCTCAACTTCAAGTCGGAAAAGTGGCTCGAGCCGACAGGTCCGGACCTGCGAGCCGAACGTCCCGGGTTCAAGACCCGGCCGGAACCGTTTTTTTTTTTCCGGTCCCAAAATCAAGTTCGAGTCGCTTGAAATAGGTCGAAATTTCATCTTCAACTTCAAGTCGGGAAAAGTGGCTCGAGCCGACAGGTCCGGACCTGCGAGCCGAACGTCCCGGGTTCAAGACCCGGCCGGAACCGGTTTTTTTTTTCCGGTCCCAAAAATCAAGTTCGAGTCGCTTGAAATAGGTCGAAATTTCATCTCAACTTCAAGTCGGAAAAGTGGCTCGAGCCGACAGGTCCGGACCTGCGAGCTGAACGTCCCGGGTTCAAGACCTGGCCGGAACCGTTTTTTTTTTTCCGGTCCCAAAAATCAAGTTCGAGTCGCTTGAAATAGGTCGAAATTTCATCTCAACTTCAAGTCGGAAAAGTGGCTCGAGCCGACAGGTCCGGACCTGCGAGCCGAACGTCCCGGGTTCAAGACCCGGCCGGAACCGTTTTTTTTTTCCGGTCCCAAAAATCAAGTTCGAGTCGCTTGAAATAGGTCGAAATTTCATCTCAACTTCAAGTCGGAAAAGTGGCTCGAGCCGACAGGTCCGGACCTGCGAGCCGAACGTCCCGGGTTCAAGACCCGGCCGGAACCGTTTTTTTTTTCCGGTCCCAAAAATCAAGTTCGAGTCGCTTGAAATAGGTCGAAATTTCATCTCAACTTCAAGTCGGAAAAGTGGCTCGAGCCGACAGGTCCGGACCTGCGAGCCGAACGTCCCGGGTTCAAGACCCGGCCGGAACCGGTTTTTTTTTTCCGGTCCCAAAAATCAAGTTCGAGTCGCTTGAAATAGGTCGAAATTTCATCTCAACTTCAAGTCGGAAAAGTGGCTCGAGCCGACAGGTCCGGACCTGCGAGCCGAACGTCCCGGGTTCAAGACCCGGCCGGAACCGGTTTTTTTTTTCCGGTCCCAAAAATCAAGTTCGAGTCGCTTGAAATAGGTCGAAATTTCATCTCAACTTCAAGTCGGAAAAGTGGCTCGAGCCGACAGGTCCGGACCTGCGAGCTGAACGTCCCGGGTTCAAGACCTGGCCGGAACCGTTTTTTTTTTTTTTCCGGTCCCAAAAATCAAGTTCGAGTCGCTTGAAATAGGTCGAAATTTCATCTCACTTCAAGTCGGAAAAGTGGCTCGAGCCGACAGGTCCGACCTGCGAGCCGAACGTCCCGGGTTCAAGACCCGGCCGGAACCGTTTTTTTTTTTCCGGTCCCAAAAATCAAGTTCGAGTCGCTTGAAATAGGTCGAAATTTCATCTCAACTTCAAGTCGGAAAAGTGGCTCGAGCCGACAGGTCCGGACCTGCGAGCCGAACGTCCCGGGTTCAAGACCCGGCCGGAACCGTTTTTTTTTTTCCGGTCCCAAAAATCAAGTTCGAGTCGCTTGAAATAGGTCGAAATTTCATCTCAACTTCAAGTCGGAAAAGTGGCTCGAGCCGACAGGTCCGGACCTGCGAGCCGAACGTCCCGGGTTCAAGACCCGGCCGGAACCGGTTTTTTTTTTTCCGGTCCCAAAAATCAAGTTCGAGTCGCTTGAAATAGGTCGAAATTTCATCTCAACTTCAAGTCGGAAAAGTGGCTCGAGCCGACAGGTCCGGACCTGCGAGCCGAACGTCCCGGGTTCAAGACCCGGCCGGAACCGTTTTTTTTTTCCGGTCCCAAAAATCAAGTTCGAGTCGCTTGAAATAGGTCGAAATTTCATCTCAACTTCAAGTCGGAAAAGTGGCTCGAGCCGACAGGTCCGGACCTGCGAGCCGAACGTCCTGGGTTCAAGACCCGGCCGGAACCATTTTTTTTTTTCCGGTCCCAAAAATCAAGTTCGAGTCGCTTGAAATAGGTCGAAATTTCATCTCAACTTCAAGTCGGAAAAGTGGCTCGAGCCGACAGGTCCGGACCTGCGAGCCGAACGTCCCGGGTTCAAGACCCGGCCGGAACCGGTTTTTTTTTTTCCGGTCCCAAAAATCAAGTTCGAGTCGCTTGAAATAGGTCGAAATTTCATCTCAACTTCAAGTCGGAAAAGTGGCTCGAGCCGACAGGTCCGGACCTGCGAGCCGAACGTCCGGGTTCAAGACCCGGCCGGAACCGGTTTTTTTTTTCCGGTCCCAAAAATATCAAGTTCGAGTCGCTTGAAATAGGTCGAAATTTCATCTCAACTTCAAGTCGGAAAAGTGGCTCGAGCCGACAGGTCCGGACCTGCGAGCTGAACGTCCCGGGTTCAAGACCTGGCCGGAACCGTTTTTTTTTTTCCGGTCCCAAAAATCAAGTTCGAGTCGCTTGAAATAGGTCGAAATTTCATCTCAACTTCAAGTCGGAAAAGTGGCTCGAGCCGACAGGTCCGGACCTGCGAGCCGAACGTCCCGGGTTCAAGACCCGGCCGGAACCGTTTTTTTTTTCCGGTCCCAAAAATCAAGTTCGAGTCGCTTGAAATAGGTCGAAATTTCATCTCAACTTCAAGTCGGAAAAGTGGCTCGAGCCGACAGGTCCGGACCTGCGAGCCGAACGTCCCGGGTTCAAGACCCGGCCGGAACCGTTTTTTTTTTTCCGGTCCCAAAAATCAAGTTCGAGTCGCTTGAAATAGGTCGAAATTTCATCTCAACTTCAAGTCGGAAAAGTGGCTCGAGCCGACAGGTCCGGACCTGCGAGCCGAACGTCCCGGGTTCAAGACCCGGCCGGAACCGGTTTTTTTTTTCCGGTCCCAAAAATCAAGTTCGAGTCGCTTGAAATAGGTCGAAATTTCATCTCAACTTCAAGTCGGAAAAGTGGCTCGAGCCGACAGGTCCGGACCTGCGAGCCGAACGTCCCGGGTTCAAGACCCGGCCGGAACCGGTTTTTTTTTTCCGGTCCCAAAAATCAAGTTCGAGTCGCTTGAAATAGGTCGAAATTTCATCTCAACTTCAAGTCGGAAAAGTGGCTCGAGCCGACAGGTCCGGACCTGCGAGCTGAACGTCCCGGGTTCAAGACCTGGCCGGAACCGTTTTTTTTTTTTCCGGTCCCAAAAATCAAGTTCGAGTCGCTTGAAATAGGTCGAAATTTCATCTCAACTTCAAGTCGGAAAAGTGGCTCGAGCCGACAGGTCCGGACCTGCGAGCCGAACGTCCCGGGTTCAAGACCCGGCCGGAACCGTTTTTTTTTTTCCGGTCCCAAAAATCAAGTTCGAGTCGCTTGAAATAGGTCGAAATTTCATCTCAACTTCAAGTCGGAAAAGTGGCTCGAGCCGACAGGTCCGGACCTGCGAGCCGAACGTCCCGGGTTCAAGACCCGGCCGGAACCGTTTTTTTTTTCCGGTCCCAAAAATCAAGTTCGAGTCGCTTGAAATAGGTCGAAATTTCATCTCAACTTCAAGTCGGAAAAGTGGCCTCGAGCCGACAGGTCCGGACCTGCGAGCCGAACGTCCCGGGTTCAAGACCCGGCCGGAACCGGGTTTTTTTTTTCCGGTCCCAAAAATCAAGTTCGAGTCGCTTGAAATAGGTCGAAATTTCATCTCAACTTCAAGTCGGAAAAGTGGCTCGAGCCGACAGGTCCGGACCTGCGAGCGAACGTCCCGGGTTCAAGACCCGGCCGGAACCGGTTTTTTTTTTCCGGTCCCAAAAATCAAGTTCGAGTCGCTTGAAATAGGTCGAAATTTCATCTCAACTTCAAGTCGGAAAAGTGGCTCGAGCCGACAGGTCCGGACCTGCGAGCTGAACGTCCCGGGTTCAAGACCTGGCCGGAACCGTTTTTTTTTTTTTCCGGTCCCAAAAATCAAGTTCGAGTCGCTTGAAATAGGTCGAAATTTCATCTCAACTTCAAGTCGGAAAAGTGGCTCGAGCCGACAGGTCCGGACCTGCGAGCCGAACGTCCCGGGTTCAAGACCCGGCCGGAACCGTTTTTTTTTTTTCCGGTCCCAAAAATCAAGTTCGAGTCGCTTGAAATAGGTCGAAATTTCATCTCAACTTCAAGTCGGAAAAGTGGCTCGAGCCGACAGGTCCGGACCTGCGAGCCGAACGTCCCGGGTTCAAGACCCGGCCGGAACCGTTTTTTTTTTTCCGGTCCCAAAAATCAAGTTCGAGTCGCTTGAAATAGGTCGAAATTTCATCTCAACTTCAAGTCGGAAAAGTGGCTCGAGCCGACAGGTCCGGACCTGCGAGCCGAACGTCCCGGGTTCAAGACCCGGCCGGAACCGGTTTTTTTTTTCCGGTCCCAAAAATCAAGTTCGAGTCGCTTGAAATAGGTCGAAATTTCATCTCAACTTCAAGTCGGAAAAGTGGCTCGAGCCGACAGGTCCGGACCTGCGAGCCGAACGTCCCGGGTTCAAGACCTGGCCGGAACCGTTTTTTTTTTTTCCGGTCCCAAAAATCAAGTTCGAGTCGCTTGAAATAGGTCGAAATTTCATCTCAACTTCAAGTCGGAAAAGTGGCTCGAGCCGACAGGTCCGGACCTGCGAGCCGAACGTCCCGGGTTCAAGACCCGGCCGGAACCGGTTTTTTTTTTTCCGGTCCCAAAAATCAAGTTCGAGTCGCTTGAAATAGGTCGAAATTTCATCTCAACTTCAAGTCGGAAAAGTGGCTCGAGCCGACAGGTCCGGACCTGCGAGCTGAACGTCCGGGTTCAAGACCTGGCCGGAACCGTTTTTTTTTTCCGGTCCCAAAAATCAAGTTCGAGTCGCTTGAAATAGGTCGAAATTTCATCTCAACTTCAAGTCGGAAAAGTGGCTCGAGCCGACAGGTCCGGACCTGCGAGCCGAACGTCCCGGGTTCAAGACCCGGCCGGAACCGTTTTTTTTTTCCGGTCCCAAAAATCAAGTTCGAGTCGCTTGAAATAGGTCGAAATTTCATCTCAACTTCAAGTCGGAAAAGTGGCTCGAGCCGACAGGTCCGGACCTGCGAGCCGAACGTCCCGGGTTCAAGACCCGGCCGGAACCGTTTTTTTTTTTCCGGTCCCAAAAATCAAGTTCGAGTCGCTTGAAATAGGTCGAAATTTCATCTCAACTTCAAGTCGGAAAAGTGGCTCGAGCCGACAGGTCCGGACCTGCGAGCCGAACGTCCCGGGTTCAAGACCCGGCCGGAACCGTTTTTTTTTTCCGGTCCCAAAAATCAAGTTCGAGTCGCTTGAAATAGGTCGAAATTTCATCTCAACTTCAAGTCGGAAAAGTGGCTCGAGCCGACAGGTCCGGACCTGCGAGCCGAACGTCCCGGGTTCAAGACCCGGCCGGAACCGGTTTTTTTTTTTCCGGTCCCAAAAATCAAGTTCGAGTCGCTTGAAATAGGTCGAAATTTCATCTCAACTTCAAGTCGGAAAAGTGGCTCGAGCCGACAGGTCCGGACCTGCGAGCTGAACGTCCCGGGTTCAAGACCTGGCCGGAACCGTTTTTTTTTTTTCCGGTCCCAAAAATCAAGTTCGAGTCGCTTGAAATAGGTCGAAATTTCATCTCAACTTCAAGTCGGAAAAGTGGCTCGAGCCGACAGGTCCGGACCTGCGAGCCGAACGTCCCGGGTTCAAGACCCGGCCGGAACCGTTTTTTTTTCCGGTCCCAAAAATCAAGTTCGAGTCGCTTGAAATAGGTCGAAATTTCATCTCAACTTCAAGTCGGAAAAGTGGCTCGAGCCGACAGGTCCGGACCTGCGAGCCGAACGTCCCGGGTTCAAGACCCGGCCGGAACCGGTTTTTTTTTTCCGGTCCCAAAAATCAAGTTCGAGTCGCTTGAAATAGGTCGAAATTTCATCTCAACTTCAAGTCGGAAAAGTGGCTCGAGCCGACAGGTCCGGACCTGCGAGCCGAACGTCCCGGGTTCAAGACCCGGCCGGAACCGGTTTTTTTTTTCCGGTCCCAAAAATCAAGTTCGAGTCGCTTGAAATAGGTCGAAATTTCATCTCAACTTCAAGTCGGAAAAGTGGCTCGAGCCGACAGGTCCGGACCTGCGAGCCGAACGTCCCGGGTTCAAGACCCGGCCGGAACCGTTTTTTTTTTTTCCGGTCCCAAAAATCAAGTTCGAGTCGCTTGAAATAGGGTCGAAATTTCATCTCAACTTCAAGTCGGAAAAGTGGCTCGAGCCGACAGGTCCGGACCTGCGAGCCGAACGTCCCGGGTTCAAGACCCGGCCGGAACCGTTTTTTTTTTTCCGGTCCCAAAAATCAAGTTCGAGTCGCTTGAAATAGGTCGAAATTTCATCTCAACTTCAAGTCGGAAAAGTGGCTCGAGCCGACAGGTCCGGACCTGCGAGCCGAACGTCCCGGGTTCAAGACCCGGCCGGAACCGTTTTTTTTTTCGGTCCCAAAAATCAAGTTCGAGTCGCTTGAAATAGGTCGAAATTTCATCTCAACTTCAAGTCGGAAAAGTGGCTCGAGCCGACAGGTCCGGACCTGCGAGCCGAACGTCCGGGTTCAAGACCCGGCCGGAACCGTTTTTTTTTTTTCCGGTCCCAAAATCAAGTTCGAGTCGCTTGAAATAGGTCGAAATTTCATCTCAACTTCAAGTCGGAAAAGTGGCTCGAGCCGACAGGTCCGGACCTGCGAGCCGAACGTCCCGGGTTCAAGACCCGGCCGGAACCGGTTTTTTTTTTCCGGTCCAAAAATCAAGTTCGAGTCGCTTGAAATAGGTCGAAATTTCATCTCAACTTCAAGTCGGAAAAGTGGCTCGAGCCGACAGGTCCGGACCTGCGAGCCGAACGTCCCGGGTTCAAGACCTGGCCGGAACCGGTTTTTTTTTTCCGGTCCCAAAAATCAAGTTCGAGTCGCTTGAAATAGGTCGAAATTTCATCTCAACTTCAAGTCGGAAAAGTGGCTCGAGCCGACAGGTCCGGACCTGCGAGCCGAACGTCCCGGGTTCAAGACCCGGCCGGAACCGTTTTTTTAGTATTCGCGTTGATACCTGCCTAAAATCAAGTCGTGTCGCTTGAAATAGGTCGAAATTTCATCTCAACTTCAAGTCGGAAAAGTGGCTCGAGCCGACAGGTCCGACCTGCGAGCCGAACGTCCCGGGTTCAAGACCCGGCCGGAACCGTTTTTTT